>JABFTP020000021.1:62673008-63955017 GCA_013387265.2 Cryptolaemus montrouzieri
ATTTCTTCTTTCTTCTCAAGTGCAAAGGAAGGTAATTGAGGTAAGGATAAGTTTTTGTAAGGATATCATACATGTGATAAACATTATAGTTTTCTAAGCCAATTAAAGGTATTGAAATAAGGAATATTAATTGATCTTCTTTAATTATGATTTTTGTCAGACATAATGCATAATAATTACTTAAATGTTTGAAAACTCTCCAATTAGTATTTTCAAGTATACTTATAAAAGTTTTCAGTGGTAAAATGTTTTCATGGAGTAGATTGAGTCTTGCGAAGCTAATAGCGTTTTCAAGTTTCATCAATAAAAGTTCAATTTCTGTTGATTGTAAAATCATTAAGTGAACTTGGAGAAGATAATCAGTATTTTGCTCTAGATTTTTGAGGGCATCGATTAAATGATTAATCTTTTCAACATATTGTTTTGGTATTGTGTTTACAACATGAAGAATTTTCTTCTGATTTGTGAGAATGATTTGTTCATTCGCTTTGATTGCTTGGAAATATTGTTGGTAGGTTGCTTCGTCATCGGCATCCAAAGTTCCGAATAGAAATTTAGAAATTGTTCCTCCTAAATTTACTAAACCACGTTTAGGGCGCGTATGATAAATTAAGTTCTGATACGATACATTATTTCGCTCTATAATTTTAAAGGCTACCGTTAAATATTGCTTAATTACAGGCGAAGTTGCGTTAATCCTAATATTTTCTAATAGGCTTTTTGGATATTTAATAGCATAGGTATCTTTGAAATATTATAATGAAAAATTAGGTTTTTCGTATGTGTAGCTACGTAAGCTTTTCCTAAGTAAATGGGTAATATATTATGTTTCATTTCTTGAATTTCTACAGAAATGATAGAAGGTAGAATTAGGGTAGTTATAAGGATAGTTGCTATATACAGTCGTTGTCGAAACATCTGCAACAATAAAACATAAGATTACTGTTTGCGTTGTTTGATACGTGATTTATGATAAATGCGTTGCGTTTGAGGATTTTTAATCTTAATATCACTCAATATTTGAATGGGCGTTTTCTTATATCTTGGATCTAATTTAGCTTGAGCAGGAACTTTCAAATATGTTTCCTTGCTTTCATCTAAGTCTTTCTCTTCTTTTATAGTAACAATATATCTTAGTTTTGTACCGAAAGGTTTGCTTTTAGTTGCATTATACTTTTTGTGGTTGGTATGAAAATAATTTGTTGTTTGGCACAATTCACTGATTTTTCCGTGTATGGAATTTCAAGAATTGGATTTTCTTCCTGACTATGAATCGTTGAAGAATGGTTAGATTCGTTTCGTTGTTCAATACTCGTTGGGTTGGATTTTTCTGGTTCTGTTGGTTTTGACAGTCTTGAATAATATCTTCCAGGTCTTGGAGGTTCATGTCAAGATCTGAGGCATCAATGTTAGGTAATACCGATTGTAAATCGTCGTCTTCTATGGCATTGAGTTCTATCGTAGGGACGTTGGGTACCTTAATTCTTGATAATGCATCGGCATTATTGTTTACTCCCTTTTATATTTGACTGTATAATCAAATTCTTCTAGTTTTAGTTTCCATCGCATTAAGCGTCCATTTGGTTCTTTTAGTGAATTTAACCAAATTAACGGTTTATGATCCGTATAAATGGTGAATTTGTTTCCGTATAAATATGGTCGGAATTGTTTTGTTGCAAAAACAATCGCTAATAATTCCTTTTCGATTGTAGAGTATTTTTCTTCGGTAGGACTGAGAGTTCTGCTTGCTTAAGCGATAGGTAAGTCTTGGGGTGGTGTTCCTTGTGACAAAATTGCACCTACAGCGTATCCAGAAGCATCTGTAGTGACAATAAATGGTTTTTCAAAATCTGGATAGATCAAAATTGGATGATTGATCAATAAATTCTCACTGGTAGTAAAAGCTTCTATGTAGACTGGATCTTCTGTATTAATTTTTTCATCTTTCTTCAGGTATTTTGTCATTGGTTTTGTTATTTTTGCAAAGTTAGGAATAAATTTGCGATAGTATCCTATTAATCCTAGGTAAGACTTTATTTCTTTAGTCGTTGTAGGTATCGGAAAGTTTTCTACGATACTTATTTTCTTTGGGTTTGGTTTTACACCGTTCGGAGTTACAATGTGACTTAAGAATTCAATTTCTCGTTTGAAAATTCACATTTATCTAATGAAACTTGTAAATTTTCATCAGCTAGTTTTGAGAGAATTGTATGAATATCTGCTAAATGTTGTTCTTCAGTTTGGGAATAAATGATGACGTCGTCCATGTAGACATAACAGTTTTTTCCTATGAATTCTTGTAAAATTGAATTCATTAGACGTTGAAACGTTGCTGGGGCATTTTTAATCCGAATGGCATTCGAAGAAATTCGTAATGACCATTTAGTACCGTAAAAGCTGTTTTTCAACGGAATCTTCAGATAATTGGATTTGATGAAATCGGCTGGCTAAATCTAGACTAGTGAAATAGTTGGCACCTTTTAATTTATCTAAGATGGCATCTATTTGTGGAAGTGAAATTTATCACTTACGGTTTTTTCATTGAGTTGTCGATAATCTATAGCCATGCGCCATTTTTCTTTTCCTGATTGATCTAGTTTTTTTAACCATAACTACTGGGAAGGCCCAAGGAGATATACTTGGTCGAATTATTTTATTCCGAAGCATTTCATTAATTTGCCTTTCAATTTCTGATTTATGTTTTTCGGGATGTCTGTAAATTTTGGCATGTATAGGTATTTCATTTGTGGTTCGTATGTGGTGTTTCAATTTATTATTGAATCTAAGAGGATTATTTGGTAAGTGTAATGCTCTTTCTGTTACATTAAAATCTTGATTAGTTGACTTTTGATTTTGTTCGACAGATGTGAAAGATTAATTGGGTATTTATCTTTTCTTTGAATGGTTTCTTGAAAGTATATTGGGAATTGTGACTTTTTCCTATTAAGAGTCTTCTCTTAAGATCTATAATAAAACCATGTTTTTCAGAAATTCTGATCCTATTAAGCCATCGTATAAAGTATGAAATTTATATATCACAAAAGGATATGTGGTTTTAATCCGAAATTGTCAAGGGAATATTTACTTTTTCATTACTATTTTCGTTTCCATGGGGTGTACATATGAAGTTGTACTTTTATAAATTTCTCGTGGAAAATTTTGATATGCTACTTTTGGGTCGATTAAACATACAGTGCATCCACTATCAATTAAAAGTTTACATTGTGGTTTTTCTAAAATTATATAAGGTAAATGGTTGTTAAGCATCTTATTATGGACACTATTTAGGTCAATGGTGTTTCTGAGGCTTGTATTTGAAAATTTGTGTTTTCGTTTTCTAGACAGGCTTGAAAATCATCTTCGATTGGCGAATACTCGTCTTGGTTTTCGTATTCTTCATAATTTTCATCGTTGTGTAATTCAAATATTTCGTCTGTATCACCATCATTACAAATATTAGTTAATTCTTCTGATATGAAATTAGGGCTTTGAGACGTACTTGGTTTGAAATAGTCGTGATTTGATTTCATTTTTGTTGGTGGATTTCTGATCGTTTGCGTAGACATTGCAAAAGGTCGTTTTTCTGGGTAGTTTCGATGAGTTTGAGTCGACATCGGTGTTGGCTGGTAATTAGAAGTTTCATTTCTAGGTTTAAATATATTCTGTTGTTTGTATGGACTTCCAAAACTTGTTTATTGGTCGGGTATTTTGGTGTTATTGTTTTTCGCTGTATCACGTTTATAGGTTGTGACGGAAATCTTTGTGCTTGTTGCGTAAAGGGTTGATAATTAGAGTTATAATTATTGAAATTGTGCAGTTTATTTTGATTTTTATTCTGATTTCTAATTAAATCTAATTGATCTTTTGTACTGTGTAGTTTTCTACCATGTGACATGCTATATCAAATGTTAGATTTGGCGTTGCCAATAGAGAAGTTTGTAAATCTATTGGTACGTTACACATAAGAACATTTTTGCTAAGCCGTCAATTAATTGTTTATGTAACAATTTCATTTGAGCACCTAAAGTTAACTCTGCATCAATACGATAATTAATACGTATTTTGTATTGTTTTATGCGTTCAATGAAGTTAAAGATATTTTCATTAGGATGTTTACGTAAGAACTGTAGTTCATTCTTTAATACGTCGAGATTTACTCTATCTCCAAACTTGATTGTGAGAAATTCTTTGATAGCGTTCCACGTATCGGGTGTATCGGATGAATAAAGTTCGTCAGACGCTTTACCGCTTAATTTGTTTTTGATAACTGCTAGAAAGTAGGTTTTACAACTGCATCGCTAGTTTCAAACTGGGTTAAATATTGTGTACTACTTTTGAGAAATGAATGCAATTTTTCGAATCACCATCAAAAGTTGGTAAAAGTGCGCCAAATTTAGCTGCTAAATCTAAATGATTGGTTGCGTTACCGGTCGGATGAGTCATTTTTCCGTATTATTTGATTCGAGTTGAAGTTTCGATAATTGATCTGTTATAAAATCAATGTTGACAATATGCTGTAAATATAATCCTTAAAATCTAAGTAATTTCGAATAGGTGAACTTGAAAAGTTATTTTCTTCTTTTGTCTCCTACAAGATTGATTTGTGACTTTTAAAGTCTCTTTGATTGACTTTTACACTTTTTGTGTTTTGTCTTGCACTTTTTTGTGCCTTGTTTGTGTTTTGTTTGGGGTGAATTGCTAATTCGGGTTAGAATTAGGGAATCCAAAATTTTTTCGTGCTAGGAAAATTTTTACAAAACTAGGAAGTTGCTCTTGTACTCACGTTCTTGTTCCAGGCAGGTCAGGTGTGCTAGTCCCGAATGCTGCGTGTTCTTAATTGTTTTTCCCTCTGGGTGTTCCTTCTGGCTCGGGGCGGTACTATTGTGGTTTCGTGCCTCTGTGAGACTTATGTGACTGTTTTCTGGTTTTCTTCCAAAGAATTGAAATTCACGTAAATTCACTTAGCGCGGACTTAGTTGACTTTACTGAAGAAATCCCATCCTCGTCGCCAATTATGTTTTTTCGTCACAACAATTAATTTTTAAAAACAATCTTTATTTTCTATAAAGCGTCGTGAATACAGAGTACAAACTTAACTTAAGAACTTATTGCCGTGCTATTTATGCATTTCCATAATGCTGAATTGCTATCTCCATGAGAACAATGAAGAATGCAATTGGGATCATATCGGGATGACGTAACTTGTTATCTTCTTAGAATGGCTGTTGTTCTGGGTCATATAATGTTTTCAAGTTTCATCAATAAAAGTTCAATTTCTGTTGATTGTAAAATCATTAAGTGAACTTGGAGAAGATAATCAGTATTTTGCTCTAGATTTTGAGGGCATCGATTAAATGATTAATCTTTTCAACATATTGTTTTGGTATTGTGTTTACAACATGAAGAATTTTCTTCTGATTTGTGAGAATGATTTGTTCATTCGCTTTGATTGCTTGGAAATATTGTTGGTAGGTTGCTTCGTCATCGGCATCCAAAGTTCCGAATAGAAATTTAGAAATTGTTCCTCCTAAATTTACTAAACCACGTTTAGGGCGCGTATGATAAATTAAGTTCTGATACGATACATTATTTCGCTCTATAATTTTAAAGGCTACCGTTAAATATTGCTTAATTACAGGCGAAGTTGCGTTAATCCTAATATTTTCTAATAGGCTTTTTGGATATTTAATAGCATAGGTATCTTTGAAATATTATAATGAAAAATTAGGTTTTTCGTATGTGTAGCTACGTAAGCTTTTCCTAAGTAAATGGGTAATATATTATGTTTCATTTCTTGAATTTCTACAGAAATGATAGAAGGTAGAATTAGGGTAGTTATAAGGATAGTTGCTATATACAGTCGTTGTCGAAACATCTGCAACAATAAAACATAAGATTACTGTTTGCGTTGTTTGATACGTGATTTATGATAAATGCGTTGCGTTTGAGGATTTTTAATCTTAATATCACTCAATATTTGAATGGGCGTTTTCTTATATCTTGGATCTAATTTAGCTTGAGCAGGAACTTTCAAATATGTTTCCTTGCTTTCATCTAAGTCTTTCTCTTCTTTTATAGTAACAATATATCTTAGTTTTGTACCGAAAGGTTTGCTTTTAGTTGCATTATACTTTTTGTGGTTGGTATGAAAATAATTTGTTGTTTGGCACAATTCACTGATTTTTCCGTGTATGGAATTTCAAGAATTGGATTTTCTTCCTGACTATGAATCGTTGAAGAATGGTTAGATTCGTTTCGTTGTTCAATACTCGTTGGGTTGGATTTTTCTGGTTCTGTTGGTTTTGACAGTCTTGAATAATATCTTCCAGGTCTTGGAGGTTCATGTCAAGATCTGAGGCATCAATGTTAGGTAATACCGATTGTAAATCGTCGTCTTCTATGGCATTGAGTTCTATCGTAGGGACGTTGGGTACCTTAATTCTTGATAATGCATCGGCATTATTGTTTACTCCCTTTTATATTTGACTGTATAATCAAATTCTTCTAGTTTTAGTTTCCATCGCATTAAGCGTCCATTTGGTTCTTTTAGTGAATTTAACCAAATTAACGGTTTATGATCCGTATAAATGGTGAATTTGTTTCCGTATAAATATGGTCGGAATTGTTTTGTTGCAAAAACAATCGCTAATAATTCCTTTTCGATTGTAGAGTATTTTTCTTCGGTAGGACTGAGAGTTCTGCTTGCTTAAGCGATAGGTAAGTCTTGGGGTGGTGTTCCTTGTGACAAAATTGCACCTACAGCGTATCCAGAAGCATCTGTAGTGACAATAAATGGTTTTTCAAAATCTGGATAGATCAAAATTGGATGATTGATCAATAAATTCTCACTGGTAGTAAAAGCTTCTATGTAGACTGGATCTTCTGTATTAATTTTTTCATCTTTCTTCAGGTATTTTGTCATTGGTTTTGTTATTTTTGCAAAGTTAGGAATAAATTTGCGATAGTATCCTATTAATCCTAGGTAAGACTTTATTTCTTTAGTCGTTGTAGGTATCGGAAAGTTTTCTACGATACTTATTTTCTTTGGGTTTGGTTTTACACCGTTCGGAGTTACAATGTGACTTAAGAATTCAATTTCTCGTTTGAAAATTCACATTTATCTAATGAAACTTGTAAATTTTCATCAGCTAGTTTTGAGAGAATTGTATGAATATCTGCTAAATGTTGTTCTTCAGTTTGGGAATAAATGATGACATCGTCCATGTAGACATAACAGTTTTTTCCTATGAATTCTTGTAAAATTGAATTCATTAGACGTTGAAACGTTGCTGGGGCATTTTTTAATCCGAATGGCATTCGAAGAAATTCGTAATGACCATTTAGTACCGTAAAAGCTGTTTTTTCAACGGAATCTTCAGATAATTGGATTTGATGAAATCCGCTGGCTAAATCTAGACTAGTGAAATAGTTGGCACCTTTTAATTTATCTAAGATGGCATCTATTTGTGGAAGTGGAAATTTATCACTTACGGTTTTTTCATTGAGTTGTCGATAATCTATAGCCATGCGCCATTTTTTCTTTTCCTGATTGATCTAGTTTTTTTAACCATAACTACTGGGAAGGCCCAAGGAGATATACTTGGTCGAATTATTTTATTCCGAAGCATTTCATTAATTTGCCTTTCAATTTCTGATTTATGTTTTTCGGGATGTCTGTAAATTTTGGCATGTATAGGTATTTCATTTGTGGTTCGTATGTGGTGTTTCAATTTATTATTGAATCTAAGAGGATTATTTGGTAAGTGTAATGCTCTTTCTGTTACATTAAAATCTTGATTAGTTGACTTTTGATTTTGTTCGACAGATGTGAAAGATTAATTGGGTATTTATCTTTTCTTTGAATGGTTTCTTGAAAGTATATTGGGAATTGTGACTTTTTTCCTATTAAGAGTCTTCTCTTAAGATCTATAATAAAACCATGTTTTTCAGAAATTCTGATCCTATTAAGCCATCGTATAAAGTATGAAATTTATATATCACAAAAGGATATGTGGTTTTAATCCGAAATTGTCAAGGGAATATTTACTTTTTCATTACTATTTTCGTTTCCATGGGGTGTACATATGAAGTTGTACTTTTATAAATTTCTCGTGGAAAATTTTGATATGCTACTTTTGGGTCGATTAAACATACAGTGCATCCACTATCAATTAAAAGTTTACATTGTGGTTTTCTAAAATTATATAAGGTAAATGGTTGTTAAGCATCTTATTATGGACACTATTTAGGTCAATGGTGTTTCTGAGGCTTGTATTTGAAAATTTGTGTTTTCGTTTTCTAGACAGGCTTGAAAATCATCTTCGATTGGCGAATACTCGTCTTGGTTTTCGTATTCTTCATAATTTTCATCGTTGTGTAATTCAAATATTTCGTCTGTATCACCATCATTACAAATATTAGTTAATTCTTCTGATATGAAATTAGGGCTTTGAGACGTACTTGGTTTGAAATAGTCGTGATTTGATTTCATTTTTGTTGGTGGATTTCTGATCGTTTGCGTAGACATTGCAAAGGTCGTTTTTCTGGGTAGTTTCGATGAGTTTGAGTCGACATCGGTGTTGGCTGGTAATTAGAAGTTTCATTTCTAGGTTTAAATATATTCTGTTGTTTGTATGGACTTCCAAAAACTTGTTTATTGGTCGGGTATTTTGGTGTTATTGTTTTTCGCTGTATCACGTTTATAGGTTGTGACGGAAATCTTTGTGCTTGTTGCGTAAAGGGTTGATAATTAGAGTTATAATTATTGAAATTGTGCAGTTTATTTTGATTTTTATTCTGATTTCTAATTAAATCTAATTGATCTTTTGTACTGTGTAGTTTTCACCATGTGACATGCTATATCAAATGTTAGATTTGGCGTTGCCAAGAGAAGTTTGTAAATCTATTGGTACGTTACACATAAGAACATTTTTTGCTAAGCCGTCAATTAATTGTTTATGTAACAATTTCATTTGAGCACCTAAAGTTAACTCTGCATCAATACGATAATTAATACGTATTTTGTATTGTTTTATGCGTTCAATGAAGTTAAAGATATTTTCATTAGGATGTTTACGTAAGAACTGTAGTTCATTCTTTAATACGTCGAGATTTACTCTATCTCCAAACTTGATTGTGAGAAATTCTTTGATAGCGTTCCACGTATCGGGTGTATCGGATGAATAAAGTTCGTCAGACGCTTTACCGCTTAATTTGTTTTTGATAACTGCTAGAAAGTAGGTTTTTACAACTGCATCGCTAGTTTCAAACTGGGTTAAATATTGTGTACTACTTTTGAGAAATGAATGCAATTTTTTCGAATCACCATCAAAAGTTGGTAAAAGTGCGCCAAATTTAGCTGCTAAATCTAAATGATTGGTTGCGTTACCGGTCGGATGAGTCATTTTTCCGTATTATTTGATTCGAGTTGAAGTTTCGATAATTGATCTGTTATAAAATCAATGTTGACAATATGCTGTAAATATAATCCTTAAAATCTAAGTAATTTCGAATAGGTGAACTTGAAAAAGTTATTTTCTTCTTTTGTCTCCTACAAGATTGATTTGTGACTTTTAAAGTCTCTTTGATTGACTTTACACTTTTTGTGTTTTGTCTTGCACTTTTTGTGCCTTGTTTGTGTTTTGTTTGGGGTGAATTGCTAATTCGGGTTAGAATTAGGGAATCCAAAATTTTTTCGTGCTAGGAAAATTTTTACAAAACTAGGAAGTTGCTCTTGTACTCACGTTCTTGTTCCAGGCAGGTCAGGTGTGCTAGTCCCGAATGCTGCGTGTTCTTAATTGTTTTTCCCTCTGGGTGTTCCTTCTGGCTCGGGGCGGTACTATTGTGGTTTCGTGCCTCTGTGAGACTTATGTGACTGTTTTCTGGTTTTCTTCCAAAGAATTGAAATTCACGTAAATTCACTTAGCGCGGACTTAGTTGACTTTACTGAAGAAATCCCATCCTCGTCGCCAATTATGTTTTTTCGTCACAACAATTAATTTTTAAAAACAATCTTTATTTTCTATAAAGCGTCGTGAATACAGAGTACAAACTTAACTTAAGAACTTATTGCCGTGCTATTTATGCATTTCCATAATGCTGAATTGCTATCTCCATGAGAACAATGAAGAATGCAATTGGGATCATATCGGGATGACGTAACTTGTTATCTTCTTAGAATGGCTGTTGTTCTGGGTCATATATAATATATATATATATATATATATATATATATATATATATATATATATATATATATATATATATATATATATATATATATATTCTTATTCTGATTTCCTGCAAAAGTTCAATGTGTGTTCAGGTCAGTTTCAACAGTACTGCGCTTAAATTTGCGCCATAGCCTTTGTTTATGTTTATTTAAAGATATCAGCTCGCCGTCCATGGTATCAATACATGCGTAGAGATTCCACCCTGTTATGCATAGACTTAAAAGTATCGACAATACTCAAAAACTTATTCCACATCTCAGTCAGGTCCTCTGAATTCCCTGAATTCCCCGGAGTAGCCATCGAATCGATATTCATAAGATCTTGGTTTGAATTAGAAAAATTTACTAATGAGATAATTTTTGGGCCTCAGATTGGAGATGGATGTTTCAGGGTGGCATGTAACCGGCACGTAATTACTACATGATCCGAAATGCTACAAGAATGCAAATTTCAGGTTCGGTCAGAAGGTTCCTATGGTTGGTCAATAAAAGGTCGTGCGTGTTATTGATTATAAAATAGCTAGGTTCATTTATCATTCGATGTAGACTAGAATATCGAATAAAATTAGAGAAAGAATTTTAAGAGATGCGAAGTTTTTCGATTAGTACTAGGTCATCAGCAAGCTGAGAATCACCGGGTCAAAATGATATGAGTGAGCCCAAAATAAGAATGAAATTCCAGATTTACACTGAAATCGGTATCGCTGTAGTAGCCCTTGCGGACGACCATTCTCATGGAAGATTATGTGATAATCTGAGAATTACATGAAGAGAATATTATTAACTCCTTCCTCTTCTTGATTAAAGTAAAATTGAAAAAATATAAAATTTACATTTTCAGATACCCCTCGTATCGCGATCATTCTGTTACGTAGCTAAAAGATGAGAATTACTTCTGATAGGGTGCTTTGCTTAAAAGACAGTGGTGCACACAGATTTTTTCAAGGTTGTTGTTTGGAAAGTACAAACCAAACTTTCAGGCCCGGTTGTATAAAGCGATGTTAAGTTCTGTATCAATTAATAACTCTAGGAATAAGTTAACATTGAATCAATTTCAGTTGGGTTGTATAAAGGTTTGCTTACTTCTTGTCAGCTGACATGAAATTAACAAAGAATGCACATAGAACTGACTTTTCGTTCACCAACATGAGTTTGGTACTAATATTCGATTATAGAATGTCAATGTCATTTATAGGTCGTGAACCTCAAGTTCTAATATCCAACAGAAATTGAAAATTGGAGGCAAAGGATAAATTGTTCGTTGCATTTTGTTTTGAAAATATATCCTTAATTCAGAGGAAAATGAATTCAGGAAAGAGATCCGCAAATTTCACTCTGAGAGAGAAGCAAATTTTTATTAGACTTTCACACAAGTATGCTCTCATAGATTTATCGTATTTATTACTGCTCATTTTTTGATATTAAAGAAATTGCCACTTCTAATTCAAGCATTTTAAAAGAATGCTCTGCATATTTTCTCATAATTATATTCTACTTAAACTCGAAAAGTACGATTCATGAATTTCACAACGGCACAGAAATGAATGAAATTGCTTTTATTTTTTCCGTTTTTTTCTGTTTGAAACTTTAACGAAGAATTGTATATTTGTTTATGCTTCCCAGGATGATATTGGTGTTCTTGTTAGTCTTGAGATTGGGCAGTTTAGGTCGTTTAGTTGGGTTACTACCACTGAGTTCAGTTATTGCTCTGTTGAGTTCTGATCGTGTTAAATACATAAATTCGTTATGCTGGTTCGTCCCAGGGGGGCGCTCTAATGTTGATATTCGTTTTCATGGCTTCGATGTTATCTGTAACACTTTCATTGACGGTAGGTATACCGTTATGAGTATCATCTTCACTTCTAAGTTCCATTATGACCTCTTCTCGTATGCTTTGCAGCGTTTCTGAAGAAAGTAGCCTGTATTGAACGATTGTTCTTCGTTGATCCGAAATTCTCTGTTCGAATATGTGCTGCAATTCCGGATATGTTTCTACGAACGCAAGATGTAACGCTTATCTGTATGCTGTCATTTCCGATTCCAAGTTTGTAATCTTGTAATAGGAAGGCATAATGAAGGCATTCATTTCTGGGGTCCACTTCATGCGTTTCCTAGGAGTCCGGCTCTCGTGGTCGTAGGCATGATGGCTTGCGCCACCGTTGAAACATCAAGAGTCGGTTGGGAAGTATTGATGTTATTTTCCACTTGGTTTTGTGCTGCAGTATCCCTACTCGATTTCACGCTGCTTCCGTCGCTAACCGAGGGAGACTGTGACTCACTTTCTGAACAAGACCCTCTTCCTAAATCTTGAACGCGACAAGAGGTTATGATGGTACAATGTCGATTCACCCGTTTGTTCCTTAGATTGTACATCATTGGATAAGTTGCATTTTATACCTACTGTCAGGTTCAACTTGGGTACCTCGGGTTCGCCAAGCCCGTACCTGAGGGCAATATTATTATTCTTATTATTGATCCCTTGGAAAACACTATCAAAAATCCTACAATAAATAGCAACAAGAAATCAAGATAGAGATAAGACCTACAAACGTGTGAAAAGTTGTATAAACAGTTGCTGTTCCAAAAATCACTAGCCATAGAATTTTATGGAGACATAACCTTGTGAATCAACGCTGACTTAGAATTTGCACCCCTTTATCCGTTGCGATAATTCGAGCTTAGTAATTGGTATTTGGTATTAATATCACCGAAAAAGAGATTTTACTGCAAAATTATATGGTCTGATATAATCTTACACAAACAGTTCAAGAATTTCCATTTCATAATATTTATTTGTCTTAGGATGTTATGTACAGGTGGACAGACTTCGACATTTTAGTACTGCTACTATGTGAAATATTGTGAATAGAGAAAAATTGTTCCCCTTCCGTTCTATTTGTCGCAAACATATTGAAGATAGCTTTTTTTTACGTAGAATCGAACTATGTGCGGAATTTTTTTTGTTCATTGGTTTCTGATTCATTGCGTAAACTTGTGTTTTTTGAATATGAGCCATAGGCAACTTTGATTTCGACGAATAAAGTTTCTTCTTTCCTCTTCAAAAATATATGCACTCAATTTTTTTTTATATCCAGGACGTGTTTTCATGAAAAACCGTAAATAGTATAATTCTCTAATTTGATCTAGTAACTCAATGTCTATACACAGAATTCACGAGGAATTGTTGAAATAGCTTAAGTATGTACTGTGCCCCCATTATGACAGTTCGAGAATTAATTCTTGCAATGACAATTCAGGTAAATTATTCAATGGCTTTTTATCAAGTTACTACTTTTGTGTGAATATAGTTTGTAATAATGAAGCGACCATGTCACACGAAAGATCTGAATAGTTCAATACAATTGTGTTATATGCAAAATAGTTTCAATGCAGATGCTGCAGAGCGGTTTGTTTGGATCGTATTCCTGAGTATATTAAATATTATGGACCATGATACATTCATCGTTTCAAAGAAAAAATAATTTGAAGTAGTTGATGGGAATATGTCGCAGTTGATGTAATAGGTAGTATAGCTGCTAACTCAACGATTTGGAGAGAAAAACAATTATAAACCTTATAAAAGGAATAATAAAATAAAACAAGTAACTATGTTTTAACTATCACGAATTCATTGATGTAAAGAATGACAACATTTTACATTGGTTGGACCGGTTTCGGACATACGTCCAATATCAACAACAAGCTAATGAAAACTGAATACTCATGTACAATATAGGAATTACCATCAATAAAATGCTAGTAGAGGTCACAGTAAATTGAATAATGGTGATTGGTAGGTAATTAAGTCTACCTGGTCGTTAAGGAGCTTAACCCTTTCTACCCTAGATGCCTTGAAACTTTCCATCGATTCGAAAAATTGAGTTTATAGGATTTATCACAGAAATAAAGAATTTTTAGCTGTTGAAGTTCAGGAAAAGGATGACATTAATTCAAACAATGTGCAGCTAAAGCTGAATCATATTTCTGACATAGGAATGACCGGAAATGTTCTTTGTATCTAGCCTTGAAAGAGCATCCTGTTTGACCTATATAAAAGGAATTGCACTCAGAACATGTTAATTGGTATACTCCTGATTTTCGAATTTATCGGTTATGTTTTCATTAGTTTGTTGTTGATAATGGACGTATGTCCGAAACCGGTCCAACCAATGTAAAATGTTGTCATTCTTTACATCAATAAATTGGTGATAGTTAAAACATAGTAAATTGTTTTTTTTATTATTCATTATGAATATCAACTATCACGTAGTTCAGGCTTCATCGATCAATTACTTATAAAAAGGGTTTATTCCAGTTATTGCAGCTAGAAGAGTTCTAACGTCGACTGGATTCTTCCAACTCGTTTCTGCAGAAATCTCAAAAAAATCCGCAGTATTTTCGAGAAATAATTTGGGCAGATGAAGTTCGTATCAGTAGTGATAGAATATTCCATCGTCAATATGAACATGGTGGTCGAGTGTAAACCCACATCGCCATAATAATATTCAACGTCAAGGCCGATATGGGTTGAATGCATGGTATGTATTGAAAGATAATCGCGTATTATCGTATTTGATTTTTGATGAAAGCCTTCTTGGTGAATGTTATAATGAAATTGTAAATAACCATATTATATATGGATATTTTGATGACCGGTCTCTTGCTGAAAGAAAAATATCTATATTGAACACTATGTAACTCTTCCTCATTAAAATATGGCCGTTGCTAATTTACTTGATTCAAATTTTGGCGATACTTGGATAGGAACTAGGGGACCAGTGAGATGGTTGGACCGTTTCCCGGATCTACCGCCACTGGACTTTTTCCTTTGAGGATATATTCAGGATCTGTTATGTAGAATAGCTATCAGAAATATTGAATAGTTGGAGCAAAAACTCGGAAACTTGCGAAATTTTTCAAATTTCCAAATAACTCGAAAACCAAAAAAGTTATCTTGAATTTGTTTGTGGCAATGAATTCATCAGGTAAAAAGAACACGATGAAGGAATCGGGTTATTTTCCTCTATTCACATAGCTGCATACTAAAACGTCGGTCCACTCTGTACATAACGTTCAGGCAAATTTAAATTATGATCCATATTGAAATTCTTGCACTATTTCTGTAAGATTTTTTTACGGGTTTCAAGGTTGTGTTAAACAGTATATACTTTTAACTGGAAGAGCTTCTGCCCATAATTCCCACATGGTAGCACAATATTTGGACGATACTTTTTCAGGGTCTTTGGATCGTCCTATATGTTCCTATATATTGAGCAGCTAGGTCACTGGATTTATTTTTGTGTAGGGTTATTTACAAGATAAAATTCATCAAACCCAATATCATACGATTGAAGATTCGTGCAATGTTTTACAGATAAAAGTATGAACCTTACAAGCCAGAACAACCGTAAAGCTTAATGCGTTCCGCAGAATTAAAATTAGTGTCAACATTGTTTTCAACAAAACGGCCTCCTTTTTGGATAGTTTTTCTGAACTTTAGCACAGATTCATAAAAGTTATATCAACAGGTCAATTACATTTTCACATTATACTTTATTGATTGAGTCGGATATTTTACAAAATTCTTCTTTCGTGCTCAAATAGAATATGACTTAAGAGTGTTATATACAGGTTGTTTAAAATATTATGTACTAGCCGAATGAAGAGATTTTCAATTAGTTTTGTGTCTAAAGCTTTTAGGAAAACTTAGTACTGCAAACGTTGCTTTACAGATTTCATGGCTGTTTTGATGTTTTTCTAATTTTTTATATAGCTCCTGCAATTTCTGAGATATTTATTTTGCATCTCTGATTTTTTCGGGAAAAAAATTAACTATATGAAACCAACTTTTTCGATATGGTATTATTTGAATAACTAGCGATTATGATGTTTCATTATTTACTATCTAGATCAAAGTTGAAGCTAGAATGACCCGGTTTTTATACATGGAAAAAACTATTTATTCAACGAAAAGAGCTTGAAGAATTTAGGTATCAAAACAATAATCAACAATTAACAACAAATACTGTGACAAACAACTACTTTTTAGAAGTTGATGGTATCTTCCTCCAACCCTCACACAGGCCTCCGACTATCTTCGCAAAGAATCTCATACTCTTTCAAACACTCCAAAAGTATTTCTAACGGTTTCAAGTCTATTTATTTTTCGATGTATTTCATAGACTGTTTTCACCTGTGTTGTATACTCAAGAGTCTTAAATGCCCCTATATAAACAAATCTCGGCTATTTAGGTAGGAAGGACAAGAAGCCATGGCTGAGGTACCACCTTATTTTGATGTTTCTTTTAAATATTCCCGAGATAAATAAGAAAGAAGTGCTGGAGCGCCATCGAGCATGATATCTTTGCAAAAAGTGGAGTTTTCAAGTAATAAGGGAGCGAAAAGTGTCTATATACAGGGTGTCCGTGAATTGCGTGTAGAACGTTATACTACAGACTATTCAGCTCGAAATAAGTCGATTCAGGCCAACTTCTATATGAAAAGTTTCTTCGTTTGAATCTAGAGGTCGCCAAATCCAAAGATTTTTTTTCTTATTTGGTATGCGTAATCGGGTGCGTTATTCACGTTTTTTAGTGATTCACTCAATGACGTTTTACAAGTGTCCCTAAAAACTCGAACGGGTTTTTAATCAACCATAATTTTTCAACTGTCTGCGTTTGATCAAAACTGTTTAAGACATTGAGTAGCTAGGCTAATTATCAATTTTTTTTGTCACTTTAGAAATTTTGATATGATGAGCGGTTCAATCATAAAAAAAAGTTTTTTAATTTCATGATTTCATCTCTTTAACCACCTAGCAACTCACATCTGACCATGTTGGGTTTGGATTTATTTCTGTGTTCTGGTAGATTGTCATTTTATTAGGCTTGACAACCAATTGTTGACACAACAGTGTTCCCCAAGTTCTTAACTAAGTATTTTGGTGATTTTTTTATCACTATTAGGCACGGAGATGTATAGTAACTCTGAAATGGTTGATATGGTTATGGTGTACGGGTTATGTCAAGGCAATGGACGTGAAAGCGCGAGGGTATATGCTGAAAGATTTTCAGATCGCATAATGCCGAACCTCCAAACGTTTGGAAATATGGAGAGGCGCTTCCGCGAGAATGGTTGCTTCAAGCCCTGAAATTTAGATCGCGGATGACAACGAACAGTGAGGACGGTAGAACGCAAAGAACAAATTTTGGACATGGTTTAGGAAAACCCAGAATTAAGCACGCGGCGTTTAGGTTTGCAGTTGGTCGTTCGTAGAACAATGATTCATGATGTCTTGAAGGAACAATTATTTCATCCTTATCACATTCAGAAAGTCCAGGAACTACTTTCAAACGATCCTGAGAATCGCCTAACTTTCTGCCGATTTATTCAAGACAAGAGAACTCAGGATCTCTACTTCAGTAGGAAAATTCTATTTACTGAGGAATGCACTTATATTAGGTTTGACATCACTAACCTTCACAATGAACACATTTACAGTGTCGAAAATCCACATGCTCTTACAAGTACACAACATCAGAATCAATTCAAAAATAACGTATATATTTCAGTAATTGACAATATGATTATTGGTCTGGTAGAGATTCCAGATCGATTAAACGGAAGGGCATATTTGTATTATTTTGCAAGAAACTTTGCCGACTTTGTTGGAAGATATTCCAGTAATACTGCGTGCAGAAGTTTGGTTTATGCACGACGGTGCACCTCCTCACTTCACTTCAGCGGTTCGCGAGTTCTTACATGCAGACTATGCAAATCTTTGGATCGGAAGGGGAGCTGATGCTCCTGCAAGTAGGCTAGCACGATTTCCCGACTTGACATCGTGCGACTCCTTTCTTTGGGGTGCCTTAAAATCTAGAGTTTTTTCTTCTCCAATTGACAAACGAGAAGAGTTACATATGAGAATTTTAAATGCGGCCAACTCTTTCAAAAATGACCCTGAAGTAATGCCAAGGGTCCAATTTAATTTCTTTTTTTTCCTTTAGTTGAATGAAATTTTGGGTGTGAACTAATAAATCGTTATTCCGAAGTGATTTGTTTTTTCTTATTTAGTTTCCGACTGGCCTATCTGTTTTCATCTTTTTATATAGTCATTGTGAAAAACTTAATAAATTTTTTCTTCGAATTTTTCGATTTTTGTACTATTGAGCTTTGAATTTCCTATTTGTTTGACCCTATTTAGCAACTTACAAAACATCATTTTCTCAACAAGAGGTTGTCAAGCATAATAAAATGATAATCTGCCAGACTACAGAAACAAATCCAAAGCCAACATGGTCAATATGTGATATTTTTGAATTGCTAGGTGGTTGAAAAATGAAATCATCAAATTCAAAATCTGTTTTTTTTGATTGAACAGCTCATCATATCAACATTTTTCAAGAGACAAGAAAGTTCGATAATTAGTCTAGCTACTCAATGTCCGAAACAATTTTGCCTAAACGCAGACAGTTGAAAAATTATGGTTAGATTGAAAGAGGACTAATCAAAATTTCCCCATTAAAACTGCTCCTGAGTTCCATTAATTTTATAAGGATTTTCATCTGAGCATTGCGAATATTACAACGTAAACCGATTTTTATCTGACCATAAGTGGCTGTTATGGAAAATTATAATGGAATTTCTTGAAAAATTGAAACCGTTGGTATAAGAGATTATGCGTTCAAAGTTGGGGTTGGCTGCTAGTCTTTTAAGGATTCATCTACAGAAATTAATCCTGGGGAAGAGCGGCTGTGTCTTTTGAATGTGATACGGGTCTAGCAAAAATCACGTTAGATGTGCCAAACAACTTGATAGCTTATATTTAATAATACGAACATTTTTGTAGTGCAGGACTCTAGGTTTTCTTCTTTCATTTAGAACAACTTCTTCGATCTGAGTTTCGAAGTGAAATTGGCTTTCCCGCATAATTGCTGTACTTTTAGAATCTTACAGTTTTCACAAGTCGCCCATGAATATTCGAAAAAGTTTGGTGATCAGGAATTATTATATTTGCAGAGAGGTTCGTATACAGATATCTTGCTTGTTTTGCATTTCCATTCCTAAGGCAATGCATGAAATGAATCTCTGCCATTTTAGAATTTGTATAAATTGACATTGTTACGAGATTATGACTAGTATTTGAACCTCTGTTTAACTTTACAAGTCCTAAATGATGTCTATACAATATAAGATTTGAAATTCTCTATGCATCAATGAAATATAATCACTAACAATGGTTTTATTTTTTCTCGATAAGGATCAAAATCTGAAAAACATGTTTTAAACAAAATGAAGCAAGATTATGGTATTTACGTGAAAACGGTGCGTGACTTCTCAAAAAATATCAGCTTGTAGATTCTGTTGACAGTTTGACATGTACATACATACATGTAACTCATATAGAGTAACCTCATTCCAAAACTTGAGGAAAATATCACAAAAATTGCTATAGAAAGAAAACTAAAAACATATCGAAATTTTAATACGCTGTAGATCCGTAACGAAGCGTATGCGGAACAAAGTTTATAAGGAACTGAAAAATAAACCTGAGAATTACCTTCATTCCGTTAGTTCGTGATATTTAGTAACTCCTTGTATATTTGTTTGAATAGAATACGATGTTGTGAAAATATATAGGATGAGCTACTGAAAGAGTTCAAATTGAAATTTACATATGGTTTCGGTTTTACCGAAAATCGATCGATTTAACTGAAAAAAGAATTATTTTATTTATCGCAATTGATAATTAGGATGCGAAAAATTGAATTTCAGTCGTTCTTGAACGAATTATTTTTTCCCAAATTTTGGTTAAAAACATAACTTCAAAAATTTACTCATTGTTTATAACTCAACAATGTTGACATAATTGTGAAAATTGTCATTGGTTATGTTTAAATATCAGCAAATTCGTCAACGCCAAAATTATCAGAAATATCTATAGGATGAACGATGAATGGCAATACTCTGCATATTGACAAATCGACGCGCAACTTAAATACGATGTATACAGGTTGCTTCAACGAAAACTAAACAGAGGCTATATCTACCAAGATATTCATTTCTGATCAAAACGCAAAAACAGGTCAATTTTTGTTTCAAGGGGGACATCTTTTGGGGTACAATACTTGCCTGAAATATCAACCCCCTGAGCGGGGATTGCAATCCTTGAACATTCATCGCCTTGAACGAATTTCCATTTTCAATTGAAAGCAATTGAGCAACTGAAAGATAGGGAAGACTATTTCCCTGAGAATATTCAAGTTTCAGTGAGATAAAATGGAATAAATCCATGCTGATCAGTGGCAGTCATCATCAAGTACCATCCTCATCTCGAATTTGAACTTCTGGAGCAGGGGTGACAACCCTTGGAAATTTGGAAGAGGGAAGATGGGTCGAGTGATAACTCGAAAGAAAGGTATTATCTTTGTCTGCATTTTCATGAAAGAATTTCAATTTTTGATTGAAAACTGTAGAAGAAACAGAGTGAGCCACTGAAAAGTAGAGAAGACTATCGCCCCAAGACAATTGGAGTATTAGTGTGAAAAACTGGAATAGATTCATTTAGATCAAAGATGACAGCTTTTGATCTGGAAGGAATCTAGTCCATTTTTTGCACTAATACTTGAATAGCTCAGGGCGATAGACGGTCTCCTCTATTTTTTAGTAGCTCACTCTGTATCTTCTACAGTTTTCAATCAAAAATAAAAATTCGTTCACGGGGATACAGACAAAGATAATACCTTTCTTTCGAGGTATCACTCGACTCGTCTACCCTCTTCCAACTTTTCAAGGGTGGTCAATCCTGCTCTAGGGGTTGAAATTCGAGATGAGGATGGTACTTGATGATGACTACCATTCATCAGCATGGATCTGTTCCATTTTATTCACAGAAACTTGAATAGTCTCAGGGAAATAGTCTTCCCTATCTTTCAGCTGCTCACCCTGTATCTTTCACAGTTTTCAATTGAAAATGGAAATTCGTTCAAGGCGATGTAGACAAAGATACCACCATTCAAAATGTTCAAGGATTGCAAATCCCGCTTAGGCTCATCAGGTATCATCCTCATCTCGAATTTCAACCCCTAGAGCAGGGATGACAACCCTTGAAAATTTGGAAGAGGGTAGATGGGTCGAGTGATACCTCGAAAGAAAGGTATTATCTTTGTCTGCATCCCCGTGAACGAATTTTCATTTTTGATTGAAAACTGTAGAAGATACAGAGTGAGCTACTGAAAAATAGAGGAGACTATCTATAGCCCTGAGCTATTCAAGTATTAGTGCAAAAAAATTGGACAGATTCATTCCAGATCAAAAGCTGTCATCTTTGATCTAAATGAATCTATTACAGTTTCTCGCACTAATACTCCAATAGTCTTGGGGCGATAGTCTTCTCTATTTTCAGTGGCTCACTCTGTATCTTCTACAGTTTTCAATCAAAAATGAAAATTCTTTCATTGCAGACAAAGATAATACATATCTTTCGAGTTATCACTCGACCCATCTACCCTCTACCAAATTTCCAAGGCTTGTCACCCCTGCTACAGGGGTTGAAATTCGAGATGAGGATGGTACTTGATGATGACTGCCATTGATCAGAATGGATCTGTTCCATTTTACCTCACTGAAACTGAATATTCTCAGAGGAATAGTCTTCCCTATCTTTCAGTTGCTCACCCTGTATCTTTTACAGTTTTCAATTAAAAGTGGAAATTCATTCAAGGCAATGTAGAAAAAGATACCACCTTTCTTTTGAGTCATCACTCGACCCATCTTCCCTATTCAAAATGTTCAAGGATTGCAACCCCCGCTTAGGAGGTTGATAATTCAGGCAAGTTTTGCACCCCAAAAAATGTCCCCCTTGAAACAAAAATTGACCTATTTTTGCGTTTCGATCAGAAATGAATATCTTGGAGATATAGCCTCTGTTTAGTTTTCGTTGAAGCACCCTGTTCTCTGCCTGCTTTCGCGGCTATCTTTTATGGTGACATCAGATGCTCATTGTTGTTGTGATTGAATGTCTCATCACTTATGATACGTACATCATCGGTTGATAATACTTCTCCAAAATAGTCTAAGCGTTCTTTTGAATTCCGATTTCAAAAATTTAGAAGAAGCATTAATCCTCTGGCAACAAAAATTTTGATACCCGCAATTTTTAGGGCGTGAAAATTTTTTCTTTCAAAATGTCTGGCGCACGATATCTTGAGATTCTAATTTTTACCTCTATTTGCCTGCTCGAAGAGGATGTTTAGCCGGTACTTCAGCTGTTGCATCTTCTTCATCTATTATATTATATCTACTTTTTTAGGTTGTTTGCACTATTTATGAGATATTATTTTAACCTTTGGAAAAAGACTTAGTAGTCTTTCACAAACCCGATTTCAGCTAATTCCCACCCACTTTGAATATAACATTCTATCATGTCAAGATGTCAAATTTCCCATCATTTTCGTAGTTCATTTTTATTGTGTATGTCAAAAAAACCCATAGGCGCAGATGATCAAATTCTCAAATGAAATTACTTTGATCATACAACAAACAAGGTGTTTGATTTGGATATATTTTGCTACCAAATAGCCCATATGTTCAATTGAATATGTCTGAAGTTAGCACGTGTTCTTAATCGTCTGCTCAGATTTCGTATGATCGATTCCAAAGAAGATGAAGAAACGCCTTCCTCAAAATAACCGAACAATAGCATTGTTGTCCAGTAAGTCAAAAGTCGTGTAACGAGTGAATGTTTTTGGGTTAATGCAGGAGTACTTCAGTACTATCGCCAAATTTTCTACTGTTTTAGATTAATTATCTGCTCCACTCAACCGAAAACAGAAGATTTGGGTTCACGAAGGGGTGTACCCTGGAGTACCCATTTTCTAGTCAGCGCCCTATAACTGCAGAGGAGTCACACCGACGAAGATACCAACAGAGCAGATCACTGAATTCAGACTTGGAGAATATATCAGAGTGGGGCTGGTTTAACTTGGACAATTTTAAAGCGAACAAAACTCAATCAACGACGTTTTCCAGAAAAGTCACCGATGGAGAACCTCTTTTAATTATGCATGGATATCGATTTTCCTCAGAAACGAAATTGCATCTACTTGGCATCACAGTTAACAACGGAATCTGCTGGAATAATTATGTGTAAGCCACTGCTTCTTTTCATGCCATCGAAAGTGGCAGGCGGCCACCACATCCAGCTATAGGTCCCGTGAATTGGTCATCTGTGTGACTAAGTTTCTGGATCTGGCGAATGGTCCAGTATCCCGGGTGGGAAAGATTGGCAACGAAGCATGATGAGCTCTTCTGGGACAAAATTATCCAGTGTTAAAATAGTCTCCCATTCGGATCTCCGGGGGGGACTGCCTCTAGAGGTCTCGATGCGGGTAAGCCGAGCACTCCTCCGGCGAATTCACTAATTCATTCACGTTCTAGAGAAGAAAGCAAACTCTTGATAGAGTTCTTCAATATCAGAGGACTGGAACACAACAACGTGAATTTCGATGAAGTCCATCACCATTTGCAAAACGCACAACCTCATGTGCTGGCCCTAACCGAAACCCAAATAAGTCAAACAACCGACACAACGTATTTACGTTTTAATGGGTATGAACTACATACGAGATTTAGGTTTGAAGGGGGCCTCTGTGTTTTCGCCAGGTCGGATGTTGCATGCCAGAGAAAGGAAACGATGGAGGACGACGCTTTCGACCTTGTGTGGTTCAAAATCTGTTTGCAGGATAAAATACTGTTTTTATGCTGTCTATATCGCTCGACAAACGATATTCACTTCCCAAGACTGTTTCAGTATCTAGGTGATAAGGTGGATTGGATTCAGACACATCATCCGGCAGCTGAGATCATTGTACTGGGTGACTTCAACGTTTACAACAGTAACTGGCTCCGCCACAATAGAAAAGATGGAGCAGGAAGACAGGCTGAAACTTTCGCAATCAGCCATATTCTAACGCAGCTAGTCGACGGACCAACAAGAATACCTGATCACCCAACCGACTTCCCGAACATCTTGGGATCTCTTTTTGACTTCAGATCTAGATGATTTTGGAGTGGAGGTCTCAGCACCGCTAGGCAACTCAGACCACAACCCTATATATGGTTCTTGAACTATTGTTCCGCCGCTAAAACAAGAACCTAAACCACCCAGATACATTTGGCACAAAACTGTGCTAATTGGGATGAGCTGCGTGAATTATTGTCGTACTTTCCATTCAGTGATGTTTGCCTTTCAGATCCTGACATCAATGTGTGCACTGAATCTTTTACAGAAATCAATCATGCAGGAATGGATACCTACATCCCTTATTCCATGAAAAGAACAACAGCACAAAAGCCATGGTTCAACAAAGACTGCGAAAGAGCCTTGGCAGCCAAGAGCAGAGCTTACAAGTCATGGAAGATCAATCCAACAGAGGAAACAAAAACAACCTTAGTACGAATACGGAACGTATGCAACCTGACAACTGCCAGAGCAAAGGCCAATTTCAACGAAGGGGTAACTAATAAACTCCTTGAACAGGCAAGCGAGACTACACAATTCTGGTCTATGGCGAAGACTATCAGTGCCAATTTTTGAAAATCTGCGTTTTCGCATCTTGTTAGAGAAGACGGAAGTATAGCATCACCTATGAAAGAGAAAGCCGATTTTTTGTTCTCTTGTTTTCAGAGAATTCTGTGCTGGATTCATCTAACGCAATACCACCGAATATTCCACCTTAACATTTTCTTCTATGGCAGAAATCAAGTTCAGAGTCCGCACTGTGAGAAGGGCTGTAGAGCAGCTGAACTGCAAGAAGGCAGTTGGGCTAGACGAAATACCGCTAATCGTTCTGAGAAAGTGTGCTCCCGAACTGGCACTCATTACGGTTTAGAGTGGGTGCCAGTTCGGGAGCACACTTTCTCAGTCTGTTTCAGGTTTCTTATGAAAGCAAGATTTTCCCGAGCAGCTGGAAAATAGCGAGAATCCAACCGATCCCAAAGAAAGGAAAAAAGTCCTTTCCCCAAAACTACCGCCCTGTTGCACTTCTTCCCATTATGTCCAAAGTAATGGAGAGAGTCATAAATGATGAACTCATCAAATATCTTGAGTTTCAGGGAATTATTAACGACTGTCAGTATGGTTTTCGCAGGCGAAGATCGACAGGAGATCTGCTCGCCTACGTCACTCATGTTTGTACATCAACGATGGATAAACATGGAGAATCTGGAAAAATAGCCTTCGACATTTCTAAAGCTTTCGATAGGGTTTGGCATGCAGTCTTGTTGAATAAACTTGCGGCATATGGGCTTTCCGAAAAATTGTGGGGTTGGATAAGTAGCTTTCTTTCGAATAGATCAATACAAGTTGTAGTCGACGGTATAACATCTGATTGTTTCTGGTTGCAAGCAGGAGTACCTCAATTCCTGTTGCAGATAAACGATCTTCTTTCATCTACAGAGAACAAGATCTTCGGTTTTGCAGACGATTGTACCCTGGTTTCGTCTTTCAGTAGTTTGCGGTCGATTACAGCTGCGGAATCTCATCGTCAGAGATGTCAACAAATTAATAACTTAAACTCTGACTTACAGAGGATATCTGAGTGGGGTCAATTGTACCTGGTGAGCTTCAACGTGAGCAAGACGCAAGCAACTACGTTTTATAGAAAGGTCCCCGCTGGAGATACTCCCCTAATAACGCAAGATCAACAAATTGCATCCAAATAGACGATGCAACTTTTCGGAATAACGGTCAACTCCAAGTTTTGCTGGCATGAACGTGTATCAGTAATAGCTAAGTCGGCATCAGCTAAACTTAGTTTTGTTTTCAGAGCCAAGCAACACTTCACGTCATCTCAGCTGTTGCTTCTATATAAGGCGCAGATTCGACCTGTTCGGAATATTGTTCCCATGTATAGTGATCTGCGCTCAAATATTCTTTGTGGGTGTTGGATAGTGTGCAAAAACGGGCTGTGCGCCTCATCGACCACCCAGAGATCACCCGCGATCTCCAACAGCTGGCTATCAGAAGACTAGTTGCTGTCCTTTCTCTGTTTTACAGATACTTCCACGGAAGATGCTCCAAGAAGCTGAAAGACCTTGTTCCGGGAAAACTCATGTTTTGCCGTGACACTAGGCTGGCAAATAGTTCTCATCATATGGCGGTACATTTAACGACCTCTCGAACCCCTCTCTATAAGAATTCCTTCGTTTACAGGACCGGTGAGCTGTGGAACTCACTTCCTTCCAACAAATTCCCAATATCCTACAATTTGGCTCTCTTCAAGAAGAGTAACAGACACCTCAATTCTTCCCAGGCGCCTACTCATGTGGTGTAACAGGTTCGCCTATTCCTGGGAAGAGCGCATGCAAAAAAAATCAAAGCTGACGCTTTTATACAAAACACAGGTGTGACCTGGTCTGGAATACTGTTCCTATGTGTGGGGCTTCTCACCCAAACATTCATTACATCTATTGGATAGTGTCCAGGAGGGAGCAGTACACCTCATCGACTACCCGGAGATCACGTTTGATTTCCAGCTTTTAGCTCAAAGGCGGCAGGTTGTTGATCTTTTTTCTAACAGTAATTTCCATTATAAATACTCTGAAGAACTGAGAGGCTTGGTTTCGGAAAGATTCCATTTCCAAGGAAAAACTAGTTCCGAAGAAAACTATCATCATGGGACGGTGTAACTAGCATCGTCATGTACCTCTCTGTGTACAAATTCTTTTGTTCACAGCGCTAGTGTACTCTGGAATTCGCTACTATCGAACGTCTTTCCGATAACCTAGAATTTGGCCCGTTTCATTTTGAGCGGCACCGCCTCTTCCTAAGAGATGAGAATAAGAAAATATTTGGAAATAATTGATAAACCTCAAATCTAAAATCTAAAGTGATTGTCAAACTTCAAGGCCACAGATAAATACTATGGTCTGAATATAATCAAACTAGAGAAACAGCCATGGTCTTGCACAAGACCTCAAAAATTTATGGTTTTCAGTGACAGAACACCTTAAATCAATGAATGAAATTGAGACAATTTCAGGTTCTCCCAGAAAGGTGTTAGTGAAAGAAAAGATTGACTACTTGTGTAATATATTTTTGAAAAGGAAAAAATACATCGAAAAAAAGTAAAATCGTTTGATTAGCATGTTTGCTTTAAAACTCGGAAATCGCGGAGAAAATCTTTCAAAAGTATTTGTAGAATGTTAAATTCATTTTTAAGAAACTTTAACAATAACCTACAGATCGGCAAATGACGATTTTCCTGAAGATTAATAAATTGTGAATCACTCGAAAACGAAAAGAGATATGGGAAGAATGTTTGAACCACTAAACTGTACCCAGAAAAAGAAATGGTGAGGGGCGGTTCACTAATAGATGCCATAAATTATGGCATAAAACATTTATTTGAGCAAAGATCCAATCAATTTGTTCAATTTGTTCGAAGAATTTAGCTGAATTTTGGGGATCATATGTCCGCTAATCAATTAACAATGTTCAAATCTTCCACCGATGAATAGAACGAAATACCGCGGGTGCCAAGCAATTTCGAAATGCATGACTATATAAAAGCCAGAAGAATACGAAACAAATTTGGTTCAGGTATTGCAGAAAGCGAGTTCAATGTTTCGAAATATTTTCCTCTGAACCCTCTCGCTTCAACTATAATTGAATCTTTTGATTTGAGCATATCGCGAAGCTACCTTTGCAGAATTCTAGGAAACACATATTCCACATTACTTCACTCTTTCATAGGTGGAGATAGGATCCGAAGAGTTTTGCGAGATTTTTTCGTGGAAATTCAAGACAATCTGTATTCCTGAAAAAATCATTGGCACAGATGAGGTAAAATTTAGTAGGAAGCGAGAAGTGACTGAAAAACATTCTCATTAATAGAAGAATCAGAATTCACATTTTAGAAGAGATTATAATTTCCAAATTGAACTTGTCAATATGTGAGTCAATTGATAGTGCATCTGCGTACAATCATATCCAAGTTCAAAGAGCTATTGACCAACGTTTTCGAGGAAAGGTGGTTTACATGTACAGATCTAAACAGATGGCCTCCGAGATCACACCATAAGATTCTTATGTTTGGGGTTACATGTATGGCATTGAAATATACTCTGAATTTATCTACAGCATTCTCTATTCATCACTGAATGGCCCTGAAACCAACGTTGTTAAACAAAATTTTCGATTTCTCCTGCGTGAAAGTTTTACCTCTTATTTTTAACCTTAACTATGGGTATATTGCTTGTTTCTGCTCTCTCTATATTTTTATTGGATTTCTTCTTCAATTAGGCAGCTTTTTTTGTGTTAATGACAGAGATTAATTGAACTTTGAATTTGTTGGTTGGCTGGGACTTGGAAAATGAGGCCTTTTTTGCGATATTATTTGTGTAATAGAAAAAGGGGCAGAAACAGAAGTCTTCATAAGGAAGCAACAATACTTTTTTTGGCCACAGTCATTCATAATTAATTATTGCTCATAATTTTTATTAATCTGTATTGCAACGATTGAAGTAAATAATAAGTACTGTTTCTTCTTTATAAACAACTCCACGTGCATGACCTTTTTCAAAATGGAGTGAATTTATTATACCTGGTGATTAAGAGATTCTACTCTCTTATTTTTGTATTCTATACCTTGTAGGAATATTTTTTATATTGTTTGTGCTCGTATTTAAATTCTTCATTTGTGGGCTCTAGTTTTCATAATTTATTTGAGAATTTCCTTTTCTTATATGATTTGAGATATTTTTAATGAGCATTAATTTTATGATCATGAACAATAATAAGAATAAAGTGGAAGTGGCTTTATCTGAATTAAGTTGAGATTATCGTTAATGAAATGATTCAGTATTTGGCTTTGTCAGTTATATTCAAAATCGTTTCAATATGGTGTGTTTATTATTTGTATTTTTTACATATTATACAGGGTGTTACATAATAGTATATCACTTCTTGAGGGGAGAATCTACGTGCAATTTTAAGAAAAAAGTTCATATAAACATAGGTCCGCAAAAGTTTCGTTTGTAAGACTCCGATTTCTGGAATTAATCATTTATATCTTTTAAACTCAGTTTTCATAATTTTATTGATAATTCAATCTCATTTCATCAAGTAAATATTCAAACAGTTTGAAATTCGAATAAGGAATCTACAGTTAACGATACCCAATGAAAATTATAGTTATATTTGTAATGTGTCGCTGCTATTGATCTAGGTTGTTCGCCGGTTAATTGTGAAGTCAGTACTTGAAAGAAGATCGTTTTCTCGTTTCTGTGGGAGAACGGATAGCAGTACTCATTCTATGTCACTTTTTTATTAATTTTTTTTGAATATCAATAGTTTTTTGATAGAACCGAGTCTATATAAGTTCGGAATTCATTAGATTCTTGCTCTTGTCCATTTAGAAATCTTCGGAATTATTTGTTACTTTATTGGAGCTGTGTTGTAGCGATTGGAGTGAAAAATTTGCAGAAATTGAAATTTCTAGATAAATTCCAATCGTCGTTTAAGGTGTTTAAGTAAGCGGTAATTTTGCCGGATTTCCTCGACAACCAATTCAATTAGCAAGTGGAGAGATTTCGAATTTCCTTTTGTAAATTAACCTAGATCGATATCTGCTATTCCAAGGATTTTTTTTTGTTCACCGTCAAAATATTTGAGTTTTCAACTTTATGTCAAACCTTGTTATCTTACGTCTGAGGTAACCAAGTTTTTGGGGAAAAAGTCTTGCCACCTAGGTCAGTCACGTTGCGAACGATATTCAGCCAAACAAGTAACCTATAAGCTGTACGATACAGGAATACCAGAAAACTGATGTAAAACACCAAATCGAATCATCGTGGGAATTAATCTCATTCCTAAAAGCTAAGTGTTTCTCTGAATCATCAAATTTTTCTTTTCTATTTTTTTTCAATTGTTGACAGAGCTCTATCATTGAGTTTCGCTTTGTTGAAAAGCTCAGATTATTTTAAATTGAGAATTTGTACTATGTAATTTGAATTAATCTCATCTGAGACTCATTTTATTGTTAGTGGTTAATCTTTTTAGTTAAGTTATATTTTTTGTATTATTTACTTTGATTAGAGTTAGTAAATTATTAATCAGATACTGTGATTTTGGATATTTATCTTGTAATAAAGCTAGTTGATTGAAGTGATGATTATTATTCCTAAGGCTATATCTAGGACTTATGTTCTAGACGAAGATCTCATACACTGAGATTAAGGGACTCTGATCAAGCTAGGCATAGGTATTAATAGGTAGTTTCAATTGTAATTTTCTTCAACTAGCCTTTTTATAATTTAATCTCATTACTCGTCATTAGTGAAGTTTCGTAGTTCCAGTAGAATTGAAATATTTCTCCAATTTTAGAGAAAATTAGAAACGAAACCATTACACGTTACGGAGTTACAGGGTGTGAAATTGGTTTTTTCTTCAAAACTCCTGCAGTTTTTAGATTCTCAGCCCAAATTTGGAATGCAAGCTTTTTATTACAGCCTTCATTATTACACGTCCTAGATTTTAACTGACATTCACAAGGTGTTTTCTTTTCCGAGGCCATGTCTCCTTTTGCCCTCTCAAACTTTTTTGCAGTACGCCACTGATCAGCGTTTAATCAATTTTCGTTATCTTCGTTCAATTTAAAAACTTTTTTAAAACCTGTAATTTTTTTTATCTCCAACCGTTTTCGAGTGAAAAATTATTGAATTTGAATTATATGTTATTCGCTAAATAAAAAAAAATGATAGAAATACTCGATAGGTATGCCCAAAATTTGCTTTTATTTTGATAGTTCCTCTTCTGAGACTCAACTTATATTTATTCAATATCAAACTAAGAAAAAGAACAATTAAAAACTGAATTAAAAAGTGTCCTTCACCTGAAAGAATACAGGCCTCTGTCCTTTTTCGCATATTATCACGCACTCTTTGAAATATTCCTGGGATATTTCTTATCGTGTCACAAGAGGTTATTATTCGATTTCTCAATTCTTCTACAGTGTTCAATGGAGTGGTATAAACTAAACTTTTGAGATACCCCCATAAGAAAAAGTCTAAACTAGTTAAGTCTGGGGAGCTAGGAGACAATGATTCTGACCCACCCCGACCTATCCATCGGTTGTTGAATGTATTATTCAAGAATTTCCTAGCTTCTCCACTAAAATGTGCTTGTGTCGCGTTATACATGAACCACATTATATTTCTCACCAAAAGTGGCACATCCTCTAGCAATAAAGGTAACTCCTCCTCAAAAAATTGCCGATAAGTTGGACCGTTTAGTCTAGCAAAAAAAATGGCCCAATCAAATAATTTCCAATTATTCCGACCCAGACATTTAGAGAGAATTGTTCTCGATGATGAAATTCTTCGATTCTTCAAATGGGGGTTTCCTCAGCCCAATAATGATTATTGTGATAGCAGTTCCCGAAAAGTTAGCTTCGTCTGTGAACAATATTTCACTAACAAAATTAGAATTTTCTCTAATTTCATCTAAGAACCATCGGCAGAAATTCAGTCTTGAAGGAAAATCTCGGGGAAGTAGAGTTTGGACCCGTTGAATATGAAACGGGTACAATAAAAAATCGTGGAGAATCCTCCAAACTAGGATATGTGAAATATTCAACTGATTTCCATTTTTCTTGTACTCACATGATGATTAAAATCAATACAATTCAAAACTGCTTCCTCAATATCTGGAGTTCCCATAGTTTAAGTTGCACCTTTTAAATGATTATTTGCAGTAAAAGTACCAGTTTCTCTTAACCTTCTGTGGATATTTGAAAATATTCGCCTTTCTGGTGTTACTCGATTTGGAAAGCGCACCTGATATAATCGCCTAGCTTCTGTTATGTTTTCGTCATCCGTACATGTAATGGATATCAGCCAATTCGGCGTTAGTAAAATTTGCCATTTTTTACAGCAATAATTCAAAAGTCTCAAAACTATTCGTTAATTTAATGAACAATTCGAGCAGACACTGGTTCAGCTTTAGCAACTGTCAAAATAAATATATAAATGAACAAAGTCAAAGCCTACTAGTAATTTTTTTTTAATTAGAAGTGCCTTCCAATTCAGCGAATGCATACAATCGTTTGATAGTTTTTTGCTAATTTATTGTACGCTGATCAGTGGCTTACTGCAAAAAGTTTGAAAGGGCAAAAAAAGACATGGCTCCAGAAAAGAAAAAACCTTGTAGATTCTAGTTAAATTTAGGACGTGTAATGATGGAGGCTGTAAAAAATAGCTTGCATTCCAAATTTGGGCTGAATATCTCAAAAAACTGCAGGAGTTTTGAAGAAAAAACTATTTTGTCCAGAATATCAACACCCTGTAGCTCCATAACAAGCTTTTGCGGATCTATGTTCATACGAACTTCTTTTCTTAAAATTGCACGTGGATTTACCCCCTCAAGTTGTGATATACTATTATGTAACACCCTGTATATTTCAATAAAGTCTAAATAATACTCTTTTATATCATATACTAATTAACCAAATAAAATATACTATTTTAGGCGTCTTGAAGCTTTCGAAATTTTATAAGTTCTTGAAATTCCGACGATCTTTTAATATCCATTTTTAGTATCTTATATCTATAATTTTAATATATATCTTCATCTTCAGAATTAATAAAATACACTGCGCCAAAAATTAAGGCAGAATATCGAAAATTCGAATTTACTCTGAAGAAGTTTTGATATGTTGAAGAATTATTATTCCAGTAATCCACCAGCCCTACTGAATATTTGAGAGCAATCGAAATGAAAATTGTACTCATAGGAATTGAAATAAAACTAATAATGAAAAATGTACAACTTCTAGAAAAAAACAAAAACTTGTTAATATCGGTTATTTTCCCTACTGGCGAGAATTACTGCATGACATCTACGATTTATACTCAAAATAAATGTTGTTAGAGCGTTCTGTATCATTCCGTTCCAAATGTCGATATGTCTGTTCTGAACCTCATTCACGGTACCTGTCTGATTTTGCTGGCTCCTTAATCTTCTATTGAGAATGCCTTAGATAGATTCGATGGGATTAAGGTCTGGACTTGGTGCAGTCCAATGGAACTGATTTCATGATCTTGCAGGTAGTTTCTAACTATATGAGCTTGGCGAGGTCGGGCATTATCATGTTTTTATAGAAAGTTATCACCTATGTTTGCTGCAAATTGTAGAAAATGGTCTTTCAAAATATCTGTGACGTACCTCTGAGCATTTGGGGTTTTATTATTGACGATTATCAGATCAGTGCCTGTATTCAAAGGAATTATTTCAGACACCTTTATTGAACCTCCATCAAAACCATTTGTAGGTAAAAATTTAATCTGGGAATATCTTTCATTTTGACATAGCAAGTATACTTGAAAACGTGGATCGCAATGAAGAAAACAAAATCTCGATTCCATTATGATCACTGAGCAGGACCTTGAGATGCGACAAGAGACGTCAAATCAAATTCCCTGAGACGCTGTCGTATCGTTTCAGTGCCAATTTGCACTCTACTGTTGAAGCTGCATTCGAAGGTGCCTAGCAGTAGATCACCGTTGTTGATCGAGGTCGTCCTTGCCCAGGTCTCCTTTTATGACTGCAAGTCTTCCTGTGAGTGTAGATTGTTCTGGAAACATTTAAATGGGACACCCCAAGCCTTTGACCTTTTCTTGTATCCAATTATTACCCAAAATTGTGAATACACATATCAAAAGAATCTAGGGGTCAATACAATAGAAATTATTGAATTGTATCATATCGGAGAAAAAAAGAGTATTTGCTGTATTGGTCGATCAAGAACACATCAAAACCAAAGAGTTTGTATTATAGTGAAAAACAATTTCATAGTATACACTATTATTCGCCTAACAAAGATAGAAAATTGACTTTTTTCGTCACATATCTGAAAGATTATTGAAATGTTCTGGGAATTTCAAATAAAGTGTATGTTCATCACGAACGGCCCTAAAACGATTTTATATATTGAGAATTAAATTATTGATACTTCCTCGATCAATTGCGTTCCATCCATCCACGAGAGTATGGTTTCTTGTTTGTTTGTGTTAGAATTCTTCTTCCAAACATGTCCCACACTTGCTCAATTGGATAAAGGTCTGGTGATTGAAAAGACCAATCTTATACAGTTATTCTATTCGCTTTCTAATACTGCACGAAGGTCGCAGCGTTATTAAGATTATCATGCAAGAAAATGAACTCTGATCTTTAAACCGCATACATAATTATTGGAGAATTAGTTCCTTATAGTTCAGTGCGTTTACAAATTGTTCCAGTAAAACAAAGTCGTTTTTTCTGCCAGTACTGATACCACTCCATACTGTTAGCGTATCATCTAGATAACTGACTCATTTCCAGGTTGTCTCCATACACGAGTACGACTAGAAAACTGGACGTGAAATCTGAATTTATCATTGAATAATACTGGCACATTGATCAGCACCCTTACCAGGCTAGTATAAGGATTCGCGATTGTTCATTTTGACAGTTTCATCACTTATCTGTACGTTGTGAGCATTCCTGAGTTCCATGTTAAGTTGAACTGCTGTGTGAGTTGTATGTTGCCCCTTGACGTCACCCGTTTGATTATAATGAATCCACAAGCGACTGATAGTAGACTAATCAGTTCCCAATGTAGTGGCAACAGTTCTATGGGTCAGTCCTGCATTTAACAAAGCAATCGCTCGTAACTGTATTTCCGTTAGAAAATGACGCCGCTTCATAATTAAAATCACTCAATACAAATTTTTCTTTCTACAGGTGAAATCACAACTGAATTGCTATGCGAAAGAAATAAATAAATCGTACGCAACCATATGGTCTGCAATGGCGCCGCTGAAGACTAAACTCATATCCGATTTTTTAATATGTGTATGGTCTAATTGATTTTACATTTTTTTTGTGAGCTAAAATTCTCCCTGGTAATACCTATCGCTGTCGAATAATACTTCACGAATATTAATGGTGTCTAATGTATTATTTTTTTTACTGACTTGTATTATAAAGTGAATGAATGGTTATTCAATGTTCCCAAAAGAAAACAGGAAGAAATTTCTTTAGAACAGTAATTGGGGATACGCAAGTCTTTGTTTCTTTGTTTTTATATTAGGACTTACCTAGTTTTGATCCGACATAAAAATATTGTGCTTCTAAAACCTTGAATTAAGAAGAGAACGAATTTCAAAATTGCATACCGATACGGGCATTTCAAATGCTCATCATTTTGGCCCGCTCTATCGAGCGAGTAGAGCACAGATATAGTCACAAAACAAGAATTGATACATTGGCGTTGGCCATTGTTGTCACGAGATTCTATGGTAGTTCCGTGGAGAGGATGGAGTCAAAAATACTATACTCAAGACGTCTAACTAAGCGTTAAACATTTGTAAGGGAAAAGTGTAAAAAGCTTATCACATATCCTTGCGCGCGCATATTAACTAATCACAAACTATGCGGCAAGAATAGATAATTGATAAAGCTGCCATCTGATTTGTCAGTAAATGTATTCAAGCATGAACATTTACAGATTCTCTGTAAAAATTTCGGTCAAAATGGGCTTATTATTATTTATTATCGTGGACTTATGCACTATCTCAGCTGGATATAATTTACCTTTCCCAGATTCAGCAATCAAAGGGAATAGGCTCGATTACAATATACTTGACATAAATTTCCTAACTATCCTATCCTATCCTACATGTATTAAGAATCACAGCTTTTTGCATTTCTATATAGGTATTCTTGTGAAATTCTAATTTCTTAAGGCTATCATGCAAAGTTTTGGGTATTAACCCAGTCAAGGATACGATGACAGGAACAATATCTATTTTCTCGAGGTGCCACATCTGCTTGATCTAAAAAGCAAGGTCTGTGTATTTGGACTTTTTCTCCTGGAACTTGTTCAGCACGTTGTTATTATTGGCGACATCCACCAGCATTGCTGTTCTGCCTCTCTTATCATACACCACTATGTCCGGCCTATTAGTCGTCACCATTCTGTCAATGATAACAGGCCTGTCGTAGTGTAATATGATAGAGTCATTTTCTAAAACGAGCGCCGGTAGATACTCGTAATATGGCTGGAAGGTATTCAGAAGTCCGAACTTGTGTGCAAGTTTCTGATGGACTTGATTATGCCTGTGAAGATAGTCCGTATTGGTCAGTTGTTCGCATCCGGACGTAATATGCTGTATAGTCTCCGAGCTTATATGGCATTTCCTGCACTTATCTGTTTGTAATGTTCCGTCCTTCATTATAATTTTTTTGTAGAGAGTTTTTGCAGAGAAGAATTCTCTGAGATTTTTTATCTATCCGGTGTGTAAAGTGACAACATCTATTAATCCGCGTCCTCCTTCTTTCCGCTTCGAAGTTGTTCGTATCACAGACGATTTTGGATGATGATTGTTGTATTTTGTCAGCATCGTTCAGGTCTGCCTTTGAATATCATCCAGTTCTGTCTTAGTCAATATGATTATTCCAAATGAGTAAAGCAACACTGGAATGGCGTAGGTATTAATTGCCTTGAATGTTCAAGGTCTTACATATTTCAATACCGAATTTCATATGAATACTGCCGAGAACTCACTGACAGTTTTCAGCAAATCATCCAATTGCTTCTTGTTCGAAGCATATAATTTGATGTCATCCATATACAGCAGGTAGGAGACTGTATAATAATTCCTATCTGTTTTTATCCTACATCCGTATCCTGTTTTATTGAGCATTGAGGACAATGGGTTCATAGCTAAACAGAACCATAGTGGACTCAAAGAGTCTCCTTGAAAAATTCCACGACGAATGGGTATCTCGTCGGTTTTAATTGATTTATTGTTCATGTTGACCTGCAGAGACGTGCGCCAGTGTGTCATTGTTGTCTTCAAGAATTTTACCAGGGCTGGGTGAATTTTGAATATCTGCAATACTTCAACAAGCCAATAATGGGCGGCAGTATAGAATGCCTTCAGATAATCGAGAAAAGCTGAATGAACATTCCAATGCCCTACGTTTGCCTGTTTCATTATCACAGAATCGATGATGAGTTGTTCCTTGAACCCGTGGGGTTTCTTTCTGCATCTTTTTCTGCTTCTCTGCTAATATATTGTTGTCGTCAAGGTGTTGGTATATTCGATTGGATATGCATGAGGTGAGTATTTTGTAGAGTGTTGGCAGGCAAATGATTGGCCTATATTGAGACGGATCCTGTGTTCTATCGCTCTTAGGTAGCATATATGTTAAGCCTTGTGTTAGGAAAGTGGGTGTTTTCTTGGGATGTTGAAGAACATACGTGTGCTGTTTCGCTAGGGCTCCATGGGGCTTATCAAACTTCTTGTACCAGTAGTTGTTGACATTCTCTATACCTGTGGCCTTCCAATTGTTGGTCGCTCTAACTACTGTTGTGATTTCTTCCTCCGTTATTCCTTCGAAGTCCATATGTTTGATATCAAGGCGTTCTTTTTCATTCGTGATCCATTCCGCATCTCTATTGTGTTCTTTGGGGTTCGACCATAGTGATGACCAATAATCGGTCAAGCACTGTGCATCAAGTATTTCTCTGTTATTGTAGGTCGCAGTTTTGTTATTTCCTTTATGAAAATTGGCCGCGTTTTGGAGGAACCTTTGGTTTTGGTGTTTCCTTTCAGTACACTTGACGTATCTTCAAAGCATCTTTGCTTTTGCTTGGAGTTTTTGTTTCAAAGTGTCCATATACACGTCGATGTGTTGTTTGTGATCAGGGTGTTTTTTGTTCGTACCAATTTTCCTATAAATTTTGCGTATATGTGATTTCAAGCGCCCTTGAGGGTTTTCTGTTTCTCAGGAATTCTGTGAGGCGACCGATTTCTGCTCTTATATTATCAATATCCTTCTCCAGTCGTTTTTGCCATGGTGGTTTTCTGACGCTTTTGGGCGCAGCTTGTGGAGATTTGTTGTTTGTGAAGTCGAAGAACCGCTACTGCTCCACAGTAAATCAAAGTGTGAATCTTCTCCAAGGTGTTCTGGTCAGTATATTTTTCAAACACTGAGTTTACGCTTGCTAGGATGAAATTCGTGTTCTTGTTCGTCTTGAGTTTGGGCAGTTTAGGTCTTTCAGTTGGGTTACTACCACTGAATTCAGTTATTGCTCTGTTGAGTTCTGATCTTGCTAAATACATATATTCGTTTTTCTGATTCGGCTCAGGAGAGCGTTCCATGTTAATATTCGTTTCCGTGGCTTCGATGTTATCTGTAACACTTTCATTATATAGGCAGGTATACCGTTATGAGTATCGTTTTCGCTTCTGAGTTTCATTATGACCTCTTTTCGTATACTTTGCAGCATTTCTGAAGAAAGTAGCCAGTTTTTAACGATTGTTCTTCGTTGATCCGAAATTCTCTGCTTGGATATGTGCTGTAATTCCGGATATTTTTCTACGAACGAAAGATGTAACGCGTATCTGTATGCTGTCGTTTCCGCCTCCAGGTTTGTAATCTTGTAATGGGAACGCATAATGAAGGAATCCATTTCTGGGGTCCACTTCATGCGTTTCCTAGGGTGTCTGGCTCTAGTGGTCGTATGCATAATGGCTTGTGCCACCGTTGAAACATCAAGAGTCGGTTGGGAGGTTTTGATGTTGTTTCCCACTTGGCTTTGTGTTGCAGTATCCCTATTCAATATCACGCTGCTTCCGTCGCTAACCGAGAGAGACTGTGACTCACTTTCCGAACAAGACCTTCTTCCTAAATCTTGAACGCGACAAGAGGTTGTGGTGGTACAATGTCGATTCAACGGTTTATTCCTTAGATTGTACATCATTGGATAAGTTGCTTTTTATACCTTCTGCCAGGTTCAGCTTGGGTACCTCGGGTTCGCTCAGCCCGTACTCAGAAACAATATTCCTGAGCCCCTGAGGGGCTTATTATTATTATTATCGTGGACTTATGCACTATCTAAGCTGTTAGCTGGAAATAATTTACCTTTCCCAGATTCAGCAATCAAAGGGAATAGGCTCGATTACAATGTACTTGATATAAATTTCCTAACTATCCTACATGTATTAAGAATTACAGTTTTTTGCATTTCTATATAGGCATTCTTATGCAATTCTAATTTCTTAAGGCTATCATGCAAAGTTTTGGGTATTAACCCAGTCGAGGATACGATGACAGGAACAATATCTATTTTCTCGAGGTGCCACATCTGCTTGATCTAAAAAGCAAGGTCTGTGTATTTGGACTTTTTCTCCTGGAACTTGTTCAGCACGTTGTTATTATTCGGTATGGCGACATCCACCAGCATTGCTGTTCTGGCTCTCTTATCATACACCACTATGTCCAGCCCATTATTCGTCACCATTCTGTCAGTGATAACAGGCCTATCGTAATATAGTCTGATAGAGTCATTTTTCAATACGGGCGCCGGTTGATACTTGTAATACTGGCTGGAAGGTATTCAGAAGTCCGTACTTGTGTGCAAGTTTCTGATGGATAATGTTGCACACTTGATTATGCCTGTGAAGATAGTCCGTATTGGCCAGTTGTTCGCATCCGGACGTAATATGCTGTATAGTCTCCGATCTTATATGGCATTTTCTGCACTTATCTGTTTGTAATGTTCCGTCCTTCATAATACATTTTTAGTAGTTGTTTGTAGCGATCACTTGGTCTTGGATGGCCACAAGGAATCTGGCGACATCTACCAACAGATACGTGCGCCAGTGTGTCATTATTGTCTTCAAGAATTCTACCAGGGCTGGGTGAATTTTATATATCTGCAATACTTCAACAAGCCAAGAATGGGCGGTACTATCGAATGCCTTCAGATAATCGAGAAAAGCTGAATGAACATTTTCATCATCACAGAATCGATGATGAGTTGTTCCTTGCACCCGTGGTGTTTCTTTCTGCATCCTTTCTGCTCTTCTGCTATTATATTGTTGTCGTGAAGGTGTTGGTATATTCGATTGGATATGCATGAGGTGAGTATTTTGTAGAGTGTTTATTTATTTTTTTATTTAATTTATTCTTCTTTCAAATTCATTAATATTGATAATTATGGTACGTTGATGAATTTGTCATATATTTGTTGAGTTATGAACAGTGAGCCAATTTCGATGTTTTCGATCAAAATTTTCAAAATATATTTTTCATTCAAGGGCGGCTCAGTTGAATTCAATTTATGTCTAAAGGTAATTGTTTGTGACCATTTTTTTAGAAAATTGGCGGACTGACTCCCGGTAAAGTCGGAAGTGCAGCACTCTAGAAAATAATTCCACTAAATTGTACGTAGTATCTTCTGCTTATGGCTAAATGTTCATATTCCTATCTACTTTCATTCTATGAGTATTTTCTATGCACGGTTTGAGTGATTCACCCCGTCTAGGCCATCTTTTAAAAAACCAAACGTTTGGGTTATAACTTGGAAACAGTTGATGCGTTACAATGGATTGAGAAGAGGATATGGCAGTCTGGCCTGGTGTTGTGAATAGTTGTGCAATACTGTCGAGGTTAAATGAGATCAAAATTGCAAAATTGTTTGTTGTTCCTATCCGATCGAAGTGTACCATTAGTGTGTGGTTCTGGTTTTAGATGATTATGAAGAGTGAATCGGAAAATCAGCTCTTTCAGGAAGAGATATTTAACATTTTGCCGTGCATTTGACGAAAATTTTTATTCCAATAAATAATTAAACAATTGAAGGCAAAATGCTAGGCTTAAGTTCCACAAACTATAATGGATAAAAATATGTTAATCATATTTTCACGTTTCATCCCTTTTTCGAAAACTAAAAGGAAATTAAAATACCACATTGTCATTTATGCGTAAGAAACAGATGAGAGTAGTGAAGACAAATGAAATCAAGCTGGTTGTTAGATTTTAGTAGATCATGTTTTGAGCGGATTAAATTTCTAACAATTGTGATAAATCTAATCTTTTTCTTCTGTTACCTGAATGTCAAATTTGGGTTTTTGTAAAATGTGAGAATTGATTTTAGTTTATACAAAACCAGTTGGTAGTTTTTCATGAATTATTGATTTTTCATGCTCTTTTACGCTTATTGATGGAATGACCAGTTTGATCTATATATGAAGCAGGATATCAAGTCGATCTTTAATATTGACCAAGAGCGAACTTAGATTTTTCATATTCGTACATTGTGTTGATTTTACTGTCAATATATGACATGATTTAGTACTTATTTGTGGCACTTAATTAATGTTGTGAGATTTTATTGTTTCGTGAACTTGAAGGTTAAATCGAGAATAAATATAATGATTGTTTCTTAGCTATCAATTTGTCTATGGTGTTTTCTCGTACTCGTTATTTAACGATGATATTCGATGATATCTGTAAACATTGGATTTAGATAAACGTCAAATTCCATAATTAATGTCTAAGAATTTCAGAGTTTTATACATATTTTCAATTTCCATAGTGAATTGGATCGTTTCATAAGTGAGTTTAAGAATTTTGAGGAAGGATTTAATTGTATCAGTACATGGTCCAAATATAAAAGATAAATTTATTTCATTTGACGTTGTAAATTTATTTCCATTAACACCGAATAAAACACTCAAAATTATTATTAACAACCGAATACTTAAAATACAACATTGATTCCTCGAATAATATTAGAAACAATGCTGTTAGTTGAAGCTTGTTTGCAGCATGTTGATGATATATTCTGTATTTGGACGATTTCTGATATACAATTAAATCTTTCTTTTGAAAATTCTTAAATTTATAGTAGGTAAATATGCATAAAACAATTAATATTTTAAATATTCGAATTATGGAAATTGATATCTCGAATTAGACATTGATCAAAAACAACGTTCACCGATAACTTATTCCATAAAAGTAGTTCCCATCGGCATTAAATTAAAATGATCAAGTTCACATACATTTGTGCATAGATTTCTCTCGTTTTCCTTATTATGAAAAAACTTCAGAGACTAATTATTAGCTGGAAAACAACAAACACTTTCATTATCTTCGATTAAGCCCACCCTTCAGGTCCACGAAACATTAAAATATCACAGCAATAATTATGCTCTACAAATAAGTACTAAATTATGTCTTGTCTATGTTCATTCTTAGTCAACAACAAAGATCGACTTGATATAGATGAAAAAAGGGTTGTATATTAGTTATATTGAGATGATTGTCCAACCAAATTTTAAATTCAGGTAGCAAAAGCAATATATTTAATTTTTTAAAATTCGTTGAAATTTCATCAGCTCATAAACATAGTCTACCAATAACTTATGACCTTCTTGATTTACGTTTGTCCCTACTATTCTCATCTGCTTCTTAGGTATTATTCTTCTTCTTCTTCTTCACCGTGTAGAAGGCGTAGCGCCTGTTCAGTTCAGGTTTCCCTGCAGCAGTTGTTGTGAAGTTGATTGCCAACTGTCCCGCCATCGTTTTGGTGGTAGTCCAACGGGTCTTCTTCCGTGTGGTATGTTGTTATATACGATTTTGGCTATTCTATCTGTGGTCATTCTGTTTACATGCTGGTTCCATTCTCTTCTTCTTTTTTTACCCATCTTACAATATCGTCTGTTTCACATTTTTCCCTTATGTCGGTATTTCTTTGTCTGTCATTCATTGTGTAACCGGTTATAGTTCTTAGCGTTTTCATTTCTGTTGTTCTTAGTATCCTCTTTGTTACCGACGTTTCCGCTCTTGTTTCTTCCCCGTATGTCATAATTGGTTGCACACATGTTTTGTAGATTCTGGATTTGCATGGTATACTGAGGTGTTTATTTCTCCAAATTGGTTGTTTAAGATGTCCCGATACTGCAGCTGCTTTGTTCACTTGTCTCCTCACTTCATCTTCAAGGTATCCTGTGCTTGTTATTTTGCACCCTAAGTATTCGAATGACATGACTTGGTCTATAGTGGCGTTGTCTATTGTTAACTTGCAGCGCAGAGGTTCCTTAGCTATGGTCATGCATTTTGTCTTACTTGTTGAGATTTCCATATTGAAATTTTTTGCGCGTTTGCTAAAGGCGTATAACATTCTTTGTAGGTCGTCTTCTGATTCTGCAATGAGTACGGCGTCATCGGCATAGCATAAGATGTTAATTTTGTAGGTTCCCATGCGGTATCCTAGTCCCAAGTTTTTAACGGTCTCTACAAGTTGGTCCATAACAGTATTAAATAGTAGAGGGCTAAGACTATCACTTTGGCGGATGCCCGACGTTGTTCCGAAATGTTGCGTTAGGGTGTGGTTTGTTCGTATTTGCGTTGTTGTATTAGTGTTCAGATCTTTTATGAGTCTTATATATTTTTTGGGTACCTCTTAGTTTTCCAGTATCTTGATTACATCCTTCTGCTGGACTCTGTCGAAGGCCTTCGTTAAGTCTATGAAACAAAGATATGCTGGAGTGTTATATTCAAGAGACTTTTCTACTAATTGCCTTGTTATAAATAGTGCATCGACCGTGGACCGGTTTTTTCGAAAGCCTTGTTGCTCTTCGCTGATTGGCATTGTTGACGTTAGTCATCGGTAAGAATCTTTGTAAGCAGTTTCAAAGAGGTGCTTAATAAGGTTATTCCGCGATAGTTGGCAGGATTTGTTTTGTCTCCTTTTTTAAAGATAGGCACTGTTACACTTCTTTTCCACTCTTCTGGTATTTTTCCGTGTTGAATTATGATGTTAAACAGTTTTGTGTACTCTTCTCTCATGGCTTCTCCGCCATATTTGATCATCTCATTTGTTATCTTATCTTCATTTGTAGCTTTCCTATTTTTAAGTTTACTTATTGCCATAGCTACTTGCTCTTTCGTGATTGTTACCGGTTCATTTATGAAGTCGTTTTCTAAGTCTTCTTCTGGGGGTTCTTCTTCATATTCTGATTCGGTGTAAAGATTTTTGAAGTATTTTTCCCATGTTTCGTTTGTGATTGTTTTCAGTTGTATAGTTTCATTGGTGTCCTTTCTCATACCCCTTAATAATTTCCAAATTCGTTTTTGCGCTCCGTATATATCCGCTTCCATTTCAGCACTAAATCTCTGCCAGTATTCTTCTTTAATTTCCCGAACTCTGTTATTCGCCCTATTTCTTATTTCTTTGTATATATTTCGGTTCTCTGGTGTCGGATGGTTCTTATATTCTAGATATATTTGTTTTTTCCTTTGTAATGTTTTTGACTTCAGTGGTGAACCAGGGTTTATTATTAGGTTTGCCGTTCTGTGATACCGTGCGGGTTCCCAAGGCCTCTGTGGTACCCTTGTATATATGTTTTCGTTTAGTTTGAGCCATGCTATGTCGGGGTTATCTTGCTGCAATATTGGATTACGAGTTATATAATGTTTGCAACGGTTTGAATAAGGTTGTTTTGGCTCTCATTGTTGAGCGATTCTACGTTAATAAATTTTTCAGTTTTTACAGATGGTGTTTTCTTTTTTAATTGAGTTGTCATCTTCAGTTTTCCTAGAAGGAGCTTGTGGTCTGTTCCAATGTTAGCTGATGACAAAACTCTTACATCTAAGATTTGTTGGGGTAGAAACATTCGGTTAGTGATAATGTAATCAATTATGGATTTGCTGTTTCGGTTATCGTAGAAAGTATATTTGTGCTGTTCTTTGTGAGGGAAAAAAGTGTTATTAATTCGCAACTCGTTCTGTGCACACAATTCCGTCAACATTTCGCCGTTTCTGTTAATTACGTGTTCGTTATATTTTTGTTTTACCCCGTTTACTACTTCGTTACCTACTCTAGCGTTAAGGTCTCCTAATATGATTATCTTTTCTTTAGTTGGTATTTTATCTAGTTGTGATTGAAGACTTTCATAAAAATCTACCGCCGCTTCCTCTGGTTTGCTTATGTCAGGTGCGTATACTGATAGGTTATGTAGCGGACGGTCGAACGACATTGTGACTTTCAGGATTCTATCGCTAACATATTCTACGTTTACCATATTTTCTTCGTATTTTTCATGTACTAGTAGTCCTACTCCCGATGTTGCTCTTTGGTCTTTTTCTACTCCAGAGTATACTAAGATGTAATTGTTTAATTTTGATAATCCTCTTTCCTTCTCTTTGGTTTCGGCAAGTGCACATATATCTATTTTGTGTTCGTTCATTTCAGGGATTATTTCGTGGTCTTTGGAGAATAGAGTCTTATGTTTCAGCAGGCTATTCTTACATGATGCTTCTTCCTGTAGAGTTTATTCCTGTTTCGCGCGCGAGTCGTATTCCGTGTTTTCTGTCCTTGTTCCGAGGCTGCATCTCCGGTGCTTTGAGCAATAAATTGTTTTACCCTAGGCAGGTTGCTAACTTTCCCTAGGAACCCTCCTCCTTGATCCGGGCTTGGGACTGGCATTAGCACTTGCTGGACTACTCAATCCATCCAGCTTGTACCAAAGGCGGAGTTAGGTATTATTCCCATTGTAATATTTCAATTTCTTCTTAGTTTTTGAAAATGGGATAAAATCCAAAACATATGTCAAACATATTTTATTCATTATAATTTCTGTGATTTTTCTTCAATTATTAATTATTAATTATTAAACTATGAGGTCAAGAAAATGTTCTTCACGGTATATTTCGTTTCATCTAACCGTAATACTACTCCGCAGAAACAGCACCCTTCAACCTCTACCTGCTCAGAAGATATAATAATAAGAGGATCTGGGACACTCTGTACTTATAGTAATACGTTTTCATTTAAATGTTAATTTGATTTACCTCAGTTGCTTTGAACATAATCTTCTAGTAAATTCATTTTCCAAAGGTTAATATACTTGTAGGGCCAGAATTATTATAGAGATTCACGTTTTGATCCCCCTCTTAATCGAGCTTACTAGCTATGCATCACAACGCTTAGTCCGCCAGAAGTACAAACGTAAACCGCCGCGCGGAGTTTGAACGTTATTTCAGTTATGTTTCAGTCGCGTTCGTAACGACTTGAATGAAAGTTCTACATTGCGCCAGCTGAAGCACGTGTGACACTTCTTATGAAAGCACGCGCGGCTAGTGTAAATAAACAAAAAAGTGAGCGATTTTTTTGACACTTGGTTTTCTTTTCCAATCGTTCTTGAAAAGTTTGAACGGGAATGATTGTGAATTAGTGATTTGTTTTGGATATAAATATATTTTATTCTCAATGGTGAGTTTTCAGAAAAATTAATTAACTTGTTTTTCAAATTATTTTATATATTTTCAGAATATTTGCCTTTTCTTCTAATTTAATTGCAATTTTTTTGTGTTAATTGTATGATTTGGTTTCTGGATGTGTTCGTCGCTAGATCGCTAGTTGATATCTCCAATTTAGTATATTCTAGGGGCGGTTCAATTGCTGAAGTTTTGCATCAATACTGTATGTGTTATTCATAAATTATAAATATCATGATAAAAAGTTATTTCTGGCATGTGAATAGTCTAAAGTTGTGTTCTTATATTATATTATTATTTCTTAAGAATTTTTTTGGATTTTCAAAATGAGACATACAGGTATTATGTTTTGCATTGCCTGAAGTAATAAAGATATGTAGCTGTCTCAGAGGTATGATGACGTTTGCTAATTGAGTAATTCACATTCAAATTCCATAGTTACTGTTTTGAAGAGCCAAATTTCATGCCTGGAAACTGGTTAGTACAAACACTATTGAATTTGGTATTTCAGTTGAAGAAATGTTGTACTGGATGGGTATATTTTGATTCTATAATACAGCAGTTAAGTGAAATATTATGGTTAGAGAAAAATGATTTCCCTTCCTCGATTTCTTTTCAGGGACCAATTCAGAGGTGTAAACATTTTCCCGATACTTTTCTACGTTATTGAGTTCTTCAAAATGTCTCTTATTTTGGAAAAATCCTCATTCGCGGATATCTCGTTCATTATGAAAGAGTTTGAGTAAAATTCAATGGTGTTGACCAGAAAAAAAAATTTGGCCCACCGGTTTTAGACTCACAAGACATATCAGATGCTTTTTTTTAATACGAGCCACAGGAGATTTTACTTTTTATTGATGCTCTATTTTTTTCAATTTTGAAAAGTATATAACACGGATAGTCAATTTTTAAAAATTAGAGAAACAATTTAATAGCAATTATGTGGCCATTGTTATCAATGCATGAATAATATCTTCGAGCAATACTGCGGCAGGCATTGAAAATATGAATTTTGATAACAGAAGCAAGGCATTGTCTGAAATTCTGTTTTAACTCTTCCAGTATGTGACGTAGAGAAAATCAATTTAATTTCAAAAAACGAAGTCGAGTGGTGTCATGTCAGAGGAACGAAGTGGGGATATCATTGAACCTCTAGTCCCCATTCCATTATTTCCAAAGTCAAATTTAACGAGTGATGAGACTTATTTGATGGGTAGGGGCAATAACGCTTGAAAAAATTATTCGATCTTCATGCTAGGGTCGGTTAATGGAGAAATTCTGCACTAATATAATTACTGATGGTTTCTTCCACCAGTCAGGTTATCGTAGGCTAAAGCGCTGCTATCTTGGAGAGCACACAACACATCAAAGCCATATCTTCCTTGCTGCTGCCTATCAATATATGGCGCGGATGTTGATATCAAACGAATAGTACTCATTATGGTTATTATATATTCTATAACTAGCGATGATTTTCATCGGCCCATATGACATATGACTCATCTAAAAAAGTTTAGGCCTTCATGGATTTTTTCTTAACACTAGTTGGAGTATATTAGTTTTCGAATTGGAAACTGCAGAATTCTCGCGTCTTGAAATTCCAGTTTCTGTCTCCATCTTCCTGCTCGAAAAGAAGAAGAAAATTACAGCTCCTAATACTTCAATTAATGCTACTTCTTTATGTCGTACTACATATTTATTTTTTCTGTTCTTGAGATTTTCTTTCAGGGTGTGGAAAATAGGCTTATCAGACTTTTCAGGAAATCATTTCTAAAATGTCTACCGTTGCAGCTTTGAATATAACATTATATCATGTTATATTTTCAATGAAATAGAACTAAAGTATTTAGATTTTCACTATATTAACAAAACTATGACCGGTTTCACCACACTGTGACTTCATCAGATAGATACAAACTAATGAATAGAGTTATTCCTTATATATTAGTCTTATTTCCTACTTAATATTACAATAGGTACTAGAGGTACAAGAGGTACAAGAGGTATGTTGGAAAACCTATCGCAGTTGCTTACTTTATGAATTGAAAATATTGAGTAAAGGAGAAGGATTTAGATTTAATTGACTATTAAGTAACCTACCTGAATTCTTTTCTTTGTTGATCTCTAAAATTTCCAATAGATTGAGTTTTCGTCTATTGTTTTCATAGTGTGAAATTTTGAAATTATCATTAAAGTTATGGTTTTCTTCGAGTAAGTGATAAGAATAATGGGAATCTGATTTATGATAATTAAAACTACGTTTGTACTCGGATAATCTAACTTTGAAATTTCTGAAAGTTCTACCAATATAAATTTTATTACAATCCCCGCAAGACAGTTTATAAACACCGGATTTATTACTTTTATCAATTTTAGATTTGCAGTTTTTGATATGTCGGCCTAAAGAATTATCAGTTCGGAATGCTTTATTGAAATTATAATGCGAGAGGAATGATTTTATTTTTAGACTAGGATTACCAATATAAGTTAAGCTGTTGTATTTTGTGTTAGAACTTTTTATATTTGGAAATACTTCCTGGATTGCTTTTTGAAATTTTTGCCTGAAGTCATGTTTGCAATCATAGTTAGACTGTAACCGTTATTGACTGCTATTTGTTTAATTATATTTATCTCTTTTATCAAATTATTTTGTGACATTGGGATATTAAGGAGTCTATGTACTATACTATTGTAAGCTGTTAATTTATGTGGATAAGGATGTGTAAATGAGCTGTGAATAGTAATATCTGTATGCGATGGCTTATGAAAAATGGAAAAATCATGTTTGCGGTTAATTTTAGTAATAGTTAAATCCAGAAAGTTAATGGAATTTTCTGTTCGATCTCTAACGTGAATTTAATATCATCGTGAATTTTGTTAATGAATGTTTTGAATGACTCTAATTGTCTGTTTGTACCAGTGAAACAACAAATGATATCGTCGACATATCTAAACCAATAAATAAAGTGTTTAAATAACGGATGTTCTTGGATAGTTTTTTCAATATTTTCCATGAAAATTTCAGCGAGCAGAGGACTCAGAGGATTACCCATGATTAAACCTTTTTTACTATTATATAATACTCCATTGAAGTTAAAATAATTTTGTTCTAAACAAATTTCTAAAAGGTGTAAGATTTCTGATTGAATTATCGGATTGACTTTATTAATTTGAAGGGCGTTAATATAGTGAAAATCTAAATACTTTCGTTTTATTTCATTGAAAATATGTAAATCGATTTTCATCAAGTAATGACCTCCTAAATCAAATTATATCATGTTGAATTTCTCATAAATTTCTTAGTGATGATTTTCATTCTGCACCCTAAAGGACCACACAGCGTGTTTAACAAATTTAACAATAAAGAAGCTGTTCGATTTCGATATTGTAAAAAAATAATTAATTTCGAAAAAGAATTTATAAGTGATTGTCAAACTCTGAGACTACAGATAATTACTGTGGTCAGAATATAATCCAGCCATAGAAACGAACATATTCATGAACAGGATCCAGAAATCGGTAGTTTTCAGTTATAAAAGAGCATGAATTGTCCGAATAAATTAGATCGAGACAATTTCGGGTGTTTCCTGGAAAAGAGTAGTGAATGCAAAAATTGAATGTATATTTATTAAAAGGGATAAAAATGCTGCATCTAAGAAAGGTACAATTGTCTATGCTTTATACTTGAAAACAAGGATATTAACAATATAATTCGAAAATTGCTGAATCGAAAAAAGTTTTTTCACATCACTGTATTTTACTTCGAAAAGCTCTTGTAGAATTTCAATTTAATTTTCAAGTACCTTCGAAAATAACCGCAATATCCGAGAATTACCATTTTCCCAAAATTCGGGAAAATTTGGAAACGAAGAAAAATATCGAGAATGTTTTACCACTAAACTGGTCTCTGAAAAAATCGAAACAGGGGTCATTTTTCTCTAATTATAATACTGCACCCAGCTGCCGTACTAAAACATCGAAATTTGATCACCCTGTACATTCGCATGTACTGCTTGTTGATGATTAAGTTGGGCATTCCATTGGTAAATCACAGTTTTCAACAATCAAGAGGAACAAAATTGAACATCGAAAAAGATCGTAGAGTTGTTGAAGGTGTTTCTCGAATGCTACATCAACAGCCGAAGGAGTAAATATCACATTTAAAAACGTCTCCATAGGTTTGAAATAATGGGGAAAACTGATATATCCCAATTGGTTATTGGTGCAGCATTAGAATATACTGCTTGGCAGAAGCAAATGTAATATTTGCAAGTGGCGTTGAAATATTATATTAAGAGAATCCAAAGCGTAAAAAATCACGAGTATTTGAGTTCAATCGGCTTCATTGCTATGGGCGGAAGAAAATGGTCCGACTTTGCTGAGATCAGAAGTATGTGATGTATGCTGAAGCCAAACGAAATTTTCATTATCCTACTCTGTCAGCAACATATGAATAATGTGCTTTAATGAAGAAGCTTATATAATTAAATGACAACTTGAATATCGAAGAAGGCAACACAATGTCTAGGTACGAAGATAGATTATACAAATATCGGTTAAGGGAAAGATAAGGTAACGAAATGTTCTCGTATTTTACTTGGATTCATTTGATTTTCACCTTTTTCCTTTGATGAACAATGCCCTAATTCTACACTGCACATAAACAGTTAAGGATATGAAACATTGTCCTAAAGAGAGTGAAAGTACCTTTTTATACACAGTATTTGTCATTAACGAATCACAAATAAAAAGAATTTGCATTATTAAAAAAAATAAAATGAAGTAGGTCATGAATGACTGATAAAAATGACGAAATGTGAAAGATGAATTTCATGTTGAGAAATTAATCAGTATTCTATATTTCTGATTTTTTATTCTGTGAATAAGAACGCCAATACTTTTCAGCGGAATTTGAGCCAATAGTAATAAAATTACCTCTCCCTAAAGCTCAAAATTTTCTATCTGAGGTCGATAGGCTAGAACAGTTCGTTCCAGTATATGCCAGGCATGTTCGATGGAATGAAGATCTGTGAAGCAGATCATCATTTATTCTTTGAAGTTTCAGGGCGTACAGAACTCGTTGATGCTACCAAATTTTGCTTCATATCAGAAGACTATGAATTTCATTTTCCTTACCACTGCCTATATAAAGAGGGGGAGTTAGGTGGAACAATAGTCCTGAGATCAGATGGTTTTGGGGACTCATTATGCAAGTAATCTTTCATTTTGATTTCTTTGTTGTATTTTAACACGTTTCTAATGAATCAAAAATATTTATTTATATAGATTTTTCTTCTTTGTCAAGTGGTATGGTGGCTGTTTTCTTTTTCTGGGGTCTGAAATTTCATGAATGGCCTCTGTTTGTATGCCTAGATATACACTTATCGAGGTAACTTGAACTGTATCCTTTTTTCCTTGGGGAGCACATAGAAAAGGATTTTGAATTTGATAGCATCAATATGTTTGACATTTCATTTCCGGTTATGCCGTGAACGATACCAACTTTCGATTTTCAAATGGGATGCCCTGTTATTTTTTGCTTATTTTAATTGTTCATCTCATCCTTCGACTTTTTGACATATTTTTGGTTTTTGCTTATTTTAATTGTTCATCTCATCCTTCGACTTTTTGACATATTTTTGGAAGAAAAACAAAACTTAATATTTTTTTCGCAATTTTCTTCTTTCGTTCTAGGAGGTCATAAACAGTTACAATTGGCTTAACTGAACTTCTCCTATCACGAAAATACAAGATTGTATCTAAAAATTTAATTGCTCATTTTTTACGGTGTGTCAAAGTTTTAAATTTCAGATTTTCCTCAAAGAGTAGGTTTTCTCCTGAGACAACCGTATCGGACCACCCGGTATTACAGAAACAGTATTTTTTATTGTCTTTTTATACCTCTCACGTCACTCTATTCTTAACGGTACCGGAGTCCTAGTGGAAAATACCTAGGCAATTTTTGCAGAGTTTTCTCATTCGCTAATAACAATAACTACGTTTGCGATGCAAAATTTGTGTTCATACTTCGTTCTAGAAAGCCATGAACTTGGCTTAGCCCAACATCTCCTATCACGAAAATACAAGATTGTACCTAAAAATTTAATTGCTTATTTTTTACGGGGTGTCAAGGTTAATAACAAAAGATCGAACAGTGAAAACGAAATAATTATAATAAATGTTCAAAAATACCACTATTTCCACGAACACAACATCGCACACGATTGATGGTTCCCCTCACAACATTATTTAATTGTTGGGATGTAATGCCTGCATTAGCCTATCTCAAACGGTTCTCCAATTTTAGTTGGGTTCTAACAGGTTGTTTGGTAAACTTCATTCATCAAATGGCCCCATAGGACTAATCTAGTGGACTCAAATCTGGCGATATAGCTGGTCATCTTATGGGACCATTTGTACCTATCCATTTTTCGGAAAAAATTTCGTCGAAATACCACGAGACCTTCCTTATGTTGTGAGGAGGTGCACCATCTTGTTGAAAATATATTTTATTCACAACAGATAATGGCAACTCGTCAAATTCATCTTGTATTTGGGTCCTCAAAATACCTATTAAATATCTTCCCATCATCCCCATCCTGACATTGAACCCAAAACGTTCTTGGAAGTTTCCATCTTGCTCATTTTGTTGCGGCCAGTACCTGGTATTTTGCCTATAAAACATCTCATTGTTCGTGGAACGAGATTCGTTACTGAATAAAGTCTTTGTGGGATATTGTGGATCACACTCCATTATCCTAAGGTACTCTTCACACTACTGGAGTCGCCTAACACTATTGTTAACATACAGGTGTTGGGGTAGTTGATATTTAAATGAGCGGTACGTATTTTTTTTTCAAAATTCTCCATGCGCTTTGGTGGCTAATTTCATGCTCCTCGGCAATTTCCCTTGTTGATGTGGTTGGATTAATATCAACAAATGTCAATACGTCTATTTCGATATCTTCGTCGATAACGAGTTCCCTTCTTCAGCAGGTTGCATCTCACGAAATTTTCGTTCAACTTTAGAGAAATAGGTTCTATTCGGATGAAGTCTTTCCGAATAGCGCTCTCTGTATAATTGTTCAGCTTGAACCCTATTTTGCCTGCACTCTCCATAAATAAGGAGCATATCAATCTTTTCACTCAGGGTGTATTGATTCATATCCAAAACTGAATTCACTAATACGCAATGTCGATAATTAACAACATTGGAATTTTGACATGACACACTGATATTTTATGATCATAGAATATAATAAGTATAACCAAAAATTTCGCATCGCCAATTTGATTATTGTTATTACCGAATAGGGAAACTGCAAAAATTGCCTAGGTATTTTCCACTAGAACTCCAAAACCGTTAAAAATAGAGTGACGTGAGTTATATAAAAAAAAATAAAAAATACATCATCTATACTACTTGGGAGTCCCGATATGGTTGTCTCAGAAGAAAACCTACTTTTTGAGGAAAAATCTGAAATTTAAAACTTTGACACACCGTAAAAAATGAGCAATTAAATTTTTAGACACAATCTTGTTTTTTCGTGATAGGAGATGTTGAGCTTAGCCAATTGTCACTATTCATGACCTTCTAGAACGAAAGATGAAGATTGCAAAAAAAAGATTGTGTTTTGTTTTCTTTCAAAAATATGTCAAAAGGTCGTAGGATGAAATGAACAATTGAAATAGGCAAAAAAATATGTCCCATTTGCAAATCGATGAGTACTTTTTATTTAAATCAAATTCATATTTACATACCTGATATGTGTATATGTATATTTTTCTGAAAAACTTAAGAATACTTTATTGAATTGCATATAGAAAATAATGGCTACAAATGTAAGATGCAGTTTCGTAGGTTTCTTCCTTGTTAAAATTTCTGATCACGTCTCCACATAAATGCTTTTCAATTCATATACCTACCCAATTATCTGGTTTTTCAGTTGGGAAAATAATCTGCCTGGACACACACCTGAGAAAAGTGTTTATGTGATTGGTATAGTCTAACAGTGTTCTCATAGAGAATAGTGATGTGTTTGTTTTGTTGTTAGTGGTGCATCCACGTTGTTCACCAGACCAACTTTCTCCAAACGAAATTGTTATGGAAATCAGTGCCTATCAGAGTTTAAAGTTTTTTAGTGATTATTAGTTCCAGTTATAGTCTTATATGTTATGAAACAATGGATGAACCTGAACGTCAAATCTGAAAAAATCTAAAAAATACTTTCAGAGAGGAAACTTTACGTTTGTTTTAAGTTTCTTGCTTCAGAAGTTTCCGGAATTCGTCAAGCAAGTATTGAAATATTAGTTTTGAAATAGGTTGCCATTTCAGGGCCGATTCGTTATGGTTTTCCGGCTAGATCCCTTATTGCATTGCTATCTGAAATGTTGTGCTAGTTTATAGATACCACATATAATTAATATCTATTGCTCATGAAGAAGTTGCAATGGAATATGTGAGGGCTGTTATTGCGAATCCCTCAATTTCTTGTACGCAACTTGAAGCAAAAGGTGCGATAGCAAGTTCGAAGGTTTTGCAAATCCTCACAAAGAATAAGTTTCAACCTTTCAATATGATGAATCTTAGTTTCTATAGACAGGTGATTATGAGCGACTCCTACAATTTTGTCGATGATATTGGGAAAAGTCGAGAAAAAATTCCGAATTCTACCAGTATAGGATATGGACTGATAAAGTGAGGGTGACCAGTGATGGATAATTCAGTCGAAATAATTAACATTACTCGTCCGATGTCAATCCCCATCAAGAAGGGAATGTTCAACACTAAATACGATTCGGTTTTAATGTTTAGTGCGATTTAATGAAGCACAATGTTTTGATGTTCGTCACTTCGACGAGAATTTCTGTGGGGAACTTTATAATAAATGAGAATATAATGGAAATACTTTTAAGTATTTAAGATTTTTATTTGTTTTTTTGGTACTAACAAAAACTGACAAATTTGCGGAGGAGTAAAAATTTGAATAGCTCAGGAGAGAAATCAGAACGCACTCTTAAGTACATGGAATGATGTTCATAATACTTTCTGCAAGGCAGAAATGTTTGTTTCTCACTTGATTCCTTAACAATTCGATCATTATTGATAAGATGAATTAGAGCAGGTATGTGCTTATATTTGCCAGTTTTCCTACCAATACAGGTAAATTGCATCCGTATCTCCTATCTTGCATTATTTATCTAGAAAAGTAATTAATGAATCTATTTAAAGAATCATATTCTATGAATGGTTAGCCAACTCACCTCTATCTCCAAACTAATAATTAAGAACCCAATTTTACGTACGTTTCATCCTAGATTCGTTCTTTTATTCTTAAACAATTAATATTATTTATGTACATGCCAATTCTGCCTTATAACACACTTAACTAATGAGAGCTAGTCCAAAACTTTTTCCATTTTCCGCTAGTACCGCTAGTAGGCTTTGCGTATATAGCCTTTGTTCCCTATATATGTGTGTTTGTGAATTTCAAACTTTTTGATTCATTTAACTAGCGTCGAATTTCATTTGTCTTCGAGGTGTTACAAAAACTTTTTTCAAACGAAATTTTTATGGAGATTAGTATCTATTAAGTGCTATTTAAGTTTTTCAGTGACTGCAATTCACGAGAAACAACAAACTAATAAAAATATTAGTTATAGTCGTATATGTTATGAAAGAATGGTCGCTACCATACGAAAAATCTAAGAGTTGTTTTCAGAGCCCAAATCTTACATTTGTTTTAAGTTTCTTGCCTTAGAAGTTTCAAGGATATGTCAAGAGGTATTGAAAGATTAGTTTTCAAATGGGTTGCCATTTATGGGCCTATTCGTCCGTCTAGACCATTTATTGTATTGCTGCCTGACATATCGTGCTAGTCTGTCAATACTATATATCATTAATATCTATCGCTAAATTTCGTTTTAAAAATGAACATTATTATTTGCTTCTGGATCAAAAAAAGAGACATTAATAGCCAGCAGGCTATAATTCTTGAGTTAGCTTGATCTTTCAAACGCAAAGAGTTTAACGTTTGGTGCAATTTGGTTTAGGATAGACAAAACTTTCAAAAACGATAACGAATAGAGTGTTGTGATTCTTGGTTCCACTTTTTTCGCACTGCAGCAATGTTTTGTTACATCTGCAACAGAAGTTAGTTTGATCTTTTATAGAATTTTCGAACTTCTTCCAGAATAACTATGCTGATCATAAATGCCTGAAATACATTATTGGTTGAATATAATTTTCGTAACAGATTTCGATAATTCTGATACGTTGTTAAAACTGAGCTTGTCAGCTATGGAATTTGCTGAAAACGGAAATGTCAAATAATTAAAACATGTGACATTTGACGTTTAGGCACATCTTATTACAAAATCAGAAGAATTATGCAGTTTGACAAGTTGATATTATGCATTTAAATATACCCTGAAATTTCAATTCTAATTCCTTTCTCATCATGGTTACAGCTCTTACAAAAATCGACAAGAAATATATTATATATATTTAATCTGGCGAAGTTTCAACACATCTGAGTTCTACTATTTATGTTTTATATAATCTTCTTAGATCGTGACTGTTATACGAAATTATACTCCTAGTTTGTTTGAAAAAGATGAATTGGTGTAATTTAATTCAGATTATAGTATATCTGGATATAGATGCTGAGAGGAGTATTATTTCTTCATTCCGTCAAAACGAAAGTGAGATCAGCGTGATATGCTCATTAAATTATTTAACATGCAACATCTAGGCTGAATTCATTGTTATTTAACAAAGAAGTATCATCCTCGAGTTATCTAAAAATATTAGTGAATACGGTGACGTTAAGTTAAAAATCAATCAAGTCAATCATTATTATTCCATTCAGAGAAGTCTAAAACCAGGGCTTTATTTATGCATTTCTATAGTACTAGAGCTACCAGAAAGATTTTTTCGGCTCTTAAAAGACGTACATTATTATAGTACAAAATTCATGATTTTTTTCACCGAAATACTGGTCTATGAATATTTCTTAACGATGAAATATTATTAGTTGCCGTCTAATTTTCTGGAAAGAATTCAAGATGCACAATACTGAATTCATGAGAACTGTGAACATCAACGTCAATTTCGAACTCATGGTTGTTTCATGAGTTCATTTACTCTGCTGATTTTTGAATTGCCTATCGTACACATGAATGCACGTCCTGTCTCCAGTATATGATACATTTAATGAAGGTTGCGCAGGTGATCCATGTGTGGGTCAAAATGTACTATGAAATGATTTGATATTTAAGGTTAAATTTACTCGAAGATTTTACAAGCAGTATCGCAGAAATCAATCCTGGAGGTTAAACAAACCATCTGCTTTACCCAATGGGCTGGTTTCTGAAAGTTTTGGCTTTGGTGAATCACCCCAAAGAAATTTTCATATAAAAGCTGTAGCAGAGGTTTAGAACATAACGTTGATTTCCTTCTTTCATTCTTCTTGAAACAATAAAATTCTCCTTTAAAATAAGTGCAGGCTGTCTCATTTTCTATGTTTTAGTACGGTAGGAATGTGAAATATCACAAATGGAAAAAATGTTCGCCCACCCATCTCCGTCCTTCATTTTCGAGAGAAATTACTTGATGAAAACAAGTCGTAGCTCTATCTTCTTTTGTTTTTCAGGTTTTCCGGATTTCTCGATGTTCTGGGATTTCGGCATATGCCAATATCTCGGTCGCTATCAAAGCTAAGTGAAAACTATTTTGACATTCTAACCTCACTTTTCTGAGTAGAATGCAGGGATGTATTCAATTTTTGTTGAATGATTTGTGAATTATAATATGAACTTCTGTTTTCTCAAATATGAACCATAAATAGGGAAAAAACACAAAGAGAATATATAATATGCCATGACGAATTTCTTAAAAAGAGTGAGTTTTTTTCAGAAATGGAAATGCTTTGAATTTTTGTGGTTTCATTTAGTCTGCTCATACGAATTTACAAAATATCTCAATATTTTCAATTCTATGCCCACTCCAATAATTAGCTGCAAACTTTCTGATTGAAAAATCTTCGTGAATTTTTGGAAAATTTGATGCATCTGCAGAAAATTATTCTGTTCATCTTCTTGAAAGGAGGCGACCTCAAAAGTCTAAATTCCAAAGAGTGAAGCAGTATCTTCATGAAAATTAGTTATTTTAAAGCAAAGAAGAAAGCTTAAATGAACATGATAATGAAGAAGTTACAATTGAAGTTCTGGGAGCCGTTACTGCGAATCCCATATTTTCATGCGGGCACCTTGAAGCGCAGGGATACCAAATTATAAGGTTTCCCTCAGAAAATAAGTTTCTACCATATAAGATGCGGAAACCTTTTTGATGATGGTATCAGGTAAAGTCGAAAGAAATCCTCGAATTCAAGGAGTATACTATAAGGACTGGTGAAGTGATAGTGATCAGGGACGAATTATTCAATCGCTATAATTAACAGTTCTGGTCCGATCGGGAAGTAAATGTTCAACACCAGGACGATTGGGTTTAAATGTTTTGTGCGCGACAATGAACCACTGTTTTGCGTGTGTCATTCTTGAAGAAAATCTTGGTAGAGAACTTTATTATGATATACTAAAAGAGAAAATGGTTGAGGGTTTTTGGACGCACCCTCACGCCAGACAAGAAATATCTCAGAATTAGGACCACTAAGATGGGTACACCGTTCACTAGATTTAACCCCGTTAGATTTTTTTCTCTGCGGTTATGTAGAGAATTTTCTAACTAACCCATAATGATCTAGAATAGTTGAAACAGGGGCTTGTATTCAAATTCAAAATGTATGCAAAACTATTTCACGTGGACGTAGCTATTTTTGTATTTTGAATAAGGGAAAGAGTATATAAGAATTTTTACAATTACAAGTAAACGATGATTTGATACACAGTATCTCTATCAAGAGCGAATGAATACTACAAATATATCTTACTAACAAATTTTTATATATACTAAAGAAGCAATCCACTCAGAGCTATCCGTACTTGAACTAATGTTTAGGATATAAATTTAACAAGGGTGAGTTATTTGTGTCTACCTGATCATTGAGAATTTCCGGTGAATTCCTAAATCTGTTAATTTCAAGTGCTTCCAGAAGGTTGTGTTTTATATCTCTCTTCTCAGAATGTAGGATTTTAAATTCTGAATTGAAAGAGTGACCATTTTCCCTAAGATGATTTGAATAATTTGAATCGGTTTTTTCATTGATCAAACTGCGTTTATGTTCAGAGATTCTAATATTAAAATTTCTCTCTGTTCTACCTTTATAAAAACAATTGCAATCTGCACAATCCAATCTATAAACACCCGATTTGTTTTCTTTATTAATTGGAGATTTATAATTCCTGATAAATGAACCTAATATTGTTGATGTTTTGAAAACTATATTTAAATTTGAGTTTTTAAGAAGGATTTCACATTATTGCTAATATTGCCTATTGAATTTCTTGTCTTGGTGTCCACCGATTGGATATATATGTTGTGAAGCTAATTTTTGTTTTTTCTTATGTAGCATGCTGCTAACTAAATTTGCATCATAACCATTATTTATTGCGATCTGTTTCATCAAATTCAATTCTTTGAAATAATTATCATTAGACATCGGTGTGTTCAAGAGTCTATGTATATAGATGTTAAATGCTGCAACTTTATGTTGGTAAGGATGTGCCGATGTGTAATGAATTGTGATATCTGTATGAGAAGGATTATGATGAATTGAAAACTGGTGTTTATTATTTGACCTTGTTATTGTTAGGTCTAGGAAATTGATCGATTTGTTCTGTTCTATTTCAGAAGTGAATTTTATTTTTGGGTGCAGGTTGTTGATGAAATTTTCGGATACAGTGAACTGTCTGTTTATTCCTGTGAAACAAGCACAATAATGTCATCGACATATCGATACCAATATAGAAAATGTTTATTAAGCGATTATTTATGAATAAACACCCGCTTAGTAAACATTTTTCCGTCCGTTGTTGTGAGCATAGAAGTGGAAATATTTGGGATGTTTTGTGTAAATTCTGATCTATCATACTAGATGAAACCACTGAATGTTCGAAGAATTTTTATTTCAGGAAAAATTCATATTTTTGAGGCATGTTATATATATTTGGAAAGAGAAAAAATTACTATCACTATTTCACACAAACCACGTATGGTTTATATTAAAAATACAAGAGTTTGAATAGTGGATCGAAAACCATTCAACATCTGAGTACGTCCCGGAATTCTATTAAGAAAAGTGCTACAATAGTTTTCACCTCATGAAAATGGAAGAATATCGCTGGGATCTGTTTTCATAATGCATTTTTATTGAAAATCGAGGATGGGAAGAGCGGGAGGCATTTTCATCTATTTGTTGTATTTCACATAGATTCCATTTTAAGACATCTGAAATAGGATACCATGTATACGGTCGGTAAAGTTCGATTTTAGTACAGCGGCTAGGTGAAATATTTTGGTTGAAGAAGAATGACCCCACCTCCGTCGATCTATTTTTCAGGGACCAGTTTAGTGGTGTGAACATTTTTTCGATAATCTGTTTTCAAAGTTTACGAATTTAGGAAAGATCGGTTATGAACATACTGCTAGCATTCTTTTGAGTGAAATACATTGGTGTGGAAAAAATTCATTTGGGTCAACCGTTTTCGAGTTGAAATGCAAGCATGCTTTTTAAATACCAACCACGGGCGATGATACTTCTGTTAGATGTGGTATTTTCTTTTCTTTTCAAGAATATGTGAAAAATCTAGTCAATTTTTGCATTGAAAACCTTTCTCAGAAACAACTCGAAATTGTCTCGATTTCATTAATTGCATGTGCATGTGCATAAACAATTCATGCTGTTCTATGTTTTGAAACCACAAATTTCTAGGACCTCTCCAAGGCCACTGTTATTTCCATAGTTCGATTAAATTCTGACCTACTTAATATCAATGGTCTTAGTGATTGCCAACCACAATCACCTCTGTGTTGCATGAATTTGTGATTCCTTATAGAATGCAATTTCAGATGAAAACTACTTCTAATCGTTGATTGTTGTCAGCTGAAGATGGTCGTGAGACCGAAATTGCAATCCTTATTTGCAATGAATCTCTTATGATAGTATAATACATAGTTTAATTTCTTATTATCTTCCGAAATACGAAATTTGACTTTCTCAGTTTCTCAAACAGAAAAAAAGGGAAGTTTTGTCTGTCCCAAATGAGGGAAACACTTTTCCCCCAAGTACTCAAAATTGTTGACATTGTTTACAATACATAAATTACATCGCTGAGAAATACTACTGAAAGTATTGAAAATATGAATACCCATTGATAACAGATACAATTTCTGAAATTCAGTTTCAATCTCCTGAATTATCAATAGTTCTCTTGAAGAGTACATTTCCAATACACTGAAGCACTATACACCACTTCATCAAAACTTAATTTCACAACTCGATGCTCATTTCGCCAACTTAGTTGGCATCATCAGGAGATGATAGTATACTCAGCTTAATCCTACATGGCTCTATCGTTTATACACAGTCTACTTTGAATAGTTATGGAGATAGTTTAGTTAATCAATAAACACAGATTCTGAAGATCAAAAAATATAATTCGTTTCTTCACTTTTCGATCTGCGAAATAACAAAGGATTAGTAAACATATGTAAGAATATCAAAAAAAAACCTTACTCGTAAAACGAAAAGACAAAACGTATGCGTTAGATGAGAGTGACCAATATGAAACAAGTTGCAGACATTGTGAAAAAATTATGTTGAACAAACTAAAAGGTCAATTATAACCAGATTAAAAAGAATTTAGCTGATTTAAAATACGGTACGTACAGGAAGATCTAGCATTGCTCCACATGCTCTTGATCAAGACCATAGAATAGACTTTGAGAATGTATAATTGAAAAAAAAAACAGTTTGGAACGCGAATACACTGAACGCTTTTGAAAGTATCCATATAATAAAATGCAAACATTCAATAAACAAGGAAGATGGTCCGATTCCGTTCAGTATACTCTACAGTTTGTAAGATAAAATACGCCTAGAAAAAGTGCATTCGACAATTTAAGACTATGGTTCGTCGAAAGCGTTTAGTAGCAGGCACAGATTAAGTATAATTGATAGAGCCATGTAGAATTAGATTATGGTACTATTGTCTACTGATGATGACAATTTGGTGAGCGAAACGTTCGTCGAGTTTCAAAATAAAGTGTTTGTGAAGTGTTGTGCAGTGTTTTTAGAGTGATACAACGCCGAAGATTCTAGTCTAGAACTTAAAACTTTGATATTTCGCAAACAAAATGTCTAGTTGTATTAAATCGGAAGAAAGAGGTGGCCATCGAGGAAGTATGTTGAATTCACCTTCAATATTACGAAAAGAAAGAAGTCTAGCCCTTATATAATTATCTCCGAAATCAAGGTTAACAGGGCATTGCTGGCCCTTGTTTGGAGGGAACTGGTACCATCGTATTGTTCAATGAGAAATCCTCCAACAATATCAACAATGAAACGATCACCATTAAGATTTCCATGAAAAAAATCGGATGCTGAAACGCAGCTATCTTTTGGAGCACACCGCACATTGAAGCTATATATTCCTTGATGTAGTACATTAATATGTTGCTGAGAATGGAAATCTGACCAAAAATGCCCATTATGGGGATTCAGTATCCCATCATTGGTCATGCGTTCTTTATCGGTCCACACGACTTCTGGGCGTTCATGGAATTGTTTCTAATTATCGATTGTAATAATTTAGTACGCGAATAGATCCCCTGACTGAAAAATCGTGATACTCGCGTTTTGTAGGGCGTGAACTTTCTTTTTTTAGCATACATGGCGCAAGGCGCGAGACATCTCAGGATTCTAGTAACTGTTTCAATTTGTCTGTTCGAAATGGAAGGTTTGGTGATTATAGCCCCTATTACTTCAATTGTTGCTTATTTATCTTACTTCGTTTCTATTTCTTTTTGGGGCTTTAAACAATCCTCTATCGATAAGATTTTCTCTAAACTTCCGGAAATATATTTCAGCCTGATGTCTTTCAGGAAGCCGATTCAAAGAAACCGATGTTCCTGACATTACAGCTGAATCATCATACCTATTCAGACGATTTTCATTCTGCATCTCTAAAGAACCACAGAAGTAGGTATTTGAACAAAGTTTTTATTGAAACAACGTTGAGAATACAACGAACAAGTTGTTCTCTTCTGAAATTTGGAGAAAAATTTATATACATTCTGTCAAAAAATACCGGGAATTAGTCAATGGAACACAAAATATTTACTTGTCATCCAAATTTATTGCATCGCCTTCAAAGTAGGCCCCTTCCGATAATACATTTATGCTAACGAAAAATCCAATCATCAAAACAATTTTCAAACGCATTTTCCGGAACCAACTTCAGTTCTCGCCTCGAATTATCTTTTATATCTTCAATCGATTTCGAACAAGTACCACGAAGTGGTAATTTGAGTTTTGGAGAAAGAAAAAAGTCGGCCGGAGCCATATCAGCTGAAAACAGTGGTTGTTCGATGGTATTTGTTCAGTTTTTGGTCAGAAATTCACTCACAATGATAGCCCTGTGAGATTGTGCATTATCGTCGTGCAAAATGAGTTTTCTTTCCACAAATGTAGAATTTTTCAACAAATTTGCTTTCTCAAACGCAGTGTACCACTCAGGTAATACTCTACACTTACCGTCTGACTTTCTGGCAAGAATTTCGAGTGCACAACACGTCGATAATCGATAAAACTGTTAACATCACCTTTACTTACTATGGACTTCGACGTGGTTTTTTCGGTTTTGGTTCAGTTGGATTTGCGTTTTATGAATGTGGGGTCGGAATTGACACGCTCTAGCATGTTTTCATCGACCTTTATGCAATTCAAATTTTAAAGAAAAATCAGGTCTTTTGGAACTTTCATGCCCAAACAATCGTTTAAAATGGTACGAATCGATTCGTGAGATACAGAAAGTTTATGGACAATCTCTCTCAATCTTAAATGACGATTTTGAATTTCCATTTCCTTCACTTCATCAATGTTAACTCTAGATGAAGATGTTGATGGCTGACCAGAACGAGACAAATCCTCCTCCATATCGGCCACTGTTGAATGCACTGTACCACTCATGAGTACGTGTTTTTAATAGAGTGAACCACGGTAAGCCTTCTGTAATATTTTCAGTTATTCGGAACACGAAATTACAGTTTCAATATTGCAATACAAAATTTGAGAGAAATTCTTTGTTCGATATTTTTATCTATTGTAAGAATCATACACTTGTGTGAACTGACAAAATCTAGCTATATGAACAAAGGATAAAGGACAGATAGAGTTTAAACTTTGCATCACTATAGAAAACAGTTGCCAACTTAGCATCAACAAAAATTTCGACAACCGTTCTAAGAAGATTTTTTAAATAATCCATGCTCGGTACTTTTTTGATAGAATGTACTTCAAAACTGAAATCGTAAGTTATTGTCAATACTGAGAACAGTGAAAATTATACCTTGAAACTTAAATCGTGAGCGATTGTCAAACTAATTATGAAAATTAGTATGATCTGAATTTAATCAAACCATAAATACAACCATGGTATTAGACATGGCCTAAAAAAAATCTGTGGTTGTCATAGTACAACATGAATCGTTAATGAGCATGCACCGAATTAATGAAATTGAAAAAAGTTCAGGTTTTTCCTGACAAAGGGTAGCAAATGAAGAAATCGACTTATATATTAAAAAAGAGTTAAATCGCCTATGGTTCTCATAAAAAAAAAGATTTTGTTATAACTCGAAAACCACTGAACCGAAAAATATTTTTTCCTGAAAACTGAATTTAACTCGGTGCCTTCAGAAAGCCAATTTGATTTTTATGTTACTTCGATAATAACCAAGATATCTTCGAATGATGATTTTTCTAAAATTCTTGAAATTTCGAATAACACGAAAATGGATATCGGAAAAATTTTCGCACCTCGAAACTGGTTCCTGATAAAGAAATGTCTTTTTTCTTTAACTATAATATTTTACCTAACAGCCGTACTAGAACTTCGAAATTTGGTCCCCTGTACATCAGATGCATCTTGACTGAATGTGAAACTAATATTCAATTATCTGGAATATCGCAATATAGATAAATCGAAGGCCGATATTTGTTATTACAACTGTCGTTATACATAGGACCATTACCACTGTTTATAGGTGAAAATATTCTTCAATCATTTTTACACAAAATGTGTTATTAAACTTTAACTCAAAATAGAATTATGATTGCAAGGGATTTGTTTATTTTATGATTCAATTCAATAATACATTTTTGTGTGAAAATAATAAACGAATACCTTCACCTATAAAATTTAATTTTGTCGGTTTCGATAAAATAGCCACAGAGATGTGGAAAATAGTTTAGTAAAAGTATTTAAATACGAAATGCAAAATGCAAAATACGCATTTCCAAAATAGGTTTTGAAAATAAAATACTTTGCTAAGAATAAGCACTTATTTTTATTCAACTGATTTTAAAACTAGTGTTCGTTCAAAGAGTTCATCTTTCATGTTCCGCCTATGGGGCCTCATAATCATTCCACCAAAAGAAAATAGACGTTAAACAGGGGCAGAACTAGGTAAGCAGGTATTATATTTAAGGAAAAGCTTTTTTACATTTGGATACCTATTCAAAGATTCCTAGGTAAGATTCTGTTCTTTCTTTCTTTTTATCAGAGTCAGTATGTTGGACTTGGGAACTCTTTCCGTCTTCTCATTTTATCTTTCTCACTTCTGAAACAAATACTTCTTTGATGTATTCTCTGTCATCTATCAATACATCACAATATGTAAGGTTATCCATTTTCAAACTGCTTAGAATTCTTTGCATTCTGATCAGTTCTGGTATAAGACATCCACAGTAAGTATCTTTGTCCCCTTCTAAAACTTCTGAAGCCATCATCAATAGGGTTTGAACAGCTTACTATTCAAGAAGAAATTGAATTTCAATTTCTTAAAAAATGGTGAATCCTAGATTGTTTGAAGTTTCATTTAGGGTACCCTTTACTGCCAACAGATCTTGAATGCAATTATACTATGAATTCCATCTTGTTGGACATGGAGAAGTAGGGGATTTTCCAGTAGATTCTAGATATATTTCACAGGTTTAAGAGACCTCGAACACAGATTCCAAACTACCCGACATTTTGCCATAGCTGTATCACAAACTTTTTTGTATGAATTACTTTGGGAACTAGCCTTATCCGTATCTTGGGAAACTGTTGAATGTAATGCGTGTGGCACACCTTTCATGATTAGTCAGTTGCAACTCTTCAAATTCTTCAGATGACTCCGGAAATTTTCTTAGGGTTAACACATTATCATCATCTCCATCGTCAATATTATCATGCATTACATCAACATTTCGGATAAGAGTTCCTTCACTTATTCCTGTATCTGAAATGTGTCCATATATTCTAAAAGCTTTGACCATATTTGGTCCATTGTTCGTAATAGTCTTTATTATTTTTGACAGTTTCAAATCAAATTCAGAATGAATTTCTGCCATCAGTTCAGCTACTTTATCATATCTATGTGTTCCTTAAATCTTCTGCAACCAAAGTTACACTTTTAATTAAATTTATATTATTTTATATGATGACCATATTTCAGCTGTGGATCATATAAAATCAACATTTCTCAATTGTTCTTTTGTATTTTCTATATATTCTGTGTATTGTGCTGCAATTTTTTCATTACATTTTTTTCACATTATTTTCGGTGGAACATTTAATTGCTGTGCACCTTCAATTAGAGTCTTTAAGGATTCATTTCCTACAATTGATTTAGGTGACATTAACTGACTTTGGTAAGATGGCTGGAAGAGTGGATTGTTACAATATTTTAGATGAACTGCATCCCTCACCAGCATCACCAACATCTTTTCTCTTCCTGTTATGTTGAATTTTGAGTTTCTTATTCTGCTAATATATCAGCATATCCTTCTCCTCTGCAAAAGTATAATTAATAGTTCAAAGCATAGAATATCTGCGATTATATTGTTTTATATTGAATAAAATCCTATTTATTAGCTAATCAGTTTTGAAATAGAAATAATTTGTTTAACAAAATAAAATACAATTGAAATTTTTAGTTTTAATTACTATTGAATGGTTCATAAAGTTGAATGTAGAATTCAAACTTCCTTTTAGCGTTTTCGAACACTTTTTGCAAGTTGCAGATATATTTCCGTCACTTCCAGGATCATTTGTAATGTCTTTGAAGAAGTGTTTTAATATGAATGGAATGTTCTTGTCCCTGAAAAAATAAAACGTTTGATATCACTTACTTATGTACTGTACCTATATTAAACATATAAAAATGAATCCCTTGGACACAGCATCATCACGCGTAAACGGCTGGCACAGACAGACACAGACTGACAGACAGACAGATGGACAGACGAACAAAGTGATCCCATAAGAGTTCCGTTTTTATTATCTTTTGAGGACAACGTCTGTCGTAAGAAGCTAGTGTATAATAAATAATAGCTTATCGTGCAGATTGAGGGTTAGTAAATGAATGAGTCATTTCAATAAAAACATAAAATTTATGAATTAAACAATAACATCGAAAGGGCACGAATAATGCGATATTGTGATCAACTAACGTTGGTCGATATCGGTTAAATTTTATTTAAGGTTAGGCTAGTAAATATAACAATAACTAGGTATTAACTACTTGATGATTATTTAAAAATTATTCATGAAAGTATTGTATTACTTACATTTAATTTATTTGTATCCAGCAAGCGAAGAAAACAGCGAAATCACAAAGAAAACTAATAATCAACACACAAACACCCCTTTGGCCTCAAGTTCGTTTAACGATGGTTTGACAGTTGACTGACGCCGCGCAATGTTTTTTTTTCTTGCTCGCATGGGCCGCAATGTTGGAATTATTGTTCTAGTTGACAATGACAACACTACAATCACGATCAGTGCGTTCATATATGGGGTAATCTTGGATTTACTACTGAAAAATAGGGAAAATGAATTAAAAACGTAACAAAACTATTTTGAATTTCATAAATAGTAAATATTTATATAAAGTATTTCAAATGAAATACAAAATACATTCAGAACAAAAGTATTTCAAATGTAAAATAGAAATATTTTGCAGTTTGTATTTGCGTTTCAAATATATGTATTTCAAATAATTCACTTCTCTGAAAAGCGATAATGGCTCCACATACATAAACTGTCTTAGAAAAGAAGATTCCATTGAAACAGTAGACTTCCCACATTCGGCCAGAAAACAACTGATCACAATTAGAATAGGATACATTCTTTTCAACCACAAAGATTTTTTAAGCAAGAAATATCAAGCAATATTTCATGGGTACAACTCTTCGTTAGAGCTTTGATTGGTGAACTTGTTTAATTTCTTAAAATTATCAAGAAATTTCGCTATTATGATTAATTAGAAAATTTGATTCATATTCAAATATTATGTCATTATAGAAAATTTGTGAGATCAATTCTCGGATAAAATTTCTGTATGGATTTAATTATAGATCATTTATATATTTGAATGAAAAGGTCAGGGTCTCATAAGCACGCAGATATTGCAACATTACCTTTATTATGAGAACATATGTATCATATCGATTGCAGATACTTCTCGTTTCTTCATTTTATGATACCAATATCAAATGATTCGCGTAATTTGAGCTACTCTACCAGCATGACATAATTCTTCAACATGCCTTGAGTTGAATCCATACAACAGTTTGTAATGGAATCTTAATTATAGAGCGGTGATTAGAGCAATTAGTTTTGATGATAAATACCAATTTTCTGCGTTTTTCCTTTACGAAAATGGTGCTAGCAATTAGTCTTACACGAAGAATAATAGAGGAAACGTGAGTTTTCCAAATTTGGAAAGGAATGAATGAGGAAGTTGTAGCTAATGCGAATCAAGTAAATCTGATTGAAGTAGAACCGCTTTCACACGATATAATGGAAAAAATATCTTTTCATTTTTTGTATAAGATTGATAAAGCACGCGTAACAATATAATTAATCATGCATTTCATTTCTTGATTGATATTTTGGATAGCATCGAACGGTTCTTTGAATTGAAGCGTCTTTTCAAAAATAAATAAGAGCTAGTGATTGATAAACAAAATAGTGAATCGAAGAATGTTTATGCTGGTTGAGTCGCAATATATCAAAACTCTGAATATGTCGTCAACACTTGTCAAACATTGATGAATTGATGAACGATGTTGAATTTATTATCCGCGATATACCGAAGGATGAGAAAAGATATTCAAAAATATCGATGTGAAATTGGACTACAATTCTAATTCAAATGCTATTGATCAAGCCAAAAGAATAGATATTAAGAATGTAAAATTGATTAAAACTGTTAAAAACATGAATACACTGAACGAAAGTATCAATATAATAAATTGCAAATGTTCAAGAAACAAGGATAAACGTCCGATTCCGTTCAGTGTACTCTACAGTTTGTTAGATTAGACACGCTCAGTGACCAATTAGGACGATGTTCCTCGAAAGCGTTTAGTAGCAGGAATAGATTAAGCATAAATGAGAGAGCCATGCAGAATTAGATTAAGTGTATTATCATATCCTGATAATGCCAATTTAGTTAGAGAAATACGCGTCAATTTTTGAAATAAAGTTATGGTGAAGTGGTGTATAGTGTTTTTATTGTGATACAACTCTGAATGTTCCAGTATCCAAATTAAAACTTCAATATTTCGCAAACAAAAAGTCTAGCGGTGTTACATCAGAGGAACAAAGTGGCCACCGTGGAAGTATGTATGTTGGACGAACTAAAAAATCCTTGAAAACCAGATTATTAGAATGTCCAATGAGTATACTCTAGAAGTTCAAGAATATTACGTTGAAGTATTGAAAGGTGTACTTAATGCAATAAGAAGAAAACGGCAATAGCTTTGGGAAAGCAGTGATTGATTGGTCAAGCACGATAACACCAGTACCTTCACCAAACATTCTGCAATAATGTTTGACAAAGCATAAGGTATTACTGCTACGGTAGTCTCTGTACAGTACTGACATTGCTCCCTGTGAGCCTTGGCTGATTTTAAGTTTGAAATCGTTGCTTAGAGGGTGCCTTTTCGACGACAAATTGAAAAACATATGATGAAAGTTTCAAGATGAAGCCTAATAAGCGAGTATCAGCATTGCTGTCAGAACTGGTACATGCATATTAAATCCAGTATGGACTACTTCACATCTTCTGGATTTACTTTATTCATATTTAGGTGTACGATTGATGTTCGCATGAGTTTCATAGGTCCGAAGGCTTTAAATGCAAATTATTTTGATAAATATGCCATATTGTGTTCAACTTATTTCGGAGGATTCTTAGTAAATCGGGTATTTCGTGGAGAACGTCCTAAGCTATAGCCCCTACAACTGTTGATCGATGTCAATGGAACAAAAACCAAGTTGCATCTTGAATGATATTCTAACATTTTCATTGTTCCGTTACTTCCATAAATACCGAAAGTTGATCTTTACTTTAAGTCTCTAAATTTCCCCATATTTTCATTTTTCAGTACCTTCCGCGAAAAGAGTATCGCTTGAAGCGCTGTATTTTTCAAGAGAAAACAAATTATCGAAACATTCTCAGTTCATCGATATAATACTTAAAATCGACTACTTTTTGAGTTTGTGGTGTAATTTTTGTCATAGAAAGTGTTTTGGTCATTATATCGGTTTGGATTAACTACCTACCCGCCAATTCTTGTTATCGTTTCGTTTCGAGTTCTTTTTCACGGAGGATTAATTAGTATGGAAGATGAAAATCAAGTGAATACAGAGAATAATAAAAGCCTATATTGATTCTAATTAAAATAGAACTCGTGCAATTCGATATCAGTAATGATTTCCAGATCGTGATGAACGAGAGCGCCGCAAGTTTTTCAGACTTTTTTTGCAAATAAGGTTCATTCAAAAAACCTAATATCATGTTGAGTGTAGAAGCAAACCCAGAAAAATTTGTTCGATAAATTTTTGCCGAAACGGGAACGTTAGCGACGACAATTTGTTTTACGAACTCATGAATACAAGTTCATGTTCTTGAAGAACATGCAGTGTTAGATATCTTAAGTTTTCAAATTTTTCTACTGATAGAATGTATTTAGAATATTTTGTAGGGAACTATCATAAGTGTATTTTTCAGTAGAATCCACATAAAATAATGAACAATAACTTTCAGCGTAGATTCAATGTGAACGTCTGTTGCGCCATTCATTGGAATCGTTCGATAGGACCAGTTTTCATTGATAGAAACTTGAGTCAGAACGAGTATAATGAAATGCCCATCCTCGATGAATTTCCTTCTGAAGAGCGAAGAGAAACAACAAGATGGTTTCATAACGCAGCTTTTAATATGAACTAGCTAAACAGTCAATAGAAAGGGACAAGTGCTTCTGTATGATGGCCATTCCGCTCCTCAGATTGTAGCCCACCTGAACTTTGGCTCAGGAGCACCTTCAGGTTCAAATGCACCGCACTCCAGCAGGAAATTTGGACATTCTTCTGATGCTGTTGTGCATGCAACACGCGCCGTATTCAGGAGATACTGATTGCATATTTATGAAGGGCATTTTCAACAATTTTCATGAAAAATTTGTTGACTTCTTTATTTCGAGTTTTTCGGCAGATGTGTATGTATGTATGGTAAACTTGCAACGCTCTGGTTCTTCACGATCTGGAAATCGTTCTCCATAGAGTCGAAATTTTCGAGAACTATTTCGGTTGGATTGAGAATAAATTAGCATCATGTCTGTCTTCACTTGATTTTTGACCATATTTATCAATTTTCCTTGAAAAAATACTCGGAACGGAGCAAATACCAGAGTTAGCAGGTAGGTACTTAATCTGCCAGAATTTCCCGTTAATAATTTCAAATGGCATCCATTATAATTTTATTTCTGTTTTTCAATGGTGTGCCGCCACAGAGCTTACTTCATGATTCATAAGTATCGTTTATTTCGTTTTCAGTTTTTTTTTACGAAAATACGGAATAATGTCAGTTGATCAAACTGAAATAATCAGCAGAATACTTTGTATGATACAACAAATTTATCACAAACCGAAATGTTTGCCGTTTCTACGAATTCATCGCAGAATGAGCGAGTTGTTAAAATTAAAATGAGTATCTTTATCTGTTATTTCAATTTGTAATCTTGATATATGTATAGTTCGCGAAAATTCATTCTCTTCGAATAAGATATGCTCGAAGAACTGTCGCCTACGGAGAACAGATCTCATAGAAAGTTGCATTTGATTTTATGCATTTTTATGAGCTCTACATATTGATTTACAAGTTTATGATATGTATATTTAACGTGACCTGGGCATTAATTTACTGATTTCACAATTATTCGGATGATATGAATATTCTACTATTCATTAAAATTTGAAAACTTTCATCATTTTTGAAATGGTAACAGTCTGTATACATAAGGATGATATACTGTCTGTTGGAACGAGCCTCATTTCTGAACGGCACGACCGCTTATGCAATTTTTTTCATCTCAAAATATTCGTAATGATTCGAATCTGGTTTTCATGGAAGAAAAATCACATAAATTGACAGAATTTGAAAATTTGTGGAAAATTCTGGCTGGAAATATAGGGGCTCAAGATCATAACTTACCATTTGAAAGATGGAAATACCTTATTTTTCTTTATTTTACGATGACTGTCCCGACACTCTCCGACATTGCTATATATCTTTTCCTTGGTGTTAATCTATTTTGTTTGGCTCGTGGCTTCCTTCGAAGTAGTCCCCATTGGATTTATCAAGATATCCCCAACTTGATTTTTGGTATGGCCTTCAGAGAGTTTGTCGCATTGTTCCAATCGTTGATTATTATCGAATTGACGCCCTTCAAGCCGGGCTTTCAATATAGAAAGAGCTAAAAAACGCTATATTAGGACTGTACGTAGCCATAAGACCTTGGGCTTTATCAAATATTAATGCACGAGATTCGATTAATGTGTAAGCATGATATGGCGATAAAGCTGCTATTCACCGCTCGCACAAAGCTGAGGCCGTTTTATTTTTATGGAAGACGCAATGTTTCAAGAAATTTGACATTACGCTCCTGTTTATTGAGATAATCAACTTCAGGAGTATACTCATAGGACCACCATAATAAAGAAGAACAGTTAATTGACTTTTTTCCATTGATTGCAAGGGGCACACGTTTGGTGTTTTGGCCCGTTTCTGTCGTTGAGGGCCGCCAAGAGCATACCGTGGGTATCTATCAACACATATAAAACGTTTATTTCTTTGTTCTTTTGCTGTTGTTTGCTGTTTCACCCAAACATTTGTTCTCAAATGCTGTCTTCATAATTCAAATAATATTCGCACTTAACACAAATTTGTTCTTCTGATTTTTCAGTCATTCTTAGCAAAAAAATACCACGTATTCAAGAAGACACCATAAACAATCGCACATAGTTCCGCGTCTGTTAAATGAATTCAATTAGTTTTCATAGAGGTTTTTACCGGGTTGCGCGAAAGTCCTTAATAAAATTCATAATTCATTGATTGTCGGTTTTTTGCACCCTCACTATTTATTTTTAAATGACAACCCTCATCTTTTGGTTGCTCTTTTTGAAGCTCTTGAAAAAACCAATGATGTCTTAAATACAGGGTGTTAAGATATATGTTATTGCGAAAAAGGTCTTGAGCACATGTTTGATAATTCGTAATTGTGTTTCAAATTATTCACGAGCTGAGTTTCCAACCCGAAACCAATTTCGTGAGGAAATGATGAGGCGGTGTGGCGGGAACAATGCGTATATTTCAACACCCTCTATTTAAGAGAGCAATCCTCAATTCTAAAAACCGACGATCAATGAATTATGAATTTTAATAAGGATTTCTGCTAATTACGGTATAACCATACATAATAAGTTGGTAAGCTTTTTCAACCTGCAGTACGAAGATTGCGGAAGAAATTGAGTTTATTTCATAAGTCCTTTATTTTAGCAGTAAAATATTAAATTTCGTATATCTCACGTATATAGGACAAACTTAGGAGCTTCGAACATCTGAAATGTTCTTTGAGACATATTATCATCAGACACTGTATGGATTTAGCCATCATTAGTTGGTAGTTAAACATGATCAACACACAAATGAAATTTCTTAATCAACACCTCAAAAAAGTCTAGGGAACACTTACCAATATCTTTAAAATATGAATTAGATGATTCGAATTTATAGAAATCTTTCGGTTTTTGTTAGGATGTATTGTATATAATCTATTCTCAAGAAAACAAAATGATATTTGACTTCTCCAAAGCACCTATTATAAAAAAAAAATTGAAATTTGAAAATGACGAAATTTGGTAAAACACAAAAAAAAATCCTGAACTAATATTTTCGAAATCATATAGAAGCACTTATATTCTTCAGTACCCAGAAGGTCCACCTCTGTTATTAATGACATTTTGGCATCGTCGCGGCATGCTCAATATTAAATTGTCTATTACATTTTGGCCTAAGACATTCCAAGCCCCCTGAACTGCTAATCGAAGCTCCTGCTCATGATGGAAGACGTTTTGACGCAGGAGATTTCTTTTTAGGGTGTCCCACACATGCTCGATGGGATTCAGATCTGGGGAGCAGAATGGCCACGGTAGAAGATCGATATCATTCTCTTCAAGAACGTTCAAGACAACTCTTGCACGATGAGGAGGGGCATTATCTTGTTGGAAGAGTGGATTTTAACCCATTGTTTGGAGATACGGTAGCAATACAGGTAAAACTACGTCATTTGCGTAAGAATTTCCCGTGAGGTTGTTCTGTATGAAAACGAGGTCAGCTCTTCCACCAAGGCGTATACCTCCCCAAAACATCACTGATCCGCCTCCCTGTCTGACAACTTCTCGAGCATGCTGGAGACGGTTTTGCTTTTCACGTTTCCTCCATATTCGAATTTTTCCCGAACCAGAATAATAACTAAATCTAGATTCATCACTGAAGAGAACTGTGGCCCACCTCTCTTGATCCTAGTTTACTTGTTCTTGGCACCAAACTAAACGAGCAGCGCGATTTCCATGGGTCCGTTGTGGATCTCTTAAAGGACGTCTGGAGTGGAGTTGACCTTCGTGCAGTCGATTTCTCACAGTTCGGTCGGAAATTTGTACATTATGAACTCGTGATAGCTCTTGAGCTGTGGTAGTACGATGCTGTGGTAGTACGATCTCTCCTGGCTTGTAAAACCAAAAATCGGTCTTGGGCGACTGTAGTAATCCTGAAACGACCTGTATGGCGTTCTTCTACGCTACCTGTTTCATTGAAACGCGACCATAAACGGCTTATGACACTTGGGCTACTTCCCAGAACCCTGGATACTTCCCGTTGTGAGCTCCCAGCTTGGAGCATGCCAACGGCTCGTAGCATCTCTTCTCTAGTCAAACGTCGTCTTTCCATGGTCGAATCACAAAACTTGAATCTTTTATTTGTGCTTACAACTGAAACAAAGTGCCAACTAACTGATTTCAAACACTGAATACACGAAATGATTATGAAGCAGCGTCGCATCTGCTGCATTTTTAGCTGAAATCTGTTGCGGCACTCTACATAATTTGCTGAGAAATTGATGCAGGTGTTCATTTCTTAAGAAAAATCATCCATATTGATCGTTCTGGATACGATATATCGATATTCAGAAGTGTTCTCTAGACTTTTTTGAGGTGTTCATTCACTATCAACAATTAAATTTTTTCGAACTCGCTCGTCCTCAAACAGTATGAAAACCAAGTTCAAAGGAACATGAAATATATATGAATAGATCGTTTGTTGTTTGTAGAACCAGATATCAGGTATACAGCTCACAAATTATTGAAAGAGTTATTATTTAAATACATCAAGAATGTCGGACTTACATCGATCAGTCTGGTCGTTCATTACGTGAAAGTTGTCATCAAAACTGATTTGCAATTAAGATTCTAACCTTTGGGGCAATGTGTAGAACTTTCATAATATCAGTACTAGAAAAAAGTGGACATTTTGGATTCAGGCGAGCAAACGTTGAATATTGTTTATTTTGAATGAATAAAGTTTGATGTTCTTTATATTTAATTTCGAAGGTCCAGTCTGACCTCTATGGAAATTATTGCAGCCTGGACAAGATAACCTATAATATATATAAATTCTTTGTAGGATTTTTATCATTGAATAAGAGTGATGACAATTCACTTTGAGGTCTGTATGCAGTTTGAGATTTCCATTCGGAAAAGCTACTTGCGAGGTTTTCGCCCATCTGTCCAATCTATGTTGAAACGATACATTTTTCAAGTGTGTTGGTACTTATAATTGGGTAAGTATATTTGGTGAGTAGCTGATTATCATTGTTTTCGATTCACTATTTTGTCGATTATATCACGATCAAAACCGTTGTTGTGAACTGTTTAATGGTTCAATTTCTTTTCCAAGATTTTCAAACGACAAAGATGAAGATGTGAATTTGAACGGCTGGAAGCCGTACATACATCTGCGCTAGTAAATAGTGAAGAGATCTAGAAAAGAATTTCATTGTCGGACATATACTGTTTATGAGATTGAGAAAATGATCAAATTGTCTAGATGTATTGTCCAGACCAATAAATATGTCATCGACGTATCTGTCAAAAATGAGTTTTAACAGGTAACTTTGAATTTAGTACATTGTTTTATACAGGTTGTTACATAATAGTATGTCACAACTTGAGGGGATAAATCTACGTGTTATTTTAAGAAAAAAAGTTTATATGAACATAGGTCCGCATAAGCTTCGTTACAGAGCTACATTACACGTCCTAGATTTTAACTGAAATTCACAAGGTGTTTTCTTCGTTCAATTTAGAAACTTTTTTACACTAATGATTTTTTCGCATCTCCAACCGTTTTCGAGTGAAAAATCATTGAATTTTAATTATTTGAACTGTATGTTATTCGCTAAATAAAAAAAAATAATAGGAATACTCGATAGGTATGCCCAAAATTTGCTTTTATTTTGATAGCTCGTCTTCTAAGATACAACTTATACTTTTTCAATATCAAACTAAAAAAGAAATTCAAAACTGAATAAGTTGCTAGAAGTGTCCTCCACCTGCAAGAATACACGCCTTTGTCCCTCTTTGTATATTATTCCTGGGGTATTTCTTATTGTGTCGCAAGAGGTTATTATTCCATTTCTTAATTCTTCTACATTGTTCACTGGAGTGGTATCAACTAAACTTTTGAGATATCCCCATAAGAAAAAGACTAAACTATTTAAGTCTGGAGACCTAGGAGGCCATGGTTCTGACCCACCCCGAACTATCCATCGGTTGTTGGATGTATTATTCAAGAATTCCTTAGCTTCTTCACTGAAATGTGCTGGTGCCCCGTTAAGCATGAACCACATGTTTCTCACCAAAAGTGGCACATCCCCGAACAATAAAAGTAACTCCTTCTCAAGAAATTTTCGATAAGCGGGACCGTTTAGTCTGTTAGGCAAAAAAAATGACTCAATCAAATAATCTCAATTATTCCGACCCAGACATTCAGCGAGAATTGTTCTTGATGATGAGATTCTTCAATTAAATGGGGGTTTTCCTCAGCCCTATAATGATTATTGTGAAAATTTGTGATAGCAGTCCTCGAAAAGTTAGCCCCGTCTGTCAACATTATTTCACTATCAAAATTAGCATTTTCTCTTATTTTATCTAAGAACCATCGGCAGAAATTCAGTCTTGAAGGAAAATCTCGAGAGAGTTTGGACGCGTTGAATATGAAACGGGTACAATAAAAAGTTGTGGAGAATCCTCTAAACTAGAACATGTGAAATATTCAACTGATTTACAATTTTTCTTGTACTCACATGAGGATTCAAATCAATACAATTCAAAACTGCTTCCTGAATATCTGGATTTCCCATAGTTTGAGTTGCACCTTTTAAATGATTATTTGCAGTAAAAGTACCAATTTCCCTCAACCTTCTGTGGAAATTTGAAAATGTTCGCCTGTCTAGTGTTACTCGATCTGGAAAGCGCACCTGATATGATCGCCTAGCTTCTGTTGTGTTTCCGTCAGCCAGACTGTACTTGTAATGGAAATCAGCCAATTCGGCGTTAGTAAAATTAGCTATTTTATCTTACAGCAATAACTTCAAAAGTCTTAAAACTAATCGTTTATTTAATGAACAATTCGAGCAGACACTGGTTCAATTCCAGCAACTATCAAAATAAATAAATAAATGAAAATAAATCAAAGCCTACTAGTTTTTTTTTAATTAGAAGTGCTTTCAATACAACGAATGCATACAATCGTTTAATCAATTTTTGCTCGAGGATGAACGGAGATACGAGAAAATTACAAGTGTCAAAAAGTTTTTAAATTAAACGGAGATGACGAAAATTGATAGTACGCTGATCAGTGACTTACTGCAAAAAGTTTGACTGGCAAAAAAAAATATGGCTCCGGAAAGGAAACACCTAGTAGATTCTAGTTGAAATTTAGGACGTGTAATGATGGAGGTTGTAAAAAATAGCTTGCATTCCTGATTTGGGCTGAATATCCCAAAAACTGCAGGAGTTTTGAAGAAAAAACCAATATTTTCCGGAAATTTCAAAACCCTGTAGCTCCGTAATGAATCTTTTGCGGACTTATGTTTATATGAACTTTTTTTCTTAAACTTACACGTCGATTTACCCCCTCAAGTTGTGACACACTATTATGTAGCACCCTGTATACTAGACTGTTGGTCATATAAACTTTCATTAAATTGGTGATGATTAAACTATATGCATTATATTCGAATGTGAATTTACATATGTAGAACTTGACGGTCCTGCGATGGGATCATCACTAAGTAAGTTAGACAATTTTAAATCTCTCAATTTTCTACTCAAATATCAAAATTAACTACATCTTCAAAAAATCTACAATTAGATTCACAGGGCATTTTATATATATATATATATATATATATATATATATATATATATATATATATATATATATATATATATATATATATATATATATATATATATATATATATATATATATATATATATATTCAATATGCTAACCACTGATATAATTAGATCAAAATTGAAACGATGATGAACAAAGTTAATAATTAGACAGATCGGTGGGGATGACGTTCAATTATGCATAGACGTCAATGGAAATTCGGTTCCAAAAACATTATTCTCTTTGATGAAGCCATGAGGATGATTAGATTTACCCCAACCAATAATAAAAGATTTGGATTGAAAACAATCAGATTATTCAGAATCCATACTATCGAACTATTGAACGAGTTTGTTTTTTGAGTATCGTTATTATTTGCGCTGACTTTGAAGGGTCTTTTTGTTCGTCCAATGTGAGTGCAACTTCCAGAACAGTCTTGGTTTACAATTGTTTGTTATGTTTATATTTCAACTTGCCCTAACACCTATAAAGTCCAGAATAACAAGAATTAAGAGATTTATGTTCATATCTATTCTTCATGTCTTTCTATTTCATTTTCAATTTGAAATTTATCAAGTTTGTTAAATTGCTTCAAGTGCAACAAGTTTTTCATTGGTCAAACCAGAAAAAAGTCAAGATATGTGCACATAGATACAATTGTGATAAAGATAAAACATACTCATTCAAATTTCTCAATCATTCATTGGAAGCAATGATTCATTCAGGTAAGTTGTTGCAGTAATACTTTGCGCGGGAAGAAGCTTTAAATCAAATTACCTTAATGCGTTGGAAATCAATAGATATAAAAATTTCATAAATACTCTTAATGGTCCATTAGACTTTGGTCATTCACCTTCATTCGACCTTTTAATCAATCACTCTATAGTATGTGCATGGATTGCCCTAATTTGTTATAAACTTGCACTCGATAAAGATATGGTTTTGTGAAAGAATAAACAAGTACGATTGTAAACCATACTGTTCAATTTCGTTTAATTTAAAAAGACTTGAATTTCTTGTTCATAACAACAATGACCCTGCCATATTCAATGGATGTAAGCATAAACAAGAATACGAACCAATATACTACCAATTACAGAGAAGCAGTTCTGAAACAAAGGACTCATTACTCTCATCCTATAAAAATACAGTAATCATCACGATATACATCTCAATAGCGACCTGAGTGATCTAAGTACTGTTATAGAATAATTAGGAGTTCCCATAATTGAATATTTCAATAACTGTTAATCTGTTCACTTCTTTATCCTCAACTCATTTCCGTACTTACTTAAAAAATAGCCATTTATTTTTATGTGTTACTTAGGTATAGAATCAAGATCAGTTCTTCACTCAAGTTGCCAGATTTGATTAATGCTGAAGAAAGCAATTGATGCTATTATATGTGCATAAATTTGAATAAAAGACTGATTACTCCCATTATCTAATTTGGTTATTAATGTAAATAAATATAAATTTCCTTATTTAAATAGATTATGACGTCGATATGAAAAAGAAAGTAATAATATTTTTGTGCATTCTAGACGACTTTTTGATTTTTAAGAGCCATCGTGCGAAGGCTATGTAGTAAATTTTAAGATAACTACAGGAAAGGTCTGACTTCAATGCAATTCAATTTTACATGAGCATCTTCATATGAAATAAATTCTTATTGCCCCATATGCTAAACGATTTCCAAAGAGCAGAGTTAGTAAGGATCTCAAGAGAAACGTTAGAAATGTTGAATAATGGTTGTCATCCTAATCTGAATGAAATCGCAACAGGTGATGAAACATTATTTTATTTTTCAATGTTATCATCCGACAAGAGAGCCATGTGTGGATTCTTGAAGAAGATCCAACCTCAACCACTACTACAAAGCGAAGATCTGTCAAAAAAGTTATGTAAGAAGTTTTCTGTCAGGGTACAGGATAAGTGAGAGCAACGAAGCTTGAACATCAGCGTACAGTGACAACCAACTGGTTTAATCAGTCAGGACACATGAACACCCCGACTGATTTGGCCATGTGTGATTTTTAGTTGTTGTTTAAGAAATATTGACGTTGTTAACATTTCACTGAGTTACTTTTTTGAGAGCATTCTCCTAGTTAACTGGATTCAAGTCTTTCAGTTTTGAAAGCTTCGCTTACAAAAGTGAATTGATGTTGATGGGGATTACTTTGAATATGAATGAATCAATTCGCATACGCCTCGTGTATTTCTATTATTTCAAAATATACAGCATAGTTCTATTATTCAGGCATGTTCCAGAATCTGTGTGTAATATTCATGGTAGTAGCCATAAAAAGTGTTCGACGGACACCAAATATGGAATAGCAGAATGAATTTAAATCACGTTTTCCTAATTTTAGTTTTAATTATGCAAAAAGTACAATTTGAATTATCAATGTCACCCATTTGGGAAATGAACACGAATTTTCTAGATTTATTACTCTACCTATGAGGAATATATAAAGTTCATAGTTTTTCCAGCCATAATTTTCATTTGGAGTAATGTGCATTATTTTCGCTATCAACATGTTAATGAAGCACACTGAGTTAGTAGCTATCAAAAATGTTCGACGGACACCAACTATAGAATAACAAAATGAACTTAAATCACGTTTTCCTAATTGTACGATTGATTATGCAAAAAGAACAATTCGAGAATTTCGTCTGTTACATCTCCTACATAGCTAGGATTGAATTGACTTCATGTTCTAATTTCCTGGCAATTTTTGGCGAAAATGGTAGATTCAATTAACCCTACAGTGGTCGCCCTATGTTTTGTTACAACAGAGGTCGCGCGCGGAGGGAAAATCCGCACCGCGATTTTCTATTTCTTTTATTTGAGTAACAAAAAAAAACCAAGATGAAAAGTGACTGGAACATAGAAATATTAAAAAACTTCAATTTCATTTTCATAAAATCTGAAGAAAGTGATTAAATTAACTAACTCAATCGGCATCCTCTTGATTGTTTTGGAAGCATTCCGAATATCTAAAGTGGCATGCTCAAGGCACAAGAATATTTCACAACTCTTGCAAAAATATCTCGTGGGTCTGTTCTTAACCCTATCGCACACTCCACACCGTCCTTGTTGGTTTGCTGTCGGCTCTGGTCGTTGCTACTTCGGCAAGTGCTCTTCAGTTGGATTCTTATTTTAGAGGATTTTATTCATTCTTGTAGTAAAACTTCTTGGTAGGCTCTTTGACAACCTTTGAACCTCCAAGTAGGGTTTTATGAGCTCAAAAGCAAGATCACTCAAAAATTCCCTACGCTTAATGTTTGAATTCGGATTATTACTCTTGAAGATTATGACGGAATTTATGCCACCAATATTCAACAGAGAGTAAAATATAACCATTGGCCAATGTCGCGTAATACATGCACAATTGTATGTAGAACATAACTGGTCGTTAGTATCAACTCCTCGCTCTGTTGTGTTATAAATCATAATCATCTCTGGTTTTCCGGTAGTGTCATCAATTTGGTCGTTATGGTGTATACTAGAGACGAGTAATACGTTTTTACCTTTTTTTGGAATATAAGAAATGAGTATCACATTTTTGTGAAAAGCGAACATTGAACTTTTTATTGGTCTTTTCACAGGACAAGATAAATCAAGTGGCAACTCTCGCTTATTTTTGCTGATAGTTCTGACCACAGTGAGCTTAAAATCCTCCTTCAATTTTCCAGAAGATCAAAACTTGTGAACCAGTTATCCACAGTTACGTTTCTTCCAGTTCCTCTTATTGGTTCGCACATTCTTTTCATTACAAATTGTGAAGAATTGCTGACTTCATAAGGCCCTCGAGGCTGTTTTCCAACATAAACTTTCAAATTTACCGTGTAATATAGTGTTGAATCACATAGCGCGAATATTTTGATGCCGTATTTGTTAGGGCTGTTAGGTATATACTGGTGAAATGCACATCGTCCACGAAAGACCTCTAGCTTTTCATCCACAGTTACATTATGAAAAGGACTAAAACCGTTTTTGCACTGGTCAACAAAAATCTCAAAAACATCTCTGATTGGGGAAAGTTTGTCGGTTGCTCGTCTCAACTGTCTAGTTTCCAAATTATCGAAACGGATTTGTCAAAAAGAAATTTGAAACGACGCTCAGACATCGTAAGTCGAAATATTTCAACACCAGTGCCGTCAGTTTTCCACAAATTATTGGTATTCAGGTGGTTACTCTTCAGTACTCCGGCCAAGTACAACAATTCAAAGAGTGCTTTTATTTCCGAAATGTCGGTCAATTTCGAATCCCTTTCAAGGAAGTAATTCATGGAAATTTGTTGAATATTATTTGTTATATATTGGTATTGTCAATTGTCAACTATTATATTCAGTAGTTGTGTTACAAGCTTCTCCGATTCAGATTCTTATAGTCTGTGTCGGTTTATGTTTCAGCCACATTGCCTTGCCATCTTTGCCTACAAACTTTGGACCTTCATTTACTTCCGTTTCTTCAATTTCGAGTTTCGGAAATATCTTGCTCGTTATCTCTGTTAGCCGCATCACATTCTATCTCATCGGGCTCCTCTTCATCCTCAGAATCATCATAGGTTTCACCCTCATCGTCATCGGATAAAAAAGACTCATCTAACAAACGATTCAATCTTTCCTGTTCCTTTTCGTAAGAATAATTCATTGCAGGATCAAACATGAATAGCCGGAAAATATAAAACAAACACTCTTATCTTGATAATATTTGTAACACTCGTAGTCGCGCGCGGACTCTCACTCTGCAAAAATTTCTGTAGCCGGCACGTCTTCACTTATAAAACTCAAACTCAGTACCAGGATAATACACGCGATTTTAGAAAGGTAAATAAATCGGGATGACTTCAAGTGGTGGAGGTGCAAAGATATCCAAGAATTGGCATCGGAGCAGAGCGAGGGTCCGCGAGCGATCACTGCAGGGTTAAACGACCAAGATTTTCATTGATTTATGCCATGAAATATATTTCAATATTGTAATGAAAATATAACGAAACTAGCTAATATGACGTTGTACATCCGAAACTTCAGTTTCTTTCCGGATTTGAATAGAATTTTCCAGATTTTCCTTAAATGTTTAGCTAACTGAAAGAAAATAGTATGAGCCAATTATATCATTCCTATTGTCAATTATAATTGAAAAAATATATAAAAAGTTTTATAATTCGAGCGAATTTTCTGACTCTACATTGAACTTTTTCTAGGCCCCAGCGAAAAAAAGATGACAACAATTTAAAACAAAAGTTGAATTCTACAAAGTATTCTCCTTACAATTTTCTTGTGATCCATTGAAAATAACATCAAAATATTTTAGTGGTCGAAAAATGAAATTATGGCAAAATTATTCAGGAAAACCATGAATGGTATAATTTTCAATGAATTAGGTAACGCGTAACGTTGGCGAAGCATGTGCTCTTCTTTGCTCTTTTCTATTCAGTGTAGCTTATGACTCGGACTATATTCATACTACGTGTATAAATATTATCTATACGTAAAAATAACCAGCAAGTCCATTAAAACGAATCGAAACACAATATGTCGTTTTCAAACGTACAAGATCAAGTTCGAAATAAAATTATGCCAATTGTTAAAAAAAAGGAGGTTTCAGGAGCTCTCAGTAGCGTCGCAACGCTGTATTGGTAAACTTAGTGAACCACGACGACTTCTCGAGCTCGTCTGTCTCTTCGGTACTTTCGCAATGGACATAATGAGTGAAGATACCACCATACATGTAACAGATCAGTTATATTTAGCCATAAATTTTTGGTTGAGTGAAACATTGTCACTTTTTTTCAAGGTGTAACGTCACCGAGCATTTCGTAAAGTTGGAATTCCATTTTTTTTATATCGTAAACAGAGTATTTCTTTAAGTTCTAAAATAGACCATAAAGAGGATCTGCGGTGAATAGTTTTCAAGATACAGAATGTTTATCCGATAAGAAAATTAATTTGATATTTATCATGATAGATTGAAAAATTTGTGATACTTGGTCCTAAGCTTTAGGGGAGTAATAATTAAGTTAAAGCAAATTTCATCGGTTCGTTTGAATATCTTCTAGCATCTTCTGTACCTCTTAATATAAGACCGATGTGAAGATAGCCACGCTTTTCATCCACGGTTTCAATTTGGCAACACCGCATTGTTTTGCGTAGGTCTAGGTTAGCCACGGTTTCATGCCTTCACTAATTTTCAGTTCGAATATAGTTTTTTTTTCATGAGAATGGACAAATTTTTTTTATCGTAATCGATTCATTGAATTTTTATTTCATCTTTTCATGAAATCAGCTCAGTATTTCCTCAATTCATACCGCCGAGTGCAAGAAATATACATATGAAGTTATTAAATTTTCCGCCATAAATTTCAATGTTATTAGGGGTACTTTGTTGAAGTCAACTTGCGTTCCAAATTGTTGTGTCCTTTTTTTTTCGCTGGGGCCTAGAAAAAGTTTTCAGGACTGAAAATTGACAGAAGAGTCAGAAAATTCGATCAAACTGAAACTTTTTATTTATATTTCCAGTCATAGTTGGCAATAGGAATGATATAATTATTCATACACTTTTCCTGCAGTTCGCTGAACTTTAAGGTGAAAATAACTCAAATGAAGAAAATCTGGAAAATTCGTGTGTCGGATGGACACTGTCTGTCATATTAGCTAGTTTCGTTATATTCTCATTAGAATATTGAAATGTATTCAATGGCATAAATTAATAAAATGCATCCATCTTGGTCGTTTAATTGAATCTACCATTTTCCCAAAAATTGCCAGGAAATTAGAACGTGAAGTTATATATATATATATATATATATATATATATATATATATATATATATATATATATATATATATATATATATATATATATATATATATATATTTATTTATTCTTTTGAAAAGAGAGGATTTACAAAAATCGAATAATTGAATATAGAATAAATGCTTATATCTATAATTTTGGTGTGTGTCAGAAAAACACAATCGCAAAAAACAAGCGAATAAAAAGAATACCAGTGGCAGGCACTAAACTCGCATCATGTCTTCTACGATTGCTCCTAAAGTGTGAGCTCAGGAAATGTAACAGGGGAACCATACTATCTTGCGTATGATTCAATAAACGAGTGAAAAAACCTGAGGAAAAAACTCGTTTCCCTGTCGCTATTGCTCCAGAAATAGCTTGTCTGTTTATGTTGTGTTAATGTTGTGTGTACATAAAGAGTACCGAAGATTTTTCTGCTTAGCAGCTTCATTCTCTCATTCTCATCTTGCACTCCATGATTTCCAAACGAATACATGGCTGAAAGGAACGGGGTTGGGGACAGAAATCTTTAACAATGGAGAAAGAAAAATAGCAGAAAAAGATTTCAACAATCATACGTGACTCTTATATGTCTAAACTCACTTGAATTGAAGAAAAGATTTTACATAGCAAGCAAGGCCAAAAAAAAGGACTAAGAGATATTCAAAAAGTACAAAGACTGCGATATTTCCTCTTTCGCGGAGATGTTCTTCCGTCGCAGTGTGAGTCTCCTGAAACATAATCACTTCCTTGTTCTTGCTTGGCAATTTTGAAGTATAATGGAAAAAAACCCTTCAATAGTCAAACTCAACAAAAACAATTCCCTCTCTGTTTGACCGAGAGACTCCCGATGGCAAGGTCCGGTCTTCTAAGTGATGCCAATTATGATCTATAGATGTTCTAGAATCATAATGAACCCAATAATTTGGGTTGATATCGCCCATATATTATTTCTTCGTGGATCTCGTTTAATTGAAAGGAAAAACTTTGTGAAAAAATTTGGACATTTGTTTTAAAAATATGACAAATGTCAATCCTTGCTATGTTCGAGATGTAACAGACAAAATTCTCAAATTGTTGTTTTTGCATAATCAATAGTACAATTAGGAAAACGTGATTTAAATTCATTTTGTTATTCTTTAGTTGGTGTCTGTCGAACATTTTTGATAGCTACTAACTCAGTGTGCTTCATATAATATATTTTTAAAGATCTGACGATATAATTATCAGCAGTTTATCGTGAAATAGTGTACACAGATTCTGGAACCTGCCTGAATAATAGAACTATGCTGTATATTTTGAGATACAACAAATACAAGAAGCGTATGCAAATTGGTTCATTTATATTTAAAGTGATCCCCACCAACATCAATTCATCTTTGTAACCGAAGCTTTCACAACTGAAAGACTTGAAATCAGTCAATTAGGAGAATGCTCTCAAAAAATAAATCTAGAAAATTTGTGTTCATTTCACAAATGGGTGACTTTGAAAATTCCTTTTCTGTAGTATGCAGAATGGCTCAGAAAATAATATGTTGATAGCGGAGATGATGCACGTTACTTTGAATGAAAATTATGGCGGAAAAAATATGAACTTCATATGTCCCTCGTACATAGTATAATAAATCTAGAAAATTCGTGGTCGTTTTCCGAATGGGTGACATTGAAAATTCCTTCTTTATAGTGTGCAGAATAGGTTACAGAATATTATATTAATAACGAAAATGATGAACATCACTCTGAATGAAAATTATGGCAGAAAAAATGAGAACTTCATATGTCCCTCGTACGTAGAGTAATAAATCTAGAAAATTCGTGGGACATTTCCCAAATGAGTGTAATTGAAAACTCCGTAAATATCACGAGCTCATCAATACAGAAGAAAATATTCTGACAGTTAAAATCATGCACATCGCTTGGAATGAGGAACAGAGAAAAAACTAAGAAAATTATATATTTCTGGTGCTAGGCGATATTAATCGAGGAAATACTGGGTTCATTTCATAAAAACATGAAATACAAATTCAACGAATTGATTACGATAAAAAAATAGTCAATTTTCATAAAAAAACATCGTTTTCGAACTGAAAATTAGTGAGGGCATAAAACCGGGGCTGGAATCAAGGCCTAGGCTGGAAAAAGGCGGTGTTGCCAAATGGATGAAAAGCGTGGCTACCTTGACATCAGTTACTATATATAAGAATCTGAATAGGGAACAATGTTAAGTAACAACTCATTTGAAAGGTATTGTGAATCGTTAGAAAAAAATATTTTTATCGGGTTTCTTTTACAGTGTACTCAAACAAAAATTCGCGAAATGATAGATTCTGAAATCAATGAAAAAAATATTCACGAAGAACTTTACTAAAGTAAAAATTAAAAGAACCAAGCGGAAACTAAATCAAAACAATTTGTAAGCATGTGAATGTTGAATAATTTTTCACTTCAAATGTTCGAAACCCAAAACGATTAATACTAGCGATCGACCTCTCCCTTCAGGTTAACTTCATCATTTTGGAAACCAAACAAAAAACCATTTAGTATGGGTGACATTTTTCAAAATTTATATATTTCACCAATAATTTTTGATGCATTTTCGAAAAAATTTTCAAAGCTCTTCATTTATAGAGTAACACCTTACTGAGTTTGTTGGATACAATAATGATGAAAAGATTTAGTTCAAAATCCCAGTATAGAACTAAAAACTTAAATTCTTTTTTATTGACCGGTCACATATTTCTGTAACTATCTATCAAATTGCTTTCACGCGTATATGCATTCTAGCGACGCCTTCTAGTCGAAAATATAAACAGCCTTCATGCTAATGAAATTCGATTAAATCAGAAATCTGAATTAACTGCAATATAGATGCCTCTGAGTATATTTGAGTAACATGGAGGTTGAGATTCTTTTCTAATCAGGACTAGCAAACGACAAAAATAATGAGATATTTCGCGTTCTTGAACTTGTTACGCAAAATCTTTATCTTTATGTTCGATGAAACAATTGCTTCCAATTCAATTTTACTATAATTAGAGAAAATGAAATAGAATAACTCTATTCTTGGATCATTTCTATTCCCCCAGATACAATGGCTGTACCAGGTATAAAATCTAGTTCATTCGTCGATGTATATACTCTGTTTATAGTACTCCCACTAAGAGACTGAAAGAAGTTATATCCACTTCGGTACTTATTTATTTTATGTCCAATTATTAGAACATAATATACTCCAGAAAGAAACCACAATTGCAATAGTGTCGCCCACGTCTTTCAAGTAAAAAAATTAACCTACATCCAATAAGTAATAACAAGAGTATTTATGTATCGAAAACGAAAATGTCTTATATATCATAAGATGGTGTACTGATATAGATAGATATTAACAATAAGAAGTGATTCCGGTCAATCTATTGAATTATGTTATTCGGTTCATTAGAATTTTGAGAGGAAGGCATTGTTCGCCCTTCTATTAAAATTAAAAATATCCAATACTGTACCAACTAATTTGTGCCACACAAGAAGTCACTTATCATTGCAGCATAACGCTCATCATGCGACGTAACAAAGATAACAAAATAAGCTAAATTGATTAAAGACAAATTTTTCGTTAACTTTTCGACTTATCTGATTTTTTTCATTTAGAAAGAAAGTTCTGATTCTTAAACTCGACACCAAATTAACATGGAACTCTAACCTACATATAAAGGTTAAATCATCACACCACAAAAATTGTCGCATCACCAGGTATTCTGCATTCCACAATCGATTAAGCAGCTCGATCGCAGTTTTTTTGTCAACATATGTTTTTGGGCATATGAGGAGAAAAAAAATTAGTAACATTTGTTTCCATATGATCTCAAACACGTCTGAAACAAGAATGAGTTTATTTGACTATCAGTATTAATTCAATTTCTCTTCAATTTTCACGCTCAATTAATGCAAGTTTTCTGGGTTTCGTGTTGATTTTCGAATCTTTGAATTTATTGTAATTCTGGACGCTATTTGAGTGATCACGAAGTGGTAAGCATTGTAACACTTCTAGAGGAGGGGCGAAGCCAACGTGGCTAATTTGTTGAATGTTAACCAAATCACTATTTCAAGAGCAATAAATCGGTACCACGAAACAGGGGAATATGGAAAAAGGGCCGGACAGGAAAGAAATCGGATAACAACACCAGTTGATGATCGTTGGCTTCGTTCAACTGCACTAAGAGTTCGGCACTGTACGGCTAGAATGCTACAAAATGATCTTGCACTTTCCAGAAATGTGCATATTTCATTGCAGACAACTAGGAACAGCCTCAGAGGAGACGATATCAGACCAAGGGTGACTTCTACCGGCCCGCGTCTCACCAGAGAGCATCGAGTTGCAAGATTTCAGTTTCCGATTTAACATGTAAATTGGGGTATTTCAGAATGGTCGAATGTTCTCTTTTCTGACGAGTCCAGGTTCTGTCTAGTATCAAATGATAGACGCATGCCTGTATACAGACGACTTGGGGAATGGTATTAGCAATGCAATATCTGACAAACTGGAAACTTCGAAGGGGCTCAGTAATGGTGTGGGAAGGCATTTCTTTTCGTGGTCGAACTGAGTTAGTCCTAATGAATAATGGAAGAATGACAGCGGCTAGATACATCGTAGATATCCTTGAACTCAATGTTGTACCCTTTGGCCCATTGATTGGCGAAAACTTCATTTGTATGCATGATAATGCTCGGCCTCATGCAGCTAGAGTAGTTACAGAATTTCTGCAAAATGCCGAAATTGATATTTTAAGATGGCCAGCCAGAAGTCCCGACTTGAATCCCATAGAACATGTTTGGGACAACATGGGGTGGCAAATTCAGCAACGTAGGATGTCTTGAAGAACACTCCAACAACTAGAAATTCTGCTTCCTGAATTTTGAGTCGAGTACATCCAAAATTTGTTTGAGGGGCTTCCGAGACGTATACTGGCAGTAATTAGGGCCCGGGAAGGAAACACTCGAATTTGAACATTATTAGTAACCATACGATGTTAATTGATTGGTCTCTTGGCGAATGTTTGAAGATGGTAGAATTTTTTCAATTTTTCATTAACTCGAAAATTGTTGATATTTTCCATCATAAACTCATCTCTTTTGAATGATATCTTCTTATTTTTCACTTCTGAAAGTTACCAAGCGACTCTTGAATGACCAACCTAAAAGTTTATATAGTATTGTCGTAAAAGTAGATGATGCGACAATTTTGTGGGGAATGTATTACTTTTCGGAACAATGCGGGCGGAACATAGGGTAAATTTGAAGGTTGTTCTCTAGGATCATGATGTGGATATTTGCAATTGGATGGGCACCCGAAGCTTACAAACAATTGCTAAATGGACCTAGTATCAAATACAACATAAACAGCGTGTCATAGCCACTATGCTTATGACACCAACTAAAGCTATAAAGATTATTTTGGGTATCAACTTCCTTGATATCCATGTTATGGAAGGTATGTGGTCGATTGTTATATGATTGTACTTGGATGGTATAGAGCCGCATGTGGACTGTGGTGAGGGGGACTCCATACTACAGAAGCAAATGGATTCTCACCAAATCTCAACCACATTTTGTCTTCCGAAGGTACTACAAATTACTAATAGTTAACCTTCGAGAATGGCTCAGAATGTGCTATATTTGCACGATCCTTGAAAATTGTCATCGAATGTGCAATTGACAGAGACCCCAGCTTACTAAAAATGAGGCTGACAATTGCCACCATGGCTGTTAAGTAAAGAAAAAACTAGAGGAATGGGAAATGTACATATATATATATATATATCTTCTTCACTGCATGGAAGTGAATGGTGCCCATTTTTTTCAGCACTTAATAAACTAATCGCCAAAGTAAGTAGTCTTCTCCTTTTTCAGCTGCCATTTCATTAACGGTGAAAATTCTCAGCGAAAATTTAGGGTCAGAAGGTGCTCGATAAGATCTTCAAAATGAGGTAACGCAAGAAACCTCATCCATATTCAAAACCAGGGGGTTGTGCTTACTCCCGTTAAGGAATTGAAGTTACGGGGGATGAAAAAATCGGAAAAGTTGTTCTCGAATCAGAAATTAACAGGTCCGAGCGATTCTTCATATTTTTACTTTAAAACCGGGAAATCGAGGTGTTAAATTATCGTTGGACCACCTTGTATATATATATATATATATATGCAATGCTTTTATTCATTTGTTAATTGTTTGTTTGTTCGAAAAAGTAGATAACCACGTGTTTGATTTACCTCTCTCGTCTCTCGTTGGTCTATCGTGAATTTTCAGGAACGTTGAAACTGTGCCAAAGCGATTGTAAATTTGTAGTAGGATTAAAATGGTGTATTCCGTAGAAGAAAGGGTGGAAATGATAAAATTATTTTTTAGAAATAACGACCCTGCGCGATAAACAGCGACTTTGTTTAACGATCGACATCCTGAAAAAAAATGTATCCGCTGCTTGCGTTGTGCAACTGGTTGCTAAATTTGACGCTACTAGTTCAGTATGCAACAAAAAGAGGGTGTATGAAGGACACGAAGCGTGGGGAGTGCGGCTATCTTAGGTCACGTAGCGATGGATCCGACACTTAGTACTAGGAAATTGTCCAATGTGTCTGGTGTTTCACGCACAACAATCATAAGAATTAAAAAAAACATAAGTTTCATCCTTTAAAGATACGATGAGTGTTCATTTTACCTTAACGTCATTGTAAACAGGGATAACTTTTGGTACCAGTCAGATGGGGGATGTTGCCATACCTCATTTTGACCTTATTGAGTACTATCTGACCCCTCAATTTTCGCTTCAGAATTTTCATCATTTAACGAAATGGCAGCTAAAAATATGGATGACTACTTACTTTTGTGATTAGTTTATTAAGTGCTGAAAGTGGGCACCATTCACTTCCATGCAGTAAAATAAATTTTGCTCGAATCGTTCATGTTAATTACTCCACATTTGTGGTTCAATTTTACGGCATTCATTAATGATCCTAATTCACAAATCATCCAGTGACTCAGGTTGGGTAGCATTAATCTTAGATTTCAGATGAATCAATCGAAAAAATTCCAGATCAAATGATCTGGGTGGCCACTCAATATGACCCTTCTTCCAATCCAGGTATGAGGAAAATTTTCATCTGAGGACTGACGCACATGTTGAACGAAATGAGGTGATGCGCCATCTCGTTGAAAAATGATCGTTTCATGGTCTTCTTCATTCTCCAATACTTGCACGAGGGCTGACTAAATAGCGTTCTGTAATAGTTCTAAATAAATTTGGCCAGTGATATTACCGGGTATAAAAAAAGGGCCGATAATGTGAGTTCCATAAATACCCGCCTAAACATTTACTTTTTGGGAAAGCTGTGTATGCTCTTCTTGAAATAATCTTGGATTTTCATCTGACCAGAACCGAATGTTATGCCTGTTTACAGTGCCCTTAAGGTGAAATTAACACTGTAATGTTTTATTTAGTATTATGCAAAACATCGCGCGGTAGCTCTTCGCCTGGCAGCTCGGTCGTGAATTTTGAATTGCACTGAATTTGACTTTTTTGATTTTCGATGTGTGAAAAAACTGAAGATGATTAGAAAGGGCGCCAGTTCCAACTACAAGAATACTTAATTGTTTCATACTTTCAATGAAGATTATTTATAAAAATCAATGATATATAGAATTATATCAAATATAGTTCTTCTGAAATAAGTATACCAATTATAAATTTGTACAAAGATAAATGAGGTATTCATAGAAAAATAATTGTTACCTTGGGTGATCACCTTTGGTTCACATTGAGTTATAATGTAAAGCTTAATAATAAAAGAATCTCTGATTCAGGACTAACCTAGTAAATTTTGTATTAACACCTTCTACTTTATTTTAAATAAAAAGTAGAAATAATTCAGAGGAAATAGGAGAAAATATATGCAAATATACAAGAGAGATGCTATGTGGTATTTTAACAGTAAAATCAATATAAGGGAGGTTGATATATATTTGATATATTTGGTTATCCTTCGAGGAGATATCAGGGTGACAGAAGCTGCTGCTTGCGTCGAATCAAATAAGTTGACTTCATCAAATTTGGGCCAAACGGCTGACTCTTCCAGAAGAGGAATACCAAAATTGTACTTGTCGAAATTAGATAGGTATAACTCGTCAAAGTATTGACGAAAAGGCTGGTAGGTAATAGGAACTCCAACCAAGAAGTTTTTCTTAAAGAGTTTCCGAAAAACTTCATTACGATTTCTTCCTCAGAATTCTTCTAAGAATCTCCTAAGAACCCTGTATATTTCAGTTCCAATAACTGATATGCATAGGACTAAATTGAAATTGTGAAAATTGAAATGCACCAGAATTGAAATTTACTTAATAGAATGAAATTCAGAATAAACGATAACCTAGAAATGTTTCCTTTGAATATCTGAGAAACTGATTTTTTTAAAAGGAATTTCAAAATTGAAGTATAGTGAAAAGACAGAGTTCACTCTCAAAAGTGTCTACTATGTAGACATATATAACTACGTCTCGAAGATTCCAAATCTTCAACGCACAAAATTTCTCACACGAGAGAATAACCGAATAATTGTGAAGAGTTATTAATTGATAATCACTCCTTCACTTTCAAAGCGGAAAAAGAAAGAAAAGAGACAATTGTCACCGGTCAACCAGATTCGCAGAAGATTATCGGTATAATATACGAACAATTTGATCGAGTAAGTATAGTTACACTACTGTATTCTACATTCTGAATGTAGGGTGAGATTTTGAAATTAATAATTATCGAGTTAATTTTCGTTTTCTTATAATAAGTACTCTGGATGTTGGAGTCCTTATTCAAGTAAATAGTTAAGAAAGATGGTACCATGTTGTAATCGCTACTCAATGAATATGAACTTGAAAGTCAAAATTGTATTCAAATAATGCACCGTGAACTGATTTCAAGAAATATTTCACTTTAAATTTCTTTTGAATTTACTTATGATTTTTACAACTCTACACCACTCGTCCGAAATACAGATATTGAACATGCTGTCCTCATTCAGTTCCTGAACCAATCGTATCTTGAAAGGATGAAACTTATGTTTTCTTAAAATTCTCATGATTGTTGTGCGTGAAACAACAGACATAATGGACAATTTTCTAGTACTAAGGGTCGGATCCATCGCTACGTGACCTAAGATAGCCACTTTCCTCGCTCCGTCTCCTTCATACACCCTCTTGTTGTTGCCGACTGATTCAGTAGCGTCAAATTTAGCAACCAGTGGCACAACCCAAGCAGCGGATACATTATTTTCAGGATGTCGTTAAATAAAGCCGCTGTTTATCGCGCAGTCGGTTTTTTCTAAAAAAAAATTTATCATTCTTACTCTTTCTTCTACGGAATACACCATTTTAATCCTACTACAAATATTCAATCGCTTTGGCACAGTTGCAACGTTCCTGAAAATTCACCATAGACTAACGTTAGGAAGTTAACCAAGATAAGGATGGTTTGAAAAATTTAAGAGAAATACGACAAGTTTCTTATTTAAATTGAAACGCCTAACGCCTAGCCTTCTTGGTTCTGAATTTTTTAAGGGCTATCTTTTCTCAAAGTACACTGTTCTTTTTCTAATTCCTATGAATGAATGAATTCTCCTTAGAGGTAATTCAGGAACAAATTTATAATGTCCTTGATGGTTCCAATTTCGTTTTTCGTTTCAGGAACGTTGTAAATGTCATTAACAACCAGGTTAAGTGACTAGGACATTGGAAAAACAACGGTCGTGGAAAAAATTCTCGGAGACATTTCTGTACCCCATTTTCTTTCCCTACCATTGTCGAGCAGCCATTGTAGCCCTTGCCTCATTTCTGAGGATAAACTTATTATATAAAGAGACATCATTTACTACCTTCAATCTTCTGAACTTTTAACTATAGGATGTCTCCAATCGATAAAGTTCACCACATCAAATTCTATCTAAAACTTTCCACCTCAAAATTAGCACAATAACCAATCTAGTTCTAGCCAAAACGAGCACTCGTTTTGATAGGTCTAAAATTTAATCCAGTAGAAATATAAAATGATATAATTTCATTTCTCATAGGATAAATTAAATTGGTTAAGATAATAACTAATCAACTAGATCATAATCTTACTGTATATTAATTTCAATCCTCGGAATATATTATACATAATTATGCAAATGTTCGCTTGGAGCTTGAAGATCTATTCTAGTATTTAATTGGGATCATCTAAAATTCGTGGCTTCAATCCTGTTGAAGTTTCACGCACTTTCGTTATTTATGAAGTGTTTCTATAACGTGCCATAAATTTTATTGGAGTTGACAAGCTATGAATGCTTGTTTATAAAAGCTTTTGAAAATGCCGCTATCTTAAGAAAATCTTGATTCTAGATATGGAATATAGTGTGGTTTCCTTGAAATGCCATTAAAATGTGACGGAATAAAAGTTTTATCTGGAATAAACATAACAATGGTCGGAATCTCAAAAATGAATGAGTATTTTGAATACCATATGAAAGCTTGAATTTTCGCTCTCTGCGAGATGCTTATTGTTATTATTAATAAGTTATTGAAGTAAATTTGAAAATGTATTTTTCAGATTTATTTCAACGTGAAATACTCGACGGTAGAAAAGAATAAATTGTGGAGTATGGAAACAAAACATAGAAATCAAAAATCGCAACAAAAATGCAAAAACCTATGCTATTTTGGCAAAATTTTTGTATTCATAACTTGAGGGATATCTACTTGGTTTCCCACTCTTTATTGTGGATGTCTTGAAGATTTCCTAATCCTCAAACCATGTACAGAGTATTCTATTTTCTACATTCTACAGCTAAGTGAAATACTACGAATAGAGAACAATGACCTCATCTTCGTCATTGAGTTTCAAGGAAAATTAATTGGCGGCAATAGATCTCAGCTATCTTCTGTTGTTTTTGAGTTATTCCGGGTTTCTCGATTTTCCGGGATTTTGGAATATGCCAAAATCTCGGTTGCTGTCAAAATTTGGTGAAAACCATTATTTCATTGTACGTGCTCTTTTTTGAGAAGAATACGTATTCAACTTTTTCCTTGTGTGGAATAGATTTCGAATTGTAATATAAACCTCTGTTTTTTTCTAAACATAAAGCATAAGTGACTTTTAATGAAATAGGAGCAGTATTTTTTTCCAAATTTCCACAAAATGTGTTTTTTCCAGAAACGAAAATTATTTGAACATTATGTGGTTTCATCTAATATGCTGGTGTGAATCTACGCAAAATATCCCAAATGTCTTCAATTCATTGCTGACAGCAATGAATGTCAAAATCAATCGATTATTCCACATTGTTGATTCTCAAATAGAGGAAAATTTTTTGAATGAAAAATATTTGTGAACTTTGAAGAATTGGGGGTGTTTGGAATAGGTATGATTCTGATGCAGTTTCAGAAAGTTATTCTGTTAGTTTTCCCGACAGCAAGCAACCCCACAAGTCTATATCTTACTGATTCAAACCGAATTTCATAAACACTCAGAGAAAAAAAAGCAACAATCAACAAGATGATGAAAATGTTACATTGGAAGTTTTAGGAGTTGTTACTGTGAATCCCCCAATTTTCAGTAGGTAACTTGAAGCAGAGAGTGAAATATCAAATCAAAAGTTTCGCGATTCCTCCCTCAATTAATTTTCAACTGTTTAATATGAGAAATCTTGGTCTCTGCAGAGAATGTTCAATACCAAGGGTGATTTGGTTTTAATATTTAGAGCGCGTTAATGAACCACCGTGTTTTGGTGTAAGTCATTTTCGACGAAAAGCTTTGTGGGGAACTTTACTTTGACATAATGAATTGGAACATAGTCTTAACTTAAGGCTAGTAAATTTTCAGCATAACGGTGTACCCTCACACCAGATCAGAGATATCCCAGAACTTTTGGACCACTCCTTCATGATTGGATGGGAACGAGTAGACCAGTGAGATGGCCACTTCGTTCAACAGATTGAACCCCGTTAGATATTTCTCAGGGACTATGTCAAGGATTTATAAAAAAGACAAACCCATAATGATGTAGAAAAGTTGACACAAAACCTTAGAAATTGTTTAGCTTCAGTGGCCAATATTCAGATCAAATATGCATGATGAAGTGATTTCTGAAAGTTGCAATTCTTATATTTTGAATAATGGAAATACTTTCTAGTATTTAAAATACTAATGTTACTAATTATTTTGATATTTCTCTACTGATGAGTATTTAATCAACAACTTTCATTAGTTCTTATTTTGAGTTTTGGAAAGATTCACATTTTTGAGAAGATATATATATATATATATATATATATATATATATATATATATATATATATATATATATATATATATATATATATATATATATATATATATATATATATATATATATATATATATATATATATATATATATATATATATATATATATATATATATATATATATATATATATATATATATATATATATATGATCGCCGGAGTATCCTACAAGAGATCCGAAATCGATAAGGAGCTGACAAAAACACACAAAAAGAAGTTTGACAACCTAATAAACAACTAACAGCCTCGAAACAACAAACCCAGAACACCAGAAGCAGACAAACTAGTCATCAACCTATCAGAATACCTAATTAATGAAGACACATAATCTGTGTTGGCAAAAGGTTTCAAATTCAAACTTTGCCTTCCCAACTTGCCCAAAGAAGAGCTGAACGCATTAGAAACATTAAGGAAAAATGAGGAGATCATAATTCTTTTCGCGGACAAAGGAGACGCAGCATTGGTAATGAACAAACACGACTACGCGACTACAAATCAAAAATGACGGAAATATAGGCAGATTCCATTTACAAGAAGACCAAGCATAAGCCAACTTCATACCTGAAGAAGACCACGAACGCAAAATCTCCGCCACTCCGCTTGAAACTGACTTGAAGAACCAGTTGATTTCAAGCGAAAAATCATCTCGCTGTCCAAAGATTTATAGACTACCGAAAATCCACAAACCGAAGACGCCTCTCCGACCTATAGTAAGCTCCATTGGTGTACCACCCCAGAAGCTGGGAAAATTCTTGGCTCAGACGTGGTATCGCTATTCCCCAACATCCCTGTTGAAGGCAATTTGGACACCGTTTGCACCGACTACGACTTCCTATCATACATAATAGATCTAACGGAACACTGCTCGAAAAACACATACTTCAGTTACAAAAACGAGTATTACAGATAAATGGATGGTGCACCTATGGGGTCACCAATATCACCAGCAATAGCGAATCCATTCATGACAAGCCTCGATACAAAGCATTAAGAAACGCAAAACTCACACCGAAGATCTGGCTGAGATACGTCGATGACGTATTCATAATTTGGCAACACGAAGAAGAAAAACTCAATGAATTCGTACATCATATGAACCAACAACACAAGATAAAATGCACTGTCGAACTGGAATCCAACGATAAACTTCCCTTCCTGGACGTTTTGATATAAAAACACTTGAATGGAAATTTAATCTTCGATGTCTACAGGAAACAGACGCATACTAACCGATATTTGAACGGAAATTCGTATCATCACCCCGCACAATTGAACTCAGTGAACTCCTCATACAAGATCCACGAAGAATTGAAACGACTAACAGACATTCTTCAGAAAATCGGACAAAACAGGCGAGCAATACGAAGAGCCATTAAAAACGAAAAACGCCATAATGAGGAAACCGATGTGGAAACCAAACCGATAAGCCTTGCCATCCTACTATACGTCAAAGGAGGAACCGATAGAATAGGAAAAATTCTTCAGAAACACAACGTCAAGCCTATCTACAAACCACACAATACCATCCACAACAATCTGAGGACACCAAAAGAGCAAATACTCCTCGAAAACCAAGGCGTCTACAAAATTCCGTGCACGGGCTGTGATCGCGTCTACATTGGGGAAATAAATAGAAGAATAGAAGCACATTGGTCGGAAATCTTCCACACACTCAAGCTCAATTGGTCACAAACTCGACTACGGAAACACAAAACAGGTAGCCAACATAGAACAACTACGAAGAAGCAAAATAAGAGAAACTGCTACCGGGATGGGGTCACACACACGATGGAAACACTGATGGTTAACACAAACACTCTTTGTAAACGTAGAATTAAAATGAAATAAAAACACGTGGTTCCTTGGTAAACAACGGCGGTTTGGCAATATGGCGTGGGTACGGAAAGCAGGCTCGTGGCAACGCGTGCTACAGCCGGTTTTCTGAGACAGTATGAATTCGAAGATATCGTTGAAGAGAAAGAGCCGGGAGTCTCCGAAATGCACGGATATTTAAACCCTCGGTCCAGGTAGGCCCAGACTACGCTCTGTGTCTAGCCTGGTCGAAGGTCCTACTAGGCGATCTGTGATTGAAGAAGCGTTGTTAACACGGTAATACGCTTAGTAGGAGGGGCCTAGAGCGATCTTTGGTGAGAGACCGTAGTGGACACGGTAACAAAATCATCGAGATAGAAAAACACACAACTATGAGCAAACGGGATGACGGCATAAATTTACCAGTGACTTGGAAGACAGTATTGAAACATACGCCACCGGGAACACAGAAACAGGACGACACAAGCAAGAAAACAGTAGGAGCAGCGACGAATACACTCAGTCCGCGAGTCGAACAGCCGACCAATAGGAGCGCGCCACTATACAACTTGAGATCGCGGAAGTATAAAGCTACTATACAACAGAGATACGCTACAGTTGGAGAAGAATCTCCGATTTAAAAATAGGTGGTGCTATCCAGCCGAAACGTCGTAAACGACAACGAACGAATGGTCAAAACCAGGATCAACAGACGAGAAACCGGAAGGAGGAATCGACATAAATATATACCATATATATTTATTCGATATATACATGCAAGTACTACCGTACTAAACTTCGAAAATAGGACACCTTGTATACTTGCTGAAATTGTTGAAATATCTCAACGAATGTCGATCTATTGGAAATATCTCAACAAAATCGATCTGGGGTGTATTTATAATCGGGTCGCAGGAATATATACACTTTGTTCCAACAAAAATTTGATTCCTCTCCTAGTCTGGAATGAATGATACTAGTGAAAAACGCTGAAATACGTGAATTTTTCATTCGAGGGGGGCCATTTTTGAGATAGATTGTGAGCATGTTATATTCACTCATACCCTCAGCATCACTCAACTCGAAAATTATTATAGAAAAAAACGAAGATAACCATCTTGAAGAGTTTTTCTTCATTGAAGGTAATTTCAATGGAATTAGTTATTTTCAGTTGTTGAAAGAACTCAATAATTCTTAGAATTACTGAAATCTTGGAGAACGATAATACTCTTTCAGAGAATAAAATACTCAGCCAGATGACTTTTACACTTGAAGTATTCGCAAATTTCAGATGGATATTCGATAAACATTTGTGTAGTTGTATGGAAATGGGTGGAGGTCATTTTGAGTTATTCTTATGATTGTTTAGTATTTGAATATTCTTGGGTGTTCTTTCGTTCTACATTGTGAAGGATCAAAGAAATTTTGTGCAAGTTGGTTTCTGGTAAGGGTTTCAAGAAATGGAAAAAATGTTCCCTTATTTCTCTTTACTCCCAATCTTTTAGCATGTAATCGTTATTTTGCATCAAGTGAGTTAAACATTTTGAATATACAAGTCAATATTCTTAGACATAAATTAGGGAAAAGCGGTATGATTAAAAGGACGAAAGAAATACGATTCGAATGTATTTCTGAAATTTCAAATATTTCATTGAGATATATTAGATTATTGCAAATTGCACCGTATTCATTCTAGCAGCGACATTATTCGAATTGTTGGTGAGAACCTAAAACTCGATCTTGAACTTCAAAAACAAAGATTTATTGCTTTCAGTGGGAATGACACGGAACGTAAAACACACAACACGTTCTCGAAAGCCTTCGGCATCAATTTTACTCTCTAGTGGTTTCAAGATCGAATAAACGGCTAACACTCTCACACGAACTTGGACTCAAAATCAAGGTGTGCATAAAATATACAACAGGTTTTACGTCATCGAATTCAGGGAACCTGAAAACTTCGGCCACATAATGCGTATGCCCGAGAGCAGAGCGGAACGGAAACTGATACATTTAAAAAAACTATTTTATGAGATTTTAGCCACGGAATCCAAAAATTGAAATTTATATAGGATTAATTCATAACTTCAAATCAAAAATACATATGCAAGGTTTTCTCAAAAAGGAAATACAATTTTTGATTATCCTGCGCTGTTATGCCCGATTACACCCAGCCTTTTTCCTTTTTCGCTCCTTCGATTTTACAGAGTTACAGTTATGTGACATATTAAAGAGTCAATCAATTAACTGGAACACATTCATTACTGAATTAATACAAGTACATATTCTATGAATTTTCGAAGTAGAAGAGGGCGAGTTTTTCTGTAGAGATGATTTGAAGCGGAAGTAGACACTAGAACTTCTAATTCATTACATCCTTCCTTACTTATAAATAAAAAAATGTTACGATCACAAAAATATCTTTTTAAAGTAGTATGAAGTATCTAACACCAGTTACTCTTTTCTATACCCTACTATTAACATTAATTTCCAAGATTTCTATTCACACTAAAATAGATAGACCACTTATCTGATGAAACCACAGTGTGGTGAAGCGTAAAATGAGTCTGTATATGTGGCATTTAATTGAAAATAATCATTATCTTTTATATTATCTGGCCACCCATTCTCAATATATTCCCTTCTAGAATTGAAAGTTTTGTCTTTCTGTGTAACTATGTTCACATTTATGAATTCATATTAATTTGCTCACTTTTAGAAGTGCACATCTTCCTTGAACTCAAAACCTGAAGAATTACAAGTATTCGTCAAAAAATTGGGAATTTTAGTATCAGTTCAAATACCTGACAAGAGTTACATCAATATATGTCAAGGTGCATTTTCAGCTTCCTAAGTTTCAAAATAGACAACAATTAACTGGGAGAAATGTTTCAATGGTCTACCAAAAAAGAAAAAAGCTTATATCAGTATATTTATTGATGCTGATGAAAAAATCCATTTGAAGTTTGGTTGAAATTGGCGTGTTCAATTTATATGAATGGTATCATCTTCACAATTAACCTTCTTAAAATAGATCAAATAACCTAACCCCGATATTTTAGGTAGCACTAAAGGATGGCCCTTTGTCTAACTATGTTTTCTTCAATAAACGCTACAAAGTGATACTCTATATATTTCCTATTCCGTTGTGATTGGTGAAGTTCACCAAAACATGTCGAATGATCTTGTTTGGGGGACATCTTCTGACTTATAATTGAGGATTTTTGGAGCAATCTCCTAAAAACCTCTAAAAATTGAATAGGCCAAAGGGATCCAGAGATTTGAAAGCCCTTCACAGCCTCATTACTACGGTGTATAAGACTCAATTCCAAAGGTTGCTCTTTTCTTAATTAATAGTAATATATTAATAATAAATTATTACGTAATTAGAGCGAGCCCTATGTTGAAGGCGGTTTTGGTTATATGTTCTTGCAGACACACGGACACAATTTTGATGAATGAAGGCCTATTACCTCAATACGTTCTGGCAATATGTACACCCTAATTATTCAAAAATATACCAAATGATCTTACAAACGTTTTATCAGATTTTTCAGAACAAAAAACTAGCCGAAACAGATTTTTCCATTTATATTATATATATATATATATATATATATATATATATATATATATATATATATATATATATATATATATATATATATATATATATATATATATATATATATATATATATATATATATATATATATATATACTTTGAAAGAATGTTTCCTATTAAATTAGAAAAATTGCAATTCGAATAAAACAATAGAATCTTCTCAAGATTGTTATAGTTTGTGACGAAGGCTTCAGAAGATACTACAACGAAGTCTACTATCCTCAATTACTAGAGTTAATTTAGTGGTTGATGCACGACGCAGGCGCTACTCTTGAGAAATTTCTTTTCAAAACAGAAATGAATTCGTTTTTGTCAAAATTACTTTTGTCATACACCTTTGAAGAGCTTTCAAATATACCTTTTTGTTCTAGTCAATTTTGAGTGGTGGAAGCGCCCCATCTTAGGTGGTTGCTCGTTATTGTGTCATATATAAGTCAAAAGATATCCCCAAATAAAATAATTCGAAATGTATAAGGTGGCGCGTTAGAGATGGAGCATCTTATAGAACATTTCATGGAAATGACATAATAGACCACCATTGGCTACATTTTGTTAGCTCTTCTAGACATCACATGAAACAAGTGGTCTGATTGACGACTTCAAAGGACCTTCTACATAAGCAAGCTCAAACGTTGCCTCAATTCCATGAGCTACTGTTCATATTCTAAAACAACAGTTATCTTCCACTGATGATTATTCGGTGAGTATTTGGCAGACCAAACTAGAGGTGGTTAGATAAAATACATCTTTTGGTCTGATTTTTGTAGACGTCGAATCATGATACTCAAGTTTACAGCTGAAAGTAATGATGGATATGCAAATCGAGCAAAGAAAACTGAAATCAGATAACTTGCAACGCTTCTTGTTGTTCATTCGTCAAAAAAGTAAATGTTAGTTCGTAACTTCTGTATGAGTTAAGATATAATGTTCCTGTGGAAAAATTATGAGAATATCCTCCAGCTGATCAATGAAGAATGGAAATATAAGATGTCCTACCAAGAAATCTGTTTTTTTTTCAGCAAGAAAAAATAGCAGTCGCCGCGCCGTTCTTGTAATTGAACTGGGAGATGACAAAAACAGTAATTTATGTCTGCTTGTGTTTTTTAACGTTAAGATTACTTTCAACACAAGTGAATAGAAGAGATAATTATAGAAATTCGAAAGAAGGACTTCCCGTCTTTGTAATTAAGGACCGCTAGAAACAACAGAAATCTACTCACAACTACGTAATTGATATAATTTCTGGGTTGTCGTATTGAAACTAATAGGATATTACTATATATGGAAATCGTGATTGGATGATAAATGAAGTTCTGCAGAGTACACAAATACTGATATTCTATCGACATATTCAACGATAAGAGGTAGTTTACATTTTAATGCTTTTTTCTTCATTGAAATTAAATACTGAAAGAGGAAAAAATGAGTTTAACTTCATGAGACAGTCTTCAACTTTCGCTTTGGTGGCAATGTCATAAAAGTGCAATTCAGTTAGGAGGAAGTTTGATTGATTAAAAATACGAAGGCAATTTTATGTTTTGTCAGAATCATTATTATTTACTCGTCAATATCAATTTGGTTCCTCAAAGGGATCTCCTCAGAGCTACAGATTGTGGCTATGCTTAATGATTTCTTCTTTACCGAATATTGATAAGTACAGTTTCAGCAGGATGTAGCAACATGCCACACCTGAAACGCTACGTTGGTCCTATTGCAGTAAAAATTTCTCAATTACTTGATTTCTCGACGAAGCAACATACTCCTGTATATCTTCTGTCTTTCTTTTATGGAAAGATCTTCAGGAAAAGGTTCACGAAGAAAACATGATCCCGATCAATTTAGAGAAGCAACAACGGCTGAAATCAATTGTATCCTCAGGACATCTCGACTTAAGGACTGGGTAATTTCATTCAAGCCAATAGCAATAAAATACATTTTCAATGAAGATGAAGTGAAATATATTTTATTCTTTTCAAAATTTTACTTTCACAAACACGACCGGTTTCGAACGTCAAGTCATTTTCGAGCGGTCAACTACAGCAAACTAACTTCTTACATAGATACTAGCCTAATTACAAATTGAATAGTGTCTAGCTGGCTATCAAGGGTAATTTCACTTGGGTTTTCACAAAGTTAACTGATTCCAAACATTCCGACAGATTAATTTTCTTTCCGCTATCGCAATCATGAAGAATTTTAATATTATCTAATGTTTTGTAATTTTCATATGTTCACATATTGGAGAATCATTCTCAGACAATAAGTGTCTTTTACATCTGGTTCGAAATTCCTACCAGTGCTCCCAACAAAAGCTACCGTACACTCACTGCAAATAATTTTGTAAACTCCTGATTTTTTGGATTTATCTGTTTTTTGTTTAGCATTAAATAATAATTTGCTCAAGTTCAGACCACTTGAGAAAGTGATGGATAATTTGAATTTGGACAAATAGTTGCTCAAGTTATTGGAGAAGGACCAGCATAATTGAAGCTAGCGTATTTTTTCAAGCAAGTATCTTTTAAAGTATATAATAAGTTGGATAATTTTGTCTATAAAAACTAGAGAAATTTTGTTATTCAATGCAATTTTGGTGGTAGTATTTATTTTATTCTTGAAGTACGTCGGTGACAGTGGAATGGGAAAGGTCCTATGGATCATTGAATCATAAGCTGCTCATTTGTGATTTAAATGAGTCCATGAGAATACTTTATGGTTTTTTGCGAAGTGGTTATTTATTATCATTGTTCTTTCTATGTTATCCATGAATTTATCGGCTAAAAGGGGGCTAAGGGGTGATTCTATGGAAAGTCCTGATGTTAAACTTTGATTGAAATTGAAAGTCATTTTGAGAAAGGCAAGTTTTTAGATGGTTACGAAACTCATCAGCAATGTGTGGGAGCTCCTTAGTTTTGGTGTATAAACCTCCGACTGTCGGAGGGTATTCATCTGTTGGAATATTTGGATACATGCTCTTTATCAAATGAAACTAGTTTAAAAATTTGGATGTTTTCGAGCCTAGAAAGTTTTTGTACAAGATCAATAGAGTTCAAAATTGTGTGCTGGAAATGGAATTTTGGGAGTTCAACAAATTTCTCATTCAACAACTTTTCTAATTTACCTGAAGGTGTATCTATATTCAATACTACTGGTCTAGTTGATTTTTCTTTGTGCAGTTTTATTAGTCCGTATAAGATCGAGCGTCCATAGGAATCAGTTTCTTTTTTTTCATTCTGTATGTGCTATGTAATCTGTATGTTCCAATCCTTGTTTTATGCCTGTTATGAAGGATTTCGTCGGATCCTTAGGTATTTCCATTATGTTCAGTGTTTCTAATATATTTTGCACTTTTTCTTTATATTGGTCGTTACTGAGGCATACAATGCTGTTGCATTTATCAGCTTTTGTTGAAATGAGATCTTCGTCTTGGATTTTTGATGATATGGATTTTATTGTTTCTGTGTAATTTTGCTTCTTGGGTTAAATGTTAATTATTTAGCAATCTTATGTTTATGGAGAATGGGTTTGTTGATGATGTTTTTGTGCTTTTAGTTCGGACTCCAATCATTTATATAGTTGATTTAATTCTATTGTTCTCTGGAGTGAATTTAGGCTCTTTCTCGAACAAAGTTATCTGCTTTCCACTGATATTACTGTTTGATATATTGACGAATATTGAGAAAAATGTAGTATCCATTGTTTCGGGCAATACTGAATCGGTGACTGGTTGCTGGGTGTTTTGATTGGAGTAATTCTTATTTTCTAATTCTTTTTACTTTAGAAATTGCCATATTTCTTGTTGGACATCTCGCTAATTTCCTTATTGCTTTTATATTATGCAGGGTGTGAAATAATTCATCTTGTACAAATTCAATATGAATTTTGATATTGTTAAGTACTTTATACAGCCTCAATCAATCTTCCCTCAACCGAATTCGTTCGATTTTTGGTTTTACTCTGTTCGTTGTTCCATTCTCGACACAAAATTTGAACCTGTAGTAATCAGGGTTCACTTCACGTTTCAAGCATTGTCTGTTGAACCATAGGTTTAGTGAAACTTTGTTATAATTAATCTATAGTCTATAATACTTAGTCATGAATTCTATAAGACAAGCTGTTCTGATGAGTGATATTGATGCTTTATTTATTTTATGGAAATTCATTTCCAACGAAGATGACTTGACGGCCGAAACCAGTAGTGTTTGTGGAAATAAAATGGTGGAAAGTATAGAATATTTTTTACTTCATCTTCATTGAAAATGAATTTCCATAACATAAATAAAGCATCATTATTACTCAATAAAATGTATCCTACTACTTTTGATATTTTCATCAGCCACGAGAATAGAAAGAAGTTATAGGATGCATGTGAAATTAGTGGGTTTTCCACAATTCCAGACGATATTGTTGAATGGCTTGGTGTACTCGGAGCATAACCTCTTAGTAGTATTCTCAATTACGACTATACGATAGTACCTCATAAAACACTCATAATGAAGAACGAAAAATAGTGAGATAGAATCTCTCGAATTGTTTCTTGGTGCATTATACATCTTCTATTGAAATGATTGGTACTTAGTGAGTCCCCTTATATTATGTTTCCTTACCTGTCATTTTAAGAAATTCTGGATGATAATTCGCTTAATCCAGTAATTGTTAGCTGTTTTTAAATGAAGAAATTCATTATAAACTCTCTGGTGCATTCAACCCTTTCAATTTCGGTAATAAACTAAAACATTTAAATTTGCACCTTATAATCGAATTGACAATCAGTACTGCATAGTGAGAAAAATTTGGAAATTGCAACTAATCGGTGTATTTTTAGGGGCTTTAGAACAAAATAAAAGAAGTTTATTACGCCCAGAAATGAATACAGAAAATCTAAAATTCAAATTTATTCAAAAGAAGTTTAGATATGCCGAAGAATTATTTATCCAGTAATCTATTAGCACTGAGAAATGCTTTAGAATTTTCGAAAAGAATACGGCACTCATAGAAATTGAAATTAAACTAATAATGAAAAATATAAAACCTTTGGAAAGAATCAAAGCCCCCAAAAAAATGTTGATAATGTATATATACTGACGAATATTACCATATGACATCTGCAATTCATACTCAAAATTATGTTAACATTCTGATCCATTTCGTTCCAAATTTCGATCAGTCTGTTCCGAACCCCCTTCACACTAGCTGACTAGTTTTGCTTGCCCTTAATCTGTGGAGAATATCTCAGATATGTGCCATGGACTTCGTACAGGTTTGCGCTAACGATATGAACTTCGTGAGGTCGGTCATGCATAAACGAAAAGTTTTCACCGTTCACCCATGTTGATAGCAAGTGGTGCTACATGTTCCTTTGAAATGTCTGTAACGTACTTCAGCATTCAACCTTCCATTATTAACAATCACCGAATCAGTGCGGGCGTTTTAATAAATTCCTCCCCAAAGCATTATTGAACATCCATCAAAACCATGGATGGTAATAATAATAATAATCTTTATTCCGTACTTTGCCATATACAATGGATATACTCGTCAAACGAGGTAAATCACAAACTAAGAGGGGAGTCAAAACAGACCACATATCTATTATCTATCGCTCAAAATTACAGCACTGGTACAAGAATCATAGACGCACACAACAGTCACTACTCGTTTATTGAGTAGTACCCTTGAAGCAGTAGTATTTTTTATCGTCAACTTGAACCTATTGAAATCCATAGTTCTGATATGAGTTGGAAGCTTATTATAAAGTTTCTTTCCAATGTAACTTGGGATTTTTTCAAGTATACTGAGTGTGTGCTTTTCAATGACAAATAGATCAGCTCTTCTAATTTGGTAAGTGTGTCAATTAGAGTTCCTCGTATAACCATTCATGTTGATCCTAACATGCAATAATAACTTATAAACATAGATACAAGGAAATGTCAACAGCTGGTGCTTAGTAAAATGAGACCGACAGCTCTCTCTGCTATTGAGTTTAAAAATGAGCCTAATAGCTCTTTTTTGGAGGATAAATATTCTGCCACTTTGGGTGCTGTCACCCAGAGAAGGATATTGTAATTGAGGTGACTGTAAATGAGGGCGAAGTTCGCGTTCAAGAGACCACTCTGGTCCAGTGTACTCTTAAGCAGAGTGAGGGCAAATATTCCCTAATTGATTTTCTTGCTGTTAGCCTTTGCATGATTACACCAACTCAAAAACTCGTCTACCTCAACACCCAAGAATTTTACTTCTCCCGATAATTTCCGAGTGCCCAAATCAATTCTAGGAGAATTTCTCTTACATCGAAAATTGATGATCACTGTTTTATTAATGATTTTCTTTCAGCTACAAATTCGGGCATTTCATTGATAAAAATTAGAAACAATAGTTGTCCCAGCACGGAGTCCTGAGGCACCCCATCTCAACATTTTCTACGTCAGACTAGGATTCCTCTTTTTCACACATATCCTCCTTTGCTTAAGGTAAGATTCAAAAAGTGACAGCACCCTACCCCTAAATCCATAAGCATCTAGCTTAGACCACAGGAATTCTATTGCCAAACAGTCAAACGCACGTGAGAGGTCAAAGAAAAGCACCACCATAAAGCAGCTGTCGTCTATACTTCTGTAAATAAATTCAAACATGTCGCAGGTAGCACTCTCCATTGACCTCCCAGCGCGAAAACCATGCTGACATGTGGCAAATATGTTATATTCATTTATGAATTCAATCAGCCTGTTATATATGAGTCTTTTAATTATTTTTCATATAGTGTTCAAAATGGTAATTAGACGATAGTTTGACAAATTTGTTTTGTCGAGTTTTTTTGTGTAAAGGAATTACAACGCCTATTTTTCGGTTTTCAGAAAAGCAGCCCTCAGTCATCATGAGCTTGGACAAGTACTTTAAATATTGCGCTATTTTGTCTTTAATACTTTTCAGAATTCTAATTGAGATGCCATCGGGACCCACACTACACTTTCATTGTGCTTATGATATTTAAAATTTCACTGCTTTCAACCGCCCTAAAAAAGAAACTGTTTCTATTCCTTATAATGGGCAAAGTGCATTCTGTTGACCTATGATTACCAAACTCAGAAATGAGCATTTGTCGGTAATTGTCGTGAAATAGTTCACAAATATATCAGCAACTTTCTTAGGGTTGCTAACAGTGCTAACCTGAATTTCGAGGCTTATCCTTTTTTCATTTCGTGTTTCTCCACTATGGGCCCTAACCAGCGACCAAATTTCTTTTTGCCTATTATTACTATTTTGTAATTTATCTTTGTAAAATTTTTTCTTAGTATGTTCAAAAAAGGCTTCATATTCCTTCTTCTTAATATTATATAGATCAAATAACCTATTGTCATTCTTTTTTTTTTAGAGATAGGTAATAATTGCACTGGCCATATCTCTCATTTCAACATCTGTACACTGGAGAACGTAGATCGCAATAAAAAAGCCAAAATCTTGACACATCAATTATTATCAACAAAACTCTCTACCAGTCAGCTTCTTGCCAATTGAGATGTTCCCTGGCAAAATTCAATTGGGCTCTTCGAGGTGCAGCGGTTAGTGGATAACCTCAATCAATTTTTTCATTTTCATTCTCATGAGAGGAACATATGCGCCAAGAAAAACGCATATTTTTGTTGGCTTATGTCCAGACGTATCCGAAAAAAACATGTATTAATAATTGGTTGAGTACCAAAAAAGAATTTTGAAATATTGAAATTGTGTATTAATTTTTTAGCGCAGTGTATTGGAATTACATTTTTTATTCCAATCAATTAGATGATTTTTTGCCATTCATTTTTTCAGTATGATCGCTGGAATATGTCCACCAATGCTACGAGTTATATGCTTCGAATATTGGCTTCTAATGCTTCAACAGTTGCTGAATTATCGGTATAAACCACTGACTTAAAGTAATCCCATTAAAGATTATCAAGAAGTGTTAAATCGCATGAACGAGGAGGCTAATTGTATTGCCTCTAGAAAGAAACTTTTCTGATTTTGAAATAACTTTAGTGTTGCACACACTGTAAGGCATGTAGATTGTAGATCCATCTTTTCGAAACGGATCAATTTGTGTAAACAAAATGTCAGTTAACAGGGCTCAATAACAATCGCCATTCACTGTAACGAAAATTCCTTCCACATTTCGAAATAAATAAGGTTTGTTGATTCCATCAGGGTGTAAACACACCAAACAGTGCCCGTGCATCCTAAAATGAGCCCTATCATTAAAAACAATTTTTTCATAAAAACGCTCATATTCAGCCAATTTCAGATAAGCCAAGTCCAACGTAAACGTTGGTCGTTTGGATAAAATTCCTGTACGAGCTGTATTTTATAGGTTCATCAACCAAGATCTTTCCGAAAAATCATCCGCACTGGCGAAGATCTACTAGTTGAGAACAGCGACGAATCGACATTTCGGGGTCTTCTTCAACACTTTGCGTTACAACAGCAATATTCCTATCCGTATTCGCATTTCTTTGTATTGATGATTGATTCGAGTCAACAGAGGTGAAATTAATGCGAAACCGATCAGCTGCAATTGCTCGAATTGATTGCTCACTAGGTCGATCTAATCATAAAATGGACTTGGAGTTAAATTCCTCAATTCGGGAGCACTGTGCTGGCGTTAAATGATTCATTATTAATTGGCAAACCTTACTGAATAGTCAACGAAGTGGACAATTCCCTTCTGTCCTCATGCAGCTAAATAGCATCATTTACTTCTCGAACATACCTTGTATATACAGTCAGGTTAGAACGGAACAATTTTCATAACAATAATTTAACGTAGTTTATTTATTTAATGGACAAGTCAAAGTATTTTGAATTATAAAAAGTACTTTCGAAACCTAGAGAAAACTAGAATACTAGAGGCAGGCTTTTTTGAAAGAATCAATCTAAATGCAAGCAACATTTCGATTTTTTCGTTTAATTGTCCACTTTTGATGAACTTGATCAGACGAAAATGTGATATGATAATGCAATGACCTAAAATGGATTACCCAGATCCTGGGAATGAATGCCATCTTCCGTTCTTCTCTTGTTGGATATTTATATTTCATATTTTGTAGATTATTTCCATTCATATAAATTAGTTGATGTTCTAGAATTTGAATCAAACAAACCGAACCATCAAATTATAAAGCTTTTCTCAAGAGCAAAGACTCTAAATAAAGCAATATGATTCAAAGAGTTCGCAGAGCGACAATCTCAGATTCAATGGATGCCTTTGAGTTTAAAGTAACCCGGTTTATTAGTTGGTGCATAAGCAAACTGCTTATACAAATCTGGAATGTTAGTTGTCCCGAGTTCCTGTTTTAAGTGAATAATTTGCATTCTTTAGACGGTTATTGTTATATGGTGGGTAGCGTTAATGCAGTTTTATTTCGTGCCTGTGGCTACGAAATGTAGATGGAGAAACCTTGGGTTGTTGTACGAAATTTCTGGTTTGAACGAATTCATAATAATTACTCTTGTGGCACTAAATTATCCACAGTTCAATTTTGAGTAGGATATTCACTTTTATGAGATATTTTTATCGAAAAGTGTTCGCAGAAAATATTTTTTTTAGGATTGCGATAAAGTAAATTTGGTAGAAAATAACATATCTATAGGGTGTTCAATATAGAAAAATGAATTAAAAAAATAGAGTTTTTCACGGAATTTTCGATTTCTTTCTCGACTGTGCTAATGAGTTCGTAAAATTTCTGATGCGCTCTCGACATAAATACTCTTCAATTTCACTAGGTTTTTCATTACGGCTTTTTACAATTGCCAGATTGACTCTAACTCAGTGGTGTAGATTTTACGTATGAGATAACCCTGAAAAGAAGTATAAAATTTAATTGCAAGATCTCGATCTTTTAAGAGATCATACGGCCTTCAAGTCTTTTATTCCATCAATTCGTTGTTTCAGTGGACGAATGATGTCGCATCACGAACCTCATTTTCTCAATAACGATAGAATTGATTTTAGGTCATAGAAGATGGTTAACAATGCATAAAGCGATGGCTGTAACAATAGTACCAGCATCATTTGGAGAAAATTGGAGAATAAGATCGATTTCGTGAATGTTTACAATGCCATACTTTATTTGGATGCCATTGCTTCTCGATAACTGATCTTGCAGTTTCAGTAGCTGAAATGCACAAAAATAAATCCACAACTTAAAATTCGGAAGGTTTTATGCAATTTTAGATCGAGAAGATTAATATGGATGCTTCTTGAAGGTATTATTTTTTAAACCAGAGTAAACAAGGTATATTTCAAAGTGTTATTCTTAGATCTTCTATTTAACCTCGCCTCAAACCAGGTCATCGTCTTGATTAACAGGTGCCGGAACGTATACCTATTCAACAAGGACATTGAAAATCAATACTTGCCAGATAAAAAAACAACTAGAAATAGTTAAGGCGATCAGCGAAGCAGTGCGAATGGAAATCGGTTTGGATAAGTATGCGCTGGTCAATATTGATAGAGGCAGCATTATTGATGCCGGTCTAGGAGTAACACTTATAAATGAGAATATTCCAGCACTCAGATCTAAAGAGCCTTATAAACATCCAGACATGCAACAATCCCTAGAGATCAAATGCTCGGAAATGTAATCTACCCCAAGGAGAAACTCTTCCACATAGTAACAAATCCTGAAATCCCAACTGAGCTCGAGTTGTATGGTGACTGCTATTAAAATCTGGGGGATTCCTGCCATTCCCTTTCTTTTGGTAAGTTCCTCCATGCCTCGGTAGCGCGTTTGTAGGCGAGATGGATGCAGGGGGTTTGAGTAGCCCAGAGTCAACCGAGAGTAATTCGTTGAACAACTTCAACAGGTGTTTTTTGAGTAATGGCTTCAATTGTCAAGATCTGGACACCATCAAGAATACACCCATACGGTATCATAATTGATAACTCCGATCGATAGAGCTGCTTCGTTGACTTACATAAGGGCTGGTTACCTCTTTCCGGAGACAGAGGACTATCTAGTGACTTTTCAGGATCAGAGACTTGCTATCAAGTCCTATATTAAGAATATAATGAATATTCCATCCGGCTAATATCGTAGATGTGGAAAAGCCATCGTCCTCGACGGTCTATTTGGAAAGATTTTATTCAATGGCGAAGGTCTACCAACAGAGCATTGCACTAGTGACTGGTCTCCTGGAGAAAGCTGTGAACTATTCTAAATATTGCCTGAAAGGCATCCCAGAAAACGAAGGCTGTAAACTATACTAGGATACAACCATTGCTTCAGAGGAACCCATCACCTATAGCAGACCCGATAATATTCTTATTGAGAAAAAGAAGCATTCTTCATTTCATGTTTCATTCTCACCCTATCGACTCCCTATCCGGGAAACTTCCCCAAATTTTTGAATCGGGAAAAGGGTTCGTGTGATATCGATTTAGTTGAATTGGAGAATTTGTTGTTACTTATTTAAACGTTTGTGTATCCACTAACTACTCCTATCAACTATCACCCAGAAAAGTGTCATTTAAAAGTAATACTGCTCAGACTTATCATGAAAATCTATTATGAAATGAAACATATCATTGAGTTTTCAGTTCTTCGATCGTAGTATATTCCTATCGCAAAAGTGAAGATTTATATCCATGCATTGGTACAGTAAAGATTCGAATGATCAATTCAACGTTTTTGTAGTGCTATCAGCTTCAGACTTGAGACAATTCCACAAGAAGATATCAAGAGCTGTTTTCAGATCGGGGGACTCGGAAATCTATTGTATAACGGGGCAATGCTTCATCATATTGATACACAACGTTATATTCAGATAAATTTCGATCTCCTTCGATGATAACTATTATGAAATGATTAATCAAATTCTGAAGCATGTACAAATATGTTTCGCTGTCCAAGTTCTTCTATATAAATTCTAACATATGGTCTTCCGAAATTCCAGTGCAAATATTAAGTCCTTGAGCTCTTTGAGTATGATTCTCTCTTTTGATGGGGATGAAGTGTTACTCTAGACTGTACAGTTATGACTCGATTCGTCAGAAAAACAAACATTTTGGAGCAAATCGGATCAGTGTTGATACGCTCAATGAAATATTCGGAGAACTTCGAACGACTATCGAAATCATCCTTATTCATCTCGTGTACGAGTTTTATTTTATATGTATGGAATTTGTTCTCGTGAGGAATCCTGGAAGAACTTGATTGCGACAATCTCCTCACAGATTGTGTATTCTTCATGGCAATTTCATCCAAAACGGTTTCATATGATCCCTCTTGCTCAATCGAAAATTTGTGGGGGAAGCTGTCAGGAGTAAGGGGTTGATATATACCAGCCGAGTTATTCAGGTGTTTTGTGATATCAATACTGAAAATCCTCATTTTTCACATGATCAACAGTATGCTGCCATCAACATTATTTACGCTTCAGAAAACAAAACTAACAATGTTGTTTTGATATTTATCGAAAATCCACATCTACTGATTTTTGCATCCCTTATGACTCAACACACCCAAAATCCCATTAATACGCTGCGTTTAATTCAATGATTTATAGGGTTTTGTCTCTGCCATTATCCGCAGAAAGTATGTCCAGGGAAGTGACAACTATTAAAAAAATAGCTAAGAACAATAGTTATCTCTCATATCTATTGTATAACGGGGCAATGCTTCATCATATCGTAGTATGTTCCTATCGCAAAAGTGAAGATTTACATCCATGCATTGGTAACTTTCACCCTTGTATTCGTTTGGAAATCATGGAATGCAAGAGAGTATGAAGCGGTTAAGCAGAAAAATCTTTGGTTTTCTTATGTACATACGACACTAACACAACATAAACAGATAAGCTATTGCTAGTGAAATAGCGAAAGGGAAACGAGTTTTTTCCTCAGGTTTTTTCACTCCTTTATTGAATCATATACAAGATAGTATGGTTCCCCTTTTACACTCTGTGTGAGCTCAGGAAATGAAATGTATAGATATAAGCGTTTATTGTAAATACAATTATTCAAATTTTGTAAATCCTCTCTTTTCGAAAGATATATATATATATATATATATATATATATATATATATATATATATTATATATAGTATAGTAGTATATTCCGCAAATATCATTTCATAACAGCTTGAAAAAGTAGCTTTCAAAACCCACACGAAACTCCCCCAAGAGTTTTTCAATAGAAAGATAAAATTGCTGGATTAAGATAATATCAAAATGAAAAAGTTTCAAGTTCACGAGAAATGTTGCAATGGACGGAATCAATTTTCAAAGTTTAATATGCAATTGGATATGCTCAGGTGAATGTGTAAGATAACTCGAATTTATAGAGCTTATAAAATACTAATAACGGAAACTTGTTAATTCTTGAATATTTCGAAACAGAATTCTAATGAAGTTGTGGGCAGTAATGTCTCATCAATCGAAGTCATCAAGTAACTAGTTAAGTTTTCACGTTGTATATACTGGGTGTTTCAGATTTGGTTATTCCCCAAATCATAAATGAGAACAAATGAAACAATAATTCTCCCAAAATCAAAATGATATAAATCATTCCTGCTGAGTTATCAATCATTATGAGACGAACCCCATATTTTAACTATAATTCCTCAGTTAATTCATACAGAAAATTAATAATTGTGATAAAATATTCAAGTTGAGTGAAGAAAAACCGAGTCGTGCCTTATTTAAAATGCAACAATTTCGAGATTTCGATTGAAATTTATTCTGAGATTTAGAGGTCTTCTTTCTGGGCCAATAACTCTGCTGAAGAGCGTCATTCAAAGTATTCAGAAAGAACTTAAAATTTCATATATTATTATCTATACGTAGCTGAAGAAGTGACCATCAATTCTGGGATACTCAGTATATATGAGTACTTTTTCGTTTGGACTCTCAAGAAGGTCGGAACTTGTCATCATCGAAAATTGTTATGTTGTTATTATATGATAATTTATGATATTTGCTCCGAGTAGTTATTTGAGTCTTATATCTTAGCATATATTGCACAAATGAGGTGAAGTAAAATGAGGCAAAATTGATTACAATTGTTGTCATGACTGCTTATTAAGCAAATCTATTATGATTCAAATGAAATTATTACCTAACAAAACGAAATTTTCATGTAATGGATTGAAAGTTTTATTATGAAAACTGTCTTAAACTACTTTCATTTCTTCAAGGTCAAGGCCTCTGTGATAAGAAATGAAGAAAATTCTACAAAGAGGAAAGTAATGAAATGAGAATCTGAATCCTAAAATTTTATTTGGATATTTGTTTCAATTATCTTATTTAAAAAATTTAATAAAAATTTCTGAAACGCATATGTACTTCTAGGTGTATAGAACTTCTATCCAGATCAAGATTGTTCTGCTTGGTGCTACGTAATACACTTAGCGGTAAATATTTAGCATGCATTTTTCTTGAATAAAAAAAATATTTAGCAATATTAGCAAAAACTTCTTATGGACATTTGTTATAAGGGATGAATCGGGCGATGTTCGGAGAACCGATTTTGGCAGACTCATCACTAGATGTGATTTTTCTTTTATTCCAGAGGATCTCAAAATAGAAAGATATGCTTAGCGATCCAACTTCATTTCATTCGGTTCCTTTAATTTCAGAGGAAATTACTGGGTGGTCTCATCAGATGTTCAACCCCATAAACTAAAACTAAAACTATTGATGTTTTATCGCAAGCCCGATGAACATGACTTAAGATAAATGCGGACTCCAGGAAATATTTGAATCAAATAAAAGAGTATCGTTAGAATATATGAAAAGCTTCAACAACTGGAATTCTATGCTCGAAAGCTTTACGCCATTAGTGTGTATAAATTATTCAAGATTCTTATAATCTCTTCTATTGATACCTCATTATCATACCAACCTTTTTAATCTCATAAGTAATTGAAACATTTCAACACACACCTACTTGAAAATAATATCTCAATAAGTACAGCCACTGTAGTCTTTATTGCTGAGGCAACAGCTGAATTAAAATTAAATGTAAACATGATCAATAACAATGCAAATGCACACCATTGTTTTGTAACAGTTCCATTTATGGAGATAGTTGTGTTTCTCTAAGTATTTTCCTAGATACTCTTGTGAGTTTTGGTATAGTATCTCTCCCAATGTTTTCTAAGACCTGAACATTAATTATTGATTACACGAAACTGTTTTCTTGCCTAATCGCTAGTTGGAATCTCTATATAATAGATGTATAAAGTCAAGATCTATCAACAATGAAAAATTACTCTGAAAGGTAAACGGTCGACATGATATTTGGCATTGAGCTCTGAATATAGCATCTCAATATTAGGAATAAAGTAAAATTTATCTCACATTGAAAACTTTAATTTGGAAAGCAATATTCAACCTTTCATAGAATGTTAAATATCAAAATCTAACCTAACCTCATAGAAAAAACAAGTTCTTCGACCTACAATAGTAGTGATCCAATCTAGTCGGATGTCACGAATGCTGATTAGTCTGTGTCCGTTTTTGTAGGCCTTAGATGTATTCATATACATTTACTTGGTACCTTACCGTGAATTGATGTAGCACTTCTATTGTGATCTTAGTTGACAACGATTATGATGAGTAGATCGACGAAGTAGCTCCTCCTGAGATATTTAACATTAGAGGGAAGATTGATAATTGCTACCTCAAAGTCCCTTCACAATCGAATTTGGATTTCTCCTACCTATCTAATAAGAGGTAAAATATTTTATTTGCTTGAAATTCGTTTCTGTTAAATTATAAGAAGCACGTATTAATTATAAATTACCTTTAAAAACTTTTGCGAAATATCAGACTCACTTCTTTGAAAAATTATGATTAATAATAGACTAAAAAGTTGTAGAATTTCCAGAATCATTACTTAGCAAATTGCATTATACAAGGTGCGTCATTTAAGATGGACATACCCTGTATAGTGATTGGAAAAATTAGTCAAAACACGTAGAGTGACTTTATTTGGGGCAATTTTTTGACGTATATTTGAGGTTCTAACGAGCAACTTCCGAAGAGGAGATGCTTCGACCACTTAAAATTGAATAGGGCAGAGGGGTCGAGCAATCCTCATTTGTAAGTTCTTTGAAGCATCTTCACAACGTTCTCTAAGGAAGATATATTCGACAAATATTTTTTGCACAAAAGTTTTTTACCGCAGTATGTTGGCTATGTTCAAGATTATTGAAAGAAGAGAAAACAAATCAATATAATTAACGTCTGCATACATTAACCAGTACATTTTTTACGTTCAGATTTTAGAAAATAATGAAAACATGTTTTATCGAAATGACTTTTGAAAATTCTTTTTACAAACTGCATTAATCTTAAAAAGATTTCATTGTCTTATTTTAATTGTTTTTTTCTCGGTTAATGAGAAAAATTCTACCAAACTATGTATAAATACGAAAAATATAAATGAAAACATTTGTTTCAATTTAATATTTTGTTCTTAGAAGCAAGTTTTTTACCTTTGTTTGTTCGGTCATTTGCTTTGTAAATCAATCATTGAGTTACTACTCTGCTGTGGTTAAAGTTTTGAACATAATTATGGTGTACATATTGCAAGAACGTGTTGAGCTGGTGAGCTTTTATTATAAAGATCGAACTTGTAACAGAGTAGGCCATGAGTACATAATGGTATTGATGAAAAAATTTATTGAGACGGGTTTGGTATCGGATTTAAAAGGTCATAAGAATTATGAAAGAGGAAACAGCATTAGAGGGACATGTCCAACTTCTGCCAATTACGTAATCTATAAAACAAATTTCTGCAGCTTTCAGCGTTAGCCAATGTAAAGTTTTTAGAGTCTAACTTAGATACAAGTTCTATCCGTACAAAATAAATTAATTCACGGATTAAATGATAATGTTTTGGAGTGGGTGACAGTTTTGCGAAATCATGGCAGCCCGTATCAACAGAGAAGTGCATTTTTGAACAATATTTGCGTTTCTGACGAATCCACTTTTCCACTTCATGCAAAGGTTAACTGGCATAACTATAGATTTTGAAGCGATACAAGTCCTTATCTTTCTCGAAAAGCGTACACTCAATATTCGAAAAAGCTACATGTTTGGGTAGGAATTTTGGGAAACCACTTAATTTACCTCTGTTTATCTCTAGTAATTTCAATTGCAAAATTTATCTCGATATGCTGGAAAGAGTGATTGGTTCACTGACAATACAAAAAAAGGAATCGATCCCCAACTAGAATAATTGCATTTCCAACAAGACGGAGTTCTTCCTAAGTACACCGTTCCAATATACCATTTTGTATTAACCTGGTCGATGTGACTCGGCCTTAGAATTTGGACTATCTACGCCAGCGAATTGTAGATGAATATCGTCGAATAACTTCAAATAAGCTGAACTATGCCATACACGTTTTTCATTCAAGATTGTATTATTATAAGTAAATGAAGGATAATGAACATTGTAAACATATAATTCATATAAATCATAATTATTTTTATGATTTTTATTTTTTGCCATAAGTTTAACATGTCCAAATTCTTTCACAGCTGTTGCTTCAACACAATAATAACTCTAATGGACTTTTTCATCCATCACTGAACTCATATCGATGAATATTAATATCAATTCCATTACGTACTGATGGCGAACGTTACGTCCAAGATGGTTTTGATTATATGCTCTGGCATTAAGCGGGTACGATTCTAATTTAAGTTAGGAAGGATTGATAGCTCAACACGTTTTCTTATTGAGTACCCCATAACAATTTACAAAATTTTAACCACATCAGCAAAGTGTCAACTCACTGGTAGATTCACAAAGCATCTAATAATAGACCAAACCAATTATCAGATAAACAACTTACTTCTAAGAACAACAAATTAAGCCGAAACAAATGTTTTTATTTATTTTTTCTTATTTATACACAGGTTGGTAGAGCTTCTTTTTATTGAATTAGAAAAATTGCAATTCAAATGAAAATTCAAAATCTTCCTAAGAGTGTTACAGTTTGTAAAAATGGCTTTCAAAAGAAATTACAACAAACCTACTCTCCAATCTAAAACCCCACTCACGGTAAGTGAATTTACTGGTTATGTAGGCAGGCGCTGATAACGCTCGAAAGGTTTCTCTCCCATCACAAAAATGGATTTGTTTTTCCTTTTTTCAATGAACATGAAAATAGCTTGAATATCGAAAGCTCACTTGAGAAAAAGTAATTTTTTGCGAAAACTTTCATCAAAATTAATTTCATACACCGTTGTAAGGAAGCTTTGACAAGCTTTCCAATGAGGTATTGCTCGATCCCAATTCAATTTTGTATGCTTCAAAAGATATCCCCCACATAGAATCACTTGATATGTTTCGGTACAGTACGGGCAGAGAAATATAGAATAGAGTTCTTCAAATGTTTTTGGCTCGAGACCAAAGTCGAAGTTAAAAGTTGAAACCGTGGACTAACACAAAAAATCAGCAAAGGCGTAACATTTCATAATTGGTAAATGCCAAATTTAAACCAATTGTTCAAAATGGGCTGCAGTGAAACCCTTTTATGTATCTAAAAGTCAAGAGCAAGAAGAAAAGAGATAATTGAACAAATCCTATATAACTGTGCAACTACAATATGAACAAAATAATTGTACAAATTACAGGGGTCTCATTAAATCATCAAAATTCCTCGAGAAATAGACAAAGTTGACCAATATACAATTGTTTAGCATCGTTATTTAGCAAATTTCTTCGTTTTTGATGAAATTTTAATATGCATCGTAAATGGAGAGTGGTTATGTCACAGTGTTGATTCCGTGAATACCATACCAGGTAGCCCGATGCGTGACAAATAGTTTCTTCACCCAGCTTTAAGTTCATGCAGCTTTTTTTAATAACCTGAATGTTACAGATAGTTGCGGGTACGAAATCTGCCTTTAATATAATATACATGGAGTGAACGTATAGAACCCATGAAATAATTCAACAAGAAATTATGAATAATTATTATAGCATAATTATACTGAGCGTTGCGTGTATCTGTTGTTCTTTGTGGGAAACGTTTGTGTGACCCCGGTAATTTTACAATTCTAATAGAGGCTCTTGAAAAATTCCAATGTTGCGTTCAGTGCCTGTGGCATATTCCATTGGAAACCTATGAATATTCAGAAGAATATTCTCCTAGATTCGAAAATGCTTTCAATGTATAACCGTATTGATGATGTAAATGAACATAAATATTAAAAAAGAAGGGGTTTAACCCCGACGAGTTGCCCATATATCTGCTCGTGTAATCAAACCGATGTCATGAAAAAATATAAGTCCACCAACCGATAATTAATACCAATGCCAGGCAATGATTATTATTATTAGGATAATGTAATATATATATATATATATATATATATATATATATATATATATATATATATATATATCAATGTTTGGATCATTGTGTACTGAGATCGCAATGTGTTACATTATTACTCGTAAGCGAAAACTATCTTCCAATAATCAAGACCAAATCCAGTTTCGGAGATTATTTTAATTCAAGATTAGATAGCTTGGTATATAAGTAATAAAGACATCAACTAGATATACAAATTAATCGAATTATTGTCTAGCATACAGGATCTTCTATCTAAAACTAGCCAGCCTGAATATTTCTTCATATCATTTAGTGATGAAATCTGCCAAAACACGTCCCATGATTTTGTTTGGGATACAACCCTCAACGTATGGTTGAGGCTTTTCAAAAAACTCCTAAGGATGGTCGCTTCGACCCCTCAAAATAAAATATGGTGAAGAGGTTGAGCGATACCTCATCTAAAAGCTCTTTTGATCCTCTCTACAATGGTGTATGAAAAAATAATCTCAACAAATCCTTTACGCAAAAATCATTCTGGCTAGTTTCAAGATTAAAGAAAAAGTTGAAACAAATTAATTATTGTTTTGAAAGGAAACCATTCGAAGGTAACCAGTAAATTCACTTATCTTGAGGTTTTAGATGAGGAAAACAGATTTTGTTGTTAAAATTTTTTTTGAAACTCAATAAAATGATTCAAATCAAATGTCGAACTTGTCTTTCATTTACTTCCTTATAATAATACAATCTTGACTTGAAACTGCCAAAATATTCAAGGAGGCATGTTTGAGATGAAGTATGAAGAGTTTTTAAATGAACTATGGCTCGATCCCTTTGCCCTTATCAATTTGGAGGGGTTGAAGCTCTTCTCCTCAGCGAGTTGGTCGTTGAAGCCCCAAATATACGTCAAAAGATGTTGTCCAAATATAATCATTCGACGTATTTCAGCAAGTTTTCCTTATAACTTGGGATAGAACACCTGCATAATAATTCAATTATAACATTCAATTGAATTATGTTATTAAATGAGTTAAAGTTTAAACTTATAATTGTTCTGAAGAGTATGATACAACGAAGATGCCGATAGTTCTATTAATTCTTGTTCTACTTCATTGCCAGTAGGAACTTCTATGTAACCTCCAGCAACACCGAAGCTCCTCCGCCCCTCAAGCTGCTTTAACTCTGAAATATCACTATCACCTTTAACTAGAAGAGTTAGCGATGTATGGCTAAAACAGCGGTTAGTATACAATTCAGGAGATGGAAGTTTCGAATATTTCGGCTTTTTCCCAATAACATTCATCCTTGTAGGGATACATATTTTCTGTGCGTAGATGAAAAATTGATATATATATATATATATATATATATATATATATATATATATATATATATATATATATATATATATATATATATATGATATGAACAAAAAGAGATGAAAATGTGATTGAGATATAAGAAACAAATAAAAACAACAAGATTAATCAATTAATATTTCATATTTTAGAAAAAACAATTAGTTCTTCAGGATAGACTTCCTGCCTTTAGCCATAAACGCTGACAAACTGTCAGAAAAGATGTCTATATAATTCATGAAATCACCCTGCCGCAGATCCTGGTGAGGAGTGAGTGGTTACCATAATTTGTCCGGTCGAAGTCAACATTCAAAACGTTGTTGTGTCTGAATGAGCAAGGTGGAACATCAAAACAAAATAGCTTCAATATACTGGGACAAACTATGAGCGCGTTGATGACTTAAAAGGCGAACAAGACATCGAATATTGTCCCACGGCATAGAATATGCGGCAAGGAGAAATAATTTAAATAAGGCTCGTAACTGAAACTTTTAAATACAATACCACTCCTGAAAAATGGTATCTTCATAATCTGTATTAGTTCTAACCTACTGATATGAGTGGCATTAGGGGGTGACCATATTACACAGGATTATTCAATAATGGTACGAACGATGGCAACATAATAAAATGGTTTTAGTTGATCGAGTAATAAAGCCAAGAAATTCGTTTGCGCGTACAATAACAGAGTGGATATGAATGGTGTAAGATAACTTTGAATCAAGATAAATACCTAAATTTTTGATGATATTAATAGACTCAAAGGGCACGTTGATACGAGTATATGTGAAGTTTAAGGGTTATAGTGACAGGAAAATTTCATGTGTTTACACTTTCTAACATTCAAGCTCAGTCCATTGATCTTACACTATCTATTAAAAGAGTTTAATTTTTCCTACAAGGAGGTCTGGTCCTTAACAGAACTTATACACTTGAAAATCCTGAAACCATCAGCGAAAATCAAAAATTTGCAATCCCTGAACACTTTTTTCAGGACATTTATAAATAGGTGAGTACCCTGCCCAACTCCCGTAGCGACATGGAATAGATCAGTAGAGAAATCATCACAAGTAACCCGTTGATACCGATCAGTAAGATAATCACGAAGACAAGAAAAAAGATCACGAATTTCTTACATTACTCCCAATTTGTACAGTAAAAATGCTATAACAACCTTATCGAACGCTTTTACTATATCTGTTTATATGCAGTCGGCAAAAAATTCACTTTCCATACATGAGTTGAGAAAATTGCCGAAATAAAAAAGATTAATTTCTGTAGATCTACCTCGTATAAAACCATGTTGTTCATCAATGATAACTGATCAAAAACTTAAAAGAGAAAACTATTGATACACATCGGTCGATAATTGACAATCTCTGATTTCGAAACAGACTTATACATGGGAAAGATGTTTGAAAGCTTCCATTTAGTGGGGAAGTCTCCCTACTCCCCATATGGAATCAAAAATGCTGTCATGAAATATATCAATTGAAAACAGATTGTCAAGTAATTTCTCAGATATTCAAATTATTTTTTTTGCTCGAGAACAGTTGGAGATACGAAAAAAATACAGATATCAAAAAGTTTCTGAATTGAACGAAGATAACGAAAATTGATTTTACGCTGTTCAGTGGCGTACTGCAAAAAAGTTTGAAAGGCAAAAGAAGACATGACTCCGTAAAAGAGAACACTTTTTAGATTCTAGTTAAAATTTAGGACGTGTAATTATAGAGGCTGTGAAAAATAGCTTGCATTCCAAATTTGGACTGAATATCTCAAAAACTGCAGGAGTTGTGAAGAAAAAACCAATTTTTTCCGGATATTTCAACACCCTTTAGCTCCATAACGAAGCTTTTGCTGACCTATGCATATGATCGTTTCTTCTTTAAATTGCACGTAGTTGTGACATAATATTATGTAACACCCTGTATTATACGTATCGGGTGTGGCATCATCAATTATGTATGTTATTTGAATTCGTTCATCCATAAGTATGATATCTGGTCTATATGATTCATTAATATGTTGCAGAGAATTGTTTTATTATAAAAATTAACCAATAATTTATATATTTAGAAAAAAATGACCCTTACTGATTGATTAATCACAAAATCTCAGGGTTTTTGTTGATTCGCTAGAAACGCTTATGAGAATCTGAAAATTCAATATCCAAACGGGTTCAAAAATTGTGAAAATAATTATTCAGCATGATATAGAACAAATAATTAACCTCTCAATTACTAAGTCGTGAGTATCAAATCTAGCCATTACCGTCATTTTATCGTTACTTAAAATATAATTATAACTAAAAATGATTATGATACATAATCCTATTTCAAGTTTTAATTTAATAACACACTTTTGTGTGAAAATAATTAAGAAATACCTTCTCTCCTATTTTTGTCGGTTGCAATAAAATGGCGGTAATGGCTCGTAATAGGAGTGAAAAGCTAATAACTTCGTTATTGAATTAATTAAGGAAAAGATGAAGAGCACCGATCAAAATCTTGCTAGTTCATGCTATTGTTATGATGTAGGATGTTTCAAAATATATAAAGAAAACTTTTTTCTAATAGCAGAATATTTTCACCAAAAATACTTTTTTCTCGTACATTACTTTCACATGTGTAGTATATCTCCCAATAAAATTATGTTGTTCTAATGGATTCTCAATTTCATATGACGTTGAGTATGGTTAATCAAGTGAAATAATACGTTGTCATCATTAATATATTGACGATTTTCTAATATTTTCCTTCGTCAATGATCACTTTGTGTCTGAGATACTGACAAAGAGATCAAAATTAATTATAAAAACCGAATGGGAAAAGACAAATTAGAATACTGCTCAATATCACAGATGTACCGAAAGGAATTCCATCTTAAATCTTTTGAACAATTTCGGGCTCTTGATCCTGAGTGGCAATTTATTAAAAAATGTAATACCCGCATATAGAGGGGATCTTTCAGAAATATTCAATCTGTGGATAGGAAAGTTATAGTTTACATTTTTAGTTCTTGTTGCTTTGTCGTGTGTTATAAGGTTACTAGTGAACATTGTTATATATATATATATATATATATATATATATATATATATATATATATATATATATATATATATATATATATATATATATATATATATATATATATATATATATATATATGCAACAGATTTCAGTTTTTTATAAAAACTAAAATGCAGCAGATGCGACGCTGTTTTATAATCATTTCATGTATTCAGTGTTTGAAATCAGTTAGTTGGCACTTTGTTTCTGTTGTAAGCACAAATTAAAAGATTCAAGTTTTGTGATTCGACCATGAAAAGGCGACATTTGACTAGAGAAGAGATGTTACGAGCCGTTGGGATGCTCCAAGCTGGGAGCTCACAACGGGAAGTATCCTGGGTTCTGGGAAGCAGCCCAAGTGTCATAAATCGTTTATGGTCGCGTTTCAATGAAACAGATAGCGTAAAAGAACGCCATACAGGTCGTTTCAGTATTACTACAGTCGCCCAAGACCAAGTTTTGGTTTTACAAGCCAGAAGAGATCGTACTACCACAGCATCTCAATTAGCTCAAGAGCTATCACGAGTTCATAATGTACAAATTTCCGACCAAACTGTGAGAAATCGACTGCACGAAGGTCAACTCCACTCCAGACGTCCTTTAAGAGTTAACAGTGATGAATCTAGATTTAGTTATTAAATCGATTCGGGAAGAATTCGAATATGGAGGGAACCTGGAAAGCAAAACCGTCTCCAGCATGCTCGAGAAGTTGTTAGACAGGGAGGCGGATCAGTGATGTTTTGGGGAGGTATACGCCTTGCTGGAAGAACTGACCTCGTTTTCATAGATAACAACCCCACTCATTCTTACGCAAATGAGATAGTTTACCTGTAGTGGTGCCGTATCTCCAAACAATGGGCCAAAATCCACTCTTCCAACAAGATAATGCCCCTCCTCATCATGCGCGAGTTGTCTTGAACGTTCTTGAAGGGAATGATATCGATCTTTTACCGTGGCCATCCCGATCCCCAGATCTGAATCCCATCGAGCATGTGTGGGACACCTTAAAAAGAAATCTCATGCGTCAAAACGTCTTCCATCATGAATAGGAGCTTTGATTAGCAGTTCAGGGGGCTTGAAATGACTTAGGCTAAAATGTAATAGAGAATTTAATATTGAGCATGCCGCGACGATGCCAAAGTGTCATTAATAACAGAGGTGGACCTTCTGGGTCATGAAAAATATAAGTGCTTCCATATCGTTTCGAAAATATTAGTTCAGGATTTTTTTTGTGTTTTACCAAATTTCGTCATTTTCAAATTTCAATTTTTTTCATAATAGACTAGACTTGTCTGCTTGGGCTGAGTGCAGGTGGCCTGTGCAGGTAGGAAAAATACACAGTTCGTTCTTTTTCGTATTTAAAATTAATTTATTTGTTGCAAGCCACTTCTGTACATGTGCGAGTTGCCTGTTGATTTTAATTGAGCAGTCAGTTTCTCTTCGAACCGGTATCACTGCCGTAGTATCATCTGCATAAGTTATAAGTGAAGTACCAGACAACGCTTACTGGAAGATGTCTTTTATAACAATCAGAAATAATAGGGGTCCGAGTATCCTACCCTGCGGAACCCCATCTGTAATTTCTCTATAACTTGAATTTATTATCTCCGAGCCAATCATAACCGATACCCCCTGTCTTCTTGACGATAGATAAGACCTAACCCAGTCAAGAGAAATGCCGTGTATACCATATCCTCGAGTTTCCACAATAAAAGCTCATGGCTTAAAGTGTCAAAAGCCTTCAAATAGGTCTAGAAAGATACCACAAGATCTAAGATTACTCTCCACCGCCGAAATCATAAACCATATTAAATCGAAAAGTGCAGTATCAGAATTTTCACCTTTCAGAAAACCATGTTGGTGTTCCTTGAAAATATTTTCCATGAAATAGGGAAATCATAGGGGAAGCATTGGGTATCTTGTTCGTTGTTTTGAAACTTTGCCAATATAAATAGTGGCAACTCCGGAAATTCTTTGTAATGTAGGCCATTAATAACAGAAAAAAAAGTTTTGTGGAGATGTTTTCATTTTCATTCATTTTGAGTTAATTTTTTATCATTCGATGAAGTGGACGTGAGTCGTTTTCATATAAGATTTTTGATTTTAGTGAATTGTCTCAAATTGAACGAAATACATAACATTTATTGGTAAAAATTCGGAAAATGCATCAGTTATTTCAGATCTATAAGAAATTAAATGAATAAAAGTTCTAACAGAACTGAAAATGTCTGAAAAAATAAGACAAGAAGGTAGCATACTGGTTATGCTATTTCAACCTTTTTATCTTTCTTGAACCACTATATAGTAGAATAATAGTATGAAGATGCATATATCGTTAAGTTATCAGTTGCACACAAAATAATTTTTTCTGTAACAGAAAAAACTTTTACTATGTTCCGAATCTTTTATAATTTTCTCGCCTTTTTTCCAACGAAAACTTTCTAGGAGGAGTGAGTTAAAAAACTGAGAATAAATCGTTCCTATTTTTTTGATCGTATGCAATGATCTTTTAAGTTAGTACTATATTCACATTCACGTTCCGATTCTTTTCTTTGTGAGAACCCAATTGAGACTATTAGGAGTCTTTCAAAATGAAAAAAAATAAAATAGGTCCAGTTGTTCTCAAGTGATGCGATTACTAACTAATAGCATTTCATTTTTAATTATATAGATTTTATAAATAGGCTCAACTTAATGGCCCACCTTGTATTTCAAGGTCGTTAAAAATGAAATTATTACATTAAGAGCCTTGAATAACTGCATGTAATCATTAATGTCGATGTTAAATAATTATTCAAATATTATTCCATTGTCTATAACTGAGAACAGAATGTGAGAGAGAAAGAGATGGTTCGAGTAGAATGCTCAAACTTGAGCGAGATTGATTATTAAATCATGTTTCACGGTGAAATCCAATTACTGTTGAACAGTAAGAGATGTGCGCACTATCTTTTTTCAGACAGAATAAGGCCTCGTGTGTTTCATTTAATCAGATTTGAATATTTTCTCAATAAACTTCCAACAAGGACTATTTTGTTCTATTTGTTTTGAAAAGGATTGTGTTTTTCTTTTTGATAAGTGACTCTGTCATTCTACTGCAGAATATTACAATTTATTCTCGATAATTACTTTATGAGAATTTTGTGAAATGTAAAACGTTCTCTCGTTTATAAAACTGAAATTGAATATTGTTCGTTGGTAAACGTATCACTTGAGAATGACTGTATTTTGCTTTGATCTACTTGTAACGGTTCGAATTAGGTTTTGAAGCAAAGAAAAATATAAATTCGATTAAAAATGTGTAAAAATTATTAGAACTGGAAGGGAAACATGATGTTCAAGAGATGAAAAAGCTCGATTCTATCATTGTTTCATATACATGGGATGAGAAAAGGTAAAATATTTGAATAGAAATTAGGGATAATAAATATTCCAAATTTTCACTCCAATTTATAGTTTTACAGTTACACTGATTTGTTCACAGAAGAAAGTATAATATTTATTCGTTTCATCACACTCAGTGAGTCATATTTCATTATCGACTCAATTTCTATGAAGGGATAATGCTCAATACCGACAAATCGCTTCAAGGTAATTAAACAATCGAGATCTCTTTATCGCATTCCTGTACTCAGTTGGTATCTACCTTATCCTAATCATTCTAATGTTGCTGGAAAAGATCTTTGTTGACATATATTAATACTATAAGGAACAGCCTTGAAAAGAAAGAGTTTCGATTACGTATCAGTGCATAGTGCTCACAATTTCTTTTTTGTTTTACTATCGGTTGGAAAATTCCGATTTAAAGAAATTTCGCTGTTTGATATACATTTCAAAATGAGGACTTATCCAATGCAAGAATGAATAGATATGATTTTTGTCATTGGCGAGTGCCAACAAAACTGTTTTTCAGCGTCAAGAGTTTTGATGTTGATTTAAAGTGAGCATCCCCTAACACAAAAATCATTATAATGGAAAGGGGTCAAATGGCACTCTCTAAAATGCTCTTTTAATTCTCTACTCGAATATTTCATTCTTAGAATAATCTGTATCAATGTATGAATTTATAATTTGTGGAATGAATCTCCTCCGTAAGTTCTAGCTTAAAAATCATATTGGCAAAAATAGATCGAGTTGCAACTCATCGGAAGGGTAATCAAATTCTCTGAACGATTATTGCATCACGATTAGGTTAGCCTTTCATTATGGAATATCCATATTGGATTGTTTATTCAAAATGTTCGGAATAACTTGGTGGTGTTCTGCTCATAGATTCATAGTAAAGAGAAATAAGGGACGGTTTGTCTATTTATAATTATACCTTCAAAAGGATTTTCAATGATGAAAACATTAAAATTTTCAAACATTGCTTGAATGAAATGGATTGGTCTGAATTTTAACGTTATTGTCCAAACAAAGTAAATGAGATGAGGAATTGTTTCACTAATCTATTCATGAGTTGTTTCAAAACTTGTTTTCCAATGAAAAAAATCAAAGTCAATAGTGTAAGGGGTCAAAGAGCATCAGTGCGTTGTGATCCGGAGATTGTTGAGTGTAACAATCGTTTGAATGTCCTCTAAACTGCTAGCATGGTGGCTCATAGGTACAACGATAGCTGTAAATATGTAAAAAAAGAATGTAACCAGAAATTACTGAATGCAAAACGTTTTGCTCAAAGAAAAGAGATTGAAACATTAGAAAATAAAAGTAAATGTGCATGGAAAGTAGTAAATGAATTAAATGGTAGGAATATTGGAATGTCAACCTTGCAAATTCCAGGTGATTCATCTACTCTAGCAAATGGTTTCAATGGTTTCATGGTTGATAGCGTGAACCAAGCGGTGAGTCAGCTTATGGAGGTGCCTCTCTCATTCGAGGAAAATTCAAGTACAAATTCTATGTTCATTCGCCCTGTAAATAGAAATGAATTGTCTTTAGTATCAAGTATCAAAAATAAAATGACTAGAGAATATGATGAAGTATCTTGTAAATTGATAAAGCTCTGTGTAGAGAGTATAGATGATCCGTTGGTGCATATTCCCAATTGTTCGTTGGAACATGGTATATATCCTGACAATTTGAAACTGGCCCTAGTTAAGTCCATCCACAAAAAAGTAATGTGTACCAGATTGGTAGACTACCTTGTTGCTTCAAACGTACTCAGTCAAGATCAACATGCATATCAAGAGGGGAGGTCCGTTCAGAATGCCGTCTTCCAGTTCGCCAAGTGTATAGTTGAAGCTCTAGAGGAGGGAGGCCTGATAGCGGCCCTGTTGGATTTATCAAAAGCAAATGACTGCCTTAACCATGGTATCTTACTGTTCAAACTTGAGACGTACGGAGTGAGGGGACCGGGTCTTGAGTGGTTTGAGTCATACCTTGCAGGCAGGAGACAGAAGGTGATTGTACAAAAAGATAATGTTACTGCAACATCTACTGAAAAATTACTAAAAACTGGAGTACCACAGGGCAGTATAATTGGACCAATCTTATTCATTGTCTACATAAACGACTTTTCCACTTTAATGGAATTGAATTCGTCATATTGTTCTACAACTAACTTCGCTGATGACTCGAATATCTTGGTACGGTCGCCTCTGTTTCCTGATTTGTGTCTACTTTGCAACACTACTATGAAATGTGTCGAGAACTGGTTTCTAATGAATAAGCAGATATGCAAACAAGGATAAAACGAACATGATATTTACAACTAATTATTCTCAGCTTGACTTACCCAACAGTATTGATGTTGTACTACATTCAAACTTGAGAAATCTATAAAGTTTCTGGGAACGCACAATGACTCCACCCTAACGTAGGACTCTCACGAAGAACATGTATGTTCAAGAGCGGGCTCTGTATGTTATTGCCTCAGGGTGCTGGCGAGATATATTGACTACCAGACATTAAGGAAGGTGTATCACGCCAATTTTGAGTCTTTGGTTCGGTACGGGGTGATGTTCATGGCAGCTCTCGCGATATTGAGCGAGTTTTCTTGATGCAGAAGAGAGCTGTGAGAATTATTTTGTGTATGAAAGTAAACGAATCATGTCGAGGCAAATTTCGAGCCAATAATCTTCTAACTGTCCCAGCTAATTATATTCAGGAGTGCCGGTTGTTCTTTTTCAAACACAGAAATTATTTTCAAGAATTCTTGCCTCAGAGCTTTTACTGCACTAGAAGTCTAAATTATTAGTACCCTAAGCACAGGCTTACTGTGACTGAGAGAGGAGCCTTTTATAGCTGCCTTAGACTATATAATAAGTTACCTAACTTAGTGAAACAGATCGAAAGTATTTATGTTTTTAAAAAGGAAGTAACCAAATTATTGTTGAAGTTAGAACTATACTCTTAGTGATTATTGAAAATTGTGATATTTTAAATGCTTGCTAAATTGTGCCATAGTCCAAAGTGATTGATGTTTATATTTTGTTATCATCTTGTTACTGTGGCGTTTGTTGAATAATTTTGTGACGGTTATTTCCTATGGTTTACATTTATAATAATTTTGTCTCTTTCAAATAAAGCTATCTATCGATCTATTTATTACAACTGTGGAGAGAAACAAAGTTTTACGAGCTTGTCTTCATTTTTTGCACAGAATAATAAGAGGACACTCGAAGTATCCGAATACTGAATAATCATAAGACTGGCCTAAAATAGCCTCCACCCTTCTACATACAATAATCCAAACGGTTCTGGAATTATCTTCAAAATTTGTAAATACTTCTGGATGTCAAATGTCGGCATTCAAATGATTCTCAAATGCAGCTTCGAGTTTGCAGGTTGTGAGGTATAAACTATGAATCCACCGGCCAAAAAAATTTTTGTCCAAATATTGTCGCACATAAACGTCGAAATGTAGAGAAACATTATCTGGCTGAAAATATCCCAATATCAACAGTTATTATGAAGGTGCTCTCGTCAGAAAAATAGATGTAATACAGAAAATCGGGATTTTTGATTCATATATTTTCACTGGAATTGTCACGAAAATGCATGCGACCATCAGAATCATCTTCATTTAGTTCATGTACTAATTTCACTTTATACTGGTGGAATTTGTTATATTTCACCATCCTATGGACAGATGTAGCTGATACATGAGAGTCATGAGATTATCTTCTGGAAGTAATATTCTCCATCTGCAAATGAACTGTAATGCTGAACATATATTTCATCTTCTGGACATGTTTTATGACATGGGATTCATGACTTCTTCCAATAACTGGATATATCTATTTCGCTAGGGATTACCTTCGATGGTAAAGGATCCTACAAGATGTTTTCCATGAATACCAACCTAAACGTTGAATTTCAGTGGCTTTGTGTGTTTCTCAATAAGAGTTTGGGGTATTCCAATATCGACAACTATTGATTTCACCATTGAGCATAAAGATGCACTCGTCATAAAAATGTATTACAGAAGATCTGGATTTTTATTCATATATCCGCTTAAACTTTAACAGAATTCCATGTAATCATCTTCGTTTGATTCATGAACTAATTTCAATTTATATGGGCGGAATTTTTTATGTTTGACGATTCTGTGTTCAGTTGTAGCTAATAGGCCAGTCACACGAGATAATCTTCTGGCGGAAATAGTATTTTCTATCTGCAAGTGACCCACTACTATAAATTGAATGTTTTTTTTCGTACTAGACGTGCAACTGCATGTTTTTGTTAACCTCTGAACCAGTTGTATATAATTCATCAGTCAAAAATTTTACTGATTGGTCTCTGATTCACATAGAATATTCTTGCCATTGCTTTGACAATACTTTTATTTCGAGAATAAATCGGCAGAATTTCGAACCTATTTTCAGTCGAATGAGCAATTTTCGGATTGAATTTTGAATAAACTAAGATGGTTATTGAATTTCAAATATAAAAAACACATGGTAAACAGGTTTATGATTGCGGAAATAAAATAATGAGAACAATTCCTCCCGAAAAAATCAGATTACATGGTGTTAATCTGATTTCCGGATTTCTCTTATTATCTAGAAAAAATCGTTACTTGAAAAATTTTGATACTTGATGCTCTGGCAGATATTAGCATTTGTTATAGTTAGATTGATATAGATAATTGAGAGGGGCTGCAGAGAAGTACACCGTGTCCTCAATTCCTCCCAAAAGCTCCATCATTTTTGTTAAGAATATAAGCTTTGTGAGGTATAGCTTAATAAGCTCGGCCAGCATCAGTTTGTCAGATCCACGTTTCTCAAGTCAGGCTCTTCCCCCACTGGGCTCTTGTAAATGATGCGTTCTATTGATTATATCTCCTCTTCACAAAGTCAATCTATCAATCTCAACTTATTTAGGTGATTTCTGAGTCGACAGTACCCATTAATATAGTAGCTAGAACTCTCAGGTCTAACCTGGAGAGTTTAATCCAAGCCTTGGCTCTCGCATTGGAAGGTCCACTGAAGGCAAGTCGAGAGTGTCTGAGACCTGTGAGGCTCAGCCAGTGCTTTCGTACCTTTGAATCTAACCAAGTCAGGCTCCGGTCCGGTGAATTCCAAGCCTGTTTCTCGAGCGACCAATGAGTCCGTCTTCTCATTACCCTCAATTCCCGGGTGTCCGAGAACTAACGGCATACGAAGCCTATTGCTCTCTCCTAGTTCGGCGAGAATGAAATGAAATCTGCACAATGAGTGACGTGCAGATGTCGGATGCCAAAGCCTTCAGTGCAGCTTGGCTATTGATGGTGATTTTAATTGATCTACTTGTTTATCCTTCCCTCAATTTCAGACTGTAAGGCGCCGGGCACGAAGCTGAATATACCTGTACCATTTCGGGAAAGTCATGTAATCTGTAGGTAACCGTTTTAGCTGCTCCTCTAATCACTCAGACGAAGAGGTGTAAGGCCCAGTATCAGTTCCATGGCCGCAGTAGGTGTAGAGCCAAAAGATCCAGTAATCATCATGCAAACTCTTTTTCTGTTATAGTTATTGAGTAATTCAATATGTTTGGGTGTCATTCTTCTTTCCTATTTATGAAAAATGAAAGAAAGTTCGAAAAAGAATGTTTTTGTGTAGAGTGATAAGAACCGGGCAGAACATTCCCTTATTTTTTTTATTCCCATCTTTTCACCTGAGTACCTCCAAGTCGTTCCGAATCAATTCACTCAATTCGAACTATTGTCCCTGTATCATAATTCAACTTCTCGAAAATAGAATATTCGAATAGAGAGTTCAAAGACATTTTTAGAGAAGTGCCACTTAACCTCTTTTTTCTATAATGATTCTTGAGTTTAGAAGTATTGAGGGCGTTGTTTACACATACTTCAATTCAACCTCTAAAACATCCGCTCCACTCCGAATCAAAATTTGACCTGTTTCAGCGTTTGCTAGTATCATTATTTCCAGCGATAGAGAGGACCGTCAAACACAGTGTATTTGTATCTATCCAATTTGGGACAGTTAAGTTTCACATTAATTTTTGATCAATTTAGAAATGTTTAGTGGCTATAAGTTGCAGAAGAACTACCCATATTAAAGCATCCTATACTTTTTTGGTTCATAAGAAAGAACATGAATCATATTTTAAAGGATGATAATCTCAACAGAAGAAGCTTCTCTTTGATTCAAGACATTGGTATAAACTTTCAATTTCGATTTGGTTTTATTAAGAATGAATCAAGAGATTCGTGCTTATGAAATTAATTCGTTATGATTTCACTTTCCTCTTTTTCTAAAAGCATCCACAGTCTATTCGACAAATCAAAGTTATAGTTCCATACATAATTCCATAAATAATAGCATAAATTTATATCAATTTGACCTTCACTTTAATTGTGTATGGAACATTTCATCATAAATCGCCGGAAATAATTGATTCACTAGAAAGAACTATTTCATCATTCCAAAATAATTTCAGGTTCATCATTCAGTTAGACGGTGGTTAAATTAGTTCTTGTACTTAGCTTTATGGTTTTTATGGAACAATTAACAAAGAAGATATTTTGTACTTAGTAGGTTTTTCGTTTCCGGTGTGTAAGTAGAATTCTCCCATCAGTATAACCAGAGCAATCATAGTTGATATTATGCTTTTTCCGTTTGACGCATATCCTTTCTATCATTGCAAAAGTGAGATAGAAAATTAAATAATTAAGATGAAAAACTGGGTTACCATTTCCGATGATGTTCTATTATGAATTAAAATGATGAGAACAATTGATGAAATTTCATATGATGAAAATTCAAAATCAACCAGAGCTTGTGCATTTTTATTTTATTATGTTGCACCTATAAATTTTTGAGAAAAGTTGCTTGAATAATCTTACAAATTTTTTCACTAAAGGAAAATTACTTGAACAATATTTGTAACTCTGAAAATATTTTTACAAAGGAATCATATTTTTCTGTAAAGCATATTATATGACCTCCATTTCATATTTAAACATAAGTAACATTCTGATTTCTAATTATACGTTATTTTAGCCTTAAGAAAAGTAATCAATTGCTTCGAAGGAGGCTATACTTAAAAACGATTTCTTTTTACCAAATCTAATATATCTATTTTGTTCAGGTAATAAATTCATAATTCATTATTGTTCAGATCAGATGTGTTCGACTTACACTGTACTGCCTGCTTCTCTTCACTTCCCAGGGCCTTAACGCCGAAATGAAGTTGACTTGGATGGGTTTCTTCGTCCCGTATTTAGATGGCCCATCTGGCTATGAAATCTTTTCGGATCTCAAGTCTAACTGTTTGGTACTTAAATGAAATATGTTCATCTGTTTCTTCCTTCATCTTTTGTCATCGAATGTGGAACGCAATCGGTAGTGTACTGTAACAAGATCAACAGAAGTCCTTCTTTCTTGTTTTTACAAGCTTTACTTCTCTGGTATTGATTGCTATCCTGTTTTTCATTACCTGCATAAAGCTTACAATGCTGGAATGGTTTAGATGTTTTGGTACGATCTGAGATGTTCAACTGCAACCTCAAACGGAGTGTCTAAAATTACTGTAATATTCTTGATTGAGGTTAAATTTTCCTGACCGCTCTGGACAATGGTACTTACCCTAGCCTTACAGACAGTTAAGTTTTCATCTAGACTTATGCTTGTTAGGAGTCATTACTGTGCAAATCCCAATACCTATATTTTGCTTTATCCATCTGTGTCTTCAAATTGAAACAACAGAACTTCATCAATCCATGCTTCCTTGGAAAATATGACATTGTTTTGAAAGTAGTTTGAAGCCAAACAGTTGTATAAGACGTTGTAATCATGAAGTTCATTCCCTGTAACAAAGCTGATGCTATAATGACACTTCTGAAGATAATCTCAGTGTCCTACCTGTTCCAGTCTTCATATGCATATTCTTGGTTGCCCTTTAATGAATATATTTAAATTTGAGAAATCAATCACTGTATGAAGGGGATCAGTAAGGCTGTTGACATGACCTCCGTAATTCGCGGATCCATCAGTCTCTGTGTACTATTCACTCCACTATTTACAGAAGTTAGTTTCACCTTATGATAAGGTTTCGGTGAAGAGTGTAACTCTTGCTGGAAAAACTTATCCCGTATAGGCCCGGAAGAGTGCTGCTCATTCAACTGTGCATGCCTAGCTAATTTTGGTCTCAAACAATGAACATGCCATTTTTTCTTAGGGTTTGGTTTGGTCTCATTGTAACTGCGTCAGATGTTAAGAAGTGAAACCGAAAAACTGAAAGTTTTCTGCAGAAGTTTGCGCCCTTTTGTCCATCCTTCATCATGAACGAATGTCGCTTTTCCATTCAATAAAAACTATTCTATGTTGGTACGTTAAACTCACCACACTTTTTAGACAATAGAAACGCAGCCCAACCGCTTCTCGTTTTGCCAAATTATCTCGTAGTCAATGCATGATGCGACTTAGTTGAATATAGTTCAACCGATTCTAATCGTCCAAGGAATTGTATCAGCATGTACTATACCCATCTTTTATAGTTCCGAAATAATTTGGGAATATATTGAATTTTGATGATTTTGCAAGAACTAACAGAGAATGCTTTGAAATATTTGTATCAAGTAGCTGGACTGGTTACGCTCACCTGACAGGTGCCTGAAATTAAGGAACTTGTCACTTCGTTCATTCGAATCTGATATTTCAACAAGAATTGTTGGTAATTTGAAATGAAAATTTTTGAAAAACACCAGATTGATAATAAAATGGCTGATTATCCAAACGAGGATATGTTTAATCTCTTTTAAATTCATGGCGAATGTCAAAAAATGGATAGAACTTGCAGGCAATTCAATAACCAATTTCCAAATTTGGCGCCTATGAGTAAAACAAAATTTCGAAGGATTAGAAGCAATTTTCTGCAATTTGGAGGAACAAAATACATAGAACCTAGAAGAAAACCAATTCTCGAGGGCGACGACAATCAAATTAATACGCTAGCGTATTCTCGTGCCAATCCACATGCGTCCATTAAGTCAGCATCATTGCATATTGGATTGAGTTATACTTCCATTCAAAGGACCCTTGAGAAACATAACATGCACCCGTATTCTTTTATCAGACTACAAAAATTGAAACCATTTGACCTTACCAAGCGGCTAAATTTCTATGAAAATTTATTGATTCGGCTTCAAGAAGATGAGACAATTCTGAAAAAAATTATATGGTCTGATGAAGCCAAGTTCAATGAAAGTGGAATAACCAACAGGAGAAATCGACATTTGTGGCCACAGAAAATCCACATTTTTTAGACAATAGAAACGCAGCCCAACCGCTTCTCGTTTTGCCAAATTATCTCGTAGTCAATGCATGATGCGACTTAGTTGAATATAGTTCAACCGATTCTAATCGTCCAAGTCGCATTATTACATTATTAAATATTTTTTTTTTCGAAATAATATTCAAGTTGAAGAGTGAAAAATTTAAAGAAAACTAACACTTCAAATCAGATACGCATTCTCATGAATTCCAATTTATGGCAAAAAACATGGAAAAATAAACAAATTTTCAAATTACGCTGAAACGTTTACATTAACATCTAGTCACATACAGAATATTAATTGATATTCATCATATCTCACCCAGAATTATCGTATAATACCTATCATCTGCTGATCAGTGTAGTAGGGACAAACAACAATGATCAAATCATAGGCGGTGGTATTATAAGAAATGATACGTGAGATATATTTACTCATGACATAAAATACCAATTTCAAATTAAAAAAACTTGCACTTTTCATTATGTGTTTATAATCCCAGCAGCACTCAACTAAGGAAACGGCTTCGCTCAATCAGACCAAATGACTCAAAATTCTCATTTTATAGACATAAAATATGAATGATTATTAGCCATTTGACATGCATTACCTGGCAGTATGTTTTATAATGAATCTGATATCGTAACTGCAAAAGGTTTTCATACTTTAGCACCGTATTATCGTAAATCATATAAGAGTGTATCGCCTTACGAACGCAGCAAACATAAACTCAGCTGAAGCAGCAAGTTTTATTCTTAGAGTCACTATAAGCACATGATTTATTACTTGTTTTACCATTAAAACACACTTTATTCGCTTTCGCGTAACAGATTTTCACTACTTGATACCTAGAGGGTCGTTTATTAAGCTTCAATCTAAGCTGATTCGAATCAGAATAGAAGTTATATCTCATCCGAGAAAGAACTTGTATGTACTTCAATATTTTATTATAATTTGAAAGGAAGCAGTTACAATGTCATGAGAACTAATTAAGGAGTACCCGTCTATCGAACTGCGAGTTTGAGAAAACAAACATATTTTTTCAGAATTTTAAAATTATCAAACAATCTTCCTTCGGAACAACATATCGACTCTGTCATCCAAGATTATCTTTGATTTTGTCTGCAATAGCGATTGCACAAATTAGATGGCACAGCATCTTCCCGAACTGATGATTGTCCCAGGTTGATACTTCCGTTCACTTGAAAAAGTATTTACGCCAGACTGAGACTGATCGATAACAACCTTAGTTGATCACTTATTTTTTTCCCTTTCATTCTCGGAGCCGTTTGGTCTAAATGACGTCTTTCCTGCCTAGACTCTTTGTCATCATGTATATGTTCATCTGTCAATACCTACCACTCATATAAATCGTCTGATGGGACCTATAGGAACTTTTCTGCTGATTCATTTCTTATATCCAAAAAATTGTACTCTAGTCAATGCTAAGGTTTGATACTTGAACGTTTTCCTCCGTTTCATCCTCCATGCTACACCATCGGTCTGATTCTGTATAGGTGGTGACAAAGATGGCAGTAGCCTCTGAGAATACCATCAATCTTTTCCATTTCTTTCCTACTCAATGATAATAGATCCTGAGTCAGCTCTTCAAAAGACTCCACTTCTAGAATTTTCAAATTCATTGCCATGCATGAAGTTAGATATGAAAATAGCCTTGCCATTGCATTCCAGATTTATATTTTCCTAAGCATTGAGCAAAAGATCAGCCTGTAAAAGAGTATAGCATCTGATAAGATTTATGCTCTTAAAGTTTTCTAGAGGTTACTTCTAAATCGCTGCACCTGTTGCTTTGTTTTGAGGTTATCTATATGGAAGGGCCTCTTCCATCCAAGACTATTTAGAACAGACGCTCGAGGTAGAACTCTGTTACAATTTGGTCAGATATTATAAACTAGCATTTCCTCACTGTAACTCTTCAGTGGCCCTTAAAGTAATAGTTCGAGTGTCTTGCTTGCTCCAGTTTGTAAGCACGTATTCTGGACGATCCTGTAATACATACGTTGAAAACTGAGAATTCGAGTTGGAGGAATCATAGGAGTGCTGGTGGGGATTCTAAAAATGCATATGCATGCCAGTCTCTGCGCATTATTCTACCAAATGTTTTGGTTTACTTTGGACCTCCAAATCCTTGCATCACTTCCCGTATAGTGGAAGATAATTTGTTTCATTGGTTTCATCGATGTTCTATTCGTTTCAAGTAGTTCGATAGATAATTTCCTTTCATAAATTTTGTATATGAACACATAATTGTCATCTTATCCATTTTGATATCTTTGAATATTAATTTTGTTTCAGAAATGATGAATGCCAGTCCTGCGCTGTTGCTTTCCTACGAGTTATCAGATTGGAGCCAAGTGTCAGTTATGTTGTAAACTGATCAAAAAAGGTAAGTTAGTCCACATATTTTTATTGTGAATCCCAGTTCCTTAGAATTTTTAAGAGGTGTTAATTGAATTTGATTTCCAAATCATCGTTCAACAATTAAATGGATATATTTTGTTTACGATGGTATCTGCAATTTACCTGAAAATTGGAAAATAAATGAAGATGAAGTAAATTCAGTCAAGCCTTCGAATGGCATACGGGCTGATTAATTCTTGCATTACCAAGCGATGTACGTCGTGGAAATCTGTGCGAAACACAATTATTCCTCATTTCATAATAATTGTATGTATACAAACAACGATGGCTTAATTGTGGGCTGATCCATCAAGCGGAAATATCAAGGACAATATAGGAAGAGATCCATTAAATTGTTGAAAATCGCACTTACAGACAGAATGAAAAGATTACTTAGTTTTATGATCATTAAAAACTGCAAAATCATGTTATTTTCTTGAGATATTCTCTTAGTATATACAGGGATATCCACCGGGACCGTCCGTTAGAAACTTTTTGAGTTCCTATTATAATATCAAGCTGAAATTTTATACGTGGCCATAACTAGCGATTTCCAATTGAAGTGAAATATTTTTGAAGTGATACCATTTCCGGTTATACCGGAAGTGGGTCATCACTTTGTTATTTCAAATAGCAATCTACCTTTTTTATTATACATCTAGAACCGACATTTGAGCAAGGCATAAAATACCCAAGTTGTTGGCACTTATCTGTCAAAACTTTTGACAGATTTAATTATTTTTGTTATAAACTCGATTTTTGAGGAACATTTAAAAAAATTGTAGCTCGTAGATTTTTTGCACTACAGACACAGTTTTTGCATGTGAGGATAGAAGAAGGATCAAGGAATTTTTTAATCAGTCTACACATGTTTAACGTTTTTTGCGTTATTTTGTATGATTTTTTCAATTTTGTCTTTTACAAACAGCAATAACTCAATTTTTTCAAATGGCACGTGCCAATTTTTATATCGCCATTAGATGAAGCGTCAAAATTCAGATGGAATTGTATCAGCATGTACTATACCCATCTTTTATAGTTCCGAAATAATTTGGGAATATATTGAATTTTGACGATTTTGCAAGAACTAACAGAGAATGCTTTGAAATATTTGTATCAAGTAGCTGGACTGGTTACGCTCACCTGACAGGTGCCTGAAATTAAGGAACTTGTCACTTCGTTCATTCGAATCTGATATTTCAACAAGAATTGTTGGTAATTTGAAATGAAAATTTTTGAAAAACACCAGATTGATAATAAAATGGCTGATTATCCAAACGAGGATATGTTTAATCTCTTTTAAATTCATGGCGAATGTCAAAAAATGGATAGAACTTGCAGGCAATTCAATAACCAATTTCCAAATTTGGCGCCTATGAGTAAAACAAAATTTCGAAGGATTAGAAGCAATTTTCTGCAATTTGGAGGAACAAAATACATAGAAACTAGAAGAAAACCAATTCTCGAGGGCGACGACAATCAAATTAATACGCTAGCGTATTCTCGTGCCAATCCACATGCGTCCATTAAGTCAGCATCATTGCATATTGGATTGAGTTATACTTCCATTCAAAGGACCCTTGAGAAACATAACATGCACCCGTATTCTTTTATCAGACTACAAAAATTGAAACCATTTGACCTTACCAAGCGGCTAAATTTCTATGAAAATTTATTGATTCGGCTTCAAGAAGATGAGACAATTCTGAAAAAAATTATATGGTCTGATGAAGCCAAGTTCAATGAAAGTGGAATAACCAACAGGAGAAATCGACATTTGTGGCCACAGAAAATCCACATTTCATTGAGGTTATTGATTTCCAAAATAGATTCAGCGTGAACGTTTTTGCAATTTTAATGAATGATTTGTTGGCTTATCAAATTTATGAGGAAAATCTTAATGGACAAAGATACCTGGAAATTTTGAGAAGAACAATTAGCAAATTTTTTATATGGATTACCCCCTAACATTCTGAGGGATTGCTATTATCAAATGGATGGTGGAACAGCACATAAAACACGAGCTGTAGATCGGAAGCTAACAGAAATGTTCGAGGATAGATGGTGGGGTAATCAAGGACCAAATTTATGGCCTCCGCGTTCTCCGGACCTGACGCCCCTCGATTTTTATTTATGGGGCAAATTCGAGAATGAAGTGTATCTTGTTCCTGTAAGAAGTAAAGAAGAGTTACTAGAACGCATTCATAATGCTTTTCGTAATATTGATCCTGAGGAAACTAGGAGGGCAACTCATCATGTTCGTATACGAGCTATCAAGTGTATCGAGCAAAATGGGGCCCATATTGAACATTTATTCAGATCGGAAATTAGTTTTCTCCTATGATGTTTGCTATCATTTATTCTTATTAATGTAATTATCTTCGATGATTGGTTTTCGCTTAGTTCCTACAATTTTTATTCATCCGATTAGTAGAAAATTGCTTCTAATGCTTCGAAATTTTATTTTACTCATAGACGGTAAATTTGGAAATTGGTTATTAAATTGCCTGTAATTTCTACCCACTATTTTTTGACATTCTAAAATCAATTAAAAAAAGATTAAATTGTTGTATCTGGCACTATCCTGGCACTGATTTCTTTCAGCTTGGAAGTGGCAAGAAAATATAGTAAACCTACGGCAAATCAATATTTCATATTTGTTTGAGATAGTTTCAAAGCCGTTTTATACTCAGCTAGACTAATCCGAAGGGCCAAGCATCTCTAAGGCATGATGAAAGTTTCGCTATGTGTATGAGCGAGAGGACACTATTTTTATATAGTTCACTGTTTTCTTAAATATGTAATGGAAGATTTATTAACATTTTTTATTGGTTGCAATAATTCTAGCTAGAATGAATCATTTTTACCGCAAAACATGTGTCAAACAATACTTACACTCAGAAAAGTGGCTATCATAGAGAGATTTCCACAAGGTTCATGAAAAGATTTTACACATCCAAATAAACACCTCAAAAAAGTCTAGGGAACACTTACCAATATCTTTAAAATATGAAATTGATGATTCGAATTTATAGAAATCTTTCGGTTTTTGTTAGGATGTATTGTATATTGTTTATTGTAAAACACAAAAAAAATCCTGAACTGATATTTTCGAAACGATATGGAAGCACTTATATTTTTCAGTACCCAGAAGGTCCACCTCTGTTATTAATGACGGTTTGGCATCGTCGCAGCATGCTCAATATTAGATCGTCTATTACATTTTGCCTTAGTCATTCCAAGCCCCCTGAACTGCTATTCGAAGCTCCTGTTCATGACGGAAGACGTTTTGACGCAGGAGATTTCTTTTTAGGGTGTCCCACACATGCTCGATGGGATTCAGATCTGGGAAGCAGGATGGCCACGGTAGAAGATCGATATCATTCTCTTCTTCAAGAACATTCAAGTCAACTCTTGCACGATGAGGAGGGGCATTATCTTGTTGGAAGAGTGGATTTTAACCCATTGTTTGGAGATACGGTACCAATACAGGTAAAACTACGTCATTTCCGTAAGAATTTCCAGTGAGGTTGCTCTGTATGAAAACGAGGTCAATTCTTCCACCAAGGCCAAAACATCACTGATCCGCCTCCCTGCCTAACAACTTCTCGAGCATGCTGAAGACGGTTTTGCTTCCCAGGTTCCCTCCATATTCGAATTCTTCCCGAATCGGGATAATAACTAAATCTAGATTCATCACTGAAGAGAACTGTGGCCCACCTCTCTTGATCCCAGTTTACGTGTTCTTGGCACCAAGCTAAACGAGCAGCGCGATTTCCATGGGTCAGTTGTGGAACTCTTAAAGGACGTCTGGAGTGGAGTTGACCTTCGTGCAGTCGATTTTTTACAGTTTACAGTGGTCTGAAATTTGTTCATCATGAACTCGTGATAGCTCTTGAGCTAATTGAGATGCTGTGGTAGTACGATCTCTTTTGGCTTGTAAAATCAACAATCGGTCTTGGGCGACTGTAGTAATCCTGAAACGACCTGTATGGTTTATGACACTTGAGCTACTTCCCAGAACCCTGGGTACTTCCCGTTGTGAGCTCCCAGCTTGGAGCATGCCAACGGCTCGTAACATCTCTTCTCTAGTCAAATGTCGTCTTTCCATGGTCGAATCACAAAACTTCAATCTTTTATTTGTGCTTACAACCGAAACAAAGTGCCAACTAACTGATTTCAAACACTGAACACATGAAATGATTATAAAGCAGCGTCGCGTCTGCTGTATTTTTATTTTTTTATAAAAAAACTGAAATCTGTTGCGGCACTCTACATAATTTGGTGAGAAATTAATGCAGCTGATCATTTCTTAAAAAAAAATCATCCATATTGATCGTTCTGGATAATAAATTAAATCATTAAATGCTCCAAAGTATCTATGTATAGCCATTCCTAATACACAGTCCATAAAGCTTTTCAGGATTTCACGCTTTAAAAGGATTATCGTTAATCCTGCTTTCTGGAAGAAAGGAAACAATGACATTTCGAAATATTAAAACAGGGATGCTTGAGCTCTTAATTGATGATCAAATTTAAACAGCCTTGATGAAAACAATTTCATCGAGTAGACTATATTCGATGTTTCTTGACAGCACCCAACTGCTTCGTTTCAGGAATCCTTTACGCCTAAATGACGTCAACCATAAATAGGTCATTTGTCACCTTTGATACTTTGTGTATGTTGAGATGTTCCACCTGGCCGTACCTACCAGTTTCATAAATTTTCTGGTGGATCTTCTCTAATATTTTCCTTCTCTGTACCTGGTGAGCCTAGCGCTAGGAGTTCTTTGAATGCCAACGTTTGGCAATCAGATATAACGTGATCTGGTATTTCCGCATGTCACACCATCGGTATAGTGGGCTATCTAAATGAATTCCAATTTTATGTAGGTGAAGACGAAGGCTACAGTATCTTATGAGAAGACCAACAGTCATTAACATATTTTTTTCTACTCAGTGGGATCATATATATATATATATATATATATATATATATATATATATATATATATATATATATATATATCGCAATATGTCTCTACATTGACTAAGTAGGGCTTTCTCAGTACATCCTTCCCTGCAAAGAATAAAGAATGACTGTCTGGAAGGAAAGATTGAGGTACAGTTTCTTGACGTAATTATGCGATCCTTCACCATAACAGAGCAGATATTGAAGTATTATTGAAGTGACCCCTCTGAAAATCTTTCTAGTGTCCTATCTGCTCCAGTCTGTACGCAGAAATTATGATTTGCTTTGCAATACATATGTTTGAAGCTGGCAGGTCATATAATATGTTAACGGCATGAGTCGGGGTGTTAGACCTAGCCCCCGTTATACAATGACACGCCAGTGCAGTGTCAAGTATTTTTAGTTCCTAAGATAATGGTTGGAATTTGGAAGACAAGCTTATTTGAATTAGTTTGATCGCGAAATGGCAATCAAGTACCAAGTTTTATTGTAAGACATTTCTGAATGAATCAAGTGCTTATTTTTATTATTTTGACAGCTCGACGTTCATTAATTTCTGGCAGTGACAGATTCTCGGAATAAGGAAAATGGAGCGAAATTTTGCAGAAGTCCGCCGATAGCCCCCCGTTGAATCGAGAACTTTCCAGTTTTCCCGGGGTTTTGCGCGAATGAAACTATTGCGGCGCAATATATAAAACTCTAGGCTTGTTCTTTGTCCAGGTTTTGAAATGATCGAACACGATAAAAAAATTTGTATGGACATAAAAGCCCGACGAAATTATCCCTTCCATTCGTGAAAAATCGGAAACCTTTTTTATTTTTGCTTTTTTGGTTTTTTTTTCGGCATTTTCGCTCGATCAATCGTTTCGATCACCTTCCGAAAGACCAAAGTTTCCTATTCCGAAGAAATCTCGCTGTTTCGACTTTCCGTTGGCTCTCGGCGACGTTTCGACGAAATTTCTCGAAATATCTTCAGGGCTCCGTCGTTCGATCTAGGGGCTCCAAAGTTGGCACGGACGTTCCTCAAACCCTTCCCCTTCAGAAAAAATACTCGCGGAGGCATTTGGCCACCGTTTTTTTGCCGCGACCCTTCTCCGCCTGGTTCAAACTATCGTGATCCCCTCGTATTATTCCCGAAAAAGGCGTTATAACTTTTATAATATATGTCTTAACTAAGCCTTATTTCAAAGTTTTTACCCAAGTTTTGAAACAGATTATTTGCTGAATGACTACTGAGAGCGTTTCAGCCGACAAAGCCGCTTAGGAAGGCCTCTATCGATATTTCCGATCCCGATCCAGCAGCTGGTATAAATTGCTTTCAAATTTTTCCTAAGAACTATAACGTTATAAGATCCCCACTAATTTCACTTTCATTATATTATGAGTGAAGTTAACAAGCTAACAAGATTGATAAAAGAAGTTATTTGATCAAAAGTGTCATTAATCTGAGATGAAAAAAGTTATGGAATTCAAATCAAATAAATCAAATCAATACAATTATTGAATTCTTGCTTATTCAATTGGTGAGAACATCGTTGGACTACTTTAACACACAACGGGTTATGTAAGTCAAACTGAACAAAATATGAATTGCGGCTACATGAAAGGCGACACAACAAAGGTTCAAGCGTGAAATAGATGGTTAATTTCATGGAGTGCAAAAGCCTGAAGTGTTTATTGCTTTTCTTTGTTCTGTCACTTTGCATAATATACTAGTTTTATTATCCCCAATGAAATGTGATAATTTTCACAATACAGAGCTCACCAAAAGTTCCCAACAAGATGAACAAAATTATTTCCTAATTAAAATTCATAACTTATGATAAGACGTTGGAAATTTTGCTATGAGCCATCACCGTAACATGTGATGTGGTGACTACGGATAATGGTCAATAGCCAAGTAGTTCCTCAAGAAGTTTCGCTTCATAGCATGTGTCAAATATCATAAGAAAAGACTCCAAGGAAGTAAAAAAAATTACCTAGCCGATAGCTCATCGGATTATAATAAGTTTAAAAAATGTGTGCGCTATTTTCGAAATTAGATTTCGTGATTGAACTTGCTTCAACAAGATAAAACCAATTGAAATTAGTAACAAATTTACTGATTCCATGGCAGAACGTATTAAAAATGTAATAAAAGTCAAGGATGGACATATTTCCTACTAACATTATTTGCTGTGCATTCTTTCACTCGATCTTTTTTGTTCATAACAAATAAATCTTGCTTTTTTGAATTATCACTTATACGGGGATTCTCCCAAAAGTATCTAGTGTACCCTTATGTCAGAACCTCTCAGTTCCCTCTGTGGGACATGGGCGTAACCAGAAAGTCTTCATAAACTCCCTGAAAGCCCTTTAATAGCGGTTTCGAAAGGTGTGCATTTGTTTATAGTGTCCTTTTTGTATCGTCGTATTTTTTTCTTTACAAAGAATTAAGGGAAAATCGGAAAAACTAAAACTACCCGAAAAGATTATAATTGGTAATGAGTTGTTGGCTATTGGCTATGATCCTGGTACCAAACGTCAATTTTCTCAGTAGACGCTCATTACGAAAAAATGCAAGTCAAAGTTGAGTCAATGTCAGTCGGTGTTGATTATTTCAAAAACGATGTTATTATGTCAGGAAATATTGAGTGACGTAAAAAGAAGAAAACGACCACAGTTTCGGCATGCGGTGATTGACGGATTCATCACAATATTACGTATGTATAGTCATCGAACTTTGTGCAGCAATATTTGACAAACTACCAGATCTTGAGTCAACGTCAACCTCTACCCTGATATAGCTTTCTTCTATGACTTTTAGCCATTTTCAAGGCTAAAAGCGCCGCCGATTTAAAATCATGAACGTGTTGATAAGTGCAATAGAGACTACTTTGACGGATACCATGAGCCAGACCACGTAGCATAATACATGGGAGGATATATAGAGATAGATAGGATACTTTTAGAACAATCTTCGTATAAACATCTCTTTTGAAGCTACCCAATGGCACTAATGAAAATTGGAAGTTTTCGTGACGAAACGTACTAATAAATACTATAGTCAACTGCATTACCAAATTAATTGCTATTTTACCTCATAGATTTCATACTGTTGCCAGTAGAAGTTCTTTCATAAACTCACTGATCAAAACACCCCGAAATTTCAGTCCCGATTTAAATTTTGTTCCTATTTCCTTCATGGTTGGTAAATACACGTCTCTTTACAAATCTCAACTATTCATTATAATTAACATGTTATGTTATCTAATAAAATTGTATTTACCGTTCGCTTCGCATCAGGAGTAGTATTTGAGTGACAGACTACTCATTCAATTAGAACGATGATAGATGTTTACGTTAAAATAACGCATGTCGATTCAGGGCACGGGTTGTGCGTGTGGAGTGTGCAAATATCAGGGCAAGCTCAAATATAGCCCAAAATGATACTTGCATGTTTGCGATTTTCATTTTATAATTTCAATTACTTCAATTGGTTTGATAATTGAAAGGCTCACTTATTTGTTCATTGATATTATCAGTTGAAGCTTATTTTAGGTAATTCCTCTAATACTCCTGCATGCCTATCCACCTACCAGTCTACCAAAGAAGCTACAAAAATAACAACACATTTACTATCAAAATTGACACAAAAATTTAATTTCTTCAAAAATGAAACTATGATAAATGTCTAGTCTCGGAACGAAGCATTCCCTCCAAAGGTTGTCAATTATTTTAGTGAGTATTTTTTAAAACACTTATCAGGCAACTTCGTCATAATTTCTTATCTATTTAGTTATCATCAACTTTAATAGCGACTATTTCGGCATCAGACATTTTTGTTCTCATAATTTTGATGTAATTCAAAGCAAGATCGTAGAAAAACACAGTTTGTAGAATGTATAAGGATTCAATATGGTGTTTTACATTTCTGCACGTGCATAGACATATCCCAGAGCATAATAGACTGAGCATATATAACAAAATATTATTGTTTTAACTGTCAGTCAAATTAATTCGAACATAATAACTAGCTACACAAATGAGCAAGTACTTAATTTATTTTTCGTCCAGAATAAGACATCATTTTCTTCGCCTGTGGTCAACATTGAATACAAGAAATTACCGTTCTAGCTTCTTATTTTGATGTTAATCCACGTGCATCATTGGCAATAGCAGAGCATGATCTGAAATTACCTCATAGTAGTATTCACAGAATTCTGAAAAAACATGAAAGCACCCTTATAAATGTTGGTCCAAACTCTACAAACTGTCGATCCAGAGCTTCGAATAGAACTGTATATTATTAGGATTATCTGGATGGATGATGCCAAATTTTCTAATGAGGGGGTTTTTAACCGAAATAACTCACACTTTTGTGCCAACAAAAATCCTCATATTAGGAGGAAAGAAATTCTCAAAATAAATTTAGTTTTAATGATTTTCGTTTTTTGTGTATGATGAAAACTTAAATGGTGAACTTTTTATGTAGATTTTGAGGACGGTAGTAAGTGACTTAGTTGACTCTTTATCAGTAGCTGAATTAAGACGTTGTTGGCATTTTGGCTTCAAACCCAAAATCTCAATACTTTTGTGAAGATTTCTAGGAATAACACCTGTTGTGGAAATAATAATCGGTAGAATAAATTTTTTTCATTTTCCACATTTTTTAATCTCGTCGCCAAGCATCATATATTTAGAAATTTTTCATTGTATTTATTTTGTATATTATGTGTGTCGGGTATAGCAATATCAATTATATATGTTATTTGTTTCTGTTTATCATTAAGAATGATATCTGGTCTATTGTGTTTTACAGCTCTGTTGCAAAGAATTGTTTTATCAAAATAAAGTTTCTATTTGTCATTTTCACAAATAATCTCTGGTTCATATTTGTGAAATTTTTCACTTTTGAGAATTAGGTCATGTTTAATTCCTAGATTAAAATGAATAATATTAGTGACGGCATTATGTCTTTCTAAATAATCTGTTGAAGCAAGGACTGAGCAAGATGATAATATATGAAAAACTGTTTCTGAAGAACAAAACATCTACGGCAAGAATCATCTATATTTTGTTTGATGATGTGTTTTCTATAATTCCTCGTGAAAACAACCTGATCCTGGATCGCAATTGCCAAGCCTTCTGTTTCAGCAAACAATTCTCCAGATACTAACCATTTATTCGATGCGATTTCATCAATATAATCATTTTCAATTCTTTAGGGTGCTTTCCGTGTAATTCCTTCTGCATCCAACTTTCCCTTTCAGAATTATCATCAAATATATCAAAATCTACCTTTTGCATTGTCAAGTTCAGAGGTGTAAGATTATAATCTGAAGCAACAACAATATCATGTAATTTAGACGTTCTCTGTTTATCATGAAAATGGGAACGTAGATGAGAAATCTGTTTACTATGAAGATTATTCAAATCAGTTAATCCACGACCTCCAAGATGTCTAGGTAGTGTAACTCTCTGAACAGCTGACTTTGGGTGGTGCTTATCATATTTACAGAGCATTTTCCTCGTTTGACATTGTAATTCAATTAGATCAGTTTTAGACCATTTAATAATTCCAAAAGAAGATGTAAGAATAGGAACTGCATAGGAGTTGATAGCTCTGAAAAGGTTTTTACTAGTTAAATGACTCTTGATGATAATTCTAAGTCTTTTGTAATATGAACTTCTAATATTTTCTTTAGTGATGCTATGGTTAATTATCTTCTCTCGACAAAATCCAAGATATTTATATGTATCTCCTTGATGCATTGGCTCGATTTCGATATTGGAAATCTTTATATAATCAGAGGTGATCTTTCCTTTTTCAATAGAAAGATTTTTACATTTTGAAGCCCAAATTTCATATGAATATCATTGGAATAGTTGAAAGTAATCTCAAGTAGACTTATTATATGTGATCTGGTACCGGCATACAATTTAATATCATCTAAATAAATTAAGTGACTTAATTTGAATTCAGTTGATAGACTCTTTATTTTGAAGCCGAAACTAGTAACATTTAATTCATGAGATAATGGATTAAGGCAAAGACAAAACCAAAGAGCACTTAAAGAATCACCTTGAAAAATGCCTCTTTTGATTGGAATTACTTCGGATTTTAACGATTGTTTTGAAATATTTAAATGAAGATGGGTCCTCCAATTTTTCATTACAAATTCGAGAAAAAAAACGAAGTGTCTTATCAATTTTATAAATTTCCAAAATTTCTTGAAGCCATGAATGGGGAGAACTATCAAAAGCCTTTTGGTAATCAATGAAGGCTGTATGAATATTTCTCTTCTTAGTTTGAGCTTGATTCAAAGCAACAGAATCAATTACAAGTTGCTCTTTAGTGCCAAGGTGTTTTTTTCTACATCCTTTTTGTTGTTCGGAAAGAATATTATAATTCTCCAAATGTGCATAAATTTTTTGGGTAATACATACAGTTAGAATTTTATATATTGTTGGAAGGCAAGTAATTGGTCTATATTGGGACGGATCAATAGTATTATCACTTTTCGGTTTTAAACAAGTAATTCCTTGTGTGAAAAATAAAGGAGTAGCTGAGGGGTTCTTTATTATAAATGAAAAATATTCAGCCAATTTTTCATGAACGCAAGAGAATTTCTTGAACCAAAAGTTATGAATAGCATCAACACCTAGAGATTTCCAATTTTTTGTGTGTTTAATAACTGATGTTATATCTTCGTTCGAAAATTTTTCAAATTGCATGCATTCTACGTTAGAAAATCGAGACCTTTCATTTAAAATCCAACTTGCATTGGAATTGTGTTGCCTTGGCACTGCCCAAATTGAAGACCAATAATCAGTTAGAATATCAATTTTAGGAACTCCATTTCCAGAAATATTTTCATTTGAACCTGATATAAATTTGTAAAAATGTTTTTCATTATTTTTGAATAGTTTGTTTTGGAATTTTCTATCTGAATTTATTTTATATTCACGTAGTCTAATGGAGTATACTGAAAGTTTTTGTTTTAAAGTATCGATGCATTCTATCAGTTGTCCATTATTTATCTCATTATTTGTATGGGTTTTATATTTGAGGAATATTTTTCAAATATGTGCCATAAGTTTTTGATCGATTACCTCTGGAATATTCAGTCAATCTTCCTAAATCACATCTGATAGAAGAAATTTTACCTTCTAACCTTTTTTGCCATGAAGGTTTTTCTTGATATTATAATTAGATCCAAAATTTTCTAATTTGTATCCCGAATGTTTAACTACTGTAATAGCGGCACAATATATAATCAGATGAAGTGTATAAATATTCATTACTTTAACAAGTTGCTTTGGAAGAATATTCTCATTAAGCTCGTTTATACAATCGAAAATTTTCTTTGAATAATGAATTTTAGGAAGTTTAGGTCTTATAGTTGGGTCAATATTTTCAAATAAATTCATTTGATTGAAAAATAAATTTTCTATATCTTTGTTATCAATATTTTTAGATGAATTTTCTGATTTATTTTCGATGTTTTTATGAATGGGACTAGGTTTTCATCTGAAATTTCAGAATTTAAATGTTCTTCTTGTTGAATGTTGTTTTTAATTGATTTTAATTCTGATTCAGATATAAAGTTTCTACTTTCAATATACCGTCTTTGATTCGCAATGCTTTGTTCTGAAATAAAGCAATTGGGGAATTTTTCTTTGAACATATTATATAGTTTAGACATGTACCCTTTTTATTTGTTCCATTATTTGTTATTTTGTAATAACAAAACATAATGAATTTATTCATTTCATAAGTCCATTTCATGCGTTTTATTTTTTATTAGATCTGAATTAGGTGATGAAGTTATGATAAGATTAGAGGAACAAGGTGATTCTACATGATTATGAAAACAGTCATCAAATCTTATGTTGTTTGAAGAATAGACAGAACAAGTAGAAATGTCAGATCCCTTAGATTTACTTCGTGTATGATATGAATATATATATATATATATATATATATATATATATATATATATATATATATATATATATATATATATATATATATCTACCGCGCATTGCAAGGCAATGCTTATAATCAAAACATATCCTGGAATAATTATATATTAGGATAACGTTAAATGTTACGAGAATATATCAATCTACCAGAATATATACAAACTATAGCATCATTAGACAATAATATCAATGTACCAACGAGTAGTGTCAAAGTCTTTCTCCCCGGAAAAATCCAGTGTACGGACCTTATCAAGTAACACTGAATGTTATTCATTCATAGTTTTCTTGTGTGAAGTGATGAACGATCGAATAGAATACTACTCTGAATATATATGATAGAATTATCAGCTAATTATATTACATTTATATATACAAATAAATAAAATATGAAATGAGATTCTGAGCAGCATAAACAAAATAGAAAACCTATGACTCTATCTCATTACTTTTTTCGGAAAGAAACCTACGAAGAATATTTTATGATTTGATGACTGTTATCTTTTGTAACTGTTCAAACAAATTTTTGCTTCAAACCCAAAATCTCAATACTTTTGTGAAGATTTCTAGGAATAACACCTGTTGTGGAAATAATAATCAGTAGAATAAATTTTTTTCATTTTCCACATTTTTTTAATCTCGTCGCCAAGCATCATATATTTAGAAATTTTTCATTGTATTTATTTTGTATATTATGTGTGTCGGGTATAGCAATATCAATTATATATGTTATTTGATTCTGTTTATCAGTAAGGATGATATCTGGTCTATTGTGTTTTACAGCTCTGTTGCAAATAATTGTTTTATCAAAATAAAGTTTATATTTGTCATTTTCACAAATAATCTCAGGTTCATATTTGTAAGATTTTTTCTTTTGGGAATTAGGTCATGTTTGATTCCTAGATTAGAATGAATAAAATTAGCGACGGCATTATGTCTTTCTAAATAATCTGTTGAAGCAAGGACTGAGCAAGATGATAATATATGAAAAACTGTTTCTGAAGAACAGAAACATCTACGGCAAGAATCATCTATATTTCGCTTGATGATGTGTTTTCTTTAATTCCTCGTGAAAACAACCTGATCCTGGATCGCAATTGCCAAGCCTTCTGTTTCAGCAAATAATTCTCCAAAACCTAACCATTTATTTGATGCGATTTCATCAATATAATCATTTTCCAATTCTTTAGGGTGCTTTTCGTGTAATTCCTTCTGCATCCAACTTTCTCTTTCAGAATTATCATCAAATATATCAAAATTTACCTTTTGCATTGTCAAGTTCAGAGGTGTAAGATTATAATCTGAAGCAACAACAATATCATGTAATTTAGACGTTCTCTGTTTATCATGAAAATGGTAACATAGATGAAAAATCTGTTTACTATGAAGATTATTCAAATCAGTTAATCCACGACCTCCAAGATGTCTAGGTAGTGTAACTCTCTGAACAGCTGACTTTGGGTGGTGCTTATGATATTTACAAAGCATTTTCCTCGTTTGACATTGTAATTCAATTAGATCAGTTTTAGACCATTTAATAATTCCAAAAGAAGATGTAAGAATAGAAACTGCATAGGAGTTGATAGCTCTGAAAAGGTTTTTACTAGTTAAATGACTGATGATAATTCTAAGTCTTTTGTAATATGAACTTCTAATATTTTCTTTAGTGCTGCTATAGTTAATTGCCTTCTCTGGACCAAATCCAAGATATTTATATGTATCTCCTTGATGCATTGACTCGATTTCGATATTGGAAATCTTTATATAATCAGAGGTGATCTTTCCTTTTCAATAGAAAGATTTTTACATTTTGGAAGCCCAAATTTCATATGAATATCATTGGAATAGTTGAAAGAAATCTCAAATATAGATAATGGATTAAGGCAAAGACGAAACTTAAGACTTAAAGAATCACCTTGAAAAATGCCTCTTTTAGTTGGAATTACTTCGGATTTTAACGATTGTTTTGAAATATTCAAATGAAGATTGGTTCTCCAATATTTCATTATAATTCAAGAAACAGACAAAGTGTCTTATCAATTTTATAAATTTCCGAAATTTCTTGAAGCCATGAATGGGGAGAACTATCAAAAGCCTTCTGGTAATCAATGAAGGCTGTATGAATATTTCTCTTCTTAGTTTGAGCTTGATTCAAAGCAACAGAATTAATTACAAGTTGTTGCTCTTCACACAAAGAAAACTATGAATGAATAACATTCAGTGTTACTTGACTAAGGTCCGTACACTGGATTTTTCCGGGGAGAAAGACTTTGGCACTACTCGTTGGTACATTGATATTATTGTCTGATGATGCTATAGTTTGTATATATTCTGGTAGATTGATATATTCTCGTAACATTTAACGTTATCCTAATATATAATTATTCCAGGATATGTTTTGATTATAAGCATTGCCTTGCAATATATATATATATATATATATATATATATATATATATATATATATATATATATATATATATATATATATATATATATATATATATATATATATATATATATATATATATATATATATATATATATATATATATATATATATATATCTACCGCGCAGAGTTGACTACCACCAGGTAATTAATACCATTGTCCATCACAACAACCGGATTTTCTCGCTGAAAAGATCTAGTGTATGGACATCAGTCAAGTGACAATGAATGTAATTACATAATTATTCTTGTGTTATGAAGTGATAAAAGGTCGAATCAAATATTGATAATAATATGATAAAATTTTCAGCGAATGATATTTTCTTCATAATACAGATAAACAAATATCGAATAAGTTTCTAAGCAGTTATAACAGTAGCGAAAACCCATGTATCATTATTTTTTCGGAAAGAAACCTACGAAGATTATTCATTGTTGTTCTCTTCTGTTACTGTTCATATAAACCGCAAATTTTAATAATTTTGAGAAAGTTCCTGGGAATAACCGAAGTTGTAGACATTATAATCGGTAGCATGAATATTTTTTTTATTAAAACAATTTTAGTTTTCCACAATAAAGAAAATTGACGAAGATCATCTAGGTATAATTCCAGATTAAATCTCGATAGAATCTCGTTCTTTCCTCTTTCTCTTTGTATGAGATGTAATTATTTTGAATTCCACGGGACTCCGTCATGAAGTACGGTAGTCTGAAATACTATTATTCGGAGACGAGGTAGTACATAAATTCAATTCATTATGACCTTAGCTGCCAGCCAGGCGTGTCACGATATACGGGAAGCTCTTTTATAATATAAAGCGGTCACTGAAGCACAAAATTCGATTACGAGTTGAATCTCATAATAGGAAATAGAAAGCGAGATCTGAGACGTTATATTATCATCCATAGATGACAGACTGAATGAATTTAGTTAGTCAGGTATCTAAACAGTTGCTTCGGAGGTAATACATATGGAAATGGAATTATCAAGAGCACGAGATGGTTGAAATAGTTTCGTATTGTAGATAAATAAGTTGGAATATTAAGTGGAATCATCATAATAGGAAACGACAATTCCATTTTTGATTATTTTAACAGGTTATCTGCTTTTCCATTACTATTTCTTCAATATAAATCTTCGATAATCTGCATTATTCGTCTTAGAAAGTATCCAGGTTTGCAGTATTATTCTTAGGAATCTTCACAAAAATATTGAGGTTTTAGGTCTGAAGGAAAATTTATATGAACAATTACAGAAGATAACAGTCATTAAATCTTGTAATATTCTTCGTAGGTTTCTTTCCGAAAACAAAAATGAGGTGGAATCCTAGGTTTTCTCTTAAGTTTATACTGCTCAGAATCTTATTTCATATTTTATGTATTTTTATATATAAATGTAATATAATTAGCTGATAATTCTATCATTTATATTCAGAGCAGTATTCTATTCGATCGTTCATCACTTCACACAAAGAAAACTATGAATGAATAACATTCAGTGTTACTTGACTAAGGTTCGTACACTGAATTTTTCAGGGAAAAAAGACTCTGACACTGCTCGATGTTACATTGATGTCATTGGCTGATGATGCTTTAGTTTTTATATATTCTGGTCGATGAATATATTTTCATAACATTTAACGTTATCCTAATATATAACCATTCCAGGAATTTTTTTGATCATAATCATTGCCTGACATTGGCATTAATTACCGGGTGGTGGTATTCTTTCATGAAATCGGTTTGATTGCATGAATATATAGCAACTCATATATATATATATATATATATATATATATATATATATATATATATATATATATATATATATATATATATATATATATATATATAAGATGACATATATTTTCCGCGAGGAGTCTACATTTGTAAACTTGAGACAAGAAGAATTATTCAAAAATCTGTAGATCAATGAATAGTTCTTTCTGACAGGCACTAGTTCCCAAATCTGCCCGCCATGCACGCAGCCCCGAAGAGCCACAATGATGAAACTAAGCAGGATGCCGAGAAACGAAGCAGCAGACTGCAGTTTTGTCCTTATTAGGAGCTCATCAGTGTCGCATATCTCTTCTCAGCATTCTAACAAGCTACATCGGGGTACCCTAACGATTCCAGAAAGGACGTCTCTCGTACTTACGTACGAGAGTCGCCCTCTATGGACCTAGAAGGTGAACTCGCTACCGGACTTCGAGAAAGATACGAACAATAACAAAGAGATGTGAGAACGTTAAAAATTCCAACACTTGAGGAACATCATTCGCCGGTCCGTGAATCAACCGTACAAAACGAGCCAAATAATCCCATTGGAAATGGTGTACTGGTTCTCTTTTTCCAGAATGGAACTTCTTGTCGGTGAATATTTGATACTCTTGACAGGAAGGATCATTCATTAATCTATGGATTTTTGATTTGAATAGTTCTTCTTGTCTCAAGTTTACATATGTAAACTCCTAGCGAAGTTCATCGCTGGAAATATTTGTCTCATCAAATATTTAACGACAGGAGGTTTTATTCTTGATAATATATATATATATATATATATATATATATATATATATATATATATATATATATATATATATATATCGTTTCCCAGCATTCTAACAAGCATACGCATACATCAGGGTACCCTAACGATTCCAGAAAGGACGTATCTCTTACATACGTACGAGAGTCGCCCTTATGGACCGAGACGGTGAACCCGCTACCGGACTTCGAGAAAGATACGAACAATAGCAAACAGATGTGAGAACGTTAAAAATTCCAACACTCGAGGAACATCTTTCGCCGGTCCAGGAATCACATCAACGGTACAAAATGAGCGAAAAAATCCCATTGGAAATGGTGCTCTGTTCCTTTTTCTCCAAGATAACACCTCCTGTCGGTAAATATTTGATAGCTCTTGTCAGGAATTATTATTCATTAATCTACAGATTCTTGAATAATTCTTCTTGTCTCAAGTTAACATATGTAGACTCCTCGCGAAATTTATCGCGGAAAATATTTGTCTCATCAAATATTTACCGACAGGAGGTTTTATTCTGGAAAATGGGGCACCGTAGCACCACTTCCAACGGGATTGTTTCGCTCGTTTTGTACCGTTGATGTGATTCACTGACCGGCGAAAGATGTTCCTCAAGGGTTGGAATTTTAAACGTTCCCACATCTATTTGTTATTATTCGTATCTTTCTCGAAGTCTGGTAGCAGGTTGATCGTCTCGGTTCATAGAGAGCGACTCTCGTTCGTATGCACGAGATTAGGGTTAGGGTACCCCGATGTAGCTTGTTAGGATGCTGAGAAGCAAGATCCGACACGGATGAGCTTCATTTCTCGTAATTCTGCTTAGTTGCACTATTGTGGCTCTTGGGGGCTGCGTGCAGATTTGAGAATAAGCTCTTAACAGGAAGGATTATTCATTCTTCTAGTCTCCAATTTATATATATATATATATATATATATATATATATATATATATATATATATATATATATATATATATATATATATATATATATATATATATAGGAAATTCCCGAGTCGTCATTCCCGGCAAGGTTACCAACTTGGTGTCGAAGCAATCAATTCTTAAACGTGAACAGAATCAGAAAATTTCAAACTGACTCCCTTCATGCCAGCATAGATGTACAAGCTGTAGGAAGTCAGATAGTTAGAGTAACGTTCGACTAACTGATATCCCACAAGAACGAAAAGTCCACAGGATCAAATACGCTGGAGGACTAGTCCCAAAATATGGGGTAACGGACGTGACATTGATGGTTGAAGATGCCAGATGAAAACTCAAGAACACAAACAATTGGGTAGCTCTAGGCAATGATCACACCAAAGACCCAAAGAAATATCGCCCAATAACATACTTGCCTACACTCCTTAAGATGCTCACGGGATGGCTGGTCCTTCATATATACAAATCCTGGAGAATTGATGCAAGGAGTTATTTGTGATAGATTACATTGTAATAAAATAGGCGAAAAGAAATATTTTACATCTAAAATACGAAATCCAGAAATTAAACTCTGTAGAATCATATTCTAGCGGAATACTCTGTGCCCTATAGTTCTGTTTGACTCTAAATTGCTTGAGCGCACTAGGCAATAAAGGTTCAGAGAATTATGTTATCACAGATCAAACCAGTCAGGTTTTTTGCACCAACTTCATATGTATTATTTTAAAATATATTCTCGAACGTAGAATAAATAAGAAGGCAACTAGAAACAGTGGCAGTATTCAGGGACGCCATTCAAATGAAAATGGGAATTCGGAAGTATGCAATTGTACATGTCAAAGGAGGAAAATTCAAAATGACAAATCAGGTATGACTCAGATGAACAGCAAAATATTACTACTCTAGGCGAAAAAGAATCTCAAAAGATACTCGCACTTCTGCATACACTAGACATAAGAGCATCTGAAATGAAAACACTTCGGGAGAGAAATGCCAACACATCTGAAAGAATATTTTAAAGGACTATCTTCTTTCTGCGGTAAATTTTGGTGTTATAGCTGCACGACCCAGATTTCAGCCATGAACTATAGATAGATCAAAAACTCGCTGGCAAATGAAATATTTAAACTATCAAATATCGAGAAACTGAAATTTCTTACTTACCTACTTGCGTTCTGGATACCCCTCCCGGAGAACGGAGAATCTTCTCGATGCATTATCAAGTTAAACTTACTAAAGCCTATCTAAAACACATAATAGGTCGAAATATCGACTCTAGTGAGTGTTGCAAATGCTCAAGCGAATTTATATAACTTCATTTTGTTGAATCTTGGCGCTTGGATCATAGCTGCATAGTTAGTAGCATTTACCATTAGGCAATATGCAAGAAACTTTGGCATATCAAACAATCAGTAGAGCATTTCCTCTGACGAAGACGAAATTATGAATATCTCCAAGTCATATGTGTAAAATGTGAATATCTATGAGAATCTTGTGTTTGAAAAAGAAGAGATGCATAAACTCTGAGCAGTCAGTATAATTCCGTTGGTGATTTCGATGAATTGTCTGTTGGAAGAACATCTCGTCGAGATTACAAAGCGACTGGACCTGGACAAAGGGTTAGTATCGATTGTTCGAAAGGAAGCAATAATGGGCATGGCACACATAATGAGAATGTTTCTCGATAATTTACCATTTAGCATTTAACAAGACTAATTTACACTACTCGTCAACAAGACGCCATTTCGAACCAACATGGCTTTTAATTTTCAGAGATTCCGCATAGTATATTTTTCTGCCTCAATGCGTCAACAATTTTCAATTGTAGATTGAAAGAGAATGGTTTCTGAGTACAAATGGTACTTTTCCGTAAACAAACTACTTTCGATACTCTCGTTCTTTCTTGCGTCTGGCCAAAACAAGATATGAATAGTCAGCCACTATATAGATTTAGCCGTTTTCATTTGGCAGTTTAGCCTGATTATAGCACAAATGGATGTTTTACTGTTTCTACTCCTGACAAATAATTATATTAATTGATCACTGTTTCGCGGTTTCGATCATGAACGAGAGTTCAAAACCGCGATGACAGGGATCTATTAATTCAATTTATTTGCTATTAGTAAAAACATGGTAAAAATTCCTTTATTGTTTTAATAGTCAGACAACTTGATATTTATGAATAAAGCGCTCTCTATTTAGTGTTTCGCCATTTAGTCAATTCAAAACTTCATCCCGAATTTTGTTTTCCTTATTTTTCATGTTGTCTAGGCAGTTTTCTTCGTTGTTGGTATAATAAATTGGTACACCGTTTATCTTATGACCACTGCAATATTAAGTTTTCTGAGTATCATTTGAATAACTGGTATTATTCCTAAATACCATCTCAAAAATATTGACATGTTTGGACCTGAAGAAGTTATATGAACACTTACAAATTATAGGAATCATTAAGACTTTTAATGTTTTTTGTAGTTTTTCTTCTATTTTCAGAGAATACTGTTTGGAAACTTATTTCATATTGAATGAATATATACAGGGATATCCACCGGGACCGTCCGTTAAAAACTTTTTAAGTTCTAATTACAATATCAAGCTGAAATTTTATACGCGGCCATAACTAGCGATTTCCAATTAGAGTGAAATATTTTCAAAGTGATACCATTTCCGGTTATACCGGAAGTGTGTCATAACCTTTGTTATTTCAAATGGCAATCTACCTTTTTTATTATACATCTAGAAGTGACATTTGAGCAAGGCATAAAATATCCAAGCTGTTGGCACTGTCAAAACTTTTGACAGATTTAATTATTTTTGTTATAAACTCGATTTTTGAGGAACATTCAAAAAATTGTAGCTCGTAGATCTTTTGCACTACAGACACAATCCTGCTTGGGTGGATACAAGAAGAATCAAGAAATCTACACACGTCAAATGTTTATTGCGTTGTTTTGTATGATTTTTTCAATTTGGCCTTTTTCAAACAGCACTAACTAAATTTCTTCCAATTGCACGTGCCAACTTTTATATCGCCATCAGATGAAGCGTCAAATTTCAAATGGAATTGTATAAGCATGTACTATACCCATCTCTTATAGTTCCGAAATAATTTGGAAATATATTGAATTTTGATAAGTAGCTGAACTGGCTACACATACCTATCAGGTGCCTAAAATTAATGTATACGAGACAGCTCGTATACGATGAGTTGCCCTCCTAGTTTCCTCAGGATCAATATTACGAAAAGCATTATGAATGCGCTCTAGTAACTCTTCTTTACTTCTTACAGGAATAAGATACACTTCACTCTTGAATTTGCCCCATAAATGAAAATCGAGGGGCGTCAGGTCCGGAGAACGCGGAGGTCATAAATTTGGTCCTTGATTACCCCACCATCTATCCTCGAACATTTCTGTTAGCTGCCGATCTACAGCTCGTGTTTTATGTGCTGTTGCACCATCCATTTGATAATAGCAATCCCTCAGAATATTAAGGGGTAATCCATATAAAAAATTTGCTAATTGTTCTTCTCAAAATTTCCAGGTATCTTTGTCCATTAAGATTTTCCTCATAAATGTGATAAGCCAACAAATCATTCATTAAAATTGCAAAAACGTTCACGCTGAATTTATTTTGGAAATCAATAACCTCAATGAAATGTGGATTTTCTGTGGCCACAAATGTCGATTACTCTTGTTGGTTATTCCACTTTCATTTAACTTGGCTTCATCAGACCATATAATTTTTTGCAGAATTTGTCTCATCTTCTTGAAGCCAAATTGATAAATTTTCACAGAGATTTAGCCGCTTGGGAAGGTAAGTTGGTTTCAATTTTTGTAGTCTGATAAAAGAATACGGGTGGATGTTATGTTTCTTAAGGGTCCTTTGAATGGAAGTATAACTCAATCCAATATCAATAATAAAAAACAAGTACTGTGTTTTAAGGAATTTTACTTAATAATTGCGATTCGTAACGCGTTTCACTACACCGTAGCTTCTTCAGACGAAAGATTATGCAGAAAAATATAAATGAGAATATAACTATGAATGTTCTTGAGTAATTAAAAGCTTATTGGTTGATTCTTCTTAAGTGGTTATTTATGACAGGTATATTCAATAAAATTAAGGAATAGATTGCTCCCCGAAAAGATTCAATAGAGGTGAAGGGCTTAAATCGACTTGTTCATTGATGAGTCTACCTGAGTGTTTGTATTTATTTATTTCTAAAGTTTCCCAAAGATCTACCTTCCAATATTTATTATCTGTATGCAAAATTTCAAACTGTGGGTCGAAAGAATGATTATTTTCTAAGAGATGATTCGCGTAATTTGAATCTGATTTTTTATTTGAAAAACTGCGTTTATGTTCCGATATTCTAATATTAAAATTTCTATGTGTTCTACCAATGTAGAAATTATCACAGTCATTGCAATTCAATCTATAAACACCTGATTTATTGTTTTCCCTGGTTTGGTTTTATTATTTTTTATATATTTGCCTAAATTATTATTAGTTTGGAAAGCTATGTTGAAATTATTGCTACTTAAGAATGATTTCAGTTTCTCACTTGTAATGCCAACGTAGGTTAAGGTGTTGAATTTTTGTTTCAATTTATCGACAGGGTAAACTTCATTCAATGCGATTCTACTTTGTTTTTATTCAAAATATTATTTATTAGTTTGGGATTGTAACCATTATTTTTGGCTATTTGTTTAATCAAATTTAGTTCTTTGTTGAAATTTTCTGGTGATAGCGGGATGTTAATCAATCTATGAATAAAACTATTGAATGCTGACATTTTATGTTGATATGGATGACACGACGAGTTATGTATTATAATATCTGTATGTGACGGCTTATGGTAAATTGCGAAAACATGTTTTCCATTTTCATTCGAAATTGTTACGTCTAAGAAATTTATCGAATTATTGCTTTCTATTTCGGTTGTGAATGCAATTTTGGATGTAATGAATTTATATGATTTTCGAAAATTTTCAACTGTCTATCTGTTCCTGTGAAGCAAATAATGATATCGTCTACATAGCGATACCAGTATAAACAATTTTTACTGAGTGGATGATTATGAATTAATTTCTCTAAGTTATTCATGAAAATTTCTGCTAACAAAGGACTTAACGGATTGCCCATAATCAAGCCGTCTTCAATAGTATAATATTTGTAATTGAAATGGAAATAATTTTGATCTAAACAAATTTTTAATAATGAAAGAATATCTGATTTAATGATAGTATTGACATGATTCCTTTCTAATAATTCTCCAACTAAGTAATACGTATCTTTTGAAGGAATGTTGGGAAATAGATTCTTAACATCGAAAGAAATAAGTTTGGAATTAGGTGGTTTAGTGGTATCTTTGATATTGGCAATAAGTTCGTATGAATTTTTGACCGAAAATTCAGATTTAAAATTGCAATGTTTTATTAGCAAGTCGTTGAGGAATTTTGAAAGTTTGAACGAAGGTGCCGTTACATAAGAAACAACAGGTCTAATAGGGTAATTAGGTTTATGAAGTTTTATCAACGAATATAATTCGGGGATTGTGGATTGGAGTTAATGAATTTATATTTTCTTGGTCTGTAATTAATGATTTTGCTGTCGAAATTATGTTTTAACAACTTTCTGAAATTTTGCGGTAGGATCCTTAGTTGATGTTATATAGTTTCCGGCTGTTAAGAATTCTTCAGTTTTAGAAATATAATCGGTTTTACTAATCGCAGTGACGGTGTTACCTTTATCTGCTTTAGTGAATACTAAATCGTTCTTGGTACTATTTTCACGAATTGTTTTTATTATCTCATAATCGGAATTGCAATGAGGTGATAATTTCGAAAATTCTTCTTTGATGATTTTGCTGTTTGATGTTTGGCTAAAATATTATCTTTGGAGTTTTTGAGAATAATTTCGGAGTCGATGCCTAACTGTTCAAATTTAGTTTTATTATGTTTTGGATGTAAATTATGTTTGAATCCTTTTTCTAATAGATCTTTTGTGGTTGTGTAAAATCGGTATCAGTTAAATTAGTGAATCTTTCAAAAATTTATGGTCTGTAAATTTATCAGTTGAAGGTTAGAAAGTTGAAGGGTGGAGAAATTTTGAATTTAAGTGAATTCAACTTTTCTGTTGTTGCTGAAACTTTTTATGAATTAAAATTTTGACATCGTATCTGGATTCAGAGTCTAAAATATCAAACTCAACAAGGTGCAATCTAAACAATAATTCCGTATGGATTACCTTCAAATTGCAAACATATATTTGAAGGTAATCCATACTGAATTATTGTTTAGATTGCACCTGTTGAGTTTGATATTTTAGACTCTGAATCCAGATATGATGTCAAAATTTTAATTCATAAAAAGTTAAATCAGTTTATAACAAAAATAATTAAATCTGTCAAAATTATTGACAGTGTGCCAACAACTTATGTATTTTATGCCTTGCTCAAATGTGGGTTCTAGATGTATAATAAAAAAGGTAGATTGCCATTTGAAATAACAAAGTGATGACCCACTTCCGATATAACCGGAAATGGTATCACTTCGAAAATATTTCTCTTCTATTGGAAATCGCTAGTTATGGCCGCGTATAAAATTTCAGCTTGATATTGTAATTTGAACTCAAAAAGTTTTTAACGCAAGGTCCCGGTTGATATCCCTGTATATATGAAATATTTCCTGATCAAAATTCTATCACGTGTTTTTTACAGTGCTAACTTCAATCACCACTTCATTACAAAAAAAGCAAGAGTGATATTACATTCAGTGTTATTTGACTAAGGTCCGCATACTGCAGTTTTCCGAGAAAAAAGCCCTGGCGTTACTTAATGATACATTGGTATCATTAATAGTGTTTTTATTTGTCAGTATATTTTTGAAGGTTGGTATATTTTCTTAACAATTTATGTTATCGTAATCTTTCCTGGATATATTGTGACTATAATCATTGTCTAGTATTTGTATTTAATAGGACAGAGAGTTTTCGTTCTTTCTTAAATAAATTTTCACTATTCAACCATTTATTTGGAGAATCTTTATACAACGCATTGTTCTGAAAATATTGGTACTATATATTAATCACCTTGGTCTATTTTCCCATAAAAATGAATGTACTGTCAAACTTTGATATATCAATAATTTGTGATTCCAATGAAAACAAATAATTATTCATTTATTGCGACAAAATTGCAACTTCTCAAAACATATTCTTAGTATCATGCTTGTTCTTATAACATCATCTGTATGGGCAATAGGTAATTTATAGTGGCAATACCTGCAACATACATTTATTCTAAACTGAAAACCGTGTAATTTAATTTGCAATTAAATAAACCATCATTCGCTTACATTAATAATTATCACAAAAATTACTAATCAATCATGGATAATGATCATGTTCAATCAAATTCTGCTTCATATGAACTTAACACATGATTATTGATTCCCTCGATGGAGAATGATTGAGTTTGCTCAAAATTATGTGTGAAAATACCATATATCTGATAAATTCAATTAAATGGTACGCGAAGTTGATTAATTTGATAAATTTACGGACTATTTATATGCATGAAATAGGATGACTTCCTCATAGAAGCAATTTATAAAGAAAATGTTTAATGAATAAATTGAATTGAAAATACATGTATAAAGATTTAATTACAAGGAATAATGAAATAATGGAATTAAGATTGAAATGATTATATTTAGCAATAAATATTAATGTCTTTCAATTTAACGAAATGAATTTACTATAAATATATATAATCTATAAAATTAATAGTTGACTTTCGAATATCTTTTCCGAAACCTTGCACTTCAATATGATACTAATAATAATTAACTTTTATCGATATTACTCATACTTCATTTTCCTATTTTTCTACAACATTTCATAGATTTTAGGTAATTTACAAACAACCGATTTTAGAATACAAGGTGTCCCCCAAGCTCTATGACATACTTTGATATTCCTGCAGCAACTCTAAGACAAATTAGTGAGAGTAGCGCGATCCTTATCTTCTTAAATTCGAAAATATTGAGCTTTAAAAATTTGATCCTCGCGGTATCTGAAATCACATTTTTTAACATACAAGAACGATTCTATGCTGTTACCATAGATGGAATTAAATCATATCTTGTTTTATAGAAGGTGACATTCGTAAGCATAGTAAAATGATTATTGAGAATGATGAGATACTTCTGATGAATAAATCTTGTATTAAACCTTTATATATTCGAATTGAATATGTATTCCTTAAATAATGTAGAATATTTATATGATATAGATCATTTCCATTGTGTTTGCTATGGAAGCACAACTGCTAGGAATACCATAGAAGATTTCCACAAAGACATCTTCCTGTTAGTATAGTTTTTACTTCGGTACTTTGGAAAGAAACAGGATATATATATATATATATATATATATATATATATATATATATATATATATATATATATATATATATATATATATATATATATATATATATATATATATATATATATATATATATATATATATATATATATATATATATATATATATATATATATATGTTTGAATATATGAAACCTTTCTTTTTTTCGCATGATATATATATATATATATATATATATATATATATATATATATATATATATATATATATATATATATATATATATATATATATATATATTTAGGGGTTTCACCCCGACGAGTTGCCCATATATCTGTTCATGCAATCAAACTGATTTCATGAAAAATATAAAACCACCACCCGGTAATTAATACCATTGCCAGGCAATGATTATAATCAAAACATATCCTGGAATAATTATATATTAGGATAACGTTAAATGTTATGAGAATATATCAATCTACCAGAATATATACATACTATAGCATCATCAGACAATGATATCAATGTACCAACGAGTAGTGTCAGAGGCTTTCTCCCGAAAAAATCCAGTGTACGGACCTTAGTCAAGTAACACTGAATGTTACTCATTAATAGTTTCCTTTGTGTGAAGTGGTGAACGATCGAATAGAATACTGCTCTGAATATAATTATGACAAAATTGTCAGTTAATTATATTACATTTATATAAACAAATAAATATAATATGAAATGAGATTCTGAGCAGTATAAACTAAAGAGAAAACCTATGACTCTACCTCATTATTTTTTCGGAAAGAAACCTACGAAGAATATTACAAGATTTGATGACTGTTATCTTTTGTAACTGTTCAAACAAATTTTCTTCAGACCCAAAATCTCAATACTTTTGTAAAGATTTCTAGGAATAACACCTGTTGTGGAAATAATAATCGGTAGAATGAATATTTTTTCATTTTCCACATTTTTAAATCTCGTCTCCAAGCATCATATATTAAGAAATTTTCTCATTGTATTTATTTTGTATATTATGTGTGTCGGGTATAGCAATATCAATTATATATGTTATTTGATTGTGTTTATCATTAAGAATGATATCTGGTCTATTGTGTCTTACAGCTCTATTGCAAATAATTGTTTTATCAAAATAAAGTTTATATTTGTCATTTTCACAAATAATCTCAGGTTCATATTTGTAAAATTTTTTCTTTTGGGAATTAGGTCATGTTTAATTCCTAGATTAAAATGAATAATATTAGCGACGGCATTATGTCTTTCTAAATAATCTATTGAAGCAAGGACTGAGCAAGATGATAATATATGAAAAACTGTTTCTGAAGAACAGAAACATCTACGGCAAGAATCATCTATATTTTGTTTGATGATGTCTCTCTATAATTCCTCGTGAAAACAACCTGTTCCTGGATCGCAATTGCCAAGCCTTCTGTTTCAGCAAACAATTCTCCAGAAACTAACCATTTATTCGATGCGATTTCATCAATATAATATATATATATATATATATATATATATATATATATATATATATATATATATATATATATATATATATATATATATATATATATATATATTTTAAATACAACGTGATTCCAAATGGAAGACAAGACAATTTCTATACTTACTGGAATGTATTGGGAGTTACTATACCTATTTTCATGAATTGTATCCGAGAAGAGGTTGACTTACTCTTCTACTCTATTCTTCGTCAAGTTATTTAGATTGTCCCAGGTGATATTATAGAATGCATTCCGAAGTCTTAACTATTTATATCACCATATTTCGGGTTAACGTCATCGAAAATGTAAGTTACTGAAATAAGTAATGATAATTTCAAACGATTTCAGGCATTTATTGCTTGTCACAATTTAAGTAGATAAAGAACTTGAAAGAAAATATTGAAAGAGGTTACAGAACAGGGTCACTACCTTGTATTGCCTCTACAGGCAACAATCAGTGCTGCATCCTGGAATCGAGAGTAGCAGATCTAGAATGAATTCCTGAGGACTATTATTGTATTCCTCGTAGAAGTCTTCTGAAGCAAAACAAAAATCTTCGCTTGAAATGGAAAATCTCTGATTCCCCAGTGAAATTTTTCCTTATGTTTTCGATAATATTCGAATCTGAACCGCAGGCTGTCTACTCCAAAGTTTGTTTACCAATTTCCATAAAGTCTTCACCAATTGTTAGAGCCAATGGAACAATATGTTCTTTCAGACATTTTCTCCATATCGGGTAGTAGTTAATAAACCATTCATAGAAACGCGATCAAATTAAATTTCCAGCCTGAGTCACTACGCCACAATCACCAAAGTTCCTTCTCATTGTTCGCCAATTTTTCATTCTTCCATCTCCAATAACAATAAATCGTATCCGGCATCATTCTTGAGCTCACCAGCTTCTTTGGAGGTGGGCAAAATGCATCGGACCACTACGATGTCTTAGCTGCAACTAGTAAACAACTGTCTTCCTTTCGCAGATATTCACAAGAAAGTGATCATTTTATTCCAGAATGTCTATCATACGACCGATACCATTTGATTCTAGATACATCCACAACAGAGCCATGATACTTGAAACAGAGCTACTGTTCAAACCAAATATTATCCTGGTGAATGCATATTTTTTTTTTTAATATCTGAATACAATAAATTGAATTATTCAGAAATCTTCTACTTGATATAATAGAGATATTTAATAACACGTTAAATCGACCACACATTGGTACTCCGAAAAAGAAAAGTATTCAATCCAATCATCCAAGGCACATAGCGATCAGACCATTATCAACCTTTGAAATTGTCATCATCGAAGAAAACTTTTTGAAATAAATGTCTCACTGTCGTTAATTGAATTTTTACTCAGTGCAAAAAAATACAGATACATTCGTTGCCTCTTGTAACTTGTAATTAAAAACCAATGACTTGAGATTTTTAAATGGAACTGATAAGAAAACCGAAGAATGCAATTTTTAATATGGAAAACCATTTATATCGTTCGATGAAAATAATTTATCTTGTCAGTAAATATTTATTATTTTTACTTACGTCAAACGGACCAATCTTCTGTTGATCAAATTATTTTTCAATATAAATGCCGTATAACTTTTTACAGAGTCGTCTGATTGAGAAGATTTCTTTCCATGGAATAGAATATGCACTTCCATGCTGTAAAACAAGTTTTGCTCACATCGTTCACGTACATTTCTCAGCATTTCTGGTTCAATTATCGGCATCCATTAATGATCCGAATTGGCAAATCATCCAGTGACTCAGGTTAGGTAGCGTAGATCTTAGGTTTCAGGTGACCCTATAGAAAAAAGTCCAGTGGCACCAGATCAGGTGATCTCAATATGTCCCCTTTTTCCAATCAATGCCTGGGGAAAATTTTCATCTAAGAACTGACGCACAGGTTGAACGAAATGAGGTGGTGCGCGATCTTGTTGAACCCAACCTGAGTCACTTGATGATATACGAATTCGAATCATTAATGAATGCCTTCAAATTGAACCAGAAATGTTGAGTAAACTACGTGAACGATTTGAGCAAAACTGATTTTACTGCATGGAAGTGAATGGTGCCCATTTTCAGCACTCAATAAACTAATAAACATCCACTTTTTTAGCTGCCATTTCGTTAACGATGAAAAGTTTTATAGCAAAAATTTAGGGTCAGATAGTACTCAGATCTTCAAAATGAGGTATCGCAACATCCCTCATCCCTATTCAAAATCAGGGGGTTGTGCTCACCCCTGGTAGGTGATTGAAGTTACGGTGATGAAAAAATCGGAAAAGTTGTAACCCCTTGAATCAGAAATCGACTACTGAGGAGTTTGCTTGACTGTCTTCCATATCTTTTATCAGATCAACATAAGGTTTCGTCATTTTGTATATATTTGTACCAAGTTTTAACACTACCGGTTTTTACATGAAAAGCCAGCGAGTGAGCTGACATTCTTTCTTCAAGATTTAATGGGACTAACTCTGAAGCATGTTCGATTCAATGACAAAATAAACATCTAAATCAGAGTAGTTATACGGCATTTATATGAAAAAAATATGCGGATCAATAGAAGATTGATCCGTTATTCGTAAGTGAAAAATGATGTATTTAATACCAAGTAAAGTTATTTTCATCAAACGATTTCGATGGGTTCCCATATTAAAAATTACGTTCTCCGGTTTTCTTATCAATACCATTTAAGAATCTCAAGTCATTGATTTTTAATTAAAAAGGGCAATGAATGAATCTCTATTTTCTGCACTGAGTTCAAATTCAATTAACGAAAGGGAGACATTTATTTCGAAAAGTTTTCTTCGATTCATCTCAGTAACTCATTGTTTGTAGGAGCTATAAAATTTTCAATGATGATAATGATGACAATTTCAAAGGTTACCAATGGTCTGATGTGTGGTCAATTTAACGTGTTGTTAAATATCTGTATTATATCAAGTAGAAATTTCTGAATAATTCAATTTATTGTATTAAGATATTAAAAAAAATATGCATTTGTCAAGAAAAGATTGTAGTTATGTTTAAGGATCATGGTGGATGTATCTTGAATCACATAGTTTTGGTTGTAGGATAGACACCTTCTTGTGACGTAGGTTTAGAGAGATCGCTATGAGAATGCTGAAGAACAACAGTTCTTTAAGCATCGGAGCGATCCGATGCATTTTGCCCGCCTCCAAAAAAGCTCAAGAATGATATCGGGTACCATTTTTACGGAATTTTATTGTTTGCAGATGGAAGAATGAAAGATATTCTCAAGTTTGCCGAACAAAAAGAAGGAACTTTTGTGAGAGTGAGGTAGTGGCTCAGGCTGGAATTTCAATCTGATCCCATTTCTACGAACGATTCTTAACTACTATGCGCTTAGAAGAAGATGCTCTGGCAGAACATGTTGTTACATTGGTCCTAACAGTTGGCGAAGGCTTCGAAGAGCACATAGCGTGAGCTCTGAATGACTTCTTGCTGGAAATTGGTATACAAACTTTGGGGTAGACATCCCGCGGTTCAGAATTGAATAATATTGAAAATATTTGAGAAAATTTTCATTGGAAAACCAGAGATTGTCCACTTCAAGCGAAAAGTATTATTGTGTTTTAGAAGACATCCGCGAAAAACACAGTATTAGGCCTCGAGAATTCATTCATGATCAGCTACTCTCGATTCCACGATGCAGCACTGATTGTTGCCTGTAGAGGCAACACTAGGTAGTGACCCTGTTCTGTGACCTATTTCAAGTTCTTTTTCTATTAAAATTGTGGCAAGCTATAAATGTCTGAAGTCGTTTAAAATTGTCATAATTTATTTCAAAATTCACATTTTCGATGGTGTTAACCCAAAGTAAGGTGATGTAAATAGTTAACAATTTGGAATGCATTCCATAATGTAACCCAGGACAATCTCTGCGTCTGTATAGATACTTACAAAATTTTTCATAGTGTGAGTAAATCAACATTTTCTTGGATACAAAACCATTTTTAACTCATAGGTATAGGTCTTGAAATTGTCTCTCATTTTTTATCACTAAATAGAGGACGTTCTATTTAAAATCAGGCAAAAAAATTATATCTATCTCAGAACACCCTGTATAGCTGTATCAACAATTTCCCATATTGCTCATGGATATTTAGGTTCGAGAGAATAATTTGGTATTAAAATTGAGATTCTAATACGATTTCAGTAGATAAAGAGATGTTCGAAAAAAGCGATATTTTCACAGTGTCGATAACTTCGAAAACGGTTGAGTTTATGCATCTACTAATCTATAGAAACTCATCTTATATCGGAATAACAAGTTAAAAATGATGAGAAGTATAGGGCGCTCCATGAAAAAACATGACTTGGATATTAATCTATTAATTATGACAGGCAATAAATCAGCTTCTAACTTTTTACTTATATACTTCTTCAATATATTCAACAGGAAGAAAGTTATCGAACGATTGAACACTAGATGGACACCCGGTATACTTCCCTATGAGAAATTAATCAGCTCTCAAGTGGTATCTGTTATTGTTATTTCTATAATCAAGTAGTAAAATGAATAAATGAAAAATATCTTGGAGCATTGAATATGAACACCATCAAGTTACTCTTTGTGCATCTCATAGTCTAGTCTATGATCTATTTTAATTAGTGTCTATTCAAAATGTAGAATTCAACGATGTCAACGGTTCAATTGAGGCCAGGATGATGATTAAACTTCGAAAACCTAACTTTATATATATAACATCAATCAACTAATACATTCACTCACATTATACCATTTCAGCAACATATTACACTTATCTACCATCACAAAATAAATCAATTATGAAATAAAACTTTCCTGGATGCAGGACATGCGGATTCGATATTATCAGCATATCTATCAAAGTGTACATACCGTTCAAAATAATTGATGCTTCGTATTCAAAGTGTGTACATATACATAACTCTACAGGTAGATACCAACCATTAGATGTGAATAAAACTCGAGATTTCGATCTTTATTATGTTGGAAGATACTCATTACGATTAAAATGCGACTGTAGGCAATGGCAAATTAGTCTATTCAATTAATTGGAGTATTGGTCACTTTTGATGTGAAAAATCGGTAAACAGTTAAATGTGACAACTTGAAGTACGAGAAAATGTTCTAGAGGAAATGTAGAAATGAACGGATTAAATTGCACCTGAATCTAATGCGATTAGTTTACGGTTATACACAGTTTTTCATTTTATAGTAAAAAAGGCTTTCAAATATCTGAAAAGGGTTTTGCCTGTTGACATGCATTCATCGCTATCGGATAAGTTTTTCAACGCATTCTTGTTCAATCAATCGAATAGCCTTCATAACGCAATAACATGTACTCTAGCGAAAGATTGCCGGAGAGTAATTGAATAATTCCAACTTAATTAAGTCATCATATGGGATAGTTTGAATGACTCCAACAAAAATTAAAACTTCTTCTTTTATACTCTTATTTTTATAGTTACTTCTGCTTTCGAATAAAGTCGAAATTTCAGAAATCTCGTTTTTCCATAAATTATGAAATATAGGTTAGGTTAGATCATCAATCTTTCTGTTTTGAAATTACCGATAATGTATAAATGTTTCTAACTTTTTTTTCAGAAATTCGAGGTGTCAAAGTAAATGTTGTTGATTCATCGCTGCATCAAAAAGTATAGAAAATCATAGTGAAGCATCTTAATCGTTTGAATATGGTAGCCAAAATAATGTTGCGCATTTATCTCATTTCTCTTTAAGAAGAACCGAAGATATAATTGAATGTGATTTGGTATTTCAATCTAATTTAACGAATACGCAGCATAGTTGGTTTTTATCCAATTATGTGAAGAATGAAGTGTTCCCGAAATATATTAATCCCAAGACCCTCAACAGTAACCCTGCAGCACGGAGAGGCATACTACAAGGAAATATGAAATAGGTGAAAATGGATATCAAAATACAACACAGCCAACGTGACAACGACAACATCTTTGTGAAGATAATCCATTCAGAGTTGCTTTATAGTTACATTCAATAATAATACAGGATATTTTGAATATCTGAACGATATTCAAAGTTGATTCATTAATCCAAAAGAAATATGAAACTCAGTTCCAAAAATTAACATGCCTCATTGTTTAGAAAATTGAAATAAAGAGAAGCACCTCGCAGTATTCGCATAGACATAAAAACTAAGTAGCACATTTATCTACCTTCTGTTCAACAAAAAGATAAAATATATATACGCTATTTTAATCCGAATATTATGTGATATGTATCTTGAAGTATTTGCGTTTAATTGCAGTAATTTCTATAATTTAGATGGGTGCAACTTTTTGTTCTAGAGTTTCTATAATAGAGATTAGTTTGTTTTTAGGAACCTAAGTGACAGGAATTGACAAGTTAGCCATATTTCAACATTTTACCACAGAAAAGGAAAAAAATACCCTAACTAGAACCTCGAACCATTGACGTTAAAACAAATTGTGTGTATACCGATGCACCTTCAGCGCCACCGCAAAATGTAACATATTATCTTACACTCGCAGAAAATTTATATCACCATAAACATTATAATATATGGAAACAGACCACCTTATTGCACTTTTTTCCACGGAAATTTTGCATGGCATAGACTTTTTGTGATTCACGTAGCAATTTTGGTCTTCAATCATATTGGACTCTCTTTTTGCGGTTGCTTACTTTACTTCAGTTACTTTGTTTTTTTTTTGTTTGTTGTTAATCAGTCTTAGAATTTGAAAAGAATTGCGTAGAATAGTACCGCAGTGGCCGATTATTCGCTTTACAGGTGCATGAACTTTTCATTACAATTCTAATGAAAACGTCCTGTAAAAATAATGAAATATCAATTTTTCCGCAACTGTACATTAGGTACATAAAAGTTATGAAAATTGAATATATAAATATATAGAATGAGTATGATGAATGTTATACAACCTATCTCTGTTGATACCTCATATCAAGGTTTTGCAAGATTGGTTGACCACGTACTAATTGACGTTCCAACTCATCAGACACATCAAGATTCTGAAAGAACTCACTTCCCTCTTCCTTTATTTTCAATGAATCCATGAACTGTACCTTCTCTGTCGGAAAAAAATTAACTTAGTTCATATTATCCATTTTTCGATAATTATCTCTATTGATAAAATTCAAAATGTTTCTAATGGTTTCTATGCATCATTTCGCCACTGTGGCGTAGGTTCCGTATTGAATTCTACGAAAAAATGAAAAGTAGGACATTATTACGGTAATTTTGAACTGAAAAGTCTAACTTAATATAAATATTTGAATATAGGTGTTCTTACTCCTTTTAGAGTTTGAAAAATTTGGATTAGTTCCAGTTATCGAAATAAAGTTGAAAAAACAAATTATTGTAAGTAACAAACAAACCGAAGGAACTTCGAGAATTTTCTGAAATAATTACACATTGCCCATGAATGAGATAGCATTCTCGCTAAATCTTATAGAACTCCTCGAAATGAGCAATGCATTGTTCTTTTTAGCAACATCTCTCTCTTTATAATGGAGACATCATAAATTAGGTGACTATGTGGTAGGTTCTCCTTGGCCTATCCATCGATTTGGGTAGGTCGAGCTGAAATGCTGTAGAGCACTATCGTGTTCGAACCTAATGTACAGTCGAGTAGCCGGTAAATCCCCAAAAATTTCTGGAGATTTATTTTGATGAAATTCATCCCACCTTAGTCATTCAGACTAGGAGGCAACACAAATTGACCAACATAACAAAGTTAGATATTGATTCGGATCTGTTGCTGGTATCCAGTTTCTATTATGGCACGAGGGTCTTCTTTGGCCCAGAAGTGTAAATTATGTAAATTCATAACGCCATTTCCTCGAAAGCAGCGGATTAGCCCAAGGAGAGTAGAATTTTGTTGGTTTGAAAACCTATTCGAAAAAAGCATTCTTACGAGTCAGTCTTCTGGGGAAAGTGCTTAAACTTCTTGTACTCGGAGAAGGTGAAGTAATTGTTAGCTTATAATTATGTGGACCATACTTTTACATTATGTGAATTGAGTAGATACCCTTTGAGTGCTGGTGAAGATTCCTCAGCAACAGCTTCCAAAAGGATTTTTTTTTAGTGCAATTATAGGTCGGTCCTAGAACTAGATGAATCTATTAAATACGCTTTAGATGACAGAAAAACAATATTAGTAGGCAATATTTTCTTCTTTTAAATTCAATAATAGATCAAAAATTAATCATATTCGCAGAAATTTCACCTCTTCAAAATTAGAGGGTAATAAATGGTAAAGGAATTTAATTTTTTGATTTATATCAAATTATTATATTATATCTTTATATCATTGTTAAAATTTTCGAAATTTCTTTAAAATTCATTAAACGAAGCAAATTTCATTTTCATAAATAATTTTATCCATCTCTAGAACTGAATATCTCGTTATCCGTATGTCATAGGAAATAACGTTATATGAAGTTGTGATATTATTTTGATTAGTTCTATCATCTTCCCTAGTTTGCTATATAATTCTTGGATATCCTTCATAGAATTGACTGAATGTTTACAGATTAGTTTAGACGTTTATGTAGCTTTTTGAGAATATAATGCAATTCTTCAATCTAACTAGTGAACATATTAATCTGTTTTATTTTTATTGGGTATCTAACTCGATGAAAGTCGTTACAATATAACGTTAGTAGCTCCACTTCTAGCTATCTAGCAGTAATATGTGTAAGAGAAATATTACTTCCAGAGTTTCTTCGCTTAAATCAAATACACTGAAGCCTGTTGAAATTGTTCACCTTCGAAATGGAAGACGCAAAGATTGCTCGAAACAAGAAACTCGTAAATCTCAAATAATAACCAAGCAACACATTGAATTCCCTGCTATTTACATACATTACCTGAGATAACAGTAGAGGTGCACTGGTTGAAATCTTTGGCCAATTAGGAACATCTCTAAGTACCACTTATGAAGTCAGCGTGGATAGAGAAATGTTGCACAATAATAATTGCTTCAACTTATTTCTTAACTAGGAAGTTTTGTACGTGTTCGACTTTATATGAACAAATCTTCTGTTTAACTGGGTTGCCATCTGATATATTTTTCATTCAATTTTTCATCTAATAATTCAATTCAATTGGTAGAGTGTATAGCTACATGTTATAAAAATACATCTTATATGTTTGTACTCTTTTTGAAGAAAATACATTGTCGTAAACGAAATTCAAGCTAGAGCTATTTGTTTTCGAATTATTCGAAAATTTGTCTGATTTTGTCAATATCTCGAATATGTTTGAAGTTACGTAAAAATAATTTAGATATTCTTCCGGCACTTTTTCGATGAGACTGAAAGAACTTGCAGGAAGTTTTTTATATCAAGCGATTTTCTCGAGTAATATCGCAAAATTGCTACTTTGCCATGATAGTTTTGATATTTATCTTGAGTTCTGTCGAGTAAGAACAATTATTTTGTGTATAACAGCGTTTTCTGGTACAAAATTGGTCATGTAGCTCAAAAAATAAGATATGAATGATACTGAAAATTGATATAATTCGAATGCAGCAGAAAATGCAAGTTATTGGTTTTCTGAGAAAAATTCATGAAATATACTTGCACGACTGATTGAAAATCTCATTAACAGTGATTCACTCAAAACAACTTGGAATAAAAGTATGAAGCTATCGAAATAAAATACACAACAATTTATGTCCTGTTAGTCTCAATCTATTAATTTCAAGCGGCGCTAGAAAGCTCAAGAAAAATTAGGTGTGCATCTAGATTATCCTCAGCATCGACATCAAACCACAATATTGATATTCAACACCGATATTTCACCAAATTATAAATAATAGCACATCTAAGATGGAGTGCAAAAATGTGCCTTCACAAAATAATAAGAAAACATATTATTTTCAAAATTCCGAATTTCAGTTTAAATAACTGGTCCATGCAAATAACATTGGTCTATAATGGTTTTGTTGCCTAGATATAAAAATGATTTTGGGTCTATTTATGCACACAATTCGTGAAACTATCAATGATTTTGTAGGATTTGCTCTGATTTCTTTTTAAATCTTTATTTTCATTTTACATAACAAAAATCGTTAAACAAGAAACAAAATAACAGATATATTTATAATGTCAGTTACGTTTTGAGAAATTCGGATACATCGAAGTAAATAAAGAGGAAAATGTCGAAAATATATTTCATATTTCCATAAAACGCCTTTTATGAGCTTTTCTTCTATAATTTTTCAGGGACAATCTCTTTTCAAAGACCAGCAGTAATCTGCCATCATGTGACAATCCCATCGACCTTGATACCTTTCTTCCATCACTTTTAGATCTTGATGAAACCGCTCTCCTGTTCCTCACTATAATTTCCTAAATTATCCGGAAATTTATCTAGATGATTGCGGAGATAGTGTAACTTAATACTCATATTTGCTCCTAAAGTCTGAGAGTTTGTCAGCATATTTTGCACAATTTCTTCATAATTTGCTGCTTTATGGTTACCTAGGAAATTTTCGACAACCAACACAAAACTTTTCCAAGCTTTACTTTCCGGAACAGTCATAACTTTCATAAAATCTGAGTCTTTCATCAATTGCCGTATTTGAGGACCATCAAATATTTCATCTTTCAATTTTTCCATACTAAGCTTCGGAAATTTTCTGCAAATGTAATCAAAACAATTTCCGTCTTTGTTCAACGCTTTTACAAATTGCTTAATCATACCTAACTTAATATGTAATGGTGGAAGTATGATTTTGTCTCTGCTCACCAGCGGCTCCTTATTACGTTGGCTTTACCGACAGTTAAAGAATTTCTTACAGGCCAAACATCTTGTTCCCAATGAAGTTGCTTTGCTCTACTATCCCACATACAAATAAAGCAAGGGTATTTTGTACATCCACTTTGTTAGCCAAGTAAAAATTAACCATTTTAAATCCACACAGATCGGCCATTGATGCTCAGAGTATTTAATTTTCTCTAAAACTAATTTTACATTTTCATATTCTTCTTTGAGTTTCGTTGAATGGGCAATTGGAATTGATGCAAATTTATTTCCATTGTGCAATAAGACGCATTTTAAACTTCTTTGCAACTATCAATAAAAAGGCGCCCTTCAGTAGATTTGTACTCTTTTAAACCCATGTCTATAAGCAGCTTCGCGATATCATTACAATACACTAATCCTTCATCTTCACTAAAAATTGTAATAACTCTTTTCTCGCGTTCTGTATGTTGTAATTGTTACTGTTGGTGCCAATAAATTTTTTCTTTCAATCTTGAGGCTAACAGTTCTGATCCTTGTTTTGATAAATTGAGATCACGTATTAAATCACTGAGTTCATTTTGAGAAAATAACTTTGGCGTAGATTTTTCACCTTCCCATTCACTTCTACTAGTAGATGGTCCTGATTTCTGTGAATTTGTTAATATCATTGTTTCTGAGGGCATACGAATTACTTTTGAAATGTATATGGGCCGAGGGAGATTTTCACTGCGTAGAACCGGACATTTCGTAGACTGTAAGTCTGGGTATCTCCACGTTTATTTCGATTAAAACCTTTAACATCTACTACGCAAAAGTAACAATCATCTAAATGATTCGTAGGCTCCATCCAGATCATAGGAATACCAAAGTCTAATCCAGAACTTTCACCTTTTTTCCACAACCGTAAAGACTCAACACAGGACTTACAAACTTTATTAGGAACCCATGGTTTACCTAATTTGTCCATTTGCAACCAAAATATTCAACATAAGTCTCCTTGACAAAGTCTGTGATATTTCTTTTTGTTTTTTGGTATATAAACACCGCAAATATAACAAAACAAATCACTACAATATTTACACTTTCTTCGTGACGAACTCATATTTTAGACTAGAAGACAAATATATAAGAATGGACATTCAGTAATTGAAACAAAATATTAATCCATGACACTTTATCCAGATTTACGTGTATATGTACTTCAATATTGTCAAATAACTGAGATCTCAGCTGTTCTGTAGAGCAAGGGGTCTGAGAGTGGGGATCAGGTGATGTTTGTATGCGCGAAAAGTTGCGCAGAAGCCTAATCATGACTGGAAAATTAAATTTTATTTCTAACAAGCTTATAATTGTTCAAAATATAAGAAATGCAAAAATCATGAAAATACGAGCACATTGAGAACTTTCATAAATATATTCGTAATCTGGGCACTTGAAAACATAAAATTTGCGATGATATCCAGGGCAACAATAAAAATTTTTTTTTGTAGAGCTGTGTAAATATCAGAAATATTGTTATCGAAAATTTGTACTATCAATATTGCAAGCAAATAGCATATAATTTGCATACTCAAATTACATATATCAATGTAAATTTCAGCGTTTTATCTGAAGCTCAACATAGAGGCGAGAAAATGTGTGCAGTAATTAATTTATTCACGAGGAAAGTGTACATGGTTTTATTCGCCAGCTCATTTTAAAGATTTACTACACCACTTCATCAGAGAATATCTACACCTAAATGGTATAGATACACGTAATTTATTATAGTTTTTGGTTACAAATATACCACGTTGTCAATGTCTGTATGCTCAATCAAGGAAGGCACACAGCGTCGAGAGTTTAGGACGCTCTTGAATCTTCAACAAAAAAGTGTTCTTCCAATCTGAAAAACCTCCCAAGATTTTTTTAAAGAAAATTGGAACACCCTTCTTACTTCAAAATAAATTGCTGAAGTAGATTTTTACTTTCTAAATACAATACCGTTAGAACAAAAATGAAATCTTCAAGAGTTTACGAGCTACAGAGCACCGCGCCACTGGTGAATCACCCAGTATAATATTTTAATACTTTCAGGCGTAATGTTTATGTTTTTATACGTGAAGAAAGCTTCAGACAAAATGAAACATTTTGGGAACAATTATTCGAACATTTCGTGTGATTTTAAAGAAGATATTTAAGCTTTCATTCGTTTGTGAATTCTAATCGGAAATTTCGTGTTCTTTGATAATTCTTAAACTATTAACAATTTCTGAATTATAAATTTTTATTTCGAATACTCTTCATGTACGAGAAACCATTTTTGATGATATTCCGAATCAACATCGCTCATATTTTTAGGTGCTTTGTCAAGAATCAATACCGTTTTGAACTTGTGAACTAGACAATGTTAATATACATACTTCATTTCAAAGAGTCCTTCTTTTTCTATATCTATATAGGTACCAAAATCAAGTTGTATCGTCTGGGAATAAGAACTAAGTACTTTGGTTTAGTATTTTAGTTTTTGTCATTGTAAACAATGAGAAATAATATATTGAAATTATTCAGAGCCTTCCAGATAAATCTTTTTATACCCAACTCCTGGTCATACACCCCTATGTATTCGAACACCCCTTATAATATATAAACGAAATCTATTATAGAATTACAAGAGTTTGTTTTCAGTGGTAAGGGCTACGAGTGATTTGTTCAAGTTCCTCTACTTATCGCTTCAGTTACAACAAACAATGAAGTCAGCCCTACCTACCCTCTTGTGATGAAGATATATTTTCAATAGAGCGGAACTACCGAACAATGGATGGCTTTTCCTACACATTAACCGTATGTGTTTTTGTTACTTTGCATAAAAATTCAACCATTCCTAATTCCAGTAGAAATTCCAGAATAATTGCTATTCTGATGATTAATATAGTATTAATTCGCATTTGATCATTTCTATATCCCTCCATGTGAAATAATGGTTATTATCAGTTATGATTGAACCTATACTATGATTTTCAAGGACTGTAGGTATTTTCCAATTGGTTGTCCGAACTTTTACAATTTTCCTCTATTAGTGTCTCAAATTTTTATTCTTGGAAAGTCAAAGCCAAGATCATAAAAGTCGGTATGAAAATAATAATCAAATGCTTATTTCACCATCATATTTCTGTTTTAAAGATTGTTTCTCCCCTATCCTCAACTCTAACACGTTATTCTCGAATTCTCTTTTGAGGGCGACCATTGTATATGTCGACAGTCAGATCAACTCACTACCTTCAAAATTGGGGAATATAGGTTGAGTGACACATCGTAGGAGAGCTCTTTTGATTATCTATATGAATCGATAATTTTTTGGATTGTATTTTCGATAACTACAAAAAAATATTATCATATTATATTTAAACAACCCTCTGAACCCAATGTATTTTGAATAAATGGTGACACAGATTGACATCAGTATTGAAGAAGGTTTGAAGAAAGTGTTTTGGCATGTTGCTTTGTAAGTGTAGCGATCGACACCTTACCCTCAGCATCCTTAATCTTGGGAATTTCAATCGCAAAGAATGTCATCTCAAACATCATTGCAAAAGTCCCTTGATTCTCTGAACGAATTTGATCAAAACTTCGTGTTAGGGATCTATATAGAGTGTGTTACAATCGAAGTATTCATTTCGATAGGTAGTAGGGTACGGCGGGTCGATTGAACCAGATTCATTCGACGGGATTCTTCAATTTGCTTTGTTACTGGATCAAAAACTGTAAACACATTTCATTGAAAGTCTTTAATTGAAAAAAGATTCACTTTCTATTCGAAAAATGATAAGAACACACATCAATTTCTCACACATATTCATCATTCTCATCATACAATAATCAATCAATTGTTCCAATTAAAACTACATCACTGTTATTAGATCCTTACGCTAGAAACTCGGAAATGGTGTCCTCAATTGAGGAAACAGTAGAAATCTAATAACTTTATTTGCAAAATGATAATTGCACAAAAGGAACAACAAGAATATTTGACACAAATCTTCCAGAGGAAGAAGTGAGTCTCCCATATGTCAAATTATAAACATTTCAAGTAAATGGTTCAATGATGAACCGAAAGTATATAGTAGAACGTTCTGTGAAAAACGAAACTATTGAAGTTGCGGTAATGTCTTCTTCAAATGGACAACACTACTTAGGAAATTATCTCATCAAACTGGCTTATCAGGTATAGCTATCGACAGAAGAGTAAAGCATCACAAATTTCATTTTTACAAAATCAAATTCTAGCTCGAACTAAAAGAAGATGACTCCGTTTGTCGCTTGCAATTTTTCGAAAATTTGAGTGGAAATAGGAATAATAATCCCACATTCTTTGAATTTTTGTTTCTCCCACGAAAGTATCTTCATGCTCAAGGGAATGGTGAACACACATAAGAGCCAAAACCGGACACCCAGAATTCTCACTTGTACAGGGCAATACATACGCAAACTCCACACAAATTGAACGTTTTAGAGAGGGTTGTAAGGGAACCATCTTATTGGATTGTTCTTTATCGAAGGTAATATCAATGAGGGTAATTATCAAAAATATATAAAAGCTAGAAGAATTGATTTATCCCAGATTTATCGACATTTAAGAAAACGATCTTATTCTCTCAAGAGATCAATTGCTCTCCAACAAGATGGTGCTCCCCCCTTATGGACATTCGAGTGCGAGAATATTTGAATAAGAATCTTCCAGGTAACTGGATGGGTAGCAAAGAGACAATTGAGCAGTCAGCGAGGTCATCGGATTTGATACCTCTCGATGTGTTTGGCGTCATTTAGAATCAAAAATATACAATACGTAGCAAGAGATCTTGGACGAGCTGCGGAGGCGAGTTGTGCAGTATGCCGACTATTAACTCGTAATGTCTTTGAGAACCATTGCTTGGTCATTTACAACAATTTCGTTAGTAAGTTTTACTTCAACAGCTGCAGACTCACTACATGCAGAAGTTCAACATATTGCAGATTTATTTTCTTGTGTTGAATATTCTTTCCATTCATTTGGCACAACTATTATTCTGAAAATAAATACAACAAATTCACAAACACTCTCCTGACTATTCCTAAGGAATCCCGGTCGTTGATTTCCTACCTTAATTATTAGCTGTTTTGCAAGATGAAAACAAAAATCGAAGGATAAAAGCTTCCACTTTTGAGAAAATATCGCAGTGTTTCTTCAACGTAGGTTTGGATCTGCTCTGTATATATTGGATTTTCCACTTTGTACTTTGATTGCATAAACATGTATATATACAACTACCTAGGCCAAATATTCTGTATATAAGACTGAATTTGCGTGTTCACCAATGTTCTACATGATGCTGATTATGAAAAAATATGACATTGATCGAATAAAGTTATTCCGATGTTACAAAAGAGGTGGCATTGATTTATTGTTTTCATTCATTTGTACGCTTTATTGAACATGAAATATGAGCAGACTGTTAATCAAATTAAATTCAAGCGATTAAATTTCTCTTTCAATTCTTCGCTAAACTTGTCCTTGATGTACTTAAACCATAACACATGGAATAAACAGAATAGTCTAGAATCAATCTTTTCTGTTAAAATTATAAAACAAAGTTTTTCCATGAAACAAAATTTATGGTGAATACACCTACAGTGTATGTGGATAATTCTTACTCAAGTGCTTGTAGACATATCTTTTCTGGGAAATCTTTTTTAAAATAAATGGTAGTTGTATAAACGTTAGATCGAACGTCAATCATTAGAGAGATAAGAAGATGGCATAAAAAATTAATGGAAGTATTACTACCTAATATATAAAAATAGTGAATGTGCGTAATTTCCCAACTTTTTATTGAATAGATACCAATATTATTCTTATTGACTAAATTTCCAGAAGAACTTGAAAATAAATGAATTTGGATAACCTGGTTTATCCTAAAAGTTTCTTTCCTTTTTTCAAAAACCTACTGATTTCAAATTCAAGAATGAAATGAATGAAATGTAAATCATTACTTGACGGTATGAGGAAATTCATTATAGAAATTTAATCTAGTGGGCCGCTGTCACTTTTCAATTTTTTTCAATGTTGCTTTATTTAACATTGCCCAATTCGTATGAATAGAATTCTTTACGATTAATTCAACCGAAACTTGTTTATCGATTTGTTTAATGATGCATCAATAAGAGGTTCAATTTCAATTAAATCAATAGTACAATAATGTTTCAGTTCACGAATGCATAAATGACGGTCGTTCAACCGGAAATTTCGTAAAAGATTGTCATCTGTATATACAAGCATACCCTTTGCATCATTGCACGTTCACCAGGCTAAGAGGTAAGCCGAACTAGAATTTTCAAAAAAGGAAGTTTTCATACTGGACGAGAGCGTTCGAAATACCGAACTTGACGTTGTTCAAGCATAAAGAGATTTCAAACCAATAATGATTTTTCTCAATGATCCCTCCAAAAGAATATCGATCATTCTCTATTTTATTTAAAAAATTCTATTTTCGTACGAAACTTGTCCTTCAAAGTATGCAGTTTTTCATAATAATTGAAAATTATGTCATTCTTGAATGTTTTGAAATTTCTATAATATCGGGCTTTTAGGTGATTTTCATCACGCTTTTTAACTTCACTGGAACCTATCTATCTATCCTTCTATGTAATGAAAGCTTGAATTGATTTAATTGAAACTCTGCATACTTATCAGAAACTAAGGATCACATAATGATGCGATAAAGATGTTCCAATTCAAAACATTAATATTAATTAAAATTGTTAATGATGTTGTATTAGTAGTGTTAGTGTAGTTTCATTAATGCTATTTCTAAAATTGACTAAATGTAAAATCTAAAACAAAACACCCCGCGCTTTTTGTATCAAAATTTTTTCACTCCACTGTTTTTCTGAACCCTCTGATAATTATTTAATTTTATCAAGTTGATTGCTTTCCTACCACTGTTGAATAACTTCTCAATAATTGAAAATTATTTTACACTATTTTTGTTCTACCTTCGATGAAAGCGTTTCTTGAACTTATTTATTTAATGTATATCGGATGTTCCGTGAATTGTTCATCAATTTCATTCATCACTGATACGCTTTCACTGCTCTGTCACTTCAGGAAAACCAAATATCATCTTGAATGATTATTCCAACAGCCTGAAACGCTTTCACTGCTCTGTCACTTCGGAAAATACTGGAACTTAACTTTTAAATGAAAATTCCATATTTTAATTCTTTTCGATTACGATCAGTTTTGAGTACCTTCTGAAAAAGTATCACTTAAAGGACTGTAATTTCCGAGGAAAAAAATTATTGAAAAATTCCAGTAGAAAAACCATTTCCAATTCATCGATGTTATTCGTAGAATGGGCGATTTTTGAGTTTGTGGTAAAATTGATCTATCTTGGAAAGTGTTTTGGTCATTATTTCTCACACTATTTCATATTTTGGGTATAAAAGACTCAAAACGAAACAAATCATGAGGTGAGCTCTTCGGCAGAATACCGTTGAAAATCAAGAAGAAATTTTGTTTCAAACAAAACCAAATATCATCATGATATTCCAACAGCCTGAAACGCTTTCACTGCTCTGTCACTTCGGAAAATACTGGAACTTAAGCTTAACTTTTAAATGAAAATTCCATATTTTAATTCTTTTCGATTACGATCAGTTTTGAGTCTTCTGCGAAAAAAATGTCCGAGGTCTTTCAATAGAAAAAAAGAAAATTATTTTTGAGTTTGTGGTAAAATTGGAATATTTTGGGTATGAAATCATGAGGTGAGCTCTTCGGCAATTTACATTTTCATAGTAAATCAAATGTAAAGAAAATTACCAGGAAATTTGAAAAATTTACACAATCTTTGTTTGAAAATTTACACAATCTTTGTTTGCGCCAAAATTGGATGGATTACATCTAAGGGTAGTTAATGCTCGCTATATACGAAATCTAACGGATGTAATTCTCAAATTGTTTTGTTTGCATGTAGAAAAAAAAACAATTCTGAAAAATTTTATTGACATTCATTCAGTGGTTCAAGGGTTACATGCGTGGTTCGTGAATCATCTTCTAATTGCTAATTTTGAAAAAACGGATCTCTTTTTGGAGTATCTGCAAACTTTGGAAATAGTGCCCATCACTTCTGGTATACCTGTATGTTGTTGACTGTTGGTTATATATATTCGTGATTCAACACGAACAAAAAAAACTTCTACTCAATAGAAAATACCTCCTTTTTATTCTAAAATATGTCAATGAGCTTTTTTCTATTTATTGAAATAATTTTATTTATCAGGAAATTAAATTTCAGCAGGATCCTGATCATATTCGGACAAGATCACTAATTAGCGAAGTATTCAGAGCTGGAATTGATCATGTAATTAGTTGTAATGAGTACTATTACAAAGATTAGTGATGCATAATATATTATTATTTGAGTCTTAACGGAGCTATAATGTGAAGCCGAAAAGGAATTCCTGTTTTATTAGGTCATGAATTAGTTGTGAGGAAGTAATTTTTGTACTTTGTTGTGATATTTCACTCTTATTAGTTACAGTAAATAATTAGTTAACTCTTATATTTTGCAGTATTATATAGAAACTGGATTAAAATGCTATACGGTTCATGAATATGTAAAATGTCGATCTTTTTTGTAACGAGGGCCATAGTATATAACAGGCTGAGCCAATTATACGGGGATGGAAGATTATGCCTCTGATATAATGTATTTTAGAATCTTTTTTGCGGCTATATTGAATTTAGAATGAATACCATAATAAAAAAGTAATTGCATTGCATTTGACATTCATCTGCGGCATGATTCATTTCACACCTATGTTTTTCTAAACGGTACACCCGCATATTTTTGCATATTAGGATACTTCACAAAGTTGTTAGAGTTTATGTCTGATACAGAGTATCCGAAATGTATGGTACAGGCTTTGTTCATAATTTTTTCCGAAATTTAGATGATACAAAAACAATTGGAATCCAGAACTGGAGACAGAAAATTTACACTTTTCAGAAATGATCGTACTAAATTGAATTATTTGTGTGATGAAATGGTGAATTGAATTCAGTTCAACTGGGTGAAAATTAACTTGATTTTTTGAACTGAAATCAATATTTTTCTTTCACTTTTTGAAAATCACCTCCTCTAAACTTTGCTAGTTGAAATTTAATGTTTTCAGAAAACTTGAGATATGTCTAATGATTGTATGTAAAACATAATGACTCATTTCTACCACTACGGAATGACAATAATAGCTATTGATTCTATTGATTTTGTAAAACTCATGTCATTATTCAACTTAATTATTACTTCAAAACGATTTTATTGTTATTTAAAGAAAGCATTTCATTTATGTTAAGCAAAATGGTATAATTTTTCTTCTTGGTGAGAGTAACAAAAATGTTTGTTAACAATTCAATTTTACGAATACTTTCAGGAACAAAAACACACCCTAAACGAGCTCTTCGGTTAAATTCTTTAAAAGATTAGAAGCAACTGGTTATATGAAATTGTCAAAAATACAAAGAGAAAATACTTTCACACATGAATAAAACGAGTTTAATGTGATTCCTTCACTGATTCAAATTCCCCACATACTACTCTACAACTGAGTATTGAGCCCTAATGAATTTGGAACATGTTAAGAATTTTCTCAATAATACTCAATAAATATACGTTTCATTTAAAGAATCTGTGAACAGACATAATTTCAATTATTATTCCATTAAATTACGTATCGGACGAATCACATCCAACGGATCAATTTGTAGTTAGTAAGGCCTCTAAACCCATAATAATCAGAATGCTGACACAGTTGCCAATTATCGTCACCCTTAGACATCAGATGGGTGACTCATTAGTAGCCATCGGGAAAGTTACCCCTTCAACAAAGGAACAACTGCATCGGCATTACCGATAGACTGATTAGTGCGATACGTCCGATGCCGATACATGGACGCTTTGATTTAGTCAAACAGAATTGACGCTAAAGGAGAGGTATTTATAAAGAAAACGTCATCGGTTCCTGTTTTCGATGGTTGCTGACAATTATTAGAATTCTTAGAACACCACCTATTTGACATGATTAAAAATATTCCATCATGCTAGAAATGTGAGAAAGTGGAGAAAGATTCCCCTACAAAACGCTTTCATCATCCCTACATCTCTGATGATTCTCTAGAAGAATCAACTAGATCCCAGTATGAAATTTAGTGTGCCAATTTTTGTCACAATTTCCAACTATGAATAAATATTGATTACTATTTCGTTATTTCGAAAAATAAGTCTTTCGGTCCGAGCATAATCCATAAAAGTATAGTCAAAACTCAATTAAATACCTTTTCAGAAACTTTCATTTACATATGTAATTCTATGCTTTTACATGGTGTTTCCGGATATTTTGAAGAAAACTTTAGTGATACCCAAATACAAGGGCCACATATCTAATAGCAACAAATTTAGGTTAATCTCTCTCATTTTCTGTATTTCGAAAATTATAGGGGAGTTAATTAAAAATCGGTTCGTTCCTAATTTCAGGGTACATAATATATTCAATAATAGAAAGTATCGTTTCACGAAGGATAAATTAGCAAATTACGCAATTGTTATTTTAGTCGATCGGATCCATGATAATATAGAAAGGATGTCATACGCCAAAAAGTGCAGCTTGCATGATCTAGCCAAAGCATTTGATATGATGCTAAACAGCTTCTCCAATTCTCATGGAAAGCTATTTGGGAGATAGGTCTCAAGTAGTTATGATTGATGACATCTTCAGCGAAGAAATTTTGGTTCAATTAAGAGTTCCCACGGGAACTGTGTTCGAGCCTTTGTTCTTTATCTGCTATCCAAATGATATTCTTCTTTTGCCCGAAATTGTGAACTTATAGCTCAAATTAATGATCATCTTTTGCTTTTTAGGGATACCATATATGCTTACATATAAAATTTCTAGCGGTCTTTCTGAGTAATGACTCCATGAGAGTGTGTTACTCATAAATAATATTATCCCTTTTTAAAAGCATTGTAGAGCCTTGCATCGTTTTATATTACTTAACTTACTTTTACAGTGAATTTTTCAAAATGACAAATATCGATAGAGATTCAACTGTTTACAGTGAAACAGTTAGGTAAAATACAACATGAGCAAAATGTAAAGAAAAGAAAATAAATGAAAAAACAATATTTCAAGCATATGTAGAGAAGCTAGTGAAGGTACTCGTTTAGAAATAAAATAAGTTCTCCACAATAAACTTCTTGACCTTTCCTTTGAACAAACTGATTCGCTCTATTCTTTTTATTTCAACTGGCTACTTATCATGTAGTTTTATGAGCATCAGAGTTATCGTGGAATCGTGTTTCGGGACTGTTACATTGTAGTTATTCCCCAAATTGTTACCACTTAATTCTGAATATTCCTTCCCGTCTGAATAGTTTCTTGAATTAAATTTTATAAGGCTGACAACTGAGAATTTACAGGGTAAAAATTTCATGTTTTCATGATTCAATGTTTCTTGAAGAGTGACCTGCATGGGGTAGCAGAGCACGGTTCGAAAATTTATAATTTAGCAGTTACCCAAACAGGTTATGCAATAGCTAAGACACTTCTTAATTGCCAGATAACGTAGCAATGGGCCAATATGGGCCCCTCAGTTCAGCTGTGGGTCGGTTTATCATTTCAGAAGGAATACCTGTTGTATTCTTGAATGGTTTTCTACCGCCAAAAATAAACTGAAATTTATTAGTCGAACAGAAATCAACATAAAATCAGTCTTTGTTTCTTTTAAGATCAGAACACTCCTCATAATGAATAACTCACAAAGACAAGTGTTGAATCATCTGTTAAAATCAGCGAAGAATTTGATCCGGTTTCGATCCAAATGTGTAATAGAAGATAAAGTAGAGGTTCCAAAATATTACACTGGGGCACTCCAAAAATGATTCTACGATTGTTCGATTCAAACTTTTTATTATCAAGGACAAGTGAAACTGCTCTATAACGTTAGATCTGAGCCAGGATAAAGCCATTCCGCGAATCCGAAACTCTCAAAGCCTGCACTCAAATGAGTACAGTGAACATGCTTGAGCTATCATTCCATGTAATTTATGTTATAGAATTTTCGGTTTTTCACTACAACACATTTTGGATGAAAAAATAGAGTGATTTATTCTCGAAAAGGTAAAAACTATATGTAATAAAATGAAAGTTGCCTATGGTTTATATTTAAAGGAACGCAAGTTTGCATTATAACTCAAACACCGTTGGATAAGAAATGAAATTTCCGTACGTAGTTCGATTCTACGTAGACAGTGCTTTAGAATGTAAAAACTATTTTTATATAACTTCAGAAACTACCAACACTATACTGATTCCAGTTATATCTTATAGAACGAATATTGATTCGTCATAGAAACGGGATTTACCAAAGGAAACAGTAGTAATTTGCCCAAAATTGACGCCGTAATGGGCGCAGATTTCTTGCGTCAAACAGTGACTTTTGCTCATCGGAATTCGGCAATGTTGAAATTTCGATGTAAGTCCATAAGCTTAAATAGTAATATTTCCGTTTTGTAAAGGAAAATATGTTGTTTCGTTAAAGGTATAAATTAATTAATGCTGGTTTTATGTTAGATTTACGAAGTTTTTATAAGTGTTACGTATGGAATAAATAACACTTGATGTTAATGGTAGTTTCGTAGGTGATAATGCCTGGTCCATCAATTGCACATTGGCCTGGATAGCTTTACTTCTGAATTGGTCAGCAACAAATGCTTGAACAGATTTATCTTCTACCTTCTTATATAAAATTCTGGGTAGATTTTCCCCAACCATTTGAACATCTGAAAACAAATACAAGTAGGTAAATAGTTGCATAATGATTCAGTCAGACATTCTGCAGTTGTTACTATTCTTTGTTCTTCAGAGATGTATGGCCGTTCGGTACTGCTGCATGTATTCTTGACACTCAAATTTAATTGGAGTACAACATGGTTTCATGTGCACTTGTGGTATTGTCACCATAATATGATACTGCATCTAATTAACCATATCATATGGCAACTAGAAATATAAAAACAGATTCATTTCAATTAGGAAAATGTAACTACAGTCATACACAAACACGATAACTTTGTTTTGTTTTCCACTGGGTGACGTCGTTCAAGACGCCATGGCAGTATGTAGCGTTTTCGATCCAAATTTAAATTTGTTTTATAAAATTATAACACACAATATTTACATCATTATAAGAATCATTTCAATTTCGCTTATTCTGTGAAAATCTTTTTTTTCTGTTTTATGAAATTTCTATTGTTTTGGGTTTGATTATAAATATAAAATACTTTATTTTATTATGATACTGTTATTCCTTCTGGGGCAATAATATTTAATTGTTGCTTTTCTTATTATTCTGCTGAATTTTGCTGTCTTTACCTTTATTTAACTAAATTTATTATTTGGCATTGTATTGATTGAATAAACTATAAAAAATTCACAAATGGAAATTATGAGTTTTGTATAACTAATCCAGAATTGATGCTTTAAAACAGGAAGAAAACTTAAATTTTTTCCATGGTAAATAACGGTTTCGAGGTACGCAGTGTACATCTCTTATGCAATTATTTTTGAATTAAGCAAGTTGGTATAACAGATTTTCTTCAAACAGGTACTCCTTAGAACTAAAAACATAAATAATAATAGATGATCCAACAACTAAACTAGTTCTAGCGACTCCCCCTTCGGGTACTTCAACGGTCTACCGAATAGTCCGTAACGAAGGGCGGCAGATGTTCAACCGTTTCGCCACTTTTATAACCTCCTCGTCGAAAACCGACGGGTTTAAATCAATTCATCTTAAAACATTTACGTTCATTTAACCATCGGACGTCCCTCGGTTTGATTTATGTTATATTATTTTGATTCATGTTCCTACAGAACCCACCAGTTGGTTGCATGTTGATTGAAATTACCCTTGATGAGAATTATGGAAATTTTTAACATAATAATCATTTCGTGTTTTATTGCCACCTTTGTTAGTAATGAGTTTATTGATGAATTGGTAATGATATATTACTATAATATAGAAACAACTGCTTAGCATAAATCCTTGAATCAATTCGGATTTACTTTTGTCATTTTGAAAATATATGACCTTTGTACAATATTTATTCAAAGAGCAGATACAATTTCCATTCTTCTCAAAAATTTTTTTATTATCAATTTTGTTCCATTGAAAGTAATCCTCTTCAGATACAATGCACTTATACCAGCACTTTTTTGCTCTGTTTCTCCTTCAGGAAGGGGAAGAATTCAAATATCAAACTACAATAGGTGGGGTATAATAACGATGTTCTTTTGTCAAAAAATTACGAACGAGTGATGATGAGTGAGCATGAGTATCATGTTGCAACTCCAATAGATGGCGGCACACACGGCGCATAATTTTTAGGAAATCCTTTATTGACCGTAATATCACTTTACCTTGAAAATCCAATGGAGAAGAATCAGAACTAAGTTTTTTTAATTACGAAATCAGCCAACTTACAGATATATCGAAAAATTCTTTAACTTATCTGACAGTGATTTAACGATTTCCTAGACTATCGAATTCACTTCTTCGAGGCTACCGTCAGTTATGATTCCTTTATATGTTATTCTTACTTTAATGTGTTCGTTTAGATTGTGGGAGAGATTTCAAGAATTACTATAATTTTTTCTTGGTGTTAAATTATTTTATGCAGAACCTTGCTTTTCATGTAGTATTGGCCTGAATGCTTTTTCTAACTAACCTAACCACGCTGTGCTGTATACGTAGAACAATTTTATATAACATTTTGTATTTAGCTAAAGAGGATATTTTTATTTGATACTACTCGTATTACTTAATCGATATAAAAATTAACAGCCTAACCTATCATCAATCGGTATTCTGAGTTCAACAAAAAAAACGTCGGAAATCAACTGTTTTGTTTCTGCTGTATTAGTCTGGTTCACATATACCATTTTCATTGAAATTTGAGTATATTCTCTGAAAATTAGGACCATGGTGTCATTCGATTCGTACTGTCATAAAGTTATGAACAATGAAGTGAGAAAAAAGTGGAGGTTTGGTTTTCAAATAATCTCGAAAATCAACAAAAATTTGAAAATTTCAAAAGAGAAATTCGATGAATTTGTTGAAAAGAAGTTTGGATTTCCGTAACTCTACGTCTAATAATTTTTACAGAGCCTCAAAACCAGAGCTACATTGGGTAATTTGGCTTCCGCGCGCGTTGCTGTCACAGAAACAAAAAAAGTTATTTGATCATATTAAATATAAATTTTCGGAAATAAAAAAATATACAGGTTGTGTTGGGATACATAAATAAACAATTATCTACGGTTGAAAAATTTTGATCCCAATGTTACATCAATTATGCATTTGTTAATTAATAACCTCTTCTCAACTGAATGTTAACATAAAATCCCCGATAATCATCAATCTAAAGGATTCTTTAACTTCTTGACTTTATTCTTCATAGGCATACAAATAGATCACCGTTGAAGAATTTTGAATATCCATAATTTTTATTAACAAATGACAATTATAAAATAATAAGAAGTGATGGAACAAAATTTGGTTTTCAAAAATCTTCATTGTCTCGATGTTCAATGGTCAAAATCTACTTAATTTATTTTTCTATTTTTACTACCATTGTTTAAAAAATTACTATAAACAAATACATTATTTATAAGTAAATAAAATTCGGTCGTACCTGGTAGTGAACCCGGACAACCCGGTTCCCGATTCTCTAAATTTTTCTATATTTGCTCTAATGGTGCTGAACTGGAATCGTTTTTTCTCTAAGCAACAGGGTATCTCAAAAATCAGATTGTCCATGATATTTTTCATTTTCTGATATATTAACGTAATACATTTGCTCTATCGAATCCTTTGCCGTAAATATGTAGTATTAAACTCCTCTCTTGCGGTCTGCTGATAGAGGTAATGAAATACTATATCTATCATTGATTATAGGTTGTTTTTGAATGTAAGTGATAATCTGTAAACATAATGTTATTGATATATAACGGTTAGATTTATAGAATTAAGGGTAGTCTTTCGAAGAGAATAATAATCTGCCAACATATAATTGATACATAAGGATTTTCTGAATAAATTGATAAACGTTGACTATTTGTGGTAGGTTCAGATAGTGAAAATCAACTTGGTACTCCTGGTTTCAAATTTAAATTTATTGTTCAATGCACTCCTGTATTAACAAAGTCTAGAAAGACATCCAGTTGTTTCCGTATTCCATTGAAACAAATTTACAAGTAATTAACTTATCGAAAAAACGGTTTTGTTCGATATACATGAAATTTCAGTATGGAAGTTAAAATGATTTTTTCAGCCTAGTTCAAAATGTGAAAGTAATTTATTCTCGTATACCATATTCATATATATTTTATTTCAGTTACATAAAAGAATGCATGCCTTCCATTTATATTACTTATTTTCAAAGGTTCTGAAGATTGCATATAAAGCAATAGCTACAAACATACTGATGAAATTGATAAATATCGTATTTTTGGCGTCAATCCTGTAATTGTCTGATGTAATTCGATACCTATAAGGTTTCTGATATACTTACAACCCAAAGCAGCACATATATGTCATCATATATCTGCTACCATTCGTAAAAACCTTCTTTGCTTCTTCTTCTTAATTTAGACCTTGAGGTCTGTTCCTCTCTCAGTATCTGCGGAACATCTTTCAGTCTCACACGATCGAAGGCTTTTGTGGGGTCAATGAAGCAGATGTATAAGGGTTTGTTGTATTCCAGAGATTTTTCTACTACTTGCCGTACTATGAACATTGCATCCGTTGTTGTTCTGTTCCTCCTTAATCGTTGCGTTCTTCGTTATTGTCTATCATTTCTATTATTTTGTCTCGTAGAATTCCGGTAAAGAGCTTGGTTAGTGCCCCTAGCAGAGTTATTATTCTCTCTTTTTCTACTCTGTAGGTACACTGGTATTGTCTAGGATTTTTCCAAATAAAGCCTTGATTTTGCTTATCAGAGTGTTTTTTTCCACTGTGGATTATGATATTTCGTAATTTTCCCAGAACCATATTATGGTCTGAACCGGTGTTAGGAGATGTCAGAACACGTACATCCATTATCTGACTTGGTTGGAATTCCTTATTTGTCAGTATGTAATCTATGGTTGATCGATGTCCTTGGGTAGTAGACCAAGTAAACTTATGTTGTTCCCTGTGAAGGTGTTGTTAATCCGTATTTCGTTGAAGGCGCAGAATTCTGTTAGTAAATCCCCATTTTCGTTGGTCACTCCTTCGTTAAAACGTTGTTTTATTCCATTTATAACTTGATCTCCAATTCTTGCATTTAAGTCTACTATTATTATGACTTTGTCGGATGTGAGTATTTGATCGTAGGTGTTCTGTACCGCTTCGTAGAAATTCTCCAATTCTTCTCTAGGCTTGCTTATATCTGGTGCGTAAACAGATATTACATGCAAGGAGGTATTTTTCAACTTGAATTAAACTTTGAGGATTCTGTAATTGATATATTGTATATCGTCTATATCCTGTTCGAACTTCTCATGGATCAGTATTCCCACTCCAGACGCGGCGCGTTCTTCTTTCTTTTAGCCGCCGAATATAAGTATATATTTCTTATATTGACTTGTTCCTTGGCCCTTCCTTTTAGTCTCCGACATCGCGCAGAGGTCTGTCTTATATTGGTTCATTTCAATATTGATTTCTTGATCTTTTTTATTCCAAGAGGCTACGTTCCAGCATGCAATCCTGATTGTGTTTCTTCTCCAATAATCTGTTTTCCTATTCCGTGCATTGGTCGTCATCGTTGTAGGCAGTCCATTTTCCGAGGCTTGTTTCCTGATTCTTTGAGCATAAAGATTTTTCTCCTATGGGTAGGCCGCTAACCTTGCCCATAAAACCCCAATCTGGAGGACCAGTCCAGTTTTTTGTTTCACGGTGAGTATTATATTTCCTCACTACCCTCCCACACAGCTGGATTGCTGTACAGGTGAGCTTTCCCAATTCCAATGGGGACCCGCCCGATGGAGGTAATAACTGGCAAACCCCCACACGTAAAAACTGTGATTATTTAATTATCTCTCCTCGTAATTTATCGCATAGCTTTCGATTATTATATTTATAATTCGCTGTCGTGGTATGCTTCAAGACATTTCTTTTTACAGATATTGAAACAACAGGAATTGGTAACTAATTGATTTTAGCTTTATACGCCTACGTGATCCTGAGAAAATGCGAACAAGTTCATTTATAGCATTTTTTGTGATGCAACTACAAATCTACGCTATTTTCTATTTTTTCCTCTCACTTTAGATAAACGACATTGCTTCTTGTGAAATTTCATGATTCTAGGTAAACGAATGGGACATAAGCTGCCGTACTCACTGAGTGCGTTGACTTGAGAGTTCAATTTTTTCACAGATCGTGAATCACGCGTTTCATAGAAAAAGATGAGTTCACCCATTATAAAAAAAGTTACAATGTATCTGCTAATTTAATGTTTTCGGATTTTTTCCTGTACGTGTGCTAAATTATATTAATCCCCGCTAAACTTCATGTTTCTTGGTTTCTTGAAGTATCCAATCACATCACGCTTCTTTCGGAAAAAGGTGAATACGTTCATTATAGCGACAAAAATTTTTTGTCGTGATGTAATTAAATATTCATTGTTTTTCCTATAGATGTGCTACAATACACTGCTTCCCGTCAAATTTAATGTTTCTTGGTGAAGGAGAAGTGCCCTATTGGTGTTAATTCTCTTGGTATTGTAAAATATTCCGCAAAATGTAACATAAACGGCAATCCTTGGATTGCATTAACTTAACTTGGAAGTTCGATTTTTTCACAGCTGTAAAATATTGCATACCAGGGTATGTGGTATCAATTTCAACTTTATATCTGCACGTGTTCCTGAGAAAAGTGTCTTGACAGGCAGACAGACTAACAGACATACAGGCAGACGGACATAGAGGCAACGGCTTTTTCTTTTCGGAATATGGAACCCTAAAGACCTGCAGAAGAATCAAAAAATTTGGTCTCTTAATCAGTAATGAAGTATTTTCAAAGTTTTTCTACCTCACACATCCACACAGACAAATTCGATAAGGCAATTTGTGATAAAATCAATTGTATTGGCTACCATCCAATCATCATTCCATACAAGTTGAGTCCATTAACAATTGAAAAATTAAGTTAAACGCAATATTAATCATTTCTTGTGTGACAGGTTGATTATCCTAATGCAATGAGTATTCAAAACATATTTTATACAGAATAATTACGCTGACAAGATTTAAACAATATTTTCAATTGCATAGCGAATAATCGTGAAAGCAGCTAGGTTGCAGAGATCAAGTGTTAATCATATGAAAACGTATTATCGTTCCGCAACGATTGGCCATAAAGTTATTCCCATGGTACTATAAAATAATATCTGATATACCATAGTCATGACTTCTGAAAATTATTATGAGAATAAAGTGATTGAACCAAAGGTGAATAAAGCCTTTCTTTATGTTCAGAATGATGGAATGCCATATTAATTTCAAATTGTGACTTAAACAAGCTTTTGAGCCACAGCCAATAAAATATAGTTCTTTGTTGAATCAAATATAAACTTTTTGAGGAAAATGTGAGAATGCTTAATCTGTTGTTTACTAAGATTATTGTGAACAAATATAAAAGCGGTTGCATGTTTTAACTACATTACTATAATTGCTATGAATTCTTCAAATCACGACAATCAAAATCTATGCTCACATATGTATGCAAGCCCGAATATCACCAAACGACTGCAATTTAAACCTCATATGACCAACAACGGCCAGTGTACTTTAACATCAAATGGGGAGAGGGGGTATGTTACTACACTCACAAGAGCCAGGTCTCATCCCTTCTTGACATCCAGATTACGGAGATTGCGTGCAATACCATGGTATAACTTCTCTCAGGCGGTAGAATATGGTGTCAGCTATGGAAGCAAGATTTTGGCGCAATTCACCTGCAGCATCACTGAAAGGGTTCTGCTAAGACATTTAACTCCACCTCCAATGGGCCTTAACTTTTTCTTGGACCCAAAAATTAAATAACAGTGACATGAACCAAACAAAGAAGCTACCCTGAGTGGAAGTAAAAAAGTAATTATGCTGGTTAGATTAGCAACCATCTATCCAATCTGGAATGGCCGAAATAATTTTCCTATTGTGCAGATGAACAGTTAAGCGTATATTTCCTGAATATAAAGCACTGTCATTGACTAGATAATTACTCATCGTTGAGTATCGTCCAACACCTGCAAATTGAAAGACCAAACCTCTTAGAACATGCTGGGGAGGTTAACAACTCAAGTTTCTTATAGCAGCATACACAATGGCTTCAGAACCTCAAACTCAAACAGTTTCCCCCTTAAATTACAGAAATAGATACAGAATACTCTATGAGGAACCAGTCGATCAATTATTTTGTCATTGATGAGATCGTTAGCTCGATTTATATCTCCTTACTTACTAAAATCAATACGTTTTTTTGATAAAATTTGTTGGAAAGTGAAAAGATGAAATGGGGAGCTTATGTCTACATAAGCAATATGGTATATTAGTGCTGCACCATTCAATTATATCATGCCACCACAATAACTTTTTATGACAAACCCGGGGAATAAGTACAAATTCATTCAATAGAGTTATATACGTTTGAGATCACAATAATTTACATAGAGTTGAAAATTAGATCTTATAACTGAAATAAAAGAAATTTCAATTGGCCTTTCCTCTGTAAAAGAAAATATTCATAGTCAAATGTGAGAAATATTGCTCAACCTATGAGGAGTGATTGGCACATTTTTTAAACAATGTTTCCTGGTAAACATTCTTCACCATCATCAACAGATCATATGAATCCTCAGCTGCTGTATTTGATAAACAGGGTGTTCCATTTCAAACGATCCACCTTGTATATTTCTTATCTCAAAGTTATTGAAAAAATTGCTGAAAGTCGTCTAATGATTTTGTCAAAGGGACATCTTTTGACAGATTAGGTGCTTTTACGAGCAACCTTTTAAGAGCAGGCGTTTCAGTCCCTCAAAATAAAATAAGGCAATACGGCAAGAGGAACGATTGATACCTCATTTGAAAACTCTTCGAAGCTCTTTTACAACACTAACAAATAAAACAAGTGAAATGTAATTGTGACAAATCTTTTTTACAAGAGCCATTTCTTATCTCTTGGATATTTGGGCAATTTTCAAGATTATTGAAGATCAATTTCTATTATGAAGGGAAACCTTTGGAGGGTAATTAGCACCTGCGTGTATTAACCAGTAAATCTACTTACATTAAGGTTTTAGACGATAAGAAAGAAGGTTTTGTTGAGATATCTTTTAAAGGCCCTTTCTACAAACTACAATAATCTGGAAAATATTCTATTGTTCCATTTGGATCACATTTTTTTCATTTCATAAGAAAAAATCTCCCAAACAATTTATAAATTAAAAACAAAATCGAAAACATTTGTTTCGACTTAATTTTTTGGTTCTTATGAGCAAACTGTATCTGATAATACGTTCGTTCGGCCATTTGATGCATTGTGAACCGTATTTACTACTTTGCTGAAGTGATTAAAATTTTAAAAATAATAATGAAAATAACTAGTGTATTTTTAGGAATTCTACTCAATAATTGTGATTCGTAACGCGATTCATTACACCGTAGCTTCTTCAGACGAATGAATACACAGAATTATGACAACTATATATAAATAAGAATGAGCATATAAATACAAATGTTCTTGAGTAATTGAAAGCTTATTTGGTTGCTCCTTCTTAAGTGGTTATTGATGACAGATATATCCAATAAAATTGAGGAATAGATGGCTCCTGAAGAGATTCGATAGAGGTGAAGGGCTTGAATCGACTTGTTCATTGATGAGTCTACCTGATTGTTTGCGTTTGTTGATTTCTAAAGTTTCCCAAAGATCTACCTTCCAATATTTATCATCTGTATGCAAAATTTAAAACTGTGGATCGAAAGAGTGACTTTTTTCTAAGAGATGATTCGCGTAATTTGAATCTGATTTTTTATTTGAAAAACTGCGTTTATGTTCCGATATTCTAATATTATAATTTCTATGTGTTCTGCCAATGTAAACATTATTATAGTCATTACAATTCAATCTATAAACACCTGATTTAATATTTTTATCGGATTTGGTTTTATTATTTCTTATATATTTGCCTAAGCTTTTATTAGTTTGTAATGCCAACGTAATTCAAGGTGTTGAATTTTTGTTTCAATTTATCGACAGGGTAAACTTCATTCAATGCGATTCTACTTTGTTTTTATTTAAAATATTATTTATTATTTTGGGATGGTAACCATATTTTCTTAGCTATTTGTTTAATCGAATTTAATTCTTTGTTGAAATTTTCTGGTGATAACGGGTTGTTAATCAATCTATGAATGAAACTGTTGAATGCTGACATTTTATGTTTATACGGATGACACGACGAGTTAAGTATTATAATATCTGTAGGTGTATCTGTAATATCTTTAGTGAAGTCGCCTTGATTATGGGCAATCCGTTTAGTCCTTTGTAAGCAGAAATATTAATGAATAATTTAGAGAAATTAATTCATAATCATCCACTCAGTAAATATTGTTTATACTGGTATCGCTATGTAGACGATATTATTATTTACTTCAAGGAACAGATAGACAGTTAAAAATTTTCGAAAATCATATAGATTCGTTACATCCAAAAATTGAATTCACAACCGAAATCGAAAGCAATAATTCAATAAATTTCTTAAACGTAACAATTTCGAATAAAAATGGAAAACATGTTTTCCCAATTTACCATAAGCCGTCACATATAGATATTATGATACATAACTCGTCGTGTCATCCGTTTCAACATAAAATGTCGGAAGTCAACAGTTTTATTCATAGATTGATTAACATCCCGTTATCACCAAAAAATTTCAACAAAGAGTTGAATTTGATTGAACAAATAGCTAAAAATAATGGTAACAATCCCAAAATAATAAATAATATTTTAAATAAAAAACGAAGTAGAATCGCATCGAATGAAGTTTACCTTGTCGACAAATTGAAACAAAAATTCAACATCTTAACCTACGTAGGCATTAAAAGTGAGAAACTGATATCATTCTAGAGTAGCAAACATTTCAACATAGCTTTGCAAACTAATAATAATTTAGGCAAATATATAAAAAATAATAAAACCAAATCAGATAAAAATGAAAATCAGGTGTTTATAGATTGAATTACAATGACTGTTATAATTTCTACATTGGTAGAACACATAGAAATTTTAATATTAGAATATCGGAACATAAACGCAGCTTTTCAAATAAAAATAAGACAGTCACTCTTTCGACCCACAGTTTGAAATTTTGCATACACACAATAAATATTGGAAGGTAGATCTTTGGGAAACTTTAGAAATCAACAAACATAAACAATCAGGTAGACTCGCCAATGAACAAGTCGATTTAAGCCCTTCACCTCTATTGAATCTCTTCAGGGAGCAATCTATTCCTTAATTTTATTGGATATACCAGTCATCAATGACCACTTAAGAAGGAGCAACCCAATAAGTTTTCAAATACTTAAGAACATTTCTATTTATATTCTCAGTCTTATTTATATATAACTGTCATAATTTATGTACATTCATTCGTCTGAAAAAACAACTGTAAAGTGAAACGCGTTACGAATCACAATTATTAACTAAAACTCCTAAAAACACAATACTTGTTTTTATTATTGATAATGGAATTCTACCAAGTAAAAGCCTCCCAAATTCAAATTTAGAAATAATCATGGTGTACACAAGATCGCAATAACGTGTTGAGCTGATGAGCCGTTATTACCAAAATCAAAATTGTGCCCGAGTGGCTGTTTAACCATAACCATCTTGAACGTAACGAATTGATATCAAATTTTATTGATACTGGTTCAGTAATGGATAAAAAGGGGTGTCCATTAGATTGGTATTGGCATTCAACTAATGCAAAACACGTAATCTCTACTATTGTAAATTCAGAATTTTACATGAATACGAGTTTCATCCGTACAAAAATTCAATTGATTTATGAACTAAATGAAAATTTTGAATCGATGGCAAGAGTTTAGCGAAACTATGGCCCAGCGTATCAACAAGAACCCATATTTTTTGTACTACGTTTACTTTTCTGACGAATGCCCATTTTCACTTCACGAGATAGATTAAGCGGTATAACTGTAGATTTTGGAGTTATATAATAATATATAAAATAATTCCTCATGTTCGAGAAACACATGCTCAATATCCGGCAAAGCAAACTGCAATTGAATTTCCAACAAAATGAAGCTCCCCGTCATCACACCCCATCAGTTTGCCAATACTAGAATTTTTCATATCCTGGTCGTTAGATTGAAAGAAGTGGTCCATGGAGTAGCTTACCCGATCTCCTTACTTGAACCCTATATACTTTTTCTTATGCGGTCATTTTGTACCAAAATTTTCATGCCTCCACCTGTGAGTTTGGACGATTCACGGCAGTGATTTGTGAATGAGTACGTCAAATGACTCCAAATATCAAAAATTTTATTATATTGAAGTAAATCGAGGACAATTTGAACATTTGATTTGAAACCATTAGTTTCATTTTTTTCTATATTAAACGTGATAAAATAATAGAATCTTTTTAAGGATAATGTAGTTTGTGAAAAGTGTGAGTAAGAAGACATTAAAACTGAGAATTCTTTCCATACATACAACCACAAACTATGTGAATTTACTGTTTAATGCTCGAAGGCGCTAACGCCCCTCGGAAGGTCTCCCTTCTTCCAATAATCTTGAAAATAGCCAAATTACTGAAGGTATTTTTTAAGAAAAAACAATTTTTTTCAAACAAAATTCGTTAAAATTTTTTTTTCCATTCATCGTTCTAAAGAGGTTCAAGAGAACTTTCAAATGTGGTATCGCTCAACGTCTATGTCCTATTCAATTTTTAGGGATTGAAGTGTCCCCGTTTATAGGGTGCTCGTAACCGCCTCAAAAAACGCCAAAATATGAATTCCAAACAAAGTGTTTCGACGTGATTCGATTAAATTTTGTTCCAATCACTACGGGATAATTGATATATAGGGTGGATCTTTTGAGATGGAACACCCTTTATCAGAGCAAAACCGTTCGATCATCACATTCAACATAATAACGCACAAATCACAATAACTGAAAATAGAGCTTTGAGTTTGCTTTATACTGTTATTTATGAATTTCCAGCATCAGTCTTCTGTGTCCAGTTCATTACCTATCCTTAAATGTACTTTTCAAGATATACGATACAAGTCTGTATAACCTCAAGCAGATGTTAGAAGGAAAGCAATAAAGTTTCGTGTATTTATTATGAAACAATATCCATACTGTCTATGCAATTATTTTTTTTTTCGAAGCCTCTTCAGCAAGAGAATAGCGAATCTTATTTATGATGAACACTTATGGAGAGGAATAAATATTTTTAAATACTTCTAATGAATCATTACGTTAATTGAATATCCAAAATGCTACAGGATTTCCCCTAAGAGCTGCTGATGTCGTATCGTAGGAAGTTATTGAAAGTCAAAATGAAATATAACATTGACTTTCAGAATATGAAGATAAACTTTCCGATTAATATATTTTTTGAATTGCGGAGGCCGTTACTTGATGTAGATCCATGATATAAATGAGATAAAAACACAAGGTTTAACTTTAAACTACACTTTATTCGAAAAAATTCTCATTTATAATATATTTTTGTCAGAACTTGTTGCTTTCACACGTTTTAACAGAAAAAATCTCATCAGTTGGAGTTATTTCCCTCTGTGATATCAACGAATCACCAACAACAATAGTTGTCCAAAAAAAATTTCAGTTTCAGTTATAAACAGATCAGCGTCATGATCAAAATTTTTTGAAATTAGTGATATGTTCGAATCCCTAAATTTTTTCCAAAATAGGTGTTACAGCTTCCTAAAATTTTCGGTAGAAACCAAATTATATAGTGGTATACAAAAAGAAAAAATAGCGTTCTCTTCCAGGTTCTCTTATATACTTTATATATAACTGAAATAATTCTTTAAATAGAAAAAGAAACAGTTTTTCATAAGAATAAAAGGAAAACTAACCTTCATAGAAAAATGTTACATAATAAGGTGTTGAATTCAGCTGTCGATTTTATATCGATCGGTTCATTACTATTCGAGATATCTGAAAAAGTATCCCATATTGATTTTTTCATTTTCGCTAAGGTTTTTGCAAATGAACTTTTTTCAAAATTGAAAGGAATTCGAAAAATTCTCAAAATACAGTCGACTCTCGTTAATTCGAAACTCGAGGGACTCTTAAAATATAACGAATTATCGAGTGTTTGAAATATCAAATGGTCCGAAATTTGTGAGAGAAAATAAATAAAACTTCGAATTATTAAGTGTTAATGAACTATTACCTGCTATGCTATAACAATGACAAAATCTTGGAGGTACATTCGTGTATATACATGTATTCATAACGTGAATTAATTAATCTTTTGAAAGAACTCTGTTTTACTGGTTTGCTTCAAAGCACATTGCTGCTGCTCAGACTGCTTAATAAGTTTTTTTAACAGAAAAAGTGCCTGAAATGCTTTTTCATTACTTTCGTTTTGTTGACAGAAGCTTTGTAAGATATGGAATGAGGATCTTGCTTCCTTAACTGACACCTCTGCCAAAGGTACGTCCTCATCTTCATCGTTGCTTTTTTCATTCGTATCTGTCGCAGATAAAATTTCGCCTTCGGTTAGTGAACCTGAGACAGCAACATCTTCATCTACTTGAACAAAGTCAGAAAAACTCACACCGCTGATGTCAACTAATTGTTCTATTACTGGTTAATTATCATCCATAAGTATTGGAAGATTTTCCTAATCTTCTTTTAAGAAACCGGATTTTTTGAAGCAAATCAGAATTGTTAGGGGTATTACAGCTCTCTTTCCCTTGTCAATAAGTAAAATAGCTCTCAGAACCGTGATATTCGTAGTTAGCTGCTTGTCGAGAGATTCTAAAATGATCTCAACCATTTCTTTGCGATAGAACGTCTTAAAATTATGGATGATCCCTTGGTCCAATAGTTGCACTTTGGAAGTTATATTCGGTGGAAAGAAGTAGAGTTCCACGTTTGTTCAAAGTTCTATCGTCATCTAAGCTTTTTTGTGAGCACGATAATCAGTAGAAAACGATTTCAACATCGCGGTTTCACTAAGGGTTCAAGTTTTTCCGATCTATCCATATTTACTGCAAGTAAAACTGTGAACCTCTCTTCACTATGTTTTTCCCCATGTCTTGTCCGGTAAACATTTGCAAAATTGGTCAGTTTGTCTCGGGCATCATAGTTTTCAATCAAGGTCTTACCGTGCCAATCTAAGCAACCTGCATCATCAACACTTCCACTTTCCCCACAAACATTTTTAAACACAACTACATTTCTCTTTTTGAAATTTGTAAGCCACCCTTCAAGTGTTTGATGCTTAGAGTAGACGCGAACTCTTTTGCTTTTTTCTTTAACAAGTTTTCGCTAATACACACTTTTTGTACTCTACACTGTCTTAACCAAATGACAAGGCTTTCTTCCAAACGAAGAAATTCATCTTTAGTAGTTCTTTTCCGTACTTCAGCAGTTTGAGCATCATTCTCCTTGTGCTTGATTATGGTTGAGAGAATACTCAGAGGAATATTGAATTCCATTGAAACATCACTTTTCTCCTGACCTTCTTCTACTTTTTCGATTAATTTCTTCTTCTCAGCAATCGTCAAACATTTATACTTTCTAGGACTTCTGTAAACTGATACAAACTTTTAATCTGTATACCAAGAAAAGAGTAACAGTAACTAAAACATAACCAAACAAACCAATTCGTGCGGAAGTGTGTGTCCAATAGACAAACTAATCATAACCAAAACAAAGGCTCGTGTACGTTGATACATGTCGCAAAATGTACTCACAATCTTTCCGCTTCTTTCTCTCCGCAACTTGTCGAGTGTTTGAATTAACGCGTCGTTCTGTTATATGTATGGCAATGATTTTTCCGTTTGTGTGCATAAAAATGTATTGATTTAGTTCGAAATACAAAGAGATTTTGTAGGGAACTCGTGATCACGTTGAATTATGGAGAGGTTCGAATTATCGAAGGTTTGAAGTCCACTGTATACCAATTCCATGTTGACATGTTTGAGGTTTAAACGTACTTCAAGAAAATATATCATTCTTCGGCTTCAAACGCAAAGAAATATTTTTATTATAAATTCATCTAAGAAAACCAGCAATCGATCTTCGTAGCAACCATTATCGACAAAGGAAATGGGGTGGAATATTGAAGAATTTCGTACCTGATTATTTCAGAATCATGCTCCGACAATTAAATTTAATAAGTTTTCATAATTTGTAGTACCATAATAGCGCAATTCTCTCAAAAAATTCGTGTCAAATTTGTTTTTCCAGGACTATGTGATATTTGAAACATATTTCTTTTTCGCAAAACTTTTTCATCTCATAAATTTTGAAAAGACGCACTTTTTTGCGTTTGGCCTGTCTGGAACACATTTACTGAAACTTGCAAGTTATGAGATGTTAGTTAACAAGAAATAATGTTATTATTATTATATTATTAATTATATGTCTTAGAATATAACGAATCGATTGATATAATAATATAAAGTAACCTTTAGATCTTTGCAACAGTTTCAGCCTCATGATTCAACTTTTTCCTCACGAGCTTTGCGAAAACCCGTTTTTTTAATTTTAGGAATTTTTCAGATTATAAAGATTCTCTGTTTTTAAGAATTTTTTCTTCTAAACGGAGATTCTTTTTGTTTTCTGTTGAAAACTTTGTGGAATTAACATTGAGCCATTTTTCACATGATTCTTATCCAACTGTTGTTATTGTTTCAGTATTAATAATCTTCGTACATAACTTCTATCTCTGCCGGATGAAATGTTGCCATGAATGGCCAGGAAGAGCCTAATCTCCAATCCCGATCTCAGATACCTGCAGGAGGTCGTCGATCAGTTAATATACGTACCCCTATTCATCTTCATTCAGACTGTCCTCCTGATCAAGAAGAAGAATCCAGTCTTGGACAAAGATCTGCTTCTCTGGTAAGTATTATTTTCTCTATGTATTCTAAAAGTCTCAATAGTTTTGTCTACATTTGGAAAATTACTTCTAATAAACCGTTAGATATTCTGATGTTTAGATGGTTTCTTCTAATGCTCGGGGTATTTGTTATTCGAATTTGAATATTTTGAATTTTTTATAAACAATGTGCTCAGACAAATATTTTTGGAATATAGGATATGGAAAAAGAGTGAGAAAATCCTCACTTATATTGGCTCAATCAACAATGGGTGATATTAAATAAATATAAATTCATGTTGTAATTCTAGAACTGTTCAAGCAAAAAATCTCGTTGTCAAGACGTTTCTACTCAAAATATGTCTGAGTAGGTGTCCCATATTCAATGTTTCCTACGGCAGTTATGTGATTTAATTTTGAGTTATTCCGGATTTCTCAATTTTCCGGGATTTCGGCATATACCTCGATTGCCATCAAAGTTAGGTGAGTACTATTTTTACATGATAGGAGCACATTTTTGTGTAGAATGAAGAGAAGTATTCGAAAATGCTCTTGTTGAGTAGTTTTCGAATTATAATATAAATGTATGTTCGTTAGAAAGTGAACCATAAGTGAATTTGGATAAAGTAGGTTAGAGATGTTTTTCGTCAACTGTATACAAAATTGATGAACTTTTGCTTAATTCATTTTCATGGACCCCTTTTCACATTTTTCATCCACCACAATTTGTTTTATATATCATACGCCAATATACAATGTGTAATATTTTTCGTTTCGTAGTTGGGTTTTATTGTCATTGTGAGGTTTGAATAGACTCCCTGATCACTGGTTTTCTGACTGTTTATGTAAACAATTCAGATAAAATGAAGAATAGCAGAATCTTTTATGACAGATATATTGTTTTCTATGTCACATGTTAGTATCTCTTGTCTTGCCAAATTTTAAACAATATGGGAGTCTGTTTCGATTTTTTAAATAACGTCTGACTGGCCTTTTACTCGTTTTAACCATTTTTGAACATTTTAATCTCGTTTTTAAACACATTTTATTTCTGATTTTAAATCTTTTATCTCAAACGAGAATTGTTTTTAAATGTTTCGCCTGTTCAACAAAGAAGTACTCAACCTCCTGGACCTGCATATTATGCATAACTTTATAACGTCATAACCTACCGTAAGTTGAAACAAATTTGCCTCCTGATGAAGGTTTAAATGAGGCCGAAACATAGAGTCTTTGGTATAAATTGACACTACTATATATATATATATATATATATATATATATATATATATATATATATATATATATATATATATATATATATTATCCATCTCTGGCTACTACTTTCTTCCATTGGTCGGGCTGCATACGAATCCCGCGTTGAAAAAACTGGTCATCTTTTGAATCGATTCATGAATCGGAAGTGCTGATTAGCCCGGCCGCGTGCGAGATCGAAACCAGTGATAGTCTTAAGGAGCTAAGGAGCAACATCTGGAGAATACGGCGGGTGGATTAAGACTTTCCATTTCAAAGTTTCCAAGTATGTCTTGAGTACTTTTGCAATATGGGGTCGACCATTGTCTACTGTAAAATCACTTTATCATGTCTCTCGTTGTATGGCGGCCGTTTGTCTATCGCCTGTGATTATTTCAGTCGGTTTTAACAACCCATAATACATTACGCTGAGCTGATCCCACCAAATACTGATCATAACCTCAAAACCGTGAATATTAGGTTTAGCCATCGACGTGGAAGCATGGCCGGGATATCCTCATGGTTTTCTGTGGATGAGATTATCGTAATGAACCCATTTCCCAATCAGCATGCGATGAAGAAATTCCTTTCGTCTTTGCTTGGCAAGCAGCTGTTCACAAACACACAAAGACCGTTCAACATATCTCAGCTTCAACTCGTACGGAACACAATTTCCTTGTTTCTGAATCATTTCCATGACTTTCAGGCGGTTTTAAATGGCTTGCTGCGTCACTCCTAATGATCATGACTATTCTTGTTGCGTTTGACACGAGTCTTGACAAGTAATGCCTCTAATTCTGCTTCTTCGAAAACCTTCTCTCTTCCACCGCGATGCTGATCTTCGACGTTAAAATCGCCGTTCTTGAAGCGTTGAAACCACTCTAGGCACGTTATTTCACTAATAACGGCCTTACCATAGGTATTTGAGAGCATTCGATGAGCCTCAACCGCAAATTTCTTCATTTTCAAACAGGATATTAAAACTTACCGCAAATTACGAGAATTTGGTTAGTAAGCTGGCATGTTTAATCGAGAATATCTTTATGATGCAGACACAAATCGACTAATATTTCGATGGAGTTCAGCTCACAAATACAAATGCTTATTGTATGACATCTATGATCTATTTATTTCTACTACCACTTACTACTACAGCCTTCTTCTGCAAACAGCGGAAGCACACATAGCATATAGCATGCCTGACAATTTTCTTAAAGATATAAATTTTTCCAGAAATGGAAACTCTTTGAACATTCTGTGGTTTTATCTAGTATACTGTTGCTTCACACAAATTATCTCAAATGGTCACAATAATAAATGTCTAAATAAACCCATTATTCAATTCACAATTCTGATTGACAAATAATTATCTGAGAAAGTTATGATTTAAGAAGGTTCGTGAATTCTTAAAACGTTGAAAAAATGCGATATATCAAAATGCTATACGTTCAGAATGGGTATGGTTTTGATGAAGCTCAAGAAAATGATTCTTTTCGTTTTCCTGATAGGAGGCAACCTCATAAGTCCATATTCCAAAGATTTTCAACATAATCTCATAAACACGGGTTCTTTCAAACCACTTAGAAAAAAAGGTTACAATCAACAAGATAATGACTACGTTACAATGGCGATTTTGGAAGATTTCACTGCGGAACCCTCAATGTTATGTAGGCAACTTGAATCTTCAAAAAATAAGTTTCAACCTTATGGGTTGAGGAAAAATCTCAGTTTCTACAGCGTGAGGATTTTGAGCGACAGCAACGGCAATAATTTTGCCGATGGTAACAAGATCTCATTAAACCACTGAATGTTCGAGTAATTTTGATTTCCCAATCAATCACATTTTAAAAAAATTGTCAGGCATGATATTAAAATTTGAAAAGAGAAGAACACACACTCCCTATTTTATCTAAATTCATCTATGGTTTACTTCTGAAAACACATGTTCATTTAATAATTTAAAAATCATTAAAAAAAACTTGAATACGTCTCTGCATTCTACTCTAAAATGTGCGCGTAGAAGGTCGAAATAGTTTTCACCTAGCTTTGATAGCAACCGAGATACTGGCATACGACGATATTCCGCAGAATCAAGAAATCCTGAATAACTTGAAAACAAAAGAAGGTAGCTGCTGCTTCCACCAATGAATTTTGTTCGAAAATCGGTAATTTTTCTCTATTTGCAGTATTTCATATAGCTGTGGTACTAAAACTTCGAAAAAGGGAACCCCCGTGCACAAGGTGGTCAAATTTCCATGTTTTAGTACGGTAGCTAGGGGAAAAGTATCGTTGGACAAATGACTCCCTCTTTCTCGATCTCTTTTTCAGGTTGAAAACCTGTAATTGTCCCAATTTCATTCATTCAGTACATATTCATAAATGATTCATGTAGTTTTTTAACTGAAAACTGTGGTTTTCAGTTATAAAACTGTTTCAGTTTCAGAAGAAAATTTGAAATTTCCCTCCCTAATGTCTATGGGTAACATCAATATATTGCTAACAGAAGCAAGGCGTTCTCTGAAATTCTGTTTCAACTCGTCTAAATTGTGATTAGTTCTTTTGTCGATTACATCTTCAAAATTACCCCATAGAAAAAAGCCTAATAGCTTTAATTCAAGGGAATGTGGTGACCTCAGTCAAAATGAATAGATCAAAGATGGTCCTTATTTTCGTGTTGAAAGAAAGTATTCGATCTCTGTGCTAGAAGTGTGTCTATCGAGAAATGCTCCAATAACACCATTATTGATAAAGTCTTTATAGCCACCCGCTTTCAGGTTTTCATCGAAATTTTCTAAAGCTTGAACGTTTGGGCGTTCATGGATTTTTTCCTAGATACCAATCGCAGAAATTTAGTCGGCGAATGGTATCTTCTATTTTCTATCTTGATTTGCCTGATCGAAAAAGAAGGTTTTGCCGTTACAGGTCCTAATACTTCAATTCTAACTCAATTTTTAATATTTTTCTATATACTTCTTTTTGTTGGTGCTTTTATTCATCGCCTCTGCATGAGATTATCTCTCTACGTTTGGGAAATAGATTCATTAGGCCTTACAGAAACCCGATTCGAATATGTTTCTGCCATTGCAGCTGAATCATATCCACTTCGAATATAACATTTTAACATTTCAAATGTCTCCTAATCTTCGTAATGATGATTTTCATTCGGACTATCGAAAGAGTCCACACTTAATTGAATAAATTATTGAATGAAATAACTTTGAACATACGAGTACAACAAACAAGCTATTCGTTTTTGATACTTTGAAAACATTATTATACTGCGAAATGACAATCGTAAATGATTGCCAAACTCTTAAACACAAATAAATACTATGGTCTGAATTCAGTCAAACCATAGAAGCACCATGTTTTCTAACAGGACCCAAAAAATCTGTGATTTCTCGACACAGAACAAGATGAATCGTTGATGGATATGCACCGAATGAATAACTGCGAAACGATTTCATGATTTTCCTGAAAATGGGTAGTGAGTGCAGAAATAAAATACATGTGTTATATATTTTAATAAGATAGATAACATTCTGCATCCAATTAAAGTAAAACGTTCAGATTTCATTTTCCACACCTCTGAATTTTACTTTTAAAGAGTGCCTGAATGCCACACTCATTTTTATCTTACTCTGATAAGAAGTGGAACATGACGATTTTTGATTCAAGAAATACTGAATACGTCGAAAACGAGAGGGATAAAAAATGTTTGAACCACAAAACTGGTCCATGAAAAAAAAGATCGCCAAATGAGGAGAATCATTTTTCTCTAACTACTCTATTCCACCTACCTGTCGTACTAAAACATCGAAATTCGTCCAACCTGTACAGCTGTTGAAGAATGTAGAATGGTGTAATTTAGAGTGTATTGTATTTCAACGACAAGTTCGCGATTAAAATTATTTCGAACACAATCTTCAGGAATAAATTATGGACTGCTCATATTTTCACGTCTTTCCCTGTTGTGGTTCAGATGTAATGTACAGATATATTTTGGGAAGAAATGTATTGACAAAGAAACTTTTTTGTCTAACAGTTCCAGAATTATAATATAAATTTATTTTTTTTGTATGACCTAGAGATGATTAAGCCATTATAAGTTATTTCTCTCTATTTTCACCACACGTTCGAAAATTGCTTGTTTGAGCACCTTCTAAATAAAAAATTCAGAATATTTCTATTCGAAGAATAAATATCTAGAGCAGTAGGAAAAATGACATGTGCTAGAATATGTAATGGTTTATTTGTAATTAGCCTCGATTAGTAATCGAGGCTCTTCTGTAGCTTAAGAAACATAACCAAATAATTGTTTAGGTTAGAGTACTGAAACTTCATAACTCACAAAATTGATCAGTGGATTCTCCAAAATTTTAAATCTTACCCACTCTGTTCAATGTTATCACATGTAACTACTACCAATTCCTTGCCAATGACTGTCGATATCGAATCTCCATGAGAAGCGAAAAGTAAAGAATGCACTTGTGTGGATGGGAAACCCTTTTGTTTCAATTAGCATTTCGGTTTAATTTTTTTTATTTACCCCGGAATAAAAATTTGTAAAGCAATCTTTATATTTTTCAAACATTGAATGCTTAGTTCAAAATATTGGTGTAGAATGGCTCATCTAGACGAAACATATACATATATACTATAATTTAGAAGGTGACGAATGTTTAAATTTGTGCTACCAATATTGATTTTCGAATTTGTTATCTCATTATTGTGATTGAATTGAGAATTGTGTCCATTAAAATATATAAGAATAAATCAATTCGTCAATGATTTAATTTATGAATGAATTATTGCAGAGATAAACATTAGTGAGAATGATAGTACTCAATTGAGGAAAGAGACGAAATTGCAATGAATAATAAAATAAAACAAGTTATTATGTTTAAACTATCACTAATTTATTGATGTAAAGTATGACAAAATTCTACATTGGTTGGACCGGTTTTGGACATACGTCCATTATTAACAACAAGCTAATGAAAACTGAATACTCATGTACAATACAGGAATTACCATCAATAAAATGCTAGTAGAGGTCACAGTAACTTGAATAATGGTGATTGCTAGGTAATTCAGTCTACCTGGTCGTTAAGGATCTTAACCCTTTCTACCCTAGATGCCTTGAAAATTTCCATCGATTCAAAGAAACAGAGTTTATAAGATTTATCACAGGAATGAAGAATTTTTAGCTGTTGAAGTTCTGAAGAAGGATAACATTCATTCAGACAATGTGCAGCTGAATCTGAATCATATTTCTGATGTAGGCATGACCGGAAATGTTCTTTGTATCTAGCCTTGAAAGAGCGTCCTTTTTGACCTTTATAAAAGGAATTGCACTCAGAACATGTTGATTGGTATACTCCTGATTTTTTGAATTTATCGGTTTCATCTTTTGTGTTGAAAAGCAGGCCTGAAACTGAAAATTTGCTAACTGGTTGAATGCAATATTAACTTTTTTACTTTCAGACAAAACTCTAGCAACCTGTTCTGACGTCTTCCCAAAATATGTTAGAGACATAAATTTTTCGGGCATTTCTCTCTTGGATTGGGGATATGTCATGTTGAATGGGTTGTTGCGTATTTTTCGATTAATTGCTTTCATATCGAAGCCGTTGTTCTCTGCTATTAACATAATGGTGTTAAATTCTGATTTTCGGTCCATGTTCGATAAATGCAAAGAAATCGTGAACTATGGATTTGAAGGCTGCTCTTTTTTGAGAATACGGGTGAAATGAATTTATGGGTATGACATTATCCGTGTACGATGGTATTCTGAAGATATTAATTGATAAACGGTTATGATTCTCCTGGGTAATTGTTAGATCTAAGAAATTGATTTTACTATCGACTTCTGTTTTACTTTGAACTTAATTTTAGGATGAATGTTATAAATGAAATTCAGGAAGATTTCTAGTTGTCTATTCGTTCCAATGAAACAGGCTAAAATGTCATCTTCCTGAATTTCATTAATAACATTCATCCTAAAATTAAGTTCAAAGTAGAAATAGAAGTCGATAGTAAAATCAATTTCTTAGATCTAACAATTACCCAGGAGAATCATAACCGTTTATTAATTAATATCTTCAGAAAACCATCGTACACGGATAATGTCATACCCATAGATTCATTTCACCCGTAATCTCAAAAAATAGCATCCTTCAAATAATCCATGGTTCACAGAGCGATTTATTTGCCTTTATCGGACATGGAACGAAAATCAGAATTTAACACCATTATGTTAATAGCAGAGAACAACGGCACATTCAACATGATATATCCCCAATTCAAGAGAGAAATGCCCGAAAAATTTATGTCTCTAACATATTTTGGGAAGACGTCAGAGCAGGTTGCTACAGTTTTGTCTGATAGTAAAAAAGTTAGTATTGCATTCAAACCAGTTAGCAAATTGTCAGGCCTGCTTTTCAACATAAAAGATAAAACCGATAAATTCGAAAAATCAGGAGTATACCAATCAACATGTTCTGAGTCCAATTTCTTTTGTATAGGTCAAACAGGACGCTCATTCAAGGCTAGAACAAAGAACATTTCCGGTCATTCCTACATCAGAAATATGATTCAACTTTAGCTGCACATTGTCTGAATGAATGTCATCCTTTTCCAGAACTTCAACAGCTGAAAATTCTTCATTCCTGTGATAAATCTCATAAACTCAATTTCTTTGAATCGATGGAACTTTTCAAGGCATTTAGGGTAGAAAGGGTTAAGCTCCGTAACGACCAGGTAGACTTAATTACTTACCAATCACCATTATTCAAGTTACTGTGACCTCTACTAGCATTTTATTGATGGTAATTCCTGTATTGTACATGAGTATTCAGTTTTCATTAGCTTGTTGTTGGTAATGGACGTATGTCCGAAATCAGTCCAACCAATGTAGAATTTTGTCATTCTTTACATCAATAAATTAGTGATAGTTTAAACATAGTAACTTGTTTTATTTTATTATTCATTATGAATATCAACTATCACGTAGTTCAGGCTTCATCGATCAATTATTTGAAAGACGAAATTGGGTCACTTTATTTTCATAATAACAATTGCGCAAGAGGAACAGCAAAAATATTTAACACAAATCATCCAAAGAAAGGAGATAGTCACCACTATGTCAAATCTCTGATAAAAAAATTCGAGGCAACTGGTTTATGAACAGCAGAATGTAGCACGTCCTGTGAGAAATGAAGTTATTAAACTTGCGGCATTGAATCATCTCAGTCTATTAGGATATTATTTTATCAAACTGGCGTAATAAGTACAACTATCTATATAATGAAGCATCATAAATTTATTCCCTATAAAATAGATCGCTTTAGGAACTGAATGAAGATAACCAATCGTAGTCTGAAATTTTGCAAACATTTGAGTGAAAATATGAATAATAATCCCAACTTTCTTCAAAATATCGGTTTCTCTGACGATAGTATCTTCATGCACAATGAAGAAGTGAACAGACACAATTGCCGATACTGAGACACCCAGACTCCTCAATTATACAAGGGAATACATACACAAATCCAACCGAAATTGAATTTTTGGGGAGGGTTATACGAAAACAATCTTATAAGCCCGTTCTATATCGCGGGTAATCACTATGGAGATAGTTTTCTACAACTGCTAGGAAAATTGATTTATCCCAGAATTATCGAAATTTTCCATCCCACTCTCTCAGAAGAACAATTTTATTTTCGATATTAGAGCGTTAGAATAGTTAACTAATATTTTTCCTGGGAACGGAATCGGTAGGAGGAGACCATTCATCATAAGTGGCCAGCAAGTTCATCTTAAACGTTTTCTCGAGTAGATAACTTTTACTTCAATTGCTTTTTTTCCACAGAATGATTCTTGTTTAAAATTCTCGCAGTTCTTTTGGCACAACTGTCGTTTTTTGAATTAATAGTAAGAATTCCTACTTTGCTCCTGTTGTTTACATCTTTTCCGAGTTCTTTTTACGCCGATTACAATATTTGAATTTGGATTATTCGACCCGACATAGCGAACTAGCGAACGGAATGAATTCCTCGCTCTAAACACGCTGTTTAGACCCCCTAATACAAATTGTTGATCAAATTCGGGAGTGCATCCCGAGACCTTTCCAATGAGATATCGCATGATACTCTTAAAATTCTGAAGTTTGAAATGCTGATCGATCCCTACACTTTCAAATTATAATGCTCAAATATCTATTGGAATACTAAAATCAATCTGTATTACCATTTATTGAAAATTGGAATTTAAAGAGTTTTTCAATTATTGTGATAATATTTTTTGTAGTTGAAACACCCTATATCGAAATTTTAACCCAAAAATTATTGATTCATATAGATAATCGAAAGATCTTTATGAATTTTTGTTGGAACACCCTGTATATCAATTTACTACATCAATTTCATCCAAACTATTCAAATTCTCCATTTAATTGAATAAAATTGTTCATTACTATACACAATTCTTCTGAAGTAAAGTTTTGTCAAATTCAAATATAAACTTTGTCACGTTTCATTACTCTCAGAGTGTACTCTTGGCATTTTCAATATGTTCAGAAATCTTTAAGTACTATTAATTTAAATGATTGGAAAAATTATTTATAATGACATCTACATTAGCAATAAAGTAGTTAGAATTTCGAACACAACAAATTGCTGATTTCAGATGATGCTCTATGCTAGAAAATTGATTCTTTATCAAGGAATGAAAAAATGAATAACGATGCATAGATTAGCAATTTTCCCAAATAAATTTTTATTAATTATTCAGCCTAGCGCATGAACGTCCTTAATAATACCGATGGCGTTAATTGAACATAATACCAGTACATAAGTTTATCAAGTAGAATGCTGGGATTTTCAGAGAATATATTACGCTGCTGCTATGTCAATATATATTTCAGGAAAAATTCAGGTACAAATGGTTGAAAGTAGACTTTCAATAGATAATACGGTGGCTATTATTTCAACTGATTGTAGATTTCTCTACTTCGAAATCGGTTCGTTCGATCTGCCTCAGTCATTATTCATTTCTCAAGGATAAAGCCCACGTTCTCTACAGTAACGTGTAAGACAAATAAAAAAGAACAGTGTCGACATCGCGACCAATGGGCGACAAAACAAAATCGAAGTGAATAAATCCATATCTAAGACTTTCAGAACACAGAAGGCATTTTCTGGAACTATATAAAATATTTCCGAATTAGATTCATTCAATATACCGAGTGAGTCAATAAGGCGAGGAACTTCTATATCTCAGAAACTATATGATATAGGAGCGAAATTTTTTTTGATTATTGTTTTATAAGTATGTATGCATTCCTTTAAATTATTTTCTTACATACAGAGTGTTCCATTTTTACTCCAGGGACGAACATAGATTTTCTTTAATGGCACGCTCTGTATTTTTTATCATATTCTGCTCAAAATTTGGATGCTCTCTTCAACAATATCTGTTTTCTGCCCAAACAACTATCGGTAGATTTTAAATTAATTAAAATATCGATAATTTCGGGAATTTGGAAGATTTTCAAAAATTCTCAGATGCCTTATTTCGCATAATTTACGCATGATATTTTTTTTCTTGAGGTAAAAGTGTTGTACCTCATTATCAAATGAAGAAAAAAAATTTTTTTCATACCGAGTGTTCCTAGTAACCTGGCGAAACTGAAATTTTTCAAACATGAAAAACTTTTTTTTTTTTCAAATGTAACACTCTCTATCTTTTTCACTTGTTTTGTTCTCACTCAAATAAGCTTTACAACGATACCTTTTCTTCAAAAATCCGATGGAGATTTCACAGAAAATTTTCGAAATTAGTGTGAGGTTTGGATATTTCTTGCAATAAACATGTTGTTGATAAAATTCAGACATTGAAATATGAAAATTTCAACACAAAATTAGATTCTTTGCTGTTCAATGAAACCTAAACATCAAAACTCCCAAGGTGTATCGAAATTTCTTCACAAAGCACGTGAAAAAGATACAGGGTATTACATTTGAAAAAAAAATCTACCGATAGTTGTTTGGGCACGAAACAGATATCGTTGAAGAGAGCTTCCAAATTATAATCAGAATATGATAAAAAATACAGGGTGTGCTATTTAAAAAATATCTATGTTTGTCCCTGGAACAAAAAGGGAACACCCTGTATGTACGAAAATAATTTTAAAGAATGCACACATACTTATCAAACAATAATCAGAAAAAATTTCGCTTCTATCTCAGATAGTTTTCGAGATATAGAAGTTCCTCGCCTCATTGACTCACCCGGTATACTATGGAATAAAAAGTTTCATGTAAATTTGTTCTATTTATTTCTTATTTCAAAATGCAGAAATAAAAATAAATTATATAAGATATATCATAAGAATGAGTACTTCTTATTTACCATGAGCTTGCACTACATGGTGTCAAACTATTTCATTTTTGTAACTTCAATGAGCTCTAACGCTTGAGTGATTGACTCAGACACTGTGGGTGAATTCAGATGACTTCAAATATTTATGTTTTTGCATTATTCACCTGGCATACCACCTGAGGCATGTAATATTTTGAATGCAATCTTTCGACTCAGAACCCTGTGAAAATACCAATAATTCTCGTCATTTCTTTTCTACGCAGTCATAACAGATTCGAAGTGTTAAAATTGAAATCCTGAGCAGCACTCAGCCCTTGTACCTTGCATGCTTTTGAACCATATAACTTATGTACTACACCATGTTTCCGGGATGAATAGATAGCATTTCTTTTCATTTTCACCATCGTTCGTTGGATGTCTTGACTATCTGGAAAGGACGATTGAAGAAAAATTCTGGTATCATATAGTTAGATGGCATAATGATCTCTTTCTAGTTGGCAGGGACCATATCATACCATGACCGCAATGGTATCGGCACATACAAAAGAAATATTATTTGTATGAATTTATATGAAATATCGGTCATCGGACCGTTCCGTTATGACTGGTGGGTACCGAATTTTCTCCAAGAATATTTTTGCGGTGCCGATACGCTTTGTGCATGGCATGGGCTACGTCAAATCGCTACACGCCGGCGTCCAAATGGTATACAAGGGGGTTGTAAACGCGTAAGACAGCCGGTATGAAATAATTGTATAATCGATGTTGGAACACGTGAATACAAACAGACTAGAACTTGTGGAATGTATGTATAAGTTGAAACTAATTTATACACACAGTTCAGCATACTAATAATTATATAGATGGAAAGAAAAAATGCAGTATAAATCGCATTATCCTTTGACAGGGGTACTTATTTCTGAGAAATTTTCATTTTCAAGCGTTTTATGACGCTATATAAAATAAATGATGCTTATACAATTTTTCCACACATTCGGCCTTCAAATGGAAGCGTAGATCACAGACTCTAAATTTCTTACTTAAACTAACGGTGACATCCTTGCATAAGCTACGCATTTGTGGACATCAACAATCGTAAAGCTAGGCGAATGAGGAGCTCTTGATATCTCAAAGGCCTTCGACAGCCTTGATGACTTCCCGAAAAATTGATTCAGGTGATAGTTGTTGGTTTATCTAGTGAATCTTTTCAGGTTGATGCAGAAGTACTCCAGGGCTACATATTCCCACTAACTCATTTTCTGCTCCACTTCACAGAGAACAAAATTTTTGGGTTTGCCGACTCCCACCGACAAAGATACCAAAGATATCAACCGAGCGTGTCACTGAATTCAGGTTTGGTGGAGTACGCCCTGTTCAACTAGATAAATTTTAACATGAACAAGGAACAATCAACAACGTTCTCTCGAAAAATCACAACTGGAGAACCTCCTTAAATAATTCAAGAACATCGAAATTCCTCAGAAACGAACATGCATCTACTCGGCATCACAGTCAATACTGAAGTTTGCTGGCATGACCATGTGTAAGCCAATGCCAGATCAGCTATTTCTAAACTCAGTCTTCTTTTCAGTGCTGAACAGAACATCATGCCATCACAGCTGATACTTTTGTACAAAACACAGGTGCGATCTGGTCTGGAACACTGTTCTCATTCAAAGGGCTCCGCACCCGTACATTCAATGAATGCTTGGGTTACATTACATCACGCATGATTTCCAAACTCTCGCTCAAAGGCATGACACGAATGACCTCTTCCCAAGAGTTGAAAATAAGAAAAAACTACACGTCGTGCTCGGCACATTTATCATCATTCGATTAAGTTTTAAGGAGGCTTACATTTAAATGAATATATTATATTTGTATTTATCTATTATCATCAAACAGATATGCAACGATGATCATTAACGTATGATACGGTCATACAATGCGGTCGATCCTTTCCGTGCTTGATACGTTCCTGGCATGGTCGTGATATGATACGGTTTAGTGGGCAGAGAACTTAAGCATGAAGTTCTCCAGCATAACTGAACTAATGCTGAAATGCCCGTCTGGAGATGCTGTCAGTTTAGCAGACAGCATTAGCATTATTCCATAGTCGGTCTTCTTTTTGATGTAGCGCCTTTATCAGGTTTTTGTGAACCTTCTAACATTCTGAAGTCGTTACTAAATAAAAACATTGAAATAAAAAATATGAAATATTCTTTGAATAACATCTTCAAGTAAACGGTTTTTGTAAGGGAACAACATGTGTGTAAAGAGTATATCACTGATTTAGTTTTACTCATAGAACTATATAACTAGGCCAGCAAATAAGGAAATATATTAAATGAAATAAATAACGCTCAACTTACGTAATGACCCTCCAAGATGAATATATCTTGGGTCTGTTAATCAAAAACCTCGTAGACAAGGCCATGATTTGATTGGTTGTCACAACGTGAACTCTCGTACAAAAGTACGAAGTGATACTCTCCAAAAGTCGAAATAACTGGCCATCGAACCACTAAGACGGAAAAAACATCAAATAGATCGAGAGAACTTCGATATTAAAAAACCGTATATGAAGTAACCATCAAATGCACATATACGCTGGAAACTTTAAATGATATTTGCCTGCAATTATAAACGTTAAAAGTTACGATGCATAAACGTACCAAGAAATTTGGTTATGTATGTTTAAATATTATTGTATTTCAAGAAGTCATTAACTCATGAAACGAAATATACATTCGTCATCGATTAGAACATTCAATTTTCAATTCAAATTCAAATAATTTTTATCTAATTTATTTTGAAAATGCGTTTTCTGTGGGAAACCATATTACTGGCGTGTCTGCATCCATCGACATGGCAAGTTCATTGCTTCGTTGTTGACCTTTCCAGTCACGTTTTAGTTTATCTCTTGAAATCTGTGTGAAATGGTCTTTGTCATTGAGATACTGAGCAAGGTTTCATGCTTATGTTTGCCAGAGTTCAAATACTTTTGCGCCAGAGGAATACTAAAAACTTTGCTAGTTCTGAAATTGTGGTTTCACTAGACAGAGCGACTGTTATTATTCATACGAAACATGAAAACTAATTTTGAATTATATTCTTGGTAACTGTTTCTTTTTAGTCCTCAATTTCAGGAAGTATTATTCATGATGTGTGATTGTGTGATGTAGATTAGAATTAAAATTTGAAAATGCATCGTTCTGTTGTAGGTTGTCATTTCATTTCACGGTGAACTGCAAGTTCGTTTCAAGAGTACGTTTGAGTATCTTCTCGGATGTTTGATGTCTAATTGTATATATATTTCGAAATAGTCATGAAACTGCGAATTATAATTCAGAGAATTGATAAAAATTTGTATGTATATTTAAATTTCCCATATTGAGTAATTTGATATCAAAGAGTGTTTCGTTTAGACGGAGACATTAGCAGCATAAAACTAATTTTAGTAGTTTTACAGGAGCACTTGCATTTCTCGAATTTTTAATGACTCAGCATAATCGCTCCTCAAATCGCCAATTTACTTCGCGGTTTCGTGAAATGCGACCTTGGAACCTTTCACATAAATATTTCTTTGTCATGCCATTCTGTTGAAACCACATATCGCTATTATTCAGAGCATTCAATACAGCCCATAAAAAGTTGATTAATATTATAGAACAATCAGCATTCACCGCAGTTTTTTTTTTGAAAACGATGAAGTTTATCCTTTGACCCCAGCTTGCGTGAAGTGCTTACGAAGGATGTCTTCTATTTTTTGAATGATAGGACATACCGGACACCATTAATCAACTGTCAGTACCAAAACTGAACCTCAATGATTTGTTAATATAAATCCAAAACATTAGTTCTATGTGTGCTGTGTTTTAACCATAACAATCTGTTAAAGTTGACAAGTTAGTTGCAAAATGAAACTGAACCGTGAGCATTTTGGCGCAATAATTTAATCATATTATAATTAATAAATTAATTATAGGGGCACCTATCAAATACGCACTTTATGCAGATGACCTGGTTATATTTTGTCAAGGGAAGAATACATCTAGTACTTGTACTCTTCTTCAAAATTCTATGAATAGTCTTGTACAATGGTCGACACGGACTGGTTTCAACTTCTCTTCGTCAAAGTCCAAAGTCATAAAGTTTAGTCGAAGACACAGTAGTATCGAGATACCACACCTGATCCTCAATGGAGTGCCGATAGATGTAGTAGATCATTTCAAATTTCTAGGAGTTACTTTCGATTCCAAACTAACTTGGAAACTTCACATTCAGGAGATCAAAAAGAATTGTTTGAAAAGACTGAATATCTTAAAAACTCTATCACATCATCATTGGGGTTCAGAAGAGAAGATACTACTAAGAATATATAAAACCATAATTCTTCCAAAAATTGATTATGGAAGCATAGTTTACATGTCAGCGTCAAACTCAAATTTGAAATCCTTAAACGTAGTCCACAATACTGCTCTCCGCATATGCCTGGGCGCTTTCCGGTCAAGCCCATCAGAAAGTCTTTACTGCGAGTCACACGAGCCTTCACTTCAACTTCGAAGACAACGAAATTTGACATTGTATGCAGCCAGAATTTCAACAAATCCCACAAATCCAATTTTCAAATTGATGAATAACCATGCAGAAACTCCCAATAGACAAAGAAGCCCCCCAACAATTCCTCAAATTTTGAGAACACTTCAGTTAAAGATAGATCTTACCAACACTATACCAAACTCTACTTCAACAGCACCACCTTGGATCAAAATCAGTCCATCTGTAAACAAAACCATAAGCAACTATAACAAAATCGAAACCCCTAGTGTTTTCTAAAAGAGGCATTCTTAGAAATTCTGAATCAACATCAGTTTGACCAAATTTTTACTCTGATGCATCTAAGGAGAAGAAAGTATTGGTTGCTCCGTAACTACTGCAGAAACGACACTAGAAAATATCGACTCCTATCGAATGTAGTGTGTACACAGGTGAACTATTTGCTATTTTGAAGGCACTTAAAATGGTTAAACCTAATCAAAGAAATGTTGCAATTTGCACGGATTCACTGTCCTCCACACATGCCATAAAAGATATTTATTCTAAACACTGGATTGTTCAGAACATTCAAGAGACATGTCATCTTCGGCTGCCTTATGGAGTCAGAAAACCCTCCAGAATGCGAAGTCTGTAACAGTCGACTATCAGTAGAACATATTTTGATAGACTGCAACAAATACAGAGATGCCAGATCACAACACAACCTCAGTAGAAACCTAAAAGAATTGCTCAACTCCGAATATCAGATTTCTAATTTGTTCGAATTTCTGAAAAACACGAACTTGTATAACCTCATTTGACATGATAATCTCTGTTTTATTTTTACATTACTTTTCTATTGTTTCTGTATAATTAATGTTTACATGAATGTATAATTTCATCGTGTCAATGACCATAGCCGTCGAGACACGCAAAATTCCTAAATGAAAAAAAAATTTTCTACAATTTCCAAAGACAATTATTTCAGCAAGAATATCTCGGCGAGATGGTTTCTGTTTTCGGGTTAGAAGCATCACATCAATCAGAAAAAAGGACTGGGCTTAGAGTCGATTTAACCTCTTCAAGGGCATATACACATATGTGTACATTTCCCTTCAAAGTTATTTCGTATTCGAAAACATAGAAGCACATACGCCCCGAATATACACATGTAGCCATTAGAATCGGTTGTTGAATATACTAAGTAATACGGTGCATTTTCCCGTGTGTCGGCATTGTTGTTTGTGTTTTGGTGATGGTGTGTTGTTTGAGGTTAGTTGTCAAATCATAAGAGGTGTTTATATTGGCATTTTTGCTCAATAATTATTGAAAATATTAAATAAGTGATCAATTATATTCTAAAATAGGCATTGTATGTTTCAAATAAGATGATATTATGCTGCTTGCTATTTTTTTTCTGTTTGAGCGATGTACACATTTGTGGCATTTGAGCTAGGGTATCAAATTTCTCCTGCAATGATGAAAAGAATTTCCGTGAGACTTATGTAAATTATTTTGTATTTCAGTGTAATATGAGTAGAAATTCCAACAAACTTGTTTTATGGCAAAAATAAGATAAAATCCATTTGTTAGCGGATGTTTCGAACCTGATTAATTCTGATTTTGAGGATATTGATATTGATGATTCCGAGCAAGAAGACGAACTGAATGAGCAGCAGGAAGTAAGATTCAGATGAGAAAGATAACGAATATTCTGGAAATCCTCCACAGTTCTCAGGTCGACATGACATCAATATAGATGGTGAAACCCCATATTTATTCTGTTTGAATTTATTTCCATAGGAGTTATTCAGACTTGTAACAAATGAAACAATCAGATTTGCTATACAATCCGGTAAATATTTCATCACAGTCTCTTTTGAAGAGGTGAAACAGTTTTTTGGTATGAATATTGTCATGACTTATATAAAATATCCTTCATATAGAATGTACTGGTCTACAACTCAAGGTTTAGGCTTAGACTTCATAAAAAACACAATGTCATTGAAGAGGTTTGAAGAAATAAAAAGATATCTTCAATTCACGAATAATGAGGACATACCTCAAAATAACAATGATAGTTTCATAAAATTTGACCTTTGCTGGATATTTTATCTGAAACCTTCGACGCTGCTGTCACACCCTCAGAATTTTCAGCTATCGATGAGATGATCATATCTTTCAAGGGAAGGCATAGATCGAAACAATATATAAAATCTAAAACAAAGAAATGGGGATTCAAAGTGTGGGTAAGAGCCACAGTTGAAGGCTATGTTTCAAAATTCGAAATGTATCAATCATCAATAGAGAAGCAGAAGTCAAGTTTATGTGTAATTGGAGACAAAGTTGACAGACTTTGTGTTGGAGTAGATGGAATCAACCACAAATTATTTTTAGACAATTTGTTCAATTCAATTCCACTAATAGTTCATCTGAAACAAAAACAAATTTACGTTCTCGGAACAGTTAGGGCTAACAGACTACGACGTTCATACAACAAACTCCAGGATTCGAAGACCTTATTGAAAGAAAATTGTGGATCTTGTTCTGTCACCAACTCATCAAGCAACATCACAGTACTGAAATGGGTTGATAATAAAGTGGTCCATATGATATCTTCGTTCTGCGGCAATGAACCTAAGATATTATGAGGAGGTGGGATCGAAAAGAAAGAAGAAACGTGGGGATCAACAGACCTAACGCTGTAAAACAATATAATCGTTTCATGGGAGAGGTAGACATGGCTGACAAAATGATAGCGCATTACCTTCATGGACTGAAAAACAAAAAATTTTACATGAGAATTGCGTTTCACTTTCTAAATGTGTCACTTGTGAATGCCTGGATTCTTTATAAGAGTACATTTCTCTTTCTTTCTTGGAATTCAAGGCTTCAGTTGCTACATCAATGATTCTGACAGCTGAAAATCGAAAAAAACGTGGAAGACCACTTTCAGCTGGTAACGATTGTAGTGCAGTAAAGTAAAAGAGGTTTTGGACGAAAGTAATGCCAGAAATCAGAGATGACGGAATTGGACATTATCAGGAGAAAAAAGAATACAAGAATCCGCCAAGATGCCATGAGAAAAATTGTTATAGGAGAACGAGGTATGTTTGCAAGAAATGCGAAGAGAGTGTATGTCCAGGATGTATGGAGGCTTCCATCAATGAAAATTTATGTTTTATGGGATTATTTGTTCTTTCAGTTCGAAAATAAAAGGAGATAGAATTTTTTTCTCATTATTTTCTCCCCAAAGGCCCAGTGGCATCATAAACACCTCAAAAAAGTCTAGGGAACACTTCTGAATATCGATATATCGTATCCAGAACGATCAATATGGATGATTTTTTTCAAGAAATGAACACCTGCATCGATTTCTCACCAAATTATGTAGAGTGTCGCAACAGATTTCAGTTTTTTTTCTATAAAAAAACTAAAAATGCAGCAGATGCGACGCTGCTTTATAATCATTTCATGTTTTCAGTGTTTGAAATGAGTTAGTTGGCACTTTGTTTCTGTTGTAAGCACAAATAAAAGATTCAAGTTTTGTGATTCGACCATGGAAAGACGACATTTGACTAGAGAAGAGATGTTACGAGCCGTTGGCATGCTCCAAGCTGGGAGCTCACAACGGGGAGTATCTAAGGTTCTGAGAAGTAGTCCAAGTGTCATAAACTGTTTATGGTCGCGTTTCAATGAAAAAGGTACCGTAGAAGAACGACATACAAACCAGAAGAGATTGTACTACCACAGAATCTCAATTAGCTCAAGAGCTATCACGAGTTCATAATGTACAAATTTCCGACCAAACTGTGAGAAATTGACTTCACGAAGGTCAACTCCACTTCAGACGTCCTTTAAGAGTTCCACAACTGACCCATTGAAAATCCGCTGCTCGTTTAGCTTGGTGCCAAGAACACGTGAACTGGGATCAAGAGAGGTGGGCCACAGTTCTCTTCAGTGATGAATTTATCCCGATTCGGGAAGAATTCCACTCCTTGGTGGAAGAACTGACCTCGTTTTCATACAGAACAAACTCACGGGAAATTCTTACGCAAATGAGATAGTTTTACCTGTAGTGGTACCGTATCTCCAAACAATGGGTCAAAATCCACTCTTCCAACAAGATAATGCCCCTCCTCATCGTGCAAGAGTTGTCTTGAACGTTCTTGAAGAGAATGATATCGATCTTCTACCGTGGCCATCCTGCTCCCCAGATCTGAATCCCATCGAGCATGTGTGGGACACCCTAAAAAGAAATCTCCAGCGTCAAAACGTCTTCCATCATGAACAGAAGATATTGGTAGGTGTTCCCTAGACTTCTTCGAGGTGTTTATGTGTACGCATCAAAATCAGAATTTTTTTCAAAATTTCTTATCAACTGCGAAAAAATAACTGAAAATTGTCATTTTCGTCACAAAAGAAGCCTATTAAAATTTTTTTAGGAAAATTAATGTTTTCCATAATTGTCCTGTGAAAGGTTAAGCGCAGGTACACCAAAAATAGTGGTCACTCAAGAAAGTGTTGATGCTGAGCGTAAAATTAACCAGAGAGATCGACATGCAACATATAGGGAGATTGTGGTATCATTGCGGATTTCAAAGATACAAAAAATTTTGCACGAAGAATAGCGCGTGAAAAAATTATTTTCCCGTTGTATACAACAATGAAAGGGTATCTGAAAACACGGCACCATTTTAACTTTCGAAAGTGTAAAAGCGATTAAGCCATTATCAGAGGTGATGAATCTTGGATTCATTCATAAGATCAAGAAAATAAGCGACAATATTCTGTTTAGGTTTTCCAAGGGGAAGAAAAATCGACAAAATAGCAATAGTAGCTTAAATTTCTCCAAAAAGATGGTCGCATGTTTATTTCAAAAAACAGGTCATGCAACAAGTCCTTTACAAGACCAAATAACAGTTACTGCCGATCATTTATTTACATCAAATCGTTAGTAAGCTTCGAGAAACCAACTCCGAACTGAGAATCATCCTTCACCAAGACAATGCAAATTCGCACATAGACCGGTAAACAATTGAATATTGAACGCAAGAAACATCGAATTGTTAATCATCCTATGTAGTCCAAACAATTTCTTTACTCATACCAAAATCAAGAACGGACTGCGTAGTTAAAGGTTTCAGTCTTCAAAAGAAGCTTTTGATGCCTTCCACAAGGCCATTTAGAATGTAGCAGCAAACTATTGGAATAACTGCTGTCAGAATTGGTTCGGATGAACGCAGAAGTGTATCAAATCTTAGCGGAGAAAAAATAAAATTTTCAGAAGCTCTCATTCTAGCTCTATATGCAATACTTAGGAGACATCCCTCGTAATAAACGGTAACTTTGTAGAATGAATTAGTTTTTTACGTGTAGGCACCATAATTTGGAAATACTTTTGGCCTTCCTAAAAAATCATAAAAGAAATGCCAATCCAGGTGTAATAACATCTAGAAATTTTTTCATGAAACTGAAGTTTCAAAAGATAATTTAAAATGAAAAAGTTTCCGTTTTGTCATGGGAATCTGTTATGGGAATCTGAAAACTAATATAAAATAATAAAATAAGAAATCTGATGTTAATTTTTGCAAATTGGGGGAGATGCGATAGAGGCAGGACAACGTCTACTCTAAGAGGGAAAATTCTTGCAAAAACAAATCTCAACATCAACCTACCGTTCCATCTCTTAAGATATGAACTTATTATTAAAGCATTGTTGGCGAGAATCTTGGTTAACTTGCCCGTCAAGGAAGAATATTCGAGGAATCACAAATTATTCAATAATTTTTCATTAATAAAGTTTGCATTTATGAATTTCAGTTGTGCCAAGTTCTCATGAATTTTCATCTCTACGTTTAATTTTGTTATAATATTCTTGGATGTACCTTGTCTATATATTTTATTGCATTTCAATGCTTTAAAAGGCACAACTCAATTCAGATGCTAATTTATACCAACTAGTATCATCAAATTGAATTCTTGTAATTTCAATCACCAAAATCCAGTTATTCAAGTGGAAACAATTTGCAAGGAGAAAGATAGATCTGAGATTACCCTTTAATGTACAAATGATGTAATTGCTGATGTTAAAGAAAGGTATTTATAAAGAGTAATTATCGGACTATGTTTGGAGCTAAACAACTCGAAGAATGTAGTTTCGCTTATGTGGAAAACGCTCGCTGTCTCTCACAATGAGCTATGACATTCTTCTCGGAAGTTATGAAAAATGAATAGTACATTTTTCCCGACAATGTTTCTTTACGAGGTACCGAGTAGACGAAAATGTCTATACAAGTTGCTGAACAGTCGTTGATTAAGTAGATGGTATAATTCTGAAAAACAAATCAAATTTCGATTTTTTTGGATAACAGTGGAATGCAATGATAATAATATAAAAATCTCAATGAACTCAGAAAAGATCTATCACATCTATGAGAATTTCAAATCTCCAACCTAAGCTAAAATATCAGAAGAACTGAATCAGCAAACATCAGCGAAAGCGTTCATAATAAAAAGATATACAGGGTGCTTCAACGAAAACTAAACAGAGGCTTCATCTACCAAGATATTAATTTCTGATCAAAACGCAAAAACAGGTCAATTTTTGTTTCAAGGGGGACATCTTTTGGGGTACAATACTTGCCTGAAATATCAACTCCCTAAGCGGGGGTTGCAATCCTTGAACATTTTGAATAGGGAAGATCGGTCGAATGATGACTCAAAAGAAAGGTGGTATCTTTGTCTACATTGCCTTGAACGAATTTCTATTTTTAATTGAAAACTGTAAAAGATACAGGGTGAGCAACTGAAAGATAGGGAAGACTATTACCCAGAGAATATTCAAGTTTCAGTGACGTAAAATGGAACAAATCCACGCTGATCAATGGCAGTCATCATCAAGTACCATCCTCATCTCGAATTTCAACCCCTGGAGCAGGGGAGAGTTAGGTTAGATAGGTGTCCCAATTTTCTATAAAAAATCTTGGGTGTTTTTCAGATTGAAAGACCACTTTTTTGTTGAAGATTCAAGAGCGTCCTAAACTCTGCTAAAATGTCTTTAAGTAATAAGTTTTTTTGATGAGTAGTTTCGTTACAATTTTTTTTTTCGTAAAAATTCATGAAAATAGGCTCTTACATCATCGCATGCTCTTTCAACCAGAAAGGATGAATACTTTTTCTTTCGTTTTCTTACTGCCTTAGAATAGCTCTATTGATATATTGAAATAGATTATCCTCATTTCATACACGAGTGATTCAAAAAATTATTGAATATTGTAATTTTACAAATAATATATCTCGATTTTTCAAATGGAACATCCTCTTATTTATTATTCATGTCAACGCATAAAATCTTGTGCCATATTTTTGCAGAAGTAACCTTATCTTTATATTACATATTACTTATTACTTAAAGACATTATAGCAGAGTTTAGAACGCTCTTGAATCTTCAACAGAAAGTGGTCTTCCAATCTGAAAAACCACTCAAGATTTTTTGTAGAAAATTGGGACACCCTGTTTACTTCAAAATAAACAGCTGAAGTTGATTCTTAATTTAAATTAATTAATAAATTAATACCATTGCCAGGCAATGATTATAATAAAAGATATCCTGGAATAATTATATATTAGGATAACGTTAAATGTTATGAGAATATATCAATCTACCAGAATATATACATACTATAGCATCATCAGACAATGATATCAATGTACCAACGAGTAGTGTCAGAGACTTTCACCCCGGAAAAATCCAGTGTACGGACCTTAGTCAAGTAACACTGAATGTTACTCATTAATAGTTTCCTTTGTGTGAAGTGGTGAACGATCGAATAGAATACTGCTCTGAATATAAATATGACAAAATTGTCAGTTAATTATATTACATTTATATAAACAAATAAATAAAATATGAAATGAGATTCTGAGCAGTATAAACTAAAGAGAAAACCTATGACTCTACCTCATTATTTTTTCGGAAAGAAACCTACGAAGAATATTACAAGATTTGATGACTGTTATCTTTTGTAACAAACAAATTTTTCTTCTGACCCAAAATCTCAATACTTTTGTGAAGATTTCTAGGAATAACACCTGTTGTGGAAATAATAATCGGTAGAATAAATATTTTCTTCATTTTCCACATTTTTTTAATCTCGTCGCCAAGCATCATATATTTAGAAGTTTTTCATTGTATTTATTTTGTATATTATGTGTGTCGGGTATAGCAATATCAATTATATATATTATTTGATTCTGTTTATCATTATCTGGTCTATTGTGTTTTACAGCTCTGTTGCAAAGAATTGTTTTATCAAAATAAAGTTTATATTTGTCATTTTCACAAATAATCTCAGGTTCATATTTGTGAAATTTTTTCTTTTGGGAATTAGGTCATGTTTAATTCCTAGATTAAAATGAATAATATTAGCGACGGCATTATATCTTTCTAAATAATCTGTTGAAGCAAGGACTGAGCAAGATGATAATATATGAAAAACTGTTTCTGAAGAACAGAAACATCTACGGCAAGAATCATCTATATTTTGTTTGATGATATATATATATATATATATATATATATATATATATATATATATATATATATATATATATATATATATATATATATATATATATATTCTGGTGGGAAAATTTGAGGCTACAAATAAGAAGGTTATAAAAGCCTTTAACAATTTGATAAAGAAAGATGGTAACATTGGCTAACCGAACTGAAAACTCTCTTTATCCAAAAAAAAAACGAAAAAACGAAAAAAACAGAGATCCGAAGAACTACCGGCCAATCACCTGCCTAAAAATTATATCGAACAAACATTTCTGAGGGGCCGACTGCAGTTTCAGGAGAAATATCGAAATAGATTACTCAACAACCATCATTTCCTTAGGCTAAATTGATATGTACAAATACTTTGTCATAGATGAATATGATGACATCTAACACAAGAAGATGAAAACCTAATTGAGGAAAGAATACAACCATCAATAAGAACAATTAAGTTGGGGACTGGAACTTTTGGCTTTAAATAACACTAAAATATACTGTATCTATTCTTACCACTACTCCAAAACTTTATTTCGAATACTCGACTTCAGTTACACTGACAGCTTTTGAGAGTATCTACATAATGAAATGCAAACACTCACTAAACAGGGACAACGGTCCGTTCAGCGTACTCTACAGTTTATTAGATTAGACACGCCCCCTGCTAGCGCGTTTGACCAATCAGGACGCTCGATTCGTCAAACGCGTCTAGTAACAAGGATAAATTAAGTATAAATTAAAGAGCAATGTAGAAATAGATTTAGTGTACTATCATCTCCTGATGTTGCCAACTCAGTTAACGAAACGCGCGTCGAGTATTCGAAATAAAGTTGTAGTGTAGTGGTGAACAGTGTTTTTAGTGATAATAAAAACAATACTAAAAACCAAGCTCAATGCTAAAATCAAGATGATTATAGCTTTCCTACCTATTCGTGTTACCCAATACAGTCTAGAGATTATCAGGTGGACCAAGATAGAGATCCAGAATCTGGACACTCAGACACATAAATCCTTCATAATGTATGGTGCTCTCCATCTTTGGTTCTATATCCCTAGAAAAAAAATAGGAAGAGAAATGATAATTATTGAAGATACTAAAAATATCGCCAAGGTGCTAATCAGCAGGTACCAACAAATGTAACAAGAAGATAAATATCTTGCAATCGTGACAATAGATGTAGTAGATCATTTCAACAACAATAAGGTGCTCCAAAAAAATATGACAACATGTAGGAGGAGGAAGTTGATGACAGCAAAGAAGAGAAAAAACCAGAACACAACGACCAAAATATATCCGAAACAAAAAAAGTGAAAGAATTGAAACTACAGATGTAGGAAGATCGAATTACCGAATTGAGAAAAATGCCACAATAGAACAATTAGCAAATGAAGCTCTAAAAGTAATCATCACCCATGCAAACCTGAAGTCCGAGATAGAAGCATTAATAGTACCTATCAAGATAAAGTCATAGCAAGAAATCATGTTAAACGATATAATGAAAAATAATTGAAACTGGCTCACATTCAAAATGCAGACTATGTCGTTTTCTCCTGGAGACCATCCACCATATTGTTGTAGACTGTTTCATTTCAATAAAACATGCTGATCTGGAGTGACACAACACAGTAGCCAGGCAGTTCCAATGGAATATCTGCAACCATTAGAAGATAGATGTTACTGACAAGTAGTACCACCACACCCCGGAGCCTGCAGTAAACACGGAAAATTTCACAATCATATGGGACACAGGCGCATAAAGCCAAATAAGCCAGACCTTATAATCAAATATAAGAGGAAGAATTATTGCCTTACTATAGACGTGGTTATCCCTTCTGATTACAACATCACTGAGAGGGAAGCCGAAAAAATGGATAAAATATAAGGATCTGTAAATTTAGATATAATGCATGTGGAACCTGAAGGCCAAAATAATACCCGCTATCATTGGAGCTACGGGACTCATGTCTAATGGTAGCACTGACATAAGAAGGAATTTCCAGGGAAGCATAATCTCCTGCAAATTGAAAAAGCGGTGGTCCTGAGTACGGCGCATATAGTACGGAAAGTACTGTGAACTGTAATGTCGGTCATCCGGACGAAGAATTAACACCCTAGATGCACGGAGTACACTCTGCGCTGCTCATGCGGAGAATCAAGCCTAAGTGAATAAAATTGCACAATGAGGAGTCTCTTAATTTCTTGCTGGAAGTTAGATAACACCAATTCTTTCTATGAGTGGCTTATCATAGAGGTGTGAACCTACATAATATGAATAGTACTCGAACAGTGCAAGGTTATACTATGGACATTGTAAGAGATTGCCATGTCTTGTATTATATAAGTGCTACTCGTTGACTGCATTAAACAAGCAACGTTGGTATATTTTCGGATTTAATGATATTTCCTCAACTGAGTGATAGCCTGAGTTTAACATGGATCTTAAAGCTCTTTTGTGAAAGCCGAAAACACGCTACGCAGATGGAACCTTACCTCGATACCTCATTCTGGTCTCTATATGAGCATGATAAAAAGCTACTGCCGCCTCTTTTCTTACCAACAAACGCAACTGTATAAATGCGTAGACAAACACTGACAATCTTGTTGCACTGAAAATTGACATGGTTCGTGCACGAAAAAGACACATCTAAATGAAGTCTGAGCAGTTTGAGATTCAAAGATTTTTCAATTGTTTCACCGTTCAAATTTAACACATGACTGAACTTGAAATGATACGCCTTTAGGAAAAACGGCAAGATGTATGATGCTAAACTAATAACACACAGAAACTTAATGGATTGTCGAAAAACCTTTAATAGTATGCTTCACAGCTAGCTAAGAAAACTCATAATATATACCACCATCTCCAATAAGACTGTCATTTATTTCAAAAATAATGATAGCATGAAAGTCTGACTTACATCTTTCCACTGGCACAACATCTCTAACAGTTGAAGCTATAAAAATAAAGACTATAATCTACTAGGAAAACACGTTTACTTTTCTGTATGACATTATTCCCAAGCAGTACAGTATTGAACGACATCACTACAAAAAAAAATCTCAATCGTACCGACTACAAACGCAACATATAACGACGAACGGGTCATCCGCGGAATCGCGTCCAACTATCAGGTATTTAAAAGCCTTCGCAGATATTCAAAAATGCAGTAAGCAAGTATAACATTCCTAAAAAAGGAATGAGACAGAAATATCCGGAGAGATTCTGACTGAAAATGTCTCCATCATCCCGAAATTGCTGCTTTTGAATGTTTAACCGTTCAAATCACTGCATTTAAAAAGGTTTCACTCAAGCTTTGATAAGAATTTGACGAGATTCTGTAGCAGTTTTCTTCAAAAAGATCTTCTGTCGTTTTATAGTTCGACATGGTCGAAGCAGTTAAGATGGATGTTACAGCATGTGGTTGAAAGTCTTTAGTAGATATTAACACTTTGAGTGCGGTAGCAGATAGAAGTTCGACGATGCCTGTACTTTCTGTTTTCCTTAAATTTGTACCTTTTGGAATTTCAAATTTTATAAACATATCTTAGTCCGCCCTCGACGTGTTAACATAAATTGCCAATAACTCATTTAGGCGTTGACTCAATTAATATTACTATCTGTATGCAAAAAATTAAGTAGAAGTTGATAATCTTTACTTGGTAAACAAATAGTAATACGAAAAATTCTTATAAACCTCAAGATGACTTATAAAGAGATATATATTTCAGCGGAAATGTCGATAAATTAGTGGCCTCCATCCTTTCTGCTATTTAAATCTAAGCTAGAATTTATAATTCTTCGGACGCTGGTTCTCATGTTAGGGAGTGTTCACCAAGCATGAATTCTCTCGGTTTTATTAGTTGCTTTTGTTACATCTTCGATCCAGGTACTCTATAATTATAACCCACCCATCCACATAACTCGGCTGCCCATCTATTCTTTCTCCTTCGCTATTTCGTTGAGAAAACATAAAATGATAAGTTGTCCCGTACTGGAGACATTCCGAATGAGGAAGTTAGATTTCGACTGAATAATTGATGGAAGTTTATAAATACGGTTGTAACCAGAAGAAGAATAAAAATAATTGTACGGTTTGACAGGATAGAGAAATGCGTGGGAGTCTAACATCCTCGCTGAACGTGATCTAAATTTTTGTTTATGAACGAGATGTTGGTATGTTAGATGATTATTTTAATCAATTGACGTTCAAGTGTCTCAGATGATAGTTGCATGTAATTTATATTTCCTAGATTGAAATAGTTCAGACACTACAGGTATTTACAATGATATCTTTTGATATTTTCATATGAGTGATCTTAAGTAGATCTAGGTTTATTAACCATTTATGAACCAGTAGAATATAAGTCTACCGAAAGAACCTCTACATTCTTAATGTTTCACATTTTTTATTGCAATACTTATTTAAGTTTTCTATTTTTCCAATCTTTATGCAATATGTTTGTATTTACTGTATTCAGGCCTTCGTGGGAACGTTCCGAAGTTTCTTCTGATTGTCCAACCAGTCTGATAAATCTTCTGATGTGAGATCTTGTCAGATGTTTTCCTCTTCAGTTCATGACGGAGCTGCTGCCTTAGAATCTTTTATACGGCATGATTGAACACTCCAATAGTACATGTTCAATTTTCAATGTCACACCATCGGCATAGTCGATTTTGCTTATGAATTCCAAGTCCATCAGGTGGTGACGCAAATAGATCTCAAGTGAGCTTCTCAAATGGCTCTATTCCTAGTTTTTTGAAGCTTCTCTTTTCTGTCATGAATTACCTACCAAGCTCGAATTTTGCTTTTTGTACTCTATCCATCCACCCTCATAACGGATCCAAAAAAAATTCCGTATGCAGATCCTACTAGTTGTGACTCCGACCCATTTCTGGTCAGTTCATCTGCTTTTTCGTTACTTATAAATTTGGGGTAACCTAGGGCCTACACAATACTAACACTATAGCATCTAGTCAATCATTGCAATTCCCGACTATTTTAGAAGTGACGATTCGAGTACTTCGTCCATAGCTTGACAGTCAATGAGTATAAAATCGCATAACTGTGGTATCTTCAATTTGTACTTTTATGAACACACTTCATCCTGATAAGGGATAAAGTATATGCCTAGATGCATGCTTTTAGACTTTCCAGGACTTGCCTTGTAAAACCCGGAACTTACTGCACCTTTCTTCATTTTGAAACCATATATGTACCTCATCATGTCCCCAGTTAAATCAAGAGAGCTTCTGCAATCCATCCTGCCCTGAAGGGTATGATTTTCTCAATGTGAAACTCTTCTGCCATATAGGCAAATGGTATAAGCTGTTATAGAATTAATGCTGAAGTGATCTCTCTGACGATGCTTTCAGTATCCAGTTTGCTCCAGTAGACACATATCCTGGTTTGTCCGTTAATGAATATATTTGAATCTGATGAGTCGAATAGTGGCAACATCGGTTGCAATATTGGACATGGCCTCCGTATAGATGGGTACGCTAGTAATTGCACAGTATTTAACTGAGTTATTGAAGTGGTTTGATTCACCTTGGATTACAAGGTAATAGCTACAAATAATATTATAGGTTATCTGGTTTAATTCCCACCTCCAGTACAAATCGAATTATTGAATCATACGAGGTGTTTTGGAATTCCTCTACTATATCTATGAGGAATTATTATTGCTGTTGCTACAGCCACATCAAGAAACCATCCTGTCAAAGATAATATCCTCCCTTTCATTAGCATCGTATGACTTTTTCATTGTACGTTCTCCAATTCTATGGTAGCTCGTTTAATAATATTATATGAGTAGGTTTGTGCTATACTTGTATGTGGGGTCATTGCTCTCCTGATTTTTTGAAATCTCTACGACCACTTGACCTTGAATTCTTTTGACCATTCTCGAGTTATCCGGGACGTATTTTCTGGGTTCAGTTCTAGCCGCTTGAATATTCAAAGTGACATTCTGTTATTACAAAGATTTTTGTGAATGTTGATCTAGATTAACTGCATTTGTTAAATTCTTTATAGAAGTACCGCTTCTCATTATATACAAACCATCGCATTGTTTTTGACAATAGCGGCATGAAGATGATAGATGCTTCTTCTTCATGTCGTTATCACAAACACTGATTTTGCGTGGCGGTTATTCTTTCTCATCAGCATCGTATGACTTGTTTAGTCTTCATTCGTTAATTTTTAATTCAATATACACGTCGGTTCAGAACTTCAATAACAGGAAATAGAAATGAACCAGAAGGTCTTTTTCTTCATTTGTATTCTATAATAGTGTCATGGATTGCTCACTTGAAAACAGTAAAATTGCAGCTTCAAATCAGAGAAAAATGCACTCTGTGCTAATTAACGTTTCGCCATCCAGCATCGGTGTGAAACTAATAATGAAAGTTGGGATCACCATTATGCTCCTGAAAATAAGTAGCAATAAAAACATTGTGAAGTAGGTACGTATGAGTACTCCAAAGAATGCAGAAAATAATGACATCGAATAAAATTATGTCCTGTTTTTTAGAGTGAACTAGATATCTTCGTTTAATAATTCGATAATAGTAGAAGTATCAATAGTGAATATTAAACATAGTTATCACATTTAGAGACACAATGAAGGAGTAAGGTCGTTATCTGACGACGAAAAGGAACTTGCTTCGTTATTATGATGCTCGCACTCGTTCGACATTGGTTGTAACGGCTAAAATCAACGAATTGAAATTTGAATTGTTCTTCCGTCGAAAAATAGAGTATCATAAAAAAAGAGATTGTACGAGAATTAAATTCCTAAAAATTATTCACAAAATAATCAAATGAATCAAATTGGCGAACAATATTAATTGATCCAATTCCGATCTGGATAAATAATAGTTTTACTGACCCTGCTTTCACTGACCTCATGAGATCCCCTTAACTGTCTCCACATCATACACCTGTTTTTCAGTAGGTTCTTATTAATTCAACGTAGAATTACAGGTAGGAATAATTAAACCGGAAAGGAAACTCAACGGTCTGTTCCTCTTTATTCATTTCATGCCATGTGGTGAAGATATGAATTTTGTTAACGAATCTACTTACTCCGTTTTTCATTTTAAAATTTAAACAGATCCGCCTATTCATTTTTATTGAGTTTAGTATTAAATGAAGAGAAGGTTTATTCGTTTATTCCATTTAAAAAGACCCACTGATTTGTCCTAACAACTAAGCAATAGAATTTTCTGGGAGCTTCTAGCAATCGGGTTGTTCTACCCTGACATTTCAAATAGGTCTACCGAAATTTCCATTCTGTTGAATTGAAAGTTTTCAAATTTCATGAAGGTACTTTCGATCGTGTACACTTCATAGAAGAATTATTGCCAAAGCATTTTCTGTTCGCTTAATACCGATAGTAATCTATGAATAATTTCTAAATTTCTCATTTTGTTAGTGTTGCGGCAAGCCGCTGCAATTTAATTATTATTATTTCAAAAATATTTCAAGCACTAGACTACTCGTCGGATTGCGTGTTGCAGTACGCAGTAGACATTTCTGTGCAATTTTCAAACAGTGACATTCCGATTTTGATCTTCAGCTCTCGAAGATTACGCTCATTTCGCTATTTGAGTTTTCGAATATTCTCCCAAATTTTCTCTACTTGAGATCCACAATTTGTTTTATGTTTACGGCTTGTGTAAACCGCAAAGACTATTAGTGCTATAAACTATAGAAATTCAGTGAAATTTCGCACCACGAATTCAAGAAGATTGGATTCACAAGATCAGCTGAGAGTACTCTCAAGAATTCCATCCTCAGAACAACGGTGAGTTTTCTAGTGCGAGTATTTTTTGTTTTGTCTGTTTTTTTACATTAATCTTTTTTAATTCAAAAGTACAGTCTACAAATTTTCTCTTAACTTAAGAGCTACCGCAACAGTTTTTGGTACTTCGGACCGAAGCGCTTAGTTTTCGGTTTCACCGAATTTTCATTTGTTTGTATATTTAACATCATTTCCATTCTCAATAAAGAAGGTTGTGTAAATTATATGCAGATAATTCAATTTTTAAGTCGATTTATTCCATTCATTTATCGCTGCGCCATATGTGCAGTTGTTATTCCGCATTTTTTTTGTGTGTTGTTGTTTATTTCACTTCTTCGTTAGGAGGAACACTCATCAGCGTTCTGTAACAAGGGATCTTTCTTCATTCTCGAGTCTTAGTATTTCGCAAATATTATTCTAAATCAATAATCTTTCATATTCATTTTCTTTCATCGAAAAATGTCGAACCTTAAGATGAAAAGAGCTAAAGCTTATCGTAATACAGCGATCACTGAAATTCAGTTGTTACTAAATTTTGCAAAAAGAGCGGAATCTGATATAAATCAGTACAATATTTTCAAAGCTAGATTTTCTGATATAGAAAGAATTCGTGATGAATTTGATCATCAAAATACTACCATCGTTCATTTAATACTCCAAGATGAAAATAGTGATATAACCTTGGAAGATACCTTAAGAGAGGGTTTTTTGGCCGATTATTATTGCGTTAAAGCAATTTATGATACAATAACTTCAGAAATTAGTAAATCTGATACTGTTCCAAATTCATCTTCCTCAAGTTCAAAATTACATGCGAATGTGAGGTTACCAAAATTAGAACTCAAAAGGTTCGAGGGTGATTGCACCCAGTTTCCAACATTTATTGGCTTGTTCAATGCACTAGTCCACAATAACGCTTCTCTAAGCAAAGATGAAAAATTTCATTATTTAGTTTCTTCGCTTAGCGGACCTCCCTTGAATCTAATTCAACATTATGAATTTTCCAGAGATAGTTATCAATCCGCATATGATTCTTTGGTTCAGCGGTACAACAACAAACGATGGCTTGCTAAATGCCATTGGCGTCGCATTGAGGGAACAGAGAAAATTAAATCAAACGTTCCTAACGCTTTAAGAAATTTACTTGATACTTTTCAAGAGAATATATGCGCTTTAAGAAATTTGAAGTTTCCGACAGATGAGTGGGATTTTATTCTGCTCATGATGCTTTACGATAGGTTGGATGATGAAATAGTTTCTCGATTTGAACATGCTTATGGTTCCACAGAGGTTCCAAAGTATATTGATCTCACACAATTTCTTGAACGCGAGTGTATTGCTGTAGAAATGTTAGGCGACAAGAAGATCGTTAAAAGTAATTTTAATTCTCAAGTAACTGACAGTACTAGATCAAAACCAATAAAAATAAAATGTCGAATTTTTTGTGAAGAACTCAAGCAGTACTAATAAAGGTGGTTTCTCCAAGTGTCCAGTTTGTAGAGGAGACCATTCAATTTTCAAATGTAGTGATTTTCTCAAAATGAAACCTTTTGAACGATATAATTTAGCACGAAAACTACATTTATGTTTCAATTGTTTGTCAGACTTACATGATATTCGTTCATGTAAATCTAAATCAACTTGCCGTAATTGCGCTTTGAAGCACCATACATTTCTACATTTCAAACAAGAGGAAGGTGTGAAACCAGAGAGTGAAAATTCGTCTGCAATCCCTGAAAATGAATCAGTGCCTCAACCACAAAGCTCAAAATTTTCTGGAGCTGGTGTTCTCAGTTCTAAGAGAAAATCTTACTTCCTATTAGCTACCGCCCTTATAGACATAGCAGATTCTAACGGCGTTTATCATAAAGTCAGATGTCTTATCGATTCTGGCAGTATGACTTCTTTCATCACAAAAAAGACAGTTTCTCGTTTAGGTCTTAAAACCGAAAATATTTGTTTGGAAGTTACAGGTTTGAACTCTTCCAAATCATGTACAAGTAGCGGATTGGTTATCCTTACTTTGAAACCGGTTGATCAAGTTACACCTATATTGTTTACTAACGCTTCAATAATTAATGAAATTACAGAAAGACTGCCTACTTTGCCTGTACCTGCAAATGTAGCTGATGAATTTAAAAACTTAAATCTTGCCGACAAATCTTTTTATATTCCTGGTCAGGTTGACGTTTTACTTGGCGCTGATATGTTCGCAAAAATTCTGCTTGACGGCCAGATTACTGGTTCAAATGGCATCACTGCCTTTAATTCGATTTTTGGTTACATTCTTATGGGAAGTGGACCGGACTCTCCACAAAATTCTATAACGTCATTCTTTTGTGACATTAATTGTCAGGTTGGTGACAGTTTATTGCCGAATATTTTGAAAAATTTTTGGGAGATCGAATCTGTGCCTTCAGCAAGCACTCGTTCTCCCGAGGATAATTTTTGTGAAAAATTGTTTGTTGACAATCATAAACGCGACTCATCAGGCAAATATAGTTTCCTTGCCTTTTAAATCAGATATTTCTAATTTTAACGGCATGGAAGAAATCGCTTCACGAAGATTTATTTCGTTAGAACGTAGACTTTTGAAAGATCCTCTTTATATGAACAATATTCAGCTTTCATGCGCGAGTATCTTGACTGCGGACATATGGAAGTTGTACCTGAAAATTCTATTAGCCAAAACCCATATTATTTAATTCATCATTGTGTTTTAAAACCTACCAGTGTTCACACAAAATTGCGTGTGGTGTTCAAAGCAAGCGCAAAAGCTCCGTCAGGATCATCTCTTAATGATAATTTGTTAACTGGTCACAAACTACAAGCGGATATAGTTTCAATTCTCTTAAAATTTCGGCTTCATTCATATGTATTGTGCGCTGATATTAAGCAGATGTACAGGATGATTTGGATTGACTCTTGTCATTACGATTTTCAAAGAATTTTTTGGAGATTTTCTGTTAACGATCCTTTAAAATTTATCGTTTGAAAACGGTAACATACGGTGTTTCATCTGCACCTTTTTGGCGTTGCGGTGTTTGTCTCAGTTGGCACATGATGAAGGAAATAACTTTCCATTAGCGGCAAAAGTATTGCGAGAAGATACTTACATCGATGATGTTGTGACTGGCACCTCTTCTCTGGAGGAAGCCAAAATCTTACGAACCCAATTACTCCAATTATTTGAAAAGGCAGGATTTCAATTAAGAAAATGGTCGAGTAATAATCTCACCCTAATAGAAGATCTCCCGAATCTATGCGCAGTATGCATCCTTTAGATTTTGGAACTGAATCAAATTCCATATCTTTTAAAATATTGGGATTGTTGTATAATCCCTCAAAGATATGTTCTCATTTTCTGTTGATTGTCATGACAACGCAATTTGTAGTAAAAGACAAATTTTATCACAATTAGCTCGGATATATGATCCATTAGGCTTTCTATCGCCAGTAACTTTCTTGATAAAATATCTCATTCAACGGCTCTGGATGTTCGGTTCAAATTGGGATGATGAACCCCCAAATGAAATTTTACGTGTTTGGAATCGCTTTAAATCTCAAATGCAATGCTTGTCTGAATTTTCTATTAAAAGACAACTATTAACCACTTCGCCTCTCGCTATTTTTGAATTACATGGTTTCTGCGATAGCTCCGAAAAAGGTTATTGTGCTGTTTTATATATGAAGACTGTTTGTTCGGATGGCAATGTTTCTGTAAATTTTGTTATGTCAAAGAGTAAAGTCGCTCCTCTGAAAAAAATCTCCATACCACGATTAGAACTATGTGGTGCAGTTCTTCTCGCTAAATTGTTCGATTTTGTGCTTAGAACTTTTCTAATAAATTAACTTTTTCAAGCATTCGCGCTTGGTCAGACTCGCAAGTGGTATTGGCTTGGCTTCGTTCACCGTCGTATAGATGGAAGAATTTTGTTGCAAATAGAGTTGCGTATATACAGGAAAAAATTCCATTTGCTCACTGGAATTATGTGAGCTCTGACAATAATCCCGCTGATATTGGAACCCGAGGTATTTTTCCTTCAGAAATTATTAATAATGAATTTTGGTTGAAGGGTCCAAACTTTTTATCTGAATCAAACTATCAGTGTGTTTTCGATGAACCTTCTGAAACCTCAGTATCGAATGATGTGAATAGTGAGGAAAGAAAAATTTCTTTAATTACATCTACGCAAATAGAACATTTTTGTGAAGAAATTTTAAAATCATTCTCCAAATTTTCAACTTCATTACGCATTTGTGCTTATGTCTTGCGATTCGTGCATAATATTTCTCATGTTAAGGAAAAGCGCCATGGTCCTCTCTCTACTGCAGAACTTCAATCTGCTATAGTAATCTTTGCGAAACATACTCAGCAATTTACATTTTCTAACGAACTGTCGATGGAAAAATTTCCAAAATTTTTGAGAAAACTCAAGGTTTTCAAAGATAATGACGGTTTGCTTCGTGTAGGAGGACGACTAAAATATTCTGATCTTCCTTATAACGCAAAACATCCCATCCTTTTACCAAGAAATAGCTTATTGACCGCACATTTAATAAACCACTATCACCAAAAGTATTTCCACGTTGGACCACGCCAACTACAGTTTTTGTTAACGCAACAATTTTGGATATTGTCTCCAAGGAGAGCTATCAACTCTGTATTATCAAAATGTATAAAATGTTTTAAGATGAAACCGACGGCTTATCAACCTCCTATGAGTGATCTGCCAAAATCCAGATTCTCCACAGTAAAAGCTTTCTTACATTCCGGATGTGATTATGCAGGTCCGTTTACTATAGCTCCGATGAGAAAATATCGAGGACAAAAAACCTCGAAAGCGTATATTTGTATATTTGTCTGTCATTCTACCAAGGCTCTGCACTTGGAATTGGCGAACGATCTATCCTCCGAGTCATTTTTAGTCGCTCTTCAAAGATTCGTTTCTCGAAGAGGCCGTTGTACGGATCTTTACTGTGATAATGGAACTAATTTTGTGGGCGCAAATCGCGAATTAATCAAATTGTTGAATGATGCGGCTGAGCAAGAAACTATTAAATTTCATTTCAACCCGCCATCAGGAAGTCATTTTGGTGGACTTTTTGAGGCAGCGGTTAAATCAGTGAAAACGCACCTTTTCAGGGTCATTGGATCGCAAATTTTAACATACGAAGAATTTTACACACTTTTGACATTGATTGAATCTATTCTCAACTCACGACCTCTCTGTGCGGTAAGTTCTGATCCAGATGACATGAATTGTTTAACGCCTGGTCATTTCTTAACATTAGAACCGCTCACTGCCATACCTGTTCCAGATATGACAAATGAACCGATGAGTCGGTTGTCTCGCTGGAAACTTTTACAAAATCTCCATCAGCATTTCTGGTCGAGATGGCGAAAGGAATATCTGCACACTTTGCAGCAAAGAGGTAAATGGCTCAATCCTGCTACACCAATTGATATAGGAAAATTGGTTCTTATAAAAGCTGATAATGTTCCCCCCAATCAGTGGCGTCTGGGTCGTATTGTTACACTCTTCAAAGGGGGTGATGGAGTTTCGCGAGTGGCTGAGGTGAAAACTCGTGATGGTGTTTTTACAAGGCCTCTTGTGAAGCTGTGTCCACTACCTGATAGCGATTTGTATATTTTCTTTTCTTTCATTAACATAAATGTTATGTGTACATATCTGCATATTAGTTTCCACAACATTCCTTTATCAATTTCATATTTTTTTTTCTTTCTCCTTTGATTAAAAAATGCTAGAGCATTTTTGGGGGCAGGAAATGTTGCGGCAAGCCGCTGCAATTTAATTATTATTATTTCAAAAATATTTCAAGCACTAGACTACTCGTCGGATTGCGTGTTGCAGTACGCAGTAGACATTTCTGTGCAATTTTCAAACAGTGACATTCCGATTTTGATCTTCAGCTCTCGAAGATTACGCTTATTTCGCTATTTGAGTTTTCGAATATTCTCCCAAATTTTCTCTACTTGAGATCCACAATTTGTTTTATGTTTACGGCTTGTGTAAACCGCAAAGACTATTAGTGCTATAAACTATAGAAATTCAGTGAAATTTCGCACCACGAATTCAAGAAGATTGGATTCACAAGATCAGCTGAGAGTACTCTCAAGAATTCCATCCTCAGAACAACGGTGAGTTTTCTAGTGCGAGTATTTTTGTTTTGTCTGTTTTTTACATTAATCTTTTTAATTCAAAAGTACAGTCCACAAATTTTCTCTTAACTTAAGAGCTACCGCAACAGTTAGTCTCGTAACCTTTATACAGGGTGGGGCGTAATAGAAGGGCGTTTTTGAAATGGGTGGTACACGTAACGGTGAGTGAGTAGAAGAAGCGGCTGAGGTCATTCGACTCAGGAGGAGTTACCATTTAGTTCACAATGATTATCTGGACAAGAGAGCACAGTGCGTTCGCAGTTGAACAGTATTTAAAATCAGGATAGTTTGTCATTGTCAGGCAGCAACGTTTTCGCCAGCGTTTCAACATTGGTCGTAACGCTCTTCAGTTTCGAAACGTGACACAATCATTCGATGGTTACAGAATTTCAGAATGACTGCATCAGCAATGAAGTGTAGGGACGCCAGCTTCCGTGGAAAAAGTGAGGAAAGCTGTAATTCAAAGCCCAGGGTGGTCCGTCCGGAAACGAGCTGCAGCTCTACAAATGAGTAGTCGAACTGTTCGTCGAATTTCACACCAAGACCTCCTATAAGCTCATGATTGTCCAGCACCTGAATTAGGAGATTTTGCACAACGCCAGCAGTTTTACGAGAGAATGTAAATAATTATCGCTGATGAAAATGAACCAGTGATAATGATGAGTGATGAGGCTCATTTTCATTTGAGCGGTTAGGTTAATAAACAGCACTGCAGAAAAACCTTGCGAACTGCATCATCAATCCCCACTTCACAGTAAGAAAGTCACTCTTTGGTACGCTATGAGCCGTCTTGGCGTGATTGGACCGTATTTTTTCAAGGATGAGGAAAGGGCAACCGTAGCTGTAAACTCTGAGCAATGTGTTTGATTCTAACAGGATGGTGCCACGGCACATACAGCCAGAGCCTCAATGGAAGCTATGCGTCGCATTTTTCCTCTCGTTTTGGTGATGTGAAGTAGCCCCCTTGTTCATCTGGTAAACCTAAATACTAAGGTCTACGTCGATAAACCTAGTAATCTGCAAGAGCTGAAGGAAGCTATGACGAAAGTTAGGGCAATCGATACAGATTTATTAGGGCGGGTGATGCAGAACTTTGTGAATCGAATACAGCAATACATTGCGGAACACGTACGTCATCTGCCTGGTGACATTTTCAGGACATGATTCTTTTCGCTTTTTCCGAACTAAATGGTCTTTCCTCTTACGTAATTAAAAATGTTCTACGTTGAAAAACAGCTGAGTTATTCTCATTTCAAAAACGCCCTTCCATTACGCCCCATCCTGTACATAGTCATCACGCTAGTTAATTGTTTCATACTCAACCCTATCAACCCTAGATTGACCACTAGTTGATCGAACAACACCACTCACATTTCCTCATTCCGTATTGGACTTGTTGCCGATAACTCCAAAACATACCTTCGATGTACTTGTGTATCTTCATAACGTTAATTGAAAATATTGGTTTCTGTACTATCAAAACCATCATTGCCAAAAAATAATTCAAAGTACTTTCTTAAAAAGGCCGAAACGATTCATTGTTACAGAGTTGTTACGATAAACACACTTTTGAATCTTGCAAAAGAAGATATTGCTCTCATATTGACATTTTTGACTGAAGCGCAATAAGTAGCGATGTGTGTGAAAAATTGCATGAAAAACTTTACAAGAAAACACATCAGCCTAACAAAGCCAACGAGGCCTTGAATAAAGAGATAAAAGTCCAAAAACTTTTTCTCGAGACTGATGATGACGACGAAAGAGTATTCGAACGGGTAGATGTAGAGATTGTCGTTGAAAATTAGGAACTACTCAGCACATATTAAGATTCTGAAAGCTTCTTGCTGAAACAGATTATCTGAATAGAAACCGCCAAGTGTAGAATCATATTTCCCATTGCCGAATCGTACTATCATATCGACTTCAAGAGGGGCTGCTACTCCTTCGCGATCTACTCGAAGTCTGCAAGCTGCGTGTTTTATATAGATATGGCCGAGCAGACATCGAAAACAAAACAAACAAAAACCCAACCATTAAACATGTGGTTCAAAAATCAAGCGAGACCTCACAGTATCAATGTTGTTGTTTTATTTAATATTAATTGTTCTAGCTTCACGAAGCCCTTAGTCGCAAAATGACGTCGACTTTGAGGGAGCAGTTTGTCACCATGTATGTGTTCAGTTGTTTCATGAGGCTATTCCACTAATCTGATAAATCTTCTGATGCTACCTAATGGTATTATCTCTGATGTTTTCCTTATCTGTATCAGGCAATCTTAGAGCCTGGATTCTTCGGAAAATCATGGTTTGACACTCATAGAACGCGGAACTCTGTGTCTTCCCCCATCGACACAGTCCATTCTCCTAATGAAAACCACTTCCATGGAGATTATAATCAAGGGGGCAGTGTCCTGCTTCTTTTTAGTGAATGGAAACAGACCTTCTCAAAAAATCTTAATCCTTCTTTCTTCAAGCTTCTGATTTCTGGCGTTGTTTTCTAAGCTAGAATTACATTTTTGTCAACACTCATCTATCTCTGTATGTACACTCCGTAGGAAAGGTCGCAGGCAAGTACCGGTTCTACTTCTCCGATCCAATTCTGGCCAGTTCATTCGATGTTTCATCAATTTATAGTTTGCGTGAGCCGAAATTTGATCAAAAGCAACTCTTTTGTGCCGAGCCAGCCTTTGCAGGCTTTGCGTATAATCCCGAAATACCTTAGAAGTTATCCGGTATGATTAGAGTAGTTTAACCGTTGCTTGACTATCAGCCAGCATACAAATGATTTTGCTCTATAAATCCCAGAAGCTTAAACCTTGCTGTTTTGGATGTATGTACCACACGAAATCTCCAGGTTGAATCCTGTAAGCCATCTGTTTGAAAGAATGTTTAAACTTGGGTTCCATATACTCAAACAACATAAGCATTAAGTCTTCCCCATAGAAGAGCTGATGCTACAGTTTCCTGTCTAAAGCTGTTCCCAATATCTGTCTGCTCCAGTCAATATGCACATAATCTGACTTGCACTCTAATAAATACAAGTCAAGTATTATGTTTGTAGCGTGTACGTGTTTAAACCCCAGTAATACAATGGTACACCAGTTTCTGCACCATATCCAATCTACTTTTTGCAAAGGTTTAGTTCACGTCCACCCAGGTTAAGTAAATCCCTCTAACTGAGTGTTTACTCAGCTGTATATGGCCGTTATCAGACGAATAATCAAAGTTGAGATATATTATTATTTCAAAAGAAGTGTTAACATCAGAACCGACCTACTATGCGAAACTTCGCCGAGCTCTACCGACTACCGATTCCGAATTAGATAATTTTTTTCCAACCAAATGGTTGGAATGTTATGCTAGTAGTTACGTTGAATTTCTTTCTTTCCAATTTCATGGGTACCGACTTGTTTTGGTGCAGTAGAGAAAACCCTTGTGGAGTACTACATTAGAACTCTATTTTAACAGAAAAATTAATATTAAGCAATTGAACTAGGTTAGGTTGTTGATTTCAATAATTAGAGGACCAAGTAAGATTTTCGATACCCCTTCCCAGAGAATAATTGTATACACATGAGCACCCCAACAACATGTATTTCAAAGTCATATTTTCGATCAATATTTGTACGGCATGGGTATCGAAAACCTCTAATTATTGGAATCAACAACCTAACCTAGCTCAATTACTTAATACTCATTGTTCTGTTAAAAAAGATCTTCTACGACGGATAATGTACAGCTGTTGGAAACTGGGTGAAAAATATCGGATATAGTGAATCTATGGATGGAATCGGCAAATTCGACAGAGCATGAATTTCGCTTTCAAACGACCGAAATAAAAATCGGATCCAATATGTACATAGCCGTGATTAATTGCAATAACCAATAGTTACCTAAAAAATTCATATTTTACTTTATTGATGCAAAACATAGCGATGGCCCAAAAATCGCCAAAACTGCACTTTGCCATCATATATCGATATGCCTACTACAATTGGTTTTGTGAATAATTATATTTTCATTTGAGAGTAATACTTAATACAATGTTTCGTTGTGACATAAAAACATAATGACCTTTCGAAGCACAAATGTGGGGTAATTTAAGAAAAAGTGGAAAACAGTACATTGACCAGAAATGGTCGAGAACACTGATACATGGAAATATTTGATAAATGCGCATGTTCATGTTTTCTGATCGTTCAAAGAAATATACAAACATTATGTAATTTTGAGACCGCAAAACTGAAATAGCTGGGCGCACGCAGTGAACGCTTCCATATGATCGAAGCAAAAAATCCAAGAACAACTTCGTGTTTCGCATTCACACTGTCATAATGGAGATATTCAACGCGTATCGAAGATTGTTACCATAAAACTGTTTTTTCGTTACCGTTTAAGGAAACGTGCTGTATTGCTGTCACAGACTCTTGGTGCTTTACAGGATTCTGCCAGGGTGGTACTCGAGTTAATCTGCAAAAGTTGTCAAATATATCATATTTTAGAAGGCCATGAAAATTTATAATCGGTGATCAATTGGCATGGTTTAATTTCCACTAACATCGAAATTTAGCTATTTTTGAACGAGATGGCAACATTTCTTCAAACTTTCAAATATGGAAAATTTCCCTAAAGAGTAACACCACCCTGACGCTAGAAACAATAGATGTAGAAATAGGATTCCTTTAGTAAACCTTCGATAATGTGAATTGCTCCTTTTTTTATGTCTACGTATAATAGATTCTTAAAGAATTTCCAATATTGGAAAAAATTGAAATAGCAGACAAATGGAGTGGGAACCTCTTTTCAGATAATTTGCAGGCGGGATTCATGATTTCTCTATCCAGCCTTATCTGAAAGAAATATTCAGAAGGGTAGTCACCAGGTCCTAACTTAGTTAAGAAGTAGAAATGTTTTTTGGAGAAATAAGAGCTTTTTGGAAAAAACTCGAATTTGCATCAAATCTTTGAGTATAAAAATGTATAACTTTGTTAAATTTCTACAAATTTCGACCGAATCGGTTCAATAGATTTTAAGATACCGTGTATACCCGTCGAAAAAATTCGACGTCAACACCTTCTTCTGCCTTCAATCTGAGATTCCTACATGAGGCATTCTGCTGATAAAATACTTGTACAAACAATTTATTTTCCCAAATTTGGAAAATTTTAGAGTGATGTAACCCCTAAGGGAGATTGTTTTATAATTCTCGATTCATTAAATAATTTTTCTTAATGAACCTTTTACTTCTCGACATATTTTACGTTACCTATATAAGTTCTAACATTTTATATTGTTGTGTGGAATGGACCAAATTCAATGTCCGTGAACTACAGCTGCTTGATCTTGAGAGGTAGAAAAGAGAGCTAGCTCATTTTCCATAATTTGTTCTCGTTTTTCTCCTTTCGTCAATATAAGATAGGTGAGAAGACCATTTTCCGAATATTTTGCTTCATTCTTTTATTTTTGCGAAAACTCTATTCAGAGACTTACTCAAAATAATTTACTTTTAGCAGAATCTCTCTTGGCTCTCAGGAATTTTTGATTTATATATATATATATATATATATATATATATATATATATATATATATATATATATATATATATATATATATATATATATATATATATATATATATTGATGATTGATTGATCTACGGATTTTTGAAAAATTCTTCTTGTCTCAAGTTTACATATGTAGACTCCTCGCGAAGTTTATCGCGGAAGATATTTGTCCCATCAAATATTTACCGACGGGAGGTTTTATCTCGGAAACAGAGGCTAAGAGCACTATTCCAGCGGGATTATTTCAACGTTTTCTACCGTTGATGTGATTCACGGAGCGGCGAAAGATGTCTCCCAAATGTTTGGAATTTTTTACGTTTCCACATCTTTTTGTTATTGTTCGTATCTTTCTCGAAGTCCGGTAGTGGGTTCGCCGTGTCGGTCCATAGGGGGCGACTCTCATACGTATGTACGAGGTGCGTCCTTTCTGGAATTGATAGGGCAGCCCGATGTAGCTTGGTAGGGTTCTGAAAAGCGATATGCGACACTGATGAGCTCCTAATAAGGGCAAAACTGCAGTCTGCCGCTTCGTTTCTCGGCATCCTGCTTGGTTGCATTATTGTGGCTCTTGGGGGCTGCGTGCATGGCAGGCAGATTTGGGAACTAGCTGTTGTCAAGAGGGATTATTCATTGATCTACGGATTTTTGAATAATTCTTCTTGCCTCAAGTTTACATATGTAGTACTCCTCGCGAAGTTTATCGCGGAAGATATTTGTCCCATCAAACATAATGACTATTACAAGATTTGATGACTGTTATCTTCTGAAAATATTCGAACTAATTTTTCTTTAGACCTAAAATCTCAATATTTTGGTGAAGATTCCTAGGAATAACACCTGTTAATGAAAGAATAATTTTTTTTTCCTTTTTCCCATTTTTTCTATCTTGTCGGCAAGCATCATATGTTTAGAAATTTCTTCATTGTATTCATTTTGTTTGTGTGTCGGGTATAACAATATCAATTATATATGTTATTCGATTTTGCTTATCCGTAAGAATGATATCTGGCCTATTGTGATTTACAGACCTGTTGCAAAGAATTGTTTTATCAAAATAAAGTTTATATTCATTGTTTTCACAAATAATCTCAGGTTTATATTTGTAACATTTTTCCCTTGGGAATGAGGTTATGTTTTATTCCTAAATTAAAATGAATAATATTAATGGCGGCATTATGTATTTTTATATAATCTTTTGAGTAATTTAATTAAGTACTAGGCAAGATGATAATCTATGAAAAACTGGTTCTGAAGAACGAGAACATCTACGGCAAGAATCATCTATATTTTGCCTGATGATGTATTTTCTATAATCTCTTATGAAGACAACCTGATCTTGGATTGCAATTGCCAAGCCTTCTGTTTCTGCGAACAATGCTCCAGATACTTATGATCTCTTTGATGCGATTTCATAAATATAATCATTTTATAATTCTTTAGGGTGCTTTCCGTGTAATTCCTGCTTCCAGTCCGGTCCCAGTTAGCATTAACTTCTTATATTCAAATTTCGTTTTTGAATTTTCATAATTCAATCATGCCCCCTACTGACAATGAAAAACTGTTGCGCTATAAAGCAATACGCCAAATACATTATGATAATGTAGAAACATTAGCCAATTATCCTCAAGAGGTTTTAGGAAATCCCGAATTCTATTCAAAATTCAAAGTGAAATGCTAAAGTCTTGAACGTTGGCATAATGATTTCGAAAAACATCACATAAATATTGTTTATATGATAGCAGTTCAGGAAAACTCCAATGAATTGTTAGCTGCCGAACAAGAAATATTAGCACAATTCTTGCAAAATTGCGATAACATAGAAACTCTTTTCAATGACATATTTTCTCCGACAGACAATTGTAGCGAAATTGATCAAGGTAATACTTCGTCTACAACTCGAATTATTGTTAACTTGCCTGAATTGAATCTAATTACTTTTGATGGTGATATAAAAAATTTCCCAACTTTCATTAAAATGGTTAACGCTCTAATTCATGAAAATGATAGCATGTCAGACGTCGAAAAATTCAATCATCTAATTTCTTCTGTCATAGGCCCGGGTTTACCTATAGTAAAATGTGTACCAATTCCAGGTGAAAATTTTAAAATTGCGTATGATGCATTGAACAAGCGTTTAAATAATAAAAAAATACTCGCTTCAGCTTATTGGAGGGAATTAGATTCTCCTTTTTCTAACGTGAAACAATTGAGACAGTTGATGGATACTTTCGATGAAAATTTGTTAGCTCTCAAAGCCCTAAGCTTAAATATGGATTAATGGGATTTTTTCATTACTAGTATGATGCTCGATAGGGTAGATGAGGAGACTAAAACAATTTTCGAAATGGATTTAGCTTCAAACGAAATCCCAACTTACATTTTGTTGAAAATATCTTTAATTAAACTATGTAATGCTGGGTGCTATATCTCTCACTACAAAAAAGTTTTCGAAATTATCTCCGCCCAAAGATATAAGCCTCAAAATAAAAGAGCGCTTTTCATCAACATGCAAGGTGCTATAGAATCCCGTAATAAGTCAGCTTTTATTGAGGGTTCTAAGTCACAGTCTATTTGTTTTTATGCAAGCAGGCACACATTATATACCAGTGTCCATAGTTCAATTCCAAATCGCCCAAAGATAGGTATGATATTGCTAAAAAATTCAAAGCATGTGTCAATTGTTTGGCCACATCACATTCTTTTGCAAAATGCAGTTCTACAACTAAATGCCGTAAATGTCGGGGAAATCACTTCACTCTATTACATTTCGATGCACAAGATTCTGAAAAAACTGCTACAGTTGTACAGGGGGAGCCAAAAAATCCTAATAACGACTCAGTTCTGCATCAACTTCTACCACTGTGGAGAAGTTGCCTTCAAATTTCATTGGACTTTCTTATAATAACAATAACTTTTTACTTTCAACAGTTTTATTGAATATTTTTGATTATTCCGGGAAATTACATAAAATTTGGGGAATAGTTGATTCTACTGCACAGGTTAAATTGATTACGGAAGAAATGGCTAACAAACTCAATCTGCAAAAATCAAATATCTTTGTATCCATACAAGGACTCGAAAGTATGTCTACGAAATCGTAGTCAGGTGTTCACTGTCGAATTTCTTCTCTAGTTCAACCAGAGATATTTTTCGATGTAGATACTGTTGTAATAAAACGAATTTGTGGTGACATTCCGAAAGTTAACGTTGCACATTGGTCTCATCTTTCAAATTTATGCTTAGCTGATCCTGAGTTGGATCAAACGAGTCCAATCCACATGTTGTTGAGTGCGGATATTTTTCTACAGATTTTGCGGGATGGACATATAGAGGGTGATCCAGGGCAACCTTCTGCACTAAATACTATTTTTGGCTATGCTTTAATCGGTTAAATGTCTACAGCAACTGGTTCATCTCTACTTTCATTCTCTCTGCAAGTTTCTAATGATAATTCAAGAAGCTTAGAAAAAACTATGAATCGATTTTGGGAAATTGAGGAAGTACCAAGTTTCAACGCGATTTCTCCAGAGGGTGCATATTGAGAAAATCTTTTTCTTAATATGGTTTCCTATAATGAGAAGGGCCATTTCTAGGTGACTTTGCCGTTCAAGGTGACAGTACCAGACTTCGGTGATTCACGTTCTGTGGCATTGCATAGATTATTTTCGTTAGAACGAAATTTTCGTCAAGGTTCAAATTTCGAATCTACTTACGCTTCAGGTGTACAGGAGTATATTAGTAGTGGACATATGGAACGGGTTCATCTACTCTAAGAGATTTGGCGCAAAATGATGTATTCTTTTTGCCTCACTCATGCGTTTCTCGTTCTGACTCAAGAAGCACATCAGCTAGGATAGTATTTGATGCGTCAAGTCGTGTTCAAGGCAAAATGTCTCTTCCAGTAGGACCTAAGTTGCAAAAAGATATTTCGATTATTTTATTGTATTTTCGTCTTCATAAATATGCAGACATTAGACAAATTTACAGAAGGATTTTTGTTCATTCCGATCAACGTAATTTCTATTTTATGGCGACTTCAGCCAGAAGATCCTGTAGAAGAATTTCGATTGACAGTTCTTCCATTTGGGTTGAATTGTAGTCCGTACCTTGCATTGAGTACTTTGCACAAACTTGCATCCGATAATAGTTCAAAATTTCCCTCAGATGCTTCTACACTGGAAAATTATATACATTGATAATTTAACTGACGGGGATGATAATTCGCCTATTGCTTAGCTGAAAATTCAGAAATTTATTGAACTTTGGACCGCACAATACTAAAATGGTAGTCCAACTTTCCTGAACTATTCGATCGCTCACCAAAAGAGTATATTCAAGAGGAAAGTATATATTTTGAATGAGATAAAAAACTTAAGGTTTAACTTTAATCTACACTTTATTTGAAAAAATTCGACGACGTTTCGCTGACACAGCAGCTTCATCAAGAATGAAAAACAGAATGAAGAGTATGGTATTATAAACAAATCGTAGAACAAGTTGGATGAATAACAGGAAAATCCACACCGAGCCATTGTACAGTTAGTATGAAAGGTAATAAAAACTAATTAAACAAGTTAAGTAGGGGTGAGTAATTCACATCTACCTGTTAATTCAAAAGCTTGTCCGAATGTTTGTATCTATACGTCAGCGAAACGTGGTCGAATTTTTTTCAAATAAAGTGTAGATTAAAGTTAAACCTTGTGTTTTTTATCTCATTTATATCATGGATCTACATCAAGTAACGGCCTCCACAGTTCAAATATATATTTTGATTCTACATCTGAATCAAGTTTGAAGGTTTTAGGATTGAAATCCATTTTCAGATTGTTTTCTTTATTTTCTTTATTCTAATGTTCAATCGAATCTACATATTACGAAGCGATCCATTTTGTCGCATGTCGCTAGAATTTATGATCCTCTAGGTTTCATTACACCATCTACAATTTTGTTGAAGGTATTGATACAGCGTCTATCGGTTCTAAAGTTGGCTTGGGATGATCCTGCTCCCGAAGAAATAAGTACTATTTCAAAATTTTTCAGTCTGAAATGGAAATTTTTTTTCGATTTACGTAATCCTCGTCATATTGATACAATGAATTTTTCAAGTCTTGAAATTCGTGGGTCTTACGAGTCATCTACAAAAGGCTATTGCACCGTGGTTTATCTCTAGAGTTTTATTCAACAATGGTAAGATTTCAGTGTTCTTCTTGTGCGCCAAATATAAACTATGTCCTCTAAAAACTTTATCTCTTCATCGTCTGGAATTGTGTTCTGCTGTTTTGCTGCTTGCAAAATTAATACATTTCGTTACTGATGCTTCTGTACCAAAATTTTCTATGAATCGAATATGCGCTTCGTCCGATTCGACGGTGGCTCTTTCTTGAATCAAGTCTTCTCCACATCGTTGGAAAACGTTTTTGAGTAATCAAGTGTCGTATATACAAGGTCAAGTCTTACCTGAAAATTGGAATAAAATTTCTACTAGTGTCAATCCAGCGGACTTGGGAACGCGAGGTCTCTATCCGTCGGAGCTTATGAACAACCACCTTTGTTATCAGGGTCCTGTTTTCTTTGAACAGCCATATTCCACATGGAATTTTTCTAATAATTTATTCTTCATCATCAATAGGAGTTATGAATGAAGCATCCAAAATTGTTTTGACTAATACAGTAGTTTGACATCATCTAGATAGGCTTTTAGAAAAATTTTCATCACTACCAAAAATTCTTCGTGTTACTATTTTGTGTATGAGGTTCATTAAAAATCTCAGAAATCCTCGAAATAGAACATTGGCCATCGATACTTTCACTATTCAAGAATTTCTCTAATAACAATTGCTAAAAGAGTTCAAGAGGTTCATTTCGAAAGTGAAATTAAATATATAATAATAACGAAGGCTTTTTAAGAGCCAGTGGAAGGCTTACGTATGCTAATTCAAACTTCGATAGAAAACTCCCTATTTTGATGCCTAGTAAAAACTCTTTCACTACTATGATCATATCTTATCTCCACAACACATACCTGCACGTCGGAATAAATACTACTCATTTCTTATTGTCCCAGATTTTTTAGGTTTTATCTGCTAGAAAGATTATCCGTAGTATACTTTCCAAGTGTAATACGTGCTGGAGAGTCAATTCTCTACCATTTCAGCCACCTATTATGGGAAGTCTGCCTAGTTTTCGCATATCTCAAACCATTTTCACATGTTTGAGTTGATTTGGGAGGCCCGTTTTCCATAACCACGAGCAGGTTGAGGGGAGCGAAAGTCCTCAAAAGTTACATTGGGGTATTTGTCTGTTATGCAGTAAAAGCCTTGTAGCATTTCTTATGGCGTTACGTCGATTCATTGCTCGCAGAGGGAGAAGTTCTGACATATTCAGATTGCGGTACAAACTATGAGGCTAGCGCGAAATATATCGAAGAAATAATGTCTTATGCAGCAGATAGGGAAGGTATTAAATGGAACTTTTCAGTACCTGCCGGATCCCATATGAATGAGTTATGGGAGAGTGGAATCAAAACTTTCAAACATCTTTTCAGTCGTATAATAGGCTCTCAAGCACTCACTTTTGAGGAATTTAATACAATTTTAACTTAGGTCGAGGCGGTTTTGAACTCAAGACCTTTATGTCCGATCAGATCTGATCCGAAAGATTTGACCCCCCTCACAATGGGTCATTTTTTAACATTAGAACCGTTGAGTGCGTTGCCTGATACTGATACGTCACATCTCAACATTAATCGTCTCAACCGATGGCAGTTATTGCAAAGGTTTCATCGCAACTTTTGGGATAGATGGCATCGGGAATATCTATATACTCAGCAACAGTGATCTAAACGGACTGACGATTCTTCGTCACTCGCGGTTGGTTCATTAGTTTCAATAAAAAATTAAACAAGCGCGCCACTTGAGCGGCCGCTCGCTCGAATAACTAAGTTGCATCCTAGAAGAGATGGGCTAGTGCGAATAGCGACCTTTAAAACATCTAGTGGCCTTTTTAAAGAACACTAGAGAAATTATGTCTATTACCTCTACAATAATTCAGAAAACACCCAACGGGGTGGGAATGTTTCGTTTCCATTCATCTGTCTATCTTGCTGAATACGGAAAAAATCCAAAAATGTACATAGGATCACCATCTACCTACAGCCACACCTAACCTCAGGGTAAGGTTCTTTTTCGTTTTTCGAAATTATTGTTTTCGCTTCGTATATTTTATAACACAAAAATTTTTACCTTATTGAGAATAATCAGGTAAAAATCAGTTTCTCCTTTTCTTGAAAAAATACGCTAAATATCAATCAAACAAGCTATATGTAATTGTTTTCGTTTCACTATTTTGTCTATGAAGTCTCGATCAAAGTCATTGGTATGAGCTACAGTTTTAAGGCTTCATTTTCTTCATCAATATTTTCTGATAAAAAACATAACGAGAATCATAAATGGATCGTCAAATTGTATGCCGAAATTTCATATGAATGTGGGTGATTGGAATCTTTGATAAATATAGGTTTTCTAAGAATGTTGAAGTTAATTTTTCCATTTGGGTGGAAAGTTAAGATACCTAAAAATGATATTTGATTGTTTTCTACGTTTTACTTTTTTTCGAATTGAAGTTTTTTCGGATGGATACTGTTTATGGCATCCTGTTCAGATCAATAAGTATGTTTATACCGAGCCCTATTCTTGCGAATCTATAAAAATATGATTTTTGGTATCTTTCCAAGAACGGTTCAAGATTTTCTCGGCCGAACAGTTTAAAAACTCGCTTCCATGTTTATCGAGTACTAGTTCCCGGAGATCGATTGAATACTATCGTAGTGCTAATGAAATTTGTATTAAACTTGTGATATAAATGTAAATATCGCCCTGTGTTGAGGACAGTCTCACAGATATCTCATTTACCCCACAGAAAGTAAAAAATACTTTAAAAATCTGAAGAGCTCTTCATCCTCTGGATTGAACGGAAACACCTCGGCATTACTCAAGAACAACGCAGATGTTTTTGCCTTCCGTTATCTCGAATGATGCCCGCCTCCTTCGAAAAGGGACAATTACCATCCTCTTGGAAGACCACGTCAATTACGCCTGTGTTTAAGAAGGGACATAAGTTGGACCCCCTTAATTATTGACCGATATGTCTTTTATCGGTGTCTTCGAAGATAATGGAGTCGATTGTAGTGGATGAAATCACCACTTTTCTAGACCTGCATCAAGTTATGCCAAAAGAACAACATGGATACGTCAAAGGAAAATCCACCACTACCAATTTATTGTCGTGTATCAATGACTGGTCTAACGCGCTTGTTTCAAAAATACCCAATGACGTAATCTATTTCTACTTCGCGCGCGCTTTCGTTCGCACTTATCCGCGGCGTCTACTTCACAAAATTGAGCACTGTGGTATAAGAGGAAAATTGCTGATATGGGTTTAGAACTATTTGAGTGACAGAAGGTTCGTGGTGAGAGTTGGTGGCTTGTTCTCCTCAGTTCGTCCCGTTAGCAGCGATGTGCCGCAGGGCTCCGTGCTTGGTCTTCTTTTATTCAACGTATTCGTTAGTGATCTGCCGTTTCATATACAGAATAAAAAAGCATTTTATGCTGATGAAATTAAAATTTACGCGGATCATCTGACTCAGCACGGAGTCCTCCAGTCTTATGTAAAATCTGTCGGTCACTGGTGCAATGACGGGCTCCTTCCACTTTCACTTCCACGCCGCGAAATGTTTCGTTCTGCATTTGGGGAAAAACAATCCCTGTACAACTTACGATCTGTATGATGTACCGTTAAGACCAGTCTCCTCCTGCATCGACTTAGGAGTAACTGTCAGCAGTGGCCCTGGTCTGATCACATCAGTTCTGTATGCAAACATGCAAATTCTCTGATATACCTAATCAGGAAGTCGTTCGCTGAAGTCTCTTTCAGTTCCTCCATAAAACTCTATAAAACTTATGTGCCTTATGTGCGTCCGTTGCTAGTGTAAGCCGGTACAGCCTGGTGTCCAGTTCTGGCGCGTGACAAGGACCTATTAGAAAAAGTACAACGCAGTGGTACACGAATGTCCTTCGGCCGCGTTAGACCATGTTATAATGATCGCCTGCGCGACTCCAACATGTTGCCTTTTTGTCAGCGTAGACTTCGTGGAGATCTCATATTCGAATCTTAAAGTTCGACTATGCCAATCTGGCAAGCAAATTCACGCCTAACACTGATGCACGATTCGGGGTCATGGGCTGAAGTAATGAAAGGAGGTGTTCAGCACAACGCTTCGCCAACATATCTTCCCAAACAGGATATTTGACTCTTGGAACAGCCTAGGCACAGAGATTGTGGACGCCTCATTGTTGAACTTATTTAAGAATGGACTTGACCAAACTCTTTTCGTATAATTCTCCGCATTCTACTACTACGTACTCATCCTATTTTTAACTTTATGTCGGCAGATCTAAACACACTATTTTGTATCCTATTTAATTTAAGTATATATTGATTTGTTTTTGGCTTCTATAGGACCTTGTCCTCTGCCCTTATTTTTGTATAATAATAATAATAATAATAATAAATCGACAGAACTGGATGATATTCAAAGGCAGACCCGAACGATGCTGACAAAGTACAACAATCATCATCCAAAATCGTCTGTGATACGAACAACTTTGAAGCGGAAAGAAGGAGGACGCGGATTGATGGATGTTGTCAATTTACATACTGAACAAATAAAAAACCTCAGAGAATTCTTTTCTGCAAACGCTCTCACTTCTGAACTCCATAGAGTGGTATGGTTGGCTGATAAGGTGATATACACCTCTAAATCTTGCTACCAGAGATGACCTGCTGAATCTACCGTTCCTATCAGATACTGATAAACAAGAGCAATGGTCAAGAAAGGAATTGCATAGATGACATCACCATGAGATTAATCAACCACACATCGACAAAGAAGCCTCCAACAAATGGTTGATGAAAGGAGAATTATTCGCGGAAACAGAGGGATACCTTATGGCCATCCAAGACCAAGTGATCGCTACAAACAACTACAAAAAATTTATAATGAAGGATGGAACATTACAAACAGATAGGTGCAGAAAATGCCATATAAGATCGGCGACTATACAGCATATAACGTCCGGATGCGAACAACTGGCCAATACGGACTATCTTCACAGGCATAATCAAGTGTGCATCATTATGCATCAGAAATTTGCACACAAGCACGGACTTCAGAGTACCCTCCAGCCATATTACAAGTATGAACCGGCGCCCGTATTGGAAAATGACTCTATCAGATTATACTACGATATGCCTGTTATCACTGACAAAATGGTGACGAATAATAGGCCGGACATAGTGGTGTATGATAAGAGAGCCAGAACAGCAATGCTGGTGGATGTCGCCATACCGAATAATAACAACGTGCTGAACAAGTTCCAGGAGAAAAAGTCCAAATACATAGACCTTGCTATTGAGATCAAGCAGATGTGGCACCTCGAGAAAATAGATATTGTTCCTGTCATCGTATCCTCGACTGAGTTTAAACCCAACACTTTGCTTGATAGCCTCAAGAAATTACAATTGCATAAGAATATCTATATATAAATGCAAAAAGCTGTAATTCTTAATACATGTAGTATAGTTAGGAAATATATGTCGAGTATATTGTAATCAAGCCTATTCCCTTTGATTGCTGAATCTGGGAAAGGTAAATTATATCCAGCTAACAGCTGAGATAGTGCATAAGTCCACGATAATAAATAATAATAATAATATAGTGTGTTCAATTGGCATTCATGTTTGCCTTCAGAATTTTCCTATTCAGATCAATTTTTATAGAATTTGATTGAAATTCGGAACTATTTTATCTGTATAGTTTGAATTGCTCTAGGTCTATTTTCTTCGTCTAAAGAGAGACGTGCTCACAAAAATAGTTGATGATAATAGATTTTGTTTGGATGTCAAAGGTATGTTATACTTGCTCGATTCTTCCTGAAAAACATCGAGCAGTTAATCGTCATGTAGGCATGATTATTCGAGTTAAGCAACATTATCATCTTCTTTCTCTTCAGCAAGTTACCGGATTAGATTTGCGGTAAATATAATCACTTCATTGGTTGACCTATCATATCTTCGTTGCTCTGGAATAATTGCAAACATCATTACCATGCCAGCGAACAAATACACCTGTTACTGGTACTGTTATGATGAGGATAAAAATAGATCAGAGAGAAATTGATCGTAAATATCCCAGACTTCATGTAGACAGTAAACGTCAATAATAAAAACGGACAATAAAAACGGACAGTCTAGTGATCGTAATAACGGCCAATCATAATACCAGTTACATAGATATGCGTATGTCTTGAAATCGAATGAATTCTTATAATTTATGAGCCGAACGTAATGTGCTTGACTATGAATTGAAAATTTGATGGCGTAGGATGCTTATGGATTGAAAGACACTAAATTACAAGATTAAAATGAACGTAAAATTCAATTCTTGAATTTCGAATAAGATTTTGATTTTTTATATGATTACCACTGAAAGAATTGCTTTCAATTTCATAGTGCGTTGGTGTCCTCTTTATCACATCTGCAAACACAAATATAACAGACAATTGAAAATTTCTCTCTCAATATTGGCCCACTGGTCGAACACAATTACCGAAAATTTTGTGGAACAATTATCCAAACGGTAGATTTATTTCCTCTGTAGCACAGTTTCAAAATATCTCACTTCCCCTGAATGTTATTTCTCGAGTTTATATGGTTTTGCATCCTCGAACTATACTATTCGAATTTTCGTGAATAATTCACGATTTTTCAATGAACTTTCTTTATAATTTTCTCATTGATGTGACATTTGGATTTTAAAAATATCTTTCCGAATAAGCCCTAAAACCCTCTCATTGAAATTCTGCTGCAAATCTGTGCTCTTTACTCTTTAGTTCCAGTTCATCATCAAACAAAAAATTTAATTCATGATACATGGTTATTCTCGGAGATTGGGGAAAAATCTAAAAAAAGCAGGTTTTGAAAATGGTTCTGTCATAGAATAAGAAATTAGATGATAATATTTGTTACAAGTACAGTAAGATCTGTGATCCATTTATTTGAAATGAATTTGCATGAATACATTTTATACAACTGCCTGATTACGTCATCTTCTCATAATAGATCCGACACAAATAACAAGTTCATTCATAATTCTTTCATTGAATTTCATTCTTGCCTTTTTTTCTATTCTAATGTAGGAACATTTTTGCAAACTTGGTGCTTCGCTGACTAAGTCCCTCCCACAGTCAATCAAGCATTTGTGCAGATGTTTTGCTCAAAGCATTCATATCTGCATGAATGACACCAATAGCAAATTCCGTATGAGTACTGGCACTGGGTTCTATAGCACAAATTCTTTCTACTTATTAAGACAAACGGTTGTCTTCTCAACTCTGAGTGAAAACCACGTTACCAATAATCACCATCAACGAGGAACATGTCTTTTGAGTACCCGAAATTATTTCTCAACAATCTAAACATAACAATTAAATCACCACGGAGTCGGCGTTGCTCAAAAGTACGGAGTTCAGCAGTATTAAGTCTCTCAGACTAGCTCGGTCGTGTGCACTCCAAAGCATCTAGCACGGCGTTGCACATTATCGAGAACATTCACGTTCACACTGTGCCACAATATTCAAATATCGGACGAGAGTATATCTTGTACAATACAATCGAGTTTGCAAAGGACATTCCGAGAATGGTCTACCCAATTGTAACATCCTACTATTCGCTTCTTTTACAATGTTATATATATATGTTCTGACCAGCTTAAGCCTTCGTGTACTATTAGTCCAAGATCATTTTAAAATCTTACCTTCTTCAAAGAAACACCGAGATGGTGAGAGTGCCGAGGATTATTCCTTCCTATGTGCAGAACGACACATTATTCGACGTTGAGTGTTGAGTACCAATCGTTACTCCACTCATATATTTCAAGTGAATCATCTCTGAGTTGGTGGTGGCAGGTTAATGGATCACAAAATTTTTTGTATCATGTCCGTGAAATGCAGTTTAAAACCCAACAATATCATTGTCCAATTCGGCAGTACACGCAGTGAACAAAATTGATCCCAAGACAGCCCTGCTTCAGCCCTGCTTCATTACCGCTCATGAGGAATGACTGAATCCATCCAAGCAACCTACCACGAATACCGAGGTGTTCCATCTTATCGAGGAGCCTTCTCTTCACTACGCGATCAAAGATCTTAGCAAAGTCTAGATATATGATATCCAACGGCCTTATCTAATACAGCTATCCACTTTTTGATGCACCATAGTAGATTAGTAGTTGTAAAGCGACTCCGTACGAAACCATGTTGTTGTTGTTATGGAATGATATTTCTTAAGACGAAAGCTGTAAAATTTTCTGGGATTATGCACTTTGCAAATTATGGGTGTCAAGCTGATAGGCCGGTAGTTTTCGGTTCGAATTCATTACCTTTTTTAAATATTAGAGCTCTTTATTGAAGCTGTTTTCCAAACGGACAGCAGAATATTTGTACGAAATTACTAAGGACTTCTATGAAAATTTCTTCACATCAGATACTGATGAAAAGACAGCACACACATGGCGCCTTAGCGAACCAGTATTATCACTTTTTCAGATGTGGTTAGTCCATTCGCCTACACATGCTCTATATGGTCTTTTGGAATCTCTGCCTTTTCTTTATATGAAATCGAAAACCATCTAATAGTCGACAAAACACGCCACACATAGACGTTTATGTATCTGTACCTTTGTATGGATACATTTGATGAAACGATAATTTCACATGTACCTAGACCATCTTTGAAGCTAGAGTCAAAATTCATGATAAATTCAGATACTCATAATGGTAATTTAAATTTTCAGGGCATATGCCATTAGATTAACCATTGCTCCATCATCACAGTTATCACATTGGCCTTTTTAGACAAGGTAGCAAACCCTGATTTGTACAAGTCTGTTGAAATTCTGTCGTTTCTTTGGTGATGGTATTAATTAATAGCATTGAAAAGTTGAGTCATGTGCCTTCTCGCTGATACCATTAGCTTCAAGAAGTTGTTGGTTTTATTTCTCCACTCTATTATCTGCTGCTCTTCCATCAGCAACTCAAATCTGTGAGGGTTAAAACCAAAAAATCAGTGTTTTCTGAAAGAATTTTGTATTTATTTATTGTTTCATGTTACTTGTGTCATAAAAATTATGTATAGCGAGTAATGTCGCCAAATGTTCACCGGTGATACATCCCATTCGCTTGACAAAAGTTTTTCGATGATGTCTTGGTTCGATTGCCAATCTGTTTCATCGATATTACTAATTATTTATTCCTTGAGTTGTGAAATTGTTTTTGTCTCATTGACGGCGACTTTACTGCCAAGTAAAATCAATGGCATCAGATATTGGTCGCCAATTGACTTCAATGATCCAAGAGATGAAAAATTAATCTTTTCATGGTTATTTATATTCTTTCAATAAGAATTTTGCCTACTCGAGGGAATTGATCCTATGGATCACCACAAATATTTACAATCGGAATAGATTGCCTTCATTATCATTGAATAACTTTGATTACTCATCTGAGAATTCAAGAGGTCACCCTTAGTTCGAAAAATCAGAAATAATTGATTTCGTTCATGAAACTGCCTTTTCGTGGCAATCAGATCATGTCATTTCCAAATAAGGAAATAGGTAAACAGACGTCTTCTTCAACTTTACGTAGTTCATGCTTCTTGCTGATAGTCTTCAGTCACGAAATCGTGTAGTTAAGGTCAAATCGCAAACATTTTTCATTCAAACTCAATTAAACTGTGAATACCATGAATATGGTACTGGTATACTGACGAAAAGCATGTTTTATTCATTTTCCAGACAAGGTACAAGGCCTCTCAATTAATGAATCAATTCTGTTGAATTTTCGCAGGAAGAAAATATTACTGTTTCAAGTTTGTGCGACCGTAAATGGTGCAGATTAATTGAAAGTTATTTTCTATCTGAGAACTACAGATTTATTTAATATATCTCGAGATAATCGAATAGATTAGAATGAACGATCTCATTATTCACTTTGAGATTGAATTATTGTGTGCATGATTTTTTTCTTTGACAAATTCCAGATGATAATGAGGCATTTAGAAGCTGAATTTATTATTCTGTTATGTAAAACATGACCTGACCTCCTTTTCAGACTCCAATCATCATTGACAATGATTGATTATACGACTTAAATTTTAATATGTCGTCTGGACGCCTGTCTCCTGATCTTATTTTGCATGAGCAATTGGTAAAAATCACTGAATAAGTTCAAATATTTCTTATAAAACAATGACGTATTCTTTTCAATTGAATTGAATAATAACTGTTCAGATCATTACTACTTACCTATTTTTTTATTCTTTCGACTTAAAGAGGGTTGCAAATAATTGTGCACTTCAATGATTATGTCTTGATGTCGAATGTTTTGTGAGTCAAAACAGAATTGCACAGAAACGCTGTTTCTAGAATGAATAAATGATGAATTCACTAAGCCTCCCTGCCTACCCTTAAAGTGTGGGGTCAGGCGAACGAAAAGAAGATGATATAAATAAATAAATAAATAAAATTCTTGAACTGAAAGGCAGCAGCAAATATTGCTATTTTCATTATTTATTTCAAAGTGCCATTTCTTGACACTTTACGTGATTTCAGGTTATTTAGCTAAAAGGTGCCTAGTTGAATGATGTCAAATAGTGCCTTCTTTGTATACAGAGTGTTCCAACAAAAATTTCACCTCCCCCCTTTAACTTCAGAAGAAGGCATCATCACCAGAAAACTCTGAAACCTTTCGATTTTTGTTTCGGAGGGACCATTGTTTATACCAACTTTCAGTCAGATCTATCCCGCACTCATACAACCCCTACCTACAAAATCATCATACGGAATACGGGTCTACTCGGTCATCGTTAGGAAGGTATTTATATTATTCATGTGAACCGATAACAATTTCTAGTTAAATCTTCGACACATTAAGTTTCAATTTCAAAAGGATACAATCATATAATATTTGAACAACTCTTTAAACCTGATGTATTTTGAATAAATGGTAGTGCGAATTGAAGAAGGTGTTGATTCGAAAGTGTAGTGATCAACTCTTCAACTCCAGCATCCGCTAACTGGAGAATTTCAATCGAATTTTAATCTGAACTAATTCGCTCACAGCATCAAGAAACCTTCGATTGATGCAGATTTATTCGAGGATATTTTTCAATCTGCTTTGATATCGGAACCAAAACCTGCCGACAGATGGTATAGAAAAACTTCAATTCGAGAAGAGGAAAAAGATTTCGAGAGATTTGAAAAAAATTAAATCATTGCAATCAACATATTAATTTTTCACACATATTAAATAAATTTTTCCTAAAGTAATACATTCTTGATTCTCGTCATACACTGGTCATTCTGTTCTTCTGATCAGAAAAGCATCAGTTATTCGATGCTTACGGAAGAAACACAAAGATGGTGTGCAAAATTGAAAAATGAGTAGAAACCATGTCACTTTGTTTTTATGATAACAGTTGCGCGAAAAGAACTGAGAGAATATTTAACACACATTATCCAGAGAAAGATATGTCACCAATATCACAAATCTCTGATACGAAAATTTCAGGCAACTGGTTGAGTAGTGCATCGAAAACATGAAGCAACACGTCCTGTGAGAAATTAAGCTATTGATCTTAAGATATTGAATCATCTACAAACACTCACTCCATAAGAAAATTATTCCATCAAACTATTTTTACAAGAGATATCCAATTTGAAGCGAAAAGTCACAAATTTCAAGAATTTATTTTTAATCTTGCGTAGGTGCATAAAATCGGAGGTAAGCCAAAAAAAAAATCAAAATTAGATAAGCGGAAATGTAACGAAATGAAAATTTTTGAAATTCACTGGCCAATTTCACGCTCCGGGAGAACCCGAAGTACACTGGAAAAATCGTTGATTTTGCACATTTATTTTTGAATTTTTTTTGTGACACTCTATAATAATTATCATTCCTGTCCAAAATTGAGAGCAGGTGTGTATCCTGGCGATACAGTCGTGAAATGAAATGAACATGTTGAGAAAAATGTTCATGATGACCCATAAAAAAAACACATTTGATTTTCGTAGCGAGTATGACCCCCCCGAGCTCTTATTACAGCGCGCATACGATTTCGCATACTCCCAATGATGTTGTTTATCATCTGTTGAGGTATGTTGTCCCACTCTTCCACCAAAGCCAATGTCAGCTCTTCAAAGTTGCCTGGATTCCGTTGTCGAACCCTTCTTCCAAGAATGTCCCAAACGTGTTCGATCGGGTTTAAATCCGGTGACCGCGACGGCCAGTCCATTCGTGTGATTCCAATTTCATTGAGATATTCTATCACTATGCGCGCAGTATGAGGGCGCGCGTTATCGTGCATAAAAAGGAAGTTTTCCCCTATGTAAGGAGCAAAAGGCACAACATGGGGCTCCAAGATTTCTGTTATATACCGATGGGCATTAAATGATCGATTGCCAATAATCTCCAGTTCTGTTCGTACTCCCAAGCATATGCCACCCCATATTATAACTGACCCTCCACCGTATTGCTCAGTTCCTGCGAAGTTCGCTTGATTGTAGCGTTCCCCTCGATGCCTCCATATTCTATCTCTACCATCCACAAAATTCACACAATATCGGCTCTCATCACTAAATAAAACTCGTCTCCACTGATTGATTGTCCATGCTACATGCTCCCTAGCAAACGCCAATCTTGCTACCCGATGGGCTCTATCGAGTCTTGGTGCTCTTGCTTGCGCGTATGATCTCAGACCAACTTCATTTAATCGTCTTCTGACTGTCCTCACACTGACGTTCATGTTATCCACTGCTTGTAAAAGGTTACTTGCCTGAACAGCAGTAAGACGAGGATTTCTTATGGTTTGATTGACGATGAAACGGTCATGTATAGCGCGGGTTGCCCGATTTCTTCCTTGTTCTCGCCTCCTCACGTACAATCCAGTTTCCTGTAACGTCGGTAGATTCGATGGATAACCGACGTCGAGACACCAACATAGTACCGACTGAGCGGTAGGTGCGCCCTTCCTCGATCAATGTAACTGCCCTTGCTACTGAGGTTGGTGGTAAATCTCTCATTCTGAATGAAAAATACCGTTTCGAATCGTAAACAGTAAAAGAATCACAAAACACCGCAACCGATCGAATTTGTATCAAATCAAAGAATGGAAAACTCTCATTCTTTAAACAAGTGCAAATGTAGTTAAATACAAAAAAACTTGTGTTGTATTTCATATTTGATAAAAAAAGGTGTGCACATGTGTAAATGAAAATGTTTTATCAATGGTCCCAGAATTCGGTTGTGTATTTTAATACCTACCGACTGTTATCTCCTATGAATTCCTAATTTTCACCAAATTAACCAAGTTGTCATCAATAACTAATGCAATTCGAACATAAAAATCGCAAACGACAATTTCGACACGCCTGAGTGATAATAAGAAAATTCCAAATTGATAGACGAATTTTAATGACAATTTCTTGATTCAATGGAATTTCTCCAAAATGGTGATTTTCCACTTGAAATTAAATATATTTTGCAAAAATAGAAATAAACGCATGAAACAAGAAAGGCGTTACTGTAGGAAGATGTGTCTTGACAGACCATGATATTGTACGTTACAACTCGGATCACGAAATTCCACAGGGTGTTACGAATTTTTGACAAAAAAAAACACTTTTAGTTTTGCCCCCGTATAAAATTTTTTTCAAATTTTTTTTGTTTTCTCTTATAATTTCTACAAAGCAGTAGAGTTTATTTATAACTTTCCGAACAAATCATCTAAATCGGTTGAGAATTAGGAAAAATATCGAACTTCGAATTTGGTTAAATTTTCGAATGTTCCGCTAATTTTGACTCCGAGTGTAATTCTAGTACATACTTCGAAGTCACTTTAGCACCTTCGTGGCGTTGTTTGAAGATATTGGCTGTTCTGTTCGCGCAACTATCAGAACTGAAAAATAGTTCAATCATTTCAACCCTCTCAGCTATCGAGTAAACCATGACGATTTTATGAAAACTGAATTTCGAATAAAAGAGAAACTATTGTGATGAAGGCAATAGAATTCTCACAACTAATGTGGAATAAAATTGGGACGATGAAATTAAATACAAAAAGCCTGAAAACATTGAGAATAATTTTTTTGTTGAAGAAATCTGATCATTGTAACATCTGCGTTCCTGATTCGTAGTGTTGATTCGTTTCGTCAAATAAGAGTCATTTCACATGAGGACGATGATCATACAGTATCATCTGTGAAAACAAAAAAGTCTCTTTTCAGTCAACTGATAAAAACGCATGTACATGTGAACCCAACTCTAGATGCATTGCTCGCATATCGTACAATGAATGTTCAAAGATCAATGGAGTTACTATGACTGATAGTTTTATCGTTTTCTTCCAAGATTCATAATCATTTCAATGTTTCAGCTGCTCACCCAGTAATTTTGATAGGGAACGAAAACTTGCACACCATTGTGGAGACAAACAAAAATCCCTTCTCAGAAGGTTATAACTGGACCTATCTTCTGCTTTAAAAATAACACAGGGTGGTGTATGAGATGTGATTGGTGTTTCGAAAGATGACAGCCCTTGATCGGGAATGAATCTGTTCCATTTTTTTGCACTAATACTTGAATAGCTCAGGGCGATAGATAGTCTCCTCTATTTTTCAGTAGCTCACTCTGTATCCTTTACAGTTTTCAATCAAAAATGAAAATTCGTTCACGGGGATGCAAACAAAGATAATACCTTTCTTTCGAGGTATCACTCGACCCATCTAGCCTCTTCCAAATTTTCGAGGGCGGTCACCCCTGCTCTAGGGGTAGAAATTCGAGTGGTACTTGAAGATGACTGCCATTGATTAGCATGGATCTGTTCCATTTTAATTCACTGAAACTTGAATAGTCTCAGGGAAATAGTCTTTCCTATCTTTTAGTTGCTCATCATGTACCTTTTACAGTTTTCAATTAAAAATGGAAATTCGTTTAAGGCGATGTAGACAAAGATACCACCTTTCTTTTGAGTGATCACTCGACCCATCTTCCCTATTCAAAATGTTCAAGAATTGCAATCCCCGCTCAGGGGGTTGATATTTCAGGCAAGTTTTGTACCCCAAAAGATCTCCCCCTTGAAACAAAATTTGACCTGTTTTTGCGTTTTGATCAGAAATGAATATCTTGGTAGATATAGCCTCTGTTTAGTTTTCGTTGATGCACCCTGTATATCAAGCTCAAGTATGTTCACAAATCAGCTTCAATAAACCACTATCCTCCAAACAGAAAACTCGAACCGGAACTGCAGAAAATAAGTCTCTTCCAGTGATCATCTTGAAATATCTCAGTCTCCTCCAAAATCTAAAAGAATTCGATATTATGACAACCTGAACAAAATATGTATCTCCATTGGTAGATACAAATTATTTAAAACTGAAATTGCCTAAATTACTTAATTACTTACAGAAACGAAGTTAATTCTGAAGGGAATCAATAACGGAGATCTGTTGTTTGTTCTGATATTGAAATTAAAACAGAATTGTCAATATACGCCGAATAAGAATTGAATGAAGAAATTGCAACGGAATTCGATGAGGTTAGAAGTAAAATAAAAATGAAATAAAACGTGATTGAAATCAGTTTAGATAATGATTTCAGTTTCAATCATGACTGATATATCTAAAACGAAATAAAACAGGCAAAAAACATGAGTTTCGAAACCACAGGGCCTTGAATGGTGATAAAATTCATCTTCCCAAAGTTATTGCCTATGCAAAAATACAAGAAAGACTAGACATACACACTACCAAATTTATATAGAATTACTCGGTATTTCACATTATTGATTGTTTTTAACCATTGATCTGAATGGAATGAAGTTTTTTGTTGTAAAACAACAGGATAGTATGATAAGAAATGTTGAATGATCACCACATGTTCGGGATATTGTACTCAGTCGTCATTGAGATTTGAAACTGTGAATTACAAAATATAAAAAAGCCTATAATCATAATTGAAAATACCTTATGTTGGATCGTCCGATATGCAGAGGGGTCGACTTATTGCTCTCGTTGAAGAAAGGGTGACACAAAAGGACATAGCGGCCACAATGGGGGTATCGCAGGGGTTGATTTGAAAAATCTACGTCCGACACGTGGAGCTACAAACTCAAAATAGGTCTAGAAGAACTCGAAGGAAAATCACTTCTGAAGAACATGACCGTTTTTTGTGCCAAATTGCAAGAAGAGATCCTAGTGCGTCGCACCCCATACTCCAAAGTCAATTTCTGGAAGCAACAGGCATCCGTGTATCAGTCAACACGATATGTCAAAAACTTCGTTCAAGTGGTTTATACAGCAGAAGGCCCTTAAGAGTTCCAGAGCTTACCAGATAACAAAAAATCAGCAGACTTAATTGGTGTATCGAGCACCAAACTTGGAATATTGAGAATTTGCGAAATGTTCTTTTTTTCGAATGAGACCAGCATTGGTGTTCGATCAGATACCGCCGGATTCGGGTTTTAAAGGGTCGTGGATTACAAGCTAGATTCCGAGCGGCAAGACAGATTCCGAAATACCAAGGGTGCAGTGTGATGTTTTGCGGTGACATCATGCTGGGAGGCAAAACAGATTTGATTTAGCTTCCTGAGAGTGTAACGGCTAGAAATTATGTGGACCTAGTTCTGGAGCCCATAGTGAGATTCTGGCGAGGTGCCCACGGTGAAAATTTCACTTATATGCAAGATAATGCTCCTTCGCATACCAGCAATCTCACGCAACATTATCTTGAAACAGAGTGAATCGCTATTTTGGACTGAAAAGATTGCTCTCCAAACCTATATCCTATTGAACATTCATGGGATGATCTCAAAAAGAAAATTAGATCGCGCCAGGAAAATCCAAGAACCCCACAACAGCTGATCCAAGCCGCCATAGAAGAGTGGCAGAATATCAATCCAGAGGAGGTCGAAAACCTAATCCAAAGCATGCCTAGACGGATTCAGGCTTGTATCAGGGCAAGAGGAGGCAATACAAGCTACTGAGATCGAGAAAACAACACCTACTACGTGAGGCAACAATTTTCAATTTGTTTACTACATGTGGAAAGTGTCTCTTATTTTCTTTTATTTGTTTCTTTCTTAAAATAAACCTCAATTAATTTCTTTTTTCATTTGAAATATCTCGAAAAGAATCAATTCTAATAAATCTTCGAAAATTCCAAAATCCCTGAGGTAATATTCAAAATATCGGGTGATTCCATATAAATTTGGTTGTCCCTGCAAAAAGTACTAAGTAGTGATATTCAATGAAACGAATGGAACAGCATGCTACCGAACAAATGGATAGGTGGGAGAAGTAATGTCCAATTGCCCCTAAGTTCTCCAGATGCAATATCCATATTCTTTTATACATGAAGAGCAGTAAAAGTTAAAGTTTACCAGAATGAAGTAGCTACAAGTGATGATATGATGCAAATAGTTTGAGATGCATTCAATAATATTATTGTCGACAATCTCAATAAGATGAGAACAATTGAAATGTGCGTCCAATTAGAAGGTATAGATTTTAAACATTTTTATTATTTTACATCATATTTAAGAATTTTAGTGCGAAAGCTAGCCCAAAATCCATAATCATTTTCAACTATAAATCAATTGAAAATAGGAATAGGAACTCCTGATATATTTCAATAGGTACTAGAATCTTCTTTCATGTACATTCACTGAATACAGGGAATTTCCAGTAAAATACTAATTAATAATTCATCATGGTTTGCCGTTTTGGAAAACAACAAATATACTTCTCAAAAACTCAACGGACTCAACGTAATAATAAAGTTCTGAATTTTACCGAACTGTCACATTCAATGAAATTATAAAAAAGATAATACAAATAGCGATTGAATGGTCAAGTTTTTTCAACATAACTCATTATCTCGCTTTGTATCAAATAACTGATTGCAAACGGCTTTTTCTTGCAGACAACTCTTCAGCCGGGAGTAATACAACCCAGAATGGCTCAATTGGAAACTTTAGAAGCTAAGGTAAGGATAATATTACTTTTTATTGAAAAACTTGATTTCAGTTGGATAATTTTTATTTCATTAAAGCCTCCTATTATAATTAGTTTGTTAGAAACAGTTATTTCCTGCAGAAGTTAATTTTTCAGTACGTAATGAACCAACTCGTATAGTTTTATTTGTTGGCAATATTGCATTTTCACAAAGATTTTAAATGAGTTAAAGATTTAGATAATGAGATTAAAGACGAGAAATTAAATATACTTCTTCAACAAGATTGATGTCTAGTATCAGAATCTCTACTACAGTAAAATGCAAATGAGGTATAGACAATATAATGTTTTTAAATAAGATGTTATTCAAATTTCTATTATTTGTAGTTTTTGAAAGTATAGATGGAACGTTATATTTCGTAGTTCCTTTTTCATTGTATATGTATACAAACTAATCATACACTTGACGTTTATTCTCTATGATGTTTGACATTTGAGAATTATTCACATTCATCATCTGTACTTCGAATTGAAACACTTGAAATGAGATAATATTAATTTGAAAAATTATATCATATAATAATGAAATATAATAAAATAATTTTATAAACTTATAGATTTCGTATATCATCTGATCTCGAAATCAGATCTTCAATCAGTTTCTTTTTGTTGCGTAATTTATTTCACAAACTCAAGCTTTGACAATTGACCACAGATTTTCTATGGTATTGAGTTACTGGCCAATCAGTGCATGTTAAATTTTCATCCTTGAAATTATTTTTCGTGATCTTGTGTAACCAAATCATATTAAAAAACTGTTGAAATTTTCGCATAAAATTTTCTCAGTTCTATTTAAAAATTTTCCCACGACCTTCACTGATTGTTATAATTCTGAAATCATTTTTGATGATAGAATTCAAACGGTTTCACTCTTGACTTTCAATATTTATTCTAAAACACTTGACTCTTATGTGTTTTTTAGCATTTTCATTCTATAACCAGATACGGAATGAATATTCCAAAATTGTGATTTTTTTAAAAAGGAAATCCTCAAGTCTATGGAAAATATTCAAATAGTATAAATAATGATATTAATAAAATGTAAATATGTTTTATTGTTTTTCAGATCTAATTTATTTGTTTTTGATTCATACTTTGCGGTCGTGGAGAAAATACAGTCTGTATCGCGATAAGAATGAAAAACTCCATACTTGTGGTTTCCAGTCGTATCGAATTTTTTATTCTAACATACTTACAGAATAGACTATTTTCGAGCATTTTGCTGTATTTTTGATAGTACACAAGACACAAAAAAGCTTTTTCAAAACATTCTTTTAATGACTTAAATGACAAAAGAACCGAAAAATATCCGGTCATTAATAAATACACGTGAATGTGAAAAAATAGCACACCGCAGTTTTTTCGCTGCAAAAAATTTATAAAGTTTATATAAAATTAAGTTAGAATCGATTCGTGTGTATGGAAGCACCTATTCAACAACTTTGTCATAAATTATTATTCAAAAGTTCAATCAAAAGGTGTGATAGTTCCCGAAATTCATAACTGAAAACAAAAAGTATTGTTCTATAAGAGAAAAGAATTCAAAAAGCGTTTTTTGCAGTGAGTTTCTAATGTCTCCCATAACCTAAAAATTCTCAAAATTGAAAAAAGACGATCTTTCGCTAATGAAAAGAAAACTAAAGCTATTAAATAAGAATGTTAAATTGTAAGGTTATTGGTGATATAATTATCTACCGAATATTGACTTATTTGTTGGAAAAACCGTCAAGAATGGACTTTCATAAAATTTAACGGTGTTTCTTTCAAATCCAAATTTGGTTCTTCAGAACAATCAGTCGGCTTGTCACCTCAATTTCAAAAACATTTTTTTTCAATTGATATATCTAAAAAATTTTAAATTCAATTAACTCGGTTTTCCTTGAGCTATATTTACACCTGAGTCTGAGTTAGGTGTAAATATAGCTCAAAAAAAACGAAATGAGGTGCCACAATCCGACCGATTGTCGTGGAGAAACAAATTTGTATTAATTCTTTCATTAGGATTGTACTATAACGATAAAAAAGTATGATGATCGTTAATTTAATGACGTCTAAGGAATGACTATGAAATAATCAAATATTTTTGTTTTGAATTCGTGTAAGAATCAATTCAAAAATTAATCGAAATGGAATATTTAAAAAAAAAATTATATTTTTGAATAAGTTGTCGAATTCTTTCCCTTTCAAGAAACATTCTTTTCTGTTTGCCCTTGGTTACATCTACGGCAGATAGCAGGCTTCGAAATTTTAGTTTGCAAAAAATACAGCGGAAACACAAAAAGTTGATTTTTGATTTTTTTTCAATATATATCTAGAGGTAAATCACCGATCAATAAAAATTCAGACATGAATCGACAAATCTTTGCAACATTTATAAGAATATTATATGTTTTCCTAATAGCTAAAGATTATTCTTCTTTTTTAGGTTATGAAAGACATTAGAAATCCAATCAGGAAATTACTATCTCTTCTTTTATATGTTCAGTTTTCTGTCAAAAATTTTGAGAAATTATAAATTAGGCCGTTATCTATTGCTGAAGCTATTAGTTACATATCAATGTTCATAGTAATTGTATCAAAATTAGATATTTTAATTTTTATAATGAATACATATATTTTAAAAATTGTCACTATTACCATAGGATAGAATGTAATTCATTGCTGTACTTATTAAAGTTAAGCTTAATAACCCTTAAAGGGTTCTATTGCTCTAGTAATAATATAATGAATATAATGACTTAGAATCTAACGGAAACATATTCATGGAGAGGACATAAGAATTTCGATTGCTAAGTGAATTTAAACAGTACATTAAAGAATAGTTGATTATGTTGACAAACAATTACCAAGTCATTATGATCATGGAAATAAAGATGTTCAATTTTAATAGTCACTATAAATTTTGGTGAGTAACTGATTAGATAAACGCTTTCATAGATGAGTCCTAAGAAAACTGACTTCGTTTCATATGATTTCTCAACTTTTTGGTGACAGGACTACGTCTAAGACATGGAATTTTCAGATTTCACATTATATATTCTTCATGGAATCTCATTTCATTCATGAGAAGGATCTTCAACGACACCTGGGACGTGAATCGACATATGCTGTTGAGGTTCTTCACAACCGTTCTGATATCCAGACTTACTCATTACTTGCAGGTCTGGTGGAGGAGGGTGGAACAAGAGTCGATGAATCTGGCGCTAGAAAGTATCAGAGCACTGATAGTGTGAGGTGTGATGGGTGCTCAAAGAAACACCCATTCAGAATTACACCTCGCAATTACCAGCAGGGCAGTTTGAATGTTTACAGGCTAAGGACGGTGTGCAAGACATATTCTGATGCTGAAGCTATTATCAGTGACCACCTATTCTGGATAAACTCCAATAGAACCACATCGGGGGATACATCTGATACACAGATAACTTGAAGACCAGAGATATATCAGGTAGTGGGATCTACTGATATATCTGAGTTCTGAGTTTTCTACCTCCAATTAGATTAACATACAACAGTCTAGTCGGAGATAATAGCGATACTTGGCTGTACTCAAAGACTAGCAGTACTGGGTAGAACTAATGAATGAATCGCGATCTGATCCGACAGTGAAGCTGCTCTACGAGCCATGGGTGTACACAAGATTACTGCTTAGGTGGTCTGGGGTACATTCAGGCACTGAAACAACTGCCGGTAAACAACCATATATCTCTCCTCTAATTTCCGGATCATTCCGAGATCAGATAAAATGACATTGCGGATAGGCTGGCCTGCCTACTGGCTGAGAATAGTCTAATAGGAGAAAAGACTGCGGTCAAGATCTCAGCCTGTATTGTTAAGTCAAGGCTGGGGAACTGGCTAGCTAGCATAGGGACTCTTGGTTGAAGGTCACCGGTGCAATATAGGACTGGAGAACAATCCTGTGTAGGTAGTGTGCAAATGGGGTTGAAAATACATTTGATCATCACATACCGGGCATGGATCCGCCTTAGGGAAAACCGACTGCGCGCGGAAATGCTGGAAGTGAGGGATCTGCCGAGAATACCCCCTTGTTCTATTAGAAGACTTAGATTGTAAGGATCGAGGTGGGGGTGTAGCCACAAGGAAGGGGACACCAAAAGCCGTAGGCCCAAGTGTTGATATAATCACTACTATGTGTTATTATTTGGAAATTTCAATTATTATTACACTATAGCCTGAATTGCCTTTATAATCACAGTTTTAGATTACAACGATTAGCGCTATGCGTAAACATGACCAAAAGTTATTATTCAACAATAACTAGTATTTCATTTAGACACGAATCGAACGGTGCATATTTTATTATTAACTTCCAATTTTGATAACATATATATTGGATTAAATTTGTGAAAGAAGACTAAGATTTTGGAATATTTCAATATATTCTTCCGTTTCAGAAATAACGCTAATATAATTGAAAATATAATAAAATGTAATTTGGACAGTGATAGTTTTGCTGTTTAGTAAAACTTGACGCTTCGAACTTCATTTGCAACGATATTACAAAAGGTCGAAAACGCCGTGAATTCAGTTAATTTTAGCAGGATATCAGTCAATTGGAACGAATTTGATAATCAATGACGACAGAAAGTTGCTCTAGTACATCTATTTGTATTTTCATTAGTGCAATTTATTCATTAAAAATTTGTCTATAGGGTGCTCCTTGCGAAAGTAGAAAATACCATTTTTCTATTTATTTCAATGTTGAATTCGAACCGTGTATATTATTACATTTTGGATTCCTCAAAAATTCTAGACGTATTTGATGCACAATGTCCAATACATATCGTCAACGATTTGGAAAATATTGAGCGTTTTCAGATTCATTGCAAAATTCAATATTAAAGAAGAGATATAATTATTTTATGACAGAAATTCGCTACAATACATGTTATATTAGGTATTGATTCTGCTAAAGGAAGCAACAATTGTTCATTATTACTGACATGGAAATGAGAAATCCATTTTGTTTACTATTAAATCTCAATATCGTCGAATTTTATCGCTTTATGTGTGAACACATTGTAGACTTTTATTGAGGGAGCAATATTAAACCATTCCCGGTGGCTCTAGTAATCTTCGGTGTCGGCTCGTTGGAGGGCGCAAATTTTATATTTATACATGTAATTTCTATGTTATAACGAATTGATAAGAGTTGGTGGCTTAATGTTGCAATTGGAGTCTGTTGCTCCTATTCATGATATCGGACTAGAATGTAAAGCTACTATGTGGCCCTGGTTGACGATCATTATGAAGAGTGGATCGGAAAACCAGCTCCTTCAGGGAGAGATATGTAACATTCAGTTGAATGTTGCCTCCTGAATAAAAGTCTTCAATTTTTCTACTATTGTTCGACCCACCTCTTCTCAACAAATTGTCGTGATACTGCAAAGCAATAGTTGTAAGTGTCAGTGTTGTTGTAGTTGGAATTTTGTTAACTATTTACAAGAAAAATGTTTCATTAGCAGAAATGCTCAAAAGCTATCCTACAACAGATTGGCGATGGAGACAATTCAGAGACAACTAAATGTATTAAGCTCATTTCACTATAGATTACCAAACTTCTCTCTTGTTTTCCGAGGGATTAGTAAAATAGAAATGCTATTCCTCCAGCTTGGACATGTAAAGCAGATAAAGAAGCAAATGCCAAAGTAGTAACGATACCAAATTGGAGAATATACATCGACATTTTTTCTAGTATTTTCATTACCACGAAAAAAGTCACTTACAGTGGAAAGGTAACTGAATGAAATATGTGAAATAGTTTTCAGAGGGTTCAGAGAATATTATTTATTTGAAAATTAGCTATTTCAGTAATAAGATATCTAATTTCTCAAATGGTGATTTTCGATATTAATCTGAAAAAATTGTATATTTCCGAAACAGTGGAATATAGGTATAGGACATAGTACAAGGTGAGTAGGTTTCGACGCTTTAGTATTGCAGCTATGTAAAATATCGGGAATAGAGGAAAATGACTTTACCTGCATTGTTTTTATATGGGAAATTTATTTCCATTAACATATTTAAGCTAGTTTTTTTTTATTTTTCGAGTTACTTGGAACTCATGAGAATTTTAGGAATCTGGTTTTTTTGGAAGGTACGTGAAAATGGTTTCGACATTCAACAGGCACTTTTATACGTAGAAGCGAACTATGTGCAGAAATTTTTGTTTCTCCAACGTATTCTCATTTATAATCTAAATTCGCTTTTTTTTATAAATATGAATCATAAGTCATTTTGATTTCATTGAATGAATTTTTTTATTCTTTGTCGAAAATATATCACTTGTGTACTCATTTTTTCATTCAGGACGTGTTTTCACGAAGAACAGAAAATTGTATAACTTTTCTCTGATATAACTAGTAATCCTATGTCCATTCACAGACTTAACACAAGTTGCAATTTTTGTGGGAAGGTAATATCGTTTGTAATAACGAAGCGACCACGTCATACGTGAATCTCGAAAACTAATGAATTTTGAAGGAATTCATCCATGTAATTATTCAAACGTATTGCCATTATTTGGCATGCAGAATTCACAACGCTTGACGGTACTCCGACACGCATTGAAAATTTGAATATTAGTAAGCGACGCAAGACAATCTCAGAAATGTGACTTCAAATCTACAATATTTCGACTGGCTCTTATATATTCAGATCCTTGATATATCGCCAAAGGAAAAAATCCAGTGGCGACAAATCCGGGAATCTGCGAGCCATCTTGATCCCCAAGTTTCAATCTAATTATTACCAAAATTCAAGTCAAGTAAATCAACAAACGTCATCCTTTGATGAGGAGGAACTCCATCGTGCTGGAAATAGATATTTCGTCTCTCACCAAGAGACAGTACATCAAAATATTCATCGACAATTCGTCACGAAGGTTTTCATCGAAAATTACATATGCTAATACACGATAATCTTTCAATCCTCCCCATACATTGAACCCATATAGGCCTTGATGTTAGATGTTGATATGGTGATATGGGTTTACATCCGGCCACCAATATTCATTTTGACGATTGAGTATTTGATCACTACTGATGTGAACTTCATCAGTTCAAACTATTTCCAGGAAAAATCTCCGATCTTCTTCAAATCTATTTTTCTTGAGATTACTGAGTGCTCTACTCTCAGAAACTCTTATTCCACTTCAGTTCCCCTACTCGAAACATATGGTTTGGCAATAACACTACCGATTACATCAATTGTTGCATCTTCTCCATAAACTTCTTCATCATCTTATTTCCTTGGATGTTGTATGTTCAAATGGTTTATGAGGTTTCACCTAAATTTATGGAATATACTTTCATGAGGTTGTCGCCTGTAAGGAACATGATCTAAAAATAAGCATAATAATTATTTAAATATAAGATTCAATTGTATTGAACCTTTCAAAATTTTAATACGGCATGGTGTCTTCGTTGGTACAAAGGATACTATACTCTAACAATAGTTTCAACCTGATGAGAAAACCTTGAATGATTTAATTGTTATTGCAAGATTTAATGTTTGTGCTATCATGAGAGCATAGAACATACTTGAGCTATTTTAGCCATTCGGTGTAAATTTCATGAATGAACATTTCGTTACTAGATGATATCAGGAAAAGGTAGACAATTTTCGGTTCCTCACGAAAACGCGCCCTAAGTGAAATAATTGAGTTCCTACGTGATTTATTATGGAAAAGGAAAATAAACTCCATTCAATGATTTCAAAGATACCTATAGTTCATATTTAAGAAAACGAAAGTTAGCATTAAAACTCAAAAACCGTTAGACAAAAAAGTTTCCGCTTACAATTCAATTCAATTCTACGTGAAAATATGCGTGTAGAATGTCAAAACTAACTAAACATAACTTCGGAAACAACAGAGATATTGGCAGTTGACAGATTTTCTAAATTTCCAAATAACTCGGAAACGAAAAAAACTAGCTCGAATCTGTTTGCGGCAATGAATCATTTCCCACCATTCACAATATTTCTCAGATCATCAGCACTAAAACGTTGAAATCTGTCCGCCCTGTACATGGTAACCCGTTTTTGAGTAGTAGGGCTGCTATGTGAAATCTATTACCCCCCCATCACCGTCCTCGATTTTTGAGGAAACTTCATTAGTGAAAACAGGTCACAGCTATCTTCTTTTGTTTTCGAGTTTTTCCGGGCTTTCGGCGTTTGTCAATATCTCGGCTGCTATCAATGTTAGGTTAGTTTCCAAAAGTCACAAACATTTTTCAAGCAAGAACTTTTATGCTAAGTAGTTTTGAATCAACAGTGTGAATTGAATAATTTATTTTGATTTATTTTGACATTTATTGTACTGAACATTGAATTGGAACCATTGGGAATGTTTTTTTAAATTAGCACCAGCATACCTAATGAAAGAATAATGATTGAAGAACTTTCATTTCTAGAAAAATTCAAATTATTTATGAAATTTATCAAGCATGTTTCATATATTTGGAGAACTAAGAAACTATTCTTTCTATTTTATTCATATTCATCTATGGTTCACATTTGAAAAAACACAAATTTATATCATAATTCGAGAACCAGTCGATAAAAAAAAAATTTGAACACGTCCCTGCATTCTACTTAAAAATGTGTGCCTAAAATGTCAAAATAGAGCCCTTCACTCGGTAAAATTTTCATGGACAACGTTTAAGAACACAGAAATTCGAGTTTAATATCGGGTAAATTGCATAGAAATAGGAAGGAATCTATTTGCCCATAGAGAATCCTTGGGTTTCCATAGCAACGCAACACTCGCAAATAGCACGATTTTAAAACTGTCAAGAACAACCATTTTAGTACCTGTTGTAAAGTTTCTGCCGATATAAATTAAAATGTCTCGTTTTGGAAGCACCAGTGAAGCAGAAATAAATAGTTCTATACGGAATTATATTCCCAAAAATACAAGAAAACCGCACAGCTCGATTTGGAATCAATTCACTATATTCTGCAAGGAACGAACGTTCGATTTGGATATACAGCATTCTATTGAAGATATTGCAGAAATTCTCATGGATTGGGGTTTCAATATGAAACAAATGAATGGACAAGATTACAAAAAATACGTTGTCAAAATAATGTGGACCACAACTGCGAAAGTAATGCAGAATATGTATTTCGAGTAATTCAACATGAGTTTCACCCCCTTAACCGATTCAGCAGGCTCGTGAAACTCGCAATTCTAAAAGGAGGATGTTACAAGGGGATGTGGAAAAGCGCAAAGATAGTTCCGTTGCATTAACAAGAACTGAAATTGATAGCATGGCTCTGTACTGGGGCGGAAATGCCCCGATAGGTTTGTTGAAAAAATGTTATATTGTTGCTTATGAATTAGCATGGCGTGGCGGTGAAGCAGCAATTTGCCAGGTAAACTTTTTCAAAGAGGAAAAATTTAATAACGGAGAAGTGACTTGTCGTATTGAATATAACCCAGTATTCTCGAAAACTTTCCATGGCGGCTCAAAAAATGCTGTGATAGTAAATGGCTAGTGAAAAATAAGGAAAACCCAGATTTGTGTCCTGTGAGGTTGTTTTATTAGATATTGTCAAAAAAACCCGATCAAATTACAAGTGTTAGATTATTTCTGGCTCCCAATCAATTTTGGAAAAACTGTACTTCTTAAGGTTGGTACAAAAATATACGTTTGGGAATAAATGAAATATCCAAATGGACAAAAATTTCAGCAGAGAAAGTTGGACTGGATACGAAAAATATAAAGATCACAAATCATTCTCATAGATCCTGTGCTGTTTCGAAGCTATCTGAGGTAGGTGTCAGTGAACAAGACATGATCAAACTACCGGACACTCTACGGCAAGCTCTATTAAGCCCTACCTGCAACTGAACAATGAGCATCATTTGAATCTTGTTTCAAATCTTCGAAAAACTTCTGCGAATGCTGAATGTTCCATAATTCCTCAGGAATTCTAACGTGAATTTAATTAATGAATCGTGAATTTTTTAATGAATGTTTTGAATTACTCGTATTGTCTGTGCCAGTGAAACAACAAATGATATCGTCGACATATCTAAAGCAATAAATAAAGTATTTGAATAACGGATGTTCTTGGATAGTTTTTTCAATAATGTCGTGAATAATACCACAAGAGCTCAGATTTGGCAAGATATTTTTCTAAGCTCGTTTTCTCATACTTACTTTTCGGTAATTCAACTCGACCTGCTCGACAAAATCACTCAAGCTACGCTCTCGTGATTTTGTCGCTCAGTTCTCGTTGAATTGCCTGCCACATGCCAAAATTTAACACAATAAAAACAATAGACAAAAACTCAATATATGGGAAATTTTGACAAAGAAAAGAATTCAGGTAGGTACTTAATTGTCGATTAGATTTAAATCCTTCTCTTTTACTCAATCTTTTCAATTTTCAATTCATAAAGTAAGCAGCTCCGATGGGTTTTCCAACATACCCCTTGTACTTGTACGTATATATATATATATATATATATATATATATATATATATATATATATATATATATATATATATATATATATATATATATATATATATATATATATATATATATATATATATATATATATATATATCGGTATATATAACGGACCGTCCGTTAAAAACTTTTTAAGTTCCAATTACAATATCAAGCTGAATGCCCCATAAATAAATATCAAGGGGCGTCAGGTCCAGAGAACGCGGAGGCCATAAATTTGGTCCTTGATTACCCCACCATCTATCCTCGAATATTTCTGTTAGCTGCCGATCTACAGCTCCTGTTTTATGTGCTGGTGCACCATCTATTTGGTAATAGGAATCCCTCAGAATTTTAAGGGGTAATCCATCTAAAAAATTTGCCAATGTTCCTCTCAAAATTTCCAGTTATCTTTGTCCATTAATATTTTCCCCATAAACGTGATGAGCTAACAAATCATTCATTAAAATTGCAAAAACGTTCACGCTGAATTTATTTTGGAAATCAATAAACTCAATGAAATGTGGATTTTCCGTGGCCCAAAAATGTCGATTTCTCCTGTTGGTTATTCCACTTTCATTGATCTTGGCTTCTCCAGTCCATATAATTTTTTGCAGAATTGTCCCATCTTCTTGAAGCCGAATTAATAAATTTTCACAGAAGTTTAGCCGCTGGGGAAGGTCAGTTGGTTTCAATTTTTGTAGTCTGATAAAAGAATACGGGTGCATGTTATGTTTCTTAAGGAACCTTCGAATGGAAATAAAACTCTATCCAATATCCATTGATGCTGACTTAATGGACGCATGTGGATTGGCACGAAAATACGCTAGCGTATTAATTTGGTTGTCGTCGTCCTCGAGAATAGGTTTTCTTCTAGCTTCTATGTATTTTGTTCCTCCAAATTGCAGAAAATTGCTTCTAATCCTTCGAAATTTTGTTCTACTCATAGGCTATAAATTTGAAAATTGGTTATTGAATTGCCTGCAAGTTCTATCCACCACTTTATGACATTCGCCATGAATTAAAAAGAGATTAAACATATCCTCGTTTGAATAATCAGCCATTTTATTATCAGTCTGGTGTTTTTCAAAAATTTTCATTTCAAATTACCAACAATTCTTGCTGAAATATCAAATTCGAATGAACGAAGTGACATGAACATTAATTTTAGGCACCTGTCAGGTGAGCGTAGCCAGTTCAGCTACTTGATTCACATATTTCAAAGCATTCTCTGTTAGTTCTTGCAAAATCATCAAAATTCAATATATTCCCAAATTATTTCGGAACTATAAAAGATGGGTATAGTACATGCTGACACATTTCCATCTGAAATTTGACGCTTCATCTGATGGCGATATAAAAGTTGGCATGTGCCATTTGAAAAAATTGAGTTATTGCTATTTGAAAAAGGCTAAATTGAAAAAATCATACAAAACAACGCAATGAACATTTGACATGTGTAGACTGCTTAAAAAATTCCTTGATCCTTCTTCTATCCACTCAAGCAAAAATTGTGTCTGTAGTGCAAAAGATCTACGAGCTACAATTTTTTAAATGTTCCTCAAAAATCGAGTTCATAACAAAAATAATTAAATCTGTCAAAATTTTTATACAGTACTGCTGTAGCAATTTCAGTGTTCTAAGAACATAATATTGAAGAGATATAAGGGGATTGGTAGTTAAAATGTATTTTATCGTCGCGACCACCTAGATTTTCTGGACGTGTATTTTTAGCTATCAATGTCGAAGATCCAAAGCACTTGAAATTCTCTTGCACAATAGATTTTCGAGATAATAACCCCTGAGATTTTTTACGAATCGAAATTTATAGGATATCGCCTCAGTCTCTTCAATCTGTACACATAGAGGGATATAATGTTACACGATTATATTGCCTCATAATATGAAAGGTTTGGATTTTTATTAAAACCGAATGGATCGCTGAGAAACCACCTACACAACGCTCCGAGGTATGATGTTACATTGGAGCCTTCGCCATGGGCGTAGGTTGATTGGAAAGTGAATGAAATAACCCCTCATAATTTATTGATACCGAGTCTACTTCAATTCACAATGACCTTTAGAGATAAATAAATATGTGGTATTATATGAGGGTCCGTAACGTTGAATTCAGAATATATTTGATTGAATTATACATTGAATGAAACCTTGAAAGCATCGATCAATTGTGCCGATTCAGTTCATTCTAGCTTCTGCAGATTCAATTAACAAAAGTCTGAAACGTTTTGGCACAATTTTTTTATTAAATTATTATGAACAAATTTAATTTGATCCTTCGTCTGTTCAAACAGTTTATCATAGCGAAATTATAACTGCGTCGGTAATAGGGATTTGGCTCCTTCACATCCCTCTCTGAATCTACTAATATTCGGTTGACTCTGTTATGGTTCATATTGTCCTAAACGGCGAACATAGCGGCCAGCGTTGAGACCTAATTCGTAAACAAATGAAGAATGATAAGATCTGTTCTCCCTATGTGATCGATGCATTGAAAAATTCAATATTTCTATAATTTGATTGAAGAGGTCGTTACTTGATGAAAATCGATATACATATTTTCAATGAAATAAAACTATGGTATTTAGATTTTCACTATACTAACAAAACTATGACCGGTTTCACCACACTGTGGCTTCATCAGACAGATACGTGTATCTGATGAAGCCACAGTGTGTCAAAATTTTTTCGCCTATTTTTCTTTAAATTATCAGTATCCATGAAGAAATAATATATGCGCGTCAACCCAATTTAGTGGGTCCATAATGATTCTGAAACATCCATAGATCATAATCGGCATCACTTGGAAGACTGAACCTGGCCATCGGAGCTCTCTCGGTCAAACAGAGAAGGAATTGTTTTTGTTGAGTTTGAATATTGAAAGGTTTTTTGCGATTATACTTCAAAATTGGCAAGCAAGAAAAAGGAAGTGATTATGTTTCAGGGGACTCACACTGCGACGGAAGAACATCTCAGCGAAAGAGGAAGCATCGCAGGTTATGTACTTTTTGATCATCTTCTTAGTCCTTTTTATGGTCTTGCTTGCTATATAAAATCTTTTCTTAGATTTGTTTAAACATATAAGAGGTATGATCGTTGAAATATTCTTCTGCTGGTTTTCTTTTTCCATTGTGACAGATTACTGTCTCAAAAAAATTTTCGTCTGGGAATCATGGAGTGCAAGAGAGCGGCTAAGGAGAAAAATATTTGGTACTCTTTATGTACACACGACACTAACTCAACATAAACAGACAAGCTATTGCTAGTGCCATTGCGACAGGGAAACGAGTTTTTTCCTCAGGTTTTTTCACTCGTCCATTGAATCATATGCAAGATAGTATGGTTCCCCTGTTACATTTCCTGAGCTCACACTTGTATTTTTTTTCTGATACACACAAAATTGTAGATATAAGCAGTTATTGTAAATACAAGTATTCGAATTTTGTAAATCCTCTCTCAAAAGAATATATATATATATATATATATATATATATATATATATATATATATATATATATATATATATATATATATATATATATATATATATATATATATATATATATATATTATATATATATATATATTCGAATTTTGTAAATATATATATATATATATTCTTTTGAGAGAGGATTTACAAAAATTCGAATACTTGTATTTACAATAACTGCTTATATCTACAATTTTGTGTGTATCAGATAAAAATACAAGTGTAGCTCAGATATATATATATATATATATATATATATATATATATATATATATATATATATATATATATATATATATATATATATATATATATATATAGGAATTGTATTAAATATAATCGACCTGACATATAAAACAACAATTCTGCCAGAAAACTAGAGCGAACAATGTGAGCACATGTGGCAAAAATTCAAAAAAAAACATAAATATTGTCGAATTTATTCATTTGAATCAGTAATCAAAATATTCAAAAAGGGGTAACTCCAAGACACTAACAGGACTCATTCATATATTATAAAGATCTACTTTTGAGCAGAGTGAGTACGAGCCCACAAAATCTCTGGACTTGACAGGCCTCCGAAAGACCTTCCAAAAATCGAATCAGCTCAAAAACATTATTCGCGTCACAAAAACTCCCGAATATTGCCCCCAATGGCGGGCTTTCAAAAAACAAATGATCAGACGTCATAGGTCTGTTCATGTTACATACCGTGCATATTTCACCGAAGACATTTTTTAATATATTCCCCTAAAATATATTCTCAAACATTTTCTGTCGCACAAACGGATTTGGGAAACCAACCGCGTGTAATCAACAGGAACAGATAGATTCAAATGAACTTTTGACGAAATCGTATAACTGAAACGATTTGCCATCAGTGTATAACCTGAGCTAGTGGTCCGCAAGATGTCTTCATGTCTTCATTAAAACATAAATTCCTGAATTTCAATGAGAAAACTCTTAGAAGATCCCAGTGTTCTGTCTTCCACACTTTCGAATTTATGCAGGCAATCCATGGCCTCAAAAAGCTCTTTTACCTGCACACACCAATTATACCTTGCTTCGACCTTACTATCACTCGAGAGGTGAATCATTCGCTGAAAGCAGAGCTTTGGGAGTCTGAAGCTTTCCATTCTATGGAGTTTAATTAAAAATTCTAGATTGTGGGTAGATATAGTACTGCGGACCTTTGTCGCACCATATTCCAGACGCACTAAGTAATCCGGGACGTTAGACGGTAAATGTAGTAGTTTCTTATAGAACTGGGTCTGAGCTTTTTCAAGAATATCGTAAGCTCCATACTGGAGCTGCGTAAAGTAGAATGCTACGCACTAGAGAATCAAAAAGCTAAGCTTTCTTGCTCCAATCTATCGATTTCAGCCCAGACAGAACAGAGATCAACGAACCGAAAGCCTGCTTTGCCTTAACCAAAGAACTTTCCGCCATTTTCCGAAATAGCGACGAGGACACGAAAGGAACCCCCAAATGAACATATATGAATTATGTAATCGATTAATGACCAGAAAACAAGGTTCACAATCCTCAATAGTTCCAGTGTGAGTTGGTATATATTGAAGTCATACTTCCGTAGTCTTGTACGTATGTGCAAATTGAAATCACACCGTACACTAGACCACATAAAGATACGTTGCCGCGTTGTTGTGTATGTTTTATAGGAGAAACGCAAGGATCTGGCCTCTCTTGCTTGGGAAATTTCTTTTACCTCTCTAGAAGCCTATGGTGGAGATCCACATTACCATCGGCAAGCTAAATGAAATTGCAAGTCGCTCGCATTTCTGTATTCACATACTATCGGCTTCCAATCAGCCATTCAGCTATTTGATTAGGATTTTTAATAAAAGTTTTACTTTCCAGTTTGTATGCACAGATTCAATAGGGACCACCCGTGACCACAATGGTTACCACCAGAAGGTAGTGTGGAACATATTCACGAATCAGACCAAACCCTGACTGTTTCGACCTCCAGAAACTGCAATGCAATATTCTAGGCATGAGATTGCTAACATTAGCTCTGGAAATGCATACGACTTGATATACCTGGTGTCATTCACTTCATTTATTCCCCAAACCTTCCTATTGGTTTTAAAAGGCTGGATCTACTTAAGATCAGAAATGGAAATCTGCTCTTTCGAATATTTGTTTTATTCAAGTCTATGAAACTTTTTCTTGTTGGGACACTCCAGCTGATAAGTATTTTCATGATTTTTCTCCAATTTTTCCATCTATGAATTGTCATTCTGAAAGCAATCAATACTGTACTAAAATTGGAATGCGTATCAGACTATTGGTAGTTCTTTTTCTCAGTAATTTTTTATTCAAACAGATGAACTCGCTAACGTAAATTATATATTTGTTGAGCTTTATGTAAAGTGAACTGTTTAGTGATACAAATTTGTAATTTGATATTCCATTGATTCAAATTATACTAAATACTGTGATGTATTTATGAACGTATAGGAAATATTCAGTTATATATTTATTGGGAGTACCAAATATTCTGAAATCTAGAGATTATGTTCGTTTTAAACCTTGTTTTGAGAACAAAACATACTTGATGCAGAAGATTGGATAAATCCAGTTAATGAACTGTGTTGCGCTGATTGCATGAGGTTCATAAGCAGATAATGTATATATACATTATATATATAATGTATATATATATATATATATATATATATATATATATATATATATATATATATGTATTCTAACATCTGATATCCGGCTTCGACGATACTCGTAAAGGTATTGGGGCAAACAGTTCAGACGACGCCTATGTGTTGAACCTTTGCTATTAGGGTGGTACGTCTTGTATCTCTCATATGCATATAATTTATTATTCGAGATTGCATGGTTCGGATCTAATAGCGTACCATCGTTTACAATTATTCAAAAAACATATACTTGTCCATCTGATGGTATAAACAATGGGTATGCTAGAGTTCGTAGGTAAAAAGTGACTGGTGCTTCGACTACTTGGTTATTGCTGATTATTGTTATTGGCCACATTTGCATTTGTCAATATTCTTTGAGAAAATGGCTAGACAATGTTCCATACAGAGCAAGCAGATATTATTATTAATTGATCTGTTAGGTAAATAATACCCAAACCATACTTGTTTGAAAGAATCATTTATGATTGTTTAATTCTTTTCAGTCGTCTAGCCTTAATAATGTAGTTATTTCATCTAAATTCTTAGGTTAGGTTAGGTTAGATTATTAGATCATTACTTGATCTGTTAGGTAAATAATACCCAAACCATACTTGATTGAAAGAATCATTTATGATTGTTCAATTCTTTTCAGTCTTCTAGCCTTAATAATGTAGTTATTTCTTCTAAATTCTTAGGTTAGGTTAGGTTAGATTATTAGATCATTAATTGATCTGTTAGGTGAATAATACAGAAACCATACTTGGTTCTTTGAGAAAATGGCTAGACAATGCTCCATACAGAGCAAGCAGATATTGTTATTAATTGATCTGTTAGGTAAATAATACCCAAACCATACTTGATTGAAAGAATCATTTATGATTGTTTAATTTTTTCAGGCTTCTAGCCTTAATAATGTAGTTATTTCTTCTAAATTCTTAGGTCAGGTTAGGTTAGATTAATAATAATAATCTATTATTAGATCATTAATTGATCTGTTAGGTGAATAATACAGAAACCATACTTGGTTGAAAGTATCATTTATGATTGTGTAATTCTTTTCATTCTTTTAGCCCTAATAATGTTGTTATTTCTTCTAAATTCTTAGGTTAACCGTGGTACTCTTGTTTGAGCTTGAGGTGCGATGTCATTCTTTTCTTATTAAAATACAGATACAGAATCGATCCACTGTGTTTTCTTCAAAGATTTCTAAATGATCTGACTGTGTTTGCGACCTTTGTTGATTCAATTTATTATTTTCTTTCTGTTCATTGAATACGATATCTATACCTCTTATAATTTTTCTTTAATGCAACTCCCAGCTTCAATATCCATTTTCTGTGTATCCTTCCACTATTTTTTCTATTTCTCGTTTTACATTTTACATTGTCTATTATCCGCAGGCATGTATGTGTAAGTTTCTGAGCCAAATTCTTAATTTCTACCAGATTTATGCTAGAATTTTGACATTTAATGTAGTGGATAGCCTCTTGGACATGTATACCATAGTATAAAGTGTTCCTTCCCTAAAATTTCTATCGGATATAGAATCTGAAATTAAGGTTCTTGCCTTTTCAATGAGACTGCGGATTAGCCTTTCAAATTCACCAATCTGCTGGAGTGAACACGGTATAGTTGATTATTGATAATTTCTACAATCATTATTCGAAAAGTTTTCTGATTCAGAATTTCATTTTAACATTCTAATAGGTAAAATGGCCGCAGTCACCTTAAAGAGTCAAGATTACATTCTATTATCAAAAGAGACGACTTTGATTGGACCACTTTGAATAATGAATTAATTCCAATATTTTTCAGCATGTGATTGTTATTGAAGTGTTTTTTTGAGTGTCTACCTTTCAAACTTGGTTCGCACAGTATTTCCAGACTATTAATCTACAGTTTATTAATTTCCTTCCGAACACCTTCCTCATTTTATCTATGGTTGCATGGCCTAATCTTCTGTGCCAAATCTCATTACTTGTTGGAATACTTTATTACTTGTGAGATATCTTTTTTTTTTCCGTACTTCATAAAAATAATTTTTTTGTTTCCTTCAACGACCATTAAACTGTTCCAATAAATGATAACATCATTCTTTCAAAATATTATATCTAGTCCTACTTTCTCAACTTTTTTAACTGACAATAAGTAATTTCTCAAGGCTAGAACATAGAAGGCCCTTGTCAATTTACAGCTTTCCGTTTTAATATAATATTGACCTAACCGAAACACAAAAGTCTCAACTTTTGAACCCTATACAAAAATCACGTTTTTTACTAGTTCATTCGCTTATAGCTTTCAATGTAAAAAATTGTGAGGAAAGATGAAGAAAAAAGTTCTCAAATCAAATTCCTCCCAAGAAAGGATAGGTTAAAATTCCCAGAAATTATAAACAATGCTTCAGAATAACAACAATATCATAAAAAAGCCAAAAAAAAAACATTTTTGAGATTACTTAAACCGATCTGTGAACCTTAATATTCTGATTAGAAAAAACCTTATGGTATAATAAAACGGTACATCAAGTTTCGTTAAAATCGGTTTGATAGAGTTCGAATAATAATTTCGAAATCAAAAATCAAAAAAAAGTTGCTGATTTTCAAATTTTTGGATAGTTAATTGATTCCACCGTTACTACGTGATAGTTAATCATAATCTTGAGATGAAATTAGACTATCACAAGAAAATCATTAGGATTGCAATTTCGGTCTCTGGACCATCTTCAGCTGACAACAAGTGCTGAACTAAAATTAAAAATAAATAAATCTATGAACAGGTAGATACAAAATTAATAAGGGTGCAAACGAAAGGTAAAAAACGAATAAAAGCAGGTATTATTTAAAGATATCAAAGATGGATGAATAAGACGGGCCATACTGGTCGTTCAGAAGTTTATCTATAGAGATAATCTTCTATTTCGAATCATTTAAAAATTCAATCACATATAGAAGGCCACTCAATTCTTCAAATGCTTTTTGAAAAATTAAAATCGGTCGATTAAAATGGTCACAAGAACAATTCAAAGTCATGTGCGTGTTTGTTTTTGTGGCATATTATGAAGTTTATTTGTTATATGCTTATTAAACTGAATAATGTTTAAAGCTAATTTGTTATACTGGCTGTTACATAAATGTATGTCACAACTTGAGTGGGTAAATCTAAGTGCAATTTCAACAAAAAAAGTTTATATAAATATAGGTCCGCAAAAGCTTCGTTACGGAGCTACAGGGTGTTGAAATTTCCGGAAAAAATATTTCTTTCTTCAAAACTCCTGCAGTTTTGAGATATTCAGCCCAAATTCGGAATGCAAGCTATTTTTTACAGCCTCCATCATTACACGTCCCAAATTTTAACTAGAATCTACATGGTGTTTTCTTTTCCGGAGCCATGTCTTCTTTTGCCTTTTTGAACTTTTTATAGTACGCCACTGAGTAGCATACAGTCAATTTTCGTCATCTTCTTTCAATTTAGAAACTGTTTTAACATCTGTGAGTTTATCGTCTGTAAATAATTTATCACATAAACGAAACAATTTGTTAATAACAAAATGTATCAACAGTAAGCAATTTGCATTGTGATATTGATTTAGGTAATGCTTTTATTTTGCATACGTATTTTAAATCTCTTAATTTGATTGTATCTAACTATTTTTATTCTATTATTCATTTTCCATAAGGGTAGCCGATGATTCTTTCCGAATTTTTTGTAATAGTTGGATATAAAATTGCTTTCATCAGAAATGAAATAATAAATAATTGTTTATAGATAATTGATCGGACTTTAAACACTTGTATATCAAAAACTAATTGACAGATTTCAAATTTTTTCTCCGAGTAATTTAAAACGGAGAATTATAAAAATTAAATTGAGTGGTGAAATTGTATTTGTTTATAAAGAAGAAACACACATAACTTTAAATAAAATTAAAATTTGGACCGTACCAACCATTCGATTTCAATTTTTCCAAAAGTATTTGAGAAATTGAGAGGCCCTTTATATGTGATTGAATTTTAAAAACTTGGTATATTGTTTCTTTATACCAGGGATGCTCAAACGGTCGATCGGGGGTGCTTTTTAATTAGCTAGCGGCAAAAGCCGGCTTTATCAGAGGAACGCACTGTACTTGTCAAAGAAAAGCCGCGTTTTTTATTCTTGCCGCTTTTCTATAAATTTCGGGCGGCGCGTTTGACGGGAATATTCGAGATTTTCGTTCACGTCGATAAAAATGTTGCGCCTGCAGGAATTGGTGTCATTCTGAATTGTAACTGGAAGGCAATACTACGTCGATGCAAAGTTTGTTATTAAATTGTACAAAATGAGTGCAGCGAAGAAATCTGAAACGTATCATTTTAATTACGATTAGGAGGAAGAATTTTCCTTTCGTATGGTGAAGGATAAGTGCATTTGTCTTATTTGTTGTGCGTCAGTTGCAATACCTAATCGTGGTAAATTTGATTTAGTTCATAAATCGGTTGATAAAAACTATGAAAAGGATTTTCCGCCTCAGAATGCATTAAAAAAACGAAAAGTACGTGATTTGATATCTTGTTTGAAAAAAGAACAAACCATGTTTACAAGACCAGCCAAACAAACAAAAGCTGCTACGATCGCGTCATTTAAAATATCTCATATATTGGCGAAACACAAGAAACCATTCGAAGATGGATCGGTTGTGAAGAAAGCATTTATTGAATCGGGTGAGACTTCATTTGGAGATTTTAAAAATGAAACAGAAATCATGTCTGCTATTAGAGAACTTCAGTTATCTCGTCCGACTGTCACAAAGCGTATTGTAGTCATGAGTCAGGACTTGGCATATAAACTAAAACATGATATCATGAAATGTACATACTTTTGTTTACAGTGTGACGAATCCACCGATATGGCAGACACTGCCCAGCTGTGTATTTTTATTCGGATGGTATTCATCGACATTCTGGCTAAAGAAGAATTTTTGACCATCATTCCTCTGAAGAGTAAGACCCGTGGTGAAGATATATATGACGTTTTCTTCAATTTTGTAAAAAACTACAAAATACCAATATATAAATTAGTGTGCATTACAACCGATGGAGCACCAGCAATGGAAGGAAACTGAAACGGTTTTGTGGCATTGTGTCGAGCTAATGAAGATTTCCCTTCCTTTTTTATTCCATTGCATTACACATCAACAAGTTCTATGTTCAAGAGTCTAAAACACTGAGGAAATTATGGGCAGTTCAACAAAAATTGTGAATTCCATCGGTACACGTAGCTTGCAACGGCGGCTCTCTAAGTTGCAGTTGGAAGATAGGGAGTCAGCTGAACACTCTGATTTAGTTCTTCACACGAACTGGAAACTCTATTATTGAGATGATTAGCGCAGTAAACGCATTCAAAAGTAAATTGCAACTTGTGATGAATCAACTGAAAAGAAAGGATCTGAAACATTTTCCGTCTTTGAAAATAAGGATTCCTCAGTTGAATTATGATACGTATGAGGCTGAATTATCATATATTCTGGGATAATTTGAAATGCGTTTTTATGATTGCAGTAAATTGGCAAATATATAAATCATTTATGATTTATCCTATTTAATGTAAAAACATTGAGGAATTAACTACAGAAATAGCAAGTCAGTCTAATATGAACTCATGTTCTGTTGAAAATGAGTTGGTGCAGCATCTGATACAAATTTCTGGTGTTTTATATCTGAAGATAAATATCCGAATCTAAGGCAAATCGCCCTTCAACTGACAGCAATGTTTGGGTTAACTTACTTGTGCTCGTCTGCATTTTCAGAAACGAAGATAATTAAGTCAAAATATTGCAACCGACTAATATGTTATTATGTTTGCGATTAACACTCAGTGGGTACTTACCATTTTATGAAAAGTATGCTGAGGACATGCAGTGCCACGCTTCAACATCCAAAGTCACTCCTTAGTTAAGTTGAACACCATATGTAACTCTTTTGTTTTGTAACAAAGAATAAACTCACAATTTTGAATAACTATGAGTTTTCCCATTGATATTATAGAGATGAACCTAACTAAACCTAATCCAAATCTTAAAATAATATATATTGTGCGGAAAGCTAATATCTATATATGCTACGGTACACCCTATCTAGGTAGGTAGGTAGAGTGTATAGTGTATGTACGACAACCCTGCATCACACATACTTGTAGCCTCTCAGAGTCGATCGTATGTAGTCTAAAAATATTGAGGTAGATCGCCAGCAGTTCAAGTTTGAGCATCCCTGCTTCGTACCATGAAGTTTTTTCAACCAAAATATCAAGGACCTCAGATCTGTTTGAGTATTCTTAAAGTATAGATAAAAAAGGATTTTTGGCTTTTTTGAGATATTTTGCTATTTTGAAGCATTGTTTATAGTTTTTGAAGTTTTTAAAGTATTCTATGTTAGGTAGAATTCAATTCAACAACTTTTTTCTCTCTAACTTGCCTCTGATATTCAAAGCAGCTACAAGCGAATGAATTAATTAAAGAAGTGACTGTACTCATATTTTTTCATATACAAACAATCTCAGTGAAAATCTCATTGCTGATTGCTGACGTCCATCCCGATTTATATCTTGCGCTAACTAAAGTATGGTACGAGATAGTCCCACAATTTTTGGACTCTAATCTTTATGTTGCCCACCAGTATATTTGCTCTGATGTTAATCAAACTAAGCGTTCTTATTGTTGGTATATTTGGGCTAGATATGCCTTGCTCATACGTGGATTTTATCGCAGCTTACCATAATTTAATGAATTTTAAAATATGATCGAAAATACGATATATACTATTCGAGAAATATTTCAATTTTCATATATTGGAATTATTTCGGCATTTCACATTCACAGAAACAATTATAAATCTCATTTATACATCATTGTTATTTGATTTCTGACATCAATTTCTCAATATATTGAAGATCATTTATTTCTAAAGCAAATTTCATATTTAATGATTATCCATCAAATCCATAAAATTATTTCAGCTCCACTGATTGTTTTACCAAAACATTCATGACATACGTATACGCGGTGCCTTTGATCTCAGTTTCCGAGTCATAGAAACCAGAAATTTCAATCAGAACACCCAAACAAAGCAAAACAGTAATTTTCCACTAATCATTACAGTTATACAAACATATAAGGAATCTAGTCCCAGCAGTAGAAGTTCAAAACAATGGTGAATAATGCAATACTAGACATGAAACTAACGTCCGTGCTATTTGTTAGCTTTCAGAAATAAAGGAAGATAAATCAGCTTTCAATTGAGTTGTTGAGGAAGTCTCGGAAAACATGAACACATTGGGAAGACCAAAAGCGAATTCAATGTCTCGTGAAATGAGTGCATATTGTTCATGCACAATGGGTCTTTGTGTCGGTTCAAATACGAAAGGAATTTATTGATTTTTTTATATTCGAATGTGAAAATTTATGAAGGTAGTGCATGCAGAAATTTGAAAAGTATATTGTCAGAATAAAACCATAATTCAGAATAATATAAAAGAGAATCCTGTTAAACCTATATCTTACTCATTGTAATTTTGATATCTCGAGGTTCAAAATCAATAACAATAAATTATTATAATTATCTGGCGGTCAAGCTTCGCTTTGGTTTCATTATTTTTGTGATATCATTTTTTTCGTAGGAAGAGAGAAATAAATTTGAATATTAAAATTTATTAAAATGGAAACTTTCATTCAAATCTAATAGCCTTTTTCGAGATAACAATCTCGATTTGTTAATTCAAGTTTTTCGCTAAGTAATCAGGAATATTTTTGTGGGTGCCTTGTTCTTCAATTTTAAGACGAAAGATTTTGGTCGTTGATGAGATGACTTTCTTATACTAAACTTTATGTGACTAAGTGAAATTTATTTCGACTTCTCAATGGTGGTACTGGTTTCCAAAACCAATAGAGGATAACATGCTTTTTGTAAATGGCCTTTAAAATGTTACAACCACAACGCAGAAAGAAAGGAGAGATTTTTTATCATTATCATTGTAACACCACCATCATACCACTGATGCTGAAATGGCTAATTTGCCTTCTTTTGTATGAATTGGGAAATTATCAAGCCTTAAAGATAGACTTATAACACTGTCGTGAAAAGAAAGATCGTTTATACAAATATTCAGTTTTTGCGTTTTTTACTGTTACACATCAGAGACTCTCGATTCAAACCTTTGTTAGATCTAATTGTCGTATTTGTACTAGAGAAGCTTAAACAATGTTAACGAAAGAAGTCGAAAGTGTGAAATTAACCGAGATGTTACATAACATAACCTAACAATAATTTTTCCACGCATTTTATTATGTTTAGAGTAAAACGTAACCTCAGTAATTTGTTGATGTTTGGATAATCTTAAAACATTGTATTCTTTCTTTTTCATCTTTATTTGAAATATTGAAAAATATCATAAAATTCTTTCAAAAGAAAACATTCGACAATTTGTTTCAAGACTTTCGTGTATGTGAATGGCGCCAACGAGCCAAGACAAAAAAACGTCGTTTTAGTTTTAGTTGAAAAAGGGCAATTCATATCGTTTTCGCGGAGAGGCATCGTGCATTACCAATCTCTACCAGAATCTCACACAGACAATAGAGACTAATTTTTAAAGTGCCATGAAACGTTTTCGTGAAGCAGTTCGTCTAAAAAGAGAAATTTGTAGTGAAACAATTCATGGATTTTGGACCACCATAACACATTTTCATACAATGCCATCGTTATCCGCAAGTTTTTGAGAAAAAACAAAATAAATATCATCCAACAGCCATCAAAATCAGCTGGTTTGGCTGCCTGTGGCGTATTTCTGTTTGATGGAGTAAAAAAACCACTACATAAACAAGATTCAGCAGCCGAAAAATCCAAGACAGCACTGATGATCATACCGAAAACTGAATTAAAAAAAATCTTCGAACATTAAATCAAACCTTGACACAAGTTTGTTTTAGTGAATGGGGAGTACTTGGAAGGGGACTATATCGATTCTGATGAATAATGTTGTATCTTGAATTTTATGAATGAATGAATTTTTGATCGATGTAGTAGATAGAGCGATAGAGCGAACAAGCAAGTCATATACCTCCTCCTATTTTATATAAACACTTATATAGCTTATATTAAATGAAAATCAAAGCACCTTTTTTTCTACAAATCGGCCATATAGTGTTTCTTTATATCTTGTTATGTTTGAATTTTCCTTCCATCAAAAGAACAAAGTATGATTAAATGAACTCCGCTTTCGGAGGTCTGTTTTAAGTAATTTTGAAAGAAAAAAACTTATGCCAAAACTTTAATTTCACTGATAGAACGATCTTTCAAAGCTACTTAAAGCATATAAAAAACCTGTGAAATACATATTCGTCTCTCCTTCAAGCAAATACTTCCCCCAAAAATATATCTTTGCTTGGAACAAAACTTTAAGAACTATCATTGGCGGCGCCACTCCACTCTATCACGGTCATGGCAAATAAAAAATAATTAGTTTTTATTGACTTAGAGCATGTCATGAATACTTCATAAAACTATAGACATCTAATAAAAACTTATCAAAATTTTAGTTTCGAAATTATATGATTGACCTCCATTTTCAGATGGCAAGCATAGAAGTGTCCCTATCTAGCACGCCGAGAAGGAAAAAGAACGGAAGCATTGGTGGCCTCAGTCTTGGTGCATCAATTCGTTCGATCCCAAGAGAAATAGCAACCAAAGAACTAGAAAATCTTCGTAATGCACTTAGAGATAAAGAAAATATCATTCAGAGTCTGAAAGGTCAGCTGACGATCCCTGGACTTAGACTCTTGAATATGAAAAACGGAGGATCCACGAACTCTGTAGCCAGTCGAGAATTAACAGAAGTTGAAAGAAAACAAGCTGAGGAAAGGTTAAATCGTTTGAAGACTGATGTAGATAATAAGAGGTTAGCCATAAAGAATTTGAAGATGGCATTGGAACGTCTTGATATAACTGAGTAAGTTTACAATCATAACGCTATGAAAAAATATTCTAATTTTGATGAATGCGAACAATTCTTTGCATGCACAGAAGTGAAATCAACTTATGTAGGTATAAATAACTTTGAACATCAATTAAGAACTTACTTAGAGTTAAGCTATGCGATTTGTTCACCAAAACTCAAATAGTTGTCATTATTACAGTATGATATTTGATAATTTACAAAATGATAAAACATGCCGATAATCAGAATTGTTTGGAAAATCTTCTTCTACAAAACATTGATTGTAATGTTATAATTCCACAAATACAAATAATCAACCAGCCACTTTCAAGGAAAACAGATTCTTTCATAAATCATCATGTTCCCTTTTTCCAGCAATATAGATGTTAGAATTCAACAAGCCGAACTGGAATATCAACTGGGTCGTGAAGAACTGAATCTTCTCACACTTCTGGAAGAAACAAGAACCCTTCAGTTATGTTTGGATGAGTCGAGTAAATTCAACGCTTCGATGGCCACACTTTTCAGGTATTGAAGTTTGCTATTTAAAGCATAGTGAAATATATTTTTTTGTGTTTCTAAACCTGTTATCATAAACCTTACAAGTATTTATTTTTCTTTTCAGTTGTGTCCATGGCAAAGAGCAGATAGTTTTGGTTGGTGTTGAAGTAGAATTTGATCCCAAAAGTCCAAAATTTGGCGCTGGGGAGAAAGAGCAAGGTGGTCTTTGGATAGACTGGGCTTTGGAAGACACCGGATTATATAAGGATGATAGGTGAGAGATAGTTATGTACCCGAGATACTGAAAGTCATATTTAACTAGTAATAATTTGATACTCATCCTTTTCTCTCATCTTCATATATTTATTCGTTTCAATGATGCATTCGGTTATAATTTTTCTCATTTATTACTCTCAACAGTAGGAAGCACCTGGTACGCCACTTGAGGGGCACTTCAAGATATTGAAGGTGCATGTTAATCACTTCTTCAACAGGGCCAAGGTTGTTAGGAAAGCATTCGAAAATAACAAATTCGGTAGCATAACTGGCTTTGTGGAAAAAGTTGAATACATAAAAATCATTTTGTGTGATCGATATTTGGACCAGTATTGATAGAACACTTCGACAACTTAGAATATCTTGGAAAATCATATCTTCCATGAAAAGCCTTGTAAAAATGAAATTGAATAAAAATATGTCTGCCCAAAGTGACGGAAAGATAGATCGATGATAGATAAAATGTTTACCTCAACTCTGAACACTGTACAACAGATGGTGAGGCCAACTATAACTCTGAACAAATTCTAGCAAGTATTCCACGGCTCTTCCGGTTTACCCTTCACACCCTTTATACGTCTGGAATATGGTGTGAAGAACTGCTAACCTAATACAACTAATAAGCTAATACTTAGCTTCCAACAACCAATGGCCCAGTTCACCTACACGCAGTTTCCACTGATGCATTTGTTCTAATCAAAACAGGGGCTCTCATCTTCTGCCAATAGGGAGAAAGTTGACCAGACCAGAGCGATTCCTTCGAGCTGTAGCAAATCTTATAACGTAGCAAGTCTTATAATGTAGCAAGTCTTATAACGTATATGAGCCCAGGGGTTCTGTTTAGTATTTACTTAATTAGAGGGTTCTAATGAGTATATTAGAACTGGGAGGATGGGCCCAATGCCAAAAGACCAGTTGGCTCCGGACTTGACTCAACTGAACTAATATGTTCAACACATGTTGAACATTGGTGATAGTGCCCAACACATCGTTTAAAATCAGGTGGAACATATGCTTTATCTAAAAGCAGTAGCTGAGTTTGAGACAAGAGCCTCTTAGCCCTATAAAGTAGCCTTAAACTAACTCGGAAATTATTCCAACATTTTTTTTTCATCAAACCCTAACGTGAATAATTTGATTGAGGAGGTCGTTACTTGATGAAAATTGACATACATTTTTCTTAATTCAATGAAACAATAATGTTCAAATTTCCACTATATTCAAAAACTTAAGACACGCTGTGGTAGTAGTACATCCAGAAGGTGGATGTGCAGGTACTAAGCTAGGAGGAAAATCGAAACAAGGTTGCCTCATGAACAGAAAGGGGATTTAGTAATGGCGAGGAATTAAGGTCTTTTAAGTAAGTTTCAGGAACTTTTCTGTTCATTGGGTTAGCATTAATCTAATATTTCAATTATGTTAACTTTCCAAATGATTTTTAAAATTATCATTTTCTTCTAGTAGATGATTTGCATAGTGAGTATCTGATTCTTATTTTCCAAAACTGTTAATATAAAAATTTCCAAGAGTTCTACCTATATTAATTCATAAAATTACTACTAAAAAATGGATTTCATGTTGAAATTGTTCTACTAGAAAGCATACTGTCAAGCATAGTAAAATTATAACCATTATTGACCGCTATTTGTTTTATAAAATTGAGCTCTTTTAAGAAATTATTTTCTGACATTGATATCGTGATAAGTCAATGTATGATACTGTTAGAAGTAACTATTTTTTCTGATGTGGATGTGCAGAAGAATTGTGAAAAGAATTATCTGTATGAGATTGTATGGAAAATAGAGAAGTATTGTATGTAGTCGATGATAATAACTAAATCTAAAATGTTGATGGAGTTCTTAGTTTCCATTTCCGAAATATGAATTGGACTCATGAAGGTATTAAAGGAACTTCATTGTCTATTTGTGCCCATGAAACATCAGTTTATATCATCCACATTTCTAACCAATAAATAAAGTATTTCGATATCGGATGATTATGAATTAGTTTCCCAATGTTTTCCATGATGAATTCCTACTAGTAACGGACTGAGAGGATTACCCATTATTAAACCGTTGTTGCTCATGTTAATATCATCATTGAAGCTGAAATAATTTTGTTCTAAACATACTTCTGAAAGATGCATAAGTTCTGATTGTATAATTAGATTCACCTTATTATTCAGCAAAGCTTGGTTATCAATTTTCATGTATTACGATCCATGAAAATTGAGGTAGAACACTCCTGTAGAAACTAACTACATCCCATAACATGAGTATAGTATTACATGGTAGTACAGTATGTTGAATTTTTAAAATTAGATGTGAAGAGTTCTTAATTGGAAATATTGGATTGAAGTTACAGCAATGTTCAATGATGTCTATAAGATAACATGAAAGCTCGCCTGCAGGGGCTGTAACGTATGAGACCACTAGTTTGATGGGATATCCTCTTTTATGGAGTTTCATGAAAGAATGAAGTTTTGGTGAATGCCGGTTCGCCACTAAAAGTTTGTATTTTTGATTGTTCGGTATTAAAGATTTGTCATTCGAAAAGGCGTGTGTTGAACTAAAATTTACTTGTCGGATCTTTCTCAATTTTTCGATCTTTTCCAGATTCAATAAAATTTTCTGTTTCAAGTTAATAATCTGCCTTGTTCAAAGCTTTTTAGTACTATATTATTGTCTGGTTCGCATTTTGATTTGATGGATGTTGAGTTATATCATCGAATTTATTCGGTCTGAAGTGGATAAAACTCTTGTTCTTTTAGTAATGATGCTGCTAAATGTTCCAAATTTTTGGATTGCGATGAATAATTTACGGCTATTTCAGCTTCAATTCCAAAATGATCAAAATGATATTGGGAATAATTTGACTCTAAATTGTGTTTGAAACCATTCTGAACAGGTGCGATTTGATCTCTACATGAATTAGTATCTGAATGTAAAGTAAATAAATACTCCACTTCGATGCACTTTAATGGCTTTGGATAATACAAAGCCATTATAACTATCGGCAGTTCTTTGTGAAAGCTTTTAGCAAAAAGTTTTTGCTTCCGTTCTATGATATGATTTATTTGACTATCAGTATTCATTCAATTTCTCTTCAGTTTTCACGCTAAATTCATGCATGTTTTCTGCATTTCTGGTTGATTTTCGAATCTTTGAATTTATTGTAATGGCTGCTGAAAGTCCTGGACGCTATTTGAGTGATCATGAAGTATTAAGAATTGTAACACTTCTATCATAGGGGCGAAGCCAACGTTACGTGGCTAACTTGTTGAATGTTAACCAAAGCACTATTTCAAGAGCAATTAATCGGTACCACGAAACGGGCATATGGAAGAAGAGCCGGACAGGGAAGAAATCGGATAACAACACCAGTTGATGATCGTTGGCTTCGATTACTTGAACTAAGAGTTCGGCACTGTACGGCTAGATTGCTACAAAATGAACTTGCATTTTCCAGAAATGTGCATATTTCATTGCAAACTGTTAAGAACAGGCTCAGAGAAGACGATATCAGATCAAGGGTGGCTTCTACCGGCCCGCGTCTCACCAGAGGGCATCTAGTTGCAAGACTTCAGTTTGCGAAGGATCATGCAAATTGGGTTATTCCAGAATGGTCGAATGTTCTCTTTTCCGACGAGTCTAGCTTCTATCTAGTATCAAATGATAGATGCATTCCTGTATACAGACGACCTGGGGAACGGTATCAGCAATGCACTATCGGGCAAACCGGAAACTTCGGAGGGGGCTCAATGATATTGTGGGGGGTTGCATTTTTTTCCACGATCGAACTGAGTTTGTCCTAGTGAATAATGGAAGAAAGAAAGCGGCCAGATACATCGCAGATATCCCATGTTGTACCTTTCGGCCTACTTATTGGCGAAAACTTCATTTATATGCATGATAATGCTCGGCCTCATGCAGCTAGAGTAGTTACAGAATTTCTGCAAAATGCCGAAATTGATATTTTAAGATGGCCAGCCAGAACTCATTGACTCAAGAGTACATCCAAAATTTCTGAGACGTATACTGGAAGTAATTAGGGCCCGGGGAGGAAACACTCGATTTTGAAGATGATTAGTAACCATTCGATGCTAGTTGATTGGTCTCTTCGCGAATGTTTAAAGATGGTAGAATTTTTTAATTTTTCATTAACTCGAAAATTAATAATATTTTCCATTATAAACTCATCTCTTTTGAATGATATCTTCTTATTTTACACTTCTGAAAGTTACCAAGCGACTTTTGAATTATCACACTTCACGCGTAAGAGTGCAAAATGGTACATCCTTTAAATTCAGAACCGAAATACCGGTGGTGTCTGAAAATTACGAATTTTCAAACTCATCCATGAGCTCAGAAACTATCTGTGCTAGTGCATATATCATCAAAAATGGCAAAGTGACTGAAAAACTCCGCAAGGCCAATAAAAATGGACACCTGTAGAGGGTGGACATATTTCGATGCTCTATTACTATAGCTATGTGGAACATACTGAATAGAGATGAAATATCCCCCTTCCCCCTGTTCTTTTTACGTAAGGAATTTATTGCCACGATCAGACTCAAGCTAGTTTTTTTCGTTTTCAAGTTATTTGTGAATTTTGAAAGTTTTTCAAACCAGAAAAGTGCCGACTTCTCGAGTATTTTTGAAGTAATGTTGAAATGGTTTTTGCATTCTACATGCATTTTCTTACGTAGAATCGAACTACCTCCAGAAATTCCTTCTTTGTCCAACAGTAGTTGAGTTATGGCACAAAATCGCTTTTTTTTAATTTTCCATTCCAAAAAGATATCATATTTGTACTCACCCTGAACATGTCTACCTGAAAAACCGAAATTATATAGTATAACTATCCCTGATTTTATTTAGTATGTCCATTCACAGAATTTACTACATATTAGATATGTTCTGTACTCTCATTATGATAGTTCAAAAATTAATTCTTGCAATGACAATTCAGACAAATTTTTCAATGTTTTTTCATCATGTTCCTCATATTGTGTCAATATAATATTGTTTGTAATAACGAAGCGGCCATGCCGTGCGAAAATTCTGAACCCTTATCGGCCTTGACGTTCCATATTAATATGGCGATATGGATATACATTCGATCACCAATGTTCATTTTAATGATTGAATATTCCATCACTATTGATGGAAACTTCATCAATTTGAATTATTTATCGGAAAAACTGCAGTTTCAAATATCTACTGGCTGCAAACATTAGGGTTTTCCCATTCAATAAAGTTCATATCCTTAACATTTTTCTGTACAATATTGAGCGCTCTACTCTCGAATACCCTTGTTACCATTCCACTACCTATTACAACAATTGTTGTATCTTCTTCTTCCCCCAAATTTATCGAATATACTTTTATTGGTTGTCCCCTTTCAAGAAAACGATCCAAATATGTAGTTTCTGCAGCATTAGCATCATACTTATTTTGAATTTAACATTCAACCATATCAAACCTCACAAAATTTTTGTAACACTGATACATTTGAACCAACTAGTAAATGTTGAAATCAATTGTTGCAAACTTTCAACTATGGTTCTTTCGGCAGTTAATGCTGCTCGAGTAGTACAATTAGTAATCGATAGAAACATAAGTGGTTCAAGAAACAGCGTTCAGAGTGTATGGGAGCGTGTCCAAGAGGCCGGTAAATATACAAATCGAAAAAGAAGATGAAAAAAGACTCCTCGCAATGATCGTTTTTAAGGCTTTGTGTTTTAAGAGACAGATAGATCTACTACCACTGTACAGGACAGAAACAGGTTAGTGGAAGAGAGGCAACACTAAGGAGGTATTTGAGGTCAATGTGGCTTCGGGCCAGAAGAACTGCAACGGGTCCAGAATTGAATTGTATACACCGCACGGCGCATCTTCTATTCGACAGAGAACACCAGCATTGGGGCAAGGAACAATAGGGAAACGTTCTATCCTTTGACAAATCCAAGTTTTGCCTTAGATCTCTAGATGGCCGTCTCAGAGTTTTTCAGTTAATTGGTGACTGTTTCTATCAAAACGATTTTGCTACAAGAATCGGTTATGGATTATGGGTCGTAGTGGTTTGAGGTGGCATAAGTATGGAAGAAAAGACAGAATCAATAAAAGTTGATAGGGGATCCATGACTGCTTAGATGTACATACGGCAAGATTAAGATCCTCACGTTGTCCCATTTACTCATAATATGGGTGAAGACTCCATGCTGATGAATGATAATGGCACACCTCATACCGCAAGAGAAGTGAGGTATTATCTTGATGGACTTTAATTATAAATTGATAAGAACTCGAGGAGGCAGCACCCGCTACTTAGTTGGTGTTTATTTAATAACGCTGTGTTCATGTTCTCTCACTTGTTTAGCAGTTGATTTTTTTGAAAAATATAAACTGTTGCTATTCTTACTGACAATGCCAATGAAAAAACTACATCACATGCAAAAAATCAGACAGCGCCATGAATCAATGACTTCGTCATTGAGAATGAAGTGTATCTTCATAACAAAATTTAGCTCCGAAATTCTACATGTCGATTCGAAATTCGTGAAAAATGAACATTCTAGTTTTACCCTCGTATATTGCTATTGAAAATGAATTTTCGCACATTGTCAATGTCAATTGTTATTTTGCATCGAATAACCTATAACATATCCATAATCCAAATTTATTGAACGATAAATTAGAGAGTTATGGAGTTTGGAAGTAGAGGATAATTTCAGCTTAATCGAATTTTTGCCGGTGAGCTATTTCACATGGAAGAAAAACGTTTTCCTCCATTCGCAATATTTCTCATAGCTGCAGTACTAAAACGTCGAAATATGTCAACTTATATACTAATTTTCTATCATCTAGAATTACAGAAATGTTTATATTCATATGAACCAGTCACCTAACGGATTTCCCGCTTATATTTTAGCATGAACATGATTTCAACCAACAAGGTTATTAGAATTTTCAATTGCTTAGTTTTTCAGGAAAGGCATAAACTTTGAAAGTAAATTAGCCGGTTTCGCAATTTTCTCGTGAACTGTTTTCTCCTAATTTACATACACTCTAACGTAATCGATCAATCACTCGTACGTGAAGGAGATGAAAACATGTTGTTAAAAGTTCGTTATAAACAATGTGCTATTCAAATCCCAGTCTGAAAATGAGTTGATTATACACCGGTAAAGTATTTTGAAATTGTGTGAACCGGGTACCACATTCTGCTAAATCTTTTTGTTAAGTCAGTCGAGTAATCAGAATAATGTTAGCGTGCCGAACCATTACCAGTTTCCTAATCTCGGTTCATTGCATTCAAGATAATGGGGATTCTCAGTAATTGGGCATAGTTCGAATCTCGTCGTCTTTCTTATCTGGTGCGTTAGTGATCCTTTCAGTTAACGCGTGTAATCGAAATATATAAAGTCATTAGCGAATGTGTGAAATGAGAATATCGTTAGCTAATCTATTAAGTTTCTCACCGAATAAGCCGGTGATCTCGTAGAACAACAATGAAAATAGCGGAAAAGAAGATTTATGTTTTTTATGTAACTGTTCAATATTGAACTCATTCAAAGTTTTGACAATCGAGGCAAATATAAAATTTTTGACTCCACTTCTTTGCGAGTTGAAGCTGATGGATGCTAAATAGATAGCTGATAAGTACGATAATTTCGAATTTTGAATATATATCGGTTGATCCATGAAAAACGCACTATATCTCCCACAATTGATGATCGATTTCAATCAAACAAAAACCGAATTGCATTCTGAAAGATATTCTAATAGCCTAAAACATTTGCATTAGTCTGCCACTTCTGGAAGTTGACCTTCACTTGGACTTTTTAAATGGTTACCCCATATTTTAATTTTTTAATTTTTTTTTCGTCTACTTATTCAGTTTTAAGTACCTTCTGTGCAGAAAGTATCAGTTGAAACGTTGTATTTTCCGAGAAGAAAGAAATAATCGAAAACTTTCTGAAGAACACATATTTCCAATTCATCAAATCATGACAGATTAGGAAACAAACCTATTTTCAATGAAACAGAAATAGTGCTCGAGCATTTCGATTCTATCGGGAACGATTTTCAAATCGATGACCAGAGCCAACTTTACCTTACTCAAAAAATCGACTCAGGTACGGTTCATTCAAACAACCTAATCTCTCAAAAGGAAGATAAATGAAGTACCGGAATTGAATATCTGGTTGAGTGAAGAAACCTAGCCAGAAACATTCGAGTAATTTCGACAGAAACCTGAACTGTTCAATGTGTTTCACGAAAACATAAATACGAATATTATTTCAACAAGTTGACAGTGTTTGTTCTGATGAATATAATTTTCACAACAATCGTCATTTCAATAGAAACAATTTTAGACATTTGAGCCAGCAGAATTACAAGATACAAGGTTTCCTCGAGAATCTTCTTCCGGACGAATGAAAAAACATCTACTTCTGCTTCTCCTAATGCAGGCTTGAATGTGATCTGAGTTAAGTGAGACTAGAGAGGTTACATACAGAGTTTCTCAAGGTACGGTACGAGTCCTATTTTGTTTACAATTAACATCAATGATGGGGTGTGCCGGCGATACAGCTATGAACTATTAATCAAATTCATTGAAAAACAGTTGCAGAACAGTATGTAAAATAGATTAATAATTGGTTTCAATGCAATTAATTAATTTTAGATATTGATAAAACCCAGTATCTACCTTTCGCATCTTACTCCATTTTTTTACCGAGATTGGAACATTGTATGGTCGACACCAAGTAGCAGACACTACGTCCACGAAATTTCTTGGAATAATCCTGGATAGTCATCTGAGATGGGATCGACAAATACAAAGTATGACTAATAAATTGAGATATTCACCCGGACAGTTTAGGTACTCAAGTGATTTTCTGGAGATACCTCAGATGAAAATATTGTTCCAATCATTTACAACAGCATTAGTCATATGGAATTCTGAGCTGGAGAGGAGTACGTTACTACTACCTAAATAAACTAAATATATTTCAGAAATAGCATGAACAAAAATAAATTTTATCCTAGCGATCTACTTTTTAGCAATTAGAAATAATGAATATCACACAACTTTTTGGTGAAAGAATGATAACGCAGTTTTATAAATACAAGGGTAAGCTCAAACCATTTGGTTATCCATATAGCACACGAAACAAGAACTCAAAATTTATAACAAACAGAACAACAAAAGCGATAGAGGCAAAGATTGTTCAGCATTATACCGGAGGAAATAAGAAGTATTACAATTACAATTACAATTTGGCCTTTTCCAAACAGCAATAACTCAAATTTTTCAAATTTCACGTGCCAATTTTTATATCGCCATCAGATGAATCGTCAAATTTCAGATGAAATTGTATAAGCATGTACTATACCCATATCTTATAGTTCCGAAATAATTTGGGAATATATTGAATTTTGATGATTTTGCATGAACTAACAGAGAATGCTTTGAAATATTTGAATCAAGTAGCTGAACTGGCTACGCTCACCTGACAGGTGCCTAAAAGTAAAGTACTTGTCACTTCGTTCATTCGAATTTGATATTTCAACGAGAATTGTCGTTATTTCAGATTGAAAATATCCAAAAAATACAACACATTTGGAATAAAACCACTGGTTATTCAAACGAAAATATATTTAATCTTTTTTTAATTCATTTTAGAATGTCAAAAAGTAGTGGGTAGAAATTGCAGGCAATTCAATAACCAATTTCCAAATTTACCGTCTATGAGTAAATTAACATTTCGAAGCTTTAGAAACAATTTTCTACAATTCGGATGAATAAAAATTGTAGGAACTAAGCGAAAACCAATCATCGAAGATAATTACATTAATACGAATAAATGATAGCAAACATCATAGGAGAAAACTAATTTACGATCTGAATAAATATTCAATACGGGCCCCATTTTGTTCGATACACTTGATAGCTCGTACACGAACATGATGAGTTGCCCTCCTAGTTTCCTCAGGATCAATATTACGAAAGGCATTATGAATGCGCTCCAGTAACTCTTCTTTACTTTTTACAGGAATAAGATATTCTTCACTCTTGATTTTGCCCCATTAATAAAAATCAAGGGGCATCAGGTCCGGAGAACGCGGAGGCCATAAATTTGGTCCTTGATTACCCCTCAATCTATCCTCGAACATTTCTGTTAGCTGTCGATCTACAGCTCGTTTTTTTATGTGCTCGTGCACCATCCATTTGGTAATATCAATCCCTCAGAATATTAAGGGGTAATCCATCTAAATATGTTCCTCTCAAGATTTCCAGGTATCTTTGTCCATTAAGATTTCCTCATAAATGTGATAAGCCAACAAATCATTCATTGAAATTGCAAAAACGTTCACGCTGAATTTATTTTGGAAATCAATAACCTCAATGAAATGTGGATTTTCTATGGCCCAAAAATGTTGATTTCTAACCGAACCTGGCTTCATCAGATCATATAATTATTTTTTGCAGAATTGTCTCGTTGTCTTGAAGCCGAATTAATAAATTTTCACAGAAATTTAGCCGCTTGGGAAGGTCAGTTGGTTTCAATTTTTGTAGTCTGATAAAAGAATACGGGTGCATGTTATGTTTCTTAAGGGTACTTTGAATGGAAGTATAAGTCATTCCAATATCCATTGTTGCTGACTTAATGGACGCATGTGGATTTGCACAAAAATACGCTAGCGTATTAATTTGATTGTCGTCGTTCTCGAGAACTGGTTTTCTTCTAGTTTCTATGTGTTTTGGTTCCCAAATTGCAGAAAATTGCTTCTAATCCTTCGAAATTTTGTTTTACTCATAGGCGCCAAATTTGGGAATTGGTTATTGAATTGCCTGCAAGTTCTATCCACCACTTTTTGACATTCGCCATGAATTAAAAAGAGATTAAACATATCCTCGTTTGAACAATCAGCCATTTTATTATCAATCTGGTGTTTTTCAAAAATTTTCACTTCAAATAACCAACAATTCTTGTTGTAATATCAAATTCGAATGAACGAACTGACAAGTACATTAATTTTAGGCACCTGCCAGGTGAGCGTATCCAATTCAGCTACTTGATTCAAATATTTCAAAGCATTCTCTGTTAGTTCTTGCAAAATCATCAAAATTCAATATATTCCCAGATTATTTCGGAACTATAAGAGATGGGTATAGTATATGCTGATACAATTCCATTAAAATTTGACGCTTCATCTGATGGCGATATAAAAATTGGCACGTGCGATTTAAAAAATTGAGTTATTGCTGTTTGAAAATGGCCAGATTGAAAACAATGCAATAAACATTTGACATGTGTAGACTGCTTTAAAAATTCCTTGATCCTTTTCTATCTACGGAAGCAAAAATTGTGTCTGTAGTGCAAAAGATCTACGAGCTACAATTTTTTTAAATGTTCCTCAAAAACCGAGTTCATAACAAAAATAATTAAATCTGTCAAAAGTTTTGACAGATAAGTGCGAACAACTTGGGTATTTTATGCCTTGCTCGAATGTCGGTTCTATATGTATAATAAAAACGGTAGATTGCCATTCAAAATAACAAAGTGATGACCCACTTCCGGTATAACCGGAAATGGTATTATCTCGAAAATATTTCACTCCAATTGGAAATTGCTAGTTATGGCCGCGTATAAAATTTCAGCTTGATATTGTAATTGGAACTTGAAAAGTTTTTAACGGACGTTCCCGGTGGATATCCCTGTATAATTACTTTTTTCATTGTACAGATGATACCTTAATAACGCAGGGGTTAATTTCTTCAATATTCATTTCTGTATATTCCAGTTAATAAACTATATTATTATTAATTATCGTGGACTTCTGCACTATCTCAACTGTTAGCTGAATATCAGCTACCTTTCCCCGATTCAGCAATCAAAGGGAATAGGCTCGATTACAATATACTTGATATAAATTTTCTTACTATCCTACATGTTTTAAGAATTACAGCTTCTTGCATTTCTATATAGGTATTCTTATGCAATTCCAATTTCCTAAGGCTATCATACAAAATTTTGGGTATTAACCCAGTCGATGGAATGATGACAGGAACGATATCTTTTTTATCGAGGTGCCACATCAGCTTGCTCTTAATAGCAAGGTCTGTGGTTTTGTACTTATTCTTCTGGAACTTGTTCAGCACGTTATTATTATTCGGTATAGCGACATCCACCAGCATTGCTGTTCTGGCTCTCTTATCATACACCACTATGTCCAGCCTATTATTGGTTACCATTCTCAGTGATAACAGGCCTATAGTAGTTTAATCTGATAGAGTCATTTCCAATACGGGCGCCGGTTGATACTTGTTATATGGCTGAAAGGCATTCAAAAGTCCATACTTGTATGCCAGTTTCTGATGGATAATGTTGCACACTTGATTATGCCTGTGAAGATAATCCGTATTTGCCAGTTGTTCGCAGCCCGACGTAATATGCTGTATAGTCTCCGATCCTATATGGCATTTCCTGCACTTATCTGATTGTAATGTCTCTTATTAAAATCTATTATGAAATGAAACATATCATTGAGGTTTAAGTTTTTTAACTGTGGCACATTCCAATCGCAAATGTTCGGAAATGACCCGCCCCCTCTACTTTCGTGCAATGGCACAATCGATATTCAAATGAGTACTTAACATTTTGCAACATTTGTGTTTTCTACTGACATGCTTGAACAATTATTTCTAATAGTTCTTCCAACAATTCGTGTGGCGTTACATAGACTGCAAACTTGACATAGCCCCATGTAATCGTTAAATCGGGTGATCTAGCCGGCCATCCTATAGCGCCTCCTCAACCTATCCAACGATCCGTGCTCCATCAAGTTGATACGTATTGTTATGTATAGATTATGTACTGTTATGTTCGGATGAATTTATATCCTCTTTGATCATTACGAATTATAAGTTCAACTAAGTTTCGCTGTCCAAATGTTCCTGTATGAATAAGGGTCATACAATATGGACTTGCAAATTTCTATCCCAAATATTAAATTAATAAGGTCTTTGAGTATGATTCCCTCTTTAAATGGGAATTAGTGTCACTCCAGACTCCATGGTTATAGCGATGCACCTCACCATTAAAAAAAACTGAATTTGTCAGAAAATCAAATATTTTGAAGCGAATTCGATCATTATTAAGCCGCTCAATTAGTGATGCACAACTCTGAATGATTATCGAAATTATCTTCTCCAGATATTTTCGAAAATCTCTTCACAAATTATGTATTCTTCCCCATCCTGGCAACTTCACCCAAAAGGGCCCCACATATTCATTCGTCATTCACAATTCTAGTGGGATTGTGTTTTTATTAATAACGCATCCACTATGCAAGTATTTGACCTTTATCTCAGGAACGTATTGGTTCCCTAAATTTCTTTCACAGTTATTTTCGTTGAGAACGCAGTTCCTCTAAGACAGTTATTATCTTTGGAAAATAAACTCACAATTTCGAAGCGTTTCTGTGGTGTGTTCACAATCTTCAACTGAATCACCGTTATTTGAAGTTATCGAAATCATAGAAAATACTACCGCCGCAAGTCACCTGTTTACAAATATTCAAAAAAAACTAAATCTAGCTGATCTCGAAAATTTTTCAGACATGGGAAAATTGATAACGAACGAACACATGCCATCAAATTGAAGCAATAGTAGGTAATTACGTGATCGTATACAGAACGGCATCATCTTTTCAAAAAGGTATCGTACGACCCCTGTCACTATTCGGAAATTTGGGGTAAACCTGCCAGAGGCAACAAAAATGTAACAAAAGATGTCCCTCTCCAATCAAAATCCGACTTGATTCAAGAAATTCATAGAGACTAGCCTATTTATTCAGGATTGTTTGTTTTCATTGGAATAAATTGTTTGTGTTATACAAAAACAGGAAAATCTGAAAGAATGTTGAAAAAATTGGGCGAAGTGCAATAATAATTTTCGGATGACTATTTTCGTAAGTCATACCTGATAATAAGAATGACATATTTGGTTGATTCTCCCTTTGTTTTTGTTAGTACCGCCCTGTAAAAATTTTCAAGCAAAACTCAAGAAAACATGAAAAAAGCCTATAAATTCAGACCAGATGATAAAGTCTATTTTTTTAAGCAATTTCGATCGTAACTAACAATGGAAGTGACATATTTGGTTAACATTCCTCTATCTTGTCCATTATTATCTCGCAATTCACAATCACAGAATAGTCGATGAAATCGGACAAACTACAAAAATTATAATATTTAGATGCAGTTTCGATTATAACTGACAATATCAATATCATTTTCTATGGTCCCGAAACAATTCAGAATGAATACAAAAGAAGTCCACCAAATAAACTAAAAATTAGAATTTTATATATTCCTACGATCATAACCAACGATAAGAATGACATATTTGGTAGATTATTTATTGAATTCCTTAAGGTTGAGAAACATTTCCAGCAGAAAAATTCGGAACAACCATAAATGAAGTGGTAAAATTTGTAAATGAAAATGTTGTTAATTCTTTTTGTGCATTGTTCGTTATATGATCTAAACAACTGAATTGAAAAAGAAATCTGGAAAATTTGAAGAAAAATATGTTGAATTGATAGAATAATGTCTGTTGGGTCAACTACTTTGGCTACATAAGATACTTTTGACCTATTCTGTGTGTTTAAGCCGTTGCAAATTCAACTTTCCTGCATGAGCTTCGAAGCATATCAATTTTATATAGCAACATAATCGTTTTTTCAATGTTGACAAAACTGTTATTTTATATCCTCGAAGATTCTCTTCGAAGTCGGCGTTTCTTGTTCCGCTAGTTGGTTCATAGCGACCGGATACACGGATGGCAGATCACAATTACCTTTGTATAATTTCCGGTTATTGTCTTTTTATGTAGTTTCGTTAGAGCAAGTATAAGTATTTATTTTTCGTCGAAATTAAGTACATAGTTCATGGCGTCGAAATCCTGCATACAACACTGTCGGCAAAAAATGATGAAAAAATTTTGAAAATCAAATGTCAGAACAATGAAGATCTACCATTCAAACCCAAGTCTGTATAAATGTCCCAATAAATTTCAGCATTATTGAATTTGCCGCCATTTGCACGGTGAGTTAAAGAAAATTTCAACAGCTTTCACATGAAATAGAGTAATACTCGAGCGATCAATGTTTTTATTAAAAATGGTTTGGCTGTCATTGTTCGAAGAACTCGTAAAAGATCTATCAAAAAACGCCGTCTCCGCTCGCATCGTAGGACAACCATTTTGCACTGATTATGAACCATCTTCATCACAATAAATATGTACACATCGGCAAGTACACAAACTATACCATAGTCCAATCAATTGGTAATAGTCCATTATGCAATTTCCCAAGTCCTTAACAGACAACACAAAATATGGTCACGTGGGAGAAAATATTCTTAGAAAGATAGCGTGTTTACTAATGTATCGCGATTATTTTTCATAAACAGAAAATTCGTTAAATTGTAAATTCTGTTTTTCGAAGATGAACACTGAAGAGAGTATAGAGGAATAATAAATTATAATCAGTTCCGTTCTAACTATAAAAGCACACTTGTTCAGGGCCCCGCCCTCAAGAGGGCCCCCGAAATACGGATATATTCGTTTAGGAATTGGACAGAAAAAATGGGGATTCAATCTTTACTACGAATAAATAATATAATAATATATAATATATAATATAATAATATACTTAAAATATCTAAATTGAAATGTATATTCGAAACATGACGAAATCCTCAAATATTTCCTGAACAGTCAATTTTCAGTAATTGAGAAAATACATTAGTGAAACTGATAAATTATGCTATCCAGCAGTCTTAGCGGTTATCCAGATAAATACTATCTGCCGACACGTTCCGTGCTAATTCACTGATACCCATACTACTGGTTCGTGCACACTGATGTCGACACTATGTATGGGTAAGGGATTTGGCTTGTGATAGATTTTCATTAAGTTTTCCTATAAAATTAATAAATCATTCATAAATAATCATAAATACATATTTTCTGTTCTGATTTGTCAACTTGCTCTGTTTTGTTTTGGTTATTATAATTTTGATACTGATAATGCAGACTGAGTAAACTTATAAAATATTGATTAATTTTGTGTGAAATCATGATGCATTCTTTGTTATGAAGACTATAGAGCAGCTGAAATAAATCAATATAGAAACATGATACCAGGAAATAGTGCCTGTTTTCATATTGCAGTAAAAATAAGAATGCACAAAAATGTTAATGCACGGGTTTTTAAATATTCCACTCTCCCTCATCGATATTTCATCTTCATATACACCAGGGGTGCTCAAACTTGAACTGCTGGCGATCTACCTCAATATTTTTAGACTAGTTACGATTAGCTCTGAGACGCTGCAAGTATGTGTGATTCAGAGTTGTCATACATACACGATACACCCCACCTACCTAGGTAGGGTGTACCGTAGCATATATAGATATAAGCTTTCCGCATAATATACATTATTTTAGTGAAGATTTGGGTTAGGTTTAGTTAGGTTTTTCTCTATAATATTAATGAAAAAACTCATAGTTATTCAAAATTGAGAGTTTATTGGTTGTTACAAAACACAAGAGTTACATATGGTGTTCAACTTAACTAAGGAGTGACTTTGGATGTTGAAGCGTGGCACTGCTTGTCCTCAGCATACTTTCCATAAGATGGTACGTAACCACTGAGTGGTAATCGCAAGCATGATGACATGTGATCGTCAGTTAGTCGATTGCGATATTTTAATCTAATTATCTTCAGTTTAGAAAATGCAGACTCGCACAAATAAGTTGACCCAAACATTGCCGTGAGTTGAAGGGCGATCTGATTAGATTCGGATATTTATCTTCAGATATAAAACACCAGAAATTTGTATCAGATGCTAAAGCTTTGAGATGTATATCTGATTCAATCTGCACCAACTCATTTTCAACATATTTTCATATTAAACTGACTTGCTATTTCAGTAGCTAATTCCTCAATGTTTTTACATGAAAAAGGAACTCATAAATGATGCTCTATTTGCCAATTTACTGCAATCATAAAAACGCATTTCAAATTATTCTAAAATATTTGATAACTCAGCCTCATATGTATAATAATTCATCTGAGAAATACTTGCTTTTAAAGACGGAAAATGTTTCAGATCCTTTCTTTTCAGTTGATCTATCATAAGTTGCAATTTACTTTTGAATGCTCTTACTGCGCTAATCATCTGAATAATAGTTTTTAACTTTGAAGCTACAAGTTCATAGTTTTTAAGTGCATTGTGATGTCAGTCAAAAATGCGAAATCAGTCAGCCATTTTTCGTTTTTCAACATCTGAGTGTCATCACCTCTTTCGTCTAGAAAAGCTGTTATTTCGGGCAATAATTTTTGAAACCTTTCTAGGAATTTTCCGTGACTCAACCACCTGACGTCCGTGTGAAGAACTAAATCAGTGTGTTCAGCTGACACCCTATATTCCAACTACAACTTAAAGAGCCGCCGTTGCAAGCTACGTGCACGGATGGAATTTACAATTTTTGTTGCCATGCCCATACTTTCCTCTATGTTTAAAACTTTTGAACAAAAAACTTCTTGATGTATAATGCAATGGAATGAAAAAATTGAAGGGAAATCTTCATTAGCTCGACACAATGCCCCTTCAGAGGAATGATTGTCAGAAATTCTTCCTTAGCCAACTTGTCATTGAATACCATCCGAATAAAAATACACAGATGGGCAGTGTCTGTCATATCGGTGGATTATTCGAACTGTAAAGAAAAGTATGGACATTTCATGATATCATGTTTTAGTTTATCTGCCATGTCCTGTCATGACTTCAGTACGCCTTGTGACAGTCCGACAAGATAACTGAAGTTCTCTAATAGCAGACATGATTTCTGTTTTATTTTTAAAATCTCCAAATAAAGTCTCACCCGTTTCAATAAATGCTTCCTCCACAACCGATCCATCTCCGAATGGTTTCTTGTGTTTCGCCAATATATGAGATATTTTAAATGACACGATCGTAGCAGCTTTTGATTGTTCGGCTGGTCTTGTGAACATGATTTTTGTTCTCAAACAAGATATCAAATCACGTACTTTGCTTTTCTTAATTCACTCTGTGGCGGAAAATCATTTTCATAGTTTTTATGAACCACGCTTAGGTATTGCAACTGGCGTACGACAAATAAGACAAATGCACTTATCCTTCACCATACAAAAGAATAATTCTTTCTCCCAATTGTTATTAAAATGATACGTTTTAGATTTCTTCGTTACACTGATTTTGTACTATTCAATAATAAACTTTGTATCGACATAGTATTGCCTTCAAATTACAATTCAGAAAGCTTCCAGAAAGCTTAACACTTCCTATCATGAATAAAACTAGATGATGAATAAGTACTCAAAGGATAAACAGGGATACATACCGCCAAGGGGCTCGTCAAGGCGATTTTGATCTTCATACACATACAGAATAAAGCCACGGTTTGAAGGTTAAAAAAACACAAAGATAAGATACACAAAGGATTTGAAACGACAATTAGAATCTTAGATCTACTGATTTTATATAATCAAAAAGTTCTTCATAAACGCTCAAGTTTTTAAGTGATAATAAAAAGTTCAAATTATACGTTGATGTATTTTAATAATTTTTGTGACTCTGTTATTCAATTCTGAACACTGATGACGAAAATTACTACAGCCCAAGATCAGATGATCTGGGCTACCAATTTCCCCACAATTACACAAAGAATCATCTTTCAGTCCGATACGATGGAGATAGGAGGGACAAAATATGACCACTTCTCAATCGACGAAAAATTCTGATGAAATCCCTGGAATGACCGATATTTTTGAACCAAACTTTTGATGGAGGAATTTTCTGGACATTTTTGTAGAAGGCACCTTTATTGTTTTGTTGATATTCGTTACACCATCTATGAATGACAATTCGTTTGAAATCGGAAAAAAGATCTGATGAGATACATTTTGTGAGATGAACTCGATCGCCAATTTAGCGACTCGATCAACTCTTTCATTAGCCATAATTCCAACATGAGCCTTAACCCACATAAAGCAGACAGAAATATCATTCTGCATGAAGAATTTGAGTGACAGAAGAATTTTTTTTATGGATGAATGAAAAGGAGGAATCATACTTCATATTTTTTATCGAAAGTAGGGCACTTTGACTGTTTGAAAGAATGAGAATTTTTTTCTGTTGAAGATTCAACCAATTGTTTTCAATTTATTCTAGTGTCATAGATATTGCGTAGAGTTCACCACTGAAAATAGAATATTTTTCATGTATGAAAGAAGATATATTTTATTTTTGTAACTAATTTCTTATTTTTTTTTGAGGTTTTTCTCTCAATTAGTTCTAGATGAGTTACCTTCTATTATTTCAGTTATAAAATTAATATAAATATTGTAGTATTCAAAAAACACCTGTGGTTTCACACCGCTGTAATGAAGTAACAATCTTCCACACGGCAATTTATTTACTTGTTTTAGTTGGCGGATACCTCCATTTATTCTATTTCTCAGTGATTTATTATTATGAATTATTTCAAACATATGACATTTTCCGTGTAAGCGTTCTAACTGGAGCACCCAATACTTCCATATAAACCTAAAACTCTACTGAAACGATATCAATTCTATGCACAACTTGGCTAACAGTTGCCATCAAATATGCGAGATTCACGAGTGTACAATACCATAATTAGTTTGTTAATGAATTCCATTCATTCCTAATCGAATCACTTCCAATCTTGTCACAACCTTTTACTGCAATCATTAATCTTGTCATTTCAGGATCATCGAAGTGAACGGAAAAATCGTATTGACAAAAACACGGGACGATCTCGCTCGTCTCTTAGCCGCTGCACCAGATCCGGCGCAAATGGTAGTTCTTAGGAAGCTAGTGAACAACACCTCTTCGGTGAAGACGTCCACGGATTACAAAAACGAAGTGACCTCTTTGCGAACGGAGTTGGATGCCGTAAGAGAAAGGGCTGAAGAAGCTCAAAGAACTAAAGATGGTTTAAGATCTGATAACATAAGGCTGACACATAGAATCTCGTACTTGGAAGAGCAGGTAAAAAAGCGATATGATTTTTTTAAAGAATGTGATGCGAGACAATGAAGGTGTCTTCATTGAATGTTTCACATAGTTTTTTTCAGGGTTTCAAGGGATAGAGTAACTTTAGTTCTTTCAGAAATTCTATATAAAAGTCACCAAAGCTTCCGAGTTTTCAACATACATGGTGATTTGTTGATTTTAGTCAAATGTTTAATCATTCATAACTCGAAAACCTGTAGACAAAATTTTTTGAAATTGAACATATTCATTAGGTTCGTCTCACTAAATCAATTAACGAAGAAAAAACAGAAGCCAGGATAATATAGACTCCCTGTATATGGATAATCTGAATTTTTCATACTCCGCAGCTATGATTCATAACGGTCCAAAAGGTGTAAAAATAATCATGGCACAATTTTACTATGAATGGAATTACCAAAGAAAATATGATAATCGGCAGTTTTCAGGTCATACAGTGAAAATCATGTTAGATACGTAATTAAATTACGGTTTTTCGAATGGATTTTCGATAGTATCAAACGCTTCTGCTACGGCTTAATGAACAAAAAGAAGCAAGATTTCTATATTATTTTCTGATGAATTGCATTACTCTGATACATGTTTTATTCGCAATCACAAAAAAGACCACTCACAAAATGCACTAAAAATTGCATTCAGTGAAAGTTCACCAAATTTTCGTCAATTGTAGTTCGAAATACCCTAATTACAATTCTGCAATAAAAAACATACCTCGATGGATTCGTTTTTGAGATGCACGCTGTTTAAGTTTTTTTCAACTGTAAATTCTGTTTAAAGTATTATTGAACAGAAAAAAATATTTTTCAACTGTGACGTCATAATAATGTTGATACATGCGGGCGGACCTTAAAAAATCGTGAAATTGATAATGGAATATCTCAGTTTTCTTTCAATGGAAAACTACAGAACGGCATGAATTTATTAGAATCTTCACTTCGAGCGTTCTTATGCAAGAGATTACACAAATGTAACTCTCCTTGAGTATACAGGGTATCTCATGAATGGCCGAATATTGAAGACAAAATTATTTCTTGGGAATTTTTTTTATTTTAAAGAAAACATCATTGAATTGTAATGCGAAGGGACAGTGTGAGTGTTTGTGTGTGTCTGTAGGTATGAGTCAGAATTCTTTGTTTAAGATGTTCTTGATATACAGGGTGTTTGAGTTCGTTGAATTTGAAGCGAATTTTCGCAAATTCACTTTTTCAACCGTAAAATATGTCTGGGGTATTCTTGAACAGAAGAAAAATATATCTCCACTAAGAGATCATAAGAGTGTTGATGTATGCAACTGAAAACTTGTCTCCATATGCAAGGCAGACCATGAAAAATTGTGAAATTGATATTAGAATATTTTGGTTTTCCAGGAATGGAAACAAACAGCATCAGTTTATTATTATTATCTCTTTCGGAGTGTTTATGTTACTACTGAGATTCTCCATAATTATACCGGGTGTTTCATAAATGCCGGGTTCCCGAATAATGCTAATTTCTCCGAAGAAAAATTTAATTGAATGGAAACATTTGTATATTATAATGCGTTGGGATGGTGTGCATGTGTGTTATGTACCAATATGTGTGTATGTGAGGGTGTGTGAGGGTGAGAGGGTGAGTGATATTGTGATAGCAAATTAACTTATTGGTTATGTCTTCAGTGTTGCTAAGTGCAAATATAAAAATGACATATACAGGTCGGACCAAATAAAAGTTGTAAAGTTGATAATGAAATATTCGTGTTTTCATCAAAAATATAAATTTGAAAGCTATTTTAGATTCACTCAAAGTGAGTTTTTGAGTGTGGAATCTGACGAGATTCTTCGAACAAAAATCTCTATGTATATTGACACTCAAAAAAATATATATAGCAATTCCAGTTACGTATCATGAATCGATTCCTATATCAATTTGGAATACGTCACGAATATCTCAATATGCAAAACTTTTTTCTTGCTTATATGAGTATACAGTAAACTTATGAATGTCTTACATTTCATTTTGAAGAAAAATAAATGTGAATATTTGAAGGTGGTGCATCTGTAGGCATGTCTGTGTGGGAGTCGGTGTGTGTTTATATTGTTATGTATGTGTGAGCTCTATTGTATGTATACTACAAATTGCTATTTTCATTAACTAAATTCCCTCCAAAATTCCCATCTCCAACGGCATCCGACGCGCTGACAAGGAGAGCGTTGCTGGGATATTTGGTATTCGGTTTGTGTCTTTCATATCCCAAAACCAAATGACACTTTCTAGGTGAACACAGGTTCCCAATATTCTTGATCCACTTTTACAGGTGCAATAATAGCTAGTGATAGGCTTTCTATTTTCATCTTCTAACAGATCCTCTGGCCTAGAATATGTTATCCAGATGAGGTACTTTGCGGAATTCATATGTCGAGAATATACTCTAATCATTATGAGATTTGGGAGTATCTCACTCTCGTCGCGTAGCAGCTTGTCTTGGATGTATCCAGCCGCCAACCTCCCTTGGTATATACATATCGTTAAATCTTTCAAATATTGGATATCCAAAACAGATCCGGAATATGATTCAGGTTAAGCCTCTCCCACGGTAAGTTTCTCCTCTGTAAACATTCATTTTCAACGCACATTCTCAAATCATTGACAATGTTCGCCCTAGCTAGAATTTTCCTCGCTAGTTCAGCGTTTGCTCCATCCATTGAAATGGTATTTCCATACCTATTCAAAATTGCTCCTGCTATCAGATAAAATAATCACAAATTATTTGCATGATGAAATGGTATAGTATCCCGAAAGAAATTGAATACCGATTTCACATGTCCACTCCGGGCTTCAACGATCCAGTGATTTTTCGTTATGATCCTATTTTCGTTGGCATGCCTTATTACTAATTGGGACTGCCCCCTTTCAACACCTGCTGCCATTCGGCGTTCAATGCTGACTTCGTCCAATAGTGGGATAACATCTTTATACTCACGATCAACAATTAAAATTGCCTTCTCTCCAAGCCATTTCCGGCCTCTTTTTCCATCTAAAGTAACAGGATCGCAAAATGTAAGCATTTCATTGAACTGATCTTTCGATATTGGACTAATTGAATTCATCGTCCGTTAGCGAATCAGTGTTGGCTACATCCAAAGGCCTTAGAAGAGAAAAATCACGCAAGGCGGTTGAAAAGTTTTGTAACGTGACCCCCCTCATTCTTGAGAAATCTATTTAATGACAACAGTCCACTTGTAAGAGCCGAAAATACGAAGCCTCGTGAACTAAGATGATGTGTACAAACTCGAACATTTTCTGGAACATATATATTATTTTCCATGAAAATCTTCGCCCTTGCTGACGTAGAGAGGGTATGCACATTTCCATCCTCTCGACATATGAAACATTGAAGGGCAGTGCAGCTTTTTAGTACATTCAATTTTATGCAATTTGGATCGTTACTAAATTCGAACTCATTTTCCACTATTAAGTGACAGTTTATACATAAACGCGAGCCATCATGAATATTTTCTAGGGGCATAAGGGGTTCTCCGCGGAAACGGACAGCGATCTCCTGTTTTCCAACCCAGTTATGCGTCTCAACGATATTGGTCTGAATTGAGTATTACACACATAGCAACTTCTTCGCATTCGAGCAGCCATTGCGGAAAGTTTATCGAATAAAAGAAAGTTTCACACTTAGACAAGTTCACTTCGATCGAAAATTAATACTTCAAGAAGCTAGAACACTCAGCTTAAGTGAGCACTTCACCTAAAAATCTATCTAAATCGATAGAACTTGAAAATTCCTAGTCTTGAAGAAGCTAATAATCTTTCTATGTCAGCAAGAGCAAAGATATTCCTGGAAAATAATAAAGGTATGTATATGCCCCAGAAAATTTTCGAGGCTCCTACCGGTAGACTGATGTCATTGAATAGATTCCTAAGCCCTCGGATTTAGCCGAAGCAGATTCGCTGAAAGACTATGAATTCAGTTCAATGATGTGTTAATATTTTGCGATTCTGTTACTCTAGATTGAGTAAGCGGACATAAATACTCAATGTAAAGGACCTACGAACATTTCTCTGTGAATTGTGACAAGGTTCAAGTTTCTGAAAATCATTTTACATTATAGAGCTGGCAACCGGTAAGCATAGCAATCACAATGTAAGGAATCAGTATTTCTCAGGAACCAGGCATTTATGAAACACCCTGTATAATTATGAAGAATCCCAGTAGTGAAATAAAAAGTCCGAACGAGATAATAATAATAAAGTGATGCTGTTTGCAGGTTTTCTTCATGGAAAACCAAAATATTCTAATATCAATTTCACAATTTTTTACGGTCTGCCCTATATAAGGAGACAAGTTTTTAGTTGCATACATCCATGAGATACCCTGCATATTCAAGGAGAGTCACAGTTGTGTGATCTCTAGCATAAGAACGCTCGAAGTGAAGATTCTAATAAATTAATGCCGCTCTGTAGTTTTCCATTGAAAGAAAACTGAGATATTCCATTATCAATTTCACGATTTTTTATGTTCCGCCCTGTGTAAGACAGGTCTTCCAATGCATTTATCAACAGTTTCTTTAACTCCCAGTTGAAAAATATTTTTTTTCTGTTAAAAAATACTTAAAACAGAATTTACAGTTGAACAAAAGTGAGTTAGGAAAAGTTCGCTTCAATATCTTTCAAACTCAAACAGCCTGTATCTCAGAAACGAATCCGTTGAGGTATGTTTTTTATCGCAGAATTGTAATCAAGTTGTTTCGAAGTACAATTGACGAAAACTTGGTGAACTCTCACTGAATGCAATTTTCAGTGCATTTTGTGCGTGGTCCTTTTACTTTTCCTTTCATTTATCGAGCCGTATTTTCGCTGTCAAGACCAAATCCACAGAAATTACATTAGAATACCTATGGTAATCAGACAGGGAAAGAACGCTACTCTATGATTCTAAAATTTTTCTTCATTGATTCCGATCAATGATCTGTCAGAAATTGTGTAATTCATTCTAGTTTGGGATCAAAATCTTTTTAGTGTAATCAGGAGAAGATACAATGCCCCATTCATACGCAAACAGAGAATATGCCAATATGGTGTTTTGTTATGGATTTTGCAATGATAATGCACGAGCTGCTAGGAGAGAATATGAACGACGCTTCAGAAAGCAGATTCCAATTAACAAAACATTTTATTTGGTGTTTAATAAACTGTCGGAATCAGGGACTCTACCTCGTGCTTCTGAACATGACCCCTAGGCTGAATATTCAGAAAGAACAAAATATCCTAAACATAATAGAGCAAACCCCAGAAATCAGTATGAGGAAGATAAGATACCGTTTAAATGTCCACATAAAAGAGTTTCAAAAACGTTGAAACAGGAAAATTTGGAAGCATTTCATAAAGAAACTATTCATGGCTTACAGACAGAAGATGAGATTTTACGACACATTTTTTGCATTGCTCTTCAACGGATATTATCTTACATCGAGGAACAATTTACAAGGAAAGAAATCTATATACGTAATAGCAGAACTAAGCACATTTCGGTACAAAGATTTTCCGTGAATGTGTGGTGTAGTGTGTATGATGATCATCTGGTTAGACCTTACTTGCTTGAAGGAGAATTGACAGATGAAATGTATTTTGATTTTTGGTCAATATTCTGCCAAATCTCTTAGAAAACATGGATGCGAGGAGAATTTAGTTCCTGTACAATGGCGCTACACCTTATTTCTTAAACGATGTGAGCCAAAACTATGAAAATAGGTGGATTAGATGCGGTGGGCCTTTTGCATGGCTGCAAGGTTATCAGATCTCACCGCTCTGTTTTTTTTTCTGTGGGTTACTTGAAGTCTAGAGTGCATGAAGTTCAGAAACCATTGGATGAATCGCTAAATAGACGCTTGTGCTGATATACAAAATGACGAACAAATGATTCGAAGATGCATTAATCATGTGTTTTTACGATCTAGGGGATGTTTGAAACTCGGCGATGGCCACTTCGCAAATGGACTTTAATGATTCATCAATTTGAGCCCCCTATTTTTCGTTTATGCTAAAGAAAATATTGTGTAGTTTTTATGTTATTGTAGCTTTGTTTCTTCGGGTGATTTTGTTTTATTACCGTTACATGTTAACTTAATTTTTTCTTAAAAAAGAACTGATGATTTGTATTGATCTTCTGGATGACCCTAAGTAGCGGCCATCATATTTTCATGTTGATTTCATTGATAGTAAAATGCTACTATGATAATATTAAGTCTGGGCATAGTACGAACTTGCCTTTTGTTTCTTCTTCGTGAGTCAGTTTAGCAAGACGTTTCTAATTAATTCATAAGATTTCGTGAATTTTAGTCTATGGTTAACCGAGTTTAACGATGAAATATTCGACCAAAAATAAGTAATCATCTTGAAATCGTGGAAGCTTGGATGACTTTTATACACCATTGGTCTGGAGTTACTCTATCCCCCATTGCATGATTACCCTTGCGTCCGGAAACATCGTGCATGAAAATGATGAGGTGGAAATAATTACAAAGGTTCAATAGTTATTTGTATTGTCCAAATTAATCGAATTTTCATTAAACTCTGATTTAAAATTTACGATTGAATTTTGAGATATTTTAATCTTTTCGTTTCGTCTTTGTGTGATTTGACAAGCGCAAAATAAAAAAATGTACAATTGCTCATTTTTTGTGCCGTTCAATTCTCGTATTATTGTTCGAATATGTTTAGTGGTACGTGGCGATATAAGGTCAGAATGGTATAATCTTGGTGTTGAAAATTTATAAAGGACACTAGATCGCAACGTCACCTATCGAGTCTAATTATTAATGCTTAACGAGTAATATTGACGCTCTATTCATTATATGGAAATTCATTTTCGACGAAGATGAAATCAAATATATTTTATACTTTCCACAATTTTATTATCAAAACACCACCGGTTGGAGTGGTCAACTACAAGAAACGAATCTACTTATATAGATACTAGCCTAATTGCAAATTTAGTAGCGGAGATGTATTGATTGATGTCCAGCTGACTGTTGAGATGATTTCACTTGGGTTTTCACAATGTTCATTGAATTCCAAACATTCCAATAGATTCATTTTCTGTCCTTTGTCGCAATTATTAAGAACTTTGAAATTATTTAATGATGTTGAATGTTTCGTGGTTTTTATATTTTCACATATCGGAGAATTATTATCAGAGGATAAGTGTTCTTTAAATCTGGTTTCGACATTCCTACCAGTCTGCCCAACATAAGCTGCCGTACGCTCATTGTAAACCATTTTGTAAACTCCTGATTTTTTAAACTGGTCTGTTTTTTGTTTAGCATTGAATAATAATTTGCCCAAGTTCAGACCACTTGAGAAAGAGGTGGCTCCAATGAACCCCTCAATCTCCAAAGTATCTTCAAGTGCCTTCTCCGCGTCGGAGGTTGGCAATCATCATAAATATGCAGACTTTGGAGCCGGCTGCTCTGAAGAGTTCACCAGACGTGCATCCATACCATTGTCCCAGGTTTCGCAGCCATGAAGGAGGATACTCCTTCTTCCAACGCTTCTGTTTCCATGGATCTTTCCTTGAATTATTAACTGAAGCATGCTGAATCTCTCTCCGCGAGTTATGTGACCTAGATATTGTAGTTTTCTAATTTTAATTGTAGGTATGATCTCCATTTTTGTGTCCAGTCTTTCCAAAACTTCGGTGTTCGTAACGTGTTCTATCCATGATATTCTTAGAATTCGCCGGTACACCCAGTATTCAGAAGATTTCAATCTTCTTGTGGTAGTCGCATTTAGTGTCCAGCTTTTCATTCCGTACAACAGAGTCGAGAATACGTAATATCTCGCCAATCTAACTCTCAGTTTTAACGTTAAATCTCTTGTGCATAATACTCTTTTCATTTTGTTGAAATTTTCCCTTGCCTTTTCTATTCTAACTTTCATTTCCTGGGAATAGTCGTTTGTGGAATTGATTATCGTACCGAGGTATGTATATTTTTCGTTCGACACTGGTGCCATTAATGGTAAGACTCTCTTCGTTTCGTGGAGTTTTCGATATTCTCATGAATTTGGTTTTTTTTATGTTAATTGATAAACTGTATTCCTCGTCATACTCGACTATCTTGTTCATCAGTCTTTGAAGATCTTCTAGGTTATCTGCTATTATGACAGTGTCGTCCGCATACCTGATATTATAGATCGATATTCCGTTTACTTTTATTCCGGCTGTTTCTCCTTCAAGAGCTTTCTTCAGTATTTCTTCTGATTATGCATTGAAAGGGAATAGTGATAATACACAACCTTGCCTCGCTCCTCTTCTGATTTGAATTTTTTCCGAGAGATGATCGCTGACGCGTACTTTTGCTCGTTGTCTATAATAAAGGTTTACAATTACTCTGAAATCATTAAAGTCAATATGTTTTGCTTTAAGGACAGTCATAAATTGTTTGTGTAGGACTTTGTCGAACGCTTTATTTTAATCGATGAAACATATAAACAAATCTTGGTTGACATCCATGCACCTCTGGATCAACACATCGAGCGAAAAGAGAGCTTCGCGTGTTCCTGAGCCTTTGCGAAATCCAAATTGGGTTTCATCAATATCCATGTTTAATTTATGATATACGCGATTCTGGATGACTTTCAGGAGTAACTTCAACGTATGCGACATCAAATTAATTGTGCGGTGATCAGCTTATTCTCTGACATTTGTCTTCTTGGGAAGACAGACAAAGATTGAGGTAAGCCAGTCTGTGGGTATGTCACCTGTCTTGCATATTCCGTTGAAGAGTTTCACCAATATATCCATATGTTTTGTCTCTATCATTTTCAGTATTTCTATGGGGTCAGGTCCAGGGCTTCTTCATTATTTTGAGAGCGTATGATATTTCTTCTTGTGTGATTTACGGACCCATTTCTTTTAGCCGAATTTCTATCTGGTCTTATTCTCTGCGTTCATCAGTAAATAATTCCTCAATATATTCTCTCAATCTTTCAGTTTGGTCCTCTAGCCGTGTTATAGAGTTTCTGTTTTTGTCAAGGACTATACTCGAAGGAATTTGTCTTTTCAACCCTGCCAACTCTTTTATTTTCTTGTTTAGATTAAATTGAATCGTACCTACTTTGCAAATCTTCGATCTCTTTACATTTCTCTTCATAGTAGATTTCCTTGGCCTACCTTATCTTTCTTCTGATCTCGTAGTTTATCTCCCTGTATTTGTGATGGTTAGTATTTTTGAAATTTCTCCTTTCTTCCATCATGTTCAGTATATTATCAGTCATCCAGTTTTATCTCTTCTTTGTGTGGTTTATCAATATCTCCTTGCATGGATCAAGCAGGCATTGCTTTAGTGATTTCCATTGTTCCTCAATATCATTGCTGTTCATATTTATTGTATCAAGGTTTTCGTTCAACCGCTTCTGGAGACTTTCCATTAATTCAGGTTTTTTAAGCATTTGCGTGACTAAATTGGACATTTTCTTTGTTTCTTCATATTTTTGAGTCTGAGTGAGACATTAGCAATGAGTGGATTGTGATCGGAGGAAACATCTGCTGCGGGGTATGCTTTCACCGATTTAACTGAGTTAAGGTACCTCTCATCGATCATGATATAGTCTATCTGGTTTCTGACGATTTTTTCCGGTCTATCTGCAGATGATCGCCATGTATACGATGATCTTTTAGGCAGTTTGAAGAATGTGTTAGTAATTATGAGGTTATACTCTTGGAAGAATTTCAATAGTCGATCCCTTCTTCCATTACATTCCCCTAAACCATAATATCCTACATTCCGCCCACGTTGTCTTTCGCAGATCTTTGCATTGAGATCGCCCAGGATTATGTTGATTTCTCTATGTTTAGTTATTTTCAGAGCTTCCTCGATCTGCTGGTAAAACATTTCTATTTCGTCCTCGTCTCCATCTGTTGTAGGAGCGTATTAAGTTCAGTCTAGCGTGCGATGTCCTTAGCTGCAGGAGCTTTACTCTTTCGGAGATCGGGACAAAACCTTCTACTGCTCTATTGAACTCTTTGGTGACTAGAATTGCGACACCATGTCTATGTTGGCCATCATTGTTTCTGGAGTAATATATTGTTCCATGGTCTGTCGAGAATTGTCCTGAGTGGGGCCATCTTGCTTCGCTTACTCCCAGTTTGTTAATATTGAACCTTTTCATTTCCTGGATTACATTATGGGTTTTACGAGATTAAGACATGCTCTGCACATTCCATGTACCAATGCGCATGTTGGTCAATTTTGAGTTTTTCTTTTTTGTTTGATTGGCAAGGATTTTACTCGTTGACGACCTGATAAGCCTTCTCTACTCTTCCCCTGCCGGATCTTGGATGCCGAGGACCATGATCAGTATTTTTTCTTTATTGGTTTCAATCGCTATGATGATTTTACTAGGGATATATTGCCTTTCTCATCGCATTACGGAAGCCAGAGATACCGATGCCCTCCGTTATTCAACATTGAGCCATACCAGGATTCCAAAGTATAAAATAAAAAAAACTGCACAAAGAAGAAAAATCCGCTAGACCTATAGTATCATATATAAATACACCTTCAGGTAAATTAGCAAAATTGTTAAATCAGAAATTTATTGAACTCACAAAATACCGTTCCAAACACACCATTTTGAATTCTACTGATCTTGTACCATCACTTTCTAGGCTCGAGAACACACAAAATATCAAATTATTTTTATTTGATAGAGAGAAAATGTATCCAAATATTCCTACAGATGAATGCCCTCCAATATTCAGAGAAATATTTTCCAAGAATAAGACGCTGCCACACTTTGCTGATGAGTTTTGTAACCTTCCAAAAACTTGCCTATCTCAAAATTATTTTTAATTTCAATCAAAATTTCACCAACAAACATCAGGACTTCCCACAGGATCACCTCTCAGCCCCCTTTTGGCCGATATATTCATGGCTAACATAGAAAGAACAGTAATATTAAATGGCCACTTAGCGAAGAAACATAAAATGTTTTGGTACCGATATGTAGACGATATTTTGGTAAGTTCACATGGCTCAAAGAGGCAAATTGATAAAATTCTACAATTTATGAATGAAGTTCAACATTAAATTTACAGCAGAAATAAAATTTAATAACTCAATTAATTTTTAGACCTAACAATAACAAAATCGACTAATAATTTCATATATAACATCTACAGAGAAGAATCCTTCATAGACTTAACTATTCCCATGAACTCATTCAATCATTTAAATCACAAATTAGCAGCTTATAATTCAATGATCCATAAAGCCTTTTCCATTCCACTGTCACCGACGAACTTTAAAACTGAAATAAATACTATCAGAAAAATTGTCGTAAATAACAAAATTCCTCTCAAATTCATAGACGAAATTGTCCAACGTAAAGAAAAACATCAAACAACACGATTATTATATTCCATAAAAGATACTTGTTTAAAAAAGATATGCTATTTTTAACTACGCTGGTCCTCTTTCCTATAACTTTAGCAACTATTTTTCCAAATTTAAAATAACCATCTCTTTTTCGAGAGGTCTAAACTTGGGCAGATTATTATTCAATGCTAAACAAAAACAGACAAGTTCAAAAAATCAGGAGTTTGCATTGAGTGTACGGCAGCTTATGTTGGGTAGACTGGTAGGAATTTCGAAACCAGATTAAAAGAACACTTATCCTCTGATAATAATTCTTCTCCGATATGTGAACATATAAAAATCACGAAACATTCAATATCATTAAATAATATCAAAGTTCTTCATAATTGCGACAAAAGACAGGAAATGAATCTGTTGGAATGTTTGGAAATCAATAAACTTTGTGGAAACCCAAGTAAAATCACTTTTAATAGTCATCTGGACATCAAAACATCTCCACTACTAAAGTTGTAATCAGTCTGGTATCTATATAAGTAACTTCGTTTTCTGTAGTTGACCACTTGAAAATGACTTGACTTTTTGATAATAAAAGTGTGGAAAGTATAAAATATATTCTATTTCATCTTCGTTATTAATGCTAACGATTCAGGGATGCACTGGAACACCCACAAAAAATGCAACAATCAGTGAAACCATTTAGTTCTTTCGTTCAGTTCAATGAAGTACACACATACCGAATATATACAGGCTATTCCATCTCAAACGAGCTAAATTCGCTGGAACAAGTCGATTGATCTGGTTTAGGGGACATATTTTGACGTACAGGGTGCGGCACAGAAACTTGCTGATTTGTAACGGTCGACTTGTCGCAAGGAGTGGGGGAAACAGACGAGTTCAATGAAATTGGAGAAGGGAAGTCCTGAAGTTTTGTTTCTTTCCTCTTCAGTCGCCATCATGCATTGAAGGAAGCAGCAGCGTGCGTTTGCCTGCGAGACTTACTTTTCCAACGGCTGTTACATTATCCCCACTCAACGTGCCTTCCGTACTCAGTTCAATATTAATCCTACAGCTCCGGTGCCTGGACGGCAATCAATTGTTTCGCAGGTGAACACATTCAGGGAGAGTGGAAGTGTAGCAAAAACCGGTTCAGGAGGTCATCAGACGGCCAGAACTCCAGAAAATGTTGAAAGAGTAAGAGAGTCATTCGTCCGATCTCCTCGGCGTTCGGCGCGGAAACATGCAACTGCTCTGGGGTTATCTGACCGCACTGTGAGACGAATTCTTCACCAAGACCTCAATTTCCATCCCTACAAAATGGCTTTTATGCAGGCACCGAATGAAAGCGATTTTAATGCCCGCCGAAATGCATGTGAAGCACTCGGTGAAAACCTGAATCACAACTCGCTCGTATCTACAGTGATGAAGCTCACTTTCACTTTCACAATCAAATCCGTCATCTATACTGTTCGCCCACGGACCCTAGTTCATCTAAAGGACAACATTCGGAAAGCCATCGCCGACATACCCGTTGATATGCTCGAAAGAGTTCATCAGAACTTCAAGAATCGCATAGCTCAGCGCATTGACAATGGAGACCGTCACTTGTTCGATGTCATTTTTAAAAAAGTTTAATAAATAAATTCAGAGAATGTAAGATAATATGTAAAACGAATTATAACATTATCTCTAATATTTTTGTTTTTATTAACCTTTTAAATCAGCAAGTTTCTGTGCCACACCCTGTATATTTGAGGGTTCAACTCACAGCCCCCTAAGTAGGCGAGCGCTTCAACCCCTAAAAATTGAATAGGGCGAAGAAGTCGGGCGATACCTCATTTTAAAGATCTTCAAAGCCACTGTATAACAGTGTATGATAGAAATAGTTTGACAAGCCTATTTCGAAAAAGTTAATCTTAATATCGAACACCACCTCGAATATTTTGACTATTTTCAACATTATTGTAAAAAGGAGAAAGAAATCGATTTGTCTTTTGTTGGCGAACCTTTCGAGTGTTGTTAGCACTTGCCAACCAGTAACTTTATTTACCATAAGGTTTTGGATGATGAGGAAAGTAGGTTTTGTTGTAATGTCTTTTGACTGCCCTTACAAACTACAACAATCAAAAAAATAATTTATTGTTTTATTTTAGTTGCAATTCTTTCTCATTTGATGAGAAAAATTCTCCCAAACTATGTATAATTGAAGAAATTAACGAAAACATTTATTTTTAATTTTTGTTTATATAAGTAGGAATTTATCCGTTAATCCGTTTGTTCGATCATTTGATGCATTTTGAATCATTCATTGACATTGATGAGGTTAGAATTTTAAGAATAAATTATGTTTTACACATTGCAAGAACGTGTTTAGCTGATAAGCTTTCATCACCAAAATCAAAATTGTGCCCAGATATTTAACCAAAAATTTTTAAAATTAATCCTAATTCACCATGAATACGTCATGGAATTGATCAAAATTTACTGAGATGGGTCCAATAATGAAGAGAAAAGGGCGCCGGTAGGAATTGTGAATGATAAAGCAGCAGCTGGGCGGTATTGGGACATGTTTAACTTATACCAAACACGCAAAGACAAGTTCCATCCGTACAAAATTGATTTGATTCATGAATTTAATTATGATGATTTGGATCGAAGGTGAGAGTTTGCGGAATTATGGCCAAGCATATCAACAATAACTGGTATTTCTTGTACAAGGTTTTTTTTTTCTGACGAATCTACTTTTTCACTTAAGGAGAGCTAAACCAGCATACCTCTTAATTTTGGACCGATAAAAATCGTCTTGTTTTTTGGGAACCCCACACTAAATATCCTCAAAAGCTAATTGTTTCGGTTGGAATTCTGGGAAACCACCTAATTGGACCTCAGTTTATTCCTTGTAAGTTAAATATCAAAATATTTCTGGATGTACTGGAAAATGAGCATGATCCATTGATATCAGAAAAACTAGAAAACGATTCACTACTAATCGAACAGCTACTGCATTTTAAACAAGACGGAGCTCATTCTCATTATGGTGCACCTCTTTGCCCATGCCTATTCGCAAAATATGTTGGTTGTTGAATTGGAAGAAGAGGTCGTATGGGATGGCCTGCTCGATCTCCTGACCTGAACCCTCTAAAGTTTTACTTTAGGGGTCATCTTGAGTCCATAATATGCTGAGCAATGTTAAAGGCAGTTTACTGTCAAGATTAATTTGTTGTATGGGAGTAAATGGAGAACAATTTGAGCCTTTCATTAGAAAACATTTGATTGCATTTATGTTTCATTCTAAACTTAGAAAAATAAAACCTTTTTAAGATTTCAGATTGCTGTAGTTAACAAGAAAATCTCTTCATTATATTTTTTTCAATAATTTTGCAAATAACCCAAATACTCATGGTGGTTCGTTTGAGATAATGAATGATTTTTTGCGGAAAAGATTCGTCAAAATCTTTTTTCTCATACACCGTTCTGAAGAGGCTTCGAACAACTTTCAAATGAAGTATCGCTTGCCTTTTTTAAATTTGAGGGTGTGAAGTGCCCCTACTTAGGGTGCTTCTGGTAATTGAGAATCTCTAAATCATTGAATATTTATTGCTTTTTTGTGGAATGAAATGTCGCGCATATATTGATATATTCACGCAGACCAATTTTCATGACAGTCTTTTGAACGGTATACAAAAAATGCACTGCAGCACGAACCGGAAGCAAGTGAAAGTTCTTATATCAGAATGTCTATGTATACCGTATTTAACGATATAATAGTAGATCTACTGCATCAGCTAGGGAGGGTTGGATTTAAATAATTTTCACATGATTCTTCCTAATTAGACCATGTTTGAGTTATTCATTTCAAAATGTATTAAAATCGTCTTTCATGTCTCTAAATATAAAGTGTTCCATTTGAAAATAAAAATATTAAGATAGAAACCTGAACAAAATTTGTTTGATATCCATTACAGAACACACTGTATAGCTGCGTCAATAATTACTCCATGTTTATGAGTAAGAAAAGAAAACCAAACGGGTTATATATATACATATATATATATATATATATATATATATATATATATATATATATATATATATATATATATATATATATATATATATATATATATATATATATATATATATATATATATATATATATATATATATATATATATATATATATATATATATATATATATATATATATATATTAACATTTATACATAATGAGAAGCATAGGTAATAAATAGGCTTCATTCGCAAAATAAAAAGCTTTTACAATATACTTTTGAAAATTTCATATTGTATTTCCATTCATAAATTTTCTGCAATACAGCAGTATCTAATAATATGGCACGCATCCTACTCGATATGCATACAATACCTACAATTTAAATATATCGAATGAATTTTCCAATTATGTTAAATTCCAATGAGATTAAATAACTTCAAATTATGAATTATTTCAGGTCTCCGAACTATTAACCCGAAAGACTTCCGAAGACATTCGAATAGTGACACAAAGCCCAATCGTGTCGACCGTGAAAAGCAATCAAAATATAACGAACATTAACATTACATCGCACCAATCAGGACCTGAATCTCCTAGTGGAAGTAGCAGTTCCAAAGATATTCAAGTTTTCCAGAAAGGGCCACAAGTAACAGCCTTGGTAGCAAATATTCCTGGCTTGGATGTCAACCGAGATAATCACACGTCTCTACCAATAAGATCGAAAAGTAGTTTATCTAATGTTTCTAATACACATATATCAACTTCAAGTCATCAAACAACAGATAATCATAACTGCCACAAGAGTCATAGACATAAGCACAAAAGCAGAAATGGAATGTCATCTTCATGTAGCACACAAACGTTAGACCAAACGAACGACAAAATAACCTACAGAAAACATTCCCACCATCACCACCATTACAAAGAAAAAGACTACAATTCGGAAACTAACTCTGCTGTAGAACAAATCACGAGATACAACAAGAAAAACTTGGAAAACGGACATAGATACTCTCCAGAGAAAGTAACCAACCCAAATAACATAATGGATCAGAGTTACCAGAAAGCTACGAAGATTGTTCACGATCTCACGAGAAGAAGTGATGCTACGTCATACGAAAAACATAGGCAAAAATGTCTTATGGCTTCAGAAAAATACAATGGAGATATTTTGAAACACTACAACGCAAGAAAATCAACTTCTGTACTAGACTTTCGATCTGAAATCCACATTGGTCCGAAATATCCAGACTGTAAGAGCACCGAAGAATTGAATGGAAATGGTCATGATGTCAGCAACCACAGACAGAGAATGCATAATTCACATAGTATGAAATCGCTGGATTTTGATAGTGACTGCAATTCTACCAAAACGAATGGAAAACTCTCTTCCTGCAATAAATCTATCGATTATACCTCGGAACCATTAGATAATAATAAGAAACTAAGTAACTATTACGTTGATCAGCAGAAATCTCGTCCAATGCCTCCCAAGAAGCCGTTAAGGTTGTCTTTACACAAAGCACACAGCCTACAATCCGTGGAAACGGGTCCCAATGATTCTGGTAGCAAAGAATCAAGAAAATCTCTAAAACGATCATATAAAGGTGAAATGTCTTCAAATTTACGGCTAAGTGAGGCTAATTCCGATTATAGCAGTCACAATAGCTCTTCATTAAAATGGAATTTTGGACAAAACCAGAGAATAATGGAAAATGGCGTAGAAATGACTGGAAGTTGGTGCTAAGCGCTATCAGAGCAATCAATGAATTTAAATGAAATTTTAGTGATGTACAAATTATTATTTAGGTGAAAATTTTATTTATATTAGATCACATGCTATAATAAATGAACTGATTTGGAAATATTTTTAATTTATTTTAGTATGTTATGGACCAAATGATTGAGAATGCATCATTCAGTCAGATCCGTATGATAAATGTTCAATATAAGGCAATATGCTAAACTATTGAAATAATTTAATTTATAGAAAATTTGCATCTTGGTCGGAATAATGTGTTTTATTCAATCATTTTAATGTTGATATTTCATTAGTAAAAATCTGTGATGAAATAGTATTACTATTTCTAAACGAAGTCAAATTTCTGTGTTTGAATTATTGAGGTTATTTCTTATAAACGTAATAAAAACAAGTACTGTTTTTGAGGAATTTTACTGAATCATTGTGATTCGTAACGTAACTTTTTTATCAGTATTCAGTATTTAGTGGTGCTAATATACAAAAGTATTTACACATCATATCACAGAAACATATCACTAAAAATTACAAACGACCCTGATATCCCTTCAAAAGCACACACAGTCTTATACAAACATTCTATAATTGAAAATTTCTTGATTTTATTTTAAATGATGCCACAGAAAGTCTAAGCATACAAACAGGTAAAACATTATATAATTTGCAACAAAGTATGGTCCATTCTGCGACCTCCCCAACCTATAAAACGGGATTCTTACATTACTTTTACCTCTGATACTATAGGAATGAAACTGGCTATTTAAAGTAACTAATTTTTGGTTTTTATAAGAATAGAGTAGACGCTCAAGTACAAACAAGCTAGGGAGAGTCAGTATATTCAGTTTCCTGTAAGAATTTTTACAACAATCTCTTCAGCCCACTCCACCAACAATTCTCAGCGCTCGTCGTTTCATTGGGAAAACCCGATCAAACTCACTGCAATTTCCTCACACCAGGATAGTGTATCTCAAATGTGTCTCAATAAGGGTAAAATAGGCAGTTCTCAGTATCCTTCTAGATAACTTCGCAAGAGAAATGGATTCTTGCAATTTTTTTAGCAAGCACATCACAATGAACCCCCCAAGTGAGACGCGATTCCAATTGAACACCCAAAAAAAGAACATTTTCAGCCTCAAGAGCTCTAACACCAAACACAACTCTCTCAGTCTTGTTGTTGTTCATGCTCAGTAAATTACCCGAAAATCATTCCAAGGCCCTCGACTCCGTATACGCAGCTTCCGTATCTTCAGCTTCCACCAAACTATCATCATCATCAGCACACAGAATGTGAAAGCAGCCGCTCAGGTAATCCAGGAAATCATTAATAAAGCTGAGAAACAATAAAGGACCCATCACAGAACCCTGTGGTACTCCAACTTCAACTCTCCCCTTACCCGCGAAACTGCCATTCACTAAAACCGTTTCAACTCTATCAGTTAGAAATGAGGAAATAAGTTTACAACTATTTGTATCAAACCCATACCGAGAAAGCTTCCGCATCAGAACCGAGTGAGCCACACAATCAAAGGCCTTAGTAAGGTCCAAGAACAGAGAGAGTGAATAAAAACCTAACTCAAAATGGTTGAGCCCGTTATTGATGAGCTCGAGAATGGCATCCGCTTTGTTACGTGATTTTCTGAAACCGAAATGATGCTGTGAAAAAAGCATATTTTTTTCAAAGTAACAAACTATTTGATTACAAAGAATTTTTTTTCAGAAACCTTTGGAAATATCAGCACTAATGAGATAGGACGATAGTTGGATACATCATTAGTATCTCCTTTCTTAAAAACAGGAATCACTTTTGAAACCTTTAATACTTCCGGAAAAATGCTATCAGCAATACATTTGTTAATAAGATGTGTTAGCGGATACACAACACTATTGAAATTTCTTTTTAGCAACACCACGGAAGACCATAGAAGTCTAAAGCCCTGCTATTCTTGAGAGATTTGATCGTGTCTCTCACCTCTATAAAACTAACCTCCCTAAATAAGAAGTTTAGTCCAGGAGGCAACTCTTTCTTGAATATTTCATCCGAAGAAAAATTCTGAGGTCTAATATTACCAATGACCTTATTAGGTACATTGATGAAATGTTCACTGAACTCATCGGCTTTGTAATTGATCGTCTTTTTAGAATCAATGAGATTTCACATAGCTTTTTGAGGATTAGAGGAACCAAGTATCAAGTTATCATTAGCCTTAGTTTTTGCTGTTTTAATTGCTAATCTATATTTGAGTTTAAAACTGTTACGTATATACTTGAGCTCATCAGTCCGATAAAGCTCGAAAAGATCGTTAAGAAGTGAGAGATGAGATCTCATACCTCTCAGTTGATCATTAAACTAATGAGCATCGATCGAATTCGCACGTACTCTTGACTTTACCTCAGGAAAGGCTATTTTAATGCGTCAACAAAATTCTGATGGGAAACATTGTAGGCCTCATTGGTTCCTACGCTATCGGACCTTATGAAATCCCAGTTACAGTTTTCTAAAATGGAATGAAAGCTACTGAATCCCTTCCCAGTCAAAGGCCTATAAACTCTAGTATCTGCGTTTAGATTACGTATCTGTGCTTTATGGTCAGAGAATTCACAGTTCAGTACATCTACTCTGTCATTCAATGCATCAAAATTTGAGAAGATATTATCAATACAGTTTGCACCCCTGGTGGGTTCGAAAATTTTTTGTTGAAAACCATACGAGTTGAGGAGGTCACACAGTGCACCTGAACACCTTTCTGAAACATTGAAATGAACATTAAAAACACCGCATAATAATACTTCATCTGTGGACTTGAAAAGATTAAAAACAGATACCTAAAAATCTATTGAAATTACCCGCAGGAGATCTATAAAAACGAAGAATAAAAATGTTGATGTCAATAAGTTTAATGCCTGAAACTTCACAATGAAGCTCTCCAGGGTAGTGAGCTAAGTGATCCAGATTTAGGAATGTTTTTTGTCTAGACAATATTGCAACACCTCCATCTTTTAATATTCTGCGCCCAAACACTGAGGCAGTTTTCCACCCATCAATAGATAGATGGTCAACACACGAAACACTGAGAAAATGCTCTGACAAACATATAACATCCGGACGATCATTGTCACTTGAAAAGACCTCTAGAAGATTGAATTTATCACAGAGACCCTGAATATTCAAATGAAGTAGAGAAAAAGGTACCTCCTCTGTCAGCTCAATATTATAATTATTGGTCTTGATCAGTTGTCCCTCTTCATCATCGTTCTTCCTTGAAAAAACCTTGTAACAAGTGCACCTTCAGGCCAGGCATTCACGTTTTGTGCTAATTCAAATTTATTCTCATCGAGAGTCACCCGGAATGATGCATAACTGTCAGGGTGCTTGGATACCAACTTTTCACAAGTTGTGCTATCACCGATATTTGTCTTCACCATCGTACAGAAGTCCTCAAGGCTAGTATTAGGACTTATTCTGGTCACAAGAAGCATAATTTTTTTTGGTCTTGGTAAGGATGCTTTAACCGACACCTCCTTAGCCTCACCAGTGATACACCATCTATTTCTCCTGTTTCTCCTATGTTTAACAATCCTTAAACTATCATTTCCATCATCATCTATATATAGTTGTCATAATTTCTGTACATTCATTCGTCTGAAGAAGCTACGGTGTAGTGAAACGCGTTACGAATCACAATTATTCAGTAAAATTCCTAAAATAAACATTACTTGTTTTTATTATTGATAATGGAATTCTACCAAGTAAAAGCCTCCCAAATTCAAATCTTATAAACGTAGTTAGGCTAAGTTAGGTTAGTTTCAGCACTACTGCAACAAACTAAAATTTCAATATTATCAGAGGTGAGGGGGTGACTTTCCACAATTTTATATATGGAGGGGGAACAGGTACAAAATTTGTTCGGATTTCAATTCCTTAACTGCCTAAAGAAAACTCAGCTTAACTGGGTGACAGGTTTGTAAAAAAAGTAATAATCTATGGGTTGCTGCTTCATGGGCATATCAATCAGTTGACACTGATATCGATTATAATAATACAAAGTAATAACATTTAATTTTATGAATTTTATGTTCAAGAAGTAAATGCAAGTTCCTTCAACAAGTTTTTCTTTTATGTTGGTTGTCATGTTTTGATCGTATCTAGGAAATTTTAACTACACTGCGCCAAGAAATCTAATATTAAATTTCTTTTTCGAAAGGCAACTAATTATTAACAATTACCCCCGCAGAATTTGCTGGAGCCAGTGGTGTTAGATAACCTATGTTAGACTTATATAAGAATAGGCCAAAGGATTGGGTTATTCCATTTCACTATTTCCAGAATGAATTGCAGGTACTAGGAGGACTGGTAGTCCTGAAAAGAATCATGGACAAGTACGAGGTCGAGCAACAACGGCGATCCATGACCGTTATTTTAGAATTTTCTTGTTGAGACATCGGTTCGTTCCAGCTAGCCACCTTCAAACACAGTTTCGACAGAACAGTGGAGTACAAATTAGCACTGAAATAATATGACAATGTCTCAGGGAATTTAGTCGAAGCTCAAGGTGTAGCTCTAACCGCAGCACATCAAAGAGCGCGATTGAATTTCGCCAGGGAACATCAATTGGTTAGCAACTGACTGGAGGAGAGTTTTGTTCACGGATGAGTTGAAATTTCGTCTTTTTCATTGCGGTCAACGTTCTCTAGTGTACAGACGTCGAATTGGGAGATACGCCTTAATACCTTTTTACCTACCTTTGATTTTGTAGGAAGTTCAGTGACGGTATGGGTAGAAATTTCTTCGAACTCCTGCATTGATCTGGTTATCGCAAATAATGAAACCCTGAATGCTCAGATGTACGTTACACATATTTAAGAAGAACTTAATGCACCATTTGCGGTAATCATGCGTGAAAACTTCTTTTTTAAGCCTGATAACACCAAATCTCATTAGGCTTATATTGTTAGGAACTACCTTCAGCATCAATTCCATCGCGAAGTTCAGACCTCAATTCCATCGAACATGTCTGGAACATTCTCAATAGATGATCAAGAACCCAACAAAGCCAGCTAGTTTATGAGATTCGGAACAGTCTAATCGAAATTTGGTTCGAAATGAATCAGAATACTATACTGTCATTGATTTGACTTCAAATGAAATTTAAGATGTCATGCATTAATCCTCGACAGGGAGAGGAAATATCCGGTATTAACAGGTTTTTAGGGATTTTGATTCTTTCCAGAAAGTTTTCAATTTTTTATTATTAATTTTATTTCAAATTCTATTAGTACCATTCCTTAGTGCTGCTAGAATAATTCTTTAACATATCTAAATTTCTTCTTCTGAATGAATTTTCGATGTTGTGTGGTTTATTACTTTCTAAAGAATGAATCAAAAAAAAAAAGAATTTCATTTCGCTCAAGAATAAAGTTAACTGGAGCACCCCATTTGGTATGTTCACAGTGACTTTGTCGTGAGAAAAGAATTTACGGGAAGTATAGACGGTTCTGAAAGGGTCGTAAAAATATTTTCGATGACCATCGCTTTAAGTATCAAGAAAGTAAGTACACTCGAAAAAGCACTCAAAGCAAGATCATATCATCTTCTTGAACTTGTTAAGTTAGGTTTAAGCATAATAACTTTTTCAACAAACTAAACCTTCAAGATTATCAGAGCTAATGGGGTGACCTTCCTCAATTATATATCGAGAGAGAAGAGGTTCAAAATTGATATTATTATAATTATTGTCGGAAACAAAACTTGTCAGTTAAATTGGACGACAGAATTGTAAAAACTCACACCCAGTTGAAAAAGTTTTATCGAAAGCATTATTCAATCATGAAGTAATTATCTATGGAACTATGTCTCTTAGTATATCAACCAGTTGACAACATTGATATTGATTATGAAAATGCAAAGTGTTAAAATACAGAGTAAAATTAAATTTTTGTTCGAAAAGAAGGTACTTATGTTCTGATCTTGTCTACAAAGTTTGAACTGAAAGATTATTTCGCTCTCGACAGGCGACACAGGTTTAAATTTGGCATAAACCTAATTTTCGGTATGGGTATGTATGAACTACAAAAATATGTATGAGAAGATATTGCTACTTTACCGTTAATCGCATTTACACGCAATCAGTATATTGCTTTAGTAGTGTTCAACATAATCAGTTAGTGCTGGAAATCCTTATTCCGCTAATTATCTGTATGTCTTATATGAGTAAAAATAAAAACGACATAATTATCGAAAAGCATTTTTATAAAATCTTTAGTTGCCATGGAAATTTTTCATCTAGTAAAGTTAACTCTGATGGAGAAATCGGCATTATTTTTTGGCATTAAAATTATCAGCCAAGCTATATATGGATATGAGAATTCCCAATAATTTTGAAATGCATCCTACATAGACATTTGTCTAGGAAATTTTCTAAGGAATTGCTCTTTATATTTTCTGATGTCTTTTTTGCGCCTTTTTTGCATCTTCACTTGTAAGTCCAATAGCTATACACATATTTTATACAATTTTATATTGGTGGATTAAAATCTTTTGTAGGTAATAGGCACGTTGAACAATGCGTAATCATGAAGAAATATTTTGACTGTATGAAGGAAAACCTTTTTAAGTTTTTCAACATTCACCTTGTAACTACAAGACAAAACTTTTAATTTCGTGTGTAGGTGACAATGAGATTTAAATTGACGCCAGTGATTTTTGATATCTCTTCCCTGGACATCCGTTGATGTCCATCCTACTTGTCTCGATTTGTCAACATGTAGTGCAAGTGTCATCAAGAATTCTTCTCGTATACTTTTCTCTTCAGCAGCGGCAAATTCTATATCCTTTTAGATTGCCACTTGACGAATTTTGATTCGTATGCCAAATGCAAGACGCATCTAGCAAATCTGATCTAGGCGTGAAGTGACGATGCTCCATACTCCAGGCTCTCTTCTTCAACTTGTTTTTTTAGACGAACATTCTTTTTGTTAAATTCTTAAGAAAATGCACCACACAACTATGGTCAGTTTGAGTATTTTTTTACGCATCAATCCTCAGTTTCTCTCGGGAAAAGCTGAAGTATTTGATTCTACAAATCTGAAGCTTCTTGTCGAAATATCTTTCGTGCTCCCAATGGAGTCTCAAAGGCAAAGTATGGTTGAGAAAAAGGGCGAGGATTTTGCCAAATGAGCAAAATATCGGAAAAATTGATATCACCATGATGTTTTCATCTGAAGATCATTTCACTTGAAACTTCTATTTATATTGAGAATGACTACCTGACCCGCCACATCCCCCCACTTTCAGATGAGGTACCAATTTTTCCCTCTGATTACAGGTTAAATGTGAAATAATTTGTTTTGAAGACAGCAGCAGTCTTTGAGCAGTATTGTCCAAAAGTCCTTGAAGGTAACCCCCGCCTTTACTTCAGTGCATAATGTTCCTTGAGGATAATATTATTTTGCTTCAGTGATTACCTCATATGTAAGATATAAATTACATTTCAATTCTAATGCCGATTTATGTAACATTATACTGAATCTGTGTGAGATGACTCTCAATTACCAAAGTCAAGACCTTTTCTGGACTGTACGTTGCATATATATATATATATATATATATATATATATATATATATATATATATATATATATATATATATATATATATATATATATATATATATATATACCCATGGAAATATATTTTATTTGTTTTGATTCATAGATTTCCCCGGTTCACGGTACTTCATTTGCGCAGCAAAGGCTAACTCTGCAGGAGTCAAATCCTTCCGCACGCCTTCGTTTTTTCTACGTTTAGTACGTTGAGCACAGTCAGCAGTCCTCAACGGAGCGCCCTCTCGAGCCACTCCTCCTCATCCGCTCAGAGTTAGGCACATGAAATAATATAAAACTGGCTCACAAATCCTTTATTTGCAGTTTCCCAACTCTCAAATTTTCTGCCTTATTTTTCAAGCTTATGCTATACCATCTTGCTCAAGAGACTCCTTATATCTGTTAGTAGATCAGGAATTCTCAAAGCATTTTTAACTTTGTTACACAAATGACCCATTCTATTACCATCATTCTTAGAGCTAGACTCTGGGTCTCTGCTTAAACAGATTTCTTCATTTGTAGATCCTGTGAAGAATCAACAGCTAACAGCCATAACAACATACACCGACATGGAATTGGGTTTATCAAACGAATAAATGTTGTTTAGCTGTATACTCAATATGGTCTTGTTCGAGACTCAACACTACAATGCTTGTAATTGCATATTTACTCAAAACGTCGCAATTGGTCGCATAAACTAGTCATTTTGAATGTTTGAAGACATGATGTGACAGAAAATGAAACTCTTATTCTATGAGCAGTAATATTCATACCAAAAATCCACTGCTTCAAGTGAAAAAAAAAATAAAAAAAGATCTAAGAGTCAAATTTTGAATTATTATCTTATATAAATTAAAATCTGTTACCTCCTGGAAGTGTATCTATCATTCAAACACCAATAGTTATACCAAAAGCCACAAATACATTTTCCTTAAATTCGTCCTTTAACTCAGTGAAATTCATTCACCGCTCAGCATGTCAAACATTGAACTGACTCATGCGCGTTTGATCTCTAGGTTTATGCGAGCACAGGTAGCTGGCCAAATCCTTTGTTAAGTAATAAAATACGACATATAAGGGTTTTGTAGTATTTCAAAATTTTTAACGAATATCAACATTTATCGATTTTTGCCTGAGGCGTTATTTGGCGTACTCTACGATTTATTACTTTTGAAAAAATTGATCAATTTCGCATTCAATTTTTCTGAAAATAAAGTTAAATAGGATTTTCAAAATGTTTAGAGTGACTTAGAACTTTTTGATGGATAAGCATTTACGAGAGGTATAGGCGTTGCTAAAAGGGTCCTGAAGGTGTTGTCGATGTAGGTCGTTTTGGGCGTCCAAAAAGAGAATCTGTACGTACACTAGTAGCATGGTTATTCCATCTCTTTAAACTCGTGAATGAATAGTGATCTCTGACATTTCCTGCATATTTAATACATAATGAAATGGAGTATAGACCTACGAAATTTTGCATGCATGAAAATTTCATAATTTTCAAGGTATTGGCAAAACGTATGATAATCAGCACGTTCCACAAAAACCATAATAATTTTTCGAGGTTTTAACTACAATTTCTAACGGTTCGGAAACTTTATGAACTAAACGATAATATTCGTATTATTTTTTGGAACTAATCGACTTTCAACAAAAATGGCGAAGGAGCTAAGTGTCTAACACACAGCACAATGCCCTCATATTCAATCGAAATTCGAGACAAAAGTCATATGATACCATTGAATTTGGTAGTTTTCAATATGTAATTTGCGTTTGACTTTTTGTAATCACTATAAACTAAACGATAATATTGGTAAAATGATTTGGAACTGACCCACTTTTAAAAAAATGATGAAGGAGCCTTACATCTAACTATCTAGCACACTGCTTTCATAATCAATCAAAATTCGAGACAGTAGTAGTAATATGACACCATTATATTCGGATAATTTCATAATGTTAGTTTTGTTTGTCTTTTTGTGAATGAATGTGCTCGTCCAACCAAAAATTTTGATCAAAATTCGATGTGGAAAATGTACGTACATTGGAAGCCGCTTCTGTTTCTAGGATTTATATTCTGGACCGTTTTGTTTTCGACAGATGTTTTGAGACGACAGAAAATTTTTGAATCATACGTTCCAGGTATGTACCATTACAAACACCTCAAAAAATCTAGGGATACCTATACAAATGAATAAATCCTGAATAATTTTTTTGCGCTGGTCTCTAATCAGTGAAGAAGAAAGGATTTGAAAAACATCAAATTATATTCAACGCCTTTAGAAGACCAGTTGAGATAATCATGAAGAAAAAAATTAAAATCGAAAACTTACATAGAGAGAAAAGATCGAAATAATTTTATTTTATACAGTCGGATATTTTGAATATGCAGAAGTCCCATTTCTGTCATTGATGACACTTTGGCAATAACTTAGCATACTCAAGATCGAATTACTCAGGTGAACAATGATTTTGGTGCTGCAAAATATAATGCAGATTTTGAACATATTCGGTACCCTGACTGATATACTGTAAAATTATGGAAACTTTCGCCTGAAATCCTGAACCGTAAAACTTTTTTATAAACCATAATAACCTTGTTGGACTCAAGTATATAAAGTAGCTTTAACACCATTTTTAAACAGATTATTATACCAGAAAGTTTTTATACTTATTTTCAGTAGAAGCCCTATAATGGAGCTACTTCAAATAAAGCTTTAAGATATCTTCAATCGAAATTGACCAAGTCCAACCAGCTCCTCTCAGATATCTTATCCAAATCTGAAATCAGAGACATGCTCTGTTGGTGCCCTTTATCAGCAGTAATAGTATTCTAACTAGAAAATGAGTAAATTACGGTGTAATCGTTGGCAAATCAAAACATTCTGTTCTCAGTGGAGTTGAGCAGATCATTAATCTGCAACAGCAAGAGAGTTAGAGAGAGTTACACCATCAACTACCATCTGAGTCAATCTACTTGAGAGAAAGCTACTAATCCAACCACGCAATTTATCGGGTAATCCATGTGCGACTAGTTTAGTCATCCAGGCTGCGTGCCACAAATAATCGAAGGCCTTTCAGATATATGGAGCTTTTGATTCACCATGTTTTTCGATCGTTGATGTCAACAAATGGGTAAAGTTTGATAGGAGGCCACCAGTTGATCGTTGTCTACGGAAATCGTATCACTGATTATACCCTGTAACTTGAGATATTTTAAGAGCTCATCGTTTATCACTCTTTCCATGACTTTCGACATGTTGGCCAACAATGCGATTGGACTGTAATTTTGTGGTAAACATTCCTTCCGTTTCTTTGGAATCGGTTGAACTCTCACAACTTTCCAACACTCCGGAAACGTCTGGCTCTCGTACCAAATCTGAAACAGTCGATTAAGAATATGCCTCACCGTACGCACACATGGTTGATTGAACGTGTGAGATTCTTGGTGGCACTGCGTTTGATGTATCTAAAACAGAATTCTGAGAAAACATTTTTGCAAAAAGATCCTCATTTGCTTTAGGTGATGATGCAATAAAACTGTCATTTCTAATCAAAGCCGGGAAGGATAACTTGCAAAAATAAATTGTTGCTGACTGCCTTCGCCATACCAGAATTGACGAATCCCACGGTGTTCGTGGAACGCACATTCAGCTATAGGTTCATCTGTTGTATTTTTCTTCAATGCGGCATCTTTTTAAGTTTTTAGTGAACCAAGGTTTTTGTGCGGGTGTTTTTCATGCAATGTGGAATATGCAGGTCTATGCCTGTACCAATACCTTCAGAGACAGATTAAGTGCACACATTGATGTCAGAATCTGAAAAATAGACATCATTAATGGAAAAAGATGAAAAAAAAATAATTCACGCAGCTCCTCCTAGCTGGTTCGATTGTAATGCCATACCTTCCTGAATCTCTATTGCGTGACTGTACGTAGTTGCATGTAGCAGGAGTTGCCGCAAGGGTACTGACACCTGTGAACGGAAATCTTGTGTATCTGAAACAAGAAAGAGATCGAGATTATTGGACAAAATCGGTTATATTGTCAGGAATTCTTGTCGCTTCATCGACGAGTTGCGGCTGGTCGCAAATGCCTCCGCTTGCCTTCCTGCTTCGTCGGCCCTATTCGAGTGTTGGAATCAATTAATGTTGTGGAAGTTGAAGTCGCCCATTAAAATTAGCTCAGCTGATATACGCTGCATTTGGATTGTGTTTATCTTGTCGCTAAGATACTGAAACAATCTAGGGTAGTTATCATCGTTGGGTGATCGATACAGACAATATGCGAACATGGTTTTATTATTAAAACAGAGCTTGAACCATGCTACGTCGATTATTTCGTCCTCTACTAACGTATTTTCTCTTTGGATACGACGTCCGATTTGACAAAAACTGGAACCCCCTTCAATCGAAGTCTTGAGTGCAACTCATAGTTATCGAAGCGGAGTTGAGGGTCTGTTGTTGGCATTATTTGAGATTACGTAAGAGCTAGGACATGATATTGCGTGTCTTGTAGGCGCTGGTGCTGCGCTCACATTCATGTTGGTGTGTTCTAGTCCTCTTGTGTTGCAAAACTCAATAACGAATATGATTCTCTCATCGTATTTTTGGGGATTTGCGTCGGCCATAGGACCGTTATTAGTAGTATTCTCCTCATGAGCCCCCCGAGTCAGTTGCATCCGGAGATGCGACTGGGGACAATTTTGTCCCAAGAATGCTCACCATGTCGGATCAGAAAAATCCCACTCTGAAGACCGGACCATCTGCCAAGCATCCGGAACTCAATCAGAAATAACCAATTCACAGAACCTATAGCATGATGTTGTGGCATTACGCCAGGCGAGGGGAGTGAGACCTTCTTCCAGCCTAAATGTATGTGCAGATAGATATGTAAAAAAAGGCAATCTAACCTACTTTCAATTTGAATATTCCTTGAATTTTAAGTAACCTCACTTTAAGAACTCGCTGATGGTTAGTTTTCTTAATTTTCAGCTCTTCCAATAACCCCAATATCATCTATGGATGGATATACATAGCTGTCTGTCACTTTAGAGAGTGGGCTTTAGATTTTACATGTGTATCAATTAAATAATAGAGATGAGCAAATTCTAATAAATTAAGCAACAGGTTAGAAACTTCTATTTCAGATTTTCTACGATGAACGTCTTTGGAGCACTCCCGTGGGAATACTCCAACTCCAATCTGCTATCATAGGTTCATCCCTCCGACCTTGATATCTATCTTCCATCACTTTTTATTCCTAATGGAAGCGGTTCTTCTTGCTCTTCACTATATAATACAAGATCTTCATGAAACTTGACTAAGTAACCGTGCATATAGTGTACTTTTATGTTCTTATTTCATCTCAGATTTTTAAAGCTTCAAAGGTCTTCAACCAATTCCTCGCCATTTTCGGCTTTTCAATTTCCTACAAAAATGTTTATAACGGCAAAAAAAAGATTTCCTATCTGCTGCTTCTAAATCATTCATTGAATGAGCGAAACAGATATTTTCGCCCAAAAGTTTTATTTGAAAGGCTTCAAAAACAGCACCCTTAACTCGAACCTAGGAATTTTCTCCACAGAAAGGCAAAATGATCTTATCTCTAGAACACAGAGGTGGATTTATGACATATTATTTCTCAGCCATCATTTTCTTCTTCGCAGGCCAGTCATTCTTAGCCTAATGTTCTTTTTTTATCCTCTCAATAGATGAACATAGAAATTTAGTATACCCACTTTGCTGACCTAACCAGGAGTTAATCATTTTTAAGTCGACGCATTTAACCTATTGATGATCTGAGTACCTAACTTTCTTTTCAAAACAAGGTCTACATTCTCATAATCCTCCGTTGAATTCGTAGAATGAGCAAAAGACATAGGTGAATGTTTATTCCCAATATCTAGTAAATTGCTAACTTCTGAGCTGTCCATGAACGATCTCCGTTCATAAAATTTGCAACTTGGGAGACCCATTTTTATTAATAGACTATCAAGTTCACCATAAAAAATCACATCATGTTCTGAGATGCAAAAGGAAGAAATTATTTTCTCATTCGCATTAGAAAGAAATTTTCGTAATAATTTTCTTTTTTTTTAGTCTAAATGCTAGTATCTCAGACCTCTCTTTCGAAAGCTCAAGGTCTCTTATCAAACCACTTAAGATATTTTGACAAAATCGGCATAGTTGACAGTTCAACATCGCTGCCATATGTCCGATAAATCTTGTCTCGCAGAAGACATTATTTCGTCCGAGTTCAGTTGAGGCGTTTTGGCACACGATAAATCAGAATATATAATTTTCTTACTATTTATACCATATAATTCAACAACACAAAAATAATAGTCATCAATGTGATTTTCTGGTTCAATCCGAATCATTGGTGCACTAAACTTCAAACGATCGCGCTCACCACTTGTCTACTACCGACTGTCTTAAATGCTTCTTTCATAAGTTACAATGTTTACAACGTATGACTTGTTCAGAGCCTTTATTTCCATATTTTTATTTATTTACATATTACTTCAGCAAATACATATTACTTCAGCAAATACATATTACTTCAGCAAATACATATTACTTCAGCTAATACTTTAATCAAAAAATTCTTCCTCACAAAGTCTGTATAGGTTTTCTATATTTCTTCATCACACATTCACCATAAATATAACAAAATGTATTCGGATCATTACTACAACACCACCTAGGCAACAACATATCAGAACTACTAACTGAGAAACAAAATCAATCAAATATAATGACTATAAATATGACAAAATGCATTCTTTGCGTAATTATCTAACGATACAAACCTGGACGTAGCTTCAATGTTTTGAGGACTCCGTACTACCTCTGGAGGGTGCGTTAACCAAATTATAACAGAATTGTCATATACCAAACTCCTTGAAGTACTAAGGGAAGCTACTGTTCATATTGGAATAAGGTTCGCCTTTAAGGATGCGGTACAAATGTTTTATGGATTCAAGAGCTGGAAGGCAAGAAAGAACATTGAAATTGTTCTCTTCACACTTAATTTCTGACGCATATCGCACGGTGATCAGTAGCATCATCTTGTTGAAGACTCATCGTGACAGGTCGGTATTGGTAGAGTTCTATCATCTTTATAAGAATCTCCGTCAGGTTTTTCTGTACAAGAATGTGGTCAGTATACCAACCGGCGGCGTTTAACACCTTGCTACGTCGTACGCACAATGAATGCCATTTGTGTATTCAACCATGCGAGATTATTTCAAAATTTATTGTTCCAAGAAGAACACCCTACAATTAATAGAGAAAATGGTCATCAGTCAATTTCCTGAAATGATATGTTGTAGTTTTCCGTTATCGATTATTGAAATCGTATTACTATTTTAAATACATGGCGCCAAAGTTGGATATTGGTCTAGGTCCTAACAATATTTTCTAATTTTGTATATGTTCAACCGTTTGTATAATACCAAATGTAACTGAAACTAGTACCACCCCGTAACTTTTTTCTATTTGAAATATTTTTATGGAATTTGGGAATCGGATAGAAGACAACATTTTGAATTTGATAGCATTAATAGGTTTGACATTTCGTTCCCGGTTATGCCGAAAACGATACCAACTTTTGATTTTCAAATGGGACACCCTGTATTTTTTGGCTAATTATAATTGTTCATCTCATCCTATGACTTTTAATATATTTTTGAAGAAAAACAAAACACAATCTTTTTTTTTGGAATTTTCATCTTTTTTGGCTTGCTCAACATCTCCTATCACGAAAATACAACATTTTAATTGTTCATTTCATCCTAAGAGGCTTTTGATATATTTTATGCAACTCACGCCAAGTCTAAAAAACAAAACACAATCTTCTTTCTTGCAATTTTCATCTTTCGATCATAAATAAAAAGTCTATAAACAGTGAGTTGCCTAGTAGTGCTGAGACCTTCAAATCTGGATCTTCAAAAGAGGCTTAGCTGAAACAGCATCTAAATCTCGTATTTATCACGAAAATACAACATTGTATCTAAAAATTTAACTGCTTATTTTTACGCGGTGTTGAAGTTTTAAATGTCAGTTTTTCCTCAAAAACTAGGTTTTATTCTGAGACAGCCATATCGGGCCACCTGGTATTACAGAAGCAGTTTTTTTATCTTGTTTAATCCGCAAAATACCAGGTACTGGTCGCAACAAAAAGAGAATAGATATCAAGTTGGAAACTTCCACGAATGTTTTGTGTTTAAATGTCTGAATGGGGATGGTGGGAAGATATTTAATAGGGCCTATAATTTTTGAAGTTTCATTGACAGGGAAGAGATATTTGGAATTTTTGAGGACCCAAATACAAGATGAATTGGACGAGAATGGTGGTATTTTTGAAAACATTTATTATAATTATTTCGTTTTCGCTGTTCGCTCTTTTGTTATTAACTTTGACACTCCCCATAGAAAATAATCAATTGAATTTTTTGATACAATCTTGTATTTTCGTGATAAGAGATGTTGAGCTAAGTAAATTGTCAATGTTCATGGCATTCTCGAACGGAAGATGAAAATTGCAAAAAAAAAGATTGTGTGTTATTTTTCTTTCATAAATATGTCAAAAGATCGTAGGATGAGATGAACAATTAAAATAAGCAGAAAATAACAGGGAGTCCCATTTGAAAATCGAAAGTTGGTATCGTTTCCGGCATAACCGAAAAACGAAATGTCAAACATATCAATGTTATCAAATTCAGAATGTTGTCTTCTATCCGATTTCCAAATTTCATCAAAATATTTCAAATAGAAAAAAAGTTGCAGGGATGACCCTAGTTTCAATTACACCCGCTATGTATATGATAGCGGGCTTTATGTAATTTCTTCAGAAACGAGGTGAATATCTTTAGAACAAAAAATTTTTTTGGTCATTGACTATTACAAAGCTCCTGAAAATTTTCATCGGTCTTTCCGGAAAACACCAAATAATGCAGGAAAAGTGTTTAAGTCGCTTGTCTCTAGTGTGCTACCCATTGAGTTTGAAGTAACTTCTATAAGGACCCTCCATCTCAAAGCCGTATTATTTCCAATAGAATTCAGAAAATTGTTTGTATTTGATGATTTGCATTTTATATGTTTCCTGTAGACTCTCGATTGTGATTATCTTTGAATAATTTAACAAAACCGCGAAATGGCTTTTCATATATCCATTATTTTAGGTTCAATCCGATTCGTTACAATTTATACCATTTCTAGAAGCTGATTTTACGACTCTCTGGCATTATCATATCTTGAGAATTATGATATAAGTTTTTACAGGGTGTCCCCCAAACTCAATGACAGGTGATTCCTGGAGCCATTCTAACACAAATTAGTGAGAACAGTACGGTCCTAATCTGTTCAAATTCGGGGACATTCAGCTTCAGAATGTCTCACGGGTCTTGAAATCACAATTTCCAATATACGAGAGCGGTCCTGTAGTGTTACCATAGATCGAATGAAATACATATCTTGTTGTACAGAAGATGACATTTGTAACCATAGTAAAATAATTATCAACAATGCTTACTTGTGAAAGAAGTTACTTTCGATAGAATGAAGAATATGCAGATATGATCTATGTTTATAATTTTTGAGATGAAAACGTAAGAGAGAATACCATCGAAGATGGGAATCACGTTCTTACAGTTTTTACTTCGGAATTTAGAAGACTCAGAGAAGAGCGAACACTGGACGACCTCGTCAAGTCAATATACGAAATGAGTAGAATATTATAGACTGTGTTGAAGATAAATATAATAATGTTTTGCGCATTACTCATTACTAACCAGTTGCAAACACCTCGAAATGTCGTGAGGCGTATTTCGAAAGAAGGGAAACTGATGCCTTAACATCGACAGAAAATGCAGGCACTGAATGCAGGGGACGAGCAGCATCGGCTCACATTTCGCCGTTGAATTCGGCAGCAATATGCTCAAGATCCTGATTTAATTTCCAAAATTAAATGATCTGATGAATTGTGTTTCACAAGAGATGGTATAAATAATTTCCATAGTAATCATTCATTGACTCTGTAGAATCCAAATGTGGTTAGGCAAAGAGGTTAAGTATAAACTTTTGGGGTAGCCTTTGTAATAATAGCTTCTTGCTCATTTATATTTTGAATAAAAGATTTAATACCATATTATGATGATGTTCCGCTAAATTTTATTCAAAATTCAAAACAAATTTCGAGCATTTACCAAAACGGATAAAAAATACCACCGAAAGAATTAGAAATTAAAATGTCCATCATTTTGTCTTGCAGTTGCAAAGAATTGTGTCAGTAATGAAAAAGGATTGACCTATTTATTGGTTGCAAATATTCATGCGAGCGCTCAGAAATTCATTTTGTGTGAACCAAGGAAAATATCAAGCTACTTGAAAATATTCATATTTCAGGAATCAATCACAAATATCAATTACAAAGGTTAAAAAGTGGAACTCGCATTTACATTAAATAAAATAGATATATACATTAAGACGGAATATAAATAAATATAATAAATAAATAACAACTATTTCTGATGGCAGTGTAGCCAATACTTGGTTGAAAAAAAACCACCAACTGTCAAATCGATTAGTCTCACTCAATAATTCTACATTATTATGTCAATCCTGTCAAAGTCAGTATATTCTTATATGTTTCGAAAAAGCATTAGGTACTGGCCGATTTAATTTTTTTGGTGTATTATCATTTGAATGGTCAAGACCATCAAATTGCGCGAGAAGAGCGCCGCGTTAGTGTGGCACGAAGTAGGGCTCTACTTCCTATTTCTCAAACACCAGAGCAAAAAGAGGCAGCCTGTGAACCGGCTTGGTTTGAAACGAGAAGTTGTAGAACTTATCGCACCATCAATTAGATAATCTTCGAAGTGAAAGAAGAGTATTAAGTATTCATTTAATTCGAGAAGCGTTTCTTGAATGTACAATTGACTACAATTTGCATTCTTTTGCTTGTATTGGTCGTTTGCCAGCATTGTGAGGCATTGAAGTTTGCTGGAGAATCGCCTAGATTCTGCTGCCTCAATGACAAATCTATTGCATTCCTTGCTCCGTAGCGACATATCAGAATAACGGCATAGAAGGTAACACGATATTCATTGACTGATAGACAGTACGGCAGGTCAGGTAGTGAGTATACAGAGTGTCCTCCAAGCTCTATGACAAATTTTGACAGGGGATTAGATTATGCATTTTATTTAGAAAATATAAAAACTGATCTATTTGTCTGTGTATACCTTGAAAACCCACAAAAATATCATCAACGTATCTGTACCAAAAACTAATATGTTTTTGTGCTAACTTATTATTGAGAGATTTTTCAACATTGTTTACAAACAACAGCTCTGGACACTCGCGAATAAAGTGAATCTCGAAACCGGTCGTGTGTATCAATGATGAAAAAAGGTTGTGCGGTTTCATGAAACCACAATAAAAGTAAAACTTTTTCACATTATAGACATGTAACTAAAAGTTTTGGAATAATATTTCTTCAAGGGTATAAAAATCGCCTTATCTATCTTAATTTTATACTTGGAAAATTGGAATGATAATGGGTAATAATAAAAGTAGACTAAGTCTCCAACTGATATTAATTGAACTCTGTGTCTTAGAGAACGACATACATAATACTTAACAATTATTTAGATTATATACATATATTAAAAACTGAAAACAATTTTTATTATCGTTGAGTTAATTTGATACGTTTTTCAATTATTTTCAATCATTCCATTATCAATTCCATCTTCATCATGAGTTTCGCAGTTCATAAATGTAACCATTATTGTATGGTAATTTTGAACAGTGACTTACATTCGATTTTTTCAATGTATCTAGTGAAAACCGCATCGATCGTTGTACCATATCTCGTGGTGAGCATATTTCTATCATTTATCATTTCAAGATTGAATATTTTGCTCAAGGATTCAATGAGTGGAGCAGATACTTCTTTCTTGAAGTCTGTATTAAAATCACCAGACAAAAAATATTAACATTAAACACTGATAAAAACAAACGAAATGGCGTCGAGCACTGGCACAAATGAGTAATAGTCTATACACTACACGGTCAGCTTCTGCGAACCATAGGTGCCGCCATATTGGCCTTGGCTGCTCTGACGAGCGCCTTGAACTTTATCCCTACTCCGCCGACCGTCACGGGACATGCAACACACAGACGAAAAAGTTTGAGAGGATGTAATAAAAGTTTCACTTTAAAAATGAGCATTGTGAAGACCAGACGAAAATGTATCTTTTTATTTATTTTGAAATGAATTTCCATAAAATAAATCCATCAACAATATCATTGATTAGATTGAAATGTCTAAACTTGGTGCTTTATATCTAGAAAACTATTCATACGATTTTCTTTTTAAAAAAATGCATCATGATAATCAAGGAACGAACTACTACAACATATTAAAATTTCAGGAAAATGAAAGCCAGTACTTCAGAAATTGTGGGGAACTCCTTGGATGAAAATTCTTAATTCAATCTTATAAAATTTCAAAACCATTTTTAAATTTCTCGGGCTTGAATTTTCAGAAAATTTAGTAGAGCTTGCTTCCATTATAGGGAATCTACCTTTCAATTTACAAATTAGTAGAATTTATACTTCCTTGGAGTTTCTGATCATTCAGTGAGTGGTATTTCGGTGTTATATATGTATATATAAAAATGGGTTTGTAACCGACGAGTGGTCCATTTTCTGTTGTGTATCTCATACTGAACTTCGTAACTTCTACATCTATCAGTGTTGTGGGACTAATTCGCAATTTTACTCTACCACCAACTCAAAATAATGTAGTAGATTCGCCGTTGTATTTTAACAGCTTGAGATATTGACCAATAGTTATCGTTTTTTCAATTGTTACGCATGTGATAGCACAATAATCTATTTCTGGATTGTAGTGGAACACAATAAGTTCACAGGAGCACTGCTTCGGTGATTTCATTGTGTCATGCACGCTGTTGTTTATCAGTTTATCATTCTTAACTGGAAAAATTTCGCCGCATTTTCTGGCCCCTATTTGGGAACCTCTGGGTAAGACCAAAACGCAGAAATTCTCGTCATCCAGTAAGCTATAATCACATACTTGAAATCTAAAAATTTCAAGTCTGTCTGTTAGTTAGTTCCGAAGTTGAGCAAAAGCAAAGTTTCGCATTTATGGCACTCACCCACTCACTCGTGATCATCAGAATAGAACTAGTACTTCCCATGAACTTAGAGAGCTGAAATTTGGTACAGAGTTAGGGTTTAATGGCAACATGAAGAGAAAACTATAAACACTAGGATAGTTGAAGATCTGGAGTACCTGGTGGCCCTGATTGGAAAACACAAGAGCCCTACCAAACTATTAGAGATCGACATACCGCCTTTACAAAAAATATTCAACTTGGTTGGCCGCTTCATTTCATGTCACAAATTGAAAATCTGAAGGATCTGATGAAGAACCCCCAGGTAGTCTCAGCTGAAAAAAATAGACTGTCATTGCAAAAATCCATATTCTAATTAAATCTAGCCTATAGCGTCTCATAGTCAATGCTGGGCGAGTGCATACTCTTCCGCTTTTGATACGCATATAAATAAAATTGAAGGAGGAGGATAAGACTAGACTGGCTTTTATACTTATACTTACAAGTTTACAAAAAGAAATAGCGAATGGGCAATACGAAAAATTGTTGCTAATGTACAAGAATCAGAACCGGAAAATAGAAAAGAAAGATTTGTAATGATAAAAAACTACTCCTAAAATAAAAAAAATTGTCAAATAAGAAAATCAAATAAAATAAATCAATATGCTCACATTTCTACAAAAAGAAGTGAAATTCCACCAAAACATTCTGTAAAAAACTAACCATTTCTCGATTTAGATGCTTGTTTATATCTAAAAAATAATGAAATCTAGACAAAGTGCATGTGTTGCACGATCAACAACAGCCTAAAATAAGACACTTGCGTCTAATTACCAATACCAGTAGGGGCTATTATCTCGCCTAACAAACATAGGTAGTTACAACAGATATAACATTACGTGTAAACAAAATTGACTTGTATCTAACCAGTAACGTATGAAGAATATCCAACGGCCAAGCCACATAACATTAACATTACTTTCTAGAGACAAACAAGCAGCTCCATCGAGCTAGTTTTTCACAGAATGTTTTTGTGGGGATATATATATATATATATATATATATATATATATATATATATATATATATATATATATATATATATATATATATATATATATATATATATATATATATATATATATATATATATGGTAATGTTGATTGTTGTGGACGACGTTTCGGCTGGATCGCACCAGCCATGTCGGAGTATATTGGTTTACTTGTATGATGCTTCGTCGATCATTCGGAAAAGTGTAGAGTGGACTGTCTTGCTGAGTTGGAGATGAACGTCCTTCAAGTTCTCCTCGATGTTCTTGAGATCCTTCCGGGTGTCGTTGATCGAGCTTCTTAGTAGTGTAAATCTGGTTCTTCTTAAGATTGTGTCCGTTGATTTGTACTTCGTATGAAAACTGATGCAGGTGAAGTCAGGTAGTATCTTCGTATCTCGGCATCTTTTCAGGAAACACAGGCCGCAGAGTCGTTCTTCGCGCTTCGTTCGCAGGTTTTCAAAATACTTCGTATTCGTAAACCAATATACTCCAACATGAAGATGGCTGGTGCGATCCAGCCGAAACGTCGTCAACAACAATCAACGAATGCCCATTACCAGGATCAACGGTCGAGAAACCGGAAGAACGAAAACCACATATATATATATATATATATATATATATATATATATATATATATATATATATATATATATATAGGGGTTTTACCCCGACGAGTTGCCTATATATCTGTTCATGCATTCAAACTGATTTCATGAAAAATATAAATCCACCACCCGGTAATTAATACCATTGCCAGGCAATGATTATATATATATATATATATATATATATATATATATATATATATATATATATATATATATATATATATATATATATATATATATATATATATATATATATATATATATATATATATATATATATATATATATATATATATATATATATATATATATACAGGATATCCTCCGCACCGTCAGTTAAAACTTTTCAAGTTCCAATTACAATATCAAGATGAAATTATATACGCGGCCATAACTAGCGATTTCCAATTGGAGTGAAATATTTTCGAAGTGATACCATTTCCCGTTATAGCGGAAGTGGGTCATCACTTTGTTATTTCAAATGGCAATCTACCTTTTATTATATATATATATATATATATATATATATATATATATATATATATATATATATATATATATATATATATATATAGGATATCCACCAGGACCGTCTGTTAAAAATTTTTGAGTTCCAATTAAAATATCGAGCTGAAATTTTATACGCGGCCATAACTAGCGATTTCCAATTGAAGTTGAAATATTTTCGAAGTGATACCATTTTCGGTTATACCGGAACAGAGTCATCTCTTTGTTATTTCAAATGGCAATCTACCTTTTTTATTATACATTTGAGCAAGGCATAAAATACCCAAGTTGTTGGCACTTATCTGTCAAAACTTTTGACAAATTTAAGTATTTTTGTTATAAACTCGATTTTTGAGGATTTAAAAAAATTGTAGCTCGTAGATCTTTTACACTACAGACACAATTTTTGCTTGGATGGATAGAAGAAGGATCAAGGAATTTTTTAAACAATCTACACATGTCAAATGTTTATTGCGTTGTTTCATATGTTTTTTTCAATTTGGCCTTTTTCAAACAGCAATACCTCCATTTTTTCAAATTGCACGTGCCAATTTTTATATCGCCATCAGATGAGGCGTCAAATTTCAGATGGAATTCTATAATCATGTACTATACCCCTCTCTTATGGTTCCGAAATAATTTAGGAATATATTGAATTTTGATGATTTTGCAAGAAGTAACAGAGAATGCTTTGAAATATTTGAATTAAGTAGCTGAACTGGCTACGCTCACCTGACACGTGCCTAAAATTAATGTACTTGTCACTTCGTTCATTCGAATTTGATATTTCAACAAGAATTGTCGTTATTTCAGATTGAAAATATCCAAAAAATACAACACATTTTGAAGAAAACCACTGGTTATTCAAACGAAAATATATTTAATCTTTTTTTAATTCATTTCAGAATGTCAAAAAGTATTGGGTAGAAATTGCAGGCAATTCAATAACCAATTTCCAAATTTTCCGTCTATGAGTAAAATGAAATTTCGAAGCATTAGAAGCAATTTTCTACAATTCGGATGAATAAAAATTGTAGGAACTAAGCGAAAACCAATCATCAAAGATAATTACATTAATACGAATAAATGATAGAAAACATCATGGGAGAAAACTAATTTACGATCTGAATAAATGTTCAATATGGACCCCATCTTGCTCCATACACTTGACAGCTCGTATACGAACATGATGAGTTGCCCTCCTAGTTTCCTCAGAATCAATATTACGAAAAGCATAATGAATGCGTTCTAGTAACTCTTCTTTACTTCTTACAGGAATAAGATACACTTCACTCTTAATTTTGTCCCATAAATGAAAATCAAGAGGCGTCAGGTCCGAAGAACACGGAGGCCATAAATTTGGTCCTTGATTACCCCACCATCTATCCTCGAACATTTCTGTTAGCTGCCGATCTACTGCTTGTGTTTTATGTGTTAGTGCACCATCCATTCGGTTATAGCAATCCCTCAGAATCCATCTAAAAAATTTGCTAATGTTCCTCTCAAAAGTTCCAGGTATCTTTGTCCATTAAAATTTTCCTCATAAATGTGATGAGCCAACAAGTCATTCATTAAAATTGCAAAAGAGTTCACGCTGAATTTATTTTGGAAATCAATAACCTCAATGAAATATGGATTTTTTGAGGCCCAAAAATATCGATTTCTCATGTTGGTTATTCCACTTTCATTGAACTTGGCTTCATCAGACCATATACTTTTTTGCAGAATTGTCTCATCTTCTTGAAGCCGAATTAATAAATTGTCAGAGACATTTAGCAGCTTGGGAAGATCAGTTGGTTTCAATTTTTGTAGTCTGATAAAAGAATACGGGTGCATGTTATGTTTCTTGAGGATCCTCTGAATGGAAGTATAACTCAATCCAATATCCATTAACGCTGACTTAATGGACGCATTTGGATTGGCACGAAAATACGCTAGCGTATTAATTTGTTTGTCGTCGTCCTCGAGAATTGGTTTTCTTCTAGTTTCTATGTATTTTGTTCCTCCAAATTGCAGAAAATTGCTTCTAATCCTTCGAAATTTTGTTTTACTCATAGGCGCCAAATTTAGAAATTGGTTATTAAATTGCCTGCAAGTTCTATCCACCACTTTATGACATTCGCCATGAATTAAAAAGAGATTAAACATATCCTCGTTTGAATAATCAGCCATTTTCACTTCAAATTACCAACAATTCTTGTTGAAATATCAAATTCGAATGAACGAAGTGACAAGTACATTAATTTTAGGCACGTGTCAGGTGAGCGTAGCCAGTTCAGCTACTTGATTCAAATATTTCAAAGCATTCTCTGTTACTTCTTGCACAATCATCAAAATTCAATATATTCCCAAATTATTTCGGAACTACAAGTGATGGGTATAGTACATGCTGATACAATTCCATCTGAAATTTGACGCTTCATCTGATGGAGATATAAAAATTGGCACGTGCCATTTGAAAAAATTGAGTTATTGCTGTTTGAAAAAGGCCAAATTGAAAAAATCATACAAAACAACGCAATAAATATTTGACATGTGTAGACTGCTTAAAAAATTCCTTGATCCTTCTTCTATCCACCCAAGCAAAAATTGTGTCTGTAGTGCAAAAGATCTACGAGCTACAATTTTTTAATGTTCCTCAATAATATATATATATATATATATATATATATATATATATATATATATATATATATATATATATATATATATATATATATATATATATATATATATATATATATATATATATATATATATATATATATATATATATATATATATATATATATATATATATATATATATATATATATATATATATATATATATATATATATATATATATATATATATATATATATATATATATATATATATATATATATATATATATATATATATATATATATATATATATAATGAAGCAACAAATTCTAGTTATATTCTCACAGAAAGGAACACTAAAGTTAAATCTTGCCAATCTTCGAGAACGATTTATTTTCCAGCCAACTTCAGATGACTTATTTCAAAGAAGTACGTTTTCCTCAAAAATGGTAGCAGATACGAAAAAAAACAAATCACAAAAAAGTTTTTAAATGAAATGGACTATTCGACTGCGTAAAATAAAACACGAAAAAGTTATTCACTAAAAGTTATGAAGGACAATAGAGAGCTTGACTCATAAAACACCCTGTAAAAGTGTCCGAAATTTTAACACCCTGTAACTTGGGAATGTAGCATTTGCGGAATTATGTTCATGGCCTAGTTTGCGAAATCATTCATGGTTGTGAGAGCCAGAGTAGGTCCACTGTATTCAAATAGGTCAAAGCGTTCAAGGGTGGACGCTATACCGTCGAAAATGAGCATGATCGTCGACCGCGAACCATCATCTCACCAGGAGGCAACATTCGGCGCATAGAACAACATTTTGCAGGATCGTAGGAGGAGTGTTGAAGACTCGGCATCAGTATAGGTAGTATAGTATCCACAGCATCAATATCGCAAAATAACGGCGCGATGTGTTCCCAAACTTGTGGAACTTTAAGCAAAAACTCATGCTGTTAGATCTTTGTCTCCGCTTTCTGAAGCGATACGAGGCGGAGGGGTACGGTTTTTAACGCAAATCTTTAATACAGACGAGACGTGGGTACACTATTACACTCCTGAAATCTAACCTAACCTAAAGATTAAATAAAGGAGGAGGAAGGGGTGCCAGTCAACACAGTTGAAACCAGGTGATCGCTCGAAACGAAAGAGCATTCCAACGCGAAGTGCGAGTCGTGCACAGGATAACACGCGTTCTCATTCCACGTGTCACATGCTCGATACAATATCGGAATTGGAAGGAGGGGTACTGAAACACCTTCCCTACAGTCCGAATTGATCACCTTGTGACTACCACGTGTTTGGACCCCAAAAAAAACCTCTCGGAAGTAAAAGATTCAACACCGACGATGAGGCAGAGGAGTTCATACTCACATAACTGTCCGATTTGCCCATTCTTCGATAGCGACATCAGAACGCTTTCGGAGACATGGAATAAACATGTGACTAGTAAAGAGGAGTACTTAGAAAAACAGTTAATTTTTTCGTTGATAAATAAACGTGTCAGATCATTTGTCCCGATCTTATTTATGGCATTCATTAAATTTTGCACTTAGAACGGAATTTCATGTCTGGAATCATTGAACTTGTTAGGCGAAACTTACGGCCATTCAGCATTGCCGAAAACATAAGTACATGAAATCACAAATCATCAAATCAAAAGTGGTCGTCAAGACATTTATGATTTCGCTTACGCGAGCTCTACAAGAATGTCTGTGACTGAGGTAAACATCGCTGAACTGGGGGAATCAAGAAACCTACCACAAGAGCAGAGCATTTAACACGAGTGTAAACTAACCTGACTTCTCGGGTCACTAGAATCTACAGTCAAGTAACGTATCGTAACTAGGGACATGGGTCTAAAAATATGACTTGCGAACAATTTAACAATCATCCGAATGGCGGTACAAAAACGAGTCGAAACCGAAAAAACCTAAACAATCTTCAGTTGAATGAGTGGATATCAGGTCGAATGACGAAAACCAGATCAGTTAATCGCCGACGTCGAAAATCTTCTTCAAGGCTCTAAGAATCAAAAAGGATTCATAAAAAAAATTGTATATCTCGAAACAATATAAAGAATATGAGCAATGTGAAGGATATTGAATTTTTAAAAATATTATAAGAAACTAATTTTCTCTAAAACTTTCAAGAGAACCAGAGAACAGTCTAAAAATCATGTAAATCATACATAAGAATGACAGATATATAAATAAAAATTCAGTAACAACATTTATGATTGACGAGGACAGTTACTAATTATAAAGATTTGAAGAGCAGAGTTACTTACATAACAAGTTGGTTTTATGATACAGACTGAATTATCATGCCGCCTGTCTGTCAACCAATGATAAAATATAAACGTGACAATAACAATTAATTTCAGAATCTAATCGAGGGTTAACAACTATTCTACCTCTTAATTTTTCGAATTAGATTAAAATAAGAAGTATTTAGATTATCAATATCTGATCTTTTGTTGAGAGAGTTTTCTTCTTTCTTAATTTCAATAATTTTATGAAGCAACCTTTTCTGTAAAATGTTCTGTTTACTGAGTAGTTTCACATCGTCGAAATTAAAAGTATGTAACTTTTTCAAGGCATGTTCTGCCAGAGCGGTGTTATTCAGTTTTCGTTTCACAGGATGGTGAACATTAACAACATCCCTCTGAAATTCGTGTACCTAGATAGCGTCCCGTCTGACCAATATAAACTTTATTGCAATTTGTACGTGGAATCTCATAAATAACATTGCTTTGTTGATCTTTTGGGTTGATTGATTTCAATTTAGAATAAAACTTTCCAAGTGTTTGTGAAAGTATTTGCCAAAACATGCCGGATTTGTAGAGCAACAAATTTTGGATTTTGCACTACGCAATATAAACAATCTCACTAAGCTACCATTGTGTGCGAGTTTTCGACTAAAAACTCAACTAATTTCATCAAACTAGCACCGTTTTAACACGATATGACTCTTTGTGACTTATCTTGTTTACCTATCTAACCTAAACTCAACATGCCACTTCGAGGAAGGAGCTGAAGTCGACCCAACCTGAGACCTATAAAAAACGTATCGGTGATTGAATTAATCGTCGGCATAAGTGTATTTTCTCGAAGGGGATAAAATAAATTTTGATCGTTAGTTTGAATTTGTTCTTTCATTCTGGAATTCCGGGTATTTTGACTTATCTTTTTCATTCCCAAAATGATCTGAGAAGATTGAAAAGTTACAATATACAATTAAATGAACTGTTGTTATTAAATAAAACTCACGAAAAAATTCAAGCATCCCAAGTTTTCTTCAAAACTAAATTGGCACAACACGTTCGTTTGTTTCTGCAGCAAATTTGTCAATAACCCCAAAACTGGAATAATCCGATAAATGCTTTAAGCTTGTCTTGATATAGGAATATCTTCAGTCATTGCAAGCTAGTCAAATTTCTCTCCACTCAACAGTTATGATTGACGAAGCAACTGGTACATTTAACAGATTAACTGTTTCTTGAAAATATGTCTCAAGATATTTCTCAACTAAAGAATTTACCAGCGCCGCACAAGACGAGAAACTTTTATATTCAATTCTGTCCTGGAAATCAGGACATTGAGTTCTTTTCTAAGTCTTTCTTTTCGTTTCGAATTTCACAAAAATAATTAAGTTTTCTACACTCAACTACATCTACTTATTTTCACAGAATCTGTTTTACGTTTTTGCAACTGATTAAAGAGATAAAGGATTTTCCTTAAAACATTCTCCATATCGAGCCATGATTTGTTATATTTTTGTCAACAGTTACCTCGTTTATCTCCATGCACTTAATTAGTTCGGTTCTATATTCATAAACTACGTTCAATATAGTGTATTAAATACACTTCCTTGTGGGACCGATCTTGAAATTATTTGCCGAACAACTTCAACAGGGAAGGCAAAGTGTTCACTCAAGAAGGAGATGCAGTATGTTGAAATACTACCTGAATAATTAAATTCAATTTGTAGGCATAGCAGAGAACTGGCGCTAAGCCAGTGATTCTTAACCTGTGGTCTGCGGGCCCCTGTGGATACGCGAGTATAGGTATGGGGGTCAGTAGTAGTGTGGATCATTTGACAATAAAAAATGAATGTTACTAAGTCCTTAGGAATCGCTACGCTTCAGGCATTGCGAACGTGCGCCAGCGACGGTGTCCGAGACTGAAGTGAGTGGGTAAAATGTGCATGCGGGCTGTAACTCTCCCCCCACCGTACTGGGACTAATAACGAAAATGCTGTATCAGCGTCTTAGCAAGTATCCTTGTTAGTTGCAAAAAGTCGTAAGTCTCACCCCATCGCCGAAGAATTAATATTACCCTGCGCTAAAACTATGGTTTCCGCTATGTTGGGAGACAAATCTTCATAAGAATTGGACATTATATCGTTCTCAAACAGTACAGTGAAGAGTAGAATTGACTACAATGTTGTGATTTTGGAACCTTTGATGTATGAACAACGAAGACGCTATATCACCACTACACCAAAACTTTAACGTTATCTCTATATTATCATCTCCTGATGATGCTAGTTAGTTAGCGAAACGCGCGTCGAGAGTTTAGGTTAAAGTTTTGGTGTAGTGGTGATATAGTGTCTTCATTTTTTAGAATTGATGAAATGTCAGTAAATGTTAAAGAGCAGTTGATTTTGAACATTAAAGCGAGCAGATTTTATGTTTTGCTATTAGATGGAAGCACAGATATTAGCAATGACACCAAACTTGCTTGCATATATTCGTTACTAACACAACGACGGTATAAGTAAGGATTTATTATTCTGTAGTATGCCTTTGACTTCACCACATACTGTACAGGGAAAGCAATTTCTGAAGTATTGAACAAATATATGTCCACTCATGAAATACCGTACGATAAATGTGTGGCGGTTATCACCGACGGTTCATTTCAGGAATAGGAACGAATAGGACGTGGAGAAGATGAATCAATCTATATATATATATATATATATATATATATATATATATATATATATATATATATATATATATATATATATATATACATTAGCTGCTAAAGATATGCCAGAAAAATTATAAAAAGTGTTGGATGACATATTGTAGGTAGTGAATTTTATTAAAACGAGGCCTCTAAATTTACGTATTTTCGGAATGATTTGTGAAGAAATATGAAGCATTCACAAGTAGTTGTTATTGCAAGCTGAAGTGCGTTGGTTATCTCGTGGCAAAGTTGTGTCACGTGTTTTTGAGCTGAGAGATGAGATAAGAATGTTTTTTTTTGAAGAATTCTGTGGACTGAGTCAACAAACATGCTGATCAATTCAATTACTTTGACTGGTTCTCAATTGCAGCATATTTAGCTGATATATTCAGTGCCCTTAATGAGCTGAACTTGGGTCTACAAGGGAGAGATAACAACATCTTTCAAGTTGAAGATAAAATAGAAACGATGCTAAAAAAGCTTGATCTTTGGACCAATCAATTAAAGACAACTATAATCACTTTCCTACACTGGCAGCGTTCTTGGAATCCTCTGTTGAAGCAACGTTGCCAACACAAGTACAAGACGAAATGATTAAACATCTCCGCGCGTTGAGGTCTTTGTTTAGGAATTATTTTCCAGTACCCGACAAAAATGAAACTTGGGTAGTAGACCTTGCAACACAGACGTTACTGCTTTAATTGGCTCGACAACGGTACAGGAAAATCAATAAATAGAAACTTACTGTATCACTAACTTAGTTGCAAAAAAGCAGCACCAGCCTTCGCATTAACGTTTTTTTATAACAAAGTAGATTTTTAATATATAAAAGGTACTCAAATAAATGTTCAGAAATTTATTAATGTTTTTTTATTTTTAAGAGGGTCCTTGAAATTGTGCTTGATTGTCCAGGGGTCCGTGAACTGTAAAAGTTTAGAAAGCGCTGCGCTAAAAAGTATTTTTCGTTTTAGCTTGCACTCTCCATGTCTTCCACTCTTCACTGCAGTGTAGATGATGCAAGTAATTTATTTGGATTATTTCCTACAAAATCTACGCGTTCAATTAAAATGAGAGAACGAAGAACATCTTATGTTTGTTAAAGGCTTGTAATATCTCCAAAAACATTCAGCAAGTTTGCCATTTTGAATATATCGAAATATAATCGTGGTTTCCAATTTAAAAACAAAAGTTGTTTCATAGTAATGCGTTTTGAATTTCCTTACAACTTCATTTGAAAATAGTTCATAAATATCCTTTTAAAGTTTCGTCAAGTTCAACTGTGTAATTGATAAAGCCCTGAAATATTTCCAAATTATGGGATTCTTATATTTTACTGTTCCCCAAGCGCGAGATCAAACGAAAAATATTACAGCATTTATGATTACGAACCTGTTCATAATCTATTGGTTCTTTTGCCTAGCAATTTTCTTTTAATATGCAATGTTCAGTAGTTCTGAGATATTACTTTGCCCCAACAGAATAATTCATTTCATTAATTAAATGCTACTCTCAGTTTCAATGTCACTTGGCTTCTCCAGTTAACTGCTCTGAGCCACTGACACCAGTACTGCTTCTCCAATTGAATTCTCCTCTAAAAAGTGGACTGTAAAATAAAAAGGTTTCTCGTTTCACAATCACCGTTTCAATCATAGTTGGTATAAACGTATATATAGAATTTTCACTATATTGTTCACCACAACTTAATGAAACGGATCCGACTGGCAATTCATATTTTGGCCGTCAATGGTTTATAATTTTCAGTATTTCACTAATGAACTTCTGAGAAAATTAATTATATTTTGTTGAAATGTTCATACGTAATAATTAAGTACTGAAATCATTACACCACACGTACATAAAGACGAATGATCGGATAATCTAAGGGCAAACTCCACCCAATAAAGTTCTCCATTTTTTTACGTAAGATATAATGGGCACCGTACGTTAGAGTTATATTCCAATTACTGGCAATGCGTTCTAACCGCTGATAGGTCGCCGTTAAACCATAACCTATAGAGAAAACCGGACAATTTTTTTTCCGTTATAACTTTCGCAATTTTAGAGCTAGATCATCCGTTCTTGCTTCATTAGAAAACCTAAGGACTAGGTTTCTCAGAAATTGTATCGAAATTTCACTTCCGGTGAAATCCAATATGGCTGACTCATTCGAAAATGAGCAATATTTCAAGATCACTGGAACGTTTTTTTTCACTAAAAAATTCGAATTGAGCATTCAGTCGTTTATTCAGTCTTTTCTGAACAATTTGACATATTGATGTTGAAAGTATTCCAAGAATTGGTAAAAAACTAGCGTGAAGAATTTTTTCTTTCTGATTTTCAGCTGAAATTGAAATATTTTTTTCACCTCATGGCGTTGGCACTCCTGAAGTTGTTGTATTTTTCATGGATGTTCTAAGAAGACAAAGAACCATATTTTACTGAAACCAACCTAAAATTGGATTTCCGTTCGAATTCAAAATGGCCGACTTCCTCAAATATTAACAATATTCCCGGCGCATTAAAAAAGTTCTCGCGGTCGTAATGAATCAACTGCGTAATTCAATCACTAGATTGAACTTTTCCCATCATTTTGAGGGGTCGAACTCGAATATTGATACAGAATTGTGCCAATTGTCGTCAATAATGTTTCTCTTCTTCACATTACATTATATGCACCTCCCGTTGTGAAACCTTTGAACATAGACTGCATGCATTAACTCTATGATAAAAAAAAATTAATGAAATGTCATCGAGTTTCAGACGACATCTGGTTTTAACTCAAATTTTATCTTGGTGTTGCTTGTTTTTGACCTTTGAAATTGTTAACAATGGTTTTAACAAATGAGGATAAGTGTTTCATTGAATGTTTATTTGTGGGTGGCTATACTGCTAAGAAAATATTACGTCAATCTCCAGTCTCTAATTACAAAAGAAGTACAATCTATGATCTAGAGGAAAATTTTGGACAACAGGGTTATTAGGAAGAAGACCATGTACTGGTGCAGCTAGAATTGTTAGAACACAGGTACCTTTTTCATAATCTGTTTCAAGCATCAAATCTACATTTTTTGTATTATAAACTCAATTGACAATTTCAGGAAAACATTCAGCGAATTTGTGCATGAGCACTCAGCCCTATCAAAACTCCAGGAATCAGCTTGACTGTTTCCCAAATGTCTCAGAGATGCCAAATCTCAAAAACCTCTACGAGAAGAATGATAAGACACGATTTGGGTTTTAAGTATTTTCGGACGCACTATAATTTTCAATGATTCAAGCTACCAAAGAGTGCAGATTCTAGCGATGCAGAAATTTATTAAATAGATTTAGAACACGTAGACAAATTGAGAATATTTTGTTCACAGACTAAAAAATTTTCAGTGTTGTCCCACCAAAAAACAGCCCGAATGACAGAATTTGAGTTCCAACGAAAGAAATCAAGAGGAATATGCCTTCAATTCGTTTGCGAAGGAAAAGACAAAAATTTTTCAGGCATGTAATGGTCTCTGCCGGCATTTCGAGGAACTTTGAGCAAAAAGAATCAAGCAGTCAGAATGGAATACAACCTCCATTGGCATCCACAACCCCATTTGCACCCGTCTTCTCCAGCTCTCCAAGGATCTCGAAATTACTTCTTGATCAAGATTTTTCCAACATTTTTTGCCTCAGCTCCTCATAATTATTGAAAATAATACCATTTTTATACACCATTTCTTCCAAATAACCCCACAGAAAATAGTCGTACGCCATTGTTCTCGTTCGATGATATCGTCTACGCATTGTCTTAGATAATCCATAGTATAGTGACTGGTATGACATCTGGCTCCATCCTAGAATCAATTGAAATAGATTTCATTTAGATACTTCTAATTTGGGACACCATAAACACTGACGGCCAGTTGAGAGTAAGTAGCATTTTTTTTGTGATATAGTACTGGTTGTTCATTTCTTTGACAAACGTTGTCAGAAGAATATGGAAAAAATTGTAGAATTCCAAAGAATATTTGAACCAATAAATGTCATCCAAAAAGCAACTCAATTTCTCAACCGTTAATTTTCAGCTGGTGGCAACTATACTTATGTCATACAAAAAACAGCAATCATTCACCTGCGTGAAAGTGAACTGAGGAGTTGACGCCTCAATAGTTGATAACATATGATCGAGAATTATGTGACAATAATTTTCCGAATCTAATCTTATGCCTTGTTCTATAAAAATGATATTTGATTTAAAGTTCCTCGAAATACCGGCAGAGACCATTACTTGCCTGGAAAATTTTTGTCTTTCCCTCTGCAAACGATTTAAAGGCACATTCCTCTTGATTTAATTCGTTGAAACACAAATTCTATCATTCTGGTTGTTTCTTGGTGGGGCAACACTGAAGATTTTTTTCGTCTGTGAATCAGATATTCTCAATTCGTCTACGTGTTCTTAATCTATTTGATGAATTTCTGCATCGCTAGAATCTGCGCTCTTTGACAGCTTGAGTCAATTGAAAATTATAGTGCGTCCGAAAATACTCAAGACCCATATCGTGTCTTATTATTCTTCTCACAGAGGTTTTTGAGATTTGGCATCTCTGAGACATTTGGGAAACAGTCAAGCTGGTTCCTGGAGTTATGATAGGGCTACTGCTAATGCAGAAATTCGCTGAATGTTATCCTGAATTTGTCAATGGAGTTTGTGATACAAAAAATGTAAAATTGATGCTTGAAACAGATTATGAAAAAGGTACCTGTGTTCTAACAATTCTAGCTGCACCAGTACCTGTCTTCTTCCTAATAACCCTGTTGTCCAAAATTTTCCTCTAGATCATAGATTGTACTTCTTTTGTAATTAGGGACTGGAGATTGGCGTAATATTTGCCTAGCAGTATAGCCACCCACAAATAAACATTTCACACTTATCCTCATTTGTTAAAACCATTGTTAACAATTTCAAAGGTCAAAAACAAGCAACACCAAGATAAAATTCGAGTTAAAACCAGATGTCGTCTAAAACTCGATGACATTTCATTTTTTTTGGTTCATCATAGATTTAATGCATGCAGTCTATGTTCAGAGGATTCACAATGAAAGGTGCATATGATGGTGGAAAAGAGAAACATTATTGACTACAATTGGCAAAATTCTGAATCAATATTCCAGTTCAACCCCTCAAAATGATGGGATGAATTATGCAGTTGATTCATTACGACCGCAAAAACTTTTTTAATGCGCGGGGAAAATTGTTAATATTTGAGGAAGTCGGCCATTTTAAATTCGAACGGAAATCAAATTTTAGGTTGGTTTTAGTGAAACATAGTTCCTTGTCTACTTAGAACATCCATGAGAAACTCAGCAACTTCAGGAGTGCCAGCGCCATGAGGTGAAAATTATATTTCGATTTCAGCTGAAAATCAGAAAGAAAAAATTCTTCACGCTAGTGTTTTACCAATTCTTGGAATATTTTTGAGATCGATATGTCCAATTGTTCAGAATAGACTGAATTATCGACTGAATGCCCCATTCGAATATTTTAGTGAAAAAAAAACGTTCCAGCGATCTTGAAATATTGCTCATTTTCGAATGAGTCAGCCATATTGGATTTCACCGGAAGTGAAATTTCGACACAACTTCTGAAAAGCTAGTCCTTTGAATTTCCAATGAAGCAAGAACGAGTGATCTAGCTCTAGAATTGCGAAAGTTATAACGGAAAAAAAATTGTCCGGCTTTCTCTGGATCACCCTATATAATATACATCCCTAATGGCTATTCAGCATCCGGCTTAAGCTTTCGGGAGGAGACGGTTTTTCCGACGATTCTTTGACGTAAATTAAGATCAGAAAATGCCTCGACTATTTAAAGGAATTGAGTGGAATTTTTGGAAGTGGGGGAAATCCTAGTATCAATTTGTGAAATTGATTCAGAGTTTCATCAGAGTACCCTGGTATTATGTTGGTTTGAAATTAGGATTTGTGCTAGTAATTTTCTTTAACTAACAAAATTTTTTTCTCTTTTAATTCGAATATTCATTTCCTTCCTTTCATAACGTGAGGTGACATGGAATGACTGAAAAGCAGCTGAAAGAAGTGGTTTGAAACAAAAGCAATATAGCAATATCTATAGATTTCAAATGTATTCATAACTGATATTTTTACAGCACACTATTTTCTATTATATCCTATCATTATTTCAGTCAAGCTTTTAAAGCAGCGAAACGGCATTTTTGTCGACTCAACTTGAACGATGATGTTAGTTCTACCCGAGCACAGTAACCTTAACTGACATCGAAATCTCTATTTTTAAGAAGCCATTGCGTTTTGAAATCTCATCATCAGAGTTCAGAAACTCAAAATGTATAAACTTAACCAAAATCAAAATGCATATCACATAAGCGTAGACATCGTCTGTCTAGAGTGACAGCCGATGACAAATATCCAAAATGAATATATGGTGAAGAAATTATGTTCAGTTCTTCACCAACATGTTGTGCATGTTTCTTGTTCCAAATCAGATGTTAATGTAAACAAGCCTTCTAAAATGGGTAACGTTACTTATTCTCTCAAAAAAGCGCGAATCACCAAAGAATACCTTAGACTTAAAGAAATCGAAAGGGCTTCCATGTCAGATTCTGAGGGTATGTACAATATTTGTAAGAAGTAGCGATTGTATAAACGGATAGAATTTCTAATATGAACAATTTTTTTCTAGAGCCTCCTCCAATTTTTGCCTCAACTAGAAGAACCATTGAAGCACCAAAATTGGTAGAACAAACAGCTTCGGAGGAAAACATAGGTTCTCCCTACAGTGTCACCATGCTTCTAACAAATCTTTTCATCTTCGTCTTCTCACTTGTTTTCTGTTCCATTGCAAAATTTTTTGCAACCATCATTTGTAAGTTCCTTCGAGGGTAAGTACTAACGTTTTTGCCCAAGCAAATACTTTGGATATAAAGCCTTAATTTTCCATTTTAATCTCACCAACTAAAATAACAAGAATATGCGTATAAGTAACAATAGGCAATAACGCAAAACTCTGAAAATCTGATAAAGATATTCATACCCATAATAGTATACATTTCATTCACTTTGAACATGTCAAATTTGGAAACACCAGACGACCAAAGGAAATATTGAAGGTTTCGAATCACAAACATTGTTAGATGTATATGATTATCAAGCGCAAGAAGAATTTATTCACCAAATGTGACGCAATATACTGATTCTTTGCTGAAAGCTATAGAAAAGATCCAAAAGATAGAAAAATAGGTTGGATATGTCCCTTGTAAATAGAGTATATATTTCAAGATGTTGGTAAAATCGAAAAGATCTGATTACCATCGACTTAAATAATTTACAAAACCTGGCCAAACAGTTGATACTGAACGCAACAGCTCAACATTAGAAATAAAATATTGCGGCATTTAGTTAGAAAATTCTACATTCCACTCCTTTCATTGTAGAAGAAGACCTAAACAAAATGTTGATTTTCCTATGTAAATAAAAAAACCGACAATCAAAAATCATAATCATAAATTTTCAGCTCCAAAGAAGTACCAGCATCACAACCGAAGATATTGGAGCCCTTACCAATTTCTCCCATGATTGGCGACTACGCTAAAGAACCCCTAAATGTGACAGCATCCGAATCTGCAATCGGAGAAAAAAAAATTCTAACCGTCGAGTCAAGCTGTCCGAATTTGACCGTTAAGCTCGGCCGCCATCAAACTTGCCAAACCCTTTTCCATTCATTTTCGTCCTGTAAACAAGAGATATTCCTCAAAGCGGAGTGTGCGAAACTGAGGGAAGAAATTATGTGTCTCCATGCTAATTCCATAAAAGAACACGCACTTCTTTCTAGAAAACTGGATTCAATGGCAAAAGAGAAAAGAGAGCTTTCTAAACGATTAACTATCGTTCAGAAAGAAAATCAAGTGGCTAAAAACCAACTAGATGAACTTATGGAGGAGAAAAAGATGCTGCAGAAAAAGCTCGAAAATGCTACGAAAGAGTTTCGTGTCAACACCAAAACCAAGAAAGTTGCCCTTGCTAAGTTGGAGGAAATATCAGTAACTGTTGACGATCTGAAAAGGCAACTGGAACAGGTAAATATCTCCTCTTCTGGAATCGATACATCGAATCTGACTCAATCTTAATCAATAAAATTTATGCGATCAAGAAATATACCATTTTATTCGAGATGGTTTACAAGCATCTGAAGCATTGTAATAATTGTCTGTTTGCTTCACTTATTTTCTTTGGCAGGTAACTCGTGACAAGCAGATTCTTCAAGGGAAGTTAGAAGTTCTCAGAAACGAATATGAGCAAATGCAAGATCGAATGAGAATAATGCAGCTCAAGGAAGCCGGTAGAATGAGCGAGGAGAGAACCATGGCGATAGAAATGGATAAGGCGGAAAAAGAAGACAACCTGACAGCGACTAGCGGCGATAACTTGAGCGAGCAGAGATCAGCCTGCCATTCTAGCCAATCGAGTCTAGACCAAAATGTGAGCAAGGTAGAAGTTACCATCCAATGATTCTGCGACTTCAAATTTGTTTTTCAGGAATCCGTGTTTCTGCCTTACGTAATCTCGCAAACCGAAGTGGATATGAAAAATATTCAGATGAAAATTGCGCAACTCGAGAAGAGTCTAAAAGAGTTCAGTTCATGCTCTGATTTTAGAACTGAAACAGTAGGAGAAATGAAGGCTGAATTGGACGTTAAAAAGGTATGATTAAAGTTATTTCTTTCTTTTAGCCTAGTTCAACTATCTAGTAACAATTCTAATTCGTCGAATACTTTTGCAGTCGCTAACTAGACCTGAAAAAGTTGAAAACCCCGAGATACAAGTTACGTCGAGCCCCTCTTCTCCCAGAATTATCACACCAAGAAATGATGTAACGTGCAGAAAGACATATGATGAAATAAAGGTCAGCCTAGAGTCATTATTCAACTCATTATGCACTCTGCATATTTTGCATCTTCAGCATTTTTCTATGCAAATAGTTTTTTTAATAGTTTTAACTTACTATACTGAAATGAATATAATTTTATTCTAGGAATCTAAAACAATAGTGCAAAAATATAATATTCTTTCTTATATTGATTACAATAATTTTTCCCAAACCGATGGTGATAGCTCAATTTTTAACACTTGCGTCTCGGCGTTTCGAGTCTGCCTACCTGAATGCATTCAATTTGACGACCCAACAGGTGTCAAATTCTTGTCTCTTCCTGCTTCTGGGAAAAATGTTTGAGACAAAGACATTCTCTAACATAACAGAGCGCCATGCACCTTTGAGGGAGCATCCTGGAAGTTGTTATCACAATTACAATAAGGTCGACGAGTGCTCCGTAGAGATGCCTCTGCGCTGAAAAAAGTTAATCATAACAGCTTATTTTATTTTTATGTCCTACGATTTTTAATAGTTTTAACTTACTATACTGAAATGAATATAATTTTATTCCCTTTCTTATATTGATTACAATAATTTTTCCCAAACCGATGGTGATAGCTCAATTTTTAACACTTGCGTCTCGGCGTTTGTCTGCCTACCTGAATGCATTCAATTTGACGACCCAACAGGTGTCAAATTCTTGTCTCTTTGCTTCATGTTTGAGACAAAGCTTTCATCAATGTTATTTTTAGTTATCTATCTTATTTTATTTTTATCACTCTTTCAGGGCTCATCAATGTTTTTTAGTTATCTATCTAATCAATTTTTTATCTATATATATATATATATATATATATATATATATATATATATATATATATATATATATATATATATATATATATATATATATATATGGTCTAAACTATCCTGCTTTCTCTTACCATTCATACTGGGTGGGAAAATTTCGAAATTTCAGTGCAGCAGGTGAAATAAAAGAAAGCGGTTTTCTTTAATTTTAAGAGCACGAAAAATGCCCGGTGGCCATCCATAACACTGAAAGACTTGGAAAAAATTGTTTGCAAAATTAAAGGATCCTGTCCCCACTTTCTACCTCACCGATGTACTATACAGGGTGTTACATAATAGTATGTCATAACTTGAGGGGGTAAATCTACGTGCAATTTAGAAAGAAAATTTCATATAAACATAGGTCCACAAAAGCTTCGTTACGGAGCTAGAGGGTGTTGAAATTTCCGGAGAAAGATTCCTTTTCTTCCTTTTGCTCTCTCAAACTGAACTGCAGTACGCCACTGATCAGCGTACAATCAATTTTAGTCATCTTCTATCATTTTAGAAACCTTTTAGACAGTTGTAATCGTATCTCCAACCGTTTTCGAATGAAAAATTATTGAATTTGAATTGTATTCGCTAAATAAAAAAATATGGAAATACTCGATAGGTACACCAATATTTGCTTTTATTTTGATAACTCGTCTTCTGAGACTCAACTTATACTTATTCAATATCAACCAAATAAAAAAGAACAAGTAAAAACTAAATGATCTGCTGGGAGTGTCCTCCACCTGCAAGAATACAGGCCTCTGTTCTTCTTCGCATATTATCACGCACTCTTTGAAATATTCCTGGGGTATTTCTTATCGTGTCACAAGAGGTTATTATTCGATTTTTCAATTCTTCTACACTGTTCTCTGAAGTGGTGTAAACAAAACTTTTGACATAAAAAAATCTAAACTATTTAAGTCTGGGGACCTAGGAGGCCATGATTCTGGCCTCCTAGGATGTATGGGGGTTATTGAATGTATTATTCAAGAATTCCCTAGCTTCTCACACTGAAATGTGCTGGTGCCCCGTCATGCATAAACCACATTATGTTTTTCGCCAAAAGTGGTACATCCTCGAGCAATAAAGGTAACTCCTTCTCAAGAAATTGCCGATAAGCGGAATCGTTTAGTCTGTTTAGCAAAAAAAATTGCCCAATCGAATAATTTCCAATCATTCCGACACAGACATTTAGTGAGAATTGTTCTTAATGATGAGGTTCTTCAATCAAACGGATGTTTTTCCCAGCCCAATAAAGATTATTGTGAAAATTTGTGATAGCAGTTCTCGAAAAGTCAGCTTCGTCTGTGAACATTATTTCACTATCAAAACAAGCATTTTCTCTAATTTTATCTAAGAACCATCGGCAGAAATTCAGTCTTGAAGGAAAATCTCGAGGAAGTAGAATTTGGACGCGTTGAATATGAAACGGGTACAATAAAAAATCGTGGAGAATCCTCCAAACTAGAACATGTGAAATATTCAACTGATTTCTAATTTTTCTTGTACTGACATGAGGATTCAAATCAATACAATTCAAAACTGCTTCTTTAATATCTGGAGTTCTCATAGTTTGAGTTGCACCTTTAAAATGATTGCAGTGTAAGTACCAGTTTTCCTCAACCTTCTGTGGATATTTGAAAATGTTCGGCTGTCTGGTGTAACTTGATTCGGAAAGCGCACCTAATATAATCGCCTAGCTTCTGTTGTGTTTCCGACAGCCAGACCGTACATGTAATGGATATCAGCCAATTCGACGTTAGTAAAATTAGACATTTTTCTTACAGCAATAACTTCAAAAGTCTTAAAACTAATCGTTAATTTAACAAACAATTCGAGCAGACACTGGTTCAACTTTAGCAACTGTCAAAATGAATAAATAAATGAAGAAAATCAAAGCCTACTAGTCATTTTTTTAATTAGAAGTACTTTCAATTCAGCGAATGCATACAATCGTTCAATAATTTTCTGCTCGAGAACGGTCGGAGATGTCAAAAAAAATTCTAAATTGAACGAAGATGACGAAAATTGATTGTACGCTGATCAGTGGCCTACTACAAAAAAGTTTAAAAGGGCAAAAGAAGATATGACTCCAGAAAAGAAAACACCTTGTAGATTCTAGTTAAAATTTAGGGCGTGTAATGACGGAGACTGTGAAAGATAGCTTGCATTCCAAATTTGGGCTGAATATCTCGAAAATTGCAGGAGTTTTGAAGAAAAAACCAAATTTTTCTGGAAATTTCAACACCCTGTAGCTCCGTAACGAAGCTTTTGCGGGGCTATATTTATGTGAACTTTTTTTCTTAAAATTGTACGTAAATTTACCCTCATAAGTTGTGACATACTATTATGTAACACCCTGTATAGAATTCCTTGAAATAGTAGGTCGTAATATATTGGACCGACCACTCAACTTCTGAATAAACATATCTCTCAACACAAACGGGATTTCAAAGTCATATACCGAGACAGTTCAGAAAAAAGCTGGCACAACATCAAGCCAGACTGCCATCTATGTACATAAACACGTGGCGCCCTCCACCGAACCGACTAAGAGGGCCACTGGGTAACGAAGAAGAGAAAGATTAGATCGAACGAAGATTACTTCAAAAAGCTACACTAGTTTGAATTATCACCGCAACGCTGCACATTCTGCCTGCTTGAAATCCAGTACTTGATTGGCTATTGAACCAAATATACATAATATATCAATATCGAATAACACGAAAAATTTATCAATATATATGTAAATATATTGAAGATATTTATTCAGGGGGCAATATGCAACCTTCCGTAGAGTGTTTAATATCCCTCACTGAAGGAGCTGGTTCCTCGATCCACTCTTCATAATCATTGTCAGCCAGGTCCATAATAGTAGTGATACTATCTAGTCGGATGTCATGACTTGGAGCAGCTTTATCAGAGTTGCATACCCATTCACAACATCAAGTCAGACTGCTTCCTGCTTGCATTAACTCGTTGTAACGTATATGTATACACGTTTCCCGGTGGCTCTAGTAGTCTTATGTGTCGGTTCTTTGGATATCACCACGTGTTTACGTGTACATATACATGTTCTTAATATGTTCCAACGAATTGATACGAGTAGCGGGCAGTCTGACTTGATGTTGTAACTGGATCTGAAACAGTGATGAGTTCAAATAAGAAAGATACTGCAATCTGTTAGTTCTATTCATGACATCCGTCCTGATTGCATCAGTACTATTGTGGCTCTGGTAAACGATTATTATGTAGAGTGGATCAGAGATCCAGCTCCTTGAGTGAGCGATATTTTATATCCTACACAAGATAGATTATTGTTCACTGAATATGAATCTTCAATGTCATATAATCAGTTGCAAGTCCACCAATATCCAACAATCAACTTTCCCAACAAACAACGAACTTCTCATAAATAAAACAACGAATAGGTCTTTAAGCTTCTAATTTTTTTCTTCAAAACATTCCAACGCTTCGACGCCAGATATGTGTCTTCCTCAGGGAACTACAAATAAATTTACATTTGGAGAGGAACGAACCGAAAATGGGACGATTAACATACAAATATTGCTCATATTGGGTACTTACATTGGTTAAAACTTTATGTAGGTAATACAACTTCAAGTTAAAATTATTGAAAAATCTTTCGCTCAACAAGAGAAAATAAAGATCTATATGTAGGTAACAAAACTTCAAGTTAAAATTATTAAAAATTTCGCTCAACAATAGAATATGAAAACTACATGTAGGAAATAAAACTTTAAGTTAAAATCAATAAAATCTTTCGTTCACAAGTGACTATCACAACCGGTTAAAACACAAAAAAATTAATGGAGCAAAGAATTTCTGTTTTACAAAAACCTTATATTAATTGACATATTATCCGTCATATTAATTTCAAAATACACTGTTACATAAAAAGAAGAAGTATATTCTATGTCAATACAAAGTACATGAATCCGAATCATTCTTCATTATGTCAACATTCTTTGGACACTGGTCATTCTTTTATTATCAAAGAAGCAAAAATTTCACATCAAAGCCCACGTAGGGAGAATCGTCTTGTCCTTGAATCATTGTATATTCATACAACTGAGAATTGTATCAATTCACAGACGGGAGTGGAGGGTTCGAACATTTTTAAAAACCTGTTGTACTTAATTGTCTTCGGGTAATTGTTGACTGGTCTCCTTAATTTCATGATTGTTTTGTTTATATTTTGCTTGACGTATCGTAACTTTATAGGTTTTATCTCCCTCCGTGGGTAAGTCACTAGAAGTACTGACTCCCACGCCGAGGGCCCGGGTTCGAATCCCAGGTAAGATATGGATGTAGTATGAATGTTGGTGTGTTTGTCCCACGTATGTATATAAAAAATCACATTGAGACTGGATACATAACCGATAGGTTGAGTCCATAACCTCCGAAGGCCAGATAACTTGTAATCCTCAGAGGTGGCAGTTATCACTGCACGGTCTAGGTGAGTGGTTCGGAGTCCACTATAAACTGTAGGTCCTCAGAGAAAAACAAAACTTTATAGGTTAGATATTGTTTGAGGTTACGTTGTTTGCATTGATTTTTCTTCTTTTTCTTGCATATGAACTTTGTACTGACATAGAATATACTTCTTCTTTTTATGTAACAGTATTTTGAATTTATATGACGGATAATATGTCAATTAACATTAGGTTTTTGTAAAACAGAAATTCTTTTCTCGATCAATTTCTTTAGTGTTTTAACCGGTTGTGATAGTCACTTGTGAACGAAAGATTTTATTGATTTTAACTTAAAGTTTTATTACCTACATGTAGTTTTCATATTCTCTTGTTGAGCGAAATATTTTAATAATTTTAACTTAAAGTTTTGTTACCTACATTTAATTTTTTATTTTCCCTTGTTGAGCGGAGGATTTTAATAATTCTAACTTGAAGTTGTATTACCTACATTATAAAGTTTTCATCAATGTAATTACCCAATATGAGCAATATTTGATTGCTATTAAACGTAATGATTGGAAAAATTTGGCGAAACATGTCGAATGACGACGATATCTAAGACTAACGAGCAACTCCTAAAAGGAAGTGCTTCAACCTCTCAAAGATGAATAGAGTGATACATTATTTGAAAGCTCTTCGAAGCCTCTTCACAACGGAGTATGAAGAAAATAATTTTGACGGAACTTTTTCACAAAAAATTCATTTTTCACATCCCCCCCTTGCTGTTCCTTCTGTTTATCAACGATATAAAAAGTTGTATACATCACAGTAGGCTGTTGCTCTTCGCAGATGATATAAAGTTGTAAAGGGTCATCAGGAATACTGGAGATTGTCATCTTCTGCGGAAGATTTGTATCGGATTTGGGAGTGGTGTAGGAGCAATGGGATGGAGATGAACACAGAGAGGTGTCAAATTATGCATTTTCTTTCGATCTAATCCTAAGACACACTTTCAATAAACATTTCAAAAGCGTAATAGCCAGTCAGTTTTCTGGATAAAAGATCTAGGAGTGTTTTCTGATACAAATCTCAGCTTCAATTATCACATCCAGTTCATCGCGAAAAGGGGTTTTAAGATGCTTGGTTTCATTAAGAGAAATACTCGAGATTTTAACAATATGGAAGCAATAAAAAATATCTATATTCCACATGTAAGGAGCTTACTCGAATATTCTTCGGTAGTATGGTCTCCTTATTATAAAGCCTATAAAGAACTAATAAAGCGTGTTCAAAATAAATTTCTAAATTATGTTGATTACAAATTGTAAGTAGGTAAAGAAGAACGCAATTATTCTGAGCTTCGCTCTTTTTTGGAACTAAAAACATTAGAGGCACGACGCCAAAATTTTGATATAATGTTTATATACAAAATAATTAATAACTTTACAGACTCTAGTCATCTATTAGGAAAAATTAACCTCAATGTTCCCCACAGTAACGTAAGAAACTTTAGAATTATAGCTGTAATAACCCAATTGAGAGAGGATGCAAAGCTATTAATTCCTTTTCTGGTAGTATTCTTGCCTTTTCAATATTTCAAATGAGAAGATTGTTATCCAAATAGCTGTGATTGCCTTAAAATTTTTTTAATTGTAACGCATATATAGTATATTAAAATACATAGTTATCCTAATATATAATGATTCCAGGATATGTTTTGATTATAATCATTGCCTGACAATGGTATTAATTACCGGGTGGTGGATTTATATTTTTTCAGGAATCAGTTTGATTGCTTGAACATATATATGAGCAACGAGTTTCGTCTGGATCGTTTCGACTGGATTGCACCAGCCATCTTCAAGTCGGAGATACTTCTTCAACTGTAGCATATCTATGTTGCGTGGTAGCTTTATAATTCCGCGATCTAAAGTTGTATCGTGGCGAGCTCCCATTGGTCGGCTGTTCGACTCGCGGACTGTGTGTATTCGTCGCTGCTCCTACTGTTTTCATATTTGTGTCGTCCTGTTTCTGTGTTCCCGGTGGCGTATGTTTTAATACCGTCTTCCAAGTCGCTGGTAAATTTATGGCGTCATTCCGTTTGTTCATATTTGTATGTTTTTCTATCTCGATGGCTTCTCTTATTTTCCTTTTTCGTAGTTGTTTTATGTTGGTTACCTCTTTTGTGTTCCGGTAGTCTAGTTTGTGACCAATTGAGCTCGAGTGTTGAAAGATTGCTGATGAAGGTGCTTGTCGTTTTTCTGAATTCTTATGTTCTTGTATCCGAACTTCTATTCTTCTATTTGTTTCACCAATGTGGACGCGATCACAGCCCGTGCACGGAATTTTGTAGACGACTTGGTTTTCGAGGGGTGTTTGGTCTTTTGATGTTCTCAGATTGTTGTCTTTTGTGCGGTTTATATATGGACTACCGAAAGTTCACAAACCAAACACACCTTTCCTTCGCCTTATTCAATTTTGAAGGGTTAAAGCTCCCCTTCGTTGAATGCTGCTAATTGGCCTTATACAAAGAGTCAATATGAGTACTCCACTTCAAATCTTGATGAAGATAGAGGCCAAGAAATTTAGTAATTTTCTTAGGAAGATTTCGATGTTGAGATGTCAAATGATCACCTTTCGATCATTTTGTCCTGTTGTGAAATTGATACATTCAGTTTTATACATTTTGGGCATTTTTATGACACCAGTTTGAAGAGCTATGCAAAATATATTCGCATACGAAAGTTGGTGAAGTACTCGCCACTGCAAAATTCTGATCCGAACGAGCAATAAATCCACCTGCAGAAGACCTTGCCACTCTTCAAAGTCATCTGGTTGAAGTTGAGAGTTCAACAGACCTTAGTAAGGTCGTCTATAATGAGTATAAATCGGCAATATGAGGGCTATAAGGTTCCCAGGCGTAAATACCTAGCTTGAACAATTATTACTTCGATCAGATTCTTTTCCTGCATTGATTTTCTTATTTTCTTATTCAATTCTTTCGTAGACGCATTATTTTTCTTCTGATTACATCCTTAAAACATGCTAAGCAAGAAAATAGGAAAAATACTGAATGCTCTCAAATAATTCGCCAAAATGTAAGAAATTACTATAATTCTCTGTATTAGTGTATTATGCAACTCTTTTCACTGAATAAAGTGAAACGAAGGATAATAAATATTTATGCTCGTACAGGAGTGGCCACGTCTCAGGGATCAAAAGTTGACATGTTACAAAGGGTATAAACGGTTTCTATAAAATTGTATATTCGACTTAATCTGTCCTATATCTTCAAGTTGATGATGATTCGGTTGATTTGATATAGAAACTTCATGACTTTCTACGGAGAATATATCTAATCGTAAGCATGATGACTTAGACATATGATAGGCTCTAATACATTTTAACGGTTATTTCGGCCTCCAAAAACGAAAAAAAAATCCCATTTGCTTATGTTAATTAACTCCATATTTTCAGGTTCAAATACTGAGAAGCGCTCTAAGAGAGAAAATCAAAATTTTAGAAAATATGAAGGAAAGAGGAGATGAATCGACAACTGGCGCTGCTTCCGAAGCCACCACTGTCGAAGAAGAATTCGAAATGTCTTCGGAAGAATGTGTTCTTTCACAAAGAATAGTCAGTAATTCTCTAGCTTTTCAAAAATTCTTAAAGAACATCGGGGCAGAAGCTAAGAGAGTACCAATCGGCGATTCGAAGTGTAATCCCGAATTAAGTCCATGATCTAAAATTCTTGTGTCAAGTCAAAAAACCTTTATATGAAATATAAAATGAGTAAGAATAGAAGACCGAGTTTTTCTTTTCCTTTCATCGCTATATACAATAAGTTTAGAGCGTGAAATAATTCGCAAGTAAGAACAACAAAGTATATCTGGTGAGAGGAATATGCAAGAATTGTGATATATGATATTCATGAAAATTGAATGGAACAACAGACTCCAATTGCTGAATTATTTTATGCATGGCCTGACCTTAAAGAGCTCCTTAAGACCAGTAGCTCGTGGTTAGGTTGTTTGAATTAAAACTACATCTACATAAATAAAATCAACATTTTTGCTTTCTTTGATGTCTCTTGAATTTGGGGATTAGTACAGTAACTTGAAACATAAAAAGAATGTTATAATTTGTGGCATTATAAGATATATTATTTTAAAATAAAAATCGAATGTTAATTAGGTTTTCATTTTGATGAGGACGAAATATCAAGTAAATGATATGAATTTCTGGAGGTTTTCTAATTTTGGTGTTTAGATTTTGCAACTTAGCTTTCAGCCAAAGAAAAAGTAAAGTATATAAAATTTAAAATCGTATAATTTTTTAGTTTTGTAGGTATTGTAATAATTTTTATCACATTCACGTATATCGGTTGAATGAGCGATGGTTTGTTTTCATTTTCAGAAAACAATTCTACATCTATTACTTAGTTACTCAAATTCCGAAAGATACTGCATATTTGTGAAATTATATCAAAAAAGGAAGTTTGATAGATGTATTACCAAGAAAAAATTACATGGAGTGACGAATATATTTTTCAGTTCCATCTAGTTAAATCTCAATTCTTGGGCGGATGCGCTAACAATGCGCATATTTCAAATTGCTGCAATTCAGTAGTCGTGATATTCGTTGATCGTTTTCAACCATTTTCTATCTTCTTTTTCGAAGTTGAAGATTTTAAATGTGATATACACATTTTTATAAAGTTTAATACTGGATTACAATTTTCGAAAAAATTTGTTTTCATCAAACTTATATTTTGTGCCTTGAATATACAGTTTTAATATATTGGATGGTTCAAAGAAATTTCCGCAAACCGCGGGCTAAAATTTTCAACGCTTTGATATCTACCACATGAAGCCGCTCACCATCCAATTTCTTGGTCGTGTTCTGTTGTTGGCTGAAGGCTGTTATTATTCTTGGATCATTGCTCACTGGTTATCAATCACAAATTGCACAATTAACCTCTCCACCTGAATGTGAGAAATCCACCAACATCGCTGACGATTTTTTTGCCACCCTCATCACGCACACCCCATCAGAAGTATACACCGGTTGATAAGTACCACTTCCTAATAATTACATAATTAAGATATTTTAAATATTTTGTATTTTGATTATAAATAATTTCAGTATTATTATTTACTCTCTCTTTAAAATTACCCTTCAAATTTTCAATTCAATTTGTTCTTATTTTCAAATATTAAATTAATTTCAATTCAAGTGATTCGTATTCAATTTATTGAACGTTTTCAGCGTTAGCACTGTTGGTAGTATTCAAACTACGTGGCGCTCGAAATAATTCTTCTTTCAATTTGTGGACCCCGCCCTTCTCCACTGCAGCTTAGTCGCCTACTACTTCCGCCATAGAGTGTTTTATGTTACAACCCTCTGGCTGAAACGAATCTATTTCAATTTTTACACGTAATGCTATAAACTGTAATAACTTTCAACTCGGGACTGCCTTTAAATATAATCCAGTTCTGTCTTTATCCATCTGATTATTCCAAATGATTAAAGCAACACTGGAATGGCGTAGGTTTTAATGGTTTGACTAGATTCCCCGTGGTCAAAATTAACTTCAGCACAGTCTTCAAACGCTGACTGTATTCTGAACGAATCTTCTCCTGCGACTGTTTTTGGTCTAGCAATCTGGCTTGTTGGTATCCCAGATATTTGTACGTTTCGCCATCCCTCATACACTGTACAATCACCATTTGGAAGTTGTGTTTCATCATCTATGACTTTCCATCTTTGAATATTCAGGGTCTTACATTTTTCAATCCCGAATTCCATATGAACATCTGCCGAGAACTTACAGACAGTTTTCAGCAGATCATCCAATTGCTTCTTGTTCAAAGCATATACAGCAGGTGGGAGATTGTGTGATAGTTCCCATCTGTTTTATCCTCAATCCGTATCCTATTGAGCATTAAAGACAATGGTTCATACCCAAACAGAACCACAGTGGACCCAAAGAGTCTCCTTGAAAAATTCCATGGCGTATAGGTATCTCGTCGGTTTTAATTGACTTATTGTTCAAGTTGATCTGCAGAGACGTGCGCCAGTGCGTCATTGTTGTCTTCAAGAAATCTACCAGGGCTAGGTGAATTTTGTATGTCTGCAATACTTCAACAAGCCAAGAGTGGGCGGTACTAACGAATACCTTCAGATAATCGAGAAAAGCTGAATGAACATTCCGATACCCTACGTGTGCCTGTTTCATTATCACAGAATCGATGATGAGTTGTTTCTTTCACCCGTGATGTTTCTTTCTGCATCCCTTCGGCTCCTCTGCTAATATTTTGTTGCCATTAAGGTGTTGGTATATTCGATTGGATATGCATGAGGTGAGTATTTTGTAGAGCGTTGGTAGACAAGTGATTGTCCTATACTGAGACGTATCTTGTGGTCTATCGCTCTTAGGTAGCATATATGTTAAGCCTATATGTTAAGCCTTGTGTTAGGAAATTGGGTGTTTTCCTGAGATGTTGAAGAACATACGTGAGCTGTTTCGATAGAGCTCCATGGAGCTTATTAAGCTTCTGTACCAGAAGTTGTGGATTTTATCTATACATGTGGCCTTCCAATCGTTCGTCGCTCTAACAACTATTGCGATTTCTTCATCTGTTATTCCTTTGAAGTGAATATGTTTGATATCAAGGCGTCGTTTTTCATTCGAAATCCATCATTATTATTATCACTATTATTATTTATTATCGCGGACTTGTGCACTATCACAGCTGTTGGCTGGATATAATTTATCTTTCCCAGATTCAGCAATCAAAGGGAATAGGCTTGATTACAATATACTTTCCTTTAAGAGGACTGTTGATCACTCTGGCATTTAGCATGTTCTACTATAATATTTGGCACTACTCAGGCCGTCGCAGCCCCACATAATGAACTGAAGGGGGCTGCTTTAAATGAACCCTCTATCTTCATGAGCAGCATATCAGTCTCCTTGCGGTACAGAGACTTACTAATCCTGTCAACTAGATTGTTGAGTACCAGATCAATTGATTTACCTTTCTGAAAGTAGTATTGATGCTTACTCACAGGCTTAAGCGATAACACCTCAATCCTGATGAATCAATCTAACATTTCTCCGGAACAAAATACAAGAGACTTATCGGTTTGAACGATCTACCTGTGGTATGTTTACAACCTTAACCTTCCGCCAACTGGTTGGGACAACATTCCAAGCCTGACTCGACCGGAAGAGCTTATAAGGTATGGAAGGGGGATATCCACTCCCTGCTGCAGTAAGGCAGGCATAATGCCATCCTCCCCAGGAACCATAAATGGTTTAAACAAGCGGATTGGCCACCCAAATGCTCAATAATATGCTTATTATTTTTTGAAAATAGCGCTACACATTTTCGGCAATATCTCAAAATTTAATTTTATTGATTATGACCGTGGAAATCCTTGACGTTTCGTAATTTTTAATTTACTAATTAGCATTGAAACGCAATCTTCGATATTACTAATCATAAGTATGGGATATGGTTAATTAATTTCTTCTGAATGCTCCGTGGATACCAGAAATGAGAATATTCTGAAAAAGGAAGTTTCGAAAGGTATTAATATAATTCAAAATATAATAACTAATTACACATCTAAGGTCAAAATCCTCCCTGCTGGGTAACCGGGTTCTAGTTCTCAAGAGTCGGAATGGCATGTACCCTATCTCCTCGTAGTAGCTACCGGTATAGCTGGCGACATTTAGTTTCCTGGAGTAATACAAAACGCTGCCATAGGGTACAAACGGAGACAACAGAAACAAGATTCTAGGCGAATTAGGAGGCTACCAACGAGGTTAGTTCGAATTAAATATTAAGAGTGCTTCAAAAAGTACGCAGGATTGAATTCGGTTTCAAAACGTAATTGGTTTTTTGAAAGGAAACAATGAATACATATCAATGACTTCTGGAGTCTGCGTTTTACACACCAAAAACGATATCCTTCTATCCTGCCCCTGAAATTCATATTCAAGTTATCACACACTGTCCTACCAAAGTTGTCAATGACCTCTGGAATCTCTTGCTGTAGTTCTATTGTAATACAGGGTTTGTTTTGATGAACTTGTGACATTATATATCTCCATAAGAAAACATCACATTATGACAAGTTATAAGATCGAGATGGGTAGATATGGTATTGCCTCAACGATTGCTGTTTTTGATGTATGGCAAGATGAGCCGTCATCATTCAGTTCATGATCATATCCAAGAATCGCACGGATTTTCGGAATAGTCGCGGCGAAGCTTTAAGAATCAGGATAGTAGGTTTTCAGAATCAAAACTCGCTGTTTTTTATCTTTCGATAATCAAATTACACTAACTATTACCTAGAACTGAAAAATACCGTATATAAACATAACCTCAATGATATGATAAACAATTCAAAAATATGTTGCTACCAAAATCAAATAGAAATAGTGAATTTTCAAATCCAGAATTCTTTTTGAAGCACCTTTTATCAGAAAAAGATCATAAATAGTTAATCGACCAGTATCATCTAGCACAGACGCAAAGTGAACAACAGCAGTAACGTAATTATACCCATTTGGCACTTTTTAATATCATCTTATGTTGGCTATCCAGCGATCAGTTTTTATTTATCTCAGGTAGGAATAGATGGAAATGATTCAAAAGTAAAGAAATAACCCAGCAAAATAAAATTATGAACCTATTCGTCAACAATTCCAGACTGTATATTTGAGAGTAAAAGAAAACTCGGGCAGTTAGGATAAAATCCGTATGATGATTCGTTATTAACAATAAAAAAGCTGAAAATAAGTGCTCGATTGAATAATTTAAACTAGACTGAAAATTACTGGTCAACACCAGACGTGGTGTTGTACAACTATACAAGTAATTAAGTCAGAAAAAAATAATACTTAGTGAGAGCTCCTGAGTAATTAAAACTTATCTGCAGGTTCTCTCGGCTCCTCACAGTTTCTTTTAATAGTTCATTTCTCTACGCTTTCGTTACCTCCAAAAGTCAACTTCGAAATGCCAATCTTCCAATAGCTCTGTCTAAAAAAATTCGAGGGAATCTCATCATGAACCAAATATTACGCTGTTTATTGGTTAATACAAATTAGTTATTATAACTACAACTAACGAAATCAGTCAATTATAGATACGATTTCATTCTGAAAGGAATCAAACACAAATATCTTTTTTATGGTTTGTTATGATGATGAAATGAAACTGTTGCATACACGTTTGACCGGAATGTTATTAGGAAAATGTGAAAATTTCAGAATAATGAGCGACGGAATTCCTGAAATTTTATATGAATGCAATAATATAACAACTCATGTGGGTAAGAAAAACTTGAAATCTATCAATGAAATGGACAAATTGAACATTTTTGGAACCTAACTAGATATGACTTTTTTCAGGCGCAAATGGTGTTTCAAAATAATTTTCACTGATTCTTCTGGCATTCCAATCATATCAGTAAAGTTTCTGAATGTCAGTCGAGCACTAACTCTTTGATTCAATTAACATGTTGCATATCAGTAGATGTTGATGGTTCTCATCGACACGTTCTCCGCCTTCCTTGGAGTCTTCGAATTATTTATGAATATTTGTTAGCATCATATCTCAATCACCAAAGACCTTTTGTAATATTCTGAAAGTTTCCGCAAACAAAATTTAATGACGATTCTTTGCTCAACAGAATCAAACATTCTTAAAATTTTCAAAATGATGACAATGTAATGAAATTTACCACAAGTGTTAGTTACTAGTTACACTAGTTCCAACATAACTAGTGATTCACGACTTAACTCGAAAATCAACCTGCTGGACTTTACTTGAAATCACGTCAAGCTTCTTGAATCGTAAAACTTGAAGGCTTGAATCAGAGCAAAATTCCAATAGAACATTGAACTTGCTCTTATATTCAATGAAAAAATATTTCATTGAATATGAATATTAATCAGGAAATATTCAAATGAAATTCAACGTGAGGATCTGAAAGGAATTAATAAGGTTGTAAAATGAAAACAAATACAGAACAAGAACAAGAATGAAAGTGGAATATGTATTTTCAAAAAAACACAGCCATAGCATCACAAAAACAACATAAATGGATTTTCTATAAAACAACTGAAATAAACTTATGTGAAAATAAAACAACTCAATTGAACTTCTGTGAGAATAAAAGGAATACCTACTTTGAAACTTAAGTCAAAAAGAATAGGAATAAGCAAAACTACATTCTCACTTCATCAGATAGTTGATAGTTTCGCTGTTTTTGAACCAAGATATTATTTTTATATATTTGTATTCTTTATATATATATATATATATATATATATATATATATATATATATATATATATATATATATACAGGTGTTTCGAATAAGATGTCATAAATGAAGGATGCGAATCCCTGAATGATTAGAGCAAGAAAGTTCGAAGAACCAATGGTCAAAAATGCTTCGTTGCCGAGATACAGGGTGTTAAAGTTGAGAAAATTTTCGATTTTCTCTCGATAAAACCTAGACTTCTCAAGATTTCGGGCTCAAATTTTCCACATAAGCTATTAAACACAATCTGAATCACCAGGTGAGGCCAAATTTTGGAACAGTATACAGGGTGATACTTTTTCATGGGCCATGTTCCATTTTTACCCTCGGAACAATTTGAAATTTTTTTTGACTCTTGCATTTTGATCGTAACTATCACCGTTTCTGAGATATTAATTATTGAAAATAATCCAATAGTTTTCCCATATCGAAGCCATGGAGATATTATCTTAATAACTGATGCAATTTTTCAGGAATTGAGCTAAAATTTACATCAGATATCTCCTTATTGTATGTTTATAACAAAATGAGGCAGAAATTCTGACAGTATACAGGGTGTTATTTTTCACGTGCATTTTCCCTTTTGCCCCTGAACTTTTTGTGGTGCGCTACTGGTATATTCTGAAAACAGAATCAAACAGATTATTCAAAGTGAAAACTTTTCTGTTCCTTGTATTTTTCCGTATCTGCCACCATTTTCGAGATATTAATCAAGAAAAGTAATCGTATAGTCCCTTCCATATTGAAAGCTTGAAGATATTTCTCATGTTATTTCGGCAATTTGTGAAGACCTTGATTCTGTTTTCAGAATATACCAGTAGCGCACCACAAAAAAGTTCAGGGGGCAAAAAGAGGAAAATGCACGTGAAAAAATAACACCCTGTATACTGTCAGGAATTTCTGCCTCATTTTGTTATAAACATACAATAAGAAGATATCTGATGTAAATTTTAGCTCAATTCCTGAAAAATTGCATCAGTTAGTAAGATAATATCTCCATGGCTTCGATATGGGAAAACTATTGGATTATTTTCAATAATTAATATTTCAGAAACGGTGATAGTTACGATCAAAATGCAGGAGTCAAAAAATTTCAAATTGAATGATCTATTCGATTTTATTTTTGTTAGTGCCAGTGGCGTACCAAAAAAAGTTCCGAGGGTAAAATGGAACATGGCCCATGAAAAGTATCACCCTGTATACTGTTCCAAAATTTGGCCTCACCTGGTGATTCAGATTGTGTTTAATAGCTTATGTGGAAAATTTGAGCCCGAAATCTTGAGAAGTCTAGGTTTTATCGAGAGAAAATCGAAAAATTTTCTCAACTTTAACACCCTGTATCTCGGCAACGAAGCATTTTTGACCATTGGTTCTTCAAACTTTCTTGCTCAAATCATTCAGGATTCGCATCCTTCATTTATGACATCTTATTCGGAAACACCCTGTATATATATATATATATATATATATATATATATATATATATATATATATATATATATATATATATATATATATATATATATATATATTTCATAGGGTTCAAATAGGACTCCTCGACTCTCCGTTCTCGGAGAATCACCGTTCAATCTCGATTCTCCGATTCTCGAGGATCCACTCATTTCCTGAAAGGGTCCTGCTAATATCATGAAATGTAGTAAACCTTAATCGATAGATTATAATACTAAATTTTTCAGTGTTGTATATATTTTTAAAGGACTATTAAGTTTCTAAATAATAATGAAAAAACTGAAAGAATCATCTTTGTTGAATATATTATGTTATTCAGAAATCTATTGTAGGTTGTAGGCGACATTATTATTTTGTTGAGTGTTGTTGAATACAGAAATTTTTTCTATTTCTGAAATGACTGCTACTTGATTTCTTCCTTTTTTCTACAAATTAACTTTGCGGAGCTTTTGCTATCTACTTGTTGCGGTGCGGAACGAATTGTCTAGATCAAACTAAGTTTTGAAATGCCAGTGTGTCGCAGCCAAATAGAATATTCTGTATGACTGGAGATAGTACCTACTTCTTTCACACCTGTACAGATACGACAGCAAGTGATTAGCAAATAAACTAAACTTTATGCTCTTAAAAGTATCAAGCTTTCGAGCAGCTTGAATGCTTGATGTCAAGTCAAGCTTTTTGGTTGCAGACTCATGTGAAGTAAAACCTTTAATTTTTCAAAAGCTTGAATTTCAACGTAAGTCAAGGTTTTCGAGGAGTTTTCAAGCTGCTTGCTTTGATGAAAACCTAAACATATCCCGCAAAGTTAAAACTTGAAAATTCACTTTACATCTTACCCACATAGTATATCATGGGCGTATTGATGTGGGACGAGAATATTCCTCGAAGGATATTCTCGGAACGGCGTGTAGCATTCTGAGAAATTTACCGAGAATGTTTTATCCGGGAACAAGAATTTTTCGAGGACAAGTATATTTTTGGGTAGAAGATGCCCTTTAATTCCAATAAATTCAAGCCGTATGAACGCTTCATGTAATCAGAAACTGACTTTTATCAAACAAAATGTACCACAAGAATTCTCATAGGCGTTTATCTTTTCATGTTACAAGATGCAAACAAAAAAGAGTAATGAGCGAAAAAATTTTGTTCGTTTATTAACCACGAATAGACAAAAAGAATAGAATGAATAGTGAAAAAATTATTGAACTAAAAATTAATGCGTGGAAAATTTGAGTTCGAGAAACTCGAAATAAAAGAGGCCTATGTTCATAAATATCATGCAGATGCGAGAACCAAAGTATTAGTTTTGACGAAGGTATATTCTGGATACCAGTGTTGAAGATTGTTCAAGTTGATCAACCTGATTGTTAAATATATTACAAAACTACAGGCGGACAAACCAAAACAATGTTCCTACAGCCAAGAAAAAATATTGAAAAAACATTACTTTGAAGTGTCCTCACAAAGCAAAAAGATCAACATTTCTAGGAATTTTTACCTACTGTCACTTGTCATTTGCTTTTAGCAACTAATTTCTTAGACTCGCGTCTCAGTAGCGCACATTCGATCTATAAGGAGCATATTCAGAGTAGATAATGAGCTTATCGATAATATGGCTGCCGCAAAATATCCACATCACTGCAAATTCAATGGCGAAATTGTCGTACTATAGATCTAAAGAAGGATTTCTTTGGTCTCTCTATACGCTACAACTACATATATTTGTTGAAAAGAATCTGTCATGGAACTAAGGTAACTAGTTAGCGTTTCAAATTCTAGGAATGCCTGCAGCTAGCACTTGCTCGGAAAAAAGTTGTAGCTCCTATGGTATTATTTGCTCGTCAAAAGAAAACCTACTGACAGCTGAACCAGCTGTGATAGCTTTGACTTTTATTTCTGATAATTTAAAACTATGCTATTGGTTCAGATATCATGTATAAGGACGAATAAGAAACCCGACTTGCTTTCCACCATTAGTCGAGGGATGCTGTGGAAGAAATAGAAGAAATAAAAATGGTATTGAAGTATGTGTGGTCAGAGTCTCATGAGGAAGAAAATAGTTATATCGAAGTGTTTTCTAACTCAAATTGAAAGAATTTCTTCAAGTTTGATCTTATTTGTTACGTCTGTTCAATGATGATAATAAGAAAATAAACTATGTATTATACTATCACTATACTACTATACAAAAGAGATTTATTGAAAATCAGGATTGCAATTTCGGTCTCTTGACCATCTTCAGCTGATAACAATGGAAAATATAACAGCGTTGCAAACTGAAATACACGAAGCTCTAGCATCCAAACAAATATGTGTAGCATTATTTTTTGATATAAAAAAAGCATATGATACAGTTTGGAAATATCTGATCATAAAAAGCCTTCAATCGCATAACATACGTGGGCATTGTCTTGCTTTTATAAAAAATTTTCTTGGAAATCGAAAATTTCGAGTGAGAATTAACGGAGTCCTATCAGCATCAAAGAACCTGGAGAATGGAATACCACAAGGCGCTGTACATAGCCCGATCCTATTTCTGTTAGCCATCAATGATGTTTTGAATAATCTTAAAACACCACTCAAAGGACGATTATTTGCAGATGATTTAGTCATATTTGGAAAAAGCAAAGATATCCAAAACATCTTTACTATGTATGATGCAGCACTATCTAAATAGTTTAGGAAATTGGTCAAAGGAAACGGGTTTCGAATTCTCCAGAGAAAAAACTCAGTACATAGTTTCCTCTAAAAGAAGTATCCACACACCCTAACTCTCGCTTTATAATAAAAACCTGCCAAAGAAACACAGCATTTAGGAATGATTCTAGATGAAAAACTCACCTGGAAAGAGCATATAAAGAGGGTGTCTGTAGAATGCAATGGCAGACTGAATGTGTTGCAGGCGATATCGAACAAGGACTGGGGCTCGGATAGGCGAACCATGCTAACACTCTATAGGATATTAGTAAGATCTAAGCTAGATTATGGTTCAATAGCATATTCTTCCGTGAACAGCTCAACACTTAAAATTCTAAACACAATACACAACTACGCATTAAGGTTAATACTAGGAGCTTTCAGAACAACCCCTATAGAGAGCTCATACTGCGAAGCAGGTGAACCATCTCTCCATGATAGAAGAACGTACCTTAGAATCACATACGCAGTGAAAAGTCAATCAGATCTGAAAAATATAATATACAAATATGAAGACGACGACAAATTCATAAACTTATTTTCTAACAACCCACGAACACCTACACATTTTTATCATTAAGTGCGGTCCGATCTCTCAAAACTTAACATCACTCTTCCTACCTGTCTCCCTTTAAGGCGTGAAATCTCTCCTCCTTGGACTATAAAACAGCCAAATATAAATACCACCCTGATACAATTCGACAAATATTCAACAAATAATAACATCATTATACAGAATCTGCGAAGCATAATGAATAGCTACGAGAGTTATACCGAAGTAAATACAGACGCATCCAAATCCGAGGCTAGCGTAGGAGCAGCGGTTGTGACATATAATGTTGTGCTTAGATTCACTTTACCATCACAAAGCAGCGTGTACACTTCTGAACTGTTCGCTATACTTCAAGCTTTGATACACATCAACTCCCCTCAAGAAGAAAAATTCATCATCGTAACCGATTCACTCAGCTCCCTTCAGACACTCAAGAAAATATTCTCCAACCATCGCAAATAAAATAAAACAATAACTAGAAAAGTCCTGAACGAAAAATTAATTTTCATCTGGGTGCCATCACACATAGGAATTCCAGGCAACAAAGAAGTTGACAAACACGCTCGTGAATCCATCAATGACGAAAACGCAGTTCGGGTGAGAGACTTAGTGACTAGTGACGTGAAGAAGTTTATAAAATCATAAGTGAATTCTGCATGGCAATTTAAGTGGTCGAACACGACCTTAAAACTGCGGTCAGTGAAACCATTCGTGAAACCATGGTCGAGATTACCATTTGATCGAAAATCATAAATAAAAATCGCACGACTTAGACTTGGACACACCCACAGTTATTTTATGGAGCCACAGCCCCAATGTAACAACTGTAACGTAAGACAATCAGTCGAACATTTCATGGCAATATGCCCCAGATTCTCTAAAGAGAGAAGACTATATCAGATTCATGATAATATTGAAGAAGCACTTGGACCAAATTGCAACTTTGAAAATAGAAGTGTCTACAAGCTGTAAACATTGAAAATATTTAAATATTCTGTTACCCTTTTGTACCTCATATATCGCTGATAAGCCCCGGGTTGGTGCGATCTTTGTTAAAAAAAAAAAATTAAAGTGCAAACAAGAGGTAATAGACTAATTACGATAAAAGCAGGTATTATTTGAAGATATCAAATAGGGACGAATAAGCCGGGCCATACTGGTCGTTTAGAAGATTATCTCTTTGGCGGGTTTGTTGCAGTTTGAAAATTTCGATGGACTCCAAGAATTCTAACTTTCGTCCCTTAGGTATTCTGTGGTTTAATTTGAAGTTGATCTATGGGTGGAAAATGATGGCCATTTTCGATACAATGTGAAGCGAAAATAGATTCGTAGGTTCTCTAGTTATTGTAATCTGATTGATGCTCTTTGTCCTTAGTTTTGAATGAACGACCAGTCTGACAGATTGTTTTATCTTTATTATCGAAAAATTTCGAGAGTTTCATGTGGGTCTTGAAAGCAACCTTTCTATTCTGTTTTCAAATGACATTTGCGATCCGTCAGACTGATCGTTCATTCAAAACTAGATACAAAGAGCATCAATCAGATTACAACAACCAGAGAACCGACGACTCTACTTTCGCTTCACACTGAATCGAAAATACATTCTCCACCAATAGATCAACTTCAAATTATTCACAGAATATATAAGGGTCGAAAGGTAGATTTCTTGGAATGCAACAAACCCCCATGAAGATAATCTTCTGAACAACCAGTAAAGCCCGGCCTATTATATATATATATATATATATATATATATATATATATATATATATATATATATATATATATATATATATATATATATATATATATATATATATATATATATATAAATCAGGTTAAATCTTTCTACGCTACCTTCCGATGCCTTACCTCCAAGCCTCTCTATCTACCCAAAGATCTTGGTCTATTTCCCGTTCTATTAGTTCTTTATCTATCCCTTCTCGTCAACTCAATCTGAGTATATCTCTCCTCTTTTTTTTTGTTTGGGTAGTATTTGTTCTTTCATTCTTTGTACATGTCCGTACCATCTCAACTGCTTTGTTCGTATCTCATCAACCAGTGTGTGTGTGGTTTTCATGATTTCTCTTATTCTGGAGTTTGGGACTCGTTCTCTTCTCGACTTCCCCGCAACCCGTCTCCAATAATCCATTTCAGTGACCAGTAGTGAATTCAGTAGTCTTCTTGAGTGGCCATATTTCACTGCTATACGTAACAATATTTTTTATTATCGTATTGTATATTATATGCTTGTTGGTATTAGAAGTTTGCTGATCTCATAACACCATTAAGTTGTGCGATGACTCTACTCCCTTGAGTATTCCTGTTCTCGATAGCTTTGTCCAATTTACCATCATCTGTGAGTTCAACTCCTAAATAGGTGTATTTGTCGCAGTATTTAATCTGCTGTCCGTCTTCTAACGAGATGTTCTGTTTTCTTCCGCCAATGTTCATGTATTGCGTTTTATCAATGTTCACCTCCAGACCCCATTTTGAATATTCCTCGATTAGCTTCCTTATCATGTATTCTAGGTTGCCACGGTCTTGCTCTATGACCACTTGATCATCTGCCAAGCATAGTGTGTATAAGCTGTTATTTTCAAGTGGAGCTCCCATATTTTTTATTTTCCTTTTCCATGTCTTCAATGCCTACTCGAGATATATTTTGAATAGGATTGGTGACAGACAACACCCTTGGTTCAGGCCTTTGCCTACGTCGAAACCCTTGCTAGTTGAGCTGCCTATTTTAATCTTGGTTTCAGATTCTCTTTACAGCTCTTTCACAGCTGCTACAAGGTTTGCGTTGACGTTAGTTTCCTGCTTTCCATAATTTTTTGTGTGGAATACTATCATATGCTTCATTGAGATCTACATATATGAGGTGTAATTCCTGGTCAACTGCTATCTTCTCTTCTATCATCTGTGTAATGCCAAAGAGGTGGTCTACTGTCGATCTGCCTGCTCGAAATCCATCCTGTTCTTCGGCTTCCATGTCTTCGTATTCCTTCTCTATTCTAATTTTTGATAGCCTTCCGTATATTCTACTTATAGTACTGGTGACTGATATACCTCTGTAATTATCGCAAGTGCTTGTAGATCGGGGATATGAAGGTAGTTTTGAATTCTTCCCTAATTAATATCTTTAAGTAATACCTGATTTTATCATAATGAGTTCATTATCCTTGTTTGCACCCTCATTAATTCTGTATCCTCCTGTTTATATATGTATGTTTTTTCAACTTTAGTTCAATATTTGTTGTCAGCCGAAGATGGTCGAGGGACAGAAATTGCAATCCTGATTTCCAATAAATCTCTTGTTATAGTATAATACATACTTTAATTTCTTATTTTCATCATGATTAACTAGTTGACGTCTGTTTAAGTTTTTTCTGTCTTGATGTTTCTACGAATAATATTATTTTGTTCGATATTATCTCAGGGTTCGAAAATAAAATCCTTGCTTTTCTATATTACATTTATACATAACCAAATTTATGATTTTATTAACCAGAAGTATTTTTCTTAACATCATTCAATCCCACCCAGTACCGGTTTCAGTCAAGAGCACTCTTTTTCTCGTGGACACTTTCTCTCTAAATTGTCTCATATAATACAATTACTGCTTAGCCGAGGTGTCTTGAACAAAAAAGTACTGAATTGGAAAGAGTCGCCTAAAGAGGGCATAAACTTCCGAAGACAAGTTAACTTGTAATCAGGGTTGCCGCTTTGTAGGGAATTTCCCAAACTGCAAGGAAAGCGAAGCTGATTGGGGAATATGAGGGGTGAGCTGAAATTCGGGGATTTTAAGTATGAACACATATACTTTATACTATATACAAATGATTAATACCGAAATACTGCTAGTCTTAACTGATTTCTTACGAATAATTACTCGAAACAGAAATCTATATTTATAGCCGTTGTTTTATTTGAATGTGGAATAAGTAGTTCGTAACATGGCGACACCTGTCGTCAGATTTTGTTTGTCTCTATGGTTGGTCGGTCCATCGACTGGAGGAATTCCCTATATATTATTTTAGCTATCAAGAAAACTTTATTTGGAATTATTTATTTCAATCAGGGTTGAGCTTGACATGAAACGAGATGGAAGGTCGTATTTTACGTAGTTTTTTTTTATTTTTTTATATATTTTAATTTTCATCCATCTGTTATCTCAAGTTATCTGCAGCTTTTTAACAAAATCGATAAATTTTTATTGAAAACATATAGAAAGAAAAAATAGCGGGAAGATGTCGAGGTTTGTTTTACTTGATGTTCTAAATGTAATGACCGTTTAGAATCTAATCCGAGTTCTAAAATGCTGCACAAAAAAGTTTGGCGAGAGAAAAGTGTGTAGGTTCTCAAACTTTTATTTGTTTTAATAAATAATAAATGAACCTAAAGACTGACCGCAGAGAGAATACATTCTCGATTGTGTGATTTAGTAAAATTGTAAATATATGAATTCGTATTTGCTCTCCAACGTAGCGCTTTGACACTGATTCGAAAGGTCACGCGATTTTCAGCGTTGACTCTAGAAAGTTCAGATTTCTGAACTTTATAGCGTCAGAAGCTAGAAGAGACAAGTTTATATTTTCCGTCTTCAAGGGTTGCCAATGAAAACCCTGTGGCAACCCGTTTTATTCGATACAAAATGGCTTAGTCTTTATAATCATCCAGTTATTGCACCATATTAGCTTTCGATACTCGAACAACATAGTTAGAGGTCTTGAAAAAAGAATTTCGCAATATATAACACTAAAGATTCCAGAAATGATACCAAATCAATGAAAAATAGACTTCATATACATCAATTAAGTGTTCTAACCTAAAATAAGTGAAAAATGACATATTTGGATGCTGAAAACCCCTTTTCATGGGAGCGTCATAATTTCATAGAAAAATAGGCCACATGACCATTTTTACGCTTGAAACGAGGGTCAAAATGCTCCAATGAAAAGGCACCTTTAGAGGTAGACCCTGGACGAGACAAGTGACAGGTTTATATTTTCGGTCTTCAAGGGTTGTCAATAAAAACCCAAGTTTTCTTCGAAACAAAATTGCTATGTGCTTTTTTTCGTCGTCCAGTTATTACTCCATATCACCTTTCAATACTCCCACAATATTGTTACAGGTTTTGAAGAAAAGATTTTGCCATATAAAAGATTGAATATTGCAGAAATGATACCAAATCAATAAAGAATAGAGTTCCTCTTTATTGATTAACTGTTTGAACCTAAAATAAGTGACAAATGACATATTTTGCCGCTGATAACACCTCAACACCTGCATCAAAACGCTCTAATGACACCTTTAACGAATAATATAACTTCACAGTGATAGTGCCACTAGTGAGTGAGATTTTGTATATCAGAAATACATTTTTAGTTGTGTTATTTCTGTGGGGAATATGTGGGGAATTATCATTTTTCTCTCCCCAAACGTGGGATTTTCGACAATGTGTTTAGGGATTTTAGCATATTACTGTCGGCAACCCCGCTTGCAATCTTTGTGGTGGCAGTTATCAATGCACGGTCTAGGAGAGTGGTTCGGAATCCACTATAAACTGTAGGTCCCGCTGTGTAAAAGGACCAAGTTCCCGTGCACATTATTGAAAGATACAAACAAACAAACATATTTCTACAGTTGCAGGTTTAGAATGTCAAAACATTCATTTGAGAAGTCCTCATCTTTAGTTTAAATGAATATAATTGAGGATATGTTGGATTGAGTAGGTCGTTCTCAGAGAATCGAGAGTATACTGAAATATATATATATATATATATATATATATATATATATATATATATATATATATATATATATATATATATATATATATATATATATATATATATATATATATATATATATATATATATATATATATATATATATATATATATATATATATATATATATATATATATATATATATATATATATATATATATATATATATATATATATATATATATATATATATATTCTGAAGAACATTCCCCACTTTTGAATTCTATTACCACTATCAAAGCATATCAAAAATTTGAGGAAGGTTACGATCTAATTTCTGTTATATATAAGCTAATGAAAGTGTACACAATAAGTCTGAGACATGCAGTATACCTCAGAAATTCTATTTAAAAATGTGATAATAATAACAAAACTACAATATTGAGGTCTTTTCTCATTAACATTTATCTTTTCCTCTGTGATTTACACTTGGGTGGCAATCATCATAACTCATGAAATTTTTTATTTTTTCCAATTTCACGGTGTAGGAAGTATGGTACGACGCGCTTTATCAACGAACAAAGTGAAGTGCGCCAAAGAAATGATTAAATGAAGTCATGCGGGACGAAGTGTGACTGGGTGACAATTATTACAAGTCATACACCGTTTGGGCACAATATTCCTGATATTGTTTTTCGACAATCAGAGACTTTCAAGCTTTATGTCCATGAACCATACTTCTTTATAAAAACACGCAGGCGCTAACATCTCCCGAAAAGTTTCCTTTCAGAACAAAAATTGGCTTGAGATAAAAAATTATTTTTTCCAGAAAGATTTGTTTCTCATACATCGTTGTAAAGAGGCTCTCAAATGAGATATCGCCCGACCCATTTTTTCAGAAGGTTCAATCGTCCCCTTTTCAAGGATTTCTCGTAAAACTACAAATATATTTCAAAAGATACGACAAATTTTTCTAAATAATTCTGATCTAGTCAGCTAGTATTAATAGGATATACCGCGTGCCTATTTAGTGCGTATTTGTTCCATAGCTCTGAAACTATACATAGTATCGAAAATGTGTGATAAAAAATAGTTAGACCTTAAAGCATTGCATATTTTGAAATTATTTTCGAATATACAGGAAGTTCTGTTTCAGAGATTTAGAATAATTGAGTGTAGGTATTTTCATTGTGTGTTGGGTGGTTGCGATGTCAATGATTTATAGTTAATTTAATGGAACGTAATTCCTGACATCTTAACCAAGATAATGTGTACGAGTTATGACGTTCTCTCAAGGAGATTTGAGCTATCGTAGAATAGGTCAAAGACTTGGTGTTGCTTATATTTTCTGCGTGATCCAGCGAACTCAAGAGACAAATGACCATGCGAAAACGCTTCATCATTTTCGTATTTCTCATTCTGAAATAATTTGAATTTTCTAAGAAATTTTTATAAATAAACCCAACGGTTTTTGAATTACCCGAGATTTTGTAGAATTTTGCCTTTTGTCAAACTCTTCCTGTATTCTTCTAGATTGTCAGACAATTTTCACGGAAATCTACGGAACTCCTTATATATTCGGAAATAATTTTGAAATATGCAACGGCTTCAGATTTATCTATCTTTCCATCACACATTTTCGATACTAAGTATATGTAATATCCTGAGTTTCAGGGTGGAGCTTGATGTGTTGACAAACCAACTAATGAAACACGTCACTCATAATTTACGGTTTATTACAAGACGTCTCGATAGTACCATGGTTACAATTGGAATCTCTTCTACCCAAATTCTATCCTACGAGTTACCCATGTTATCATATAAAATGCTTACTCTCTAAAACCAACTTATTTCAATTTAACCTACTTAATTTATATTTACAGTGTATCCTATCTACAGTATGGTCTATTGCTAGACCATACCTATTTACACTTACACTACACCTCCACTGAAAGGGAAAGAAAAAAAACAACTAAGATAATTTTTTTCACTTTTGTCGAAGTACAACTTTATTCTATTTTTATGTACTTCGTGTATTTTGTTAATGACATTAGAAAGTTTATCTTCTATCACCTCATAAGGTCTTTCAAACACAGGGTCTGCTTTACCGATCGATGTATTTTTCAAAAGTACTTTTTGACCTACCCTTAATTGCAAAGTTTTGCTTTTTGTGTCATACCTTTGCTTTCTGCTATTTGGATAACACCCAATTTTTTCTTGCTTCTTGCCAAGCTGTTTGCAAACTAAATCTCAACTCTAATGGATAATTCTCAAAATTATATATCGGGTCGATTTGTTTGTTCACGTTCGATGGGAACTGAGCCATTTTACCCAATACAAGTATAATTAGCTTCAGAATTTACTGTATTGTTGAAAGCAAAACACCAAAACGGAACCCTAGAAGCCCAACTACCCGGATGGTTAGAAATTTGTATTCGCAAGTACGCGCTCAAATTTTTATGTGTATTTTCCAATGCACCGAGCGTTTCGTGATGGTATGCTGTTGAGTTCAATTGTTGGATATCTAACATTTTACAAGTTTCCTTAAACATAGATGCAAAAAATTCCGTACCCTCATCTGTCACAACATCTTTCGATATTCCATATCGTAAAATGAAATTTTCTACGAAAGATTTTGCCACAGTTTCAGCTTCTTTATTTGCTATGGGATAGGCTTCAACAAATTTGGTCAGCTCACATTGAAGTGTCAAAATATATCGATTAGCCCTTGATCGACCTCTAATGTTCCAACTTGATCTAGAAATAATTTCGAAAATGACGATCTGGCAAGTAGTGATGGTGAGAGGTTGTTTCGGAATGATTAAATTTTTATGACGTTGACAAAATTTTCAATGTCCTTTTTCTATTCTGGCCAATAATAAAATCTCTTAATATTATTATAAAGTCGATTAATTCCCGCATGTCCACCAGTCGGTAACATTGGGAAATCATTAAGTATTAATTGTTGGGTCTCTGTGTCCCATTACAGACACTTATTTTTACTCCGGCTTTCTTCACTTCCTTGTGGGCCCCTAAAATTTTTCCTATGATATTTGCGCATTTTTCATTTTTAATGAGTACTACTTCCGGAATATTTAATTCTTTACATACTTCACTCAGGTCTCTCAACGATGCGCCGAAGGCCAATGCTGATGGAGAATCCTGTTTTAGGTAAATTCTTTTCCATTTTGCATCATACAATATATTTTCTCTTTTACATTCACACTTTTTGTTTTCACCTCTCTTTATTTCTTGGAATCCCCATTCACACACAGGTCGGAGTTCGACTGAATCAACTGGGTATTTCAAAAGCTGCACGATACCAGGGTGATCAAGCCCAGCATCGTTAGGTGCCCCTTCCGCATCTCCCTTTGATTGTTCTAACTTATTCCTTGCTTGTCCTCTATTGACAACATACGCACTCGATTCTATCTTAGCATTCATTTCTTTCAGTTCACTAGAACTAATCTCGATGCGTGATAAAGCATCCGCTGTTACGTTATCTTTTCCCCTGACATATTCCACTGTGAAATCGTATTCTTCGAGTGCTCATCTAAATTTTGTTGATCTTCTAGATGTGTTTGTCATACCAAACAAATATACTGATAGTCTGTGATCTGTTAGAATTTTGAATTTTTTACCATATAAATATGGTCTGAAGCGCCTAACTGACCACTCTACTGATAACAATTCTTTTTCTATAGTTGAATATCTTTCTTCTGCTTTATTCAGACATCTACTGCCATACGCAATAGGTTTGTCATCTGAATTCGAGAGAATTGAACCTATGCTTTTACCTGATGCATCAGATCTAAGAATGAAATTACTGTTTTTGGAAAAATTTGGATACTGAAGTATTGGAAGATTTACTAAGGCTTTCTTCAATTTTTCGAATGCAGATCGACACTCTTTGGTCTACTGAAATATTACCTTTCTTCTCGATAATGCATTTAAAGGAGCTGCGATATCCGCAAAATTTTTAATGAATTTTCTGTAATAATTCGCGAATGCGGCGAATCTTTTAGCTTCTGCCGAATTTTTGGGAACTGGATATTGTTCTATAACCCTAATTTTTTCTGCATCGGATTTAATTCCGTCAGCTGAAATGGAATGGCCAAGTATAATAATTGTTTCTTCGAAATTCGCATTTATAAAGATTTAACTTGAGATTTACTTTCCTAAGCCTGTGCAGAATTTTAATCAGATTTTTCTTGTGTTCCATCAGATCCAAAAACAATAAGATCATATAGGTAGATGAAACAATTCTCGTAATTCAGTCCTGACATAGCCATTGTCATTGCCCTAGAAAAAGAAGTCGGACTTATTTTTAATCCCATCGTTAATCTTCTCAATGAAATTGATCTTTAGCTGTAGTGAACGCTGTACAAAGCTGTGAGGCTGCATCCAGCTCTATCTGATAGTACCCCTGATATAAATCTAAATGTGAGAAGTAAAAGGCTCCTGAAAGAGAATCTAGAATTTTCTCAATACATGGCAAAGAGAACTTACAGACCAAAATTTGTTGATTCAATAACCTACAATCTACAATAACCCTATAATTTTCTTGACCTTGATTATTGGCTTTTTTCTCGACAACTAATAATGGGGATGACCGTGCAGAATTTGTAGCCTCTATAATCCCATCCTCTAGCACTTTATTGATATGTTCGTTGATTTAAGATTTTTGTGCATGCGGTAGCCGATATGGTTTCACATACACAGGAGTAGCATCATTTTTAAATCTAATAGTTTCTTTAAACACATTTGTAACAGTAAGTTTATCTTTTTCATAGTGGAATACGTCGGCGAATTTTGCGCATATTTTAACTATACTTTCTTTTTCCTCTTTATTCCATAAATTCAAGTCGATGGCTTTAAGAACTGACTCTACTCATTCGGTAGACATTGGATTTTCTGTGAATTCATAAAATTCGTAGTTATCAAATTTCGTCATTTTAGGTCTGAAGTTTTTAATTTTGATTTCCCTATCATTGACATTAAGTATTCTAACTGGAACCATATTTTTTGAAGGCCTAACCCTTTTTGCTGCAGTGAAACCACCTTCAAAATTTCTTCGGGTACTATTATGCTATCATCTATTATCTCACATCGTGGTGGAATAATTGTATAATACCTGAATTTGGATTCTAAGGGTACTGAAATTCTACGTTTTTGGTTGAAAAAAGAAAATTTGAATTTGAATTCGAACTTGCACTCTGCTACTCGTGACTTCCATTCTGATTTTCTTTTCCAAAGCTTTTTCATTTTTTCCATATAAACACCTCAAAAAGTCTAGGAACACTTACCAATATCTTTAAAATATGAATTTTATGATTCGAATTTATAGAAATCTTTCGGTTTTTGTTAGGATGTATTGTATATAATGTATTCTCAAGAAAACAAAATAGTATTTGACTTCTCTAAAGCGCCTATTATAAAAAAAATTGAAATTTGAAAATGACGAAATTTGGTGAAACACAAAAAAAATCCTGAACTAATATTTTCGAAACGATATGGAAGCACTTATATTTTTCAGTACCCAGAAGGCCCACCTCTGTTATTAATGACACTTTGGCATCGTCGCGGCATGCTCAATATTAAATTGTCTATTACATTTTGGCCTAAGTCATTCCAAGCCCCCTGAACTGCTAATCGAAGCTCCTGTTCATGATGGAAGACGTTTTGACGCAAGAGATTTCCTTTTAGGGTATCCCACACATGCTCGATAGGATTCAGATCTGGGGAGCAGGATGGCCACGGTAGAAGATCGATATCATCCTCTTCAAGAACGTTTGAGACAACTCTTGCACGATGAGGAGGGGCATTATCTTGTTGGAAGAGTGGATTTTGACCCATTGTTTGGAGATACGGTACCACTACAGGTAAAACTATCTTATTTGCGTAAGAATTTCCCGCGAGGTTGTTCTGTATGAAAACGAGGTCAGTTCTTCCACCAAGGCGTATACTTCCCCAAAACATCACTGATCCGCCTCCCTGTCTAACAACTTCCCGAGCATGCTGGAGACGGTTTTGCTTTCCAGGTTGCCTCCATACCCGAATCGGGATAATAACTAAATCTAGATTCATCACTGAAGAGAACTGTGGCCCACCTCTCTTGATCCCAGTTTACGTGTTCTTAGCACCAAGATAAACGAGCAGCGCGATTTCCATGGGTCAGTTGTGGAACTCTTAAAGGACGTCAGGAGTGGAGTTGACCTTCGTGCAATCGATTTCTAACAGTTTAGTCGGAAATATGTACATTATGAACTCGTGATAGCTCTTGAGCTAACTGAGATTCTGTGGTAGTACGATCTCTTCTGACTTGTAAAACCAAAAATCGGTCTTGGGCGACTGTAGTAATCCTGAAACGACCTGTATGGCGTTCTTCTACGCTACCCGTTTCATTGAAACGCGACCATAAACGGTTTATGACACTTGGGCTACTTCCCAGAACCCTGGATACTTCCCGTTGTGAGCTCCCAGCTTGGAGCATCCCAACGGCTCGTAACATCTAATCTCTAGTCAAATGTCGCCTTTCCATGGTCGAACCACAAAACTTGAATCTTTTATTTGTGCTAACAGCAGAAACAAAGTGCCAACTAACTGATTTCAAACACTGAATACATGAAATGCAGCGTCGCATCTGCTGCATTTTTAGTTTTTTATAAAAAAAACTGAAATCTGTTGCGGCAGTTTACATAATTTGGTGAGAAATTGATGCAGGTGTTCATTTCTTAAAAATAATCATCCATATTGATCGTTCTGGATACGATATATCGATATTCAGAAGTGTTCCCTAGACTTTTTTGAGGTGTTTATATCGAATCACGCCCATAACCAATATGGCAATGATCAACAATAACAGGACTTCAGTGGTTTTGAAATTTTTATTTCGTGTTACCTTGTCGGTTATTCCGCCACTATTTCCTGTCTGAGCAATTATTATTTCTCCTTCTTTGCTGCTACTACCACCCATTTTCTTCCATTCAGATCTCCATTAATTCGTTTGCATGCATTTTAAAAAAATGCAGTGGCAGGATCGCTATGTAATGTCCTGGGTTTTAGGTGAAGCTTGATGAGTTGGCAAGCCAACTAATGAAACACGTCACTCATAATGTACGGTTTATTACAATACGTCTCGATAGTACCATAGTTACAATTGGAATCCCTTCTGCCCAAATTCTACGAGTTACCCATGTTATCATATAAAATGCTTAGTCTGTAAAACCAACTTATTCTAATTCAACCTACTTAATTTATATATACAGTGTATCCTATCTACAGTATTGTTTATTGCTAGACCATACCTATTTACACTTACACTACATATAGTTTCAGAGGTATCGAACAAACACGCACTAAAAGGGCACACGATATAGCCTACTATTACTATCTGACCGGGTTAACGTTGATCTGCCATATGATTAATTTCTATAATAACTGGGTTGTGAAATGAAAAATAACGAATGTATTGTAAGTGTGCAGGAACGGACTCTATGAAAGAGGAATGGAGCTGTAGACGATGGCCATAAAAACAAGAAATACTAACTATTCATTTTCTGAATTCAATGTATTTCATTATCGTGACGGACAAATTTGACAAAAAGTTGGTTTGAAAGTTGAAAATAAAGTGAAAAAAGTACTATATTTCTTATCCTGAAGTAGAAACATGAAAGGAAAAGAATCAATATTAATTTCGAAGAATAATTGAGTGTAGGTATTTTCATTCTTAAGTGTTGTGTGGTTGCGATATCAATGATTTTTGGTCTATTTGATTGAACGTAATTCTTGACATTTTAACCGGGACAGACGTGTTCGAGCCATAACGTTCTCTCAAGAAGATTTGAGGTCTCATGGAAAAGGTCAAAGACATGATGTTGCTTATATTTTCTGCGTGATCCAGCGATTCCAAGAGACAAATGACCATGCGAAAACGCTTCACGACCACTGGAAATTCACAAACTTAGTGAATTCTACATCACGTAGAACGTTCTTGTTGGTACCTAAACGGTTTGAAAACATCACGCGTAGAGCATAACCTCCATTCTTTATTTCTTTTTTCCTTTTCTAAGGACCTACTGTTTATAGTGGACTCCGAACCACTTACCCAGACCGTGCAATGATAACTCCACCACTTTGGATTACAAGTTATCTCGTCTTCGGTGGTTATGGTTTTAGTCGTTAGGCCATGTACCGAACCTGTATGTATATCTTCATCAAATTCACTTTTTTATACAAGGACAACATCCATGACTCGAACTCAGATTCGAACCGAGCACCTGAGCTTAGTATTTCCTACATGCTTGATCACTATCCGTGCCGCTGCCCAGGCGGTCAACCTCCATTTTCTATACTAGAAGAAGCCACAGGCTTTAAACTCACTGCAGAGCACTGTGCAGCTCGATACCAGTGTACTCAAAAACAGGTTCACTAGAATGAGCACGATTGTCAACGCGGATTGTGGAGTGATCAGTCTAGATTCTGTTCTTTCAGCGAAGATCACCGAACAAGAAATGGTTTCTTTCGCAGGTAGTTATTTAATGCTTTGAGTAGGCATATCTTTAAATGCACGTACTGACCTTTATGTCTCTCACAAGTCGTCATTATGTGAATGCGATTTTAGGCGAAAGTGTAATGCCTTTCTTACCTCTAATCGGTTGAAATTTTCTTATCATGATAACGTGAGAACACATAGTGACGTATTGGTGAGACGTTACCTTGATGAATCCGGAACGTTATTAGGTAGCTTCCAAAGGAGCACATATGGTATTTCGTGAAAATGAAAAACGAGCCAAACCTAAAAAACAGCTTAGATTTGTAGCTTGACTACCGTATCAAATTTTCTAATCAATGAGGTATTGTAACTCTTCAACAACTTGAATCTGAAGGTGCTTGTTACTGCCTCAAAGCCTCAATTTACAAACGGTGTGTCATTTCTTGCAATTTATTCTTTGCGTTCGTCTTCTCTTCTTTTAGCGAAGAATGAGGAAGAAATCATAACAACGAAGTTCGGTTAGTAATAATAATACGTAGTTGCCATCACTCCATGTTTATCCATCACAAGTGAGGTCGAAAGTTGTCAACGCGAGAACATGCCATGTGTCCATGGGAAAACATGGTGTGCCAAAATTTAAGCCGCAAACAGACATCGTTTGGCCTTGCGACTTATTTATAGTCATTGTGAATGTCAATGTAATAGGATATCAAACTCGTTTGAATTCAGTTGACATATCTGTAGAAATTATTGGAATTCGTGGAACCAAACCATTTTCGGCTCGTAATTTGCCTTTCAATATGGTGACATTGAAAATGTTTTTCATCAATTTTAAATGCCCATTGTACAGCCGTGGAGGGTTCAAATTCCAAATTAGAATAAACGGGCATCTCTTCAGTCAACTGTCAGTAGTAGAAGGTGTGGTTACACACTTGGCAATTCCAGTGAATTTAAAAATTCTGTTGGAAAATTAGGAGCTTCGTTAACATCGCAAATTGTCCCGATCTATTTGTATGATACCAAGTCATCTGGCAACGACCGCAGTATCTTGACATTGACATTGAGTTATAAGTATTTTTTGATACCAATTCAAAAAAAAATTTTTTTTTTGTTTGTATGTTTGGATATTGTTACTCAATCACATAAAAATCCGTCATGAATACCCTCCTATTGGAAAGAGTATTTGCCAGTTTGCGTGTATTTGTAGGTATTACAAAATGAGAAGAACCGCGACCGTACCTGTGATAAACGCTTAGTAAGGTAATTTCGAAATTCTTGAAACATCCGATGAACGCCAATGCTCGTGCAGATCAGGAATCATATTTGGAATGACATTTATAATATTTCGATTGTTAATAATCGAATTCGTATCTAATAATTTTTTCAATGCATTGAAGTCAATTATGTTAAAATCTGAAAATAATCAACACTAATTTGCATTTATTTGTGCATTAATTCAACATATATAATTCGTTCAATATTAATTCATAAAGTATTAAAAAAATGGCTTTGCTCTATTCACTTTTGAGGAGTTGAAACGCCTCTTTTCAGAGGTTGGTCTTTGAAGCCTCAAATATACATTGAAAGATGTCCGCCAAGAAAATTATTCGGCGTGTTTTGGCAAATTTTTCGAATTATTACAGGATGAAAAATTACATGGTGGATATTTGGGGATGAAACATCCTGTATGTATTCGTCTATGCTACCGAGTGAAGAAGAGACTCTGAAGAGACAAGTTGAATTATATACAATGTGATGAAGCACAGCTCAATTTGATCTTTTAATCTTTTTCGAGAAGATTCATTGTGAACCTCATCTATCAGAAAGACGTCGTTTCCGAGGTATTTGCGTACAAGTTGAGTTTTTTTAGAAGAAAAAACTTTGTAGCCTTTATTGTAGATGAATGAAATTGTGCCTCATTTTTCAACTGAAGTTATGCAGCAACTGTTTCTTCAGACAAGACTCCTTCCTTCGCCACTAATTATTTTCTGAAATTAGCTCATTTTCTAATAGCTCATGGCTTTTTTTTCTGGAAAAAGTTTTCATGTGATTTTTGTATTACGCATAGTTTAGGAGTATTAAAGTATCCCAATAATTTTCTATTTTCGTTTGTGATTTTATAGTTACATTACATTACATTCGTAGGGGTCGATTGGCTTTGCAAGCCTTCCCGAACTGCGACCAAATTTGTCTTTTGTTCGTAACCCTTCTTATTCATTTCCCTGTAGGTCTAAATCCCTTACAAAATTAAGAATCTCCCTGGAAGCTTTTGCTTTTACTTTGTGCGGCTCTAGTTTGTCGCTACCGAAGTGTATATGTCTATGACGGACAGTTACGATGCAACTGCAAAGAATATGTTCGCCAGTTTCATTGCACTCTTTACACATTCTGCATGTTGCCGTTTCCGATCTGCCCATTTTATTGAGATGGTATCTCAGTGTCCAGTAAGGAGGCCTGTCATGATCCTCAGCTCTTCTCTAGAGAGATCGAGAAGCTCTTTTGTCTCCTTTGGCGAATAGTCAATGAACTTTTTCGCTTGCCTTTGGCCTGCAGTTTTCCTCCAGTATTCTTTTTTGCTAGATTCTTCCCATTGTTCCAGTTCCTGTCGTCTGTGCGGCTTACTCAGACCGCAGAACGGTTCAGGTCCGATGGGTGGGATTCCAGCAGCTGATTTGGCCAGTTCGTCAGCGGCTTCATTTCCTTGTATGCCTTCGTGGCCAGGCACCCACCACAGGAAAAGTTTGTTCAGACAGAGATGCTCCGATAACTGTAACAGTTTAGAGCTTTTATCACTGCCTGACTGTCCGTTAAAATGTAAATCTTTGCACCTTTGAGTTTCCTTCGTAGTCCCTCCTGACAGCAAAGGTTTACAGCAAGTGTTTCTGCTTGCATGATTGTGGGAGTAGAGCCCAGAGGCACTGAGTACTTGGGTCCATATACGCCTGCCCCTGTTCCATTAATCGTTTTTGATCCGTCCGTGTATCAAATGGAGGATTTTTGGTCTAATTGATTCATTTTTCCCTTTACGATGGTGCGGTCTTCTAATACCACTTCGAAGGGTGTGTGAAAATCAAACTTAAGCGTCATTATATCCGATAGATGTGATAAGATTTCTGGCGCTATCTAACCCAGAATCCCCCAGTGTCCATTCAGATCACCAGGTAATAGTTTTTTTGTGTCTTGGAGCCGTAATGCCGCCATCAACGGCTCCTTTTTCAATTTTCTATGAAGAGGAGGGCAATAGTCGGGGTGCTTCTCATAGCACCTGTTATGCCCACGCACGCTAGCCGCTGCAGTTTTTGCAGCTTGTTTTGCGTAGTTATTTCTGATTTTTTCGTCCACCATACTAACGATGCATATGTGATAATGGGTCTTATAACCGCTGTGTATAACCAGTAGGTTATTTTTGGCTGTAGCCCCCAGGTCTTTCCGAAGAGTCTACGGCATGCCCATTGGCAGGATTGTAGCCTTGGGAAGAGTTTTATCAATATCAATGTGTAAATTCCAGTTGATTCTCTGATCAAGGGTTAACCCTAGATACTTACCCCGTTTCGAAAATTTCAGAGTATGTCCATTCAGAACGGGGGGCCTTAAGTTCAACTTTCTACGTCTTGTGAAATAGAATTAGAATGGTTCTGTCTGGATGGATGCTGAGCCCCTCTTCAGCACACCATTCATTTACGATGATAAGGGCTTTTTGCATCAGGTTCGATAAGATTCCATCATGCTTTCCCCTAGTGATGATGACTAGATCATCAGCATAGCCTTGTGCGTTGAAGCCAGCGTTCTTCAGTCTTTCTAAGAGGCCATCAACAACTACTGACCATAGTAGCGGCGATAGGACACCTCCTTGAGGGCATCCTTCCACTGCTGACACCGATATTTCGGTGTCTCCAAAAGTTGCCGTTATGGTCCGGCCTTTGAGCATTTCTCTGATCCATTTGATGGTGGGTGTTTTAACACCCTTATTGTTTGCACCATTGCTAATGGATGTATAGGAGGTATTATCGAAGGCTCCTTCAATGTCTCCAAATAGAGCTAAGGCTATTTCTTTAGCCTCTAGTGCTCCTTCCACTTCTTTGACTAGATCGTGTAGGGCTCAATTGTAGACTTGCCCAGTTGGTAGGCAAATTGTTTTTTATGAAGTTTCATGAAACTTCTCATATGGTTGTCGAGAATTTTCTCCATTGATTTTAGGAGAAAGGAGGTTAAGCTTATCGGGCGATATGATTTAGGCACATCTGGAGACGTCTTGCCCATTTTCGGTTTAAATAATACTTTGACTTTCCTCCATGACTAGGATATGTAGCCCAGTGAGTAGCTGGCTTTGTATATAGGTCTCAGACACGGGGCTGTATATGTGTTGCCTCTTAGCAACCTGACCGGTTAGATTCCGTCCGCCCCTGGCGATTTCTAGGGTTTGAAGCTTTTGGTGGCCCACTTTACCCCATCTAGGGTGAAGATTCGGCCCGCTAGATTTTTGCTTTCCCTAATGGGACTATACAGTTGTAGCTCCTGTTGTGGGTGTTATTTATGGGAAGTATTTTCGAGTCCGGGAAGTTGGTATTTAAAAGTACCCTCAAGCTTCCGCCGAAGTCTTTAGAATACTCTCCTCCAGGTTCCTTAATGAGACCAAGTGCATTAAAATGGTCTTTGGCTAAAACCTTTTGAATTCGTGCAGCTGGGACAAGATCATTGATCCCCTCGCAATAGGATTTCCATGATTGTCGTTTGGATTCCCTGAGTTCTTTGTTGTACTTAGTTAGAGCTTCTCGGTAGGCGTCCAATTCACCTGTTCTTTTCGCTCTATTGAATGCTTTTCTGGCTCTAGCTTTGAGTTGAGCAAGCTCCTTGTTCCACCAAGGCGTATCCCTAGAGAAGTGTTTTTTCCTCATTGGGCAGCTCTCTTCAAATGCTAATATTAGTGTTTGGATTAGGTGAGCAGAAGCATTTTCCAGTTCTTCTACTGTGGTTATGTTATATTCGAGACTATCCAGTTCAGACTTCAACCTCTCTTCAAAGAGATCCCAGTCCGCCCTTTTTGGTGCTCTATATTCCACTTTCTGAATCTTATCTGAGTCAATTTCTCACCAATCATTTGGTGGTCCGACATAGATATTTCGTCCATGACAAGCCACTTCCTAATTGATTGTAGTATAAATGGAGAGGCAAGGGTGAGATCCAGGACCTCTTTCCTGACCGCATTTATGAAAGTTGGTTTATTACCCCTATTTACAATGGCTATGCTATTAGAACAGATATATTCTGAAAGATATTTACCTCTTTCATTGACGTCTGTACTGCCCCATACGGTGTGGTGAGCGTTCGCATCGCAGCTCAGGATCAAATGTTTGTTTTCCTTGTGGCACCAGCTTACGAGTTTTTGTACCTCTCCTGGTGGTGGGAAGGATATTTCTCCTGGGAAGTATGCTGAGGCCATGATGATGTGCCTCTTACCCCTTATCATTGGCACCTCTACTAGAGCTGTTGCTAGATCTCTAGTGAAAAATTCTGGAACAGAAGCAAATTTTATATTCTTACTGAGCATTAGTGCTGCTCTTGGATTTACACACCTGCTATTGTAGACTATTTCATATGAATTAGTTGGGAGACCACTAATTTTTCCCCCATTAATCCAGGACTCTTGAATAAGCCCTACTCGTATTTGCCTAGTTGTGGCCAACCTGCAGAGGATGCTTGAAGCAGCCTTTGCATGATGCAGGTTGACCTGAAAGCATTCGAATTTGTTAGCCATTAGGATGAGCTTTCCATACTGGCAGTTATATTGGAGTTTCCTTGGAGCGGTGTGCTCTTAGTTCCCCCCTCTTACTGATTCGATGAGGTCGTCCCCTCCGGTTGGCTAACTATAGTTGAGGTCACGGTTGGGGCCTCTGTTTTTTCGAGTTTGATCTCGAGTCGGAACTGAATATTTCCGAATCTGTATCTAACCCGATAGCCAGTATTTTTCAGCTTTTCAACAGATTGTATATCTGCCGAAATGGTTAAGTTTCCCACTAGATTTTTCCGGAGAATCCTCCATCTAGTTGCAGTGAGGTCATTTTGGGTCTCAATTAGACTCAGGATTTTCTCGTTAAAGTAGTCCTGGCTTCCTGGTAGGTACCCTATGAGGATTTCTGGGTGAGGCAATTCTGGCTCATTCACCACTCTTAGGCTAGCATCGATCTCGATGCTTTTCAGCCACTGTGCAGTGGTCTCATCGCGCTGGAGGAATTTAAGCTTCATTTCTGCCTTCAATCCCTCCTCTACCTCTTTATCCAAAATGAACTCCTCTAGGGACGTTACTTCCCCAGTTAAGAGTTCACTCGGGAAATTTTTATGCAGGATTCCTACCTTTATTCCAGTTACCTCTTGACTAAAAGAAACCTCCAGCATATTTTTTGGAGCAATGGGTGCCTCCTTTCTGTGGCGTTTTTGCTCCCTTCCTTTTGGCGTACTGCCATCGGATAGAGCTCTTTTTGCACCCTTATCTTGGGGACTCATTGGCTGTAAGGCTTTAATTCTAGCCTCTTCTGCCATCATCCCCATCTTTATGAGGAATTTCATCCTCTAACGGCAGCTGCGCCGAGTTTAATCCTCGGCTTCTCTCTGGGTGCCTTTGGATTTTCTCCTTCAGAGCTGCTTTTGAGTAAGGCGTTTTCAGTTTCTATGTTTGGCATTTTTCCTGTTCCAGTTCCATAGGTTCTTCATCGCCTTTTGGATTTGGTCCTTTTGGGGCAGGACCTGCCCTTGTTTTTTTTATTTTCATTCAGTAGCGGAGAAATAACGGTCACCTGCGACAGAGCCCCAAATTACCGCAGTAAGGCCAAATTGAAACCGGAGGGCACCTGGTATCCGGAGGTCGCATACTATCGACTAGTCCTCCCACTAGCCACGCAGCCATCGGCATATGCTGTTTCTCCTTGGCTTGGGGTAGTTTTTATTGTGCTCTCCATGCACTTAGTCTGGACGGTTAAGCCGAGACCCCCACCTATCGTTGCTGACAGGTGTGGTATGGCAGTTTGGTGAGGCTGTTAAAAACCTCTCCAAAACTGGCATCGTTATACTCCGTGCAAGCCCTGAGCCACAATACGACAGCCGGGTGGAGTGGATTCTTCTTAGTTAAGTCCCCCCAGGATCTTTCCGGCATGGGTGACCCTGCCAGTAATAAATTACGGCCGGCATAGCTCCTGGATTCATCAACAGAGCCCCCTCACCCCGACAAGGTGAGAATCCCCGAGGGGGTGATTTCATAGTTACTAAATATGTTCAATCCATACTCAGCATTATGAGTCTTTCAAGAATTCCTTTCTTGAGAGCCAAATCATTTTCAAACATAGCAGTCGTGTGAATAAGGCTAAGTTCTATTGTTTTTCTGGGGAAAATAGCTAGGCCTGCCCTGATTTCAGGGCAATTTTATCTATTTTTCTTCTAATTACTATAGAGAGGTTCCTCTCAAGGTCTAGGTCCAAGTATTGTTGAGGTATTTAACGAATTGTATTTAAGTGAAAACGTCTGGTGCAATTCAATTCAGCTAGAACTTCGCGTAATGAGGTACTCGGTAATCAAAACAATTCAAAATAATTATTTTATTTGAATAGAAATAAACTTGGAATAAAAAATAACTAAAACTATTGATTCTCGTAAATACCAACCTCAATAGCCAATATTCTAGCGGTGTTTGCATCAAATTCAATTTTCATTGAATTCAGACCACAAGCATGCACGTGAAAAGAATTCGTTAAATTAGTTGATAACGCTTGGATCTAGCATATCTTTCTATAGTAATTTGAATTTTTCCAAACGATGAAATCAATGAAGTTTTCAAAAACCAGTGAAGTGGCTCAGAAGTTTCAATAGAAATTAATTATATCTTCGCCATATCTATGGTTGAAAATGATCCGCTTATCTAGAAAGCTGGTATTTGAATGGATCAAATATTCTGTACTTTAATTGAAATAGAAATTGTCATTTTTCTAAAATTAGTTTCATTCATTTCATTTCGAAAGAAATGTATCTGTTCCTAGTATTTTCGTAGTGTAGACTATTGTCTCTCCTATCAAACAGAATTGAGAACACAATGAATGAATCGAGCATTTTATAGGTTCCCCACACAAGCTCCAGAAATTTATTCTTCTTCAAGCAGCGCTAGGTTGCTCACATTTTCAATATTTCTCAAATTGTCTTTAGTAGGCTAATTAGAAAATTTCGTAGTGCAAATAACACTTAGGTGAGCTACAGCCAAGCGGGATCGAACATGGACTGCAAGAGGATTAGGAATTGCCACTAGGGTACAAGTCCAATGTCTTTAATTTGCCGAAGGCTTCTTGAATGGGGGTGACGCTATCGGTTTTCGCAAGTAAAGCCGTTAGACCAGGAGACACTGGGATGGAGAAACATGCCAATTGGACCATGAAGATGCAGGCTCTCCAATGAATCTAAATTCTGCTTGTATCACAGATAGTCGTAATTAAACATGTTATAGCAATATAGCTAAACATGTAGCATTCAGTGATGAATCTGTAACAGTCAGGGGTAACACAAATGCCAACTCAAGCACCGAGCTAGTTATTTTTATTAGAGAAACTATGAATGCACTAATATATACAGGCAATGTCATTTTATCTACTATTTGTAGTACCATTTAGGAAGAAATAAAAAATAAAAATAATTTCATTTTTATGGACGATAATGCATGGCTCATCCAGACAACATTGTCACAGAAACTCTACAACTCACAGAAGTCACAGAATGCACTGATCAGGTCGATTCTCCCACCTCAAAACTATCTAGCACATATAACGTTGCTAATAAAAGCTAATACATGAAAGAGGTAAACTCATTGAGAAGCTAGATGAGCTGAAGTACTTCTGTTCGGACACTCTGTATCTCAAAAACGAAATTTTTCAGATGAATCACTTTTCTACTGAATCTTCTTGAAATATATCAAGAAATCTAACCGAGAGTCGAGTGAAATACATTTCACTAGACTTTATTATATTCATTTATTATATTTATATTACAATTTTGATGATCTTTTCCCGTGTCGTACCCTGTATAATCCAAATTGTTCATATTGTTTTCGTGCGTCTATCATATAATTGTTTATGGTCCAACTACAAAATCTTTTGCCACGATCAATCGTTTTTGTTTCATTGAACAACGTCACGTCTTCTTCGATTCGTCAAGCTTCCGCAGCCTTTTTATGCACTTCTTCGAAACCAGTAGGTAAAATAATGAATGGAAATCATCAGAATCCAATAGAATAAGTTACAACTGACCGGAAGGACGGTCTTTAAGCGTATAAACACAAATTGACGGCTGTAAAAAGATATGTAATGGTCATTGTTATTGTTATATGATATACCCTAATGATGTCTATCTGATATTTTATGGTATTCATGAATGGAAAATGAATGAGTAGTACAGGAAATTAGAAGCTTAATTGTAGTTTTCGGGTTGACTATTCTTAGAAAAAAGCAATGGCCAGTGGTTTACTATAGTATTGTGTGGTTTACTATTCATATGGTTAGTTTATTATTATTTGATACTTTACACAGGTTTTGCCAACGTAATGTGATATATATATACGATATACCGGGTGCTAAATAAATACTACTGTTTGTAAAAGAAATCAATTTCGATCTCTTCTCGACATTTCAGGTATTCGAAAATAATAAGAAATAAGAAATATCATGTGTATTCTATGTTTTGATTTTTATTATGTTATTCCAAAGAAAGACAAGAAACCGAATTTTATTTTGTATATCGAAGAGGTATCGAGATACTAGAAATACTCAAGAAAGAAAAAAATGTGTATATCGACTAAAAGATATATTTATATTTACGCGAAACAGTTTATTAAGTTTCCCAATGTATAATGACAAGGAAACATTTCTGGATTCTTATTTATATGATTTTTTTCTTAAATTGAATGACGAATCCCCTGGAACGTCATTAGATTACAAAGAGTTTAGTGGTTCACTTCAATTGCTCAATTAGGAATGGTAGGTAGTGGAACCAGTGGTGTTCAAAGAGAAACAATCCTTGAAATGGCCGACGTTTCGGAAAATTATTTTTCCATTTTCAGGGCTCTCTCAAATCAATTCCTCTCGACTCAACAGACTTTTCGACGATGGTCATCGCTCAATTGTAATCAAACACCTATTTCAGAAAATGAGATTCGAATGCGTCCGATTTCACCGCACAGACCATTGGAAACAGTTTCCAATGTTCATAGTCCACTCATCTACGGAATATATTGCACTGTATATTCCAATTCAATACCTTTCTCCCGGAAAAACTCTTTCAAATCATTCGATATGTATTCCCCTCGATTATCTTCCCATTCGATTTACTATTTAATAAATAAACTATAACTAGGTGAACGTGGTAATCGATAAAAGTAACTAGATAATTGTTTTCATCCCATGGGGTTGTAGTAACAGTACCGCATACATCTGTAAGTACCAACTCTAGTGACATTTTTATTATCCTACCTTGATTGATTTAATGCTTTGTCATATTTCCCAGAAAACAGGTACTCAAAACTTTTCCCCAGAGTTTTCCATATTTTCTGAACCCTTGACCTAATTTCGATGTTTTAATTTCCATACATTCTCAAAGGAATGCTGTGCTAACCTCCTGTGTCACGTATTCGTTTGATCTTCATTATATTGCACTGATGTCTTTCTTGTAAAGCTTGCTACTTCCATATCTACCAAATTTAACGAACCCTTTTTATATCCTAACATTAGCTATCATTAACTATATGTCCAAAGCACTCCAAATCCTCATACCAATTTATGGAGTCACTATCATAATAAAAGGTTTCAATTTTTGCCACTGCTATAAAAGCAACTCGTTTTTCCTCTTTTTTCTGTTCCTTTCTTTCTCTGGTTGCTCCATAGTAATTTTTCCTTTGGTTCTGCATTTGCCTTCCTCCTTGACCTCTATCAAACTTCTTCCTCTTCCTCTGAATGTTCCCTTATTCTGAATGCTCTACTGTCCTTGATATCCTCTTTTTTAGTAACTGTTACTGCTTACTTCTTGAAATCGTCCTCTAGCAATGCACTAGAATTATAGTTGACTTTTCTTCTTTCATAATGTTATATTATTCTTCAACTAATTCAGACAAATGTGGAAATATTCTTTTAGCTTGACATAGTACATTTGAAGAGCTTTAATTTTTCTCTTATGAATAACTGGCTTGAAAATTTTTTTCGAGTTTTCCAACATCTCGTACGTAATTCTCAAATATTACAAATGATTGACTGCAATTACGCCTATAATGATTGCCTGAACTCTGGCCTCCGTTTTTTATTGTCATCATTTACACCGAAATTTCGTACTTTATTAGCAGCCACTACACTACTTTCAGGAAGATTGTTTTTGATTCTGAACGACCAGCCATTGACATTTTCCCTGGAGAACGGTTTTACATTGAACTTTTCCCTATGCAGCATGTTACAAATCTGGACTAATCTTCTTGGTTTTCGACGATCCTCCTTTAATTACGAATTAAGCCAATAACCCTAATAATTTTAGGTCAAACGCAGTGTTTAATTTCTATTCCGGGATCATGAACATAAGAACAGAATCTTTTATTTTCACCACTTATATTTGTCATAAATCATACAATAACGATACTTCTTCTCTCTTTTACTCTAAGACTCAACTTATATTTCTATCTAAACCATTTTTCTTTTATTCCTTAATTTTATTACTAACATTCCATTGTTTCTAATTTTATCAAAATTAACATACACTAATCAATAAACTCTTCACCTTATCCAGTAACTTTAGGCGAACAGTCAGTGGCTGCAATTTTTTTTGCCTATGGGGGTTTTCGAGTTATGATGCAAACTTGAAGTATTTTTTTAAGATATAAACTATAGTCGGATTTGATGTCACAGGAAAATAAAATGTCTACCTCTTGTTTTGATTAGATAGCTTTATTTCGAAACAATTGAAGGCTGACTTCAAAACTGCATATATCGATTTATTCTGTGCTAACAACTTAGAGCAGGGGTGCTCTAACGGTCGATCGCGAGTGCTTTTTGAGTAGAGCTCGAGAAGAAAAAATTTTCCAATAAGTAGGTTACTGAACTATAAAAATTTATTTCTTGATAAAATCACACTCTGCTAGCGGCAAAAGGCAGCTCAAAGGAACGCGCGGTAGTTGTCAAAGAAAAGCCGCGTGTTTTATTCTTACCGCTTTTCTTCGGGCGGCGTATTTGACGGAAACATTCGAGACTTTCGTTCACGCCGATATAAATGTTGCGCCTGCAACATGTTGCATTCTGAATTGTTACTTGAAGGCAATACTACGTCGATACAAAGTTTACTCCTCCGACTGTCATGAGTCAGGACATGACAGATAAACTAAAACATGATATCATGAAATTTACATACTTTTCTTTACAGTTCAACGAATCCACCGATATGACAGGCACTGTCCAGCTGTGTATTTTAAGTCGGATAGTATTCAATGAAATGTTGGCTAAGGAAGAATTTTTGACCATCATTCCTCTGAAGGGGAAGACCCATGGCGAAGATATATATGACGTTTTCTTCAATTTTGTAAAATACTACAAAGTACCAATATATAAATTAGTGTGCATTAGAACCGATGGAGCACCAGCAATGACTGGAAACAAAAACGGATTTGTGGCATTGTGTCGAGATAATGAAAATTTCCCTTCGTTTTTTTTTCATTCCATTGCATTATACATCAACAAGTTTTGCGTTCAAAAGTTTGAAACACGAAGGAAATTATGGGCATTGCAACAAAAATTGTGAATTCCATCTGTGCACGTAGCTTGCAACGGCGGCTCTTTAAGTTGCAGTTGGAAGATAGGGAGTCAGCTGAACACACTGATTTAGTTCTTCACATGGACGTCAGGTGGTTGAGTCGCGGAAAATTCCTAGAAAGGTTTCAAGAAAGAGGTAATGACACTCAGATTTTGAAAAACGAAAAATGGCTGCACTTAAACACCATTAACTTGGTGCTTCAAGGTAAAGGAAAAACTATTATTGAGATGATTAAGCGCAGTAAACGCATTCAAAAGTAAGTTGCAACTTATGATAGATCAACTGAAAAGAAAGGATCTGAAACATCCTCCGTCTGTGAAAGCAGGGATTCCTCAGATGAATTATGATACTTATGAGGCTGAATTATAAAATATTCGAATATTCAAATATTGAGACAATTTGAAATGCGTTTTTATGATTGCAGTCAATTGGCAAATATAGCATCATTTATGAGTTATCGTTTTCATGTAAAAACATTGAGGAATTTGCTATTTAAATAGCAAGTCAGTTTAATATGAACTCATGTCCTGTTGAAAATGAGTTGGTGCAGATTATATCAGATATACATCTCAAAGCTACAGCATCTGATACAAATTTCTGGTGTTTTATTTCTGAAGATAAATATCCGAATCTAAGGCAAATGCCTTTCAACTGAGGGCAATGTTTGGGTCAACTTACTTGTGAGAGTCAGCATTTTCCAAAATGATGATAATAAAGTCAAAATATCGCAATCGACTAGCTGACGATCATGTCATCATGCTTGCAATTAGCACTGAGTGGTTGCGTACCATCTTATGAAAAGTATGCTGAAGATATGCAGTGCCACGCTTCAACATCCAACGTCACTCCTTAGTTGAGTTTAACACCATATGTAACTCTTTTGTTTTGTAACAACCAATAAACTCGCAATTTTGAATAACTATGAGTTTTTTCATTGATATTATAGAGAAGAACCTAACTAACCATAACCCAAACATTGACTAAAAAAATGTATATTATGCGGAAAGCTAATATCTATATATATGCTACGGTACATCCTACCTAGGTAGGTAGGGAAGATGTATCGTGTATGTACGACAACCCTGCATCACACATACGTGCAGCCTCTCAGAGTCGATCGTAAGTAGTCTAAAAATATTAAGGTAGATCACCAGCAGTTCAAGTTTGAGCACCTCTGACATAGAGTATCCAGAATAAAGATGAACTTTGCTATTGAAATCAATCAGTGTATTCAAACAAGGGTATTTATTTACAGTGAATACGTTTCAGAGTGGTATAAAAAGGAACATATTCAACATCAAAGGACGGAAGTAAATCAAGGCAATACATCAGAAAACAATAATTTGTATAATTGAACTTACACTACAAAGTCATAATGTACCTACTTATTTGCAATGCACAAATCACGTCTCGCTCAGAATTGTGTCGAGTATTTTCATGTTTGAATCTCAGTCAAAATATTGTTGTAATTCATCCATGTTATCATTTCCAAAAAGTAAAAATTTTTCATCTTACGAAATCAAAACTGTTGATAGTTTATATTTAAAAAATTCAAGTTTGCTCAATATCTCAAAAACAGTTGAAGTTGAAAAGAATTTTCCAAGTCACAATAGAGTGCATTTATAGTGTAAACATATTTTCAAGAGCAATTTTAATAATTTAATTGAATTTGTTTTAATTTTCAATTTCAAAATGCATATGTGAGATACCGAAAATCGATGAATTATCGAGAATTTTGACAATTTTGAAATAACTCGAAAAACGTAAAAAAGCTAACGGGCGAAATATTTACGCGTACATGAATTTATCTTGAAAAAAAGGAATTCTAGAAGAAGGTTCCTCATTTCACCTATCTGCCAAATACATACCGACGGGAGTCGGTGCTTCAATTCATGCAATTTGGCAGTTCAAAGATTTTGGAAAATTCCTCAAACTTTGGCTGAAAATGGAATTGTTTTTATTCGGTATCAATTCTAACTATATAACTAAAAGTCTTCATGAGACAAGAGCCTTGACAGACACACAGATGGACAATAAAGGAAAATTTTGTTGAACATTTATCAATTTATTGATGATAATTATTCGAATTGCAAATGATAAATAAAAGAAACTTTGATTTACACCTAATTATTATATTTGTAAAGCGTTTCGACGACACTTCTTCTTCATCAGACAAATACAAAACGACATTGGATTGAAAGTTTGTAAAACTACCTCAGGCAAATTGACAGAAATATTATCTGAATCACTCAGCCGGGAACAAATTGATTAGCGGGGAATTATTGTCAAGATCTACCCGTTTATGGAATAATATCATAGAAAGTTTATATCTATTGATTTAAAGGAATTCGCAAAATTAATATCAACTTTTTTATTAGATAAATGTGAAATTTTAAAGTTTAGGTTGACATTATGATTTTCTTCAATTAAATGGAATTAGAATTAATATTTTTTAGAAGAAACTACAATAATGTTCATTGATGTTGACATTGAAATTTCTGTAAGTTCTACCAATATGCATCTTAGAATAACTGTCGTAGCTAAGTTTGTATACTCCAGATTTCTTGCCTCTATCTATTTTACCATTATTAATCTCGATGTGTTTGGATAGATTATTATTGGTTCGGAATGACATGTGCAATTGAATCTTTTCCATTAATTTTAAATTATGGCTTACTTTCCCAATGTATTCGATTCTACTATATTTCTACTGATCGTTTAATTTTAGGTACTCCAATTCTACTGCCTTGTGTTTTCTCATTTTGTTAAATAATTCAACCATAATATTTGGTTTGTAACCAGTATTAATATCTTATTGTTTAATAATACAAAGTTCTTTACCGAAATTATTTATAGACAAAGAAACATTTAATAGTCTGTAGATTATGCTATGGAAAGCTTATATGTTGAACAGGATAAAATGACGTAATATGACTCACAATGTCCATCTGAGACGGTTTATGAAAGATGGAGAAATCATGTCGTCTATTATTCAATTTGGCAATAAATAAATCTGAAAAGTTAATTGAAACGTTCCGTTCAAGTTTGGTAGAGAATTTCATTTTCAGATGAATTGAATTCATAAACTTTCAGAAAATATTTTGCTGACGGCCAGTACCAGTAAAACATACAATGATATAAACCACATACTGAATTCAAAATGAAAACTATTCAGCTAGAGGGTTGTATATATATATATATATATATATATATATATATATATATATATATATATATATATATGTAGTCTTTAAGTTATCCCTGAAAATTTCTGCTAATAGTTAGCTGAATGGATTTTCCATAATAAGGCACTCGCTCGCATTGTTAAATAAAAACTCAAAAACAAAATAATATTGTTTTACATCCCGATGTTATAACAATAGTATTTAGTATTGAATTAAAGGATCTACATTTTTGAATTTCACACTCTTTTTAATGATACCGATTGAATCTTTAGAATGGATTTTTGGAAATGAGTTTTTGACATCAAAAGAAGCTAATTTGGCATTATGAGGAATATGAGTATTCCTATTTAATCAATTGATTCATAGGAATTGTTGATAGAGTATATGGGTTTGAATATAAAATATCGTTTTATCAAATAAATTAACCAGTGAGATATCTCTCTGAAACATAAGAAACAACTGGTATCCCAGTCTATGAAATTTTATGAGTGAATATAATTGGAGAGCTATTGAGTTATTTACTATTAGTTTGGTTTTGGTTGCGTCATCTAGTAAAGGTTTTATATCTTTATTTTGGAATTGATTAGTTGGATCTAAAGAAATTTTGTATAGATTTTAAATAGATAGCTAAAAACTTCCATTTTAGAAAAAAAGTTTGTTTAGTTTTGTTTAATGCTACAACTCTATTACTTTTATCTTATCATTATCTGATTCTCAGTTGCTGTGGTGTTTATGATATGGTTATCCTGATTTTATGTTTGGAAACATTCAATGAACATTTCTGAGGGTAATCTTATCAATATGTGAATCTATCAAAAATTTAAATTCGTGATTGTTTTTTATTATAGGGTTCATAAGATGTCTTTCTATTTCTACTTTTAAGTAAATTTAATTTACGTCTTTGTATGCAAATTGAAACTGTTTAAGTTCCAATTACATATCTCATTCAAACCAATAATATTTTGTCCCTTGAAATCTGTAGTTAGAAACCTTCCAACATATTATTGAATGAAATGGGTAGTTTTTGACAATAATTCCCTTTACTTTCCGACTGAGTGATTTAGATTATACTTCTGTGAATAAACTATTTTTAATCCAACGATGATATATACAGCGACTGAGTGATTTAGATTATATATATATATATATATATATATATATATATATATATATATATATATATATATATATATATATATATATATATATATATATATATATATATATATTTATATTTTGTACCTTACTTTAGTTTTCATTTTGTATTTGTCTCATGAAGGCACATTGTCAAAACGCGTTACAGTATAGTTAATGAGTGTAAATCAAATTTCTTTTAATTTATCATTTGAAATGGATTTGCATAAAGTAACGACACCTACTGGTCAATTTATGAATTGCGAATTTTCCATAGTACTTGTTTTGGTGATCATCTTAAACCAAAGTAGAATTTTTTCAAATCAAACAATAAATCTTTTCAAATGTTGAAATTGGCGAAAATATATCAATGTATCATCAATATGAATTAGGGGCCTACAAAAACATTAAATCTACTTCGAGAAGACACTGCTATTAAATGAGGGCATGTGGAATATACTGCAGCTAAATTATTGAAGCTCCACTACCCTTCTTTTTATTGCATTCCTCTTTACAATCTAGGTCTCTACAAGTTAACTGAAGCGAAGATAAATATCACAAAAATGTACCGACACGTCAGGTGCGAATATATCTTTGAAAATCACACCGACGAAAAAGAGCGTCGGCTTCATGTAAAAACTTGGAACTAGTGATTTGTCCCTTTTGAATGAATAGTTTGAATATGAGTTGGGGGGTTGTCACAGATTAAGGGTATCATCTCTTCACAGGAGCTTGCCTAAGCTTGTACTGAACGTGTGAAAGGGTGCAGGGATTTTCACACCATTTTGATGCTAAGTTAGGTGCAATGAATAGTAATGTTTTATATGGTCAACATTCTTGAGCGAGCCACTTATAAGAGGGTTTTCAAATTGAACACTCTTTTTTTCAAAAATAAATAAAAGATATATGATGCAATAAATTTGACATTTGATGAGTGAAGTATAATATAACATTAATAAAAATTATTTTATGAAAATCAGCTATCTATAAAAAATAATATTTTTCGAATATTTCATACTCGTTCATGTGAAAGGACTATTGATAGAAAATTTGAAGACTCAGTGAATTAGTGAATCAACAATATGACCATAAGACCATAAGAATCTTCACGAATTCATCAATGGCATTGAGGAACACTCGACGGATTTCTCTAGCAAATCATCTTTTCTAATAAAGTGATAACGAAAATAATTTTTTGAATAAACAACATTGTCATGTTTGGGATGAGGTTAACCCTCAGCGTCAGCGGTACACGAGAAGCTTTTACATCCAACGAGTCCGTTTAGTGTGAAAGAGTCAGTTGATTTAATTGACCCCATTCGTTCAGTAAAGATTTTGATGCTAGAATGGGGTTCAATATTTTGTGAAGTTATATGAATTTCTGTGAACTGAAATTAATATCATTGATTCAGAGCAGTGATGGCAAATCGTCGATCTCGAGCTACTCCAGCTGTGACCGACCTGTTGCTAACGTCATCATGACCAGAATGCCAGTGTTTGACAACTTGGATAGCGATCTGGATTGCTTTAAAAGGAATACAGCCGGCTCGGTGGCATAGGGGATATGATGCTTGTCTCCTGCACAGAGTTACCTATGTTCAATCTCCACAAAGTCGGACCGATTTTTCGGATTCTGGGAATCGCTTGAGTATCCATCTTTCGGAGGAGATGTAAAGCCGTCGGTCCTGTCTAACAGAGATGTGTTGGACATTAAAGATCCCTTTCCTCGACACGAGAGGGGTTCGGCAAAATTCCCGGGTTAGTGAATTCCCGGGTTAGTGGATTAGTGAAAGTAGAGAACAATAAAAAATTAAAAGACAGTAGTAAGAAAATGAAGACTTATAATTATTATTTGGAATGGGAAGAACAGTATTTTTTACAGAAGTTAAAGGTGGCAATATATGTATGATATACATAATAATAATACATACATACATAATTTCAATAATAAAAACAAGTAATGGTTTCAGGAATGTTACTGAATAATTGTGATTCGTAACGCGTTTCACTACACCGTAGCTTCTTCAGACGAATGAATGTACAGAAATTATGACAATTATATATAGATAAGAATGAGAATATAAATACAAATGTTCTTAAGTTAGGTTAGATGCCTATATATGTTCTTTTGAAAAAGACAGGATACATAAAAGTTCAAATGAATGGATTTACAATAAATGGTTATATATATATATATATATATATATATATATATATATATATATATATATATATATATATATATATATATATATATATATATATATATATATATATATATATATATATATATATATATATATAATTTTGGTGTTAGAAAAACACAAGTGTGAGCTCAGGAAAATGTAACAGGGGAACCATACTATCTTATGTATGATTCAATAAACGAGTGAAAAAACCTGAGGAAAAAACTCGTTTCCCTGTCGCTATTGCACTAGCAATAGCTTGTCTGTTTATGTTGTGTTACTGTCGTGTGTACAAAAAGAGTACCAAAGAATTTTCTGCTTAGCAGCTTCAATTCTCATTTTGCACTCCATGCTTTCCAGGCGAAGACAAGGGTGAAAGGATGGGGGTTTGGGACAGGAATCTGTAATAATGGAAAAAGAAAACCAGCAAAAAAATATTTCAACAATCACACCTGACTCTTATATGTCTAAACACACTTGAATTTAAGGCAAGATTTTACTTAGCAAGCAAGGCCATGAAAAGGACTAAGGAAATAATTAAAAATTACTTAACCTGCGATATTTCCTCTTTCGCGGAGATGTTCTTCCGTCGCAGTGTGAGTCTCCTGCAACATAATCACTTCCTTGTTCTAGCTTGCCAATTTTGAAGTATAATCGCAAAATCCCTTCAATATTCAAACTCAACAAAACAATTCCCTCTCTGTTTGACCGAGAGAGCCCCGATGGCTAGGTTCGGTCTTCTAAGTGATGCCGATTATGATCTATAGATGTTCTAGAATCATTATGGACCCAATAGTTTGGGTTGACATCTCCCATATATTATTTCTTCATGGTTAAGTAGAGGACGAGTGTTGAAACGTTTTAATGATTTCCTACTCAATTCAATTTCTCAAACAAGGCGATGAACGGAACCGGAACTGAAAAATTCAATCTGGCTGAGAGATTTTGATGTTCTTGCGCACATTTCAGAAAAACTTAATGATTTCAATTTGGAACTCAAGAGTAGAGATAAAGAGCTAGTTGAAATAATTTTCGATAGCAATGCGATTATCAGAAAGCTTGAGCTTTGGGAACAAAACCAGATCAACTGCCTTACCCATTTTCCTATTATTTTAGAAAAGAAATCTTAAAATGGATTGAAATCCTGTAACACTAAATTTCATGTAGAAATAATTCCTACCTTGAATGCAGCTTCCTAAATCTTTTAAAGCATTTCAACGAAAGAGCATCAGTGTCACAATTTGTTGTTTTACCCTTCATGGAAATTGATATCCAACAGTTTTCAATTTGTGTTAAACAAACCTATGACCGCGCTACAACAATGGCAATGACATAGCTTTATAATCGTTGTACAAAATGGTTATAATAGATAAAGCCAAGTATTTAGTGCTATGTCGTGTTGTCTTGAAAGTGAAGGCGTTATTTACTTCAACTCATTTGTGTGAATCTTCTTTCACTAATACGTATCAAGCATAAATACCGCAGTCAACTTACAGATTAGAAGAAAAGCTAGACAAAGTCGTGCCAAGTTTAAGGTTCCTTACTGCGATTTCTTCATTATTATAGTTAATGTTGTGTGACTTGGCCGTTGAACATTCTTTATTCGTGAGTGGGTAGGTACAAGTCAATTTTGTTTACACGTTATGTTATATCTGTTGTAACTACCTATTTTTGTTAAGCGAGATAATAACCCCTACTGGTATTGGTAATTAGACGCAAGTGTCTTATTTTAGGCTGTTGTTGATTGTGCAACACATGCATCCAGCATTGACAATGCTGATTTCAGCTCTCTTCTTTCTGGAGCGTCAAATTGGTCACCGATCTAACATATAATAGACGTACAGACGGACTTCTATCAATGGTTAGAAGTCCGTCTGTACTGGCAATATTTTTATACTGTTTGTTTCAGGCTCGCCTATTCATAAGTATTATTGAAATTCGCAGTTTTATCAAGTCTACAATTGACTGGTTAGGTTAGATCAATCGTCAATAGGAGGCGGTTCTGGGGACAGATTGGTGCAATTGTCATGGAGCACCTGGTTTTATACCCTTATGTGCCTTACAACGGCCAAGTCACACAACATTAACTATAATAATAAAGCAATCGCAGTAAGAACGTTAGACTTGGCACGACTTTGTCTAGATTTTATTACTTTCTAGAGATAAACAAGCAGCTCCATCGAGACTTAGATAGTTTCAGTTCTACCTATTCCAAATCCCCATTTTTGACTTGAGGAAGAACAAAACTATTCCCTCCGGTTATTTCTTCTACTTCCTCACCTTAATATTTCTGTGTTCTCTTTGTACAGTATTTTACCAGTTTGAAATCACCTATTTCGATATTTGGCATTTCCATTTTTAATAAATGACTGCTTCAGCATTTCGCAAAATTCTCGGTAGGAATTTTTATGATCTATCTCACTCAAATAGTTTGACTCCTCATCATCATAGATAACTTCATCATCTTCCCTTTTCGTAATCTGCCACTTCCTCTTCTAATTAGTCTAAAACTTTTCCTTTACTGAAAATATTGTGCTTTGCTTGATTATTCTTCTGCGTGGATATATATTGTTCTTCTTCAGCATTTCTTCCACCGATATTTTGTCAGAATCTTAGATTTTCAGGGTTTCCTACCTTTCATATGGGATATCTCTTCTCTGCTCAAAATGGTCGACCAAATCTGGTGATATAATGTATGTTGTTGTAGAGGTTGATGAAGTTCCAAATTTCTACTTCTGTTGATGTACCAATAAGAGCACTTTGGGCTGATTGTGTAATTGGATCATTACGCACTGATATCTCCTCTGGAATCACAGAATCTGTTACAGATATCTCAGCAAAGTCATCATCATTGAAGGTCCCTCTATCGTAGGGCATTATTCGGAAGTTTCTGAAACCGGAGCAAATGTTTATCAGATGGCTTTCTCGTGCGCTTTTTCTGCAAGCTCAAAAATTTCATAAATAAAATATGTTTAATTGCAGAAAGAAATAATACAAATAAGTTATGCATCCTACTTGCCGATTATCAAACTACCTATTTCAAAAACTGGTCAGAATATGGATTGATGATAATGAACCGGAAAGAATAAATGTCTCAAATTTGATATAGGATGTAGATAATGAACCTAAAGTAAGCTCATAAACGCAATTCTCTCATATTGCTAGTACAGTCTGGAAAAGGTGAAATACCACGGTTCAGACATATATGCATCTGTCTTTCTCAAAAAACGCCGAAAATTATGCGTATGGACGAGGAAGAGTAGATCATTTGCAAAGCGTATGTCTGTCATTTTGATTAGTTGTTTGAATATTTGAATTGATTTTCTCCTTGGTTCCATGATAAAGATAGAATTAGTCGTTCTATCTCTTTTTCTGCGTGACACGTATTGGCAGTAGCAATATTGGAGTATTATTTTGTTAACAAAAATGACTTGGTTGAAATAGTCTTGAATTCGAGTGGAATATATGAAATGATAAGATTTATGAAATCTTCCTATATTCGGCAATTGCCGTATATAATCTCTTCTCAATTGAAAAAGTTGCAATTTCCAGGAGACAAAATAATGAGAAATCACAAACGAGGTGAGAAAATTTAGATAAACTGTAAAAATCATAATTTCTACTCAGTACCGAAATAACTGACACATAACTAACGGCATATTACGTTGTATCTTTCTTTATTCCGCTCTTTCATTATCTTTGATGAAGATAATTGAATTGGTGAAAAATTTGGAAGATCTAGAAACAAATATGAAAATTTATTCAAATTTTTCATATGACGTGTATCCGAATGGAAATTTTGAAATAATTTTCAAGATTGTTTCAGGTCAGTAGAATAGCCTTAGCATAAATCATTCAGCAGATTGAAGTATAAACCACTCGAATTTCTAAACATCCAGAATAAATGTATATATACACACTTTTTATGTTCTACTATTCAAAATTTCAGAAAATGATGGATATTGACCGTCTTTTGAGCACTTTCGTTATCTTTGTCGAGAGTTACTTGAAGTATTTCGAATAGTCAATAATAAGCCACTTCCTGCCTGCACAAAATCGAGTTTGAAATCCCAGAAATCACGGACAAAGCACCGTACTTCTCCTTTTCGTTTCTCTTCTTTTCTGCCTTTGAATTGAAGTACCCATTCATGAACAGTACTCGGCCCACCCTTCGTGCATTCGGCAGTAGTTTGATGGACTAAGAATTTACTACGAGCTCTATTACTACATAAATACAATTCTATTCATGAAGTCAGCCATTATGTTATGTCAGGTGGCCGAACCTTGCTGATCTTTTGTTATTTGAGAATGGTTAGCTATTTTTTCGCGAAGAAAACAACAAACAATTTATTCAAACTGCATATTATTGAATTATCGAAAAATGTACGATGACACAGCCACTGAAACAATTTTATGAATTGACTGTATCTAAGGTGGCACTGTTTTTCAAATAGCTCTGGACTTCTTTTTATTTCATTATATTTTTGAAAATGAATTCTACGGAATAAGCCAGAGACAATTTCACAATTAAAACAAAAGACGTAATTTAGAATATCCTCATTTGCAGGTAAATATCTGAAGGATTTATTTCACATAATTGTGATTAGCCAAATTACATATTTCAATTTAGAAATAAAAGGTTTCAGAAAAACTCTCAATTTCTCTTCTGTTAAAAAGCATCTTTTCATTTATACAGCGAGCAAACACCAATTGTATAAATAGTTCATAGATACAATTTTCCTATTTTTTCTCCTATTTGTTAATTTATATCTTCAGTCATTTTGGAGGAGTTCACATCAAACTTAGCGATATTTGTCATTATGTTAAATCAATGTACTACAGCATATTGAAAGACAAATCTGTGATCAGATACTGTTATATTTTCGAATAAAATTGGCGCATTTCATTTAAAAAACAGTAATCAAAAATCTTTGTTCATGGCGATGATAACTTCTGAAGCAGTGCCATAACTATACAATCAGAGACAGAGGTAGCAACTTCATCCAATTTAGTCAATTCTGTAAAAATGCTTAAAGTAGTTTTATTAAAAGAAATTACTTAAGTAGTTGCCAACGCTGTTAGAATAATTGTGTGCTTTTTTTCTCCATGATATATTGAATCCAAATTTACGACCATAGAATTTTTCATTGACAGAAGAGCGAGGTCACGTAGTCTTTATTGTCCCATAGAATTTCTGAAACATGTTTGAATTAATTCTAATTTTGAAAATGATGTCTCAGCACCAACTGTAGTAACAGGAATAATCACAAATAATATATCTGCAGTACAAACATCTGGATATTTACAAGATATGAATTGATCCTTTTTTTTTATGCGCGCTTCCAACGAATAGACGAATCTGTTACGCCACATGAGAAGGGAAGAATTGAGATGTCTGTTTACATGCTTCTTGAAGAGGGCCAAATTGTAGGATGTTGGGAAGATGTTGGATGGAAGCGTGTTCCCCAGCTCACCGACCCTGTAAACGAAGGAATTCTTATAGAGGGAGGTTCGAGGGGTCGTTAAATGTACCGCCATATGATGCGAACTCCTTGTTAGCCTAGTGTTGCGACAAAACACAGTTTTCCCGGAACAACGTCTTTCAGTGAAAGTATCTGTAAAACAGAGAAAGGTCAGCAACTAGTCTTCTGAGAGCCAGCGGTTGGAAATCGCGGGTGATTTCCGGGTGGTCGATGAGGCGCACAGCCCGTTTTGCACACTATCCAACATCCGCAACGAATGCTTGGGCGCAGATCCCCATACATGGGAACAATATTCCAAAGCAGGTCGAATCTGCGCCTTATGTAGAAGCAACAGCTGAGAGACTTTAAGTATCGCTTGGCTCTGAAACGAAAACTAGGTTTAGCTGACCGTTATTCCGAGAAGGTGCATCGAATCTTTGGATGTAATTTGTTGGCTTTGCATCATTAGAGGAGGTTCTCCAGCGGGGACCTTTCTAGAAAACGTAGTTCTTGCGTCTTGCTCGCGTTGAAGCTCACCAGGTTCAACGCGACCCACTCAGATATCCTTTGTAAGTCAAAGTTTAAGTTATTAATTTGTTGACATCTCTGACGCTGAGATTCCGCAGCTGTAATCCACCGCAGACTACTGAAAGACGAAACCAAGGTACAATCGTCTGCAAAACTGAAGATCTTGTCTCTGTAGATGACAGAAGATTGTTTATCTGCAACAAAAACAAAGTTGGCAAAAGAATGGATCCCTGAGGTACTCCGGCTTGCAGCTGGAAATAATCAGATGTTATACCGTCGACCACAACTTGTATTGATCTATTTGAAAGAAAGCTACTTATCCAACCCCACAATTTTTCGGGAAGCTCATATGCAGCGATTTTATTCAATAAGGCTGCATGCCAAACCCTATCGAAGGCTTTAGAGATGTCGAGGGCTATTGCTCCAGATTCCCCATGCTTTTCCATCGTTGATGTACAAACATAGTGACGTAGCAGATCTCCTGTCGATCTTTGCCTGCGAAAACCATACTGACGGTCGTTAATAATTCCCTGCAACTCAAGATATTTGATGAGTTCATCATTAATGACTCTCTCCATCACTTTGGACATAATGGGAAGAAGTGCAACAAGGCGATAGTTTTGGGGTAAGGACTTCTTTCCTCTCTTTGGGATCGGTTGAATTCTCGCTATTTTCCAGCTGCTCGGAAAAGTCTGGCTTTCATAAGAAATCTGAAACAGACGGTTAAGAATGGGTCGCAGTTCGGGAGCACACTTTCTCAGGACGATTGACGGTATTTCGTCTAGACCAACTGCCTTCTTGCAGTTCAGTTGCTCGAGAGCCCGTCTCACAGTGCGGACTCTGAACTGGATTCCTTCCATGAAAGAATTTGTAGGTGGAATGTTCGATGGTATTGTGTTAGATAAATCTAGCACAGAATTCTTTGAGAATAAGAGAGCAAAGAGATCGGCTTTCTTTTCGAAGATGATGCTATACTTTCGTCTTCTCTAACAAGAAGCGGAAACGCAGATTTGCAGAAATTGACACTGACAGTCTTCGCCATAGACCAGAATTCTCTAGTCCCACTTGCCTGTTCAAGGAGTTTATTAGTTACCCCTTCATTGAAATTGGCCTTTGCTCTTGCAGTTGTCAGGTTGCATACGTTCGGTATTCGTAAGAAGGTTGTCCTTGTTTCCTCTGTTGGATTTATCTTCCATGACTTGTAAGCTCTGCTCTTTGCTGCAGAGGCCCTTTCGCCAGTCTTTGTTGAACCATGGCTTTCATGCTGTTGTTCTTTTCATGGAATGATGGATGTAGAGATTCATTCCTGCATGAATGATTTCTGTAACAGATTCAGTGCACACATTGATGTCAGGATCTGAAAGGCAAACATCACTGAATAGGAAGCACGAAAAGGATTCACGCAGCTCATCCCAGTTAGCACGGTTATAGTGCCAAATGCTTCTGAGTGATTTAGGTTAATGAATTAGCGGCAGCACAATGGTTCCAGTAGTAGATATAAGGTTGTAGTCTAAGTAGCCGAGCGGTACTGAGACCTCCACTCAAAATCATCTGGATCTGAAATCAAGAAAAGATCCATGGTGTTCGGTAAGTCGGTTGGGTGATCAGGTATTCCTTTCGGTTCGTCGACTAGCTGCGTTAGATTATGGCTGATTGCGAAAGTTTCAGCCTGTCTTCCCGCTTCATCTGTTCTATTGGAGTAGCGGAGCCAGTTGGTGTTGTGAACGTTAAAGTCACCCAGTACAATGACCTTAGCTGCCAGATGATGTGTCACAATCCATTTCATCTTACCTAGATACTGAAACAGTCTAGGGAAGTGAATATCGTTTGGCGAGCGATATAGGCAGCATAAGAACAGTGTTTTATCCTGCAAACAGATTTTAAACCACGCAAGGTCGAAAGCGTCGTCCTCAACCGTGTTCTCTCTCTGGCATGAAACATCCGATATGGCGAAAACACAGAGGCCCCTATAAACCGAAATCTCGTATGTAAATCATACCCATTGAAACGTAGATACATTGTGTCGGTTGTTTTAAATATTTGGATTTTGGTTAATGCCAGCACATGGGGTTCTGCGTTTTGCAGATGCTGGTGGACTGCATCGACATTCACTTTGTTGAGCCCCAGTCCTCTGATGTTGCAGAACTCTATCAAGAGTTTGCTTTCCTTTCTAGAACGTGAATGAATTAGTGAATTCGCCGGAGGAGTGCTCGACTTACCCCTGTGGCAGTCCCCCCCATGCTTCGTTGCCAATCCTTCCCTTCCTGAGAACCGGACCATCCGCCAAATCCCGAAACTTAGTCACACAGGTGGCCAATTCACGGGACCTATAGCTGGATGTGGTGGTATCACATCGGCCGACACGGGGAGGCAGCTTGCCACCTTTGAGGTGGCATGATAATTAAACCAGCAAATTCTACGGCTCTTTCTTCAATGAATTGGTGTTATTCAAATTTTTCAGATAGGTTAGACAGTTAGACACTGAAATTGGAAACAATATCATTAATTTCATGAAAACACCACCTCATTTGATTAATGATAATGACCAGTATATGATAAGAATTCGTAGGTTCTAGGAAATCAGTGGTTTATAGACTATGTTTCTGCTACAGGATCTGCTTCCTTTTTCGAATTTTCAAGTTTATATCGATTCTTTCCGAATTCTTCCAATAAACTTCAAAAGGCTTAATTAACAAGAGAGGTGACTCTAAACTGAAGTTGAGTCAATAATTTGTTAAATTTTGCAATGGAATATCAATAATAATACAATTTTAATATGGATTTCTTGAGTAAATTGGTTCATTTCTCTCGTCATCTTTGGAACTGAATGAAATTGCTTTTTGCTTTTGACTTTGATGAATTGAACTTTCGAAGCAAACAGCATCATAATATATTGCCAACTTGTAGGGTTCAGTATGTTCAATGATAAGCTATTCCATCATTTGATACAATGTCCAACAAAAATTATGAATTCTTTAACTGTTTCAGAATAGGTTTGTATATCCTCTCCTTAACTGCATCATTCACTGCTAGATTCAAATTATAAACAGCAATTGATTTTATATTGACATCTGTTATAAGTTATTGAATACTTCCATAACTGCCTTTTATGGTATTAGCATCATCTCCACGACACTTATTGAGAGAAAATTTTTGCTATAATAGTTAAACTCACTCATTAGATGTAACATTATTCACCCTAACACATGATTCACTTTAGTAGTCATATGTTTATGTTGTTTTGGACCCGGATATATGACGATGGATGGACTATCCAGGTCCCATAAGGGAAAGGCGAAGGGAGCTCATGTCCCAGACGCCGAATTGAAGGGGCGCAAATAAAAATTTTGCGAAAGTAACAAGTAACCATAAAAAAGGCACACCACTGTGCTGTAAAGTTGATTAACACCTCCGATCTAGCTACATAGAAACGTCCATGCAGCAATACTCTCATGGCACTCGTGGGAAATGGATAAAGACTTTGATTTCTCAATTGCTGCAGATAATAAGGGGCAACGATTTTCTTCGCAATGGATCTACAAATTGATGGCAAATAGAGAAAAAATCAACAGCAATTGGCTTATGTACAGTACTTCGAAGGTATGCTTGCTTTGCATGCCTGCTCTTCGGATATATTCATCGTCGCTTTTGGAAACTTATCGATACTGAATGTGGATTCTCCAACAAAAAAATAATTGAATCTACAGATCCCAGAGCATGCAAACTCAAAAGATCACAGAAATTCATAAATTCGGCGGAAATATCTTGAATTGTATCGCAAAACAATATTGCACTAAGGGAATCGTCGAATGATATCAACTTGCAATTGCTCATTGCAAAACATATTTTTGAAATAGGCTGCCACGTCGATTCTTTGAAAAAACCTATAAATCATATCAAATTTTTCTTACATTAAACAAAATAAAAAATTCAATAATTCTGAATGGAATTCGTAAAGACAAAAATGTTTCCACATCAGATTGTTTATCTTGTTACCATAAAACGTCATACAACTTCTACCTCGGATAGAATGACCGAGAAAAGGGATATTTTCTATTTTGAATTCTACTCAGCTACTTCATACCCAACAAATATCGAAGCAACATTCTAATCCAACAGCATAGAACCGTTATCTTAGGTGTATGTACATATCTAATCACTAGTGTAGTGAGTTTAATATATGTATATAGTACAAAGCGTTCTTCATTGTAAGTAAAAGTCCAAGGGGATAAAACCTAGCCATACCGCTACATTGGTCCTTCGAGCCGGATCTAGCCTGCAGCGTGATAAACAATTGCAATCTTCACCCAAAATCCAGACGGATCCTATTTATTAACACAGCGGAATCATCATCGAAGAATCGGCAGAGAAACGTTCCGGCCACTCAAATGCCGTAAATCCAATAACCTTAGGTGGTCTATACTTTCTAAAATCTATCAAATTTTTGATCATCTCAGCTCGATTGGTTCATGTACAAAACTGATGCTCGACAAAATGTGGCATCTGCGTTCGGGTTCGGACGATGTTATTTCGATAGATATTTAAAATGAATTATGTCAATTCAGACCTAATTCACATGAAATCAATCAAATTCAAAAACCACGACATATAGTCCAGGCAGATAGCAAATATATCAAAATTTACGGTTTTTCTGATTTCTCGGAAGAAACTTATGAACCCCACATTTACTTAAAACCCAGTGATAACTCAGGAATTGTAAAAATTCAATTACTGTGTGCTGAATTTAGAGTTGCTCCACTGAAAGAAGTTCCTTGGGACGTTTGAAATTGTGTGGTGCATTACTGATTACCCAAATAACTGATAAAGTTAGAAATCATTGAGACAAAATATTATAGGAGTTTTCATGTGGTGATCTATCACTCTTACCTGGATCGCAAAACCTCATAATCACTGGAAACAATTCGTAGTACATTGAATTAACAAAATACAAAATTTAACGCAGGGCAGCCTGCTGGAAATCCCGAAGACATAATCTCGTGAGGTACTCAACCTATAAATCTGAAATCCCCAATCCTGTGGTGGCAGGGACCTACATGTGTTCCTCATATAAATGTCACAATATTTCTGAAAACAAATAAATGAGGTCGTCGTTTTAACAGGCATGAGAGAGATTTGATACTTGTTCGCACGGTATTCAAGTTTCAATAAATTAATAAGCATAACTGCACTTCTATTAGGGTTTGCAAGCAACTGCAGAAATTAGAGAACATGCACAAAATAAGTCAGAAAAGGCTTAGTTTGTTTAGCTTTTTTTGATGAAGTAAAAGCTTAAACAAAAGTAGCAAACTCCTCTCATTAAACCCTTTTTTAAATGAAAATAAGATAATCTGCGTAGGAGGAAAATTAGAGAATAGAAATAGTCTTTCTGTAGAAAATATCATATGATAATTCTGTCACCTTTTCACAGGATTATTGATCGAACACGCTCATAACGACATTACCGCATTTACATGCGGGTATAAAAACCACATTATCTTCAATTCGCCCCAAATTCTGACCAGTTGCAGCTAAAGTTCAAAAAATGAGCGATTTACTTTCTTATCGACTGCAACCAGCTCGTTCGTTTATCAAATGTGGGGTGGATTATACTGGACCATTTTTCCTTAAAGAAGGCAAATATGAACGAATTCGACTAATGAAGGCATACTTAACTGTTTTCATCTGTAGGGTAACGAAAGCCGTACACATCGAATTAGTAGTGATCTAACTACGGAAGCTTTTCATGCAGCTTTGATTCCTCTTTTCAACGACCCAAATTATTTGACCTTTTATCACCTTTCATATTTAGGGAATTATGATGTGATTTATTTAAAATTGATAGGTTGAATCTCAGCTAAGGAAAAGAAAAACCCGTCAGTCGGTGACTAGGGGTGGGTGAATGGAGGATGATATTCTGAAGGCCAAGTAATCTAAAATATTTTCCTAGCCAGGCAAACGTTCATTGATCCAAAGAAAGTATACTAAACCAAAGATGCATATAAATATGAAATGAATTGAAATTTCCAGTCACCGAAACATATCATATCAAATTTAATTTACAATAAATAAAGAAATTATCATTATGATACAAAGTGATCAAATTCTAGGCCTCCGCATATAGCGGTATATACTTCGTACAAAATTACTTGTTTAGAAAAATTTACAAATCAAATTCTGCATTGAACCGAAGAATTGATAATAAATTAAACTATAATAATTAAAATATTAGAGGAGAGTAAGAGTAAAATGAATTCTTAATTACGATTTGGCATCCAATTTCGAAGTCCATATGCGAAATTGTTTTACGTGAAGTATAGATCTGACCTTAGTGGTTCTGGAATACACCAATTCGTTCACGCCAGCATAAAATAATTTTCTCCGCTTGCTAAATTTCCCTCATGTACTGCTACAAACTTCTATCCTCTAACAGGAAAAACGAGATAAAAAAAACAGGCAATAAAAGTCTCTGTAATATAAAAAAATCTGTGTCAGGAAAAACGAACATCAAAATTAATATCGGTCAGACTAAAGTTTGATGTAATGCGGACCTACTGAGGTTTCTTTATTTCTGGGCCAAATCCCATCGAATAGTTGGAAGTTGGTAATTAATCTTTCAAGAAAACGAAAAAGGCATATTACACAACTTAACTATTAGGCATTAACTTCTCAAACTTTCAATACGCAAAAGCCATAATAACTTTCGGTCACGAAAGGCCTAAATAAGATTATAGTTCTATCGATGTTCCCTTCACAGATGCTCTATCAGAGGTTCCACACAAAAAGATTTGATACAAAACAGAATCGTCCTGAATCGCGAGAAATTCCTCGTAATGTAAATGAAAATAATATAAAAGTGATATGAGATCTCAATCGATCAATGTAGTAGCGTCAATTTGGTAAAACAATGAAATAAAATATTAACTATAAAATAAGGATAAACGATATGACCAGCCGAATCGGTGTTGTAGAGGTAATTTAGCCAAAAGAACTAAATAGAAACGTGACACTTTTAACTCCCGCACATTTCTCAATTCGGGACTTCTTCACCCCTATTCTGGAGCCTAACTTGCTCCATATTCAAGTGATTCACCTCTCTATATGGTAGAGGATCACGTCCTTCAGAAATCATTTCTGGAAACGGTAGAGCAAGAACCACTTGCATATTCTCCAACAACGGGAAAAATGGATGAAAACAAGTGGTGAAGAATCCAAATTTGGTATTTGTCTTGATCAAAGAAAATAACTTCAACCGTTCAAATGACTAATTGGTCGAAAAACGACTACTCATCACGGAAAAGATGGAATTGCTGGAGTAGTGACAATTAAAACTCAAGTGGTGAAGTTACAAGACCAGTGTCGAAAATAAGCACATTACCTATAGATTATAAATCTAACAGTGTAGTGCCGCATTTGTAGTCATGTGCCACCCCCTAAAAAACTATATCTGGTAAAAACTTCTTTGAATATATTCCTTCTGTTAATAATTATGTAAATTTTTAACCATTGTATTCAATATTCAGAACGAACTCTGACTATCTCATCACTTGGTAGGATCTATAATTTTATTATAGATGGGCCGCATGTTACCACAAGTCTCGGGTTTTCACCACGGTCTATATTGAGCTGGATTGTTACTCCCTGGCCAAATGTGTACAGATAACATAAATTCTACCTCGAACAGAATTACCCAGAAGAGCGACATTTTCTGGTGAGCACTCAATAATTTCACATTCAACCAATATCGTAATAACGTACTACCCAACAATCCCTTAGGTTAGATGACATGCACCTAAACTAAACAGAGGCTATATCTAACAAGATATTCATTTCTGATCAAAACGCAAAAACATATCAATTTTTGTTTCAAGGGGGACATCTTTTGAGGTACAATACTTGCTTGAAATATCAACCCCCTGCAATACTTGAACATTTTGAATAAAAAAGATGGGTCGAGTGATGACTCAAAAGAAAGGTGGTATCTTTGTCTACATTGGCTTGAACGAATTTCTATTTTTAATTGAAAACAGTAAAAGATACAGGGTGAGCAACTGAAAGATAGGGAAGACTATTTCCCTGAGACTATTCAAGTTTCAGTGAGGTAAAATGGAACAGATCCATGCTGATCAATGGCAGTCATCCTCAAGTATCATCCTCATCTCGAATTTCAACCCCTAGAGCAGGGGTGACCACCCTTGAAAATTTGGAAGAGGGTAGGTATTATCTTTGTCTGCATCCCCGTGAACGAATTTTCATTTTTGATTGAAAACTGTAGAATATACAGAGTGAGCTACTGAAAAATAGAGAAGACTATCTATCGCCCTGAGCTATTCAAGTATTAGTGCAAAAAAATGGAACAGATTCATTCCAGATCAAAGGCTGTCATCTTCCGAAACACCATTTACATCTCAAATTTCAACGCTTAGAGAAGGGGTGACCACCCTGTGTTATTTTTAAAGCAGAAGATAGGTCCAGTTATTACCTTCTGAGAAAGGATTTTTGTTTGTCCCCACAATGGTGTGCAAGTTTCCGTTCTCCATCAAAATTACTGGGTGAGCAGCTGAAACATTGGAATGATTATGAAGGATTATGAATCTTGAAAGGAAACGATAAAACTCTCAGTCATAGTAACTCCATTGATCCAATGCATCTAGGGTTCACATGTACATGCGTTTTCATCAGTTGACTGAAAGGAAACTTTTTGTTTTTACAGGTGATACTGTATGATCATCGTCCTCATGTGAAATGACTCTTATTTGGCGATACGAATCAACACTACGAATCAGGAACGCAGATGTTACAATGATCAGATTTCTTCAACAAAAAATTGATTCTTAAGAGCCTACACACAAGTGTCAAGTATATATATCGATATATATATATATATATATATATATATATATATATATATATATATATATATATATATATATATATATATATATATATATATATATATATATATATATATATATATATATATATATATATATATATATATATATATATATATATATATATATATATATATATATATATATATATATATATATATATATATATATATATATATATATATATATATATATATATATATATATATATATATATATATATATATATATATATATATATATATATATATATTGATATATAGAATCAACGGACGAGAAACCGGAAGAAAGAATCAACACCAAAAGACCAAATACCCCTCGAGAACCAAGGCGTCTTCCGTGCACGGGCTGTGATCGCGTCTACACTTGGGAAACAAATAGAAGAATAGAAGTTCGGATACAAGAACATAAGAATTCAGAAAAACGACAAGCACCTTCATCAGCAATCTTCCAACACTCGAGCTCAACTGGTCACAAACTCGACTACGGGAACACAAAACAGGTAGCCAACATGAAACAACTACGAAAAAGGAAAATTAGAGAAGCCATTGAGATAGAAAAACACACAACTATGAACAAACGGGATGAAGCCATAAATTTACCACCGACTTGGAAGACAGCTTTGAAACATACGCCATCGGGAACACAGAAACAGGACGACATAAACAAGAAAACAGTAAGAGCAGCGTCAAATACACTCAGTCCGCGAGTCAAACAGCCGACCAATTGGAGCGCGCCACGATACAACTTGAGATCGCGGGAGTATAAAGCTACCACGCAACAGAGATACGCTACAGGATTCAGCAGCGTCGTCAACAGCAAGTCGTCCCAGGAGCTCCAGCGGATACCCGACTGCGGAGATCATCGCGAGGCGGGACTTAGGCAACTGTAATCTTCGTTGAAACCTTCCTGAGAAGACCGTCCACCAGCGTCAGCGGATTCCTATCCAGCATGGCTTGGACTCCCAGTTCAGCAAGACTTGAGAGGACTTTGGTACAGGTTACCGTTGCGGCCACTTTTGCCTGTGCACCACCGCTGGCGTCGGCTGAATGAAGTGGACCACACCGCCAATTGAGGAAATTTGCACTTTTCAGTGCTATAATTGGAAATTAGATGCGAACCTGGATGTGTTAGGGCATTCGCCCAGCCGAATCGGGCATCCGCCTAGCTAAACCCCGGACTCCACGAGTTCCGGAATATCAGGTTTCCACACCCAGCCTTCCCCTCGGACATCCCATCCGAGTTTACCTTTTTCTTCCGCCAATTTTCTTCCTACATGGGGACTATAGCCTTCGGGCTGGAATCCCAAGAGGAGATTTTAGTCGGTAAGAATCCGACATTGACCCCGTCCCCGGGGTGCATCTTTTCGAAGACTTTCCTCCTCTTTGTCTAACAAAAAAAACGCTACAGTTGAAGAAGAATCTCCGACTTGAAAATGGCTGGTGCGATCCAGCCGAAACGTCGTCAACGACAACCAACGAATGGTTGTTGACCAGGATCAACGTACGAGAAACCAACATAATCAATATATATATATATATATATATATATATATATATATATATATATATATATATATATATATATATATATATATATATATATATATATATACCCAACCATTCCATAACAGCCTGATATGTAGAAGATAGTAATAGAAAAGAGAATTCTATAGAAAAAAGATTCATTGAGTCAAAAATTGGACAGGAGGAGGATTGAATTGAAAAACGATAACCTCAAAATTCAGAATTGTCGAGGTCAGTGCTACGATGATGGTGCAACGATGACGATAGGAAAATATGAAGGTTTTTAAGCCAAATTCCTAGAGGTGAATAAGTTATTTGGTGTTCACGCAATCAGTGGCCAAGATGATGTCATTTTTGGGAGTATTTCAAAATTTAATTTCGTTTTTCTAATCTTCTATACATAGATGGGTTATACTGACTTCAAATTCATCTGTTTCCTGAAAAAACCTTATGATAGTTGTGCTCAAACAACTATTTCACATTATGAAAGCATTCGAGGCCATAATTCAGAAGAAAAAGAAGAATCTTAGTCTTATTCAATAGCAATAAACTTCGTCAAGCAATTGAAGAACTTCGACTTCATCTGCGGCTTGACTAAATGCAGTGTTATTCTGGAAGTAATAAATAATTTAATTTTATAGTACAAAAAAAACTATTTCTGTTCTAACTGCTAGCAGTTCGATTAGAATTTTTGAATTTAGAATATTAACACAAAAGCAGGGGTGCACAAACTTGAACTGCTGGCAATCTACGTAAATATTTTTAGACTACTTATGATCGACTCTGACAGGCTGCAAGTATGTGTGATTCAGGGTTGTCGTACATACATGATACACCCTACCTACCTATCTACCTAGGTAGGGTGTACCGTTGCGTATATAAATATTAGCTTTCCGGACAATATATATATTGTTTTAGTCAAGGTTTGGGTTAGGTTTAGTTAGGTTCTTCTCTATAATATCAATGAAAAAACTCATTGTTATTCAAAATTGCGAGTTTATTGGTTGTAGCATAACAAAAGAGTTACATATGGTGTTAAACTTAACTAAGGAGTGATTTTGGATGTTGAAGCGTGGCACTGCATGTCCTCAACATACTTTTCATAAGATGGTACGTAACCACTCAGTGCTAATCGCAAACATGATGATATATGATCTTCAGTTAGTCGAATGCGATATTTTGACTTAATTAACTTCTTTTCAGAAAATGCAGACTCGCACAAATAAGTTGACCCAAACATTGCCGTCAGTTGAAGGAAGATATGGCTTAGATTCGGATATTTATCTTCAGATATAAAACATCAGAAATTTGTATCAGATGCTGTTGATTTGAGATGTATATCTGATATAATCTACACCAACTCATTTTCAACAGAACATGACTTCATATTAAACTGACTTGCTATTTCAGTAGCTAATTCCCCAATGTTTTTACATGAAAAAGCATAACTCATAAATGATGATATATTTGCCAATTTACTGAAATCATAAAAACCCATTTCGAATATTTGATAATTTGGCCTCATACGTATCATAATTCAACAGAGAAATCCTTGCTTTCAGAGACGGAAAATGTTTCAGATTCTTTCTTTTCAGTTGATCTATCATAAGTTGCAATTTACTTTTGAATGCGTTTACTGAGCTGATCATCTCAATAATAGTTTTTCCTTTACCTTGAAGCTCCAAGTTAATGGTGTTTGAGTGTATTGTGATGTCAGTCAAAAATGCCAAATCAGTAGGCCATTTTTCGTTTTTCAACATCTAAGTGTCATCACCTCTTTCGTCTATAAAAGCTGTTATTTCGGGCAATAATTCTTGAAACCTTTCTAGGAATTTTCCGTGACTCAACCACCTGACGTCCGTGTAATGAACTAAATCAGTGTGTTCAGCTGACTCCCTATCTTCAAACTGGAACTTAAAGAGCCGCCGTTTCACGGATGGAATTCACAATTTTTGTTGCAATACCTATAATTTCCTCCGTGTATGTTGTTTGCTGGTGTTCCATCGGTTGTAATGCACACTAATTTATATATTGATAGCTTGTAGTTTTTTACAAAATTGAAGCAAAGTCATATATATCTTCGCCACGGGTCTTCCCCTTCAGAGGAATGATTATCAGAAATTCTTCCTTAGACAACATGTCATTGAATATCATCCGAATAAAAATACACAGCTGGTCAGTGTCTGTTATATCGGTGGACTCGTCGAACTGTATTTCATGATATCATGTTATAGTTTATCTGCCATGTCCTGACTCATGACTTCAATACGCCTTGTGACAGTCGAACGAGATAACTGAAGTTCTCTAATAGCAGACATGATTTCTGTTTTATTTTTAAAATCTCCAAATAAAGTCTCGCCTGCTTCAATAAATGCTTCCTTCACAACCGATCCATCTCCGAATTGTTTCTTGTTTCGCCAATATATGAGATATTTCAAATGACGCGATCGTAGCAGCTTTTGATTGTTTGGCTGGTCTTGTGAACATGGTTTGTTCTTTTTTCAAAACAAGATATCAAATCACGTACTTTTCGTTTTCTTAATTCATTTTGTGGCGGGAAATCCTTTTCATAGTTTTTATGAACCGTCTCTCTAAGTTACCACGCTCAGGTATTGCAACTGACGCACGATAAATAAGACAAATGCACTTATCCTTCACCATATAAAAGGAAAATTCTTCCTCCCAATCGTTATAAATGATACGTTTTAGATTTCTTCGCTGCACTCATTTTGTACTATTTAATGATAAACTTTGTATCGACGTAGTATTGTCTTCAAGTTACAATTCATAATGACTCCAATTCCTGCAGGCGCAACATATATATCGACGTCTCGAATGTTCCCAATAAACGCGCTGCCCGAAATTTCAAGAAAAGCGGCAAGAATAAAAAACGCGGCTTTTCTTTGGAAAGTACCGCGCGTTCGTTTGATAAAGCCGCCTTTTGCCGCTAGCAGAGTTATTTTATTACGTAATTAATTTTTGTAGTTTAGTTAGTTACGTTTTTTCTTCTTGAGATCTACTCAAAAAGCACTCGCGATCGCCCGTTTGAACACCCCTGCACTAAGGAATCAAAAATTTCCATGTTCTCAAGATCAAGCTACAAATCTGGCGGAACCCCTAGATTTGGAACATACATTAGAGCTGAGTGAAAAATGAAAAGGGAAATATTATTTCACTTCTGAGCTTTTTCGAGTGAAAATAGAATATTTCTTTCAGATCACTTAGAAGCTTCAGTCATTTTACTTTAATAATTGAACAGCAGGTTCGAAAGGCTGGAACAAATATCCAAAATCTCAAGGGAACAAAAATGAAAGTATTGAATGAAGAGGAATTTATCAAATTTTGAATAGATAGCAGCAATATACATACATAACATGTTGTTGAAAAATATATCATAAGTGAAGTACTGAGCGCAAAAGAATTGTTTCTGGTCCATGATTTCGAGCTGACGGCTAATTATAAGATTATGGAGACAACCTACACAAATTCTTTGAGTAGGCCTGTGACTTCAGCATCGGCAGAAAGATCTTCCAGTATACTTAAAGTTGTGGAGAATGATTTGTGATATTCTATGTGGATGGAAAGAATCACTAATTTAGAAATACTTTCGATAGAATCCGAACTTGTCCCGTAGTTGAACATGGAGAAAATTATAGGCAATTTCAAGTAATAAAATTCGGTTCGTTTTCAAGAATGTCTTCCCTATTTTCCCTCAACATTTTATTCTTATTATTTGAGTTTAATGTTCATTTATTTCACTACTGAACAAACTCATTCAATTCATTTAATAGTTTACCTGCTGTAGTAATATTTATCTTTTTATATTTCACTTTGTTAATTGATTACGCCGGTACTACGTAATAGTTAATCATTGTCAGCTGAAGATGGTCGAAGAGACTGAAATTGCAGTCCTGATTCTCGATAAATCTCTTGGTATAGTATAATACATAGTCTAATTTTCTTATTATCATCATTTTGATATTTCATTTTGCTTTTATATTTCTCAAATCCATACTGTACTCAATATAATAAAGTTCCTTTTCTTTGTTATATGTTCTTTGCTATATATTGAAGTTTTTCGCCTGCGAGGGTCTATTGTCCCCACCTCCGTAGCTTCAAGTACTATTCTACTAACATGTACTTACACAAGCAGAACCTACTGTTCGTTCTGATCGCTTCTCACTCACCGCACTAGAAAAGGACGTCAGATTTTGACTTTATAACCCTAAGGCTATCTTCCATTCTAAGATGTCCAATTAAATCTTACTATCACCGCCTAAACACACGAGAAAGAGCTTTTCGATTCAGGGTAATATGGCGATTAAATTAATTAATTAAATTACTAAAAAAATTGTATCCAAGTAATTCAAAATTACAGAAAAGCAAAAGGTATGAAATGAACTTGCTGTTTTCAAAGAAGTATATTCTCACAAATCATCCTTTGCCTAGCTCAAATTTTATCCTTTTGGTTATTTCGAATGTCTCAAAAGGGCGGAAACAAAATGAAAGTGCAATTCGATGCAAGTAAAGGTACAGGTATGCTGGTATCGAATGTCAACCCCTTACCCCAGTTACCTTACAAAATTCGATAAGGGTTGCCCTAGTTAATTCAGAGATCAAATTGATTATGTGCAATCTTATTCCACAAGAAAAAATTTAACAATGGATTTCTGTCTTTTGGGACCAATCAATAGAATTCGGTAAGGAATCTCAATAACAAATGTCGAACGGTTGAATTGGGCGGATGCCCCCAAATATCGAAGGGTTCAACATTGAAAGTACTAACCTGCCTTGCTCAGGTGGATGAAATTTGAAATTATGTTCACGATAGTTTCAACCTAGAATTTATTCATAAGATTTCATATGTTTGGTGAAATGAAGGAAACCCGGCTGATATTTAACATATTTCTTATTGATCACCACCATGGATTTAGTGACGTGAATAAGTTTTCAAATTTGATTTAATAAAGGGAGGCAATTCAAAAATTCATGATAAGAAAATTGGAGGATAAAATTTGGTATTGAGACTACTCATCTACTTCTGAAATTTCGTACACCATTGGATACGTTAAAAAATTTTTCAATTCCTTACTGTGACGCGTGGCGCGCTGCGAAAGATGTATCGCCTCCATTTTGAGTTCATGTGGTGGCGTCAAACAATTTCCTTTCAATTCAATTGATTATGATGCAAATTCGTTCGAGATTCAATTATCAGTTCTCATCACGATCTATCAACTATGGATATAAATCATTAATGTGAAATACTTAGAATGAATCCATATTATTTCTACTTTTACACCACCATATGTGAAAGTAAAAAATTCAAATAAATGATGCAATATCGACTTATACTCCTCAAAATCCTGATTAAACTAGAGAGGTCTAATAAGGTTGGAAAGAGCTTGAAGAGTGTCACTATATCTACAGCGGAGCATAGATAGATAGATATACATTCTGTCGAAAAAGACCGAGAATTGACTATTTAAAAAATCAGTTTAAATCGATTGTCAAAAATTTCGTTGTTGCTAAGTTGGCACAATTGTTTTCTATACTGACGCGAAGTTTGAACACGATCTGTGATTTAAATTCTTTACAGTGCTCGATTTTATCAGTTCTCACAAGTGTGTTTTGCGATTTTTACAATGGATAAAATATCGAAAGAATTTGTCTGAAATGTATTGCAAATGGAATTTCGTATGCCGAATCGCTGAAAGTGTTACAGCAGGCTATCAGTAAATCGACTTTATCCAAAACAAGATGTAGTGGAAGATTTTCCTCGCTTTGGTCGGCCATCAACATCTTCAACTGAAGATAACATCGATAAAGTGAAGCAATGGTAACTGAAAATCGTCGTTTAAATTTAACAGAGATAGGCAATGAACCTAATGTGTCTCACGAATCAATACGTACCATTTTAAACGATTGTTTGTGCATGAAACAAGGACGACTACCGTATTCACCTGAAATGGCTCCGGCCGACTTTTTTCTTCTACCAAAACTCAAAATACCACTCCTCGTTTTGAATCGATAGAAGACATAAAAGAGAATATGATTATTCGTTGGCGTAAATCTATTATTTCGGGTGGGGCCTAATTTGAAGGCGATACAATAAGTTCGGATGAAATAGATATTTTTCGTAGATAATGAGTGAGGGTTGCTTCACAGTCCCGCTACTGCGACCCAGTGGTCTATTGTGGAACACTCAGTCCTAAACTCCAAGTTCCTCAAGGCTGACTCTGTCCCCAGCTGGGCACTCGCACATGACGTGTTTCTTTGATTTTATCTCCTCTTCACATGGTCTGTATGAAGGGTAATCAATGAATCCTAAATTATTTAGGTGATTTCTGAGGCGACAGTGCCCCGTAAATATGGCAATTAGAGCTCTCAGGTCTAACCTTGATAGTTTCAGCCAAACCTTGGCTCTCACAATGGAAGGTACACTGATTGTAAGTCGAAAGTGTCTGGGACCTGTGAGGCCCAGCCTGTGCTCTCGTACCTTCAGGTTCAACCACCGATTATTTTCCACCCTTGCAGTCTCTAGGGAATTCCGAACCTAGGTACAGTGAATGCCAAACTTGGTCCTCGAACTCCCAATGCCAGAGTGTCCGGATAACCTCATCAGCGGAACCTATTCCTTCATCCCAGTTTGGTGAGGGTAAAGCGACATTCCTGCACAATAAGTGACTTTGGCTTGGCTATCGGTGATGATTTTTATTGACCTATCTAACCTAAGCTCGCCCTCACACCATGTCTGTATAGCTGAAATAGCCTCCTGAAGTCTATCAGTGACTTCGTCATCTCCAACAGCCCGAATGACTATATCATCAGCGTACGCTTGTACATAGACATCCAGTGCGCCGATTATTGCCAGAAGGTCATCAACCAGCAGGGACCACAAAAGAGGGGATAATAGTCTTCCCTGAGGGCAGCACTGCTTGCCACGAAGCTGATCACTATGGAATTTTGCATGTTGCTAAGCCATTACGCAAAAATATTTGGTACTCCTTTGGTTCTTGCAACCTGAACTAGTGAGGACCGCATTAAATGTACCCTCTATATCGATGAATGCTGTAGCTGTAGTTTCCTTGTAGTCCAAAGGCTGAGTGATCCTCCCGACTAGGTGGTTTATGCCAGATCAATTGATTTACCTTTCTGAAATCCATATTTATGTTCACTCAGAAGCTTCAGTGATAACTCCTCGGTCCTGATGAATCCATCTAAGACCTTGTCCAGGGTTTTCAAACTTGAGAGTTATCCGTCCAAACGATTTAGGATGTGAGTTCGATTTGCCCACCTTAGGGTTGTATACAACCCTAACCTTTCGCCAGCTGATCGGAACAATATTCCAGGCCAGATTCGACCGGAAGATACTATGATGTATGGGAAGAGGACATCCTCCTTCTGTAATAACAAGGCAGGCATGATGCCCGCCAATCTTCTCTGGACTTGATGATTGTTCTTGGATTCTTCCAGTCTTTTTTTGGGGCTTCGGTTCGACGGTGTCACGGCAATCACTGATATCAAGAATCCAACAATCTGGGAAGTGTCTTCTCGCAAGAGTGCACCACGTCTCTCTTCCAGAGTCCGTGTAATGCTCATCCGGGCCCTTCACAGATCCAAAGGGCAGTACCGGTCATCTGGCGAAAACTCTGGGCAGCCTTGCACTAACGGGGGTACTTTCCATCTCCCCACAGAACTTGCGCCAGGTCTCCCAGCAGCGGAGCATATGCCTTGCCCACTTCAGACATCCGAAAGTACAAAAATTTGCATCCAGGAAAAACTTATGATTGTTCAAAACACCCTCATGAATGAAATCTAAATAGTCCTCACCAATCCGATACCTGAAAAAATTTACTCAGGGTCAAACGTCCTAAAAATTGGATTTTCGCGATTTTCAGCAGAACGGTGAGTTTTAGCATAAATTTTGTTCAGACGAAAATTTTACTTTGCGCGTTTTTCTCAACGTGGTTTCCCTAGTATTATATTTTACGGGTTTGTTATGATTCTGTTTGATTCGAAACTATTGAATATCAAAAGATATAAGCAAAGGTTGAAAATGGTAAACGCGGTGTAAATTAGTCTGATTCTCTAATACTTTTGCTTCCACTTCTTTCTGTTCTTCTTCATGGGTACGAGTAAAATACAAAAATATTTTAATTTATACTACAACCTGTAGAAATTTATATATACGTGGCGCTCTTATACATATTATGACGATTAAAAATCTTTCAACTTTTTGAGTCGTTACATCTCAGAAACGGTGGCTCTTAGGAGAAAACATATTTTTCAACATTCTCAATTTTGTATGAGAACTAATTAATTGATGAATTTCAACGTTTTTATAAAAATCACGAAAAATCCCATGTTGTGACCTCTGGCCACGAGGAAATTTTTTCAGGTATGAGGACTTTTCATATTTCGTTCATAATGCTAATGATTCTGAACAATTCTACAACTTTGAGTGGGAATTTTTGTACCTTCACTCCTGTTTTTTTGGTTTAATTTGGCCGAACTACACTTCCTGATTTATTTTGAACCAAGATTTTCTGATGAAGATCTGATGAAATTAATTCATCTCAACAGGAAAGAGAAAAATATCCACATACTTACTCATTCCAAATTATGAATTATTTTTACCCTTTTTGTTTTAAGTTAATATTAGACTTATAACAAACATGCGTTTAAAGTGTTTTGAAAGATGAAATATCTCTTAAACATTGCATGAAATCGAAGGAGTTACTGTTTTATTAAAATTCAATGACATATTAACATTTTAAAGGGTTTATTTTACAAGACATCAATTGTAAGTAGTTTTTTGACCTGGCTTTCACATAATTCCAAAAACATACTGCAATATTCAGGCAATGAAAAAATTTAATTGGTGATGTTTCCAAAGAATATCTACTTGTATCAGATCGTAATTTTATGGGGTGATGACCCAGTGTTACGGAATGGCTTTGATATTGCCACGTTGGGTTCTACTTATAAAGAAGAACGCTTTGTACTATATACATATATTAAATTCACTACTCTAATATGATAGTTTTTACATGTAAATACTTATGTTGTTGTATGATTGACTATTGAATAGTACGTTACTATAATAATTGTTGGATGAGATGTTATTGTGTTGAAGGTTAAAGCTTTAATGCCAGTTATCTCGGTTATTCTGTCCGAGATAGGGTTTTATGACCTGTTCACATCTGGTTCGGGCGTACAAACCCAGCTCCGATATGAACCAGGGTAAAAACCCAAGTTTTGTGGTAACACCCAGTTCATATCATAATTAGTGGATTTTTGCTATAGCAACCGCTGAGATATGCAATGACGCATTTTCTTGGTAAATCAGATCTTTTTCTGCAAATATGGCTGCTCAGCCTTAATTTTTGCGTATTGCTTATCAACTAATGACGTCTCTGTTAGAAGTTGGTCGATTAAGAAATCTCTATGAATTTTTAGGGGCCAATTTGTTTCTCATCACCTACTACTTTGACTTTATTTTTAACGTATAATGGTTTATCCAAGTTTAATTTTCAGTAATTATTCGGCGTCAAAATTCTAGTTTATCGTGTCTGAACTCAATCATATAATATATATATATATATATATATATATATATATATATATATATATATATATATATATATATATATATATATATATATATATATATATATATATATATATATATATATAGTATAAATGTTCAATCGAACTTGCGATGAAAGCTTTCTCATCTCTAAACCTTCATTCAATTAGTGGTAAACATTTCATTCAAACACATATTGACAGGATAGGATATCTCTCCCACTTTTATTCACAAGAGTTTATCACCAAATTGAGTTATGATATCATCTCTAAAGTTGATCGTTTTCCTAAATCTTACCAACTTGGTGCGGACTCGTTTCAATTCAGTTGCCGAAAACTTGGCAAGGTAAGTGATGATTCAAAGTACCTGTACATGGTATCCAACTCATCTTTGATTTATGTAGATATGACATGATTGCTCGGTTTTATCCCATTTTACACAAAACATTCACACCGGCTTAAACAATTTTCAAATTAAAAATAAAAATAGCTAAAATTTTTTAATGATTATTCTAGACCAGGTAGAATCTTTGCTTTGCATAAAACCATCAGCTTTGATGTCGAGGAGTCCGCTCATCCCTCTAAAGAAAACTGAGTTTAGCAGAAGCAGATATGTCAATGGATGATGCATGATCATGCCAGAAAACTCCGGTGTTGACTGTAACGTCAAGTAGATGCATGTCCTTTCTGAGGAAATTAGATGTCCTTGAAATATTAGAGGAGATTTTTCATCAGTGACTTTTCTGGAGAACATTGTTGATTGCATCTAGTTCGTGAGACTATTTCGTTCTTTTATTATTTCGTTGAAAGCGGTAATTAGGCTTAATATTAGCAAGTTCGGCAAGATCGTTGTATTGTTAAATCAAAGACTGGACGTGAAAAACCAAAAAAAATTTTAAATGAAAGCAGTGCATCATTTATGAAGAGTGCTCTAGATGAAGCCTTCTTTGACGGCAAAGTTGCAGCTACAGCTATGACAATAATAATGGTTGCGCTACCACATAGGATCATAGAACTCTTGCCCTGTACCTAAAGACTGGGACATTTCGTTAGTAAGTCTAAAGCATTATTGATTGGTATGTATCGTCATTGGTCAGTCATGTTTACTTTAAGTTATTCCATCGCTCGTCAGAAGCCTTCGCTTGAAACAATGATAATATAACGTCTCTTAGTTCTTGACATTCTTTGTGGGTTCCAATCAAACATTTCAACGTTACAAAACTCTAACTAGTTTATCTACAAATACAAGTAAACGATGATTTCTACTAAATATATTATTAAATGCTCGACGCGTTTCGATACACAGTATCTTTATCAAGAGCGAATGAATACTACAAATATATCTTACTAACAAATTTTTATATATACTGAAGAGGAAATCCACTCAGACCTATCCGTACTTGAACTCAGTTCAATATAATTAGTAGAAATCATCGTTTACTTGTATTTGTGAAAATGGATTTCTATCACGTAAAATCCTCGTCAATTGAAGTTTTTTTACACGTAAACTGAACAATTATAACACCGAACTAAATGACTAATTTATATAACACAATCGATACTGCTTAATTTATCTCTTACACTTTGTCCACTTATTCGCGCTCTGTATTCAAAAACGATTCTCTGCGATTCGCGCTCTCTTCTTATATACAAGTACGAATTGTTCTAGAACATTTGCGTAACTTCGGTTCTGTTCCAAATCTTCGTTCGAGAACCTTCCGTAAACGGCAACACTGATTTCTTCGTAATACAGCGCACTGAAACCTTTAAATCTTTCTCGAATTCTCCCAAAAGTGCCCCGCACTCGTCACTCTGCCGGGCCGTTACAGGGTCGTCTTCAGGGACGATTGGATATCGTCACAAGCTGTAAGTTACCTATACCAGGATCGGACCTGGAACCATTTCCCTTTGATGTAGCGCAATCATGAAGGAAGCTAGATACGTATTACGATGACGGGGTTTAAGATTAACGAGGAAACTAAACACTCGGTATTAACATATTCTATAGTACCTAAGGCAATTCTTTTTTTGCGATTTTTAAGAAGAGACTAAACTAAAAATTATGTATCCGATATTTAAGAAGAGAAAGTAATTTGAATAAATTCTATAATGAACTATTTTCAATAAGCAAAATTATATTCCACGAATGATCCCCCAATATTCTTCTTATGAACATTCGTATTCCTAGAATGTATGAGAACTACATTTCAGTTATATAAAAGGAACATGCAATGTAATGTAATTTTACATACATAGCTTGCTGTAAAAGCTAGAATTAGTGCGACCATAATAGTCAAGCTGGTGGAAAAAGCTCTGAAAAAATATCCAGATTTACACGCAAATTTGAATATAAAGGATTTAAAGTTGTATGTAGGCGATAGAAAATTTACGATGTCCACAACAGTCATAAGAAAAACAGCCAATATTTTCCAATATCATTCCTACAAATTGGGCTTTCCCATTGTCTACTGTTTCTCAAGCGGCGATTCGATAATCTATAAGTGGAAGTTTTAATCTAATTTTTGTGTTCAATTTTTCTCAGTTGGTCCTGGTAGTGTTCTGTCTCAGTTTGTATATGTTTGTATACATATACATATATTCATTACCTTCTAACAAATTGTGCGGGTAGGTAACAGTCTGGCTTGATGTTGTGAATAGGTATGCAACATTGACGAGTTCAACCGAGAAATAAATTCAAGTCTGTTGCTCCTTCATGACACCCGAATAGATTGTACCATTGTACCCTCGTTGACGATGATTATGATGAGTAGATCGGAGAACGAACGAGGGAAATTTGACATTCTACGGTAAATTGAATATTGCTCCCTGAATAAAATTCTTCATTCTGTTCACACCATATAGGAATAAATTCCGCGTCATATATTGACATATGAATTAAATTTGAAGTTAACTATTGTAATAATAATAATAATAATTATGAAACCTGATTGATTGCTACAAATTACTTTATTCAATTTACAATAATTTATCAATTGTTCCCTGTCCACCATTTCTATCTACTTTTCATATTGTGGACTAACATTTATCGGTCTAAATTCTTCACATTTACATGTGTTCAATATTTTTCGAACAGGAACAATTGTTGTGGTTCTCCAGTTTCTCGGAAAAACCCCAGTGGTCAACGAGCAATTGACAACATGTAGTAATCTGTTGCCTGCCACATCAAATATATCATTCAAAATGCTTGTACTTATGCCTTCACTTGTTCCATTTTTATATTTCATTGATTTGACTATTCTTTTGAGTTTGAACATACTAACAGGTTCAAATTCACAGAATATTGCAAGAATAGAAACCAAAAATTGATTCAATAAAAGAATGTTTCTATTTTAGATATATAATATATAAAAAAGAAACAGATGTTTTAGCTCCTTTACTTAAAACTGACACTTCTTACCAAAACTGTAAGTTATAATATGCTATGTAGGATGTAAGATGAAAGGAAATATCATCGAAAAGGATAATCAGCATGAATTGAATAAATGTGAATGCAACAAGCTTGTTTAATATACAGTGATATCCACCGGGACCGTCCGTTAAAAACGTTTTAAGTTCCAATTACAATATCAATCTGAAATTTTATACGTTGCCATAACTAGCGATTTCCAATTCAGGTGAAATATTTTCGAAGTGATACCATTTCCGGTTATACCGGCAGTGTGTCATCACTTTGTTATTTCAAATGGCAATGTACCTTTTTTATCAAACATCTAGAACTGACATTTGAGCAGGGCATAAAATACTCTAGTTGTTGGCACTTATCTGTCAAAACTTTCGACAGATTTAATTATTTTTCTTATAAACTCGATTTTTGAGGAACATTCATAAAAACTGTAGCTCGCAGATCTTTTGCACTACAGACACAATTTTTGCTTGGGTGGATAGAAGAAGGAATTTCTTAAGCAATCTACACGTGTCAAATGTTTATTGGGTTGTTTTATATGATTTTTTCAATTTGGCCTTTTTCAAACAGCAATAACTCAATGTTTTCAAATTGCACGTGCCAGTTTTTATATCGCTATCAGATGAAGCGTCAAATTTCAGATAGAATTGTATAATCATGCACTATACCCATCTCTTATGGTTCCGAAATAATTTGAGAATATATTGAATTTTGATGATTTTGCAAGAGCTAACAGAGAATGCTTTGAAATATTTGAATCAAGTAGCTGAACCGGCTACGCTCACCTGACAGGTGCCTAAAATCAATGTACTAGTCACTTCGTTCATTCGAATTTGATATTTCAACAAGAATTTTCGTTATTTCAGATTGAAAAAATCCAAAAAATACAACATATTTGGAAGAAAACCACTGGTTATTCAAACGAAAATATATTTAATCTTTTTTCAATTCATTTTAGAATGTCAAAAAGTAGTGGGTAGAAATTGCAGGCAATTCAATAACCAATTTCCAAATTTTCCGTCTATGAGTAAAATAAAACTTCGAAGCATTAGAAGCAATTTTCTACAATTCGGATGAATAAAAATTGTAGGAACTAAGCGAAAACCAATCATCGAACATAATTACATTAATACGAATAAATGATAGCAAACATCATAGGAGAACACTAATCTACGATCTGAATAAATGATCAATATGGGCCCCATTTTGCTCGATACACTTGACAGCTCATATACGAACATTATGAGTTGCCTCCTAGTTTCCTCAAGATCAATATTACGAAAAACATTATGAATGCGCTCTAGAAACTCTTCTCTAATTCTTACAGGAATAAGATACACTTTACTCTTTATTTTTCCCCATAAATAAAAATCAAGGGGCGTCAGGTCCGGAGAACGCGGAGGCCATAAATTTGGTCCTTGATTACCCCACCATCTATCCTCGAACATTTCTGTTAGCTGCCGATCTACAACTCGTGATTTATGTGCTGGTGCACCATCCATTTGGTAATAGCAATCCCTCAGAATGACAAGGGGTAATCCATCTAAAAAATTTGCTAATGTTCCTCTCAAAATTTCCAGGTATCTTTGTCCATTAAGATTTTCCTCATAAATGTGATAAGCCAACAAATGATTCATTAAAATTGCAAAAACGTTCACGCTGAATTTATTTTGGAAATCAATAACCTCAATGAAATGTGGATTTTCTGTGGCCCAAAAATGTCGATTTCTCCAGTTGGTTATTCCACTTTCATTGAACTTGGCTTCATCAGACCATACATTTTTTTGCAGAATTGTCTCATCTTCTTGAAGCCGAATTAATAAATTTTCACAGAAATTTAGCCGCTTGGGAAGGTCAGTTGGTTTCTATTTTTGTAGTCTGATGAAAGAATACCCGTATTCTTTCATTTATTTATTTATTCTCCTAGTTTCTATGTATTTTATTCCTCCAAATTGCAGAAAATTGCTTCTAATCCTTCGAAATTTTGTTTTACTCATAGGCGCCAAATTTGGAAATTGGTTATTGAATTGCCTGCAAGTTCTATCCACCACTTTTTGACATTCACCATGAATAAATAAGAGATTAAACATATCCTCGTTTGAATAATCAGCCATTTTATTATCAATCTGGTGTTTTTCAAAAAATTGCACTTCAAATTACCAACAATTGTTGTTGAAATATCAAATTCGAATGAACGAAATGACAAGTACATTAATTTTAGGCACGTGTCAGGTGAGCGTAGCCAGTTCAGCTTCTTGATTCAAATATTTCAAAGCATTCTCTGTTAGTTCTTGCAAAATCATCAAAATTCAATATATTCCCAGATTATTTCAGAACTATAAGAGATGGGTATAGTACGTGCTGATACAATTCCATCTGAAATTTGACGCTTCATCTGATGGCGATATAAAAATTGGCACGTGCCAGTTGGAAAAATTGAGTTATTGCTGTTTGAAAAAGGCCAAATTGAAAAATCATAAAAAACAACAAAACAAAGCAATAAACATTTGACATTTGTAGACTGCTTAAAAAATTCCTTGATCCTTCTTCTATCCACCCAAGCAAAAATTGTGTCTGTAGTGCAAAAGATCTATGAGCTACAATTTTTTTAATTGTTCCTCAAAAATCGAGTTTATAACAAAAATAATTAAATCTGTCAAAAGTTTTGACAGATAATTGCCAACACCTTGGGTATTTTATGCCTTGCTCAAATGTCGGTTCTAGATGTATAATAAAAAAGGTAGATTGCTATTTGAAATAACAAAGTGAAGACCCACTTCCGGTATAACCGGAAATGGTATCACTTCCAAAATACTTCACTTCAATTGGAAATCGCTAGTTATGACCGCGTATGAAATTTCAGCTTGATATTGTAATTGGAACTCAAAAAGTTTTTAACGGGCGGTCCCGGTGGATATCCCTGTATAAGCATGCCAGTTTCCATCTAACATTTGAACTTCTGTGTGCATTGTAGAATAAATTTTTTCATTTTCTGGTTTTCCTAGAGTGTGGTTCTTTTTTCTTGTATTCGTTGCCCATTTTGGTAATCCGAAAAACAAATTCCCAACGAATTAGATGAAAAAAATAGTCAACACCAATCTCACAATCTCGGAATGAATTCTATTTTTAGTGAAATTTTTTTAAATGCAAGCTCAATTACAAAAAAATAATCCAATTAGATTCAACAGATGAGTTATGTTCCCCTGTGTTATTTTATATAAACAAAAAGGTGTAGTTGAATCTGTTCTGGTACTTTTTCGTTACAAACTTGACGAGTTTCTGCGTCGGTACATAACTGCAGATCTCACATGGATACGCCACAATACTCCATACACAAAAGAATATTTAAAACAATGGAATTTACATGGCGAACTGGCTCCGAAGGAGCTGAATTCAGCCGACAAGAGTATGTCCACTGTTTTTTGTGTAGCACGTCATTTGAAAATGGAAAATATCATTTTCCATCCATACCCGGGTGCACCATCTGTGCAGTAGAATTGAAAATCAACAAATTGAATTGATATAATACTCACCAGCGTTATCCCCCGATCACTTTTTATTATTACCAAACATTATAAAACGGATCAGCGATCTACTATTTCTGAAACTAATCACCGAAATAGATTCCTTTTCAAGACTTTTCGCAATCTTACTCTTTATAATGTTGAAAGCAATTGGAAAAATATTTACAGCTTAGGCGAGATTATATCAAAAAATCTTTACCCAAAATTGGTTCTACTACATTCATCCAAGGACTTTATGAACGACCTCGTATACACTTAAGAAATAATATTAGAAGACTATCGAACCAAAAAAATATTGAAAAATCTCTGAAGTTTTCATCATGAGATTATCTTCTAATTCTTACCCTTATCGTAATAGTCACTTCGAGTCATTTCATACTAGATAAGTGGGAACTCTGTTATGGGAAAGAATTTATTCCGATTTTTTTACATGCCGTAAAAAATTGACCTGACCGCTTCACGTTCTATTGAATCTTATGAGAATATCAACTGAAAAGAAAATGTAAGTGGAACGTTCACTTGTTTTCTGCTCATATTACTGACCGTACCTCCCACTTCCTGTGCTTTCAACAGAAGTACGTTAGACTCCTTTAAATGCAAAAGAAGATGAGATATCTTTGGAATTGACGTAGTCTAATGCAGGTATCGTTTAAGCATAACGATTTTTTTGCTCTTTTCGTGTCGGATCAGATTCTATCAATGGTCCCGTATTATGTATATATTGAATTGAATGAATAAAAAAGAAAGATTCGGTACGTTGTAGGTGATTTGAATATTTCCATGATGGAAACACCTACGACATCCTCAAATTTTTCATAGAATAAGACAGGACTTCAGTAACTCTGCATATCTTTCACATAACAAAAAAAACTATACTTTCAAAATCTAAATATATGAATGGTAGAAAGCGACATTTAACAGTTTCAAAAAGTTTCAGAGATAAGTTTTTGAGGCTCTATCTTGCAGCAAGTATAGAGTGTGATAAAATTTGATATCCTCAAAGTACATCTCTAGAACCATGAGCGATAGGAAACAATAAGTAGTAAATTATCTGTCTCTAATTTCATTGGGAAGCTCGTTACTTCAGGAAAATTGATATACTTACTTTTTTTAATTTAATGAAATACTGATGTTCAAAATTTCACTATATTCACAAATTTATGACGCGTTTCAACCCACTTTTGCTTCATCAGATTAATAGTACATTCAAAAAGTGATGTGTCTTATACATTTCTTTGGTAAAAGTAGGTACAACAGGAGGAAAATCCAAACATGGTTGCTTTTTTAAGACTGAAATAATTCACTAATGGAGACGAATCAAGGTCAAATTGACTAATTGAGTTTCCGGAATTTTCCGTTTATTGATTTCCAATGATTGCCATAGCTTCAGTTTCAATCTATTATTTTCATTATGTAAAATATCAAAATTATTATTAGAAATATGGTGTCTTCTAGAAGATGATTTGCATAGTGAGAATCTGATTTTCGATGCATTTGTGCTCTGAAAAACTGCTATTGAAATTTCTATAGAAATTCTACCGATATAAATTTCACTTCCACAAGTGAGTTTATAAATACCTGATCTGTTTCCTTTATGAGCTATAAATTTACAGTTTTTAATATATCTGCCTAGAGAGTTATGCGTTCTGAATGCAATATTCAAATTATGAGATGAGAAGAATGACTTTAAATTTAGACTGGGTTTACCAATATAAGCTAGTATATTATACTTTTGATTGCTTTACTTCATACTAGGAAAACCTTATGTATTGCATCTTGAAATTGTTTACAAGAAAGCATACTGTCCATCATACTGGAATTATAACTAATATTAGCCGCTCCTTCAAGAAATTATTTTCTGACATTTATATCGTGGTCAGTCTCTGTATCATAAAGAAATAAGCAACATATTGTTAATGTGAATGTGTGAAATGGCAATTATTTTGTCAATGTTATCCACGAAAATTTCGGCTAGTGAAGAACCGGAAGGGTTACCTATTATTAAGACGTTTCTACTCATGCAACTTTCATCATTAAACTTAGAGCAATTTTGTTCTAAGCTTACTGTCTCATATGTTACAATCCTAGCAGCCAAAGTTTCACGTTATCTTATAGACATCATTGAATATTTATGTAATTTCAGTCCAAAATCTTTCATTAAGAATGCTCCTAGTGTATTAGAGAAAGTTCAACATACTGTACTGCCATATAATGCTGATCTTATGTCCAGGGATGTAGATAACCTCCACACAAATGTGCCACCCCACTATTCATTGAAATTGATCAACCAAGCTCTGCATAATAATAATCTGAATCCTATCATACAATCAGAACTTCTATACTTTTAGCAGTATGTTTAGAACAAAATTATTTTAACTTCAATGATGAAAATTATATGGGTAACAATGGCTTAATAATGGGTAATCCTCTCAGTCCTTCACTAGCCGAAATTTTCATGGATAATATTGGAAAAATAATTCATAACTAGTGAGCCCATTAAGATCGCCTTTTATATCTGAACAGCTAATATACTTAACGCCTAATATACTGAACGCCTTTTCATATCCAACTTTATCTATTCTGAACGCCTTATTATATTCTTTATGTTACATGGAACTCTCTGATATATTGCCTCAGTCATCCTTAGGGTAACGAGCTTCCAGTATTGTTTTATGGATAATGATGACTCATCAAACACACAAATTTCAACACTATTCACTACTATGCCAATTCAAAGAGATACATTCAATTTGAAAATCTCAACTTTCTCAAGCATAAGATGAAATTAAAAACATTCATTGATTCAAAAAACAAATTATTCAATCACCCTTTAGGCATAGAAATTCAATCATCAACAACACTAATATTAATTCACAATATTTCAAATTATACGATATACGCAGATCTATAGTTTGAAATTTTTAATTTTACTTAACAGTTCTAATTCGAATTAGATCAGATAAGAATCGAATAAGATTCATAAAATTATAATAATCAACAAATATGAGATTAAAACAGCAATATAGAAGAATTACTTCTCAAGTATATTAATGAAATAGAAAATAAAAGTTCTTCTCAAATTAAAATTTCTTGGGAGTATCCAAAAGACAAAAGCGAGTAATCAAATAAAGGAACTCTACAGAATACATAGAAATTTCATTTTATGTGATTGCCCTATACGTAACTATTTTGTACAAATTCAAATTGTCTAAAATTCATACAATTTGCTTACTAGAAAGAATATATCAGTTTCAGTAAAACTGTTTCTTGTAACTGTTAGTTTCCTAGATCAAGTGCGAGTTGACAGTTGATTTCGAGCAGTCAGCTTCTTGTAAACTTGCTCCCATAATTGAAATTTCTATTCTTCAATTTTACTTCTCTTCAATTCATTTTCTTGTGAAACTTTATGATATGAAGTGGAAATGAAAGGAAGAAATTGCTTTAAAACAACTTCATATTTCCATATTACTTGATGAACATACTCATTTTACACAATTATATAAAATACCTATAGTACAATTAGCTATAACAAAATTGTCAAATTGCATAGCATTCTCCAAGTAGTACTTGAATTTTTTCCAAAATAGGATTCACTTAAGCAACAGCATGTTTCATGTGACTTTCATAAATCTTGGATTGAAAGTTGTGGTTGTACAAAATTAAACTCCTACATATTTGAATATCATGTTTCCGACTATTAGACACCTATAACAGAGAAACTTTCAACTTCAAATCAATGAGGAATACCTGTCATTCATTCAACAACCTTGAAAAAATTTCCTGAGAAACAGTAACTGTCAGTTACGAACAGAATCAACTCACAATAATTACCTTTTGTGCAAATTGAGATGACACAGAAGAATATCTGGGTATGCAGAAGTCAATCAAGTTCTGATGCTAACTATGAAAACAATGGTTCCAAAAATAAATTTTGATTGTAAGAATCGAAGGTAAATTTCAAGCCCTCTACTCTATCTCTTTCCTTCTGAGATGTAACATTAAAGTAACTCTCCTGTTATTACTAAATATTTTCTTTACTTATTTTCATGATTGTACTATTAAGGGTCCGCATAATAGGTTAAATACTATTTTTCATTTTATTTTCCAACCTTTCTACAGTGGATCTATTTTATACTTCCTCTTCGTAGGTTGATTGTAACCTAAGAATAGGTATTTCAAAAATAATAACTACTAAATTTGTATTGAAAATAATAGCTCACCTTCAAACCACTGACAAAATGATCATTCAACTGAAAGAAATGAAAGAAATCATACTTTTCATGAATTTCTTTCATATTTTCCAAATATATTAGGTTAGGTTACCTTTCAAAGATACATAACCACAGAGTTATGTGATCTTATTTTCTTTGGTTTAAACTTGAACATTGTCAAACACATTGAATCTCATTCACTTTTACATTTGGATAATTGTAGAATAGAAACGTACTTCCTCTTGAATGAACTAAAACGAAAATTCAATTTGAAATTTTATTTTCCAACCTTTCTACAGTGGATCTATTTTATACTTCCTCTTCGTAGGTTGATTGTAACCTAAGAATAGGTATTTCAAAAATAATAACTACTAAATTTGTATTGAAAATAATAGCTCACCTTCAAACCACTGACAAAATGATCATTCAACTGAAAGAAATGAAAGAAATCATACTTTTCATGAATTTCTTTCATATTTTCCAAATATATTAGGTTAGGTTACCTTTCAAAGATACATAACCACAGAGTTATGTGATCTTATTTTCTTTGGTTTAAACTTGAACATTGTCAAACACATTGAATCTCATTCAATTTTACATTTGGATAATTGTAGAATAGAAACGTACTTCCTCTTGAATAAACTAAAACGAAAATTCAATTTGAAATGGCACATATTTTGACATCCAGTTTGAAATATTTAAATACAGACATAGCCTTCAGTGGATAGCTTTCAATATTCATATGATACATACTCTAAATGACCTAACGAAAACTTCATCGAGTTCCTTTCAGAAAAATATTATTATACAAAAGAGCTCAATAACTATTAATAGCAACTCAAAGGATATCAAATCATTTTGTAAGATAGTCCCAATTGATTCGTTAAAAAATCCTAGTAATTCCAGGACATCTTTCAATGCATAGAGGTTAGAATAACCATGAAAGAAAAATAAAATATGTAAATTCTGAGTACATTTCTTGAGCATGCGGAAAAAAATATACATTGAAATGCATAAATAAACCTCAAATTACATTCACTTACGTATCAAACATTATTGTAAGTCTCCCTAATTCCTTTTTATTATAACATTCCGTTTGAATCACATTATTTAGGTTGAACGACCTGGGTAGCTGCACGGTTAGTGAGTAAGTATGTAGGAATATGCTTAGCCGAGGTGGCTGGTTAGAATCCGGGTTCAAGTTATGGATATTGTCCTTGAACAAAAAAGTGATACTTGAAAAGAGTCGCCTAAAGAAGGCATAAATTTCCGAAGACCAGATAACTTGTAATCCTTGTGGGGGCAGTTATCATTGCACGGTCTAGGAGAGTGGTTCGGAATCCACTATAAGCTGTAGGTCCACTGTGTAGGTGGGCTAAGCTACCGAGCACATTGTTAAAAGATGAAACAACAACAAAATTATTTAAGTTAGAATAAGCACAAAATGTTAAATTTATGAATTTTGAAAGTTTGTCGTTTCTTTCCTCAAACAAAATATACATAAAATTGGATAGAATAAACATCAAACTACGTTCACTTACCTCTAAAAGTTTATTTCGATTTTGGTCAAACTTTTCATCAAATAAAATTCGGAATTACTTATTTTGACAGATCGAATATAAGACTAATTGAAATAAGGTGAGATTCGATTAGATGTAATGAATATATCATTCCGTCTCATATTGTCACTCAGAAGAGAGAGCACTATATTCTAGATGTTGGTAGTACAGAGATTATATTGATGAGACTGAAATTACTATTTCTGCCTCAATATTTTCATTCAATAGAGAAAGAGCATTAAATTTTACACGTTGGTAAAACTCACTTCCAACATTGACTAGCGATCTAAGGGGCGGTAGGAGAGTGACTGGCTCCGCCCCCGTGTTTTCGGTCTTTTTCTCGAACTTCTAGGTCTCAAAAATTGTCCCAAATTCTAAAATTACGTCGTATAGTAACGATTTCGCGGATCCGATCTCGAGATATGAAAGAATCGTTCGACACCCGAATCCATTCTCCCGGTAATCCCGTATAAGTAGATCGGATGAAAGAAAACCACTTATTTTGACAGCTCGGCGTTCGTTCATTTCTGACCGTCAGAGATATTTGGAATGAGGAAAATGAAGCGGAATTTTGCAAAAGTCCGCCGATAGCCCTTCGTTGAATCGAAGATTTTCCTGTTTTCCCTTTATTTAACGGGAATGAAACTATTGCGACGCAACATGCGAAACTCGAGGCTTGCTCTTTATCCAGATTTTGAAACGATCGAATGGATGGGATGGAAAAATATGTATTGACATAAAAGTCCGACGAAATTATCCCCTCCACTCGCGAAAAAACGGAGACCTATTTTATTTCGGCGTCTTTCTTTATGAATTTTGCTCGATCGATCGTTCCGATCGCCTTCCGAAAGAGCGAAGTTTTCGATTTCAAAGAAATCTCGCCGTTTCGACTTTCCGTTCACTTTCACCGACGTTTCGGAGGAAATTTTCCCAAAATCCTCAGGGCTCCGTCGTTCGAGCAAGGGGCTCCAAAGTTGGCACGGACCTTCCTCAGACCCCTTCCCTGCGGAAAAAAATACTCGCGGGGGCCACCGATTTTTTGCCGCGTCGCTTTTTCTCCGCCCGGTTCAAACTACCATTATCCCCTCGGATTATTCCCGAAAAAGGCCTTACGACTTTCATAATATAGCTCATCCGCTGTCTAAACACTCCATTTATTGGTTCAAATATGTGGATGGCGTAATCTGTTATTCTTCAGGTACAAATAGAATATAACATTCCTTTAGTATCCTCAGAAATTCAATTTAACCTAAAATAAAGTGCACTTTGGAAAAGGAAACTGAGGATTCCATTAACTTTTCAGATTCAACTATAACCCAAATTGACTACACACATGATTTTACTATTCTCCAAAAACCATTCACAATTCATTCGCACATTCACATAAACATAAAATAGCCGCTTAAAACAGTATAATACATAAACTCACCAGGATATCAATGTGAGAAAATCATTTTCCGAAAGAGCGCAAAATCACTTAATATTTAACTGTCAATAATGATTATAGTTATAGTATGATTGACAATAATCTTTCTGGTAAACTATTCCAGCATGCAATCCATGGGGTTATTCCGAGAATTAAAGAGACCAATCAAAAACATAATATATAAGTTTATATTGGTAAACACAGTCAAAATTCGAAATCATTCTTCTCATCTAATAATTTGAATAAAGCTTTCAGAACGGATAATTCTCTACTGAGAAATATTAAAAACTGTAACTCCAAAACTCATAAAAGGAGACAAATCAGGTGTTCATGATCTCTTATTTGGAGGTGATGATGAAATTTATATCGATAGGGCTTTTAGAAATTTCAATATTAAGTAATCAGAGCACAAAAGTGTTTTGACAAACAAAATAAAATCATCATCACTATGCAAATCATCTACTAGGCGAAAACCATAATTTTAATAAAAATTTTAATATTTTACATAATGAAAATAATAGATTGAAAATGAACCTATGGGAATCACTGGAAATCACTAAATTTTCTCACTTCTTGAAAGAAGTAACCCTTTTTGGATTTTCCTTCAGTTGTACCTTCTTTTACTAGTGTAATATACATTCTGTTAAAAAAGTACCGCGAATTGATTAATTGAAAAATCTGCTTGAGACAATTGTCAAAGTTTTTGATGTTGCTAAGTTGGCACAACTATTTTCTATACTGATTTGGAGTTTGAACGAGATCTGTGATTTAGTTTGTTCACACTGCTCGATTTTGTCAGTTCTCACAAGTGTGTTTTGCGATTTTTACAGTGGATAAAAATATCCAACAAAGAATTTGTTTCCAATGTATTACAAATGGAATTTCGTGGATACAGGGTGAATCATGGAGAAATTCATACACAGTATAGGAGCCTCTTCACATGCGATGATCGCTCCGTGTCATAGGTTGAATCGCAAGAAATATTCTCCATCGGTGGACTGATCGAAAGCAGACAAGTGAAGACAACCACTAAGGTAATGGCCCGATCCTCGCATGTGAAAAGCCTCTAACAGGATCCAAGGTTGAAATGAAACGAGCTCAAGTAAAGTTCTCATTACAGAAAAATATTCACCTGAAATCACACAGGTAATGCAGATTTCTCAGCAACAAATGCGGTAGTTTTTCCTTTTTTTCAGATTGCATGTATCTGATGAAGGAAATTCGAATTAGTTTGTTTGTTTATCTAGCTGCTTTTCACACTCACGCATTTCATCCATACCAGTAGTATAATGGTTCATTCAATAGCTGAAATATAGAAATTATTAATTTTTTTTCAGCAATAATACTTGTGCAAATAGGGCTGCTTTTTTCAATGAACGCCATAACGGAAAACATGTAAGTGTAAGTGAAATTGGCTCTATTCAGAATCGGAAAAGAGAGCATGTCCAAAGACCCCTACGTAATGAGAAAATGGAAACTGCGTTGTTTTGGCAAGTAGTAATTGATCCCAGTACAAGAAAATTGGAAAGTGAAATTGGTGTGAGTCGAAGAACTATTGGACGAGTTTTCGAACAGTACAAATTCCATCCGTATAAAATGAATGAGGATGACTTCGACCGCAAAGTGCAATTCTGTGAAAATATAAGTAAGCGAATCGCAAACAATCCCCACTTTCTCTACAATAGTTGCTTCTCGGATGAATGTACTTTTCTCTTGTATGGCACTGTAAATCGTCACAACTACCAGTTCTGGTCGGACTCTAATCCCATAATCTTTAGTGGAGTACATACCCAATATCCTGAAAAATAGAATGTTTGGATTGACATCTATGGGAGTCGTCTGATTGGGCCATTTTTCTTAACAGGAAATCTTACGGGAGAAATGTATCTCCAACTACTTGAAGAACTAATCAATCCGGCCATAACTGAAATTTTGGAAAATGATCCGAGCTAGTCAGAAGAGAATGTTATGTTTCAGCAGGATGGTAACCCCCTGCATTTTGCTCTTCCTGTTTGACAATATCTAAATCGAGAATTTCCTGATCGATAGATCGGAAAAAGAGGCCCTACAGAATGACCCCAACGTTCTCCCGACTTGTCACCATTGGATTTTTATGGGGCCACTTAAAGAGATGGTGCTGTTCCTCACAACTCAACTTTGAATGTAAACTGGCTGAATAATTATTTCTGTAATCAATGGATAGAGACTAATGGTCTTATTAGGTGTTCATCCCGCACCCCAAATTTGACACCTCCTGAGTTTTAGCTCTGGAGATTTGGAATTTGGACAATTCCTCCAAATGTGCAATACGTTTTCAATAGAGTCGAAAAGCTCGAGAACTATTTCTGTTAGATTGAACAAAATTTGCTCATGTCTATATTCACTTGATTTTCCTCTTCCATACTTATTAGTTCTCCATGAGAAAAACTCGAAACGAAACAGTAAACTTATCTGTCATAATTTCTCGTTAATAATTGCGAATGACATCCGTTATACAGAGATTGCCTTATGATTTCAATGGTATTCCGCCTCAGAGCTTATTCCAAGATTCATCAGGATACTTTTTTAGTAGAAGCTACTAAAATTTGAATGAGTAATGAATGAGTCTCGCAGGCTAATAGTTTTACTCAATGTATCCAAAGATGTATGGGTATACAGATTTCGACGTTTTCGTTCTGCAGTTATATGAAATATTGTAAATAGGGAAAAATGACCACCTCACCTTCCCCGTATTATTATTGCGTAAGGAATTCATTCCCGCAAACAGATTCAAGCTAGCTATGTAAAAATGGATTTGACATTGTACGGGCACTTTTTTACCTGAAATCGAAATACATACAGAATTATTTTTGTCTAACGGTTTTTGAGTTATAATGGAAACTTGCGTTTTCTAAATATGAACCATAGGCAACTTTGCGAATAAAGTTTTTTGCCTCCATTTCAGTTTTTCCTAATTTTATCTATTAACTCAATGTGCATCCTCAGAATTTACACGGAATAATTGAAATATCTTAATTATGTTCTATGCACTCATTATGTTCGAAAGGAATTCTTGCAATCACAATTCATATAAATTATTTATTGCTTTCTTATTAAGTTACAACTATTGTGTGAATATAGAATCGAAAAGTTTGATATGATTGAATGTTATATTCAAAATAATTATGATGCTGTTGGTGCAGAAGCTGCTTATTTGGTTCGTTTTCCTGACAGGTTACAACAACATAAAAGTATATTCGATAAATTGAAGTAAAACCTCATTAACCATGGTAGATTCAACGTTCCAAAGAAATAAGTATATGAAGTAATTGATGAAGAAGATGCAAAAATTGATGTACTAGGCAGTGTAACTACCAATCGTCGTCGATTTCGAGTAGGCAAATCGGAATGGACATCGGGCTATCTAAAGATGGAACGCTCAGTATTCTCAAGAAAATAGATATAAACCTTATAAAACGAGAAGATCCTAGTTATTGCAGCCAGGAAATTTTCTACGTCGACTCGACTTTCGCAATTGGTTTCTGCAAAAATCTGAAGAAAATGAACATTGGTGGTTGGATATCAACGTCAACCCTCATCGCCATATTAATATTCAACGTTAAGTCCGATATGGGTTCAAATTTGTCGTTAGTGGTCCCTTCATTATCACGAACAATATTATATTCACATAATAGTTGCCACTTGATTAAATTAATTCTTGAAAGGTTATAATGAGAGCAGAGATATATACCTAAGCTATTTCAATCAATCCATGTAAATTCTGTGAATAGACATGGAGTTGATAGAAAAAATGTAAACAGGCCTGGGATAAAAAAAATGAGTGCATATGTGAAAAATTATTAGAAAGGAAAAAACTCTAATCAAGGAAATCAAAGTTGTTGTAGTTCATAAACTGATTCCGAAAATTTTCGGAATTTGGAAATAACTCGAAAACGAAAAGAGATAACTTGAAGCTATAGCTATTTGCGGCAATGAATTCCTCACTTGAAAGAATGCGGGGAGAGAGGGTCAGTTTCCTCTATGCACAATATTTTACATAGCTACAGTACTGAAACTGTCCACCTGTACATAGGCAGCGCAGTCATACTTATTATGGAGAATACAAATGAAGTGAATTTTGAAATTCTTTTATCTCTGGAATGGTTAATGTTATGAAAAAAAGTATGAGGCCAATTTTTGTAGATAATTGCACGATCTAAGTTATGTTTTGATATTTTATCATATAAAACTAACCGTTTTGCCAAATTATCCATTTTGCGAACATAAATGGCAATGACAGCATATTTTATATTCCTATTTCTTTTTGTTTTATTCGTTGAGCTTCATTAATAAATCAATCGCAAAAGCTGGAAATTCATTATTCAGTATTCAATTTAATGTTAAAATTGATCACTTCATCGTGTAGATCAATGTTTTCAGAAACTAAAGTTCTGCATAAGAGAAAACTTATGTTGTATTCTCTCTGAATTGATATCAAAACCTCAAACTATTAACAACTCCATACAATTTCGAATCGGTCCTTCTAAAAGTAATTTCAACAAATAAATTAATCAGATGAATTGAAATATCAGCCTGATATTTCCAGTAAATGGGTTTCTATCCAGGCGAATTGAAATTCTTTATTATCTGACAGCAATATGAACCAACTCTCACTTCATCTCGTACCTTTGAAGTCCTTTCTTTCTTTTCCTCGAACTCACAATAGAATTCCATATACGCGTCAACATATATAAAATCAAATTCTGTCATTTTTCCGCATCATATCCACTTAGTAAGAATGAACGACCTCTAAAGGAGACTATTAATTTTTCTAAAGGACCATATTTTAAAGCAATTTGACCATATTAAAGGCAATTGATTCGAAATATCGGGGACTGTGTTGTGAAGAAAACATCTGGCCAATGTCATATATCACTTCGCTTTAAACGACGAAAAATCTTTTACTAATTGTTCATGGCCAAACCTAAGCTTTTGTCCATTCATTGGACCGTCTCTTGGAACCCATCCACCGTCTTCAATGAGCTGTGCTGCTGCCCTTTTTGTCATTTGTTCACGCAACCGTGAAGAATAACTCTGCATGGCAGAAGGAGCGCGTGGTTACCAACAGAGTTGACTCGTTATTTGATTGTAGAAGGTTTTTCAAATTGAGCACTCCTACAGTATTATGTGTTTAAATCGATATTATAAAAACTAAAAACTGAAAACAATATTGATTTTTTGAAAATTTCTTGATAATTCCAAATGTTTTTTTCTTTTATTAGTGAAATACTAAATCAAGTACCTCTTTTGGTGATATTTATGTTAAATGTACATTTATAAATCTGAAGCTACTAATGTTGATGAATCATGAAAAATTCAATAACAATAAATTGCCCTATAATTCTGATTCTGATTATTATGATTATGATTATCTATATTCTTCTTGACATGCATCTTATTAAGTTTGTTATGAATTCCTGAGGAATGTTAATGCATAAATCATAATTTTGGAATCCATTATCGAGCATAAGTGACAATTGCAACGACATATTGATATTGATTAATTCTGTTTCTGTTCTGTTCGTTATAATCTCGAAAATAAATTATAAGAAAATATCCGCATAATCACAAAGGAATATCGGCACATTTCGACAAGCTGCATACTTATACATTTTATATGTACATTCCATCATAACCAAAAGAGAAGTAATATATACATTGTTTTATTCTGTTTTTGGTCTCGGAAATTATTTCTGAGGAACAATTTAGATTAAATACAAAAAAATTGAAATTTCAATTTCTATATACATCTTCAATCTTAACTAAAAATAGTAATGGCACATCAAGTCGATTCTATGTTGTTGTATTCGTTAACATCAGTTCAGTTCCTCTAATGAAAATGTCTTGATAAAAAAAAGATCTGGAGGTAAATCTATAAATTTATTGCAATTTTGATAGACAATTTCTGACGGATCAGCTAATTATAGAATATAAATATCCTGTTATATCTGATGTTTGGTGGTATTTGTATTTGACACTTTTATAAAGTTGCAAATCTTTTGACGAATTTTCAATATTGTCTGCTGGTATTTTTGTTTTTGTGATATTAGAAGATGTATTTTCTTTTCTTATCTTTAATATCATTCATCTAATGATACACGAAGAAGCACTTGTTGGCCATATGCACTAGGATTAATGGCACGTAGTATATATGGATTTTCTCAAAAACAGCAACAAGCCTATCTCCTTTTTCAGACAACCTCTCACTTCGAAAATATCTTGGCTCTGCCCAGTGAGGATGAATTTAATCATTGACAAATATTGTAGCGGAAACGGGTGTCTCTCGTGGCCCATAAGAACTAGGAGCTGATACTCTCCCTATTTCTCATGCACAAAAATGTTTTTAACTAACAGACACGGTCTTTACCGAAGCAGCAGCCGATCATAACTACTTATCTGTGTCTACTTTATCTAGTAGAATGTTGCTTGAACAATTTAATCCACAGAAAACTCATAAATATGAAAACAAATTCTTTAAGTCATGGTGGGGAAAAACTATCTTTTCTTTATATTTATATATATGGGAGAAATAAATTCAAGACGATTCATCAATTTCCACAAAAGTCGTTTCATATGAGAAAACACCGTCTGGGATGTGGCAAAATTTGTGTCACTGATAATTGATATGCAAGTTTAGAGGTTGTCCATAATTTACGTATAGATCTAAAACTGAAGATAATAATCAGGAAGGTATTTCAATTAGTGTGATGAAAGAGGTGTTTTTTTACTTGTTATATTGACGAGATGGTACAAGTTCAACATCCTGGACATCTCATCGAAAAATCATTAGCTATACTGGCGTTACGATTCGGAAAAAATTATAGATTTATAGAAAAAAGTCATAATAATAATTGGAATTTCCTACTATAAGAACCAAACAGTTAACTTATAGTATCTAGATCACCGAAGTGGTACCTCAGCGTGGTCCAATTCGTGTTCATCCTGAGTAGATGGTCGCTGTTAATAGCTTCAGGAAACAGGGTATGTCTCGCCTATAGCAGTCAAAACTGCCCAGCTTATGATTGTGAGATGCAGTTGTGTGACTCCTAACAGTGCACCCATCACCGCGTAGGGTTGTTTCTTTCAGCTTCTGATAGGCCTAAGGCCCCTTACCGAAGTATGGTTTGATCTCTCCGTTTTGGGTACAAACAGTACCCTGACCATTTTCCAGCGCACGGGAATGTGTAAGAAAGTAATAATGTGATAAAAGTGATTTGTAGACAGTGCGAAAAAAACCCAAGCTTTTGCCTATAATGTTTTAACTTGTTTCACAAAATTCATTATTTAAATATTTTTTGTTAATCTATCGTACACTTTTCTCTTCCGATATTTTGAAATTAAAAAATATTTATTGAAAATCTGACATAAGGGTTTGATTGTACAGCCGAATTTTACTTCAAAAAATGCTTATCAATTTGTTTTCATGGTCAGATATGCTAGATAAAATATTAAAGCTTCAAGCAGACACCGGTGTCAGTCATCTATATTATCTTTCCAATCAGTTAGTAAAAACTTTATTCCAATATTTGCTTACAACCATAACGATTACAATAAACTAACATACTCTTGTCGCCCAATATTGCAAATATAGTTGACAGTCGAAAATGTCATAATTTCTGTTAGTATAAGCAATAATAATACATGCGGCAAGGAGAGATATTTCCATTAGTAAAGCAGAAACCAATTATTTCCCGACAACCCCCTATTCCTTATACTTGTTACGCCGATGGTTTGTCTATGTCATAACAATTGACAACCTCTTTTTGATCCTTAAGAAAAGATCAACAGGTATCGACAAAGCAGGAGTGGTGGTAGTGGAGGGGTGAAAAGTCTTAAGAGCACGTTGTATACTCAAAAATGTCATTCAAGTTCTGAAAGTGCATCTTATACGGTTTTCGTGATTATTGACAATCTATCGGTATTGGTGATATTGAACATTTATAAACATTTTTTGAAAATGAAAAGTGTCAGTACGCATAAGTCAACAATTATTTCTGAAAGTAGAAAGGTGAGCTAGTTATATATTTTGAATGTCAGTGAAACTGAGAATTTAATTATATCAAAATATTTCAGAAAATGTCGGTTTTCAAAATTATTCTAGAAACTTTCATATTTTTCTTAAGGATTTTCTATGCACCTATAATGAGATCATATTTTTACTCTATTCGCGAATATTTCAATTCGTTTTATTCAATTTGCGATTATTTTGTTATTCTTATCTATTTGTTATATTAAACTTGAAAAACATTCTTCGATATATAATAATTAATATAGAAGATGTCTATTCAACACTTATTTCTGCTCCAAGCTGATTCAAATTATTTAATTCGAGAATGATCGAATAATTTCAAGTTTACTGGTTTTCTTCTGATTTCTCCGTAATGACAGGTTCAATGTGTGAATATATATTTTTCGTTCCTAGGAAGTGCTAACTTGTTATTATATGCGTCATCCTGTTTTACAAGAATTGAACGAAAATTATAGTAGATTGTGTTTGGTTATTGACAGACCCAACAAGCTACTTCTTGTGTATAACAATAATTCCGATTAGACTTTTCGTTCACAAATCACTCACAGACTATCGCTGATGTATCAGCAAGGCTTTTCTCCTTTCTATCTAAAATCATATAAAAGATTATACATGGTTCACCCATTTATTCTCATTGTCCTGAGCGTTGGGAGTCTTGGTGTATTTAGATTTGAATGTTTATTCGTTCTGAATACTCTGCTTTCCGCCGATCGGCTTTTAACTCACATGAAAATTTGACATATTAGCATTATCGTGTAGCCAACCAGTTTTTTATGAATTCCTCTGTCATTTGAATGAATAAGTAAATGAATAAAGTATTATTCGATAATCATAAAATGAAAATTTAAATTTTTATTGAGCGAATTGGTTGATTCGAAGATAGGCTACAAATTAGGTAGATCTCAAAGTGCCTTACGGACACGGGCATATGATAATATGTTGGATATGGACTCTGTATAAAACTGCAATTTTTTTCATCTAGTTTTATACATCATACGAAATCTCGTACAACAATTTTTCAGATGACTAATGAACTCTTCTCTTTCATCCAGATAAGAAAACCCCTGATGGAGAAGAAACGTCGAGCAAGGATCAACGATAGCCTAGAAACGCTCAAACAAATGCTCCTGGATTCAAAAACTCTGCTCAAAGAAGGTACATCGAAAAAGAACGGACAAAGAACTGCGAAGCTCGAGAAAGCAGATATCCTAGAAATGACAGTTCGATATTTACAACACCTTCACCAGAAAATGACAATTATAGAAGACCAAACGAAAACGAAACATGCTGACTTGGACTTAGTAACAAAGAGTATAGCAGACAGTACATGTGAAGACTTAAAGCTTGGTGTCACTTTAATACCAACGAAATTAAAAACAGGAGAGTTAGTATTCGTGGTTCCTTCGACTGATTTCCATAGTAGAAAAGAAAATGATGCAAATAGTGATAATTATTCAGTAAAACTAGATGAAAAGGTTTGGAGACCTTGGTGATATACGATAAGAAATTGTGTAAAAATTGTTATTTTGGCTGTGATTTTATGTATATATTGTAAATAGTTCTATATAAGTTAAATATATTCGTTGCTATTTTATTCTTTCAAGGCCTTTGTTGAAAGCTAAAGTTTTGGTAGACACCAGTCAGTGATAACTCTGTTAGAACAATCTGAAACATTAATATTAACCTATCTTGAACCAATTCAAAAATAAATTATCTTTTCTTATAACAAAAAAATTGATTAAAGATATATGTCGAACAGTGTAAGAATTCTTGATGATTTTACGAATTGAAACAGTTTATAAATTACAAAATAAGGATAACCTTCCGTAATCCGTATAAAATGGCGGATGCGCAAGAGCGATTATTATATTATAATCAACAAATTATATATACAACTAGCATTATTGTTGGGTACTCTTTTAAACATATTATTTATATATTATTAGGTCTAAAGAAGTATTTATATAAACAGTTGCAGAGAATAACAATCATCAAATATAATATTCTTCGCAGGTTTCTTTCTAAAAAAATACCTAATAAGATAGAGTCGTATATTTTTTCTTGAATGAATACAGCTCAAAATTGTATTTATTTATTTTCTATATATGGATAAAATATCATTATATAAATTTTGAAGATTTTATGATATGTATTCTTAGAAAGATTTAATTCGATGATCTATCACTTCATAGCACAGGAAAAATATGATTTCATTCAGTGTTACTTAACAAAACATCCTGGATTTCTAAAAGTCTGTGATTCTACTCGTTGGTACATTGATGTCATTGGCTGATAATGTTATCATTTATGTATGTTCTCATACAGAGTGTCCACACGAGATGGGACATTAAAAGTATATGGAGAAAGGAGTGACCGATTGAAGAATTGGTCTTCAATGTTATTCGAAATAAGTTCCGAAATTATTTTTAATGCTGTGGCACTTCCGGTTTTACCGGAAGAGGACACCATCTTTGTTAGTCCAAATAGCATGATGTATGTTTCTATTTTTTTATTGTAGAAAATTAAATTCTGAACAACTTTTTCTCATATCATTATTGCTACCTGAAATCAACTGAAAGCAAGTAATACATTTCTCAATGAAATATTGCTATTTTTGGTTGTCTCTAAGAAGGCATCATAAAATACTAAAAATCATTCAATATCGATTATTTCTAGCTCGTTGAAAGTAATGAAGTTCATTCAGCAGTTTTAAAGCATGTGGCTAATCGTAGTACATTCAAAGGTACAAAAGTCCGTGTTTTCAAATTAGACTACTTATTTTTGCACATACCATTTAACTCCATTCAACTCGTCCAGTTGCTCTTCTAATGTAGTTTCGATGAAGGCTGCCATAAGCTTGATGAATTCTACGTTCCAACTCCTCTCTTGAATTCACTGATGTTACGTAAATAATTTCTCTCAAACGGCCCCAAAGAAAAAATTCAGCGGTGTCAGGTCTGGAGATCTTGCTGGCTAATTCCAACGACCCAATCTCCGAATCCACCTGTCCTCGAAACTGTTAATTAGTTGACGTGAGACGGAGCACCAGTTGGATTGATATACTCTTGAGAGCAATACATCAAGAAATTCGGTGACGAACGTTGGCAATATTTCCAGATATTTCGCCCCACTTAAATGTTCATCGTATATCATATAACGAAATTGGTCGTTATACAATAAATAAAAAACATCGAAACTGAACTTTTGCTGAAACTTTTGCTCTAGCGTCATGTGTGGATTCTCGTCACACCAGTAATGGGCATTTTTCCGATTGACAATGCCTTCTCTCGATAATTTCGATTCGTTCGTCCAAATCATTATACCCAAGAAATTTTCATCTTCTTAAATTAGAATCAACATCATTTCGAAGAAATCTCTTCTACTGGCTGCGTCGTCAGAATTCATTGCACAAGTTGATGAAAACTTGTACGGATAAAATTTGTGTTCCGTCAGAATGTTGTTGACCGACGACTTTAACATTTCCAAATCTCTAGCCGCAGTACGTATTGACAAAATTGGATGAGCATAAAAATATCCCAAATTTTATATGGAATACCCTGTATTTTATCATTTATGTCAACGCATAAAATACTGTGCTATATTTTTGCAGAAGTAATATTATCTTTATCTTCGACCATTTTCGAAATATTCGATTATTTGTAAACATTTTTGATGAAAATTCTACAAACCGTATCAAACTCATCAACATGCATCATTATTCGCACAGCAGTTTTTTTTTCTGTAATGATTCAAGTAGTAAAGAATGAAACCTAAACATTCTTCTTCATTCGTCTTTTAACGAATGATAAAATCAAGATGATTAAAACGTAAATCGAGGTATGTGCCTTTTGTTTGGTGTCCGGACATATCATATTCTGCATTTTACATGGAGAACTTATCAGTGTTTCGTTATTGAACATTGTTAAAGTGAGGTTTGAACCTAATTTTCTCAATTGACTACCATGAAGTTCTCCAAAGAAGAAATTGTTGATATGATTTTTATTCTGGGTGAGTGTGATAGATATTCTTGGTTGGCAAGTAGAGTTTATGCACAAAGGTTTCCTGATAAGAGGCATCCTGATGCAAGATCCTTTGAAAACTTCTAATTAGATTTATCGAAAAGGGTAATATCGCTCACAAAAAACATGAAAAACCAAAAACTGCTACAGCTGACAATCAGTTATCATTTTTGTTGACAGTGACAGAGGACCCATATAAAAGCCAAAGAGAGATTTCTCAGTTAACAGATATAAGTCAAACTTTCGTCCAGAGAATCTTGAAAGTGAATAAATTTCATGCATATCACGTACAGCTGCACCAGAAACTGAACAATCAAGACTATGAAAATCGAATCAATTTTTGCAATGGGGCAAGTGACAAAGTAGCGGAAAATCCAAATATATTTAGCAGAGTTCTTTTCTCTGACGAGGCAACTTTCCACAAGAATGGGCTTGTTAACAGGCACAACTTTCATTATTACGCCACGGAAAATCCACACCTCATCGTTGGTCCTTGAATGTATGGGCCGCTATAGTAGATGGATATCTAATTGGGCTGCACTTTTTCGACGGGCATCTCAATAGTGAAATGTTTTTAGATTTTCTGCAAAATCATCTACCAATGTTACTTGCCGATGTACCAGAGCACATAAAACAAGATTTGTGGTTTCAACAGGATGGAGCACCGGCACATTACTCACATCAGGTTAGGGAGCATTTGAATCATGTATATCCAAACAAATGGAAAGGACGTGGTGGTCCTGTTGATGGCCAGCTAGGTCTCCAGACCTTACAAGTCTTAATTTTTTCTTGTAGGGTTATATTAAGGGCATCGTTTACCAGATTCCTTCTACAACACAGTTGGATATGAGACAGAGAATAGTCGACGCTTTGCAGTCAGTTAATCCGCAAATGTTGTCGAGAGTTCAGCAGTCTTTCCTCAGAAGAATTGAGTTGTGTCTACAAAGAAACGGGCAACATTTCGAACACTTCTTGAAATAGTTCAACACCTTGTTCATCTCACCAAAAATCAATCCATTACGTATTTCATACACGACTACCTTAATATATCTCCATTTCTTTGATCAAGTATAATGATATGTACAAATAAACTCTTCTTTCGCAACTTCTGATTTTATTATTTTGGTTTATTTTTTTTTATTTCGAAAATGGTCGAAGATAAAGATAAGATTACTTCTGCAAAAATATGGAACAATATTTTATGCATTGACTTGAATAATAAAATACAGGAAATTTTAAAATTACAATATTCAATAATTTTTTTTGAGTCACTCCTGTATAAAATGAGGATAATCTGTTTCAATTCATCAATGAAGCTATCCTTGGGCAATAAGAAAACGAAAGGAGAAAAGTATTCATCCTCTCTGGCCGAAGGAGCATGCGATGATGTGAGAGCCTATTTTCATGAATTTTTACGGAAAAAAATATTGTGACAAAACTACTCACCAAAAAACTTATTACTTAAAGACATTATAGCAGAGTTTAGGACGCTCTTGAATCTTCAACAAAAAAGTGGTCTTCCAATCTGAAAAACCTCCCAAGATTTTTTTATAGAAAATTGGGACATCCTGTTTACTTCAAAATAAATTGCTGAAGTAGATTCTTACTTTCTAAATACAATACAGTTCGAACAAAAATGAAACTTCAAGAGTATACGAGCTACAGAGCACCGCGCCACTGGTGAATCACCCAGTATAGATGTATATTTATATGCAATGGTTGTTGACAATCGCTTGTTTAATTATATTCTTTGGACAGATGAAAGCTTTCTATTAAGTGATGGTATACCTAACAGAGCAATCGAACATTATAGATCGACTAAAAATGCTTATGCTATCAACTCTATCAGGGGCACATTGGAGTGAATGTGTGGTGTGGCATAATTGGTTGCGTTTTCATTGGACCCTATTTCTATAAACTTTCGTTCTTTTCGAAATGTGCACATGCAATTAAGACGATCCTCAACGTTTCAGCATTATGGCGCCTCCTCACTCACACAAACCTTCAGCTGACCAACGCTATTCAAATTAGACATGGAAATTAATGGATAGGGCTATACGGCTATACGGCGAAGTTTCCAGACTTCTCTCCTCTAGATTTCGTTTATGAAAGCTACTCAAAAATATAATTCATTGATGGCGTTAATCACCTTAAGAAGAAAATTAGGAATACCTGCGAAGAGGTTCATCCTGATTCATTAAGAAAAGCTACACAATTCGAAGTGACATCACCGCTTGGATTTATGTTTTGTTGAAAAACAAATTCAAATAGAGAACGAATTATAGATATTAATTTTGTTAAAACTTTATTTGTAAATGATTAAATTTTTGTTTTTCCCTAGTAGTTTTAACATAATATATAAAAATTACCTAGCCGTATAATTTGTAACAGCATTCAATTTTTATTTTCTTACACAATAAAATATCTTTATTTGAAAATGAATTGCCATTTTCGTTAGTCCCGCTAAAACTCGACAATTTGAATAATTTTAATCTGATTATTTTCGCTCCAACAACGGCAAAATCCATTTCAACACAAAATACGCATTAATGTTTTGTTAGTTGCCTAAAGTCTCATAATTAACTTGATACTTGTGGAGAAATTTCTGTATTTCCGCTTATAATTTCCTAACGATTTGAAATAAGAAGAAATGATTATGAAAAAAATTAGTCAAAGAAACATTTCCTTTGAAAATATCAAATGAAAGAGAAAAAAGAAATATAGGCGATGACTTCATATCCAACTGAAATTATCAAATGCAATTTATGAAGTGCGAAAGAAAGCTCACGTCATCGCACTTTGATCATTCAAAAATAATAATGTGCAAAACGCAAGGCAATAGAAGACTTATTAGGAAAACCTTTAGGAATTATGCATTTTGCTCTAAAACAATATGTAAAGCGTGGACTTTTAGTAATGCGTCCCGAAGAGACGCCTCCATCTGAAACAATTCCATGAACTCAATCACATTCCCATTTGATCTCTTCGTGTTAACTTACAGTCTACGACTAGATCTCAGTAATTTGCGAAAATGGTGTCCATACTCAACTTTGTATATTATGAAAGTTGTATTGCAAACTTCTTAATTTTTTTACGAAAACTATACTACTAAAGCTGCTTGTGTCATACTTCACTTGTTTTCATCTCACACAAACAAACGGCAGGTAGCCCAACACTTTAAATTTCATTCCCTCGTCGTGTCCCAAACTGAATATTTAAATAATATTATATCATTACTTTATTGTGTTCTATAAATTTGACTAGTTTTGGCTATCTCTTATATTAAAAATAGTGCATTTAACAGTATATCCCCCTTTTATTAGGTACCGAGGGAGATATGATTGTAAAATCTAATTTCTATTTGGATCCAAAAAAAAAATCATCTCCTCACTTTTTACTGAAACCTAGATTGTACCTTTCGATCGGATGGTAGGTTGCCACGCTTATAAATTTTTTGCAGTACGCATCATTGTCAATGAAGCCATAATACCTTTGTTGCAAGGCGCGAAGCGGTTTTAATCATTTAAATGTTACATTTTTATGTCTCATTACATCACACCATCTGAATATAAGAAAATTATTTCATTAGTAATAATCATGCTTTTTCACATGTTTTGAGGGGTAGAAATTTTGCCTTCCATCGTAATTAAAGTTGAGGTTAATGTTTGACTAGATTTCGTAGGTTATGTTTGATTTTATCATTCCCTCTCTCATTCTATAAATGTGGAGATCATTCTATGAATGAGAAAATCACTCATAAAATGATGATTCAGAGGTTAACTGTCAAACTGAGTAGATAAATTTTCTGAAAAAATTAAAAAGTCCCATTTATATTCCTAAAATTATAATTGAAACTCAAAAATACTTACATTACTAATAGTGGGAGTGTTGGTAACTGTTGGGTGAGTAGTAATTTCTGTTGTTTGCGTCAAGGGAATAATTTAAACATCATTTCCACGAGGTGTTTTTTATAAGTAGGTGTTAGTGTAGCAAAACCATCATGAAGAGTGACTCCGGGGGGAGTCCATTATCCCCCCCGACTCCAACAAGTGTTAACTCCACAGGCACTAAAAACTATAAATAACTTATACCTAAGAACAGGTGAGAGCTATTTCTCCCAAGCACATGTCATAGCCCTTAGTAGGGAAATTGAAGAGATACAAAAAAATTTCTCAGAAGACACTGAATTATGTTCTGCCGCGGTTACCCTATCTCAAACCATAGTAAATACAATATCGGAAAAAAAAAGAAAAAGAAAAGACAACCTAAAATTCAACATAGATATTAGCTAAGTGACTTTGGCCCGTTTATAGTTATTGTCGAATCTATCAACGATGATAATCTAAGTAATATGCACCCAATGAGTTTAGACAAAAGAGTTCATCAATCAGGTATTAGTGGCGTTAAATCTGTAGAAAAAAAGGTAAAAAAAGAATAGGGCTTGAATTTTCCTCCCCCCTAACGGCAAATAAATTTATAGGAAATGATACCATTTTCAATAGAGACTCGTATGATAAGTTTATTCCTTCGAGAATGGTCTCCAGTAGAGGAGTAGTTATGGGGATATCCAATGACATGAGTGAAGATGATATTAAAAATGCACAATCTAGGGTAAAAATTTTGTGAGCTAAACAATTGAAAAGAAGAAATAAAAAAGAAAATGGAGAGATTGAATATGTTCCCTCAAATTCATGGGTTGTCACTTTTGGTAGCAAAGCCGTACCAGATAAAATATCAATTTGGGGTTGCTCAAGGGATGTTTCCCTATATATCGGCCCAGTGATTCAATGCTACGGGTGCCTTAGATACGGTCATACCTTATTGAACTGCAAAAGTTCGAAACGTTGTAGAAATTGCGGTGCAAATCCCTCTGAAATTACGTGCGGATATAAAGATCAACCTAAATGCGTTTTTTGTGAAGGTAATCACGCTTCTACTGATAGAATCTGCCCTGAATTCACTCGATAAAAAAATAAACGAAATAATATCATTAGAGAATATTTCATACTTCAAAGCAATTAAAATAGTAAAAAAAGATTATGTTAGCCCATTATCCCGCCTACAGGAGTACCCTGTCTTAAAAACCGTAGCCAACAATACAATAGGTTCTGTAATAAATGTTGACAATAGAAGAACACTGACTCAACTGACAAAGAAACCCGTGAAGAACAACTAATAGGTTCTTATAATTCAGATTTTCGTCCTTCAGATATTCTCATGAGCCTTAGCACCACTTCATCTCCCAATAGAGGTGAAAATAATTTGAAAGATATAATAGAAAATGCAAAGAGTTTGGTCATTCTGTTAAATGAAAGTATAGCATTAGCTGAAACACAAAACAAAAAACAAACAGTTGAAAAAAATCTTGTAAAAGCCCCAGTGAATTTGAATGAGCCGTTCGGTCAATTAAACTTGGCTGGGTCAAACTGGAGTATGAGAACCAGGAATGTGCCCTGTCGAATACAAAAAAATCCGACAGTGTACACTCCGACATGGAACTCTAATAAAATATATGAAGGTGTCTTATGTAAAACAAAATAAAAAATAAAACAATATGCTAGACATAATAAAATGGAACATTAGATCAGTTAAAACAAACTTAGAAAACTTGAAAATATTAATCAACGAAAGACACCCCACGTTGTTTTATTATCAGAAACATTTTTAAAGGAGAACATTAATTTTAAAATAAAAGACTACAATATAATTAGACAAGACAGATATTCTAAAGGGGGAGGCCTTGCCTCCCTCATACACAAAAGCATTAAATTTAATCAGATACATTTTGCTTATCTTGAATTACGTCAAAAATACAAATACAAGCAGTTAGAATAGAGGAACTATTAGTAGTGAATTTTTACTGTCCCCCAGATACGAACTTAAATGTAGACACACTTGAAGATATAGACCCCCACCTTGTACCTCCTTTCATTTTTTGTGGTGACTTTAATGCACAGAACCACATTTGGGGATCTGGAACTTCAAACAGTAGTAGAAGATCCATAGCAGAGTTCTTAACCTTCAGTGAGTATTTCTTACTGAATGATGGTTCTCATACAAGAATCACCCGTCCAGGAGAACATAAAAGTGTCCCTGATCTCTCTGTATCATCTCCGGATATCTCAATAGATATTCGATGGTCAGTATTGGATGACCCAGGGTATAGTGATCATTTCGCTATACTAATCAATTACAAGAACTTTCAAACTCCCACCCACCCAAATAATACAAGCCCGTTAATCAGGTACAATATAGCTAAAGCAAACTCCATAGAATACAAAGAATCTATTACACAACAACTAACTTCAGAAAACCCTAATAACCTTCAGGACTTTCATAAAATTATAATACAATCAGCAAACCTCTCAATTCCAAAAAAAAACAGTATTTAAAAAACAGGCTTAAAAATATACTGGTGGGGTGAGGAATTAACTCGAGCAGTGAAAAAGAGGAGTGCTGCATTTCGCAAATTAACAAACAACTACAATATGAATAATTACATAGAGGCTATAAAACTACAAGCACAGACAAAATTACTAATTAGATCAAAAAAAAAGAATCCTTTTCAAAATTTGTTGAAAACTTGCAAGTTCAAAATTCCAAAAATTTATGGCAGGACATTAAAAAATTCAAAGCTGGAATTACATCACAAACTAACAAAAATATAGAGAGATCATGCGGTGAAGAAATTCTTGAACGACTTTGCCCTCCCTATATCCCCCTCCCAACCAAAACCTACGATGTTCCTAACCCTCACTCATTCATTCCAATATCCCTCTACGAACTCCACAATAATATGAAGAATAAAAAAGAAACATCAGTAGGAATGGACGGTATTACGTATTCTATGATCAAAGAACTCCCCCTAAATGCCAAAATGACACTTCTAGAATTATTTATCAACCAAATCTCTCAACCAGATATCCCACAAATAATGAAAAACACAGTAATAATCCCCATATGTAAACCAGGAAAGTCTCCTAACGTAGGTGATAATTACAGACCAATAGCTCTATCCTCTTGTCTTACAAAAATATAAGAATCCATTTTGGCCCAAAGACTAGAAATTATTTATGAAACAAAATCATCTAAAAACGAACTTCAATTTGGATTCAGGAAAGGGAAATCAATCAATGACGCTCTCACTTACTTAATTTCCTCTATATATCTGGCCTTTTCAAGAGGAGAAACAATAATTAGTATTATTTGCTGATATCAAATCAGCATATGACAACGTTTCCTTTCATATCCTAAATGAAGATCTTGTCAAGGATAATATACCTTCTAACATCATTACGCTACTCAAAAATTTAATTATCAATCGTAACATTTTCATTATAGATCCATATACCAAAAATTGATAGGTCCAAGAAAATCCAATTTAGGACTAGCTCAAGGATCACCTATAAGCCCGATTCTATTTAACTTTTTTATAAAAGATCTAACAAATAGACTAGAAATAAGAGGTATTCAAATAATCAAATTTGCAGATGATATAGCTAAAGTAGCCACAGGAACATCTTTGGAACTAACAACAAACATATTGAAAGCTGCGATACTAGAATTGGAACAATGGGCTTATGACAAATGCCTAGAATTCTCCCCAATAAATCTAAAGTTCTGTATTTTCAAAAAGGAAAAAACAAGTGTATGTTCCGCCTATATATATATATATATATATATATATATATATATATATATATATATATATATATATATATATATATATATATATATATATATTGCAAACAATCTAATACCGTGGGTAGAATATGTTAAATATTTGGGAGTAGTAATCGATAATAAATTAAAATGGTCTATGCACATTGACAACATTCAACAGAAAATTTTCAAGGGAATAAATATCATGAAAGCACTATGCAGAACATGGTGGGGAGCTCACCCAACAACTTTATTAAATATCTATTGAGCTACAGTGCGTCCTCTTTTAGACTACCGAAATTTTATTACAGGAAATATATCAAAAAATCTGTTATACAAACTTGACAAAATTCAATATACAGCAATTCGAATAACATTAGGCTTCATGAAATCGACCCCTACAAATATTATTCTTGCAGAAAGTAACGAACTTCCATTAAAATATAGAAGACTATGGCTAGCATCAAAATTTGTAGGTGAACTCATCAGAACAAAACATAACCCGACTCTGGAGAAAATAAAATCCTTGAACTTTTGGCAGAATAGGAGGCCAGGAGGAAACCCCCCGGCAGTAGTAGAGGAGCTAAGAATATTAAACTCTTATAAAAAATTTTCTGATGACTCTCTTCCGTGCTAAAGTACCCATCAAAATACCATCTCATTAATATTCAATATAAAAACTTGAACCTCAAAAAGGACAACCGGGATAACTCAACTTTATTTCTGGAAAAAGTTCTCACGAAATTCCCTGAATATGTAAAGGTCTATACTGATGCGTCAAAAAAAGAAGGAAAACAGGCATAGGTGTTTACAATTCATTAGGAGTGTCCTTATCTCTTGGACTCCCTAACTTCTTCACTATCTGTACAGCTGAACTAATTGCAATTTCTAAAGCACTCCAAATAAGTCAAGAATATAACTATCAAAAACTTCTAATTATTTCAGACTCCCAGAGTGCACTCGAAAAAATCACAAATTGGAAAATACACTCTAAAAATGATCACTTAACTTTAGAAATTAGAAAAAAATCATAGATTTGACAAATACAGGTTCTGAAATCCAACTAATTTGGATTCCAGGGCATACAAATATATATGGCAATGAGCAAGCAGATAAATGGGACTTAACAGTCAGATAGTGGAGAACATTGAGGGGAGATATAAGTGAATTTTATTCAAATATTAAAAAAACAATATGGAATGAATGGATTGAAGAATATTCTATGATAGGACAGACTAAAGGCAGAACATACTTCAACATGGTTGATAAGGCAAAAATAAAAAAAACCTTGGTTTTGTAACTCTTCAATACTAAGAAGGGCCATAACTACAATATGCAGGTTGAAAAGTAACCATGCCTCATATCCACAACATCTATTCAAGATTAAAGCTATGTGTGATTGTGGTAAGTTAGGGGATCTTGATCACATATTTTTTATTGTGACAATAATAGAGAAAGATGTGATAGATTATATTCAGATTTAATAAATAAATTGAAAGTAACATTTCCTATTACTATTTATGATGCTATATTTCATGAAGACCTAAAGATTTTAAAACTAATAGTTGATTTTCTTGCATCATCAGGTATTGAAATGTAACAATCATGGAAAAGATGAACTGGTATCTACTAATCAAACTTACTCCACCTGAGTTGATGTGTGTGAAGTCATTCTGTGTCCCTATCCTTCTTCCTGAATTAGTTAAGTACGTCAAAGGGGACAATCATCCTTAATTCCTCCAACCTTTATAAAAAATTAAGTACAAAAGTACAAATTAAAAGGAAAAATAACCCTCTGAAAGTAACTGGATCAATCACCGAAAATTAATAAGTGGAATAAAAAGTAACTACAGAATTGGGTATTGGAAATGCCCAAGATTCGTCACTAACGAGCCCAACCATCCCTAACAAGAAGCTTGTGCAGATGGGCATAGTTCCCAAACACATTGTAAAGGGAAATAAGAGAAGAAGAAGAACACCCATAAAATCAAACATAACCTATAATCGAAAACTAGATGTTCAGAAGAATACAAGAATTTTATCGTGTTAATTTTATCTAAATAACTAGCGTTAAAAAATTCATTCCCTCACTTGAATCATCTTTCCCTCATAATTGTTTTTTTTTCATCACCCCTTTACTTTCATTTAAATCGAAAAAAGTAGGGACCACATAGTCAGCTGAGGTAAGTTACTTGAGTACTATATATTGATTATATCAAACAGCCAATAATCACAAATCATATTCTTATTATTATACGAAGTCATTTTTCACAAATTCGTGAGAACTACTCATACACACACGTAATACTAACAAATTGGAATGCTTACATGCGTTTTCAATCACCACGTGCTATGCGCAGAAAGAAAGCCCAACAGCAATATAGCGACATTGATTGATGCTATATATATAACGCCCAAAATATAGCCTAACGGGTTGGCATCCAAGATGAGGTTTTCAGCCGGAAAAAATCTGACATTGGCCGCGTTTCTAGGGTGCATCTTTTCGAAGCTCATGAGTCATTCAACAGCCAGCAGCCGTCTAAAGATTCCGTTCCAGCAGATACAGGTTGTGCGCATAATCACCTTATTTATTACCAGATTTTTACAATTTCCTAATGAAGAGAGCATGCTTCTTTATTTGAATTACTTACTGTGCTATATTTTGGAGGCAGGGCTGTGGTGCCTCTACAAACAGCAAAGCTGAAAGTTATTCAGTTGAGTTGGTCGAACCGTATATTTTCCAACTAAATTGTTTATTTTTTGGGCGCACAATATATAACTAACTGTATTTGCACAAATTTTCTTTACTGCTCTCTTAGATGTTCTTTTTTGACGAAAAACTTAAAACGGATATCCTGAATATTTTATTCACGTAACTCGTATTTTTTGATGACACAATATTTCTCAACTAAATGATTTCAACTTGGTTTTTCTTGACAAAAACGCAGTACGTATTTATGTTGAATATTTTATTCGCGTTATTTTTAAGGGTACCTGATATTTGTATACCCGGGAAAATCGCATTAGCTGGTGAATTTAAACTTGAAGCGGCGCTCATACTTGGTTTATGAACTACTAATTTCAATACGTCGGCTGACGGGTTTTCCACCATTCTACACCCCGCTGAAGTACTGTTTCATTCAAAGTACCATGGAAACAACCCCAAACGAAAGAAAATCACAACATTTCCTTTTTTTTATACTCATATTCTTGTGTGAACCAGACGTAAAATCCACTGCGTTACAACCGCCTTAGTTTCTTTTTCATTTCAATATTGTCAACTATTAATTATCAAAGTTTTAACCGGAAAGAAATGCTCAAAAACTTGGGTGTTTTAGTGACTGCCATTACCAAACGCACCCATGATGACGATATATATATATATATATATATATATATATATATATATATATATATATATATATATATATATATATATATATATATATATATATATATATATATATTCGACAGGAAGAACATTTAAATACTGAAATTTTAGATGAAAATCCAGTCCCATTCATAAAAGCATCGAAAATAAATCAGAAAATTCGTCTGAAAATATTAAAAACAAAGATATAGAAAATTTATTTTCAAATCAAATGAATTTATTTGAAAATATTGACCCAGCTATGAAACCTAAACTTCCTAAAATTCATTATTCAAAGAAAATTTTGATTGCATAAATGTTCTTCCAGAGCAACTTGTTAAAGTAATGAATATTCATACACTTCATCATATATTATGCCGCCATTACAGTAGTTAAACATTGTGGATATAAATTAGAGAATTTTGGATCTAATTATAATACCAAGAAAAAACCCTTTTGGCAAAAAAGATCTCTTGTATCCGACGTGATTTCGGAAGGTTGACTCAATATTACAAAGGTAATCGATCAAGAAAACTTATGGTACATATTGAAAAAATATACCCCAAAAATGAAACCCATAAACTTAATGAGATAAATAAGGGACAAATGATAGAATACATCGATACTTTAGAACAAAAACTTTCAGTATACTCCATTACACTACGTGAATATAAAATCAATTCAGATAGAAAATTCCAAAACAAACTATTCAAAATTAATGAAAAACATTTTCACAAAGTTATTTCAGGTTCAAATAAAAATATTTCTGGAAATGGAGTTCCTAAAATTGATATTCTAACTGATTATTGGTCTTCAATTTGGGCAATGCCAAGGCAACACAATTCCAGTGTAAGTTGGATTTCAAATGAAAGGTCTCGATTTTCTAAAATAGAATACATGCGATTTGAAAAATTTTCAAACGAAGATATAACATCAGTTATTAAACACACAAAAAATTGGAAATCTCCAGGTGTTGATGGTATACATAACTTTTGGTTCAAAAAATTTTCTTGCGTTCATGAAAAATTGGCTGAATATTTTTCATTTATAATAAAGAACCCCTCAGCTACTCCTTTATTTTTCACACAAGGAATTACTTATTTAAAACCAAAAAGTGCTAATACTATTGATCTATCTCAATATAGACCAATTACTTGCCTTCCAACAATATATAAAATTCCAACTGCATGTATTACCCAAAAAATTTATGCACATTTGGAGAATTATAATATTCTTTCCGAACAACAGAAAGGATGTAGAAAAAACACCTTGGTACTGAAGAGCAACTTGTAATTGATTATGTTGCTTTGAATCAAGCTCAATCTAAGAAGAGAAATATTCATACAGCCTTCATTGATTACCAAAAGGCTTTTGATAGTTCTCCTCATTCATGGCTTCAAGAAATTTTGGAAATTTATAAAATTGATAAGATACTTCGTCCTTTTCTTGAATTTGTAATGAAAAATTGGAGAACCAATCTTCATTTAAATATTTCAAAACAATCGTTAACATCCGAAGTAATTCCAATCAAAAGAGCCATTTTTCAAGGTGATTTTTTTGAGTGCTCTTTGGTTTTGTCTTTGTCTCAATCCATTATCTCATTAATTATATGCTACTAGTTTCGGCTTCAAAATGAAGAGTCTATCAACTGAATTCAAATTAAGTCACTTAATTTATTTAGATGATATTAAATTATATGCCGGATCTATATCTCATTTGAAAAGTCTACTTGAGATTACTTTCAATTATTCCAGTGATATTCATATGAAATTTGGGCTTCCGAAATGTAAAAATATTTCTTTTGAGAAGGGGAAGATCACCTCTGATTAAATAAAGATTTCCAATATCGAAATCGAGCCAATGCATCAAGGAGATACATAAAAATATCTTGGATTTTGTCAAGAGAAGACAATTAACCATAGAAGCACTAAAGAAAATATTGAAAGTTTTTATTACAACAGAATTAGAATTATCATCAAGAGTCATTTAACTAGTGAAAACCTTTTCAGAGCTAACAACTCCTATGCAGTTCCTATTCTTACATCTTCTTTTAGAATTTTCAAATGGTCTAAAACTGATCTGAATGAATTACAATGTCAAACGAGGAAAATGCTTTGTAAATATCATAAGCACCACCCAAAGTCAGCTGTTCAAAGAGTTACACTACCTTGACATCTTGGAGGTCCTGGATTAACTGATTTGAAAAATCTTTATAGTAAACAGATTTTTCATCTACATTCCCTTTTTCATCATTAACAGAGAACGTCTAAAGTACATGATATTGTTGTTGCTTCAGATTGTAATCTTACACCTCTGAACTTGACAATGGAAAAGGTAGATTTTGATATATTTGATGATATTTCTAAAAGAGAAAGTTGGATGCAGAAGGAATTACATGGAAAGCACCCTAAGGAATTGTAGAATGATTATATTGATGAAATCGCATCAAATACATGGTAGTATCTGGAGAATTGTTCGCTGAAACAGAAGGCTTGGCAATTGCGATCCAGGATCAGGTTGTATTCACGAGGAATTATAGAAAACAAACCATCAAGCAAAATATAGATGATTCTTGCCGTAGATGTTTTGTTCCTCAGAAACAGTTTTTCATATATTATCATCTTGCTTAGTTCTTGCCTCAACAGATTATTCAGAGAGACATAATACTGTCGCTAATATTATTCATTTTAATCTAGGAATTAAACATGACCTAATTCCAAAAAGAAAAAATGTTACAAATATGAACCTGAGATTATTTGTGAAAACGAGAAATATGAACTTCATTTTGATAAAACAATTCTATGCAACAGAGCTGTAAAACAAAAAACACAATAGGCCAGATATCATTCTTACTAATAAACAGAATCGAATAACATATATAATTCATATTATATACCCGGCACACATAATATACAAAATAAATACAATGAAAATATTTCTAAATATATGATGCTTGCCGACGAGATTGAAAAATGTGGAAAAAAAAAATATTTATTTTTCTGATTATTATTTCTACAACAGGTGTTATTCCTAGGAATCTTCACAAAAGATTGGCAATGGTATTAATTACCAGGTGGAGGATTTATCCCTTTACATTATATATATATATATATATATATATATATATATATATATATATATATATATATATAGGGTTTTACCCCGACGAGTTGCCTATATATCTGTTCATGCAATCAAACTGATTTCATGAAAAATATAAATCCACCACCCGGTAATTAATACCATTGCCAGGCAATGATTATAATTAAAACATATCCTGGAGTAATTATATATTAGGATAACGTTAAATGTTATGAGAATATATCAATCTACCAGAATATATACATACTATAGCATCATCAGACAATGATATCAATGTACCAACGAGTAGTGTCAGAGGCTTTCTCCCGGAAAAATCCAGTGTACGGACCTTAGTCAAGTAACACTGAATGTTACTCATTAATAGTTTCCTTTGTGTGAAGTGGTGAACGATCGAATAGAATACTGCTCTGAATATAAATATGACAAAATTGTCAGTTATATATATATATATATATATATATATATATATATATATATATATATATATATATATGTAAACTTGAGACAAGAAAAATTATTCAAAAATCCGTAGATCAATGAATAATCCCTCCTGACAAGAGCTAGTTCCCAAATCTGCCTGCCATGCACGCAGCCCCCAAGAGCCACAATAGTGCAACTAAGCAGGATGCCAAGAAACGAAACGGCAGACTGCAGTTTCGGCCTTATAAGGAACTCGTCAGTATCGCATATCGCTTCTCAGCATCCTATCAAGCTACATTGGGGTACCCTATCGATTCCAGAAAGGACGCACCTCGTACATACGTATGAGAGTCGCCCTCCATGGGCCGACACGACGAACCCGCTACCGGACTTCGAGAAAGATACGAACAATAACAAACAGATGTGGAAACGTTATAAATTCCAAACATTTGGGAGACATCTTTCGCCGTTCCGTGAATCAATCAACGGTAGAAAACGAGCGAAATAATCCCGCTGGAATAGTGCTCTTAGCCTCTGTTTCCGAGATAAAACCTCCCGTCGGTGAATATTTGATGGGACAAATATCTTCCACTATAAACTTCATGAGGAGTCTACATATGTAAACTTGAGACAGGAAGAATTATTCAAAAATCCGTAGATCAATGAATAATATATATATATATATATATATATATATATATATATATATATATATATATATATATATATATATATATATATATATGAAAATAAGAGGCGCCTCATATCTGGTTTCTGTACTACTATTGTCAATGCATAAACTGGCAACTTTTCCACCATCCTACACCCATTCAAAGTATCATGCAAACTGACAAAATTTCAACCGGGAGGAATCCACATTTTATTACATAATCAGCCAATGTTTTTTTTTCATTTCAATATTATGTCAACTACCAACAATCAAAATTTCAATCGGAAAGAAATGATAAAAACTTACTTCCTTTCAACAGGTTTTGGGGAATGCCATTGCAAAGCCACCCATGGTTACGCAGCTGACGTTCACGAGAACGAACAAAAATCTGTCGCTGGCTGCCGGGAATATGATGTAAACTAGTACATCCGCACTCCTTATTTTATTTACGAGAAATTCCCAAAACAATTTCGAAATTATTGTTTATTATTATACAATTAATTCCGTTTATTGATTACAGGACGAAAAGAACACTGACAACCGACGGGTCTTAGTTTAAAGACTTGATATACGTATGAGAAGATTAACTACCATCAGTCGGGTGCATTAGACTTACTTTCATTCGTTATGTTTAAATCAAATTTAAAAATTAAACTTTTTATCTTCCAAATGAATTTACTTTAAATTTAACATTAATCTCATAAGTTATAAAGACAAACCAATTCAAGTAGAACTATTCAACTATTTTAAAACCTGACACATGTTTGATTCCTCAATTATGAAACGATGGTCCATTATGACTCTGTTTTCGGCTCAGTGAGTCGAGATCATATTCGAGAAGGAACAATAGTATAAACCTAATGTGATTGGGTGCTACTGCCACAACATTAAATTACAATCTGCAACTTCGTCTGTTATGCTCTCAGCAGTGTTGTATATACTATCCTGTTACTTAAAAAATACATCTTAAATGTTTATATCAATTTCTTCAATTACCTCTTCCGTATAAGCATATGGATTGGCATGTTGTAGGAAGCAGAAATATAAAACAGCCATTGATATAATCGAAATGAAGAAAATAGCAAACAGACTGATAAAACTCAATCGCCAATACTTCCCCCAGAGCATAGTGGAAGATGTCAATACATTATAAGCTCTCTATTCGAGGGGTATTATGTTCCGTAAATATGTAAATAGAGAAACTGTGAATATATAATGGTATTTATATGGGATTATAGGAGATACTTTCCTAGGTGACAAAATAAAAAATAAAAACAGTACAACTTCACTAGTCCGGACACTCGCTATATCGGGCACTCCAGTAACTCGGGCACGCGACTCATTCGGGCACTTTGAGAACTTTACCTCTATAATCCGGGTAAGTCGACGCCGGCTGATATACAAACAATAATAATTTTCCTGACTACTATATATGTACTTGTACTATCTAAGACTGGCGAGTAACGTTCTACAGTTGCATTTTGCATTTCAATCTCGCCGGTGGTGTGCATAATGGCTCCAACCAAGAGAAATCATAAAGCGCTCACACTGGCAGAGAAATCAAAAATAATAGATTTTATTGATGATGGAATGAGTACTCGTCGAATAGCAGCAAAGTTCACTATTCCAAAATCAACAATGTTTGACATAAAAAAGAACAAGACAAAACAAGGAGATTTATATCCAAATCCTATCAAGGAACAGATAGAATTTAGGGACGCACCGAGCAAGGGTTTTCACAAAAAGCCGAGTACCGAGCTCTCGGCCAAACAAAATTACTGCATGCCGAGAGCTCGGCTGGCCCAACCGGGCCCTTGGTGCATCCCTAGTAGGAATATTATTTTAAACTTTTCTCGAATTTATTCTATCCAAGGTATTTTTGTATGAAAAAGTATGAAATTGTATAATTGGTTTCTTCAACAACGCAACGCACACGTCCAATTTCGTCTGACATATTGAGAGCAAAAGCCAATCAGTTTCATGAACAAATCACAGAAAAAAAGGTTTTCTGGCAAGTTCTGGATCGTTAGATAAATTTAAGCTTAGACATGGAATTCGTTTCTTCAAGGTTTGTTGGAAAAAACTCTCCAGTGATGTTTCCGCTGTGATATCATTCAAGGAAAAATTTCTATCGGTTGTTGAACAGATGGAATTGAGCGAAGAACCGGTGTATAATGCTGATGAATCGGCCATTTTTTGGAGATGTTTACCAGACACAACTTGGGTTCATCAAGGGGAAAAATCAGCACCAGGTCGAAAAGAGTCAAAAGACTTAACCATTGAGAACATTACCAACTGGGCTGTGGGAGACAAATAGTTTGTTATCGATTTGACTGAAGAAGAGCTTATACAGGATGCTTCAGGAAGGAATATTGAAAACGTAGAGGAATCTTCTGACTCAGAGGATGGTTTAAGTAGTATGGTAAAAGTGAAACATGCAGATACTGTCAATGCGTTCTCCCTGATTATCAGTTGGGCCGAACAGAAAAATCTTCCTAGAGAAGACGACCGAAAAGGCCCAAGGAAAAATCAGTTCAGATGGCAGCATCCAGAAAGGTTCAGAGTAAAACAGATGGATATTTTAAACGTTATAAGGAATAGCATGTTGTTTATGTACACTAGCTTATATTTAAATTCTATATTTTCTATCAGGAAAAATTATAATGAAGGTAAATTCTATCATTTGATTCAGTTTTATAATAGAAACTATTTTTTGTTCAACTTTTCGATATTTTCATAATAAACTCGGCTTTAACGGTTTTTGAGTTGTTTCTATTTCGAAAATGAAACTAATTCAAGTCATTTCAGAAATTCGGGCATTTCGATAGACCGGGCATGCGCCGGAAGGATATCTGCCCGGACTAGTGAAGTTGTACTGTACATATAAAAATCAATTTAATTGAAGTTTTTGACCATATCGATTAATTATTATCTAACTTAAGCAATGGTTTAAAGATTTGTGTAATTTTTTCTTGCTTTGCAGTTTTTAGAAGTTCATTCAATTCAAACTGATATTCAGCAGTAGCATTATCAATTTGCCTCTTAAAAATAAGACTTCGTTCCATAGACGGATCAATTTTAATGAAGGAATCACAAAGCTCATTGGCCATTCTTAAACCGTCACTAAAATTTTTCAAATTAAATGTCACGTTTTCAGTGCTTGTTGAAGCCTCGTCTTCAACAGGCTGTGAATTCAATATTTCCTCCAAGTCGGTTTCAGTCAAACCTTCATCATTCGATGCGCGTAACTCCTTAATGTCACTTGATTCTATCTGTTCGAACTAATCTCGTCCTATTCCATTCGCAATTTCGGCAATGTTTGCAGTTAAAGTTTGAATTTTCAAAGATTCTTCTTCATATTCCACAGTCAGAACAGCCAACAGTTTTTTTCAGCATGATTTTATGTGTATGGTTTCAGTTCTTCCACTGATTCTTTTATGCTTAAGATACATTTTGCTCTGTCAAATTTCTTCCAGCATTCCATAACATTTATATCAAGATCACATTCCATATTATCTGATATGATTTTAAAGGTTCGTCTAGCATAGGTTCCCAAACTTTTTTGTGTCGTAGACCCCTTGTCATGTTTTTCGGGTTTGGGTAGACCCCTACTTACCTGATATTGATTTTTTGGAAATTTCTAACTGTAGTGAAGTTGAGTGTCAAAACTTAAAGTAAAAACACATGTTAATTTATACATTTATTAATTGACTTTAAATTAAATCTAGTCAAAATAAAATTCTGTATCTATTATATGAAATATACGTAACATAAAATAAACTAAGCAATAAGTAAATATTTTTAGTGAAAAAGATGAACATGATGCTTTAATAAAAATTATCAATTTTGTAAGGGTTAATCTTAAATCTCCTCGGCTAATGATGTCGTGTCTGTTTCTTTTTTTTTTCGTTAGGAGATTGGTAACAGTGCTGAACCCCTTTTCCACTAGGTATGACGATGGAAAGGAAATTGAAAATGTCTTCGCTTTATTCCATAATACGGGATAAGTAACGGGTATGTTGTTTTGCAGCCAGAATTGCTGAATCTCAAGTTCTTCGTTTGTACTTAGTTCAGTCAGTTCCTCTTGTATTATGACATTCGTTTCTTATATGTCACCATATGGATTAATTATCCACGGTGGTATTACCATGGTCAAAACATCCTCAAACCTAGTTTCAAAATCTGAATAGAGGGCATTTAAATGTTGAACGTAGGTTGAAACGTCATCTTCCTGGGAGTTTGTCTGTGACAAACTGGGAAATTGAGAAAATTCGCCCCGTCCAAATATTTTGCTTCATTAGTTTAACTCTGGCAAGAAACGCTGATAAGATGGACTTTGTTTTAATCAAATTTAAACTGTTGTCTTGTAACTGCAAAGAGATTCATGCCATGTAACACAATAATTTTTCGCAACTAAATGCTGTCGATGGATGATGCAATGTATTACTAACACCCCTGATATATTTTGTTTTAAATAGCTTATAAATCTAAAATACTGATATAATATTTGATAAAGGATTGCTTTTTCATGTAATCCTTCAAAACATGAAATATTGATTCACCTTTAGTGTCGGTCATCAACATTCTTGCGAAGAACAGTTCCTCGTAGATTTCTTGATTCATAACAAAACGAACATATGCCAATAATAATGCTGCATTGCCAGGTAAAGTTGACTCGTTCAGTTGTATAGAGAAATGGGTCGTTTGCAAATAATTACACAAGAAACTTTCAATATCAGAACTCATTTCATCAATACGTCTTTCAAACGTACTATTGCTCAAGGGAATTCTTTTAATGATATCAGATGCAGGTTTGTGTAAAACAGTTTTTAAAATCTGTTTTATCAGGGTGACATCTTCTCATGATTCTGCAGCTAAGAAGGTTTCATAGCGTAATTGCCCAAAACTTTGTTGCATAAAAGGCACATAGGCAATTGTTTGTCTGACAATGATGGAATGAAGCCAAATTTCAAATAATCAACACTGTACACTCTACATTTCTTTTTAGATTCGGACATGGCATCAGTCATCTGTTGACAAAATTACTTTATTTGAATAAGACATAAACACCAGCAGCTGTATATTAAAAAACTACCTGTTTATATTTGTTTAAATTTTTTCTTAGCACTTTACTTTTCAAGATTCAGGAAACGAATAAACGTATTTGTCCCACATTCGTATTTATAGAGTGACGAATTGAACAAGTCAGTGCAAGTTTTTACATGTTCAAAATGTATTGCGAGCACAAAGCAAATGCCTACATCCTACAACTTATACAATTTTATAAACATATATAATAAATTTTTTACTTCATAGGTACTTTTATAAATAATATTAATGTCTTTATAGTATGATGTAAGTAAATAGGTACTATCAGTGTATGTGTTGTGATCCACTATCGTACACCTCCATTTTTCATTTCATGGACCCCCAATTTTTTTTTCTCGCAGACGTAGACCCCTTGCGAGTTGTCATAGACCCCTGGCGGTCGATATATACCACTTTGAGAATCCCTACTCTAATGTAACAGAGCCTAAAGGCCTGGATTATTCCTTGATCCATAGATTGAAGCAAAGACGTCGTGTAGGGTGGATGCATATTTTCAAGTTCGCGAAGATGACCTGCATTGACCGAAACTAGAACATCTTTTAAGCCTAAATTCTTCTTTTCAATTTCCGAAACAATTCGGGAACCAGTTTCGAAGAATAGCGCTTGTAACCCACGCTTTCTCATTAGTATGTCAAAACACTAGCAAGCCGTTCTTGTTTTGATTTTTTAAAGCATGAGGATGTAACGATCTATAAAGCATCAGTGGTTTAATGACACAATCTTCAGATACATTAGAACATAGCAGCACGGTAACTCTATCCTTTGGTGCCTTAAATGCAAGGTCAGACTTTTCGTTTTTGGAAATTAATGTTTTGGTTGGAGTTCCCTTCCAAAACAGTGCAGTTTCGTCTGCATTAAATATTTCCTCAGCTTTGTATCCTCCATCAGCTACTAGGTTTGCAAATTCTTCTGGATATCTTTCTGCTGCAGCCTTGTCTGAAAATGCAGATTTTCAAACGATTTTAATGCTATGCAATGATTGTCGCACCTCAAATTTAATGAACCAACCTATCCTTCACTACCACAACTACCACCAGGTTCTTTAAAATGTGCTTAAAGACGCTTTACCCTCTCCCGGATATTTGGACCACTCAGGGGCACTCGTTTTTGGTTGTGGTCTTCGATTCATAATGACAACGCCACTTCCATTTTTTCTGTTGCATGAACGATTTTCGCTGACAATGAAGTTGAAGCTACAGACAACCTTATTTTATCTTCGGATCATTTTATCGATCGTACAGTTGTTTCGTTCACATTGAATGAGCGTGATATGGATGCAAACCACTCTACAAGACGTAAACGGTCAAGCATATCTATTTTCAATAATAAAAAGTGCAAAGCGGCTTTTACCAAAGGACGAAACGTCTAATAAGTGACATTTAACAATATACTTTATGCATTGAGTAATAGGTCGCTTTACTCAAACATTTTGTTTGTTAACATTCTCAAAAACCCGGCCGCGGCGAAGGCGGCTTATGTCAATGGAAAAGCCGAACCAAAAAGCGGCGATATTATTTAAAAGCAAACTTTAGGCGTAAGTGTAATAAGGTCCATTTTACTTTTTTATTAGTCCATTTGACGAAGCGTTTACAAAGGATACGGTATCCTATTCATTAATACATATGTATGTATTGACGTACCAATTAGATCCACGAATAAATAAATCTTTAGCTGCGAATATACAATTTGGCTAGTATTTTGTTTATCCGCGAATAGTGAAAACGCGAATATAGGAAGCGCGAATAAGGAGCTTTTAATGCATATCAAACGACAAAAAAAATCGAAAATTATCCAGAAAAAAGCTTTCCTAGAAAAAACACCCATATTAAAGATATTGAAGGCAAAAGGCAAATCGATATGAAAAAGACAAAGAAAAATTTCACCTTAAAAATTTCAGATAAAAATTACAGGACTGGTATGTGTGTATGCGAAAACGGTAATTTAAATTAGGAGATAGTTTGAATATATGAAATTCATTTCATTTCATTGAATATCGTTTCAAATTAATCACTTAAATGAGCCGCGGTAACGTTGTGTGTATTTCCCAGCATAAGTTGTCCTTTACGCTTCTCAGTTGTCATAATATCTCTGTCTCAAAGCTGTCCAACCCTGACCAGTTTACAATCTATCCCACTCCTGCCTAACTAGACTTTCTATCGCAGTTGCATCCTTCTATTGACGTCACGTGACGGATTCCCCAAATAAATCACGATTTTCACTTCTAAGATAATATCCCACTATCCGACGCTAGTGTGGAGTGTGGAGTGTGCAGAGTGAATGTGTTGTGCGAAGTCTCAATTTCCACAAAATACTTCACAGGTGTGCAGAAGAAACTTTCTCTTTCAATGTGAGGAAAATATAGGTTATGAAAAAGTGAATTTGTTCACATACCAGATGAATTATTGAAGGTCAGCTTCGAAGATACAACTTCTATTTAAATTGCAAAAATATTTGATATCCAATTGAAAAATGTGTGTTTAGATAAGTAATGTGTATCTAAATATGTGTATATTTAACAACCTACATTTTTATAGGATTTCATACAACTTATAAGTTTATAGTTATTACAATTTAAAAGTACTATATGTAGACTTTCAATGATTTGACATGGTTGTTTCCAGAAACCACATAAACTTACGTCATCTTCATACTTACCTATGAAAAACAAAATTTAAATTATTCATCACAAATTCTGATTTTAATATTAGATAGGTACCTAATTACTATCAGAAAAATTTACCATTTTTATAGAAGTTTACACTTCGTTCGATAAAAGTTGGGAATAATGAAATTCTAAAAAAAATGGAAACAATTAATTTATTCAAAATTTTACATCGGAATGAACGTTTTTTTTCGGAAAATTGATTGATTGATTTGATTGAACACTATGTCTACTGAAACAAAAGCATATTTTCATTTTGTGAAAATAATTATCCTTCTAATATTTAAAAGAACATTAAGTATTGAATATACATGAACTTAGATCAGATAATCTCAGTTCAGTAAAACAAATACAAGTATCTGGTTATATGATTGCAGGCATTTTATGGAGTTACTGTGTCTACTCATTAATGGCAGGAGTATGCTTTCCTACTTGAAACAAGGATGGTCATCATAATATTTATGATACAATAATCAGATCAATTTATATTCCTGAAGTTCAAGAACATTGTTATCTATACGCTGACCTGCATAACTGAATATCGAATTAGCTGTTATTCTAATTGCTATTCCTGGAAAAATACATGATTCATGTTGCGTCTATTCCTCATATTCATCGATTTATACTTGTTAAGAAAAAAAACTTCATTTTTTTCAATATTCAGACCGTTTTGGATGCGAGACATCAATACAAAAATTGTTTTTGATCAAATTAAGCTGATGGCAATTCCATTTGCAACAAAAAATTCTGGCTGTTCTTGCGACTGAGTAATATTCTTATCGTGAGTATTTTGTGTATCTTATCGACATAATTCCTTTATAAGTAACATTGTTAAAAACAACTGCTTTGTATGTTCAATGTAAACTATTTTTGTTGAATCTTAAAACATTATACGAAATTACAATAAGTCTTGAAGATAATTCATTGAGGTAGGTAATCAAACTCATTATTATATCGTCAGAGGATAGAAATAACATCAGATAATGATTATTAATGATAACACATAAGGTACAGAATGTCCAAAGTCATTATCAGCTAAAAATACTAAAAAAATCGCAAAGAGGGACATTCCATTTATGAAATTCTATCTGTCAAACTTGTCGAATTTATAACAAACCTACCACCACAGCAGCCTCTAGATAAATAAGATCCGAAAGAAGAATATCTCACCAAAGTAGAAGATTTCCAAATGATATCAATTATCTGAAGTAACCAATATTTTACTTAATACTCACAATTCATTATTATGTTCTTTCACTATTATTATTACTTGTGCTTGTTGCTTCCTTGAGCCATTAACACTTCATCCTCGCGGATGTTGTTACTTTTCGCTTTTTTTTTCTAGTCAGAGAACATCTCGGATTTTTCTATGTGCTTCTAAATAGATTTCACTAGTTCTTTTTATTGTACAGTGCCTCCATCATCCCCCAATATTGCGCTTCCCGTAGAAGTTTGGGTTTTAAATTCAAATATCACATGCTAGGTGTCCCTTTCTACAGATTCTTGAATTATTTATATATTTGCAGGTGAGAGTCCACGAAATCTAAGGTCCACACTGCCCGGTTTTAGCACATAGCACAACCTCTGATCATTTCAGTCGGGGTAATTTTCCGATAATTTTATCGATACAGATAGTCTGCTGCTATTCCAAGAGGTATGTTTTTGTGGTCCACTCCTACTATTCTGCGCCCCTTTCGTTTTAAGCATTCGCTTCCCTATTGTTTCTCATGTCACCAGGACTATAGTCCGTTTAGAAATCTACAAAGCCAAGAAATTTTCTGATTTTACTTATGAGAGGGTAACTTCACAGTCTTTTGAACAAGACTAAGTACTCGAACATTGGTCTCTTAATAGAACTTCACCTTGTCTCTTCAGAATCATCGTCTTCAGTAGTGTAAACGAATACGTATTTAAGGTGATAAAATCATTTTCTTCTTTTATAATGCGGTCCATATATTTTTTCCAATTATCGATGTAAAGCCCTTCATTGCATTATTCATAAGCAGGTGAATGTCCTCTAAATTGAATTATGTGTTAGTTCTAGCTACCTCCAACTTCAAGGAAGTTGGAGGTAGAAGTACACTGTCCCATTTCGTCTATCTTGTATTTTTTATATGATCCTTTATGTATTTGGACGATTGATACTTATTCATTTTTATCCAATAACTATCTGACGATATTCTTACGCCAGGAATTTGTTGAAGTTAATTTAACTCATCACGAACGCTACACTGCGTTACTCCTCACTAAAACAGTCCCTTGAGGTATTAAATTCAGCATCCGTTTGAAATGTTTCTCCGCATTAGAATTTATATCTTCATGAAAGTCTACCTTAACGGGAATCTTTTACGTTTTTATCAATACAAGCTTTTCGAACCGTATATACTTAATTAATTTTAATTAGTAATTTTTTAATGATCTTAAACAACAGTTTGTTTTTGTTTATAAGGGTAATTTCCAGATATGCTTTCCCATGAAAAATTTAATTCATGCAGAACTTTCCTTAGTTTTTTTTGTATATTGAAGATGAGCACAAGAGTTTGGGGTCCTCCAGGAGACTTTTTGGGGATCTTATTATTCCATTTTCAGGCTTTTTCTCGTTAGGAAGTCACTCGGAGTCCCCGAGTAATTTTTGCACAAACCGTAATATTTGTATACGCTGTAGATAAACCATGATACTTTTAGCATCATATGCAGAGTAAAATTATTTAAAAATGGTTTCTTGCGGTACGTTTAATCTGTTCATTCTTTATAAAATTAACGAGAACACATCCCCAACTACCGACTGATTTGCATAAATGATAAAATTACTACAAGCAATTTTCTATATATTTCCTATATAATTAATCTTCTTCTGTTCGAGTTCTGGGAGTTTTAGGTATTGACTTACCGTTTCCTACTTCCTCCTATTTCTACTAAATACTGCGATGAGCATAACTTTTTAATTACGAAGACGTATTACATATGAGAAATTAAAATTCATATTTTTTGCAAAAGAGTATACAAATATTTTCTTTCATAAACTTTCGTTAAATAATTGGTATGATTATATTTCTAACCCCGATAATTCCAGACGCAACCACTGCACGCCTACATACTGTCACAGAAAATGCAATACTCTCCAACTTCTCCAAATAAAGTATAGGAACCTACATCAGGCAAAAACTGTTACGTTTTATTCATAACATAAAGAGGCATTCGCATTCCCTCTCCATTTTCGAGCTAAACTTGCACGACTTTAATGCAGTTATCAATGCCTCAAATCCGCTGAATGTTTTTGCTGCCCAGTGATGTTAAATTAAAAGCATACTTATTTCAATAACTAGAAAATCTGTTATCTCTTAAAATGGCGGCCCTTACATTTTCTAGATTTTTCATTGGTGTTGCTTAAACCAGTAATGATTCACATCTGGCCAATATCGTAAATTATATCTTTTAATAGATCTCGATTTAAATTACATTCACCCAAGAAACAAATTAAGTATAAGATTGTGATTTTGAGATATTGCCAAAGCCTGTTTGCTTGTCATTATTCCTTTTGTGAACCAATTTCAGTTTTCAAATATCAAAGTGGGATTTTCTTTACTTCATCGTATAACTTTCCCAATAACTCAACATTTTTTTATACTACACAAGTTTAATCCATTCATTAAACGTTCATATTTATGGTCATTTCAGTTTCTAATAATGAATGGTTTTCATTGATCGATCTCACTCCCCGTTTTGTATTATTTAAATCTCTCAGAGGATAGAGAATTTTAACCTTACCAAAAATAATAATTAAACCTAACCTAACTATTCTTTAAATGTGCATAAACTACTTATATGAATGTTTTCTTTGCTCACCAATTATGAACTCTTGGTAACAAAGTAATTATTTTTCATTGAGACTATTATGTAAACTTTAGTAAGTGTAGCTTTTCCATAAAACAACTAACAAGTATAATATATTTTCGATATAAATTCATGGTTCGTATTTCTAAATATTGAAAACTACGATGAATTTTATGCAGCAACTTCCGTTTTATTCCTATCGAGGTTTCCAATATTTCAACCGCATCCTGTTTTTATTTATTCAAAAACAACTCATCCCAAATGTCTAAATAAATTGGCAAAGCAAGTAGTCTAGAAATATGACTTAAATATTGTGGTGAAAGCTTTCCATTGAGGTTTAATAAAAAAATAACTTGATATAATAATAATTCTAGTCTACTATACATCAGATTATTTTGAAATTCGGTGAATTTCAATCTCCTAAAATTATGAGAATGTCTATCACATTATTTAATTCCAAAATACTTCGTTTCTTAGTCAGTTCTTGAACGCTAGAAAGCGACAAGTTTATGAATAATATATACGAGATTTGTTCAAGTATATGAAATTTTAATCTTTCTTGAAAATTGATTTTTTCAATCATGGAAACACTTCACGAAATCCATTTTCTGTATATCGTTCAGTATTCTCAAGATTTTCTTCAGTAGTCAAGTAAATACGTACTAAATATTAGTTACATAGAAATAGCGAAAATAACCAGAAGCTTCTGAATATGCGAAATCTAAATATCAATTAATCAGATTCCTTTATTTTTATAAGTATCTGTTACGCCGGATATCTAAAATCGCCGATCATTTAATACCTAACAATTTTCAAAATTATTTGACGTAACATGAAATTCTTGAATCAATGATTGAATATTGCTGAATATATCTCATCATTTGAATAAAATTATTATTAATTTTTTTCAGATGTGTCCTTTCAGTGGTATAACTCAGATCTTCCTAATTATTCTAACTATAATACTATTTCATACAGTAATAGTCAATACTCTTCAAATCAAGTTTCATAATGAAACCGTAAAAGTGCACATGGGGGACACTATAAGTGTTCCGTATACAATTCTTAGAGGTAACTATTTCGAAAGATCGCGTCTTAGTGAAATCTTTAAATTCTTTTTCATTTTCAGATCAAAATGATACAGATGAAAAATATTGGTTACAGCTGCAATCTTTAGATAATAACCTAGCAAATGTTCAAGAGAAAATATATTTAACCAATGACGAATTACCTCTGGAAGGGATTTTTAACTTAACTGGAATATTTTTAGGTAAATTGCCCCGTTCAAAATATAATGGAGTCAGTATATTTGCTTCATGATCAATTTAAATATTGAAAATGATAAATCGATAATGTTTCACCCAAACTCGAGTTAATGGAAGCAGCGAGCATAAAGTAACAATTATGTATTCATTATATTGCATCGCAGACAAGCATTCTAGAAACAAAATTGTAATTTAACTACAAAATGAATTTATTACTCGAAACTCACTTAATAGATAAGAGCGTTTGTGAAAACTAAGAACGAAAAATAATGTACTGCAAATGAACTCGGTTTTCGTTCATACACAGTTGTAGTAGTAAATGGAAATCACCTTCCACTTTTTCCAGTAGGGTTATATTCATTCGGGTGATTTTTTAGCGAACTGAGGTTTTCAGCTTCAAATTATATTGTAATAGCTCTAATCACCTAAAATATACTTAGCTTCATCTTAACTACAATACGGTTTGAATATTGTGAGCAGTAAATTCCAAGACTTTGCTAGTACAACATGCAAAGAAAGGTAAAAACAACCATTCCAAGGCTTGCGCTCTTATGATAAAATTTTGCAAATGTTCATACATATATACTGATTTTAGGCTGTATTACTCATAGGATTATCTTATTATTCGATTGCATTATCTGGAACTACAATGAAGCAATATTTTATGGGTGATTATTGTTATGTGACTCGCTTGTAATATGTAGATATGTAACCCATTGCTTGAAAAACTAGTCATCACCTTTTTAACAATTCACGATTCATTATCCTCTCTACGATTCGCATTTGAACTTCACTGCAGTACAAAACAGATCAAACTGAAACATTCTAAAATGAGATATACTTGTAATAGTTGGATGCAGAATATAATACAAAATTCAACTTTCGTTAGTTATGAAGGAAGTTTAATCCGCTACCCTACCAATAACATAAGTTGCCAGAATCAAAGTATTCACGATCACTTCCGGGAATTTAAACATTTTTAGGCGATGTAAATGAAGTTAATATTTTGTTACATTTGATTAATGATATTTGATTGCCAGGTTAATCAATTTGATGACTAGTCCTATATTTTGCTACTTGTTGCATTACACATTTTGAATATGAAAATCATTACCTACCTGGCAAAGAGTTAAAATGTGGCTACATTTATCAATGTTGAGCGTTTTTTAGAATTCACTACCTACAATATTGAAAATATAGTGTAGTTGCCCTGCTTAGCAGTACAAATGTTACAAAATTAATTTTCAAAATGGGTAATGACCACATAATGCCAAGTAAAAACTTCAACGCTTAGCATAGTGTAGATTGCATATGCGATTGAAGGCTTTTTATACAATTTATAGAATTCCAACTAGTTTATTCAAATTCCAAATTTGTAATTGAATAACGAGAACTAGCAATTCTTTCTTCAACATTTTATTTTTATAGGGCCCTCTCGTAAATTCGTTAAATTCTGGTCGATAAATCTATGTAATATCACTAATTTATTATTTACCATAGTTACAACTTAATATGCTCTTACATTTTTCAAGTCAAAATGATACCTTGAATCATTTCAGGCAAAACTACAGTTACTTGTAAATACGTGGAGAAGAATACACTTATATCTGGAAATTTGGATGTAATTATAGTAAGAGAAGAGCGACTTATAGATAAAATTTTCACTGTATCAGTCATTGCATTAGTCAGTATTATATATATAAATTTTGGATGCGTTCTCAACTGGGGTGAGCTTCGACAAAATCTGAAAAGGCCTATTGGTCCAGTCATTGGACTTTGTGGCCAATTCATCCTCATGCCTTTGGTGAGTTTACTACCAATATACAATTTACCAACAATTCATTCAAACTGATTTCTATAACATTCCAAGATATTGGTTTCAAAGTTCTCATTGCACTCTAATCCTAAGTTTACTTAGGAGAACTCAATTCAACTCAACGCTATTTCTTTATATATATATATATATATATATATATATATATATATATATATATATATATATATGGGTGATTCATCTGTGGCGCGGTGCTCTGTAGCTCGTACACTCTTGAAGATTTCATTTTTGTTCGAACGTATTTGGAACATCATTATAGCATTAGACACAACTCGATCCTTCTGAGGAAAGACCGTTGAACTCTCGACAACATTTGCGGATTAACTGACTGAAAGGCGTCGACTATTCAGAAAATCTAAATACATTTCACTATTGAGGTGCCCGTCGAAAAAGTGCGGCCCAATTATATATCCATCTACTATAGCGGCCCATACATTCAAGGACCAACGATGCTGGTGATTTATTTGTCTCATGAGGTGTGGATTTTCCGTGGCGTAATAATGAAAGTTGTGCCTGTTAACAAGCCCATTCTTGTGGAAAGTTGCCTCGTCCGAGAAAAGAACTCTGCTAAACATATTTGGATTTTCCACTACTTTGTCACTTGCCCAGTTGCAAAAATTGATTCGATTTTCATAGTCTTGATTGTTCAGTTCCTGGTGCAGCTGTACATGATATGCATAAAAATTTATTCACTTTCAAGATTCTCTGGATGGAAGTTTGACTTATATCTGTTAACTGAGAAATCTCTCTTTGGCTCTTATATGGCTCCTCTGTCACTGTTAACAAAACTGATTACCTGTTGTCTTCAGCTGTAGCAGTTTTTGGTTTTTCATGTTTCTTGTAAGCGATATTACCCGTTTCGATAAATCTAATTAAAAGTTCTTCAAAGCATCTTGCATCAGGATGCCTCTTATCAGGAAACCTTGGTGCATAAACTCTACTTGCCAACAAAGAATTTCTATCACACTCACCTAGAATAAAAATCATATCAATCATTTCTTCTTTGGAGAACTTCATGGCAGTCAATTGTGAAAATTGGGTTCAAACCTCACTTAAACAATGTTCAATAACGAAACACTGATAAGTTTACCATGTAGAATATGACATGTTCGGACACCTGACAGAAGGCACAAATGAAAAAATTTCAACACATACCTCGATTTACGTTTTAATCATCTTGATTTTATCATTCGTTAAAAGAATTATTTTGTTTAGGTTTCATTTTTTACTACTTTAATCATTACAGAAAAAAAAACTTCTGTGCGAATAATGATGCATGTTGATGAGTTTGATACGGTTTGTAGAATTTTCATCAAAATTTTACAAATCGAATATTTCGAAAATGGTCGAAGATAAAGATAAGATTACTTCTGCAAAAATATAGCACAATATTTTATGCGTTGACATGAATAATAAAATACAGGGTGTTCCATTTGAAAAAATCAAGATATGATATTTTTCAAATTACAATATTCAATAATTTTTTTGAGTCACTCCTGTATAAAATGGGGATAATCTATTTCAATTCATCAAAAAAGCTATCCTGGGGCAATAAGAAAACGAAAGAAAAAAGTATTCATCCTCTCTGGCCGAAGGAGCATGCGATGATGTGAGAGCCTATTTTCATGAATTTTTACGGAAAAAATATTGTGACGAATCTGAAAAAACCACCCAAGATTTTTTTATAGGAAATTGGGACACCCTGTTTACTGCAAAATAAATTGCAGAAGCAGATTCTTACTTTCTAAATACAATACCGTTCGAACAATAATGAAATCTTCAAGAATGTACGAGCTAAAGGGCTCCGCGCCACTGGTGAATCACCCAGTATATATATGAAAACAAAAAAATTCCTCACGGTTTTATTACTATGAAGCTAGACAAGTTGGGAACTTGAAAAACTTGTTTAATATAATTAATTTCTCTAATTTATTTTTGATATTTGAGTTTTAATTATGTTTTGCAGCTGAGTTATGCTCTAGGAAAGATTATATTTCCAGACAGTCCAGAAATGCAATTAGGGATGTTTTTCACTGGAGTATCGCCAGCAGGTGGAGCTTCAAACATATGGACTTTAGTTTTAGATGGAAACGTTGACCTTTCCATAACTATGACAACTATAAGTACAATAGCAGCTTTTGGAATGATGCCCCTATGGATATTTACCTTGGGTAAATTTATATTCGATGATGCCAAGTTAGCTGTGCCATATAGGCTTATCGCTCATTATGCTCTAGCATTGGTTATACCGTTGGCAATCGGCTATTTATTGACAAGATATTGTAAGAAAGTAGCTTCGTTCTTGGCCAGAATATTAAAGGGATTTTCATCGTTGCTGATACTGTTTATTATAGTGTTCGCTACTGTTACGAATCTATATTTATTCAAACTTTTCTCCTGGAAGGTGAGTATCTTAAATTACTCTATTATAATTTATTTCATCAATTTTTTATAAGTATGTATCCTTAAAATTTCAAAAGAATTGTAAGGAAAGTGATTACTATGGGACCATCCTCAACTAAAAGTTTCTTCCATCTCTGTTTCAGATTGTTTTAGCAGGAATGGGTCTACCCTACATAGGTTTTATACTAGCGTATATATTTTCGAAAGTACTCCGACAACCCAGTGCAGACACTCTTGCCATATCCATAGAAACTGGAATTCAAAATACAGGAATAGCGATATTCTTATTAAGAGTTTCTTTATCACAGCCAGCAGCTGACTTAACCACAGGTATATAAGAAATCATTTCACATTTGAGCTACAAGATAAAATGTTATAAGTACAATTCTCCTACACTTCTAAACGTTTTCTCTAACGTAAATAGTTCTTTGGGTTCTGTTTTTATTTTCACTAATCCCATTTTCGGTTCCAGTATGTCCTGTTGCTGTATCAGTGATGACCCCACTACCTCTCATGGCAATTTACATTTATAAGAAAATTCAAGCAAGGTATGTTTAAATCATCACTTCTATTACCACATATTTTAAATAGTAAATTCCCAGCAGGTTACGAAGCCCTCGAAAGGAGATAAATGGCAATGTGGCTACTGTGGATTGTACAGAAACAGAAAAATGCTTTACAATACTTTCGGAAGAAAGAACAAATTAATTGTACAAAGAGAAGAATTGATATTACAGTTATGGTATTATGTACGAACAACCTTTTGTTACTAGATTTGCTCATACGAATTGTCTCTCGAATATTTTCATAGAATTACACAGTTTATAATAAAATCTATTGAATTTTTTGAGTTATCTATTCAATGCAAGATTTAAACAAATTTTGACTGACTCATCTACAAGTCAGATAGTGGAAGGTTCGTGATTTGATATTCAATAGAAAATTTTCACTGCTGTTGTGATGTTGATAAAATTTTTTTATGAACTATTGTCAAGATTTTGATTATCGTCTTTTGTTAATGTAATTCAGTTTGAAATTTACAGTTCCAATCTGAACAAGATCGTTAAATTGTTAACTGACTAAGAAATGAGAACCTTTTCTCAACCTTAATGAACTTTTTATTGGGTATTTATATAATATTTGTGTATGTAAACATACATAAAATACATATAAAACGCTCATAGCATATGATAAAAGTTTATCACAAGTATATATTACTGAAAAATGTGTTGCACAGTGGCGGCTCGTGATGTATGAGTATTGGGGAACGCAAATGGAAACATGAGAGTAGAAAAAAAGTGTAGCAGTCTAGATGCCTTTTGGTTATCATACTATAATAAATCTTAGAACTTGTTAAAAGTATTTCTGGTCCTGAAGAGAATTAATATCCAGTCGCTATTTAAAACATTTAAAGAAGGAAATAAGTATCTACACTATTATAAACTACCTAATTTTCATTATAAAAAAAAGAATTACCACAAACCCCACAAAAATATAACACTGTTACTTCATCCTCTGGGTAATACACATTACGCAGTACCCTAGACAAAATCCACAATTTTATAGATTGAAGTTTGAAATAACGTTTAACAAAGAATTAGAAACGGAACGATTATTTGTATGTATCAAGAAAATACTTCAATTTGGAATTAGGTATGTTTCAAATCTATTCCTTCATTAATTTACTTGTATATACATCAAATTTCTACAAGAATCTTTATCTTTGCTCCTTTTTCCACATAATTGAGTTGAATCTTTTCTGCGTATGTTAGTATGTTTACACTTTATCTTTAATTTGAGACGTTTTCATTTTATAGCAACTATAGCACTCATCGGTTCTACACTAAAGCCCATACTTCAATTATCATTGCATTAATTAATTGAAAGTAAATGGAACTAATTGTTAACATTATGAACTCCTAGTCACTAAAATTTTGAGAGGACGGCATCCATGATCCCTTTCGCACAAGCCGCCACTAGTGTTACAATTTTCGACAAACAATAAGATCTATCTAGAGAAACCATCTAACTGTATCAAAAGTAATAAAGTTAAGCTCTCAAAAATTACATTCTCAAAAATTTGCTACTTATTACTAAAATAATAAATTAAGTATATAAGGCTCGTTTTTCCTACCTAAAAATTAAAGTTCTGAACTAGATTATTGGGTTTTTATATATTATTCATTTTAACGGTTCCATTCTCTCCATTCTCCTTCAGGATATTTTCCACGATTCTTGGAAAGCGAGAATTATAAATCGATTGAAGAGGAACATGAAGAAGTTCGATGATTTTTAACAACTCTGTCTCTGAAAGAAAAATTCAGGTAATAATTGAAGATCCCAAAGCTCAAGCTTTCAATTACACTTCTGCTGTTTCTCCACATTATAATAAGTTTACGGATAAAAACTATATCAAGGAGAATTATTGAGCAACCCGTCCTTCATGAGGAGCATTACCTACAGAAAAATGAACTCGCAGCAAGAAACTAGGGTGTCGTTTACTACTGTTATAGATCTCGTGGCCGATAATCTAATAGGACAGACCCGATAACTAGCTCCAGTGGATTTACGAGTTATAAAGTAGACCGCACTTTTTCCTTACCATTTTCTACATTAATTATACCATGCCTAATCAAGAAATCTAGGACCACAGGAATACTGGTAGTCTTGAAATCATTAGAGCAAATCCTGTCCAACACTTGCCCCACTGGTAACAACTCAAACTCTTCAACTTCGCCGTCTGTGTTAACTGGAGTAAAATCTAGTGGAAGTTCGATTTCAAAGACGAAAACTGTGTTAGGAAAGAGGCCTCTTTCTGATTCATAGAAGAACCTGAAATGTATTTTCTGATATCAGGAAATGTTACGTGTTACACAAGCAATGATAATTAAAGGCAACTAACTCGATTCACTTTTGCCTACTTTTTAGATATGATAAGATTTTGTTCACACTGAAAATTATTACAAAATAAAGCTACTTACGAAACAGAGCCAGCGCTCACCAAGTTTTTAGCTAAATCTTTAGAAACAGATGCTTCTTCTTCAGATTCTTTATATGCAGTCTCCAATATTCCACGGCCCACCGATAAACCTCCTCCAACCATATTATCCCAATACCCTGGGAAAAGCACAATATTTGATATCGAAATAGTTACAATTCCATATCATGGGTTATTTTTTGCATACAAAAAATTAATGAAAGTGCGAAACTTTATACAGAAATATTTCTCTAAAAAGTATTTTGAAAAAAACAAATACATCGAAGCAATTTTGAGAAGTTGACTACAAAAAATTTGTTATACCTATTTGATGCTGGCTTGTAAAATTCAAAATCTAAATATTCTGCACTTTGATTCAGCAACTTACCTGGCCAAGTCTGTTTATTCGCTGCCCTCTTCTGAAACCAAACACAAATACCCAAAGTAGGGTGTTTAACATATCCAGTGATGTCTACGCCATAGTTTAAAATTCCAAACATGCAGGTGGCGCAGCGGTCCATCTTGAAATAACTCTGAGAACTAAACTCACGTTTAACCTCATAATACTGAAATGGAAAATCAATAAGAGCTCTTTTACTTCAGACGGATAGCAGAAACATTTTCGAAAACTAATTCTAGTTTCAAATTCAATTGTTCAATCAATGTTCACAAAAGTGAAGTATTTTCCCTCCATCAGACCCTTTCTGAGTTTACTTCCTACCTGTTTTGAAGTATTCGAAATAGAAAAAAAATTATAGATAATTTTGCAGAGTTAAATATAATCGATAACGATAATGAAATAACCAACCCTTAATGTCAATGTTTACATTATTTGAAGTTTATTTTTATCCAACATCGATATGATTGAAATATTACTGTTATGGTTGTTCATATTCATTATAGATTAGGATATTCGATAAAGAAAAATACATAACACAAATATGTATTGCAGTGCCAACTAAATTTTTCAACAATATAAGCTCAATAAACGATGCTTTTACCACTACACCAAAACATAATTTTCGGAAAGATCTCATTCAAATATCTAGAAACAATTTATTATACAGTAAAATTTCCAGGTAATTCCAAACTATTTCCTATAAAAATAACATCTTATAAAACAAGAAAATATGAGAATGAGAATCTAAATCAACATTATCGTTCAGGAATCAGTAACATTGGAAACAAGTTTATTGTATTGTTGAAGTGAAATTGTTTGGATACTGTGTTTAGATTAACTGATTGTCTTCACATTAAACACTTAAGTTGGTTTTTTAGAGTATAGACTTCATGATTTAAAATCGATTCCAGAGTTAAATTTTAAGAAGATATCAAAGTATTCCTACAGAAAATAAGGTTTATTCTAAAACGAGTACAATAAACAAGTCAATATTCTCGTTGGCAACGTAAGGATATAAAAATATGTGGAACAGAGGATATCTGCTAAAAATAATCCTGAAAATTTTTCAATTCAAAGGCACTTCCATTACCAACAAGTAATCTACTTCAAACTTCAAAAACAAATCGAAAGCTACTACAGATGCTGATTGCAAGCAAGCTGGAATTTTATGTGTAGGAAATATTTTTAGGCATGCTACAAATTCTCGTTAACAAAAGCTAATATTTCACTCAATTCTGTTAGAGACTTCGGGAATGAAAGCTAGAAGTTAATTTTTTAATCAAGCACAGGAAAATTAGAAATATAATAATGTTCCACAAAGTTTTCTTAGCGTGACTACTAAGAATTTACAGCTTGAAGAAAATGCCTATTTTCTCTTTGAAATTAATGGCTTTGAACAAACTCTACACAAGGAAAATTTTTATTATTAGTACTGAAAAATAGAAGGAGGGACAACAATATTTCAGATCTATATAAATTTGCTAATGAAATGATTTTTTGATGTTGTTTTGATATTCCAATTAATCATTAAATGTTTGTATTGTTGAAACTAACAAAAATAATTAAGGATAAACGAGAAGAATCATTGAATATATCATTTTATTCAAACCAAAAAGACAACAGCTTAAATACAAAAGCAAAAAACATGTCACACAATATAAATTACTCAATAATGGTCAAAATTATGATTTAAATATTCAAAAATATTTAATTTCTGAAAAAATAAAATGTACAAAACATTTCACAATAGTTACAATATATAACACAAAACGAAATTTACATTCTTCAATATTCTGATGAAGGACGAATTTCCAAGGAGGACCATTAAGTAGTGATTTGAATCCTTAATATTATCTTTACATTCTCATTAAAGCTAAAAGTAGTTTTTCAAAACTTAAAATCATTATGGAATTCTATTTCGTATTATTCCATAGTTATCAATTTATTAACAGCTTTAATACTTTTTGGACTGAAAATTGAATTACTATAAAAAATGCAGATATCAGGACAATGTCAACACAACACTAGATCACATTTCAATCCCAACATCGAAATATAAATATGGTCAATGCAACCAACTACTACTAACGGCGTTCAGTTGTAGATTTTAAATGATCAACATTACCACTAACAACCAAAAAAGTGAATGAAATGAAAAAATCAATTCCAGGATGGGCATGAGTTTCTTTGTATTCTTTTGAATTTGTGCTATCTCTCTAAACTTAGGAAACTAGAAATAATGATTATACAGTTTAGCATAGTGCAATAGAATCAGTGCGGACATAGCGAATTGTAATTGAGGCAAATGTATTTTAGTATATTTGAAGTTATTTAAAACATATATCTTTTGATTTGATGCAAATATTCTTCATCTAGTTCGTTTCTCCATATCAGATGAGAATGAAATAATCTACAAGATAATTGTGCTCAGATTGATTGAAATGTAAAAAAATGAAGGAATTCAAATAATTCGAAAATATGTCAATATTTCGTTGATCACATAAAAATATAATATTACTGATGCTCCAAGTAAATTTTGTATCTTCATTAGGCAATACATTAAGTTATATATATATTAAATTTTGCAATCCACCTCGAGAAGTTATAAATATACTTAACTCTACGTTATCTCAATTCATAAATAAAAATGAAACGTTTAAGTATATAATTCTGCATTGAACAAATTATTTGTACTCATTCTTTGTTGAAAACAAAAATATCATCATCTCTTGTACTTAAAACCCATTTATGTTAATCAACCATAAAAAATTACACTATATAGTTTCATTAGTATATAATACCCAAAATAAGTTTAATATTGCATAAATCAGTGTAGTTGCATGTTTAACAATAAAAATAGATAAAATAACATTGTAAGTGCAGTTTTTTTACCGGGAGTAATGAAAATCAGATTTTAGGTTAAGATCCAAATTCTTAATATTTAAATTGAGATATAAAGAGTACAACAATTGTAATGATATTCCTTCATTCATAAATGAATGATACAGAAAATAAAATATTATTTTAGTGAAATATATGTAGGATTTTGCCAACTGTAATGTAGAGAGTATATCATATCAAGAAGGTCAAGCTTTCTTTGGTAATGAGTGACATGACAAAGTTACTAAGCACTCAACTATGATGCAAGACAAATCACATCTGACATGATATTTATTTTGATTTTTTTGTATCGATATCTATTCACCAAAAATAGTTGGTAAAAAGCTCTGATGGCATTAGAGATTATTAAGTATACAATACATTATTAAAGATAAGGGCTATAATGAACGTATTTTTGTATTATCAATTCGTCGAATAATTTAAGGTTGCCAAGTTGTGAATAACTCCAAAGAAGAACCAATAGAAACTTCTATTTCGATATATTAAAATAGATTACCAAGTTGCACCAATAAACATTTCTTTAAAGACGATACGTGTGCATTACGCAATATTATATTTAATATTGCATTAATAATCTAAAGAACGGGAAGAAAATAATGTATAGAATCGATACTTATACTAGAGCAATTTGGATTATTATTGCACCAATTCACTAGTAAAGAAAATATTCCGGTATGTAGCAGTAATATTGGAAGAGGAAGAGATTCACTAAGGTAGACATATGTCCGATATACTCAATTGTATAAATATTAACAGAAGTTCACTTGCAAAGCTATAAAAATTCGAGTTGTTTGAAGAACGGGAAAGAGAAATTTCATTAATTTAGAATTGAAATATACCAGTGAGAATTATAACGTGAAACACAGGACAATGGATCACAAGGCTGCTGCTATTTTTAAGATGAAAAAAATGCATTAGTACTTTGAATTATAAAAGAGCGGATTTTATTGAAATAATGTTTCATGGCACTAAACTTTTTTCTGAGAAAGCAGTTTCGGAAAAAATTTCTTTTTATTTCTGTGAAATTCCATTGAATCACGTAAATAATTAAAATGAAGAGGATCTAACTATTTTTTCAATATGAAATGTTTTGAATTTTATTCCTAGAAGAATTCATAGCCAAGTTCCTAAATTTTAAAGCTGACTTTTGCGTAGTTCATCAATCTTTCTCGGCACAGTTCAGTCGAAATCGGTTAAAATAACATTAACATCAAATATTTGGGAGCAAAGAGCAAAAGTTGGATGGCTTTTTTACCGCAATTCATTGAAAATGAAACGAGCCTTAATTTTATTCATCCGTAAGAATCAATTTTAAGGGGGCAATCATGACGAGACTTCGTTTACAAAACATTTATGCAATACTAAGGGTATAGTAAATCAAAATTACATGATATTTAAAATAAATACATATGTCCATTTTATTAGGTGTATCAAAATTTTGAATTGTGATAGACATTTTACTGTTTCATAATTAATATCGAATTTGAAAGAATATTTCCACTTTTTAATAATATGACTGGTTCCTCAATAACGTCAAAACCAATTTTCACTATTTCTCAAGGGTACATTCTGTGGTAAAGACGATTATCGGTTTTACTATGAATGCAACTGCTCTTACGACCTTAGGAGAGATTAATTTAATATAAACTGAATAAATATATAAATTTGATGTTAAAGTAGTCAAAATCAATCAGCATCACGTTATTTGTACTTGAAAATTCGAATATCAATGAAAAAATTTTTCATATTCGAGTATATGAGAGCATCAGTAATAATTCACAGAATTCCAAAAATGGAGTTAATATAAGTTCCTTAAATTCTCATTAATACAATAAATAGGATTTTCACTTTGAGAAATCATTCACCAATAGTAATTTCAACGGAAAGACACTTTCACAGTTCACACTACTACAAGTTATAAAGTTTGTTGCTTTAAAATAGTTAACTGACCTTTTATAGTATGGAAAGTCGGCCTGTTGTCTGGGTTCAAATCCCAGGCCTGCCTCATCATTTCGTAGACTTCCGGAGGGCATCCTTCTGGTGCTTCCATTTTGTATCCCTTCTCGACATGTTTCACCACGTCCACGAGGGGTATTCTTGGATACGGAACACGACCGAATGAATAGATCTCCCACAACAATATGCCGAAACTCCACATGTCAGACTTATTAGAGAATTTATTATACTTGAGTGCCTCCGGCGCCGTCCATTTGATAGGAAGTTTTGCGGATTCAGAAGCTGCATAAAAATCTACTCTGGCCAAACCAAAATCAGACACTTTAGCCATACCGTTCTCCGCGATAAGCACATTTCTTGCTGCTAGATCTCTGTGTACGACGTGCATCTTCTCCAGATATTCCATACCAGCGCTGGTGTCCGTTGCGAAATTTATCTGGTCCCGTTTGGTAACATGCAATCGTCCTCTGGATCGTAAATAATCTACCAGGTTTCCTTTGCTCATGAATTCTGTGACTAAATATAGCAAATCTTTCTTTCGAACTATGCCTAATAAATTAACCAAATGTTCATGGTGTAAAGACGTCATCAAAATAGCTTCAGCTTCGCTGGAATCTTTCAATACTTTCACAGCAACCTTACTTTTCTTCCACTTCCCCAACATTACTTCCCCAAATTCGCCTCGTCCTATCGACTCGCATATTTCCAATTCTTGTTCGGGAATTATACACAAATCGTCAACATAAAGCGGTTTGACAAGTTGAGTACATAATCCATCAGCATCTATTTTGTAGTGCTGTATCAACTTCTCTAAATTGTCGAAAAATTCTTCATCGTCTATCGTGTGTTTTCCATCATGAGTTTTTATTCGATAATGTTCTACCTTGTTTTGAAAACAAACACAAAGTGTGTAATCCCCAGGAAAATTAGTAGATTCCCTTATGAGAAATAAGCCATCCGTTCTGGGATGCAAAACCCTCTCAGCTTCCTCTCGAGATATCTTACCGTGGAACCAAGGCATTGAACTATACTTCGGATTTAATCTTAAGGGAGTTATGAGGCAGTTAGTGTTGACATCACGTTTTTCGTGCAAATCTTCGCTTTTGAATTCCGTGCTGATATTCATATTGTTCTCGGTTCTTAACAGTAAATTAGTGTCATGCATAAGATTATTATCCATCTGATTGGTCTTTATCTCACCAGGAGGTATCCAGGGGGCGTCTTCACTACGGGTAAGAGGGGATGTATCGCTTTGTACATTTTTTTTTATTCCTCGGGCAGGAACCATAGGTGGGTTGCTTTCCGGGGTCGGTTCCCATTGCTGGCCACCCTCAGGTTGTCGGTACTGGTCAAAAATGTAGGGTTTGTACCTCTGTGTAAACGACGAGTTATGACTTGTCATATCTCACGCGTTCTTAAACACGTTTATCTGTAAATACGAATGAAAAAAAAATAGTATTGATCGTTGGGTTGGATTTTTGCAAAGATTAAATTAATTGAATCATTTTATTTACAAGTTGAATTTTCATTATTAGTCATTACATCTTGGTATGTTAGTATCGAAAGGAGAACCAAGAAAAAGTTAGAAGACACCCCCTGGAATAACATAAATACATACATTTCGTCAAGAGCTCAGAAACAACTATTCCAAGATAAAGATTCATCTGAGATGTTCTCTACAACTATCTTCAAGTTAAATTCAAGTTACATGGAAAACACTCGAGAATATTCTTCTACTTGTAACTATAGATTTGGAGTAGTTTTTTACTTTCTAATAGAGAACATATAATTTTAATTATGGAAATAAAAACTTGAAACGATATCATGAAAGTCGTTATCTCATCGATAAATTTATACGACATAGTCACCAGGTTGAGTAACGATTTGCAAATCAAATTAATGTTTGGCAGTCTCTTTACAATTCATAGTAAAATTTCTCTTTCGTTCATATTAATTAGCAATCACGAATGCATGTAGGTAGATACATAATTCATTTTTGGAAGCATTAAGTTCTCTATTAGTTATCTGCAGGCAGAATAGTCATTTCAATCAATAGGTGTTTAAAAATCTGCTCAAGGATCATTCAATAACTGATGCTACTTTCGATTTTAAACGATTTATTCAATCTTATCTGCAAATTTGAATGAATTCTTACTTTTTCGCTACTATAAACGTTTCAGGTAAACAAAATGTTCATTGCTCATACCACTATTCACAACAAATATGAACATCGAAATTAATTATTGTAGATAACTGAGTTGCAAAATATTCGATCGTAAGAACCATGAATATTCATTTTTGAGTATTAGTGCGAACATTTTTCCTAGCAATTAATTATTGTACACTTTGGACAGTGAAGATTATTTTAAAAAGGATATTACTAAAACCTAATACTGATCACAAATCAAAATTAACACTGATCATATATTAATGCTAGTCCACGTCCTTTCAGATGTTTACTTATGATATCTCAACAGTTTCGGCGGAAAATCTACTAATGCTACATAAAGATTTTTAATATACTTTTTGAATAAAAAGTGTATCAATAAATTGTCTTCAATATCAGAAATAGAATGCAACAAAATGTGGTGTAAATTAGATCATCGTAAACATATTCAAATTTTGTTGGACGGATACCGAAAGCCGAAATAATCCAAGCTCATAAAAACAATGTAAATTGTAGAATAATGTACACGAATTATATACCATGTGCACGTCTGTGCACATATACCATATTTCAATATACTAATATACAATGCCTGAATCTACCAGTGGCAGGATCAAACCAGAGCAAATGCTAAAATTCCTACGTCAAAGATCCATAACACGTTAAACACCAACGCGGTCAGTGCTGACCGACAGCGAACTTTCTGTTCAGAACAAGCAAAAATTACAATTCTATCCAAATTTATGCTATATGTTTTTAAAGAGACATTTATATCTTATGTCCAAATGTATGTTTTCAGTGACAAAAGCCAACTGTAGTCATTATTTATAGAGATACTAAACGTCGAGCATCACCGACCGACGCGGCCCTAGAAACAAAAAATCGACTTTCCGTTTGAGGAAGAGCTTGTAATCTCACCCACGCTTCTTACGCAATTGGCCTTATCCCAAGCTGATACTGAAAATATAGAAATCAATCTTCTCGATAAAACCACCTCAGTTCTGATAAAGAAATACCTGCTCTATTAGTGCAGTAGGTTAGAAGAACAATGTGACATTTAAACGAGCACTGGCGAAAAAACAAAACTAAAATAGTGTCTACTTTCTAAGTCTCTTGCCTAGATAAACCTTTTCTGCGTGGTGAATGTTTTGCCAACGTTCTGTATAATTTTAATGATGTTCAGTATTTTCTTCAAATTGCTAATTGACATTGTTGTTACCTACCTAGTTTGTGAGAAAATGATGAAAAGTTATCGATTGTACTTTTGATAATGTTTTCATATAATCTGTTAGGTTTAATTTTTATGAATAGATTTACTCCAATAAACTTTCTGGTAGTTATTGAAAATGAGTATTCTTTATAATTTTCGTAATACAAATTCGAGGGGTAACTTTTTTTTTCTGTTTTTTACGCTTTCAAAATTTCAAAGCATAATTTGGAGTTACGCCGGAGAATGAATATGTGTTTGGTAGCACTGTCCTACGGCCTATATGAACGGATCGAATACAATAGTGAAACTCGGTCGGATTTCTGTAAGTTGACCAGATTCTGACAATGAGAATCTCATTCTTACTGGAGAAATACCAAATCATATCTCAGAAGCAGTTTGGATTCAAGAAAGGTTGCGTTTAATGGTTTCATGGATGGTGTTTATGAAGGGTTGGATGCGGGTGTTCCTGCAATGTGCATTTTTATAGAGTCGATGAAGGCTTTCGAACGGTCCTCATCAACGTATTTTCGATACTAATATAAATATTGGTTATTGTGGAACAGACAAAGACATGAGAAATTATCTAAATAATAGAGCGGAGGTGGTAGTGGTAGACGATCAGCTCTAAAAGACTTGTTTTACATGTATACTAATGTAGATTTTATAGAATGAAGTAGTCTAATTCAAAGCAAAAGGTAGAAAGAGATCTGGATAATATACTAGAATATTTCGTGTCCAGGTGCTTACTTTCAATGCAAAAAAAACACTTCCATGAGTTTTGCAAGGTCTATTGTGGGTTTGCCGGATATTGATTCGATTCGAACATTACAAGTTAAAATGGCATATAAACTATACTTAGAGAATCGACTACAAATTACAAAAATATACTGAAAACCAATTGGAGGAGGTAACACTACACTGTCGGGTTTTGTGAGTTCATTGCAAACGAGCTATAAAGTCATGCTATTTCTCTTCAAGCATATTCAGGCCGCAGGTGGAGGAGTGTAACAATTCATGGTCAAGACAACTTAATGTTCTGAGCAGATTTAACATCATACCCTTACATAAGAGATACTCAAAATGGAGTAGATTATAAAAATATATCATTTATATATATGAGTCTATTTAAATAGAAATTTATAGGAGATCAAAAGCTGAAAATGAATTGGAATTACGACAAAGAATGTGACAAAAAATTCCATAAATAGATATTAGAACCATCCAAAACCTAATTGGTGATTTGCAGAAAATTGCGCTGTGTTGAGCATAGCCCTTCATTTTGTATAAGCTGTTATACATTGGTAAAATTATAAGATTTCAAAATTTATTTATTCATATTTTATAAAATAATTTGTCAATATTTCGGGATAAACGTTACTAGGATAAAAATAATTTAGAAAGTTCATGCATATCCAACAGCAGAAACTAACATGAACGGATTCTATTATTCCGCTAGGTCCTAATGGCGCTTTTTTTACGCTGAACTTGAATGTTTACTGGACGGGTTTTCACGAAAGTATCGCTAGTCAAGTACTTTGATTTTGTCAATGACACCCTCACAGATCATCAAAATTCTATTGCGGACACACAAACTTCAAATTTTGAATTTAGTTATCATTTAACCTGAAACGAAAAGAAGATTGGAAATCCCGTTTTTTGTGGTAAATTAAAGTCTTTACAAATCATATCTATTTATTATGATAATTATATCCAACGATGCTAGTTGAGTTGTTTATTGTCAATGTTTAGTGTTCACAGAAATACAGATGGAATAGTTACTTCTTGACGATGATCAAATATTATCTCAGCAGCTGTTCTGATCTATCCCGGAATGTCGGAAAGCTGTTTACGATTTTCGTTTTACATATTCAATTGCTATTTATTTGTTACCAACATTATATTTTCGCAGTTCGAAAGTTCTATAAATGATTTTATGCATGAATAACTTTGCATGCCAGGTGGGATGGAAAGTTCGTAGGCTTACATAGTAAAACACATTTTTTTGGCGAAATTCAAATTTGTTATTCAATATAGTCACCTTCTAGGGAGAAAAAGCGATTATAGCGATCAATAATTTTTTCGATGCCATTTTTATAAGATTTCTCTTCAACTTTAAAATAGGCTTCAGTTTCGGTCATTACATGTTCATTAGTCTTGAATTTTTTCCAGCGAGCATTCTTTTCATTTCTGAAAACAGAAATGTCGCTGGTGGCAAGATCTGTTGAATGAGGTGGATGGGGAAATAATTCGAAGCCTAATTCGAACAATTTTGGCATTGAATTAATTGATTTGTGACAAGGTGCATTGTCGCTGATTATCGTCTGGCACTTCTTAGGTAATCGATGAATATAATACCTTGCGCATCCCAGAAACTAGATGCCATAACCTTGTCAGCTGACTCCTGCGTTTTTGGACTTTTTGGGTGCAGTTCACCTCGTACAATCCACTCGGCTGACTGTCGATTGCTTTCTGGAGCATAGTAATGAATCCATGTTTCATCCATTGTGATGCATCGACGAAAAAACTCGGCTTCCTTAGGGTTAATTATCTTCAAACATTGCATCATCGGCTCGTTCTTATTTTCGATCAAGAGTCACCCATTCCGCACACAGCTTTCGCATATCCGAACATTCTTTCAAAACAAAACCAGCACGTTCCTTGGATATCTTCAGGGTCTCAGCTATTTCTTTCAATTTCATTTTTCGATTATTAAAAACAATTTCGTTTTGTACTTTTTTAATGGTTTCATCAGGACAGCCTCTTTGGGGCGTCCACGGCGTTCATCGTCTTGGATGCTCATATCAACTTTTTTAAACTTCCGAATGTTATTCAAGCCATGCTTTAGCTTCAACTGTATTTTTTTCATCAAACAGCAATGTTTAATCAACACACGAAATTCGCTTTTATCCATTTTTCCAACAATAACAGAAGTTGATTCACTTTCAATGCTATATCTCGCGAACCACAGTCGGACAGCTGAAAACTTTTTACTCGTGTCTAGTTAAGGTTAGTACTAACTGAAAATCATGTGTGTTTGACTCGTGTAACGCAATCTGTATATCAGCCTACGAACTTTTCAGCCCACCTAGTACTTATCTGGACTGTACTTGAACTGCAACTCAGTTTAGGTACGTTCTTTTATCTATAATGTGCATTACCTTACTAAAGCAAAACCTATCAAGAATACCACTCGAAAAATATGAATCATTCACCTTAAAAATGAAACCTAAAAAAAATGGGATCCCATCAAAAGCATAAAATTTCACTTTTCACTATCTTTGTCACAAATTGTTGTCTAATTTATCACCTAGCTACCAACGTCTCAGTAAAGGTTATTCATTTCTAAAATAAGGTGCACAAAATAATCTACTATTTTAAATGTCAGTGTCTTAAGTGCACTGTTTAGCATTACTTAGCAAGAAAAATTCTTTAATTGTTATTATTATGTTGTCGTAGCATCACTTTATTAATTTTCGAAATGAAAAGATGTACAATTTTGAAAGAGGCACCATAAAAGTTGAAATGTAACTAATTAGATAACTATTGCTGACAACGTTTTTAAATAGACGTTTGGATAGATATTTAACAAAATAATTCACTTGATTTTGGATGAGATTTCACAACATTTTGCGGCAGAAGGTCTGCGTTGCAAAACTTGCCTTGTTTTTCACATTCTATATTTTGATGGGATAAGATTTTCAAACAGTTGAATTGTTATAACTCTAGATGTCCACCCCACAATATAATAAATAGTAAGTACCTTTTCGAAAAACTAGTTTATTTCATTTTATTGCATTCAATTTTGAACATTAAACTGTAACAAATGTCTAATTCATGGAGGATCTTATAATTAAAAGACCAACTTTGAATTTTCGTCACTGGTCTTTTGTCAAAATTATGTTATATGCTACTGTATCATACGAAAATTAATTGATTCTGTTGAAGATACTCAATATTCAAAGAACTCAGTATCACAGTATCAACTACCGTCACTGAGGTATGTTTACTGGATACGACTTTCAGTTCAAGAATAACGAATATAATATAAACTAATATCAAAACCTTTACAAAAAAAGCAAAAATAAAAATACTTACATTCCCGTCTATAATTCACTAAATACGATTCAGTGAGAAGCGCAATTGATTAAAATAAATATAAAACAGATCTACCAAGATGTAACGACTTAATGTTAAAACAGCCATTTCTACGAAATGATGATTACATCCAATGAATCTAATCTGAAAATATCAAAACAACCATCACCATTACTTAAACCATTAAAAAACGCATCGCTAATTTATAACGAATAATCATTTCGAAATTCTGAATCAGATATTATACAATTCAGGTCTACCGAATGTTTTGTCTTTGATATGACCGGAATATGTGAGAATATTGACTCACGAATCAGCTGGCACTTTTGCATTGTTTGGAGCGAAAATATAATGTACAATAATAGTAAGAATATGTCATGTTCGAAAAAGAAATGATTTATGTGAAATTACTTCGTGCATTAAGTGACTTATTCCCGCAAGCCCAACCAAATGAAGAGTATACATTTGAAATAATGGAAGAAGCGTTTTCATTTTCGAATGCTTTAAATTCGTCAACACAAAATAATATCATGAATGAACGCAATCAATTTTGCGATGTTCGATGAATAGTTAAGGTGAGTTTTGGATATTTCCAGGTATACGATACTAACAACTCTATAACACTTGCAGTTTGAGATTCCATGTTGCAAATATTCAATTAAATCTTGCTTCGGCTGTGGTGGTAAACTAAGTGAGATTTATTACTAAATTATCATTATCATCTCCTTTATCATATTCGGAGAAAAATTGCTACGTCAAAATTTTACTGGATTGGTTCCTGTTGAAGTATTACGAAAGTGACAGCAGCATGTTCTACATTACAACTGCCACGGAGTTTTATTCGTACACAAATACATATTGAGGCGTTGGGAGGTTGGATGTCTAAAATACCCCAAATTGCTAGATTTGAATGATTTCGTCCACTTTTTAGTAAGGATAGCTACAAAATCGTTTCAGAGGTCCAGGATTCCACTTCTTACAAACCGCTTTTTATCACACCTTTCACATAAACAGGGTGCTTCAACGAAAACCGAACAGAGGCTATATCTACCAAGATATTCATTTCTGATCAAAACGCAAAAACAGATCAATTTTTGTTTCAAGGGGGACATGGGTCGAGTGATGACTCAAAAGAAAGGTGGTAGCTTGGTCTACGTCGCCTTGAACGAATTTCCATTTTTAATTGAAACTGTAAAAGATAATGGGTGAGCAACTGAAAGATAGGGAAGACTATTTCCCTGAGACTATTCAAGTTTCAGTGAAGTAAAATGCAACAGATCCATGCTAATCAATGGCAGTCATCATCATGTACATTCCTCATCTCGAATTTCAACCCCTAGAGCAGGGGTGACCGCTCTTGAAAATTTGGAAGAGGGTAGATGCGTCGAGTGATACCTCGAAAGAAAGGTATTATCTTTGTCTGCATCCCCGTGAACGAATTTTCATTTTTAATTGAAAACTGTAAAAGATACAGGGTGAGCAACTGAAAGATAGGGAAGACTATTTCCCTGAGACTATTCAAGTTTCAGTGAAGTAAAATGGAACAGATCCATGCTGATCAATGGCAGTCATCATTAAGTACCATCCTCATCTCGAATTTCAACCCCTAAAACAGGGGTGACCACCCTTAAAAATTTGGAAGAGGGTAGATGGGTCGAGTGATACCTCGAAAGAAAGGTATTATCTTTGTCTGCATCCCCATGAACGAATTTTCATTTTTGATTGAAAACTGTAGAAGATACAGAGTGAGCTACTGAAAATTAGAGAAGACTATCTATCGCCCTGAGCTATTCAAGTATCAATGCAAAAAAAACAGATTCATTCCAGATCAAAGGCTGTCAGCCTCAATCAAAAAATGAAAATTCGTTCACGGGGATGCAGACAAAGAAGATACCTTTCTTTCGAGGTATCACTCGACCCATCTACCTTCTTCCAAATTTTCAAGGGTGGTCACCCCTGCTCTAGGTGTTGAAATTCGAGATGAGGAATGTACATGATGATGACTGCCATTGATTAGCATGGATCTGTTCCATTTTAATTCACTGAAACTGAATAGTCTCAAGGAAATAGTCTTCCCTATCTTTCAGTTGCTCACCCTGTATCTTTTACAGTTTTCAATTAAAAATAGAAATTCGTTCACGGGGATGTAGACAAAGATACCACCTTTCTTTTGAGTCATCACTCGACCCATCTTCCCTATTCAAAATGTTCAAGGATTGCAACCCCCGCTTAGGGGTTGATATTTCAGGCAAGTTTTGTACCCCAAAAGATGTCTCCCTTGAAACAAAAATTGACCTGTTTTTGCGTTTTGATCAGAAATGAATATCTTGGTAGATATAGCCTCTGTTTAGTTTTCGTTGAAGCACCCTGTATATGTGAATGAGATATCGGTAGGTATTGCATTGGGAGAATTTCGAAAAAGTGTTGAAATTGTTTTGTTTTTTAATATTTTTCCAAACAGTAAAAATTTCAAAATTAACCTTAATCTGAATTTTGACAAAAATTCAGATTTTCAAAAATATACCAGGTGTCCACGTGATGGAACATTAAAAGTATATGGAGAAAGGAACGACCGATTGGAGAATTTTTTTGTTGTCTTGAATGTTATTCGAACTAAGTTCCAAAAATATTTTCAATGCTGTGGCACTTCCGATTACACCGGAAGTTGACACCATCTTTGTTATTACAAATAGCATAATATATGTTTTTATTTTTTGTTTCTCATATCATTGCGAACTTAAATCAACCGAAAGGAAGAAATGAATTTTCAAATCGGAATTTTGCGATTTTTGCTTGTCTCTTAGAAGGCATCATAAAAATACTAAAGATAATTCAATATCGATTAATTCTAGCTCATTGTAAGTAAAGAAGCTCATTCAGAAGAATTCAATGCATTTAGAGGCTTCCAGGTATACAGGGTGTTTCCAAAGCATGTGGCAAATCGTAGTACCTTCGAAGGTACAAAAGTCCGTTTTTTTCAAATTAGAGTACCTATTTTTGCACACACCATTTAAATCGTAATATTAATAGGTATCGATCTGTTATAGATTTCCCTTTACCTAAAATGCATCGTTTCCGAGTTATTCGCAATTTTATCACAAAAATTACGATTTTTCGCGCGAGACCCTGAAATTCGCAGATTATATGACTGGAAATCTTCCAAATAGTGCATTTCGATCTCTCAAACGAGACCGATCTCAAAATCATCATGAAAGTAATTCTTGGCAGAATTCCGAGAGAAAAATAGTAATTTTTGGGATAAAATCGCGAATAACTCGGTAACGATGCATTTTAGGTAAAGGGGAACCTATAGCAGATCGTTGCCTATTATTATTACGAGTTAAATGGTGTGTGCAAAAATAAGTAGTCTAATTTAAAAAAAACGGACTTTTGTACCTTTGAATGTACTACGATTTGCCACATGGTTTGGAAACACACTGTATACCGTGAAACTTCTAAATGCATTGAATTCTCCGAATAAGCCTCTTTACTTACAACTCTGATCTTTATTATTTTTATGATGCCTTCTAAGAGATAACCAAAAATCGCAAAATTTCGATTGAAAAATTCATATCTTCCTTTCGGTTGATTTCAGGTGACAATGATGAAAGAAAATTGTTCAGAATTTAATTTTCTCCAATAAAAAAAATAGAAACATGCATTATGCCATTTGGAATAACAAATATGATGTCAACTTCCGGCGTAACCGGAAGTGCCACAGCATTGAAAATATTTTCGAAACTTAGTTCGAGTAACATTGAAGACAACAATAAAAAAATTGCTCTAATCCATCAATAGCAATTTAAGACTCTTGTGCAATGAAACCTATCCCAGAAAAATATTTATAATCGAATCAATTTGCATAGGTCCTGAATCACAATGATTAAGAGTTGTAGATTGGATTCCTGGATCTGACCAACCTTTATATGCCTAACTGGAAAAAAACTAAACCAACTAAATTCAATCAGTTGTCGTAACGTTTCTCAAAGCGATCTCAAATGAAAGTATTATCGATGCATATTATGTAAAAATAAATATAAAAGTTGATAAAGAATGATGATACGAAACCGGAAATATTAAGTGATTAATAAGTACATCATATAATTTTCCATTGGAGTCGCCGTTAATAGGATTTAAATGTCAACGAAGCCACATGGTTTCAGCTTTCTCTCGAACACAAATTGTTGATTTCGCATTAAGCATTGAAGGATTCTATTGTCCACACTACAATTCGCTATATTTATACTTATGCTTGGCCGAATTCGAAAAGGAAGAAGCTAGTTGAATAAATAATGTAATAAATGTCATTACCCTGATTCAATGAAGATGAGAGTAAAGTAGTACCATTTTGATTTCATAGATCGAAAGAGACATCTATACAGTGTGTTCCAACGAAAATTTGACCCCCCCTATAACTCCGAAATGAGTAACATTAGCGAAAAACACCAAGACACGTCGATTTTTGTTTCGAGGGGGAGCATTTTTCGAAATAATTCGAAACTTGTCAGATCAACCCCCTACCCCCAGCAACCCTAATTTCGAAATTCATCATAGGGAATAAGGGTCGAGTGGCACCTTACTGTAAAGGTCTGTCAATTCTCCATTCTGATTTGTCATTTTTAGAATTTTAAATTAACATACAGGGTGTCCCAACCGAGGGTAAAGTTGAATTCCTGCAAATCCCAAATACTAAATGAAATCGATTTATTTTGGCATAATGCAAGCGCAAGTTTATGCTCGGTCTAGAAAACGACCTACACTTGTGAATTTGGAGTTGGTGCAATCAACCCCCTATTTCCAGCATCCCCAACTCAAAAATCATTCGATCGATAATAGGTCAAGTGGCACCTCGTTGGAAAGGTACTGCAATTTTCTCTTCGAATTTGGTATTTTCGAAATTCAGAATCATCATACAGGGTGTCCCGAAGCAGGAACATTGAAAATCCAAATAACTTTTTGAAACTGGTTCATTTCGGTATACGAGAACATGTTTGATCCGAGAATAGGACTTTCTTGCGTGAATATGGAATTTTTGCAATCAATCTCTTCCATTCAGCATCCCCAACTCAAAAAATCATACAAGTGATTATAGGTTGAGTGGCAAAGTTCCAGAAAGATTTTTCTATTTTCTGAATCACTGAGTCATTGGTTTCAGTTTGGCAATCGAGGTTTTCTGGCGTGAGGATCAGGATGAGGGGATGATGGAGAAACTGATTGGATGCTCATCTAAACAGGAAAACGAGATTTATTGAACTTGTATTCAATTGAAAACAAAAACCAACTTGATTATTACAACAATTGTTCAAAATGACCTCCGCTCACCTCCATACAGTTATACAGACGATTTTCGAACTCTCTTCTCACATTAGCGAAAACTTCAGGAGTCAAAAGTCGGCATTCTGTGATAATCCTCATCCGCAGCTCCTCCAGGTTTTCTGGTCTTGTGGCATAAACTTTAGATTTTAGATGGCCCCACAAAAAAATCTAGGGATTTAAATCTGGTGACCTGGCTGGCCACTCAACAGGTCCTCTTCTACCAATCCACCTTCCTGGGAAATTTTCGTCTAAATATTGGCGCACCCGAGCATCATAATGCGGAGGAGCACCGTCTTGTTGAAAACGCATTTCGTCCTCAGAAAGAGTTGGATCGTTCTGTAAAATTTCTGTCAATCTAGGATGTATGTGTTCCTCTAACAACTGTAGGTAGCCATTTCCATTCAGATTACCCTCAATAAAGAAAGGCCCAACTAGATGATTGCCAAAATTCCTGCCCAAACGTTCAACTTCTGAGGCCTTTGCGTGTGGGCCTCTCTAAACCAATGAGGATTCTGTGTGTCCCAATATCGACAATTATGTCTATTCACTTCACCACTGAGCATAAAGGTGCTTTCATCAGAAAAACAGATGTTATTCAGAAAATTTGGATTAGCGTTTAGGTTTTCACTTAGATTTTCACAAAACTGTAAACGACGATCTGGATCATCTTCGTTTATTTCATGCACTAATTTTACCTTGTAGGGTGAAATTTGTGATGTTTCACGATTCTATGGACAGTTGTAGCTGATACACCAGTCAGACGAGATAGTTTTCTGATCGAAGTAGTATTCTCCATTTGTAGATGACCCACTACTGCCACTTCCGTTGCCTCATTTCTGACAGGACATGCCACTTCATGTTTTTGTTTGCCACCGAACCCGTAGCTAGGAATTTGTCAACCAAATATTTAACGTACTGGTGACTGACTCCCTTTCTCTTTCAGGATGGTTCCTATCGAATATCCTTGCCGTTTCTTTGGCACAACTGTTATTTCGAAAATAAGTCGATACAATTTCGACCCTTTCCTCAGTGGAATAAACCATTTTCAGATTAATTTCAACTGACGAACAACAATAATGAGGAACTGATCTGAATAATAATAATATTTCATTGCAAAATGAGAAATAACAGATGACTGCACGCCAGATGGAAATGAAAAAATGTGAACATTTTCAATGCAGAAATCAGCTTTATTTCTTCGTAATTGATGCTCAATACATCGTACCCCAATACTTTTAACAGTTTCGAATTAATTTTAGTTGATAATTTCAAATGACGATATTGAATTTTTCGAAAGCAACATCCTGTATGGAGAGCCGAACTGAATGAAATGCTTTAATCATTCTGGAATTCAAAAACCTTTCTGAAGATATGCCACTTGAATTATTTGTATGATTTTCAAGTTGGGGATGCTGAATGGAAGGGGTTGATTGCAATATAACTTAAAACAGTCTAAAATTTCTGCCACTATATTTTTCGTGGATTTTTAAGAATCTATACAACTTTTGTTTGCTGTACAAATAATTCCATAAAAATGTATCAGTTTGCGATATTAAAATTTATATTTTGATTTAATCCATTCATTTCAAAGAAATATAAATCATACTAACTACGCTACTCCAAGAAATTATCGCACCTCTCACATTTTGCCGAATTATTGAAAGCATTCATTTTTTCCTGCTTTTCTTGCATAACATGTTTTTAGGACAGAAGCAGCAGGAGAAAATAATTTGTCTACTAAAGAATATAATTTAAAAAAAAAAGAAAATGGATTCTGGGGAATGATCTCATAAAACCAGGTTGACAATGAACTCAGAAAATAAACAAAAAACTGCAAAGTCATATAACTGTCTGCAGTGTACTAATCTAATTTTTTCCTCAAGTAAACCTAACACACCGACACTGATCTGCTAAGCAAAATAAAGAGTGAAAACAAAACTCAAACAGAAAAACTCAGATTCAACAAAAAATATATTAATTTTTCAGCTCTATGATGTCATGAACTTTATCCCTACCATAATCTTCTTCAGCTCAAATTCAAACTTCCACATGTCAGTAACATTTCTTATTGACAATGCCAAAGCATTAAACAGTCTTCGAACAATCGAAGAAATGACATTCCAAGATTTAAATACTGAGAATTTCCATTGATTCATACTCATTATGGTAGAACTTACAAAGGCCTGATCTGTTGAAATCCGAAGTTCAACCAGATGACCTCGAAGAGTTGCAAGATCTGCTGCAGGTGCATGCATGGCTCGTTGTCTGCTCTTCATATCTCATTAAGCTCAATTGAGTTCAGATCAGGATTCCACGAAGGTCACCTCATAACAACGATTCATCAAGGTAATTTCTCATCACTACGACACTACGCGGTACCACATTATCTTGCACGAAAATAAAAATCTAAACCGATTAGAGAGACGAAAGGTACTAAATATAAGCCTAAAATCTCGTCCACATACTGGTGACTTCTAAGAAAGAAGTGATTGAACTAATAAAGGCCAGTACATATATTCAAAGATATGCCTTCCCAAACCATCAGAGAGCCACCGCCGAAATAATCCATTTCTGCAATGTTCCATTGGACAAATCGTTCGTTTACATGTCTAAAACTCTTGTGCGTCGATCGTCACGGAATAAACAAAATCTGGACTCAACACTCCATAAAATGCGTTCCCACTGTACTCATTCCAATGGACGTGTTCTTGAACACCACATAACTCTGAAGAATGATTTTCGAAAAACAATGTATGAGTGATTAATAATCTGTTTTGCGTAACTCAAACCATATTGCAGAATCCTATCATACTTAAGGGGACAAAAAAAACATAAAAGCTTCTGCTTCCCTGATGAAAGTAGTGGAATTCAATATTGTTACGATAATTTCTTGGAGCAGTGTATTTGGATGTAAATATTTCGGATAACGTTCTAAATCTTCTAATCAGATTCGAATTCATTCATACAAAGAACTACATTCATTGTACAAAAAAAATTAGGTCTATTAGGAATTATGAGTATATTATCGTCAAGTACTTCCTCCATACCAAGCATCTAGACTCTGGAATGCTGACCATACGGCTAATTTATGATGGGCGCACAAACTTCAACATTGGCAAAAAGTTGGAGTTTAGTACTTTTCTGGCACAAATCAAGATTTGTTTTGGGTAGTATTAATCGTAATCGGCGTATTCGTGTATTTGCGGAGAGAGAGGGATATCAACAACGGTTTAAGCAAAGAACGATTTTGAGGGTGGCTCATTTATGATTGATGCAGGTATATATTTAGAAGGATGCCCAAATTTTGCTTATTTGTACAGAAAGCGTGATCGGATAGATGTGCACTCAATACATTGTTCATAATTTTTACCAAATGTTTAAACCGCTATTGGTGAAAACTTCTTTACATAAACATATCTTGCTTTCATCGCACCCAGATGTTTTGAGAAAGATCACGGAATTGATCATAATCCGCTTCACTTCCGTTCTCCAGATCTAAATTTCATCGCACATTATCTGGAATTTGATAAATACGAAATACGCAAATGAGAAGGAACTTTTACTTTCTTCAAAAAGATATTTCAATACCCTCAACTTTTTGTGCACTATGAAGCTAAAATTTACCAGAAAAATTATTTAATCATTTGTAAATAAATTATCAAAATAGTCCATGAGAGTCCAGTTCTTAATTCTATCTAAAAAGATCATTATTGGAAAGTGCCACACAATGATTTTCATTTTTAAGTTGGATTATTGTATATTTACTTATTTTTATATGAAGAAAGCTCGATTGCAAATACAAACATCTTCAAAGATGCTTACTCAAATACAAATCAATGATACATTCAATAAATCTGCATTTATAAACACACGAGTTCATGCCTGAAGGCCAAAACGCAATTGAATGTGAAACAATTCGAACACCTTGGATACACATTCTATGCAATAATTGTTATAATCATTTCATAATTACACTAACTGATTAAATTGAAATTACTGCGAAATTAGTTAATTCGAATTCTTCAGTTTCTAGTTTTAACATCCTCAAAAATGATATATTAATAATCATTTTCGGAAAAAACATATTTGACTTACTATGACTGTCAGTTATTGGATAATATTCTAAGAAGCAAATCTCATATTCAAGTGTAATCAGTAAAGTACAAAACACAAACAGAAAGGGTTTTTGCAAAACATTTTCAAAGAGATGAAAAGTACAACTGTGATGAACAGTTATGCTGACGATATAATGAAACGATGCAGAGACAACAATGAGTTTAATATCATCATAAACTTCCCTATACAGTCCACTTTTTGTTTAATATTTTTTATTTAACGTAAATTTGGCCCAAGTCCGTCCCTCCTTGATCTTATAAGCCAGGACTTGACATTCAGACATTATTCCAACATCTTAGTCATCATTATAACCACCAATCTCCTGCTAAACTTGAGCCGCATGAGTAGAAAGCAGGATTCCTGCCACATGCAGTTGTTGAATGGAATTATTAACAGAAGCAATTATTGATTCTATCTCAAAAAATTCGCATTGAATGTTGTAAGAGACTATTTGGATAGGTTTCAACAAACCTCCACATAACATGGAGAAGATAAACGGATGCCATTATACTAGAGGTTAGCAGTTTTGGTATGATTCGTCCAAATGATACGAATCTTGGTTAGGAGCCAGTTGATACGAAGTTTTATTTCCGTACGGTATGGTATCAGTATTACTGTACCACGTATCGACGTAGTAGTCAGCGGATACGATTGATAAGAAGCACGACACGAAAACAATGAATTGAACGAGAATTGTTTTGCACCTTCTCAGATTCGTGGTTTCGTTTCGTCGTTTGTTAGAACCGGTACGACTGATACGAAATACAAAATGAATAGGAATTTGAAACGATAAGAACCAATACGATACGGAGTTCGAAATGATCGAGAATTAGAAGCGATATGATAATTACGAAGTACGAAATTAATGAAATGATCGAGAATTAAAAGCGATATGATAATTACGAAGTACGAAATTAATGAAATAATCGAGAATTAGAACCGAAATGATAATTACGAAGTACGAAATTAATAAAATGAATGAGAATTGTTTCGCATCCTAGATTCGTCGTTTCGTTCAGTTGATTGATAAAACCAATAGGATTGATACAAAGTATGAAATGAATGAAATGAACGAGAATTATTTCACATATTTAATAAGTCGTTTGTTAGTTAATTTGGTCAAATCAAATTATGGAGAGCGAATGAATACGCAATTCGAGATGAGTATTGTGTTTGTAGATATGCATCCAGGCAGGATTATTTATTAAATTCCTTCAACTTAAAATATTGAGAAGTTAAAAGCAGACAGTCAAAAAGGGTACTTCTATATTATCTATGGTGGTGGAATAAAAATTGCATGTTATTTTCGATGATTACAATAATTGAGTAAATTATATAATTCCGCTACAATACAAATTGTAATGAACGAATATTTATGATGGTACGATTTGTACCATACGAACTTTTAAAGATTGTTTTCCTCATCTCTACGAAGACATGACAAATACATCTCAATATTCAAAACAATTTACAAGTTGGATTTTTCTCATACCATACTTTTGACAAACACTATATATGGACGCTATGAGAAATCAACTGAAAAATTTAATTCCTACAATAGTATTCAAATGGTAATATAAATTTTGAGTAATTGTTCTTACTGTATACTATCAAAGTTTTTATTTAAACCTACAGATTCAATATTCAATAGAAAAATTAAATTTGATATACATAAGAAACTGAAAGCAAATTGATTCAAATATAATATGAAATTCAACCCATGAGAGACCTCAATACGAATATATGTAGTCAAATTAAGGAAACAAACAGAGTGATAAAACTTCAAGGAAATGAAATATAGATAACCTTGAGCAATAGCATATAATTTCGTCAATTAAGTATTTCAAAATTATAAAAACGTTGTGGATAGTATTCAATTGAATTAATGTAATTGAAAAAGTTGACCAGAAAGAATGAAGATTTTTATCCTAACCTAAAATCTCTGAATCAGATAGGATTACTTCAATTTTTGTAACTGATTATGAATGTTTATATATGATTGCTTTTATAATTATCATAGATTCTCATTATCACGTATATAATATATTAATTTAACGGATATTGATGAAAGAAAATTGCAAATTTCTAAAGTAATCTTTAAAATAATAAACTTCACTAAAATTTCTAGAGCTTCAACAAATATTGTGCTTATTATACATGAAAATTAAATTCTATGTTCTGCTAATTTTTCTTGAATCTTCTTAAAGTCCTATCCATTGTCATATAAAAGTCTATGAACTATGATGCAGTTTTATAACTACAAAACAAATTCCCATTACGCAAATCATTTATTAGATAAGCAGAAGTGTTTTAATAACATTTATAATATTTTAGGTAGTAAAAATAATAGACCCATTTAAATCTCTGAGAATAACAATATATCGCCTGTACTCAATAATTTCAGTTTGTACAATGTCTTTGGAGTTGTTGTAATGATTCTCTTATCTTGCTCCTCTCACCTAATACATCAGTATATCATAAATTTTAAACTTATCATTGTATCTGAAGAAGTAACAACGTAATGCCACGAGGGTGGTAGAATACATTTTCAGCATATGAAATTACTGAAAATTCTAGAGAAGGATGAGACATTCAACAGTTTTGAACACATTGAAATAAAAATTTACGAACATAAATCGAATGAAGAAACATGACATATCCTTCAGATCGCTAAAAACCTTACTTGCAAAGGCTCTGCCCTTGTCTAAAGAGTGTTCATCTAGAGACAAACCGTAAGATAAATAAAGAAAAAAACTCATGTTGAGTTATTTAGCAATAAAATTTTGGGGAATTGGTAATAAATTGTAATTATTAATTATCTGACAATTAATATCATGAATTTCAATGTGAAAATTTTATGTTGGATGAAGAAAGCGAACTAATTGTAACCATGTAAGTTGTTACTACATTTTGAGATTTTTTTCTTCCTTTTGAATTAAGTTGAAGATTTATTAATTAATATATGATTACAATTAATGCAATGTTGTGAGTAGTAAGTTCAGCAATTATACCAATCCAAAACTCTTGGAAAATGCAAAAAAAGTAAATGAGTATAAAAGTAATGACTAAAAAGGTTGTCAAATTAAATCTTTGAAATCAACCATTATTAATCATAACATTAATTAATTAAACTTAGGCTTTTGAATTCAGTTTTGTTTGAATTGATATATATATATATATATATATATATATATATATATATATATATATATATATATATATATATATATATATATATATATATATATAAGTAATGTGCCAATACCAACAACCACATTAAAAGTTCTGTGAGAAAGAAAGCATCTAATCTACAAATCTAAAACTTGTTAAATGGGGTTACCGCTACTGCAAATAGTTTCTTATCAATTCAGAGTCAATTAATGAAATTCAATCTAGGATCTTATAAGAAAGTATCACTAAATCATACTCAGTAAATTTAATTTTCAACATGGACCAGATAATAATTACTGAATTAAAATGGAAAAAACAAAACTGTTTGCAATATAGACATTACTAACCTCATTTACACAAGTAGAACAAATTAGCTATCTAGCTACACACTAAATTATCAAAAATCATACTTCATTTCTCCATCCTTTCAGAGTCACAAACTTCTTCTCAGCTCGCAGCTTTCTCAGAACTTCATCAACTTTATTAGTTCTCTCTTCATAATTTCTAAAAGCAGGATTCAATTCCACATAACCTGATGTTACATTGAACACCTATAGAATAACCTTCACTTAGCATATTCATTAATGAGCATCATTGAATGAAAAATACCTCTGGGAAATTTAGTAATTGTTGTAATACATCTGGACGAATTAAACCCACTTGAATTCCTTCGATAATAAAAGGTCTGCACTCTCCAGTTACTAATCCTAAAAACAAAAATATAAGCATTCTTATATTTGACAAGTTTTAGGGTGGGTGACTTTCAGATCAATATTGTCACAAACAATGCTTCCAAACATACATGCCAAAATGACATACACAATAGCTTCTGACAATAAGAGGATTTAAAAAGTGAATTTACGCACCTCTTAAGTAAAAACAATTAAATTTTTGTGCCAGTAATAACAAATTGGACATATTTGTTACTCCAGCCTAACGAGTCCGATGACACTGACACTGACATTTTTACATTGCGCCGTCGTCGAATTACCTATATAACGAAACTTGCGCAGAGTATTGGAAAAATTTGGTGCCTACTAATTTTTTATTCATCTCTTTTGTTCAGTCCTACAAATTAAATCCTCGAATTATTTCTACTTTAATTAAGTTTCTCGTAGACATATTTTGGCATGTTGCAATTCAAACGATATAAAACTATAGTAGATGCAATGTATCATACAAATATATGGGAACTACAAATGTTGAAAGATTCATTCGGAAATCACATCTACAGAAAAGATTATTATAATGCAGTATGTGATTATAAAACCTATCAGAAAAATGGATGTATATGTAAGTTTTTCGACAAAGGAAACTCAAAATTATAATAACATGTATGATACCTGGAAGTGTGAATCAATAAGACCGTGAAGATCGTTTTGAAAAAGCTATATGTCTATGACTGTTTATTTGGATGTATAGGCGTGAGTTTTGTTACTATTCTATGATCCTCTTGTTGACGTGTTAAGCACCAAATTTCAAAAAAAATATTAAGTATTTTACTTTCCCTACCGTCTCATTATAAATATGGGATCCTTCAAAAGAGATAAAAAGAAGAGGAAGATGGTATTTTCATGTCTACACATAATATTCCTTATCAGTCTTCAAATATTCAATATTTTAGGTGGTGGAAATCCTTTTCAGAATGTAGAAAAGACAACAGTATTACAAGAAGCAAGGGCTTTTAATGATACTACATTAAACCATCGAAAATGTACCCATATCCTCACAAAACTGCTATATCTACTGAATCAGGTGAGATAAGAATATAATCTTTTCAACTATATATAAGTAACTTATTTCTCAGGGTGAACAACTTGGTACCAAAGAAGCTACAGATGTTTTTTTTGCAATGACCAAACTATTTCAGTCGAAAGATGTGATTTTACGGCGTTTAGTATATTTGGGTATCAAAGAACTCAGTTCAATTGCTAATGATGTTATTATTGTAACTTCAAGTTTAACTAAAGACATGACAGGTAAAGAGGATCTTTATAGAGCTGCAGCGATACGAGCTTTATGTAGTATAACAGATGGAGCCATGCTGCAAGCAATTGAACGATACATGAAACAAGCTATTGTAGATAAGAACTCGGCTGTAAGTTCTGCAGCTCTTGTGAGTTCTTTACATTTGACGCAATTAGCTCCAGAAGTTGTGAAAAGATGGGTCAATGAAGCTCAAGAGGCTGTGAATAGTGACAAGTATGCATTTAGTAATCTTGTATGAAATTTGAGTATAAATATCATATCCTTTTTTCATTTTAGTATTATGGTACAATATCATGCACTTGGGCTATTATATCATATTCGAAAATCAGATCGCTTGGCAGTTACTAAGCTGGTTGCAAAATTAACACGAATGAGTTTAAAATCACCATATGCTGTTTGTATGTTGGTAAGATATTTGAATGATTTCAAAATCACAAAATAGAGTTGTACTTACCTGTTCACTTCATCATTTATATATACAAAAACCAATAAGAACTCTTCATATTTTGCTTATAGATTCGTATTACTGCTAAGCTCATTGAAGAAGAAGATTCAGGAAGTGAGTCTCCCCTATTTGAGTTCATAGAATCTTGCCTCAGGCACAAATCAGAAATGGTAGTGTATGAGGCTGCTCATGCTATTGTGAATTTAAAACGAACAACAAGTAGGGAACTTGCTCCTGCTATAACTGTTCTTCAAATAAATTGCGGATCACCCAAACCCACTGTGAGATTTGCTGCTGTGCGAACATTGAATCAGGTCGCAATATCGCACCCTGCAGCAGTTACAGCATGTAACATGGATTTGGAAAATTTAATAACAGATCCTAATAGGTCCATCGCTACTCTTGCTATCACTACATTGCTAAAAACAGGTAAGGTCTCTATAGAAATTTATACTTATTGCTTTTCATGTACATCACTTGGACCTGAATGACTTCGACCTGGGATTTTTTCTAATGTCTTCCTTCTAGATATTTGACAAGCTTAGAGTCCAGAATTTTTTGAATGCCTGGATTTGACACTCAAATAGGATATTGATATTTTCTGCTGTTTCATTCTCAATGTCACACCACTTGAATAGTCGGGTGTTCTGTTGCAGTATATTTTCATTCATTTATTTCTATTACACATGGCTCAATGAAACCTCGCAGATTACTATTCAATCAAACAAATGTACTACTTTTCATTTGAATTTAAAACATAAAAATGAGAAGGAATATAAATCCCAACTACCAAAACTGTTAGAGATATGCGGTGACTAAGGAATGAATACATACTAGAATTGTGTTTATAAGTTCTGAAATATGGGTGTAAATCAAATGACTTCCTGAAACATTAAAATCTGCTCTCTGAACTTCGAATAATGAAACCAACCATACAGTATGCTCTTGCGGAAGTACTGATATACGGTGACTATAGTTCAAACTCTTTTCTTCTTGCTTTTGCTTTATATTTCACAATTTGTAAACGACCACTCAAACAACATATAGTCCCAAACCTTATAATTTTTGCTAAAAGTGAATTTATATGAACTTTGTCAAATACTATTGATAGGTCCCAAACCTTATAATTTTTGCTAAAAGTGAATTTATATGAACTTTGACAAATACTATTGATAGGTCAGTTTATATAGTATCTTACATGATTAATGGTGTCACATGCTCTCGAGAAATCAAGCAGTACCAAAACAGTGAACATGGAATCATCTTGTAATCTTATAATACCGTCTATAACCTTGAGAATTGCCGTGGTACAAGAATGCCCACTCGGAAATCCAGACTGATTCCTCGGAAGTACGTCAAATTCGCTAAAATACTCACGTATCTGAGCTGCAAGAACCTTTTCCAACACCTTTGACAAAGTAGAAAAGACGCTAATTGGCCTGAGATTAAAAGTCCCGGGATGTACACACTTGGGTATCGACACCACATAGGAAACTCCACAATGAAGGAAAATCGTTCATCTCAATAGAATAATTAACAATGTGATGAACACACAATCTGATGCAGAGATTTCAATAGATCCGAGAGCACGCCAGACATTATCTTCAGTACACATTCTGAAAGAAAAGGATCTCACATTCTGCCTCTGTGTTTCAAGGTAGTAATTGATAAATTCTTCCTTAGGAGGATCCACAATGTTTGCACTTTCTATAAAATAACGGTTCATTCTATTCAAATCCGTTAGTACCGCAGGTATATCATAACTATTTTTTTACTTCGATAATATGTTTAACTTACCTAAATATCTCCACACATTTTGCGGATAAGCTAACATTCTATGTGTTGAGTCATCCCGCTTTGCTCTTCTAATCTCACAATTGACAAGGTTTCTTGCGTTCTTAAAGGTAATTCAATCCGCAGCTGTCCTTGAAATTTCATATTTTTTCAATTTTTTATCGCATTCCTTTAAAAGCAGTTTAAGGTTTTCTGTCATCCAGGGAGCGTTTTTTCGACAGATACGTGCCGTGACAATAGGTGCACGAATGTCCAAAGCATCAGTTAACAGCTTATTAAAAATTCTAACCTTCACATCAAGCAATCTAACATATAATATATCGTCAAACTTCATAGTCTGGAAATCTTCCACAAATCCTCAGAAACTCCTATATGAATGAAGAAAGGGTCTAAATCAACTCATGATCAGAAATGGCAGAGAAACAACCCGCCTATCCAAAATACTTAGGTCACGACTACAAATAATCAAATCCAGCAAACTTAGCTTAGTAGAGGAGATCCTTGTAGGCTGATCAACTATTTGCTTCAAATCAAAAGATGCAAAAAGATTACTCGTCATTTCAAATGCATTTGAATCAGTATCAAACATTGAAATCTCCCTCACAAATAATGTCACCGAATTATCATAAACTTCAGAACAGAAATTCATAAAGAAATAAAAATCTATTCACCATCGTTTATATTCTATATAAACGATCTATATTATTTCTTTTAGAATGTCTTCAGATTAAAAAACATGATAAGTTTTTATTAAACTATGTTCGTTTAGTAGATAGTTTTTAAGTGCAAGGAGATTGAGATCTATATAAATATTATTGTATAGGTGATTCAGTGAGTAATTAACATCATTGAACCATTGTAAAAGTCAAATCTTTGTTCCTGGTAAGGTAACCAAATTAGCTGATGACTCTGTATGTATACTAAATTGAGTTGCAGAGTGAAGAATATGGTCCCCATGTAACATAGCTGGCATAACCTCTGTGTTGACATTCTTTGTATAAACCAAGTTGAGAAAAAGTCCTCGATTTTGCAGCACATTATAAACTCGTGAATGATTCACAAAACATCGAATTTTTGAACCCGTCGGCAGGACTACTATCCTAAGGCAACGCGAATTTGTCACCCAGCCATCTTGCACATTGTAGTCTCCTCACAGATACATAGTTTGGATAATTCAAAGATATATTCTCTATTGCAATTCCATGAGATGAGAATTTGGAGAATTCGAAGGAAGATAGACCCCACCAACTATGAAAGCAAAACTGTCATTTGACAACAGAAGGAATAAATGTTTAACATCGTTAAAATAATGACTAATAGTTCAGGCTTTTGATGAAGAATGAACACGAACAAGTACTCATCACCCCTGGATTTGTGATTTGTTCTAGATTTCCTTATCACTCTAAATACATTGAAGTCAGAGGAGCAAATTTTAGTATTCAAAACAATTTCTTCATCAAGGTTTCTGTCATGTTGTAGCTTCAACACTGTGAAGAGAGAAAAATCATCAAGTCTACTTTTTTCCGCTCATATTTTGGTAGTACCCTGTAATTTCTGAATGGGGTGCAATCCTTTTTTGTTTTTAATAAAAAACAAGTACTGTGTTTTAAGGAATTTTACTTAATAATTGCGATTCGTAACGCGTTTCACTACACCGTAGCTTCTTCAGACGAATGATTATGCAGAAAAATATAAATGAGAATATAACTATAAATGTTCTTGAGTAATTAAAAGCTTATTGGTTGCTTCTTCTTAAGTGGTTATTTATGACAGGTATATCCAATAAAATTAAGGAATAGATTGCTCCCCGAAAAGATTCAATAGAGGTGAAGGGCTTAAATCGACTTGTTCATTGATGAGTCTACCTGAGTGTTTGTATTTATTTATTTCTAAAGTTTCCCAAAGATCTACCTTCCAATATTTATTATCTGTATGCAAAATTTCAAACTGTGGGTCGAAAGAATGATTATTTTCTAAGAGATGATTCGCGTAATTTGAATCTGATTTATTATTTGAAAAACTGCGTTTATGTTCCGATATTCTAATATTAAAATTTCTATGTGTTCTACCAATGTAGAAATTATCACAGTCATTGCAATTCAATCTATAAACACCTGATTTATTGTTTTTACCTGGTTTGGTTTTATTATTTTTATATATTTGCCTAAATTATTATTAGTTTGGAAAGCTATGTTGAAATTATTGCTACTTAAGAATGATTTCAGTTTCTCACTTGTAATGCCAACGTAGGTTAAGGTGTTGAATTTTTGTTTCAATTTATCGACAGGGTAAACTTCATTCAATGCGATTCTACTTTGTTTTTATTTAAAATATTATTTATTAGTTTGGGATTGTAACCATTATTTTTGGCTATTTGTTTAATCAAATTTAGTTCTTTGTTGAAATTTTCTGGTGATAGCGGGATGTTAATCAATCTATGAATAAAACTATTGAATGCTGACATTTTATGTTGATATGGATGACACGACGAGTTATGTATTATAATATCTGTATGTGACGGCTTATGGTAAATTGCGAAAACATGTTTTCCATTTTCATTCGAAATTGTTAGTCTAAGAAATTTATCGAATTATTGCTTTCTATTTCGGTTGTGAATGCAATTTTTGGATGTAATGAATTTATATGATTTTCGAAAATTTTCAACTGTCTATCTGTTCCTGTGAAGCAAATAATGATATCGTTTACATAGCGATACCAGTATAAACAATATTTATTGAGTGGATGATTATGAATTAATTTCTCTAAGTTATTCATGAAAATTTCTGCTAACAAAGGATTTAACGGATTGCCCATAATCTTTTTTGTTTTATTTTCCACTGTAGATACATATACGTTTTTATTGACAATTACTGGATAACCCCTAGAGAATTTTTTTGACGTTATTACTTTTGCCTGCTTGTTTTCGCTGCTCCACTTCAGCCTTAATCTTTTTGAAATGGGAACGTTGCAATTCAGTCTTGTCATTTTCTATTGATATTTGGTGCTGTAATTATTCGCAATCAGGGATAAATTTTCCTACATATTACCAATAAGTTTTTGGTTGCAGGATGCAATTTTCACAAGTTTTGAGTTGACACCCTTCTACTCTATATACTACGTAGGCAATATCCTCTGCTTTAATGTTAATAAATTCGATAATATGTATGAAATTCTCGCTTAACACTTGGTGAAACATAATGAATAAATGATTGGTTTATCAGTTGGCAAAGGTTTTACAAATATTATTAAAAATACTCGACATATGTTTCAGTTTGTTAGCCCATCATCAAGAGTAATACAATACTAAATTCAGAATGAGTGATTTCACTTATGTATAACGGCATTCACAACGGGAGGTAAGTTAAAGTCTAGTTGGTCTTTGCAAATTGGCTGATTTTTCCTGTGAGCGGACGTAATTCCAATAACCTCCAAGATGTCCATCCTTTTTCCTTTATTTCCTGGATGTATGAGTTCGATATTCTCGAAAACTATGAAATGATTTTTGTTGATGCAGTGGTCCGAAAAACACGTAGAATCTTTATTTTGGAGAATAGATCTTTTATGTTCTCTTCTCGATGCATCTTCCGGTTTGGCCTATATAGAATGTCTCACATTCACTGGAGTGTATTATATATACTCCGCTTTTATCCAATAATTTTGCTTTATCTTTATTATTAACTATAAATGAACCCAAATTCTATTTATTAGTTGCTGATGGTGTTAAAATTATTTCTGTGCATAGCATTTATCCGTTGCATACTGAGAAATCTAACACAAAATTTCCAATTAACTATATTCCTAATATTGGCAACAAGATATGCAACAGATTACACATAAATAATATTAACACCATCAGCACTAATAAAAAGAATTTGGGCCCATTGTTAGTTAATAAAAATTATTGGATAAAACGGAGTATATAAAATACACTGCAGTGAATGTGAGATATTCTATATAGGTCAAACCAGAAGATGCATCGAGAAGAGAGTTGAAGAACATAAAAGATCTATTCTCCAAAATGAAAATTCAAGGGTTTTTTCGGATCACTGCATCAACAAAAATCATTTCATAGATTTCGAAAATATCGAACTCATGCATCCAGGCAGTAAAGGAAAAAGGATGGACATCTTGGAGATTATTGAAATTACGTCCGCTCATAGGAAAAACCAGCCAATTTGCACGACCAACTAGACTTCAATTTACCTCCTGTTGTGAATGCCGCTATACATAAGTTTTGAATTTAGTATTGTATTACTCTTGATAATGGGCTAACAACCCGAAACATATGTCTAGTATTTTTAATAAATATTGTGAAACCTTTGCCAAGTGATAAACCAATCATTTATTAATAAATTCTATCATCCTTGCAATTTCTTTTTTGTCATACTCGCATCAAGATCAACATGAACAGATTCGTTGAGGTTTTAGATTATCATTTTTGGCACGGTAATCATTATATGTTACTTCTGCAATTACTTCCTCAGTAATGACTATTTCTTTCAAAGTTTGAGCTCCTCCCTAAGATCATGAAAATCTTGCAAGATATCAGGTAGTTATTCTTGAACTCTGAGGCTACGCTTAGGAATATATCAGCAGAGACTTGCAAATCAATTATAAGTTCTTTGATAGATTCTTCTCCATCATTGACTCATCATGCGCATTGAGAAACCAATTTTGACTTCACATCAATTCTAGAACTCGAATTTCAGTGGCAGAGACCTCGGTTTATGAAAAGTTGTAGTAAACATTGCATGTAACAATCAGATCATTGTTAACATACATTCTTGCATGTGCCAATTCAAAGATGACTATTGCATTTTATTTTGGAAAATAAACTACTAAATAACGAGTAAAAAGCCAAACAGATAGAGAAAATTTCAGAATTTTTTTCGGAATTTTCAAATTTTTATTTACTTAAGAACAGCCAATCATCAAACTGAAACGCATGTCTGCCACAATTCTCTTTTACATACTGTAAAAATGTCTTGTAAGATAAACAATCCTTCTTCTGAAAGCTCTAATTCTGACTACCAAACATTTATCAATCTCTGCGTTCACTTCCATAGGAAATGCTGCTAGCAAATTCTAATCTTACTCTTTGTGCATCTGACGCATTTCTGGCCAGTTCATCTGCTTTTCATTACCTGTATGGTACGAATAGCCCTGGACCCACACAATAGTCACTATTGTCCCGAGTTCACATTATATTCCTTGGCTACTTTGAAAGCCTTGGCTTGGCATTCTAGATTTATATTTTTCTAACAACATTAACCAATGTTACATAAAGAGTGATAGACAGTGTCTTGGTTTAAGCTTATGAATTTTTGGTAGTTGCCCTGCGAATTCCAGGACCTACTTTTATTTGTAGCCTTGTGTGAGCCACATTATGTCTCCATGTTAAATCAACAAGGCTTTCTCATTCCATCCTTTTGCAGGTATGACTGTCTGGACGGGACGCTTGAATTTTGGTACCATATAGTCAGATAGCATATGGCATAATCATAATGTTTGCCCTGTGGCTGTGGATGTCCATGCCCGTACTTCTCCGGTTCTAAAATAGTCTATGAACTAGCTGTCAGATCAACAGGGCATGATATGTAGACCAGGTGTCTTTAAGTGAATGACGAGTTGAAGGGGTTCGTCAAATTTATGAGTGGCTCTCATTCGATTTCCCCTTATCAGATCAGGACAAAGTTCTCTTATTTTATTTGATGTCCAGAATCGAATTGCTATACCTCCACATAGCTCCTTTCCACAGCCTCGATCAGTTCTTCATGACGGTCTTCTCCAGAATTATGTGTAGAGAGTGGAGGTCCAAGAAACATACCATGGTGGCCGTGGGTGTTGATCTTGAGGTTCCCGTCAGTGCTTTGTTTTGGACCTTGTACATTTTAATTCGTTTGGTCTTCTTGCCCAGTGCAGAGAAGTAGAATCACCGGCGTAAATAACTTGTCCAAAGGGTTTTCGCTCCCTTACTGCTTGTCTTTAGATGTCGCTGTCCAATTTAATTTAGTGTCTATTAGCTATGGCGAAAAGTGGTTCGTTTCTTCGTTGTTAAGTGTAAATTCGTGCTGTGAAGATATTCGACTATCTTCTCTTCCCTGATTTTGTTTTGGCTTACCAAGTGTTAACATCACACCCAATAACGAATGGCCAGTCTCGTATTTCATAGTTATTCACCAGTTAATGTAATTCTTCTGTTCAAGGAATTGTTTGGATGTCGTATAGGTAATACGCTGAGCGTACTACAAAGATGCTGTTGGTGCAACCATATCCAGCAATTCTGGCTGATACCAGGCCTCTGAAAGAGAAATTTGGTAATATACTTTTGTAATACTTGGAAATATGAACGCATGTTCTAGGAGCCGGATCGGTCGTGCAACAGAAAGATTCCCATTCCAAATCTTCAAATGTATCATTATTCTGTTTCTTGCAACGGTTCTTGTATTAGTGATATGAATGTATGCACTTTTGCCAGCCGCGAACTTAATATATATCCGTTGCGGCTATGGAGTAGTACAAGTTTCTTTGTGTGCATTTGATTGTCCCTTGTCATTCTTGGGAATGGCATAGACCTTTCCTTTTGGTCTTGGTTCGCCTACGCCTAGCACTGGAGACTAGGGTTAGAGCCCGAAAAATTCTCTTCGGCTATGAAACGCTGACATCCATAAGTTCCGAATTTATAGTACTTTTTTTCCAATACCCCTTCATCTGATCCAACACCTAGTGCAAAGCCCTCCCCCTTGTGAGCCAACGTTTTCATTCGGTATTAGGGTTTTTTCAGCACCTTGCAAGATGTTGTCCTAAGACCGGTATGAAGTTGATTCCCCTTCGAATTAATTATTCCCAAAGACGCTTCGACGATGTCCAGTAGACGGGCCTGCCTTTGGTTTTCACTCTGTGACTCTTTAAATCTCGGTTCTGTTGCTCGCTTTCGTGAGCTTATTGAGTAGTTCTAATTTCTCAGTTTCCTTTATTCGAAACGCCTCCGCCAACTTCAGGAATTTGACCCTGGCTCTCAGACAGTCCCTGTTTTAGTAGTCTTCACAGACAATCAACAGAGCACCTGATGCCCACAAATGTAGTGTTTTTTAATAATGGACATCTAATCGACTGGCCATTTTTATCTGTGGGTTTGGCCCGGTACCCTCAGAGAATCGTTTGCGATACTGCATTCCCAGTACCACGCAGCCCTTGGCAGCATATCTCACACCTTGTCTTGGATCCTGTCCTCGTTAGGTTATGTGATTCATTGTTTACTCATCTGAGGTGGAACTAACATCTTTTCACTGTGTTACCAATGTACACCACGAGGAGGAAGAGAAAGGGATTGAGATCAATATTCCTTGCCTTATATTTTTGTATCTTGGTTTGGTTTAGAAGTTATCTCAGTGAGAGGAGACAGTGTGTTAAAGTAGGGGAAAATGTAGGCACCAAAATAGAGGTTACATATGGCGTCCCTCAAGGAACTGTCTTGGGTCCCTTGTTGTTTATAATATACATAAACGCGCTATTTTCCCTCCCTACAAAGGGTGACTGAATCAGTTTTGCGGATGACGGTTGTATTTTATAGTAGGGAAACCTGGGATGGTCTGAAAGAAATGGCTGAGAAGGATTTTCAAATAATTGTTGATTTTCTCGATAGTCGCCTTCTGACGATCAACACTAAGAAAACCGAATTCGTGGCTTTTTCCAATCATACATCATGTCTTCCTTAATATCAATTCCTTACTGTTGGGGATGGCACTCACTCGTTCTCTATTGGATCAGCTCTTAGTATAAGGTACCTTGGCGTTTTTCTTGATAGTTGCCTGAGATGGGACGTGCACATTGTATGTATAACCAGAAGTTTGATACCGAAATTTAGGAAGCTATTATCATTCTGTTCCTTGAATATTTTGAAGAGGGTATATTATGCTTTCGTTCTGCCTCATTTGACATATGGCATTCTTTCTTGGGGAGGAGTTACACATTTTTATTTCAGAAGTTTGGAAGTTACCCAAAAGTGCCTGTTGAAAATAATATGGAAAAATGCTTATAATTCACCATTTGATGAACTCTACATGATATCGCAATTGTTCGATGCCAGACAGCTGTTTTTCAGGGCTCTGGCACTCTACTAGTAGCACACTCGAGTGGGGCGGTTTTAATAACCATGCGTATAACACAAGATGCAGGGGGAGGTTGGTATCAGTGCCTTTTGCATACAAAACGGTGGTTCAGCAATGTCATAGGTTCCTTGCTCCTAAAGTATTTAACTACCTGCCTCAAGATATAAAGAACTTCGGGTCGCTTAGAATATTTCGACAAAAACTTAGGTCGTGGTTACAGATGCAACCGAGATCCACAATAATGCAGGTAATCGACTTAAAGAACTTGTATGTTCATACATGGTATTCCTTTTATTTGTAGTTTTTTGTTTATGAAGATAAGATTCATCTTGAAGTTTTGATCATCTAATTTTAGAGAAAATATTAAATTTAGTGTTCTAAAACCTCACACACAAGAGCCTCCTGTTACTACTAGACAGCAGTATCTTCGAGGTGGCAAGGTTTATTCCACAGTTATTTGAAACGTATTTTCTTGTTGTGTATTTGTGATAGTATAGTTTTAAGCATCGTATTTGTTTCACTTTACGATGTTGTATCAGTTTCTTATGAATAAACATATTATAATTATTATTATTATTAGTCTTCATAGACATTACTGTTTTCCTGCATGCTTACCAGCTAATCTTGCTTTGGGAGATGTTCCCCTCTAGGTAAACATTGCAAGTAGGGGGTAGGTCAAGAATTACAGCAAAATGCTTGTATTTTCATTCTAGGGCATATTCCAAATTCTGAAGTACAGTATCATATGACGCGCTAGGACGATATGAATATTGCCTTTCCTTCTGTTTCCTCCTCTATATTTTTTTTCAGAACTTGAAATATGAAGTTTCTTACTCTAGTTATGACAAAAATTTTTTTTAGGGGCTGAATCTTCAGTTGAGAGGCTTATGAAACAAATAGCCACCTTTGTTTCTGAAATAAGTGACGAATTCAAAATAGTAGTTGTTCAAGCCATAAGGTCTCTTGCTTTAAAATTCCCTAGAAAACATAGCTCTTTGATGAACTTTCTCTCTGCAATGTTGAGAGATGAAGGTGGCCTAGAGTACAAGGCTTCCATTGCTGATACAATTATTACTATCATTGAGGACAATCCTGAAGCTAAAGAAACAGGATTAGCACATCTATGCGAATTTATTGAGGACTGCGAACATACTTCTCTAGCAGTAAGGATTTTACATTTGTTGGGAAAGGAAGGACCTAGGACTAAGCAACCCTCAAGGTAAACTAAAAACTCATTATAATATACAATGCAATGTAGCTATTTCTCATCTTCTTGTAATTACTTAATTACTGATATTCCTCAGATATATACGTTTCATCTACAATCGCGTCATTCTGGAAAATCCTACTGTAAGAGCAGCTGCAGTTTCAGCAATGGCTCAGTTTGGAGCAACTTGTCCTGATTTGCTAGAGAATATTCAGGTGCTACTTGCTCGTTGTCAGATGGATTCTGATGACGAGGTCAGGGACAGAGCAACATATTACAGTAATATTTTAGGACAACAGGATAAAAGTCTTTACAATAACTACATATTGGATACGCTTCAGGTAAAGGGAGAAGTAGTTATGCTATCATTATTTATTTAAGTTTGTACAAAAGCAATCTTCTTGCTGAATGATGTTAATAGTTTCTGACTATTCAAACAATCTTCTTTACTTTGATTTATTGGGATTTTGTTAACTCAATTTAGGAAAACATATTTATTAAAGTGGAAATATTTTTGATTTAGTCATTTCTGATGAAACTTTTTTTGTTCATTTCCTTATAGTTCTTATATTCTTTCAAGGTTTCGGTTCCATCCTTAGAGAGATGTCTAAAAGAATATATTCTAGGCACCACTGAAGAACCTTTTGACATGAAAACAGTTCCAATTGCGTCTGTCCCATCATTAGAAGATAAAGAAACGAAGCAAAAATCTGAGGGCATGCTTCACAGCGCCGGACCCATTAAACCAGCACCAATATCTCGTGAAGAAAACTATGCGGAAAAATTATCAGCTATCCCTGGAATTCAAAGTATTGGTCCACTGTTCAAAAGTTCCGATATGGTTGAACTAACAGAGTCCGAAACTGAATACTATGTTCGATGTATTAAGCATTGCTACAAGCATCATATGGTCTTACAGTTTGATTGTTTGAATACATTAAGTGATCAACTTTTAGAGAATGTTAAAGTCCACTTAGATCCAAGTGAGGGCTATGCAATTATGGGTGAAATTTCCTGTCCCAAACTTCCCTACAATGAAACTGGAACATGTTATGTCATTCTTAAATTTCCGGAGAATGACCTGCCAAATACAATTGGCACTTTTGGAGCAGTTTTGAAATTTATTGTAAAAGATTGTGATCCTACCACAGGGTTACCCGATACAGATGAAGGTAAGAATTTATTGAGATCCTTTCCTTCCAAACTGTTTGAAAAATAAATCTTTTGATATTTAATATTTGCAAGCAACTTTATTGCTTTCTATATTTACAATTATTAAATTATACATATAAAGTCAATTTACTCATGTAATACACATATGTAAGAACCATGGCGTGAGAGAATCTTTCCTTCACTTATTTTTTGTAATTATGGGGATCACATAGTAATTATATCAGCAATATTTATTTCATCGAAGGAAATTATTATTCAAGGAACAATATTCAACCTTCCGTACAATGTTAAATATCCTCCCTTGAAGGAGCTAGTCTTCCGATCTACTCTCCATAATCACCGTTAACCGGGGCCACAGAGCAGTGGTACAGCACGGTCAGATGTCACGAATAGGAACAATGGACTGCAGTTTCGGTCTTGTTTGACCTCGTCAGCATTGTCTACCCATTCGTAAAACCAGGCTTTGCCGTTAACTACTCATCTCAATTCGTTGAAGAGAACGTAAGCATGTGAATGTCACTGCGCCCTCCAACGAACCGAAACAGAGGCTACCTCACCATCGCCCCGCGAAACGGTGAAAACAAAGAGTAGATAAAACAGAAAAACGTTAAGTGGTCACACTAGTTCGATAACATACCGCCATGCGACACTCACGTATCAGACAGAAGCGGCCGTCGAAGGACCGACGCTCCTCATTCCTATGTGGTTTACAACCAGGCATAATTATTATTCAAGTAACAATATTCAACCTTCCGTAGAATGTTAAATATCCTCCCTTGAAGGAGCTAGTCTTCCGATCTACTCTTCATAATCACCGTCAACCGGGGCCACAGAGCAGTGGTACAGCACGGTTAGATGTCACCAATAAGAACAATGCCACTGCTCTGTGGCCCCGGTTGACGGTGATTATGAAGGCTATCTCCTTCAAGGGAGGATATTTAACATTCTACGGAAGGTTGAATATTGTTCCTTGAATAATAATTTTCTTCGATGTGTCTACACATTGCGAAATTTCGCATATAGTAACTTTTTGTTTTGTTCAGACTCATATTTCTGTCAGTATCATTTCATTTGACATGCTTTTAGATAATATTTGTTTTACCATTGAATCACTGTTGTAAAATACTTTGAAATGTCCTCTAATACAGCCAAATCCAAATACTGAAAGAGCACAAAAAAAACTTACTTTTTGACATAAAGCATCTCAAAATTTTTCAGAATATTATCTTTAAACACTGGCAACTAATCAGTTAAATATGTATAAAATGTTTAGATAGTCATTATGGTTTCTGGTTCTTCTGAATGACATAAAAATAATACCAGAGAGGTGTAATCATATGAAAATCTCATTAAATTGTACCGATACATGAACATATTCATGGATATTGAGTACGAATTAACCACGAATAAACGAGGTTTTGTTCCACACTTACAAGTGGATAAAGTAAGCATGTTGCAAGTCAGTTTTTGTTTTGTTGAAGTTGAAGATCAACGTCGATCTCATCAAGTCAGTCGGCGAAACCATTTTCGCGCACTTCGAAGAGAATCTCTCACGATCTAACAATCCATCGTCGCGAGCATGCATGGAGGTCGAACATTGTTCATCTCTGCACTATTATTGTCATTAGGGACATTAGATTGCCGGTGAAGTGCATTTGCATGAAACATTTTTCTTCGCACAGAAATCGCACGTTAAACGAAAATATGAATACACAAAATATCCCATTACACCCCTTCAGCCTTCATGTTTTGTGATTTTTCTAATGAATAAGAAAAAAAAACTTGTACGCATCTTTATTCAAGCATAGTAGAGGTCGGTTCAGACGAAGCGCACCCACTTGCGCATAAAACCTCGGCACTCACTAGCGCATCAAACTCATCCTCGCTCCACTGTTTACTCGACGCGCATTTCCTCACCTGGGAGAGTGAGCCGCAGGACCGGCGAATCAGTAATCAGTCTCGTTCGGGAGTTCAACATGGCTACACCTTCAGTTGCTCGTTTAAATGACGCGAGGGAACACGGTGAGTTTCGTTTGAAGCGCGACTGAAAACCGACTGGCGTCGGCCTACCCGGAATTTCCTCTGGGTGAGGGAACTCACAAAGGTGGGGCCTGTCTACACGGTGAGACGTACCGTTAGCGAGGTAGATGCGCGAGTGGGTGTGCTTCGTCCTAAACCCAGCTCAAGAGTTTTGCTTCTTTTGTTGACAAAGGGGAAGGGGGCAACGTAATACTTGAATGGTTCCTTCTCAAAACCTGAAGTGAACGTTTTACAAGCAGAACTAGGTCTTCTAAATCTTTCTTTTGAACAGTTCAAATTCTTGAGATGAAACTACTACTATTAGAAGAATAAATAACGATTTCTGAAAATTTTCATTATTTTTCCAGGTTATGATGATGAATATATGTTGGAAGATCTCGAAATTACCCTAGGTGACCAAATACAGAAGGTTAACAAAGTGAGTTGGAACACAGCTTGGGATGAAGCTGATCAATCTTATATTGAAATGGAAGACACTTATTCTCTGAGCTCCATGAATACTCTAGATGAAGCAGTGAAAAGTATCATACAGTTTCTTGGTCTACAACCAGCAGAAAGAACTGATAAAGTACCCGAAGGAAAAAGTACTCACACTTTACTATTAGCAGGTAAAAAAGCTTTCCTATCGTTGTTCTCATGTTGAATTAGACGAAGTTCTGCCATGAGATATATTTGTGTCGATTTGTACAATTATTGAAGAATAGCATTTTATACTTTACTATATTTGACTACTAAAATTATTTTTCGTTTGCTTACAGGTGTCTATAGAGGTGGAATTGATATTTTAGTGAAAGCTAAATTGGCTCTAGCTGATGGTGTCAATATGCAACTGAAGGTCAAATCAACTCAAGAAGAAGTAGCAGACCTAATAATTTCTGCTGTAGGTTAACTTGATTTACCTTGTACTTGTAGGTTTAAGATGAATCCAGATAACATGTATATTCCATTATTGTTCTTTAAAGAAAATTATTCTATTGAAATTGATTTATTTTAATGATCCTCAAAATTTTTATTCTCTTTTTAATATAGAGTTTTACCTCTTTATATTCATTTGAACTTTGTTAGAAAAAATCTCATCACTGTTCAAAAACAATCTCATCACTTATCTGCTACTTATATGAAGTAGAAGCTAGAATGGCTTTCTACAGATTCCATCATCTTTCCCGTAATGAAGCGGGTAACTTCGACTTTGTGCCTGGCGCCTTACAGTCTGAAATCGAAGACAATGAAGTGCTGAGTATGAGGTCGGACATAGCATCACCTAAAACCAACATGGAGAGGCCATTCCAGATCATCATTCCCCATAGACTTGAATGGATCAGCTCCGAGGACCGTCTACTTGACGGTACCTGATGGTAGACGGATGGCTCAAAAACTGAAAAAGGTGTTGGAGCTGGTGTCTATGGTCGAGGTGCCGCCAAGGAACAGTCGATCTGTCTTGGTGCGACTGTCTTTCAAGCAGAAATATTTGCCATTGACCACTGTGCTAACCTTTTGCTTGCGCAGGGATTAACAGATAGGTCAATTTAAATCCTTACCGATAGCTAAGCTGCACTGAAAGCACTGGCATCCGATACCTGTACGTCACTTATGGTGCTGGAATGTTGCTCCACCCTTGCCAAATTAGAAGAGTGGAGCAGGCTTCGTCTAATATGGGTTCCTGGTCACTCGGGAAATGAGAAGGCGGACTCATTGGCCGCTCGAGGAACTAACCTGGAGTTCATAGGACCGGAGCCTAAGCTCGAAATTCCCCTGGAAACTGCAAGAATGGAAAACAACCGATGGCTGGACTTGAGGGTACTTGAGCATTGGATGAGCCTTCCAGGTCTCAGACACGCTCGGCGTGCCATCAGTGGACCTTACACTGCAAAAGCCAAGGCCTGGCTTAAACTCACCAAGTTGGAACTGAGAGTTTTAACTGCCATACTAACGGGGCACTGTCGCCTCAGGAAACACCTAAATAAATTAGGATTGATTGAGGATCCTTCATGTAGGCTATGTGAAAAAGATATAGACTCAATGGAACATGTTATGTGCGAGTGCCCAACTGGGGACAGGGTCAGGATGGAAGAACTTGAATCTTGCAAACTGAAGCTGACTGAGCTTATTAAGCTCTCACCCGCGAAACTCGTATCCTTTACGACAAGGATGGAGCTCGTGGATGAAATTAAGGACAGAGTGTGCCACAATAGACCACTTGGTTAGATTGCTGATTGTAATTCATCTTTCATTACAATGGTAGATAGGAACAACACAAAAAAGGTTTTCAAGTACAGATAGTTTCATAATACATGGTTTAAGTGCAATCAACGCTAAAGAAAGACATTAATTTTTCTCTGCTGAAGTAATATAGCAGTTCTGTTAATCGATCGTTCGGATAATGGGTAATTATTTAGTATAGTGTCGATTGTCAAAATTCACTGAAAAAGTGTTTAATTGCTAATTTTGGGTCCCAGAATCCAAATCTGAAATCGTTTTGCCCCGGAAGGCTATCGTTTAGGAAGAAAAAAAATCAAAATTTCCTTGAAAGTCCTCTTGTCTATATCATTCAAACTCTATAATTGCTTCATTGAAATGCCTTGTTACTATTACAATGGATAATATACACACACATGTACCATTAATTAGTAATTCTACGCTCAAATATACATTAATTTATTATTAAAATGCTTTTTGATTGGAATGTTTATTTTCTAAATAGTTAACCCGCCATATTGACAATGTTTTGTCACATGTTATACGACGTACTACTGTAAACGATGCAAGAAAAAGATAGAAGTACTCACTATCTCTCTTGTTCATAACAGAGACCGAAATTAAAATGGGAATCTTTCCAAACCTAACCTAATTTTACCTAAAACCTATCCTACTAACCTATTCAATTCAAAATTATAAATTTAAATTAGGTTTGAGGTTAACCGCCTAGGAAGCTGCACGCCTAGTGAGCAAGTATGTAGGAATATACTTAGCCGAGGTGCCTGGTTCGAATCCGGGTTCAAGTTATGGATGTTGTCCTTGAACAAAAATTGTGATACTGGCAAGAGTCGCCTAAAGAGAGCATAAACTTCCGAAGACCAGATAACTTGTAATTCTGGTGATGGCAGTTATCATTGCACGGTCTAGGAGAGTGGTTTGGAATCCACTAAGTTCCCGAGCACATCGTTAAAAGACGAACAAACAAACAGGTTTGAGGTTCGGTTAGGTTAGTTAGGTTTGGTTTGAAGATATTTCCATTTGAATATCCCTCTCTGTTATGACGGGAGATGGCGAGTACTTCACTATTGTCGGGATCATGTCACGTAGGTCTTGGATTGTATATGTGTGAAATTGTTGCCTAATATTGAGAATTGGGGGGCCATCATGTAAATATGGAAATAAGAAATTAATGTATATTTGAGTGTAGAATTACTAATTAATGGTATATTTGTGTATATATTATCCGTTGTGATAGTAACAAGGCATTTTAAGGAAGTAATTATAGAGTTTGAATGATATAGACAAAAGGACTTTCAAGGAAATTTTTTTTTTTCGCAAACGATAGGCTTCCGGGGCAAGTTTTTTCTTGTTAATCAAGATCAGTAGTAATCAAGTCTAGAAAAAAGGAATGTAAAGATGAAGGAATTAATTTGACAGTGAAAACGTAGTAAATTCAAATTTATTTTACTTAGTCTGTGATACTTTAATCAAAGAAACATCTTCGTTAACATAGAATGTTAGTTTCTTCTTCTCCTTCTTCTTTTGTTTGTTTATCAATAAACGTAGCATCTTTTGCCATTTACTCAGTCATGCATTCAATTCGTCCAGACCCTATTATCAGGGTGTCTTGAAATTTCCAATACCCGGATATTGTGATTTATAGGTTCATTATTTGGTCAAGATATAAAGGTTTCGGGGACTTTTTGGAAACGCTGAACTAAAACGAACACAAATGGGAATCAACATATGATTATTAGTACGTGACAAAGACAATTTATATATTTTATACTTAGTCAATGTAGAAGATTAACGGATAACCTTGTTGGAATTATTTTATATCTAAAATTACAATTTGATAGATGATGCAGAAATGAAGTGGATTATAGTTTTAATGATTCTTAAATCAGGAATGAAGATTATATCATATATAGAGAGAGAGAGAACTGTCATTTATTGTCATACACATACAACAAGAGCCATCGACCTTCGGTCCTTCAGCTCAGTAAATTAAATATCATTATTTAACAAAAAAAAAAAACTGTTTATGTAAAGTATGCTTAAGTTATCTATTACTTCCATATTCCTCCCTGAGTTTTTGGAGTAGTGATTTTGATGGATACTTCCTTGTTGGGTTGTTGTTGTTGGGATCCTCATGGTACAGCTTGATGACATCTGCCATACCTTCCAATCTGCCGTAGAATTTTGAATTTAATTTTTGAAATCTGTCTGAAATAGGTTGAATCATAGTTTTTCGTATAGTAATACATTGGGAGGATTGTGCAGTCTGTTGCGTGGATGTCTAATTCTTGATATGTTCCTCAGTGCTATTCTTTCTGCTTTTTGTATATTTTGGACTGCTGGGTTCCTGCAATTGATCAAAATTGGGTGGGCATACTCCAAGATTGGTCTGCATATGGTCTTGTAGATTTTGGCTGCATTCTCCACTGATAAGCCTTGGTTTCCAATAACTAGCTTCGAGAAGTGTTTTGCTCGGGGTGTTGTTTTCTTCTTCATTTGACTTGTATGCAGATTGAAATTCATTTTATTGTCTACATAGACTCCAAGGTATTTTATTGCCTGCTGTGGATTTTTTGCTCGTTACATATGGATATTGTTGGAGAGCTACTTGATATTCTATGATTGAAGATTATGAACTGAGATTTTGTTGATTCGGCTTCAATCTCCAAGTACGGAACCACACTTCTATCTTCCCCATTAGTTCTTGAAGTTGTTCTATACATTTCGTTAAGTTCTTCTCGTGCGATATCAAAAGAGTGTCATCCGCATACTGTAACACATATTGAATTTGGCTTTCAGGATTAAATATGTCCGCACAGTAGAGGTTGTATAGTAGCGGTGAAAGTGGTGAGCCCTGTGGTGTCCCTTGTTGTGGTACAAAATATATGATTTGCTGTTCTTAATTCTTACCCATAGTTGTCGGTTTTCCAAGAAGTCTCTTATAATATTTAGTAAATATCTGGGAGTTTTCATCGAGTTTAGTTTGAATAAAAGACCTTTGTGCCACACACTGTCAAAGGCTTTACTTATATCTAGACTAATTGCCGATGTTTTAAAATTCTTCAATGTGGCGTTTTGCGTGTTTGATATAAATATAGTCAGTGGATGTGTTGTAGACTTCTGATTTTAGAAGCCGAATTGAAAGATGGGAAGTTGATCTTGCAGATTTTCAATTAATTTCATCCTTATTATTTTTTCATAAATTTTCCCCAAAACTGGCAGGAGGGTTATCGGTCTGTAGTTTTTTGATTTTGAGTGGTCCATGTTCGCTATAGGTACTGTTATTATACATCCTTTCTTCCATATTTTTGGGAATATTTCTTGATTGAGGCAATATTCATAGATACTTATAAGGTGTTCATGTATTCTATCACTGAGTTTTTTAACTATTTTCCAAGGTATGTAATCGACACCTGGGGCACTGTTTTTGGAGCTGTTTACTATTTGAAAATAGGTCTCTCTGTCAATTTTTATTTTTCCTGATGGAATTTTCTTGGAAGTTGAGAAGAATTTTTCATACCACTGATTAACTCTCCTCTCGTGGGTTTTATCAAAGTTATCGTCATTGTCGTAATTGAAGGCATTTTCGTAGTGTTTTGCAAACACTTCTACTTTTTCTCCATCTTCCGAGTAAGATCTTCCATTCTCTATTAGGGTGGGAATTTTATTATAGTGTTTATATTTTGAAAGTTTTTTGGTTTCTTGATAGAATGATCTCCCTTTAGATTCATTTATTTTATTACAAGCCCTTATCCATGTGTGTTCTCTGTATTGGTGAATCATTTTTGGACGTTTTGTTGTACTCATTTATTTTCTGTTTTAAGTTAGGACTTATATTCCTGCAGTATTCTCTGTATATTTTCCTTTTGTTCTTGATCAGTTTTATTATATAAGGTGGTAGTTCATGAAGTTAATGTGTATGACTAATAGTGGGCGTATTGGCTTTGATAGTATTGGACAACTTTTCGTTAAATGATTCTATAAGTTCTTCATTGATTGCTTTATCTTTGTTTAGTTCGATGTATTCTTCCAATGCTTCATTCACCTTTTTATGTCGCACCTGTTGAAATTATAAGTGAAGCTCTCTTGTTCCTGCCGTATAGGTTTTTCTATATCTAATTCTATCATCATTGCCAAGTGATCTGACCCCAAGTCCGGGATGAGTTTAATTTCTGTCACATTATTTTTAAGTTGGAAGTGTGCAATATGATGTCTGATGTGCTATCTGGGTTGTTATCCATCAAGAATGTGGGCATGGTTGGTACCTGAATGAAGTTGCTGTTTTGGATGAAATTGTTTATTTGTCTTTTTTCACCTTGTTCACATTGAAATCTCCAATAATTATTGCATACTTGTACAGCAAGGCTTTTGTGAATATGGTTTCTTCTATTTTTGAATGTGGATGGATATATACAAGGAAAATATGTAGTTTCTCTTCTTTGAATGGTATAGTGAAGTGAAGGGTTTCATTTTACGATTATTTACTGATGGGGTTGGCTTTTCCCATCTTCAGGCTGGGGTGACATTTTACCAGGCTTCCTCCTCTAACTCTCTCGTCTTTCTCTCCAATGTGATTAAGTATATTCCAGTCTTGGTACTCGATTACTTGGTCTTCTCTGATTTTCGTCTCTACAAACATTGCGCATTTTATGTTGTTGTGTTCTATATAATGATTGATCAAGTGTTTCTTAGGAATATAGCTGTTTATATTGTTGTATAATAACCTAATTTTAGAGTTGAATTTGCCTGTTGATTTGGTTGTGGACTGGTTCTGTTGGAGAATCTGCTTCAGGGTCTTCTATGTCAAACATAAGTATGTATATTCTGTTCCCAGAAAATACTGCTGTTGTGCCTACATTGTATTCATTGATAAATCGTCGCTTCAGTTTTTGTAATAGTTCTTCTCTGTTTATATTCTTTGGTTTGTTTAATTTTCTGATATAAGTGTTTATTATAACGTCGTGTATAGTAACTGAGGAATGTATTCTCTTTTGTTTCTTGGAGGATTCTTCAATGTCTTTCGATTTCTTGTTGAGAGGCTTTATATTAACATTTGGGATTCCCTCTATTGGGTATTTTAAGGACCAAGCCTGATGGTTTTCGTCGCCGCATGATGAGCACTTGGGTGGTTCTTTCGATTTGCACATAGATGTTTTGTGTGGTCCTTGACATTTCGTACATAGCGGTGTATTACTGCATTTCTCTGTTGTGTGGTCAAATTTAAGGCAGATGTTGCATGGAATTGGAGTTGGTTCAGGCATTTGGATTAATGCCGATTTTGGAGAATAATCCGTTGTTCAGTAATTCTTCGAATGTTCTCACACATCCTGTAATCACACGTATGTAGCCTGTAGGGTTATGGAGTTGACATGATATTATTCTTCTGCAGTATCTGTGATCTAGGCCATTATCTTGTAGGAATTTACTGAGTTCTTCATCGGTAATATTTTTTTCCATACCTGAAATAACTACAGAGTATGTTTGCTTGGGTTCCACTTTCTCTTTCTGGAGATTTCTCTGTTTTGTTTCTTTATAAGAAAGTATTTTGTTATGATTTTGTAGGTCTTCAAGGATTTCTTTCAGTTTTTCTTTGTTGTTATTGGATTTGAGTAGATACCCTAATTTAGTTTTCAGTATAACATCGGTGTTTGTTGAATTTTTTGTATTCCATAGGTCGGCCATTTGGATTCTGTCTTTTACTTCCTCACTGTTCACCATAACATAATAAAGGTTGGCATATTCCGTGTTTTGAATTCCCTTCATCTTCAAAGAAAAATTAATATTTGTTGTTTTTATTTGGTTATTATTCTTACGTTGTTCATTCAAGTTAATGTTTTGATTAATTATTATGTTTGGCTTGTGTTTATTAATTGATTGGGATGTTGTTCTGGTTTCTTTAGTGTTTTGAGTTGTACTTTTATTGGATGGAAATCCTTTAAATGGGCCATATTCTTCTTTATCGCTACATGTGACTTTGTTTACTCTGGCTGTGTTTATGTTTTGAATTAATTGTGGGAGCACATGTATGACATCATTGGAATTCCCAGTTGTTTGATGATTATCTGGATGATAATCCTGATAAGCGACTTGTGTTGTTTCAGTGTTTCTTGCAGATGGAAATGCTTGTTTTTTAGGGTGTTGTTGAGTTGGCGAGTTGGGTTTTTTATCTCTTTTCCTTTTGTGTTGAACTATTCTCCATTCTCCATTATCATTAATTTCCATTTCGGAGTAATCACCATCACTTGAAGAATTCATGGCGGGTTTTATATTGATTTAGTGCGAAATAAAACACTTTGAAATAATTTTCCGATAAACGCTGTGATAGACGACCGATCGCGGCAGATGCTACACATTGAATTTATCATATATATTTATTGGATGATGAGATTTTAAGAGTTTCGAAATATCTTCTAAGAACTGTTTACAATTTTAGCTATTATTAGAACAGCCGAAGAAACTGTGGTTCAAATCTCCTATTGTTCCGCATTCACATAGTACTGAATCTCTTACTTATATTTCAAATAAGTGACTTGGGGTTAGCCAATGTAACGATCTTATTCTACTTATCGCAATTATGTAATTTCTTGTCAACTCGACAATATGAAACCATGGGGCCTGATGCAGAACGTCATTTTCCTTCATATAAAAGTACAGTCTCCCTTTTGTTTGACCTATTCGAGGCCATTTTTCTTTCCATTTGTCCCACAGATATTTTTTAAACTTTGGCCAAAATTCCTTGATATTACCTTTAACATTTGATTCTAATTTGAGGGACGACCCCTCTTTGGCTAGAGAGTCCGCCTGATCATTACCCGATATACTTGTATGACAGAATCTGACAATATTACACTATTTTTGAGATTATAATATGAGATGAGTTCGATTCCCTTTTGGATAGCCAACAACTCGGCAGATCAGATTGAAAAATAGTTAGGAATTTTCTCAGAGTAAATGATTTTTTCGAGGCTCTATATTCCAATACCTACTGATGAGTGACCTTTTTTGGAAGCATCGGTAAAAAACCTCACGTAATCTAGAAATTTCTCCACGCATTTCTCGCAGAAAAGAATAGAATTGTTTATAGAATATTTTCCAGGCCCATTAGGTGGTAACTGATAGGCTGATAATGAACTTTTACATATATTTCAAAGCATGATAGTTGTTCGCTTGAGTATATATTTGATGTGTCTATCAAGATTTGTATAACTTCAACCATAGCCGGGGGACTTTTATGTTTCCATAATTGACGCCAAAATAGTAGAGATCGAATTTTAATTAAAACTGGATTATCCTTGGTTCTATGTAGTTTGCTAACAAATCGGTAGGCTAGCCATGAAGTCTAAATTTCAGAGGTAGTTCGGAACTTTCCGCTGAAATCATATTTATAGGTGTAGACTTCATAAAACCCAAAGAAGTCCTATGAGCTACGTGTTGAACTCTGTCTAGACCAGGGGTTTCCAAACTAAGGCCCACGGGCAAAATCCGGCCCGCGACAGCTTAAGACTAGTATCATCAATCTGGCCCACGACAGCCAATGTTTTACTGCTGTTACTATTGCTGTGATAAGTTGAATGGAAGAAAATGAAAACACAGAATGATAATTACTCGGTCTTATTTACTTGCAAGGTAAAACTTTACGACAGAAATTATCACGCAGAAACCTAAGCTTAAGTATCTCAGCTTAAGCATATTCTAACAAATAATACGAAATCAATCACACTAATAAAAAAAAACACTAATGAGATTTATGTAATTGTGATTTTCCAGCGACAATTGTGTTGTGGATTAATTTTACTTGTACCAATTATTAGAAGAAATTTAAGATGCTCATCAGTTAATTTAGATCTGTAAACGTTCTTTGTATACTTCATCTTGGAAAACGTTTTCTCACACAAGTACGTAGTACCAAATACAGAAAACAAACCATGAGCAAAATTATGCAAATTATCAAATTGTAACCGGTGGAAGAATCTTGTAAAATTCCAATAAAGATTAATTTTGATATTTGTTCTTGAACATGTCATTGCACTGTAAATCAATAACTTTCATTTGGACTTCCGGATCCTGGGACTCAACGTCAGAATCAAAAGAATTTTGAAAAAGTCTAATTTCATTCGAGATCAGATCAAAGTCTGAGAAACGAGAATCGAAATTTATCTTTAAAGCACTGAAACTTTCGACTGCAAAATCGACGGGAGATTCAGTCTCTGTAGTGTGGCTAAATATTTCACATGTTTTGAAATGTGTGAAACATTTTTTACGTAATTGCGATTGAAATAGTATTATTTTCTGCCTGAACGTTTTGATATTGGTGTATAAATCAGGGAGATACTGATTTTCTCCCTGCAATCTCAAATTTAGTTCGCTCATATGATTTGTCAAATCAACATAGAATGCTAATTTCCACAGCCATTCACTGTTTCCTAAATCGGCACAAGGGCAATGCTTCCCATTCAAAAAAATTTCGATCTCTGCTCAAAGTTAAAAAAAAACGCTTAAGGACTTTTCCGCAACTAAGCCAGCGTATGGCCGTATGATACAGCAAGTCAATTTCTCTAATCACTTCAATAAACCCGCAGAATTGTCAGTGATTCAGTCCTGTGGATCTGATGAAGTTAACAACTGATATGACTGGTTTTAGAACTTCAGACAAATCCAAACATTTTCCGCACAAGGACTGTTGATGAATGATACAATGTAAGACTAATGGTTTTGAATCACCATCATTTTCTACAGCCTTTGACACAAGTGCGACCACTCCTTTATTTTTTCCACACATATTTTTGCCTCCATCGGTGGTGATAAATTTTAAGTTTTTCCATCGAAGGTTCTTTTTATTAATGGCATTTTCAACTCCCTTAAAAATATCTGCTCTAGTTGTCGTGCCATGAATACTATCAACATCAAGCAGTTCTTCATACACGTCATAGCTTTTATCTACTCCACGAATAAAAATCAACACCTGAGCAGTATGACACATCTGTTGACTCATCCAAGGCTAGAGAAAACCACTCAAGATGTCCATTTTTGTCAGACAGTTGAGATGATATATTTTCTGCGATGTCTTGCAGCCTCCGAGTCACGGCGTTTGGTAACTAACTGACACATTTCAACAAATTCACCTTTTCGGGGCATATTTCTTCCGCTACTGCAATCAAGCAGTCTTTTATCATTTCTCCATCGGTGAATGGCTTTCCACGTTTTGTAATTTCAAGAACCACACAAAAGCTGGCGCGAGTTGCAGACTCTTGCTCAGTATTTGCTTTGGTAAACAAAGATTGCTGCGATTTCAGTCCGCGCTTCAAAGTTTCAAATTTTTCCGTTCGCAAACTTCCTGTATATTTAGAGTAATTTTGAAAATGTTTCGATTCATAGTGACGTTTAATGTTATATTCTTTGAGAACAGCTATGGTTTCATTACAAATTAGACATTGCGCCTTATTATTGCACTCAATCACAAAATACTGAAAGTTCCATTTATCTTGGAACGTTCTGCATTCACTGTCTATTTTTCGTTTCTTTTCCATACTAATAAATCAAACATAAAACAAGTCTAATCAAAATACTCTTACTTATGCACGGGTGTTACTTTATTTCACAATACGCAGTTTCGCTTCCTTCGCTTTCCCACGCAAACTGACTCGCAATGGCGCAGCTAGCCTGTATATACTTATGCAATTACTACCATCTAGGAGTGATCGGAAAAACTAGTCAGAACCAGAACTTTCTCGAACCAATGCGGAAATGCCACCTGTTAGTAGTTAGTGGGTAGCCGAAATAGATAATACCTGCATCACAGACCTGCATAGTATTACTACTCGCCACTAGATGTCCCTACTTGTCACAATATACTGAATACACAATCAATAGTAATTGAAATGCAAAACGCCTATGTTTGCTTAGGTGGGCAGAAAAATTAAAATTGTTTTGGACCTTCGAACGTACCGAAAAAAATATTATGGCCCTAAGGCTTCAAACTTTGGAGATGAATTATCTATAAGTATATTCCCATAATCTAAGAAAGATCTGATTATATTGCTGTATAAGAATAATCGTGTTGATGGGTGAGAACCCCACCAAGTTGTGGTCAGAGACATTATTATGTTGATTCCTTCAAAGGCTTTAGCTGTAATACTTTTTATCTGGGAGGACCAATTCAATATATTATTGATGTGAATACCTAAATATCGAACATTTTCTGACCATGGAATTTCTATATAATTGAGTTTCAGAGAGGGAAGGCTAATTCAGTTCTTTCCTTTCTGACAACATAGAGCTTGCGATTTACTCGGCTATGTCGAAGCCCTTCGAGGTAGCTCATTGTTCGATTAAATTTAGAGATCGTAGCATTTTTTGAAGTGCAATTCTGAATGTGGGACCGGAGGTTATTACAGTCGTATCATCCGCATATTGAAGTATGTTTGCACCCCGTATATTTATTTAATGATATCTGTCAAAATGTTGAATAAAATTGGACTCCACAGCGAGCCTTGGGCTAATCCGAAATTTGCTTGACTTGGACCTAGGGTTTCTTTTGTGCATGGGTCAGTTATGTACAAATATCTTTCTCATGAGTGAATTATGTACGAATTTCTTTCTAATATTAGGTTTCTAATCAGCCGAATGGATTCTGGAGCTCAATTGATGTGTCTAAGGACTAATTCAAGAAGGAAAAATCTGACTCTATCGTAGGCTATTTTTATGTCAAGGAAGACAAGTCTTTCTAGAAAACGCTAGCGAGATTGAAGAAGTTAAGTACGATAATGCATCCGTGACAGATTAACCTTTACGAAATCCGAATTGTAAGTTGTTTCTTTCAACTTTGTTTTCGAAATTTTTTTCTAATCTAGTGGCAAGAACGGATACGAATATTTTTAAAAGACATGATGATAAGGTGATAGGGCGGTAAATATTCTGGATTATTTGGGGATTTGCCAGGATTGCATATAGGGATGATCAGAGTTGTTTTTATGAATTGTGGAATATGTTTTTTTAGAATAGAATAGAATAGTTTATTTCATAATAGGAGCACCTAACTTTCTTACAAAAAAAAACATCCAAAAGTAGATTTTTCATAATTCAAGCATTGCCTAACTAAATTTCAGATCAATACAAAAATAAAATTGTACGCTATGTACTACAAAGACGATCAAATTTGAACCATTACCTCTCCCTCCCAATAAATTCAATCAATCTCCTCTTAAACATCCCCACAGATTGTGCTCTTTTTACATCGTCATGCAGATCATTGTAATCCCTGAGGCCCTTATAGAATACGCAATTCATTGTACTTGTGTGACTACACCTTGGCAAGTAAAAGTTATCATTTCTTCTGGTTGGATAGTTGTGGATCTCAAAGTAAAAACTGACAAATTCGTCAAAATAACCAGGTAACAAATTATTCAAGAACTTATAAATAAAAATCATAGCATTTACATACATTCTTTCCTGACACGATAACCACCGAAGACCCCCCAACATAATTTGTACAATAGTATATCTATTACACCCTAGTATCAACATCATACCCCTATTTTGCAATTTCTGCAATGCCGACGTTCTATTCAAATTTAAAGGGTAAAGCACTGTAGAACAGTAATCAAAGTGCGCCTGAATTATAGAGTTGTATACTGTAATCCTTGAGGCCACACGGCTGAAAAAATTAACTTTTTACAAATTTTTAATAGGTATATGAAAAATGGGCGCTAATATTCAAACAGCTATCAAGCATAAACCCAAGGTACTTGTATTCAGAAACAATCTCAATTTCAGCACTGTCGATTCTCAAGCTACTCTCAGAGGTGTCAAGGTCGAATATTTGTAAGGTGTAGTTAAAATTACGGCCTTAGTCTTATCAACGTTGATCTTCAGTGTGTTAGTGTTCAGAAATCCATTGATCACCGCCAATGCCGCATTCATTCTGGTTATGCCAACATTCAAGTTTTTATCAGAAATGGATAATAGAGTATCATCCGCAAATATCAGAAATCCATTGATCACCTCCAATGCCGCATTCATTCTGGTTATGCCAACATTCAAGTCTTTATCAGAAATGGATAATAGAGTATCATCCGCAAATAAGTTGATAAAATCACAACTATGTGAGAATTGAATATCATCTATGAATAATAGAAATAAAAGGGGCCCCAGGACACTGCCCTGAGGTACTCCAAAATTACTCTGCAACGAGTCTGACAGTGTGTCGCCAATTTTCGTGACCTGACATCTATTTGATGAATCTATAAACCAATCAAGAGCCCTCCCACTGATACCAACACTTTATTACTTACGAACCAGAATTGCACGATTTATGATTTCAAAGGCACGCTTTAGATCCAAAAATACTACAATAACATAGTGACCCAATCTATCGAGATCTTCCATTCTCTAATTGTGAGATGGAGTGTCGACTCGCATGTGTGACCCAGCCGGAATCCCGATTGATTTGACATAAGTATATTGTTCTCGCACAAATTATCCAATAGCTGTTCATATACAATAGTCTCCAACAACTTTTCAATACCCGGTAACGTATTGATTGGCCAAAACTCCCACGACTTACGAGATCCCGTAACCTTCTGTACCAATATAACAACACTCTTTTTCAACTCCTGAGGAAACTGACCATATCTCAATGAGCTATTAACAAAGTGCAAAAGCACGTGTCCAATAGTACCAAAAGTTGACTTTATAAACTTAATTTCAATCAATTCATTGCCATGTTTAACGTTTAAGTTATTCACAACCCTTTCCAGGTCTGCAAGCAGCCTGAACTTAGTCAGAGTACATTCAAGGTTATAAGGGCTACTCCACTCGCCCATTCTAGCAACCGATTCAGTGATACATATCAGAAATTTCAGTAATCACCCTTTTAACGATAAACTCAATACACCTACTAAAACAGTTATTGTCATGTTTTGGCCAATAAGGGTCTTCAATGTTTTCCACATCTTATATGAATTTTTGAACATTCATGTCGATTTTATTATAATAGTATATTTCCTTTTATGTTCTAATAGGTTGACATATTCATTTCTTATAACCTTATACTTCATGCAGATCATTATATAATATATTAATATATGTTCGATGCAACAAAAAATCGCAAGATATCAGCTGCAGGATAATATTGCACATACTATCTTCACCCAAATTTCTGAAAGCTCTAATCTATTTTTTATTTTTACCCCCAATACCCCCATTACAGATTTTAGCAGAAATAATGGAATGATCAGCAATTCTTGGAACATCATGGGCAAGAGGAGTTACGTGATCAAAATTAGCAAGCGCATAATCAAGAAGTGTAGAGCTTACATTCGTATATCGTGTGTAATCATCAATAAGCTGCTTGATCCCGAACATGTTCAAAAGATTCTTCATTTTGTTATAGTAGTAACTATTACCATAGTATTCCAGATTGAAAGCACCGAACATTACAGCCCTCATATTGGTACAAAAGAAATCTTCATAAATATTTTCAAACTCGTTAACAGAAATTGAATCACTCGAACTAGGCGAGTGATACAGTGCACCAACCAATACATCCCCACCACCAAGTCTAACAATAATGGATCGACACCAGTAGTTATCCTCCAAAACATAATCTCTTCCAAGTGAAAAATTCAAAGCTTCTCTTATAAACAGCGAGACTCCACCAGAATGTCGCGAACTTGAATCACATCTCACAATATTATAGCCCGAAAGTCCAATTTCACTATCCATAATATCAGCAGTTGTGCGAGTTTCACAAAAAGCATAATAGCAGGTTTGAAAGGTTCAACATTTGCAACAATGTCGTCCCGGTTCGCTAAAAACTTTGAACACGATGTAGACGATGTCACTCTGATATTGAAGACCAGATGACCCTCTCGCTGTTTTTTTTTTGGGTGGACCTTGGTACAGCCGGAGTTGTAGGTACACTTTTGTCCACTATGATTGGTCTACCATTTATTTGTCTAATCCTCTTCATATTGTTACCACTCGCAATTAGTTCACGCAGTTTAGATTGTATATTCTTGTAATAATTTCTCTCTTTCAGTGTTTGGTCCCTAAAGGGACCAGGAAATAGGCAACAATGGTAAAAAACAAATTAAGTTATTTTCAGAGACAAAGAGAAGAAGGAAATATTCATGAGCAAGAGGAAAGAAAGTCAAATAACAACAAAGAACTTGAAACTGACTGGAGACAGTATAATATACTTGAACCATGAGCTTACAAGACAGAATCAGTTACTGTTCAAATTAACTCGCGATAAGAAGAGAGAATTGCAATATAAGTTTGCCTGGTTCGCACAGGGAAAAATATTTTTACGCAAAACTGAAGATAGTAAAATAATACAAGTGAGAGATGAAGCTACTCTTCAAAATATAGAACAAAAAACTGAACAAATTCAAAATACTATATCTAAATATAAGGAGCATGCGAAAAAAATTGATGAACTGAAAACTATCATTAGTCGGAAAGTACCTGATGTCATAATATTGGTTGAAACATGGTTGAAGGAGGAATTAACAGAACTATTTCAAATAAAAAATTATAGAAGTGTTCACTCATGCAGATCTACAAAAAGTGGTGGTGGCTCAGCTATCTATGTGAGGAAAAATTTAGACTTTACAGTATCATTATGTGAAACGGTAGAAAAAGTGAACAATTTCGTGAAAATAACGCTGAAGGATTCTAATGCCAGCTTTTGTGCAATATACAGACAGAATAAAAGTGATATAGACACATTTTTTTCGTTTCTTGAACAAAAAATTTTCAAGACTAAAAATCTAGTTATAGTTGGAGACATGAATTTAGATTTACTGAGCAAAAATAAACAAAAAGTTATAGACTACAAAAACGTATTGAAAAGTAATAATATTAGTATAATAAATAAAATCAACAAAGTATAACCAGAATAAATAGAAAAGGAGAAGACACTATAATAGATCATGTACTAACAAATCGAAATCAAAACGAATTTTCTGAAATTATCCTCAAAGATACTCCTCTAAGCGACCACAAAAGTATTGAATTCGAAATGAACGTGAAAAGCATGAAAAGTCGCTGATTAAGAAGTATAAACAAAAAAACGGACTACAACAAACTAAAAGATTTATTGGATATGGAACTGAAAGAGAAAAGTACAACAAGTTTCAAAGAGCTCCAAGAGATAATCATAAAACTTCTCTCCGAGACTACCATAGTAACAACAAAAAATATGCATCGACAGAGAAAGAGGGATGGATGACTAGAATTATATATGAAAAAATAAAACAGAGAAACAAAGTCTATAAAAGCATGGTGAAGAACAGAGACTCACATTATCTCAAACAACAATTCAAAATACAGGATAGGGACACCAAAAAATGTATTAAAGAGGCAAAAGAGAATTCTTCAAAAATCAACTACAAAGTGCAGAGGGTAACAGTAAAAAACTGTGGTCAATCATAAAAAATCTTGAGAACGAAGGACATCTACAAGCTAATGATATTCGAGAACTTGAAAGTGAAGATGGAACTGTCACAACTTGTCGAAAACAGATCTCAACTATACTGAATAACCATTTTGTCACTGTAGGAGCAAACCTAGCAAAGAAAATTAATAGCCACAATCCTGGTAGACTAGAAGAGAAAAGTGACGAATCTCCTCCATCAGCAATGATGTACTTGCGGCCAACAACATCCAAAGAGGTCGTGAAAATCATAAATAAACTGAAAACAAATGCTGCAGCAGGATATGATAAAGTTAAACCGAAACTAGTCAAAGAAATAAAGAACATAATAGCTCCAATAATAGCTAGGTTGGTGAACTCTCACTTTCGAGAGGAAGTTTTCCGGATGAGCTAAAATTGCTAGAATAACTCCAGTGCACAAAAGGAAATGAAAAATGTCCGAATAACTATAGACCAATCGCGAACCTGACAGTTTTCAGCAAGATTTTTGAGACAATCCTGCATGACAGATTATCAGCACACATACTAAATATGAATATACTCAGCAAGTCTCAGCATGGGTTTCAAAGGCACAGAAGTACAAAAACTGCGATGACACATATACTCAATTTTATACAAACAAAAATGGACCAGGGAAAATGTGTTACTGCTTTAATTTTGGACTTTCAAAAAGCTTTTGACACGGTTGACCCGAGTGTTTTATTGTGTAAGTTGGAACAAATGGGTTTGGCAGGAAGTTCACTTGATATTTTTGCTTCTTACTTGAAGAATAGGAAGCAATTCACCAAGGTTGGGGATGAAGTGAGTGAATGTAAAACATATATTACGGAGTGCCGCAGGGATCAATTTTGGGCCCTTATCTATATTTACTATACATAAATGATCTTGAGAGGCAACAACTATGTGGGAAGGTTATGATATATGCTGATGACACAGCTCTTTTCTATGTGAATGAAGATGATAAGGTGACTCAAAAACAGATGCAAAGAGATCTTGACAGGTTGATGGAATGGACGAAGATAAACAAGCTAACCCTGAATAGTGAAAAGTGCCATATTATAAACTTTGAGAATGAATCGAAAAACATAATATAAACATATATCTAAATAACAACAAAATTCTTGAACAATACACTATTAAATATCTCGGCCTCACGTTAGACAAGAATATGAAATGGACTCTCACATCAGGCAGCTTGTCAAGAATCTTTCCTATTACAGGATTAGCTCACAAAATTTCGGACGTCCTACCTATGAAAGAGAAGAAAATGGTGTATGAAGCTTACATTAAAAGTAAGTTAACTTATTTGATATCTTTTGGGCAACAGGAAACGTAATAGAAATGAAAAACTGCAACGAAGCCAAAATAAAATTATTAAGGTCCTGTATAAAATTCCTCAATGACACCTACGAAAGAAGTATATAAACGAACAAACATTTTGACCATAGAAGAACTGAGGCAGCTTGAAACTATGAAATTGGTGAGAAAATTTCTCGACAATGAAATACAAGATGATGATTTTATTTTAACAACTAGATCTGAAGTACATGACCACGCAACCAGAAGAAATGAAGAACTGAATTATTTAGCTCACAGAACCAAGGTGGGGGAAAGACGCATACTATCTGAGGGTGTCAGACTCTATAACAAGCTTTCCCGTGAAGTGAAGGAGATAACGCACACAAAATTTAAAAAAAAATTGCAAGAACACTTGATACGAATTCGAATGTAAATCTGATCATAATATAATCTTATATTTTGTAACTATATCTGTCAAAACCTGAAAGGGTTATTTAGATATTATTTTTCAATAAAAAAAAAAAAAAAAAGATATTCAAAGCAGGTATTTTGTTCAATATTTCTTTCTTCTTCTTAAGCACCTCGTAAATGTCAGACGAGTTGCCAAATATAATCTTAATGGGTCTCCAGTTTTAACATCACTGTCTTCAAATATTTTCCTAACTTTCTCCAATTCATTTATTATTATTATTATTGAAGTTATTTAAGGCTGAGGACAAGTCCTATAAAAGCCTAATAAAAAATAATAATTTCTATAGTATTGCAAGCACAGCTTAGCCATAATTAAATATGCACACATATATAATAACTAAATCCACTTATGTACCTGTTGGTTCATTGATGTTTGCTATAATATTATTTTCACGCTTCTCTCTCTCTCTCTTATGTTTCAGTTATAATTCTTCATTCATATCGACATGGTTTACATTAGATGTTTTAACCTCTTCTTTCTCCATTTCTAATTTCAGAATACTTTGATCTAATGCTATCATTGCACCACTTACATCAGAAGAACTGTTTTGTACCAGTACCTCCAAGTCACTAACTCTTCTTATGAGGGTACGTATATCGTTGATATTTTTTCTACATTCCGGACAACAGAATGGAAGAGTTATTGAGGCTATAACTAGCACACGTATCTCAGAACTAAGTAGAGATGCATAGTTCGTGCAAATAATCATCTTACAAAAGTCGCTTGGGAAGCCAAATAGCTCACTTTTGGATTCCTTAAAGACACAGGTTGATCCACATTTGAAGCAACTTTCAGACATCTTGCAATAAAAGATTAGATGTCAGGTGCACTTTATTTTAAATTCCAGAGTCATTCGCCTCACACATTGTTAACATGATCCTCTATGCCGCACCTGATAATTATTTATTATATTTTCTTATCAGTTCACTGTTTTTGCCTCCGGTTCACAAAAAAATTCATTCATTAAATCATTACGGGAATTGTTTTATGATGAAATTATTTCACAAGTATTTCACCCCTGACAAAAAGCACTTCACACAGACTTACATCAACGTATGAAGAAAACTTTACTCTTTCTTTTGGTACATATTTCAAAATTTTACAATAGCTATTACTATTCGAAAACAACTGAAAATCGCTGAGCATAAATCAACCTGCGATCATCAATAATGATACGAAATGGTTGCTTTGATATGAGTATGGCATTGTAAATATTTAGAAGTTTCTGGTTTTTTTAGAATTGAATATGTTATACCGTCCATTCCTGGAGATGAATCCTTCTCATGAACTAAAATTTGAGAAAATTCAGCGAAAGTGATAGGGGGAAATGGTATTGGATTGAATGGGTGATATTCGAATGATTCCTCTGGAATAATCACTGGACATAAGCGATCAGAATCTTATTCCTGCGTTGGATGATACATTTGCAGGGAGAAGGATTGAATGAACCATTTTTGAACTTTTTGATGTCTTTCCACATTTGACTAGGATTTTTAATTGAAATGTTTTCACAAAATAATCTGGTCCAGATTATTTTTTATTTCGTAAGAGCTTGAATTTTTCGTGCCTCTAAAAATTTCTTAGGAAATTTTAATAAGATTGTGTTCTATTTTTTATCATTTCGGTCAAATTATCATCCCACCAGTAAATTTAATACTTGCTCACCACAAAAGGATGTTTCTTGGGAATGGAATTCGATATTGAACTGATAACTATTTCTTGGAAAGAATCAAGATTCTCTACTTTGTGTGAGATTAATTTTTCTGAGATATCTCTTTGAAATGTTGGCCAATTAGCTTTTGATATATTAAATTCAGTTATATTAATTACTATTCTTAGGTGATAAGAAATAGGAAGGGTGGGAGTATATTTAGCTAGAATGGGAAGGTGGTTGCAATAAATTTGGTATTGTGTCCCAAGAGGTGATCAATCTTATATCAGGAAAGCACAATGTTAGGTCTGGGATGCTTATGTTTATTTCCGGGGCTGTAATAAATTTACCCATTGTCGATCAGTTGCAATTGGTAATACCCGATCCCCATATGGGATTCTGGGAGTTAGAGTCGTCTGCTAAAATGAATGCTGAAGACAAGTGAAGGTTGAGTTCATTAAGGAAATTTTCCTCCAGGATTACGGTGTGGATTTATCATTAAATGTTACCACCCACGATTTAGATGGGGCATAGGATACAACGCCGTTTTCCTTTTTTATGAAATTTAAACGCCTGGCGCCAATTATTTTTACTTTAGATTCCGCACTCTTCAAATCTTCTTCCCCTATATCCTTAATCACCTCCTGACAACATGTCATATATTTTTAGATTAACAACAACTTTTTAAAAATTTGTTTGCACACGCCGCAGTGTTAAATTCTAATGATAATCTTTTTTTTCCTTTTCTTGCAATGTTTTTGAATCCGGAAAAACCGAGAGACAATAACTTCTTTCCAAATTCATAGGATGAAGATTTCCAATGTTCCCCATCTTACTCTCAATTATTATTAGGTATGGGCCCATATTAGTGATGGGGTAAGTATGCTCGATTTTTTCTTTTTTCGAATTCTGTGGAACTGTACTTGAAGAATTAATTGATGGCGGTTTATTACTCGGACTACGTTTTTAATCAGATTTGAAATTGTTAAAGAAACTTGTTCTGCTTCAAGCCTCAAACTTTCGCCTGATGCAAATCGAGATTTTATCAGGTCCACTTCTCTTGCGGGAACTAGTGTCTGCTTGCGAAAAAATAGACAAATTGTCAAGAATGTTGTTATTATGTTTTTTTGCCTTTTGGCGTCAATTTATAATATATCACAGAAGGCGGGGGAATAGGAAATCCACTTCCAGGATCATCATCGTCGAAGCTCATGGCTGCGTTAAAAAAATTGTTTACCAAAACAATATATACAAACCAACCAACATATTATCAATAATTTAGGGTTTAGGTAATTACACTTAGCCAGCATACACTACACAATTTGTATTATGAACTTTAATTAAATTGTTAATTTATTACGGGAAATTAGGAAAAATTTCAGAGGAACACAATTCGATCTTTATCATTCGACTGTTAACCGCTGCATCTCATGTTCGTTACTAGATTGTTGAATGTCTGTGCAATTGTGTTCTTCTAGTATTCAGATTTGTTTGTATTAAATATATTTAAATCTGTTAGGGAGTGGCAAAATAGATGGTAAAAGAAACATTAAAAATAGAACACGTCACAAAGAATGATACCAAATCGAATCAATATGAGCCTGAACAAATTAAGTTGAGCGAAAGCGTGTTTGATGGTTGTTCTTCTTCTAAACAAGTAGAGTGTTAAAATCAAAATCTACTGCATTTTGCAGAAAAAATTCATTGACAAATATTGCTGGAGTAAAAATCCAGAAAACGGCCAGTAAACTTCTGGACTTTTATACGCGTTCGTCGGAAAATGGAAATCTAACCTTGTTTAGATATTCCATTCTAAACTGCCAACCGAGTAATAACGGACAAAATGAAAGTTAAACTTAACTCGTTTTGCTGAATAACTACGGCTTAAAAAATTCGAAAACATTTATCAAAGGCTTATCGAAACATTATACAATCAATCCTATTAATCGGATATTTTCTGAACACTCTTGTTGGTATCCTTACATGCTAAGTATTTTTTACTTGAATATCGGAGACAGTAACTTATTCAGAAGTCTATAATGTTTCTGCTTCCGCCTATATTTACACTTACTTATGTTACAGGAAATATAAATCTCAGGCTGCTAAACTAAAATTTCTGTATCTATCCGGTATTTCTGAATGTGCATTATTTGTTGCTATTGCTTCCTATAATTCTACCTAAAACATGTGGCTCCGATAGATCGGATTAACGAAAGGTGACCGACGGGCAAAGCAACGTAAACTTAACCTACCAGATATAATAAATAATTCACAGTGGTGGATTCACCTCCTACACCACCCCATTGATGCCCAATTCTATGCTGGTGCCATTCAGCGGGGCTTTCAAGAGACAAACACGGCGGCGTTTGTATTTTTTATGCAGCGTTTTGAATAATCAACCTATTTTTAAAATTCTTTCTCCCATGGGCAGCTATATTTAGATCTCAAGAAAACTGGAGGTCACTACGAAAATCACAATAATGTATCACTCACATACCTATCCATAGGTGAAATAATTTTCAAAATAGGTTGAGTAGTTTTTGAGTTAAATAGTAACAAACATATCTCTTGTTTATATATTTTTGTACATTAGGCAAACATGCAATTTTAAGAAATTAACAAAATAGTAGAACTGAATATTTGGCAGTGCAATTATATCTCCTTCTGAGGTGTTTTCATAAGAAACGGAAGTTCCAATTTTAGTTAAGCAGACAGTAATTTGGAATTAGTGAATAGAAAATCGTGATAGAAATTAGTCATCTTATCAATATTTATCGGTGAATGGCCATTCTTTGAAACAATTGACTTTAAATAACCCCCCCCTCTTTAGCATCCATTTCTATATCAGTAATATATTTGTCAAGTAGTAGGGAATTATAAGACTAATTCATGTTGTTTCGAGAAGACGCAGCCCTTGGCACTCTACTTTCAAAGTAATAGAAGAAATTACAGCTTTGTAGTGAATGAAAGCTGTATCCACTAGTCATTTATTTTGACCTGTTAATGAAGTTACTGCTTTCCAAAAACTTCTTCTTCCTCTTCTTTTTAATTTAGACCTGTTTTTTCCAGGAGATCCTTCTACTATTGTTCTTGTGAGATGGACTGCCAACTATCTTTCCAGCGTTTGGGGGGGCCTCCCCAGTGGCCGACGTGCTGCTATTGGTTTTCCGTCTCGTACAATACGTGCTAGTCTGTTCTTCCATTCTGTCTAATTGTTAATTCCATCCTCGTCTGCGTTTTCTTGCCCATCGTACAATATCTTCAGTGTTACATGTTTCTCGTATAACCTCGTTCCTAATTCTATCTCTGAGCGATTTTCCCGATATTTGCCTTAGCGTCTTCATTTCTGACCTTCTTAGAATTTTTTGGTTTTGAAGGTATCGGCCCCAGTTTCTATTGCATAGGTGGCGATAGGTCGTACACACGCTTTGTAAATCCTCATTTTGCATTCAATGCTCCTATGCTCGTTCTTCCATACGACATCTCTCAGGCATCCGGAAATCGCTGCTGCTTCATTTACCTGCTCTCGGACCTCTCTCGCTAGATCCCCGTTACTAGTTATTTGCACCCCAAGGTATTTGAACGACATTACCTAATCTACAGTTTTATCATCAATTGCGAGCTTACATCTTCTTGGCTCCTTCGATATCACCATGCTCTTTGTTTTTTCGGTAGCTATCTTCATGTTGCAATTTTCAGCTTCGGATTTGAAAGCAATCAGGAGTCTTTGAAGATCATCTTCATTTTCCGCCATTACTGCCACATCGTCCGCGTAGCATACTATTTTTATTTCTCCCGTACTCGTCCTGTATCCGTGTCCTACTGATTTAACTTTGTTGATGATTCTGTCCATTATTAAATTGAACAGAAGAGGGCTGAGATTATCTCCTTGTCTTATACACGCAGTGACAGCTATTTCTGATGTAAGGTTACCTTGATATTTTATTTTCGTGGTGTTGTTGGTTTTCAGGTCTTCGATAATTTTAATGATTGATTCTGGGATCTGTTCCTCTCTCAGTATCTGCAGCACTCTTTCACTCTTACACGATCGAAGGCTTTTGTGAGGTCAATGAAGCAGATGTATAAGGGTTTGTTGTATTCCAGAGATTTTTCTACTACTTGTCATACTATGAAGATTGCATCCGTTGTTGTTCTGTTCCTCCCAAATCCTTGTTGTTCTTTGTTGATGTCTATCACTTCTGTTATTTTGTCTCGTAGAATTCCGGTAAAGAGCTTGGTTAGTGTCCCTAGCAGAGTTATTGTTCTGTAATTTGAGGGGGTCTTTTTGTCGCTCTTATTGTATATAGGTATAGAAAGGCTCTTTTTCCACTCTGTAGGCACACTGGTATTGTCTAGGATTTTTCGAAATAAAGCCTTGATTTCGCTTATTAGAGTGTTTTTTCCATATTTAATCATTTCGTAAGTGATGTTGTCTATTCCTGGTGCTTTTCGATTTTTGAGTTTTTGAATGGCCTTAGTTATCGACTCGTCAGAGATCACAATAACGACAATTTCTTCCTTCTCAAGCTGATCTGCTCGTCTCTCACTATCGTTTTTGCTCTCTTCGTTATAATAGAGTTCTATGAGGTATTGTTCCCATTGTTTCGCGCTTACTTGATTCAGTTGGACATATTCATTTACTGGTTTTTTCCTTGCTCGAAGTATATTCCATATTCTCCTCTGAGTTCCGTACATATCGTTCTCCATATCCTTGCTAAATTTTCTCCAATGTTTTCTCTTTATCTCACTGATTTGTCTGTTCACTCTGTTACGTCGTCGACCTATTTTCTGTTGTCTGTCTGAGTCTTCATACTTCTGTATCTCAAATATGCTTCTCTTTTTCCGTTGCTAAAGCTTTTACCTCCTCTGTAAACCATGGTGTCGATTTATGCTTTGTGGCGTTTCCAACTATTCTCGTCCTAAGCGCTTCCTTTGCAGCCTCCAGAATGTTTGTTTTTATCGTGTTCCAGCTATCATCAACATTTTGTTCTTGTTTTATTGGATTGTTTGTAATTTTGGTCTTGAGTCTTTCGTTCCAAAAACTAATAAGAAATAATATACAAACAAACATCATTGCTTTCTTTTCATTATACAAAATACCAAACTTCATTTTCGTTAATATCTTAATTTTTCAGTTGATTTTATTCAAACTTGGCATTGGTATAGAAGGTGGTAAAAGCTAATTTAGCCCTCAGTTGTTTGAACTCAAGTGGCGTTCTGGAAAATAACCAAACCAATAGTGTTGTTTGAAAATATTGTGCACTACTGTTTAACTTTTTTCTCTTGAGCATTTTTTGTATTCCGCGTCGTTTTCAAAAGAAATAAACATAACATTGTTGCCTGCTCCTAGTACAACATAAAATGAAAATTAAAACTACCAAACTATCATACTAGTATTCTAAAGGCTACTCAGGACACACATGTTACTTCTTATTAGTTTTTCAACAGCAGTATCGTACGTTTAAATCTACATTAATTTTTTATTAGAATGCATTTCCATTCGAATGTTTATTCTCTTGACAGTCACCCGCTATATTTACTTTCCAGATATCATTGCCCCTCAATTCTCAGTATTTGGCAACAATTTCACACATTTACAGTCCAAGAGATATGTGACTTGAAACCGTCAATAGTAACGTACTCGCCATCTTACGTCACAACCGAGAGGGATATTCAAATGGAAATCTCTTCAAACCAAACCTAACCGAACCTCAAACCTAATTCAAATTTATAATTTTGAATTGAATAGGTTAGTAGGTTAGGTTTTAGGTCAAATTAGGTTAGGTTTGGAAATTCCCATTTGAATTGGGGTCTCAGTGATGAACGGCACTATACCAAATAATTACCTTCAGTTTCTTTTTGAATAGATTGCAGTAAATGAGCCGAAAATTTTCTTTCTATTAGGCTTGACATAAACAAAAAAAACCCATGTTCCTTCCGATCCCGAGAAATTACGCGAGTGTTTTGCTATCGGTTTCACTTCAATAGTATATCTTATATCCTTTGCTATTTCATGTTAAACGATAGGTAGTCAAATCTCCGACGTGAGATAAATCGTGGCAACACTAGCTTGAAATTCAAATCCTTCGGAAACATTTCTTGTCAACTCGGTACACGATGCGCGGACGGTCCGCGTACAATGCAGGATTACACAATTTTTTTTTTCTGTCAAGAGTTAGAGAGGAAATAAATGAAGTGATTTGAAAAATACTTTAATTACTTAATTACTCACTTAATTAAACCAAATGGAAAACTAAATCAATTACCTAAAATCATTACATGTACTGCATTTCTTGAACTTTGGCTATTTCATCTTTGAACTGAGAAATTGTTTCTCTGGCAAGTTTCAACCGATTCTTCAAAACAGCTATCTCCATCCTGACCTTTTGCTTTGCCTCTATAATCATTTTTTGTGTTTTTTCCTTTTTTTCTTCAACTGAAAAACAAAACAGTGTTCAAACACTACTCCTTACACTAGGTTCAACTACTTAGTAGTTCCACCTTTGAGGTAACTGTTTATTCTAATTTGTATGATCTCTTTGAACAAATATTATTATTATTATTATCGTGGACTTATGCACTATCTCAGCTGTTAGCTGGATATAATTTACCTTTCCCAGATTCAGCAATCAAAGGGAATAGGCTCGATTACAATATACTTGACATAAATTTCCTAACTACCCTACATGTATTAAGAATTACAGCTTTTTGCATTTCTATATAGGTATTCTTATGCAATTCTAATTTCTTAAGGCTATCATGCAAAGTTTTGGGTATTAACCCAGTGGAGGATACGATGACAGGAACAATATCTATTTTCTCGAGGTGCCACATCTGCTTGATCTCAATAGCAAGGTCTGTCTATTTGGACTTTTTCTCCTGGAACTTATTCAGCACGTTGTTATTATTCGGTATGCCGACATCCACCAGCATTGCTGTTCTGGCTCTCTTATCATACACCACTGTGCCCGGCCTATTATTCGTCACCATTCTGTCAGTGATAACAGGCCTTGCGTAGTATAATCTGATAGTCATTTTCCAATACGGGCGCCGGTTGATACTTGTAGTATGGCTGGAAGGTATTCAGAAGTCCGTACTTGTGTGCAAGTTTCTGATGGATAATGTTGCACACTTGATTATACCTGTGAAGATAGTCCGTATTGGCCAGTTGTTCGCATCCGGACGTAATATGCTGTATAGTCTCCGACCTTATATGGCATTTTCTGCACCTATCTGTTTGTAATGTTCCGTCCTTCATAATAAATTTTTTGTAGTTGTTTGTAGCGATCACTTGGTCTTGGATGGCCATAAGGAATCCCTCTGTTTCCGCGAATAATTCTCTTTTCATCAACCATTTGTTGGGGGCTTCTTTGTCGATGTGTGGTTGATTAATCTCATGGTGATGTCGTCCATGCAATTCCTTTCTTGCCCATTGTTTTTGTTTTACAGTATCTGATAGGAACGGTAGATTCAGCAGGTCATCTCTGTTAGCAAGATTTAGAGGTGTATATCCCTTATCAGCCAACGATACCACTCTATGGAGGTCAGAAGTGAGAGCTTTTGCTGAGAAGAATTCTCTGAGATTTTTTATCTGTTCGGTGTGTAAATTGACAACATCTATTAATCCGCGTCCTCCTTCTTTCCGCTTCAAAGTTGTTCGTATAACAGACGATTTTGGATGATGGTTGTTGTACTTAGTTAGCATCGTTCGGGTCTGCCTTTGAATATCATCCAGTTCTGTCTTAGTCCATCTGATTATTCCAAATGAGTAAAGCAACACTGGAATGGCGTAGGTGTTAATTGCCTTGACTAGATTCCCCGAGTTCAACATTGATTTCAGCGCAGTCTTCAGACGCTGACTGTATTCTGAACGAACCTTCTCCTTTGATCGTTTTTGGTCTAACAATCTGGCTTGTTGGTATCCCAGATATTTGTATGTTTCGCCATCCCTCATGCACTGTATAATATCACCGTTTGGAAGTTGTGTTTCACCATCTATGACTTTCTCTCTTTGAATGTTAAGGATCTTACATTTTTCAATCCCGAATTTCATATGAACATTTGCTGAGAACTCACTGACAGTTTTCAGCAAATCATCCAATTGCTTCTTGTTCGCAGCATATAATTTGATATCATCCATATATAGCAGGTGGGAGACTGTATAATAATTCCTATCTGTTTTTATCCTAAATCCGTATCCTGTTCTATAGAGCATTGAGGACAATGGGTTCATAGCTAAACAGAACCATAGTGGACTCAAAGAGTCTCCTGGAAAAATTCCACGACGTATGGGTATCTCGTCGGTTTTAATTGATTTATTGTTCATGTTGACCTGCAGAGACGTGCGCCAGTGTGTCATTGTTGTCTTCAAGAATTCTACCAGGGCTGGGTGAATTTTGTATATCTGCAATACTTCAACAAGCCAAGAATGGGCGGTACTATCGAATGCCTTCAGATAATCGAGAAAAGCTGAATGAACATTCCGATGCCCTACGTGTACCTGTTTCATTATCACAGAATCGATGATGAGTTGTTCCTTGCACCCGTGGTGTTTCTTTCTGTATCCTTTCTGCTCCTCCGCTAATATATTGTATATAGTATATTCGATTGGATATGCATGAGGTGAGTATTTTGTAGAGTGTTGGCAGGCAAGTGATTGGCCTATATTGAGACGGATCCTGTGTTCTATCGCTCTTAGGTAGCATATATGTTAAGCCTTGTGTTAGAAAAGTGGGTGTTTTCTTGGATGTTGAAGAACATACGTGAGCTGTTTCGCTAGGGCCCCATGGAGCTTAACAAACTTCTTGTACCAGTAGTTGTGGATATTATCTATGCCTGTGGCCTTCCAATTGTTGGTCGCTCTAACTACTGTTGTGATTTCTTCCTCCGTTATTCCTTCGAAGTCCATATGTTTGATATCAAGGCGTTCTTTTTCATTCGTGATCCATTCCGCATCTCTATTGTGTTCTTTGGGGTTCGACCATAGTGATGACCAATAATCGGTCAAGCACTGTGCGTCAGGTACTTCTCTGTTATTGTTGGTCGCAGTTTTGTTATTTCCCTTATGAAAATTGGTCGCGTTTTGGAGGAACCTTTGGTTTTGGTGTTTCCTTTCAGTACACTTGACGTATCTTGAAAGCCTCTTTGCTTTTGCTTGGAGTTTCTGTTTCAAAGTGTCCATATACATGTCGATGTGTTGTTTGTGATCAGGGTGTTTTGTGTTCGTACCAATTTTCCTATAAATTTTGCGTATATGTGATTTCAAGCGCCTTGAGGGTTTTCTGTTTCTCAGGAATTCTGTGAGGCGACCGATTTCTGCTCTAATATTATCAATATCCTTCTCCAGTCGTTTTTGCCATGGTGGTTTTCTGACGCTACTGCTCCACAGTAAATCAAAGTGTGAATCTTCTCCAAGGTGTTCTGGTCGGCATATTCTTCAAACACTGAGTTTACGCTTGCTAGGATAATATTGGTGTTCTTGTTCGTCTTGAGTTTGGGCAGTTTAGGTCTCTTAGTTGGGTTACTAACACTGAATTCAGTTATTGCTCTGTTGAGTTCTGATCTTGCAAATACATATATTCGTTCCGCTGATTCGGCTCAGGAGGGCGTTCCATGTTAATATTCGTTTCCGTGGCTTCGATGTTATCTGTAACACTTTCATTGACTCCGGCAGGTATACCGTTATGAGTATCATTTTCGCTTCTGAGTTCCATTATGACCTCTTCTCGTATGCTTTGCAGCGTTTCTGAAGAAAGTAGCCTGTTTTTAACGATCGTTCTTTGTTGATCCGAAATTCTCTGCTCAGATATGTGCTATAATTCAGGATATTTTTCTACGAACGCAAGATGTAACGCGTATCTGTATGCTGTCATTTCCGATTCCAAGTTTGTAATCTTGTAATAGGAACGCATAATGAAGGAATTCATTTCTGGGGTCCACTTCATGCGTTTCCTAGGTAGTCCGGCTCTCGTGGTCGTAGGCATAATGGCTTGCCCAACCGTTGAAACATCAAGAGTCGGTTGGGAAGTATTGATGTTATTTCCCACTTGGTTTTGTGTTGCAGTATCCCTACTCGATATATATTATTATTATTCTCATAGTGTAAACCAAATATAATATTTATTCCATAAAATTTAGAAAAACTGATAGAATACATGTAACAAGCAACAAAAATCTCACAAAGTAAACTATCTGATAATTTCATATAAAGAATTGAATCCTTACAATTTGTATTGTGCTCCCATCTTCCTAACGTTAACTGCTTTGTGTTAGTAAGTAAATGGTGCATCAATTGTGTAGGATCTTGAAAAACAATTTCATCATAGCTTTCTGAAACTAAACCTTTTCCTAATTCCATTCCTAAATCACTAGTGCTTCCAGAATGGAATAATTTTAATATATGATACATAGTAACCTGCAAAAATATACACTCAAAAGATTTCAATAACACCTAGCTATCTATACCTACTGGTCTTTCATTGGGATCATGAAAATGTATTTTAATTACAATTTCAAACTCCCCCCATCCAGTTTCGCATATCTCATATGGAGGTTTAACTACAATTCTATTTTGGTTTGCATAACTCTCATGAAGTTTGAAATGAACTTTTTTGATGTATGCTGACATGTCTTCATTGTGGTATGGTTTCACATAAACTGTCCATTGATGTGTATGACCATCTTCTTCTCGCTTTTTACCAAAATATCGTGCTATATTTCCATAAACTATCGGTTTTACGATACACACTCCCTTTGAACAGAGTATTCAAATAATCAAAAACTTAAAAATTATTAGTGTTTTTTACCTTGATTCTTCCTCCTGAATCAGGACCAAAATCAGTAGGTAAACTCATTTCATTTACAAAATTGAATTTCGAATTACAAATTATAAAATTGACTTTACATTTGCTCTACCTTACTTGCATTGCTTGAAATAACCAAAATGTATGGTATGTATAGACTAGAGAATAACAGCTATTAGTTAGATTTATATAGTATTAAATTATGTATGGTATATTATGCATAGGCAAGAACAATATAGATTTCTCAGAAAATAAAGGGTCTTTTCACTTAAAGTGTTGTGGATTTTAGGGAATAGAAATTACCGGATTATTGTTTACTATTTAGGATATTTCTTCTTCTTTTTCTTTCTAGTTTATATGACCCAGCACAAAGATGATTTATATACTCTATACTTGGTCTATGCCCAGTCGAAGAAATTATGACAGGAACGATATCTATGTTATCGAGGTGCCACATCTGCGCAAGGTCTTTGTATTTGCACTTTTTCTCCTGGAACTTACTCACCACGTTGTTATTATTCGATATGGCGACATACACCATTATGTCCGGCCTATTATTCGTCACCATTCAGTCAGTGACAACAGACCTATCGTAGTATAATCTCATAGAATCATTTTCCAATACGGGCGCCGGTTGATACTCGTTGTAATATGGCTGGGAGGCATTCAGAAGTCCGTACTTGTGTGCAAGTTTCTGGTGGATAATGTTACATACTTGATCATGCCTGTGAAGATAGTCCGTATTGGCCAGTTGTTCGGATCCGGACGTAATATGCTGTATAGTCTCTGATCTTATATGGCATATTCTGCACTTATCTGTTTGTAATGTTCCGTCCTTCATAATAAATTATTATTATTATAATTATTGCAATTATTTTTTTGACGAAATCATCTGGTATGAGCCCCAGATAGGCACTCCCTCGCTGTTGTGCGAACTCGATTTGAAGTAAGACCTGAAGATTCGTTAGAAACATTCTCAAAGTACAGCTTAGATTAGACACGATTGGTATTTTAAGACTACGCGTGTTTTATTTAAGCGGCTTCTCGAGACACAAACACGAGTTTACTGGAGTTTTTTGGCGATTTCCTCAGGAATGCCACCATCCGATAGAAATCAGCTAGAAATTTCGTACTCGACATCGGCTATACGCTTTCATCTTGTGTTAGAAAAGAGAAATAAATTATCACCTCCACTGTTAATAGTGAAGTGTGTCGTTTATATAATTTTGAATTAGGATTAATTACGGATGGACTTATAGAAACAGGATTTGCATTACCTAATTTTCGCCAAAAATCTCAAAACCTTCAAATAGAATGACAGATATCCATGTTAATTATCAATTCGTTCCTATCAGAATTTACAACCGAACAGTGTGAGGTAATCGATGTGAGAAGGGGCAAAATAGTCCAGGATCAGACCGGGTTAGAGCTGATGAACCACACTATCATACCTGCACTCCAACCCGAACAACGGTATAAATACCTGGGCATGAAGCAAGCACTCGATAAGAATGTGGCAGAGATGAGAGAAATGGTTAAAGAGAAGTTCTTTCAGAGGGTAAAAAAGCTGATGCGGGCCAAGTTGAATTCGAAAGCTTTGTTCCTCTCCCTTAACACTTGGGCAATACCAAGTTTGTCTTACTCGTTTGGCATCTTGAAATGGTCACCAACTGAATAGCAAGGCTTGTACATGAAACTGAGAACGATGTTGACAAAATATGGAATCCATCACCCGCACGCCTCTGTCAACAGGCTATACCTCCCTCCCAAGGCACGAAGGAGGGAAAGGACTAGTCAGCCTCCAGGCGATGCACGCGGGTCAGGTCGAGAATCTCTGAAAGTACTTTCTCGGTAAAAATACAACCTTCCACCGAGCCCTCCGTGCAGCAGATGAGGACAACTGCAGCAAATATATGAATTGAAATCAGTTACCATCCTACCGCTCATAGTCGCACGGTTCAAATTCAATATTTCAGTAATCCCTCTCAGATGGGCCTCCACCCGCCCATTTGTTGTGACTATGAGCGGTAGGATGGTAACTGATTTCAATTCATATATTTGCTGCAGCTCAAAGGTGTTTTCAACAAACCTCTGGTTACTGCGATTTCTTGGTGGTAGATACGTGCCATTGAGTTGTACCTCTCAAGGTATTCCCTAGGGGCTAGTATCGAGCATCCATAGGTTATATGTTGTCTGGATTCAAGCGCTTTCGAGAATCTCCTACATCTATCTGATGGTATGTTCTTGCCGATAATGGACTTCTGGAAAGCTCTTGTGCAGACCACCTGGTCCTGTATGGATAGCATTCTTCCCTCAGTTTCCGGAAAGAGGTACCCCGCTCGCAGGTACGCAAGTGACTCAACTTTGTCTATATCGTCACTTTTAAGGTGATTTGGGTATCTGCCATGCAACTGTTTTTCCTGCCAATCTCCGATCAATTGGGCTGCTGTTGGTGTAGTCAGCATATACTGTTCCTCGTTAAGACGCAGCGCTGAGTTGTCCTCATCTGCTGCACGGAGGGCTCGGTGGAAGGTTGTATTTTTACCGAGAAAGTACTTTCAGAGATTCTCGACCTGACCCGCGTGCATCGCCTGGAGGCTGACTAGTCCTCTCCCTCCTTCGTGCCTTGGGAGGGAGGTATAGCCTGTTGACAGAGGCGTACGGGTGATGGATTCCATATTTTGTCAACATCGTTCTCAGTTTCATGTACAAGCCTTGCTATTCAGTTGGTGACCATTTCAAGATGCCAAACGAGTAAGACAAACTTGGTATTGCCCAAGTGTTAAGGGAGAGGAACAAAGCTTTCGAATTCAACTTGGCCCGCATCAGCTTTTTTACCCTCTGAAAGAACTTCTCTTTAACCATTTCTCTCATCTCTGCCACATTCTTATCGAGTGCTTGCTTCATGCCCAGGTATTTATACCGTTGTTCGGGTTGGAGTGCAGGTATGATAGTGTGGTTCATCAGCTCTAACCCGGTCTGATCCTGGACTATTTTGCCCCTTCTCACATCGATTACCACACACTGTTCGGCTCCCATCTGCATGTGGATAGCGTCACTGAACGCCGAGACTATCTTCAGTTGTCTTCTCATTTGGTATGAGTTTGAGATATACAGTTTCAAGTCATCCATGTACAACTAGTGGCTTATTCTCGTGTTTGTCTATAATATGGTTGTTCGTATTATTTTTAACTAAGGGGGTTTAGAGCGAGGCAGAACCAAACAGAACTGAGGGTGTCGCCCTGGAAGATTCCTCTTTTAATCCGTATTGTCTCTGTTCTTACCTCTCCCCCTCGGGGATTCTCACCTTGTCGTGGTGAGGGGGCTTTGTTGATGAACCCAGGCGCTATGCCGGCCGTAATTTATTACTGGCAGGGTCACCCATGCCGAAAAGGTCCTGGGGGAGACTTAACTAAGAAGAATCCACTCCGCCCGGCTGTCATATCGTGGCTTAGGGCTTGCACGGAGTATAACGATGCCAGTTTTAGAGAGGTTTTTAACAGCCTCACCAAACTGCCATACCTGTCGGCAACGATAGGCGGGGGGTCTCGGCTTAACCGCCCAGACTAAGTCCATGGAGAGCACTATAAAAACTCCCCCAAGCCAAGGTGAAACAGCATACGCCGATGGCTGCGTGGCTAGTGGGAGGACTAGTCGATAGTATGCGAACTCTGGATTCCAGGCGCCCTCCGGTTTCAATTCTGCCTTACTGCGGTAATGCGGGGCTCTGCCGCAGTTGACCGTTATTTCTCCGCTACTCGTGGGAACAAAATGAGTAACAAAAACAAAAAAACAAGGGCAGTTCCTGCCCCAAAAGGACCAAATCCAAAAGGCGATGAAGAACCTATGGAACTGGAACAGGAAAAAATGCCAGACATAGAAACTGAAAACGCCTCACTCGAAAGCAGCTCTGAAGGGAAAAATCGAAAGGCACCCAAAGAGAAGCCGAGGACTAAACCCGGCGGAGCTGCTCGTAAGAGGATGAAATTCCTCATGAAGATGGGGATGACGGCAGAAGAGGCTAGAATTAAAGCCTTACAGCCAATGAATCCCCAAGATAAGGGAGCGAAAAGAGCTCGATCCGATGGCAGTACGCCAAAAGGAAGGGAGCAAAAACGCTCCAAAAAGGAACCACCCGTTGCTCCAAAAAATATGCAGGAGGCTTCGTTTAGTCAAGCGGTAGCTGGAATAAAGGTAGGAATCCTGCATAAAAACTTCCTGAGTGAACTCTTAACTGGGGACCAAGTTACGTCTCTGGAGGAGTTCATCTTGGATAAAGTGGTAGAGGAGGGATTGAAGGCTGAACTGAAGCCTAAATTCCTTCAGCGCCACAGTAGACCAGGATGGCTCGGACTCACGTGCGCCGATGAGACCACTGCACAGTGGCTGAAAAGCATCGAGTCGCAGTTGGAACCCTGGATCGGTGCTAACCTAAGAGTGGTGAATGAGGCAGAATTGCCTCACTCAGAAATCCTCATAGGGTACCTACCAAGAAGCCAGGACTACTCTAACGAGAAAATCCTGGGACTAATTGAGGCCCAAAATGACCTCACAGCAACTAGATGGAGGATTCTCAGGAAAAATCCTGTGGGAAACTCCCTAGAAGTAACCATTTTGCAGATATACAATCTGTTGAAAAGCTGAAGAATACTGGTTATCGGGTTAGCTACAGATTCGGAAATATTCAGTTCCGACTCAAGAGCAAACCCGATAAAACAGAGGCCCCAACCGCGACCTCAATCATAGCCAACCGGAGCGGACGACCTCATCGAAGCAGTTAGAGGGGGGAACTAAGAGCACACCGCTCCAAGGGAACTCCAATACAGCTGCCGGTGGGGGAAGCTCATCCTAATGGCTAACAAATTCGAATGCCTTCAGGTCAACCTGCATCATGAAAAGGCTGCTTCAAGCATCCTCTGCAGGTTGGCCACAACAAGGCAAATACTAGTAGGGCTTATTCAAGAGCCCTGGACTGATGGGGAAAAGTTAGAGGTCTCCCAACTAATTCATATGAATTAGTCTACAATAGCAGGTGTGTAAATCTAAGAGCAGCACTAATGCTCAGTAAGAATATAAAATTTGCTTCTGTTCCAGAATTCATCACTAGAGATCCAGCAACAGCTCTTGTAGAGACGCCAATGATAAGGGGTAAGAGGCACATCATAATGGCCTCAGCATACTTCCCAGGAGAAACATCCTCCCCACCACCAGGAGAGGTACAAAAAACTCGTAAGCTGGTGCCACAAGGAAAACAAACATTTGATCCTGATCTGCGATGCGAACGCTCACCATACCGTATGGGGCAGTACAGACTTCGATGAAAGAGGTAAATATCTTTTAGAATATATCTGTTCTAATAACATAGACATTGTGAATAGGGGTAATAAATGCGGTTAGGAAAGAGGTCCTGGATCTCACCCTTGCCTCGCCATTTATACTACAATCGATTAAAAGTGGCGCGTCATGGACGAAATATCTATGTCGGACCACCAAATGATTGGTTTCGAAATTGACTCAGATAAGATTCAGAAAGTGGAATATAGAGCACCAAAAAGGGCGTACTGGGATCTCTTTGAAGAGAGGTTGAAGTCTGAACTGGATGGTCTCGAATATAACATAACCACAGTAGAAGAACTGGAAAATGCTTCTACTCACCTAATCCAAACACTAATATTAGCATTTGAGGAGAGCAGCCCAATGAGGAAAAAACACTTCTCAAGGGATACGCCTTGGTGGAACAAGGAGCTTGCTCAACTCAAAGCTAGAGCCAGAAAAGCGTTCAATAGAGCGGAAAGAACAGATGAATGGGACGCCTACCAAGAAGCTCTAACTAAGTACAACAAAGAACTCAAAAAATCCAAACGGCAATCATGGAAATCCTATTGCGAGGGGATCAATGATCTTGCCCCAGCTGAACGAATTCAAAAGGTTCTAGCTAAAGACCATTCGAATGCATTTGGTCTCTTTAAGGAGCCTGGAGGAGAGTATTCTAAAGACTTCGGCGGAAGCTTGAGGATACTTTTAAATACCCACTTCCCGGACTGGAAAATACTCCCCATCAACAACACCCAACAACAGGAGCTAGAACTGTATAGCTCCAGTAGGGAAAGCAGAAATCTAGCGGGCCGAATCTTCACCCTAGATAGGGTTAAGTGGGCCACCAAAAGCTTCAAACCCTACAAATCACTAGGGGCGGACGGAATCTATACGGTCATGTTGCAAAGAGGCAACACATATACAGCCCCGTGTCTGAGAGCTATATACAAAGCCAGCTACTCACTGGGCTACATACCCCAGTCATGGAGGAAAGTCAAAGTATTATTTATACCGAAAATGGGCAAGAGGTCTCCAGATGCGCCTAAATCATATCGCCCGATAAGCTTAACCTCCTTTCTCCTGAAATCTATGGAGAAAATTCTCGACAACCATATGAGAAGTTTCATAAAAAACAATTGGCCTATCAACCGGGTAAGTCCACAATTGATGCCCTACACGATCTAGTCAAAGAAGTGGAAGGAGCACTAGAGACTAAAGAAATAGCCTTAGTTCTATTTGGAGACGTTGAAGGAGCCTTTGATAATACCTCCAGACATCCATTAGCAATGGTGCAAACAATAAGGGTGTCAAAACATCCACCATCAAATGGATTAAAGAAATGCTCAAAGGCCGGATCATAACGGCCACTTTTGGAGACACCGAAATATCGGTGTCAGCAGTGAAAGGATGCCCTCAAGGAGGTGTCCTATTGCCGCTACTATGGTCAGTACTTGTTGATGGCCTCTTAGAAAGACTGAACAATGCTGGCTTCAACGCACAAGGCTATGCTGATGATCTAGTTATCATCATTAGGGGAAAGCATGATGGAATCTTATCGAACCTGATGCAAAAAGCCCTTAACATCGTAAATGAATGGTGTGCTGAAGAGGGACTCAGCATCCAGACAAACCCATTCTAATTCTATTCACAAGACGTAGAAAGTTGAACTTAAAGCCCCCTTTCTGAATGGATATACTCTGAAATTTTCGGAACAGGCTAAGTATCTAGGGTTAATCCTAGATCAGAGACTCAACTGGAATTTACACATTGACAAAACTCTTTCCAGGGCTACATCGTGCCTATGGACATGTCGTAGACTCTTCGGAAAGACCTGGGGACTACAGCCAAAAATAACCTACTGGTTAAACACAGCGGTTATAAGACCCATTGTCACATATGCATCGTTAGTATGGTTGACGAAAACATCAGAAATAACTACGCAAAACAAGCTGCAAAAACTGCAGCGGTTTGCGTGCTTGGGCATAACAGGTGCTATGAGAAGCACCCTGACTATTGCCCTGGAGGTAATCCTAAATCACCCTCCTCTTCATATAAAATTGAAAAAGGAGGCGTTGATGGCGGCATTACGGCTCCAAGACACAAAAAAACTATTACCCGGTAATCTGAAGGGACACCTGGGGATTCTGGGTTACATAGCGCCAGAAATCTTATCACAACCATCGGATATAATGCCGCCTAAGTTTGATTTTCACACACCCTTCGAAGTGGTCATAGAAGACCGCACCATCGTAAAGGGAAAAATAAATCAATTAGACCAAAAATCCTCCATTTGGTACACGGACGGATCAAAAACGATTGATGGAACAGGAGCAGGCATATATGGACCCATGTACTCTTCATCAGTGCCTCTGGGCTCTACTCCCACAATCATGCAAGCAGAAACACTTGCTGTAAACCTTTGCTGCCAGGAGGGACTACGAAGGAAACTCAAAGGGGCAAAGATTTACATTTTAACGGACAGTCAGGCAGTAATAAAAGCTCTAAACTCTTACAGTTATCGGAGCATCTCTGGGAATGCCGTCAATCCTTGAAGCAACTTGCTGAGGGGAACAAACTTCTCCTGTGGTGGGTGCCTGGCCACGAAGGCATACAAGAAAATGAAGCCGCTGACGAACTGGCCAAATCAGCTGCTGGAACCCCACCCACCGGACCTGAACCGTTCTGCGGTCTAAGTAAGCCGCACAGACGACAGGAACTGGAACGATGGGAATAATCTAGCAAAAAAAGAATACTGGAGGAAAACTCCAGGCCAAAAGCAAGCGAAAAAGTTCATTGACTATTCGCCAAAGAAGACAAAACAGCGTCTCGATCTCTCTAGGGACGAGTTGAGGATCATAACAGGCCTCCTTACTGGACACTGCCCACTGAGATACCATCTTAATAAAATGGGCTGATCGGAAATGGCAACATGCAGAATGTGTAAAGAGGGCGATGAAACTGCCGAACATATTCTTTGCAGTTGCATCGCAACTGTCCGTCAAAGACATATACACTTCGGTAGCAACAAACTAGAGCCGCACGAAATAAAAGCGAAAGCTCCCAGGGAGATTCTTAATTTTGTAAGGGATCTGGACCTACAGGGAAATGAATAAGAAGGGTTACGAACAAAAGATCAATTTAGTCGCAGTTCGGAAAGGCTTACAAAGCCAATCGACCCTCACGAATGTAATGTAATGTAATGTACCTCTCCTTCTTTGGTGTGGACTCTAAGTGTAGTGCGCCATGAGTTCATGAGATGACGCAACAGCTCGACGATATTCCCGGATACCCCGTAGACATACAGAACTTTTAGGAACCATGAGTGAGGGACCGAATCGAAGGCCTTCCTATAATCTACCCATGCAACAGAGATATTTCACAGTTTCTTTTTGGCTTGTCTCGTGACGATATTATCGATCACCAAAAGCTCCTTGCAGCCCCTCGCTCATTTACGGCATCCGTTCTGCTCATGGGATAGAATGTGGTAAGCCTTAAGATGTCTATTGATATGGAGGGCTAGGGTGCCTGTGAGGATTTTATAGATGGTAGGCAGGCAGGTGATGGGCCTATAATTTTTTTGGTCCTGGGAGTGTCCCTCCTTTGGAAGCATTGAGGTCACCCCCAGTGTGAAGCACTCTGGTATGATCGACGGGTCTTCTAGAGATAGTTGAAAGAGTGTCGCTAGTTCAGAGTGTACGCTCGTGAAATATTTCCACCAGTAGTTGTGTATTTTATCTGGACCTGGGGCTGCCAATTATTAGTCCTCCTTAAAACTTGCACGATTCTTCTATAAATAATCTCCTTCATCTCAGTTTTCGGAGTTTCATTCAGGAACTCTTCCATATATATATATATATATATATATATATATATATATATATATATATATATATATATATATATATATATATATATATATATATATATATATATATGATCAAGGGAGAAATTTTGAATCGAGGCTGTTTCTAGAAACGTGAGAAAGACAAGGCATCTGAAAGATCAGAACAACAGCGCTTCATCCTCAATCAGACAGATGATTGAAGTGGTATCGGATCATCAGCGAGATAGTGACCAATACTTGCACTTTTTTGTAATGGCCTACAGATCTTCAGTGCAAACGTCAACAAGAAAAACGCCAGCTCGGGTTATATTAGGTCGTGAAATGGGTTGTCATGTGATCTGGAATTCATGTGTAATCCTGGAGAAGAATTTGCTGGAGAAGATTATGTCACTAATCTGGAGCGAAGAATGGATTATATTCATAATATGGTCAGACAGAACACGCAGATTGGCAGTGATAGAATGAAGAACCGCTATGACCTCAAAACTTCTGAAAGTGGATTTTCTGTAGGAGATCTCGCATGAATTTATAACCCACAGAGAAAACGGGTCTCCAAAACTACAGCGACATTGGGAAGGTCCTTATGAAGTCATGAAAAGGATCAACGACATCGCGTATCGCATAAGGAAGTTGCCGAGGGGGAAACCTAGAGTAGTCCATTTCAATCGATTGGCTCTTTTTGCAAGAGAAAACACAAATAACGTGGAGACACGTTTTATCACAAAAAAGTCGAAAAATCATCCAGTGAATGAAGCTACGATCGTTTTATGGCTAACTATAGCGGCACTGGAAAAGCTAGATTTGGAGTTACCAAGAAATACAACAAGATCGTTTCCAAGTAGGCAAGGAATACGCCATCGCACATTGTGTCCCTCAAGATAATCGAATGGATAAGGGCATCACGAGAGTTTTCAAGGCTAAATATGGAAGACCTTTTGAACTAAGGCAGCAACTGTCTACAGTAGGTAAGACCTTGAAACTAGATGCTGAAGGAAGAACGGTCTACTCCTTGGTGACTAAAGAATATTCACACCAGAAACCCTGCTATGAAGGTTTATGGTCAGCCCTACTAGACTTAAAAGAGCACATGGTCAAGCAGAGTGTGAAGAAACTCGCCATACCAAAACTTGGTTGTGGGTTGGACCAGTTAGATTGGAGAACAGTACGGAGCATGATCGAAGTTATCTTCCAAGGCATCAGAATGGAAGTCCTCGAGTGCCCTTTCAATCCTACACCTTCGAGACAAGGAGAGAAGGCAGTTGAATGTAATTTTCATCAACAAGGGAGATGTTAAGCTAGAAATAAATGCCGATTCCGTCATAGTGACCGAAGACTCAGTCTGTTCTGGGACAGAACAGTTTTAGGAGGGGGGCAGTGTAACGATATTCAATCGTCCCTGAAGCCGACCCTGTCACCGCCCGACGGACTGAAGAGTACGGGGCACTTTCGGGAGACTTCGAGAAAGATTTAAAGGTTTCAGCGCGGCGTATTACGAAGAAATCAGTGTTGCCGTTTCCCGAAGGTTCTCGAACAAAGATCTGGAACAGAGCCGAAGTTACGCAAATGTAGAACAATTCGTACTTGTATATAGGAAGAGAGCGCGAAGCGCAGAGGATTAAGTTTGAATACAGAGCGCGAATAAGTGTACAAAGTGTTAGAGATAAATTAAGCAGTATTGATTATGTTATATAAATTAGTCATTTAGTTAGTGTTATAATTGTTCAGTCTACGTGTAAATAAACTAGTTAGAGTTTTGTAACGTTGAAGAGTTTGATTCGAATCACAAATAATTTCAAGAACTAAGAAACGTTACAATATATATATATATATATATATATATATATATATATATATATATATATATATATATATATATATATATATATATATATATATATATACTGAATATATAACATTAACTAAATACTATATTTATGACCATGTATGGACCAAATAGTCAGCATCTAGTTTCAATGCTTTACTGTAGACTTCCAGGTCTTCCATATTTAGCCTTTTCAGAAGCTTTGAAGTCATAGCGGTTCTTCATTCTATCACTGCCAATCTGCGTGTTCTGTCTGACCATATTATGAATATAATCCATTCTTCGCTCCAGATTAGTGACATAATCTTCTCCAGGATTACACATGAATTCCAGATCACATGGCAACCCATTTCACGACCTAATATAATCCGAGCTGGCGTTTCTCTTGTTGACGTTTGCACTGAAGATCTGTAGGCCATTACAAAAAAGTGCAAGTATTGGTCACTATCTCGCTGATGATCCGATACCACTTTAACCAGGTATTTTCCCATCGTTCTATTCATTCTTTCAACCATCTGTCTGATTGAGGATGAAGCGCTGTTGTTCTGATCTTTCAGATGCCTAGTCTTTCTCACGTTTCTAGAAACAGCCTCGATTCAAAATTTCTCCCTTGATCGCAATGTAACTCTAAGGGAACTCCAAAACGGCAAAAGAACTCCTTCGCCAAGATATCAGCGACAGTTGCGGCTTCCTGATTTGGTATAGCATAAGCTTAAACCCACTTGGAAAAATAGTCCATGTATCTAGTATGTATTCGTTGCCGCCATCAGTTCCTGGAAAGGGTTCCACCTATGTCTATAGCAACACGTTCCATCGGACTTCCAACATTGTACTGTTTCATTGGTGCCTTGCCTTTTCCATAAGGTCCTTTTACCGAAGCGCAAGTCGTACACTTCCTGCAATACTCTCGGACATCTGCCTTTCAATTGACCCGATAAAATCTAGCTCTGACCTTCTCTAGAGTCTTCTTGATGTCGAAAGGTCCTCCTGAAGCTTCATTATGTAACTTATCCAAAACTGCCTTCACTCTGCTTCTTGGCACAACTTACTGAAGCCGCTCATCATCTCCAGATTCTTTTTCCAAGCGTCGCTTCAGCAGACCATCTTCCATATACAGTGTTTCCCATTTCGCCCAATAAGTCTTGTTGTTTCTTCTCATCCTGGAGACAGCTTCCCATTTCGGTCATTCATTATCTCTTTTCGATTGCAGAACTACACTCAATTCAGGGTCTGTTTCTTGTTCCTTCCTTAGTTCTGCTGGCAACCAAGAGCATTGCTTACTTTTGCTGACAAGGGGGACGGGAGGGTAAATAATTGCAAAAAATCTGCTTACGTAATACTTGAACGGCCCCTAACTCTTTCCTGGCCATCTTGTATTTGGGAAAGAACGCCACCAATAGCATTATTACTTGCATCCGTATCTAGAACAAATTTTCCATCCGATCTAGGATATGTTAATATTGGGGCAGTGACCAGTGAACTACACAAAAGCATTTTCACATTCCCCTGTCCATAAGAATTGCGTTCCATTCTCTGTCAATTAAGTCAAAGGTTTTGCGATGTTGGCAAACCTTGGAACGAACCGTCTATAGTAGGTGCATAAGCCCAGAAAACTCCTGACTTGTTGTTTGTCTAGTGGGATAGGCCAGTCTTGGACGGCTGCGACCTTGTCGTTATCCACCTTGATACCTTTCCTTGTTACGACGTGACCCAAGTACCTCACTTCTCTCTTGATGAGATTAAATTTCTTAGGACTTAATTTTAAATTGGCGTCTTGTTGTTTTTGGAAAACTTCTGATAAATTTTTCAGATGTTCTTCGAAAGATTCTCCAAAAACGATGACATCGTCCAAATACACCAAACAGGTTTTCCAAGATAACCCTCTCAAGATTGTTTCCATCAATAGCTCAAAGGTGGCAGAAGCTTTGCACAAGTCAAATGGATAACATTGTATCGCCATAAACCTGATCAAATTGTGAATGCAGTCTTCTCCTTGTCTTTAGGATCCAAACCGACTTGCCAATAGCCACTTTTCAAGTCTAAAGTTGAGAACCAAAGCGAACCAGCCAAGGTGTCCAAAGTGTCATCGATTCTTGGCAGAGGGTAGCTGTCCTTTTTCGTAACCTGGTTAAGCTGTCTATAGTCGACATATAATCTAGTGGATCCATCCTTCTTCTTCACCAATACCACAGAGGAAGCCCAAGGACTAGTTGAAGGTTCAATTATACCCTGCCTTTCCATGTCCGTGATTGATTTCTCGGCTTCTTCTCTTTTAGCTAAAGGCAGTCTTCTGGGATGTTGTCAAATAGGCTGCGAATCTCCAATATTGATCTTATGACGTACGATATCAGTTTTTCCGGCCTTGTAGTCATCTGTAGCAAATACGTCATAGTATTCCTCAATCAACTGTCTCACTCTAATCGTCTACTAATTGTCAAGGCAAGAGGAAGTAAGGAGGTCCAATAATTGCTGTGGACATTTATTTCTACTTGAACTGGCTGGAGATGTTACGGTTCCGATGACTGCACAAACAGGCCTACTCTCTGTAATCACAGTATCTCGTTTCAGCGTAACTGGGAATGAATTCACGTTTAAGATTCTTACCGGTACGCTTTTCTTCATTTTCACCAGTATCTTTCCAAATGCTAACTCTTTTCCGAGCGGACTATCTACGCATGGTTCCATCAAGTAAGTAGAAACTTTTTCCATATCTCCATCGTGCTGTGCCATCACCACTGTTTCGGACAGACTTGGTAGCGTAACATCCTCGCAGAGATGTTCAGCACATCATTCACTGTATCACTAAACGGAATCTCTTCGTTATCTATCCTTATAACATCCTTCTTCAGATCAAGATTGAAACCGTACCTCTTGATAACATCCATTACAAGGATAACTTCTTCTGTGATATCAGCAGCAATAACTTCATGTCTGAAGACTCGACTACCTATTTCTAAATTCACTCTCATAATTCCATGCGTAAATATTTCTTGCCCAGTTGCTGTACGCAGTGTCACTGACACCTTTTTCTCAGTTGGTTTCTTACACAACAAAAAATCTGGTCTTATAATTGTTTCTGTTGCACCAGTATCTACGAGTAAATAAACAGGTTTATCATTAACATATCTAAAAGCATATAGGCTGGATCTATCACTAGTTGCTCCACGGATAACTATTTCTGGGGCATGCGAGGAGTGGGTTAATTTATGCCCCTTGTCATTAACCCCATTCAGTTTTCCTGCCTCTGCTCCTTACGAAGCTTTTTGCACTGCCTTCTTATATGATCAGTCTCATCGCAGTTCCAGCATCTGCTTTCTTTCTTCTTACTTTGATCCAGGAGCCGAAGAATCACCTGTTCTATAGTTTCTTCCTCCTCAGTGATGTTTTTTATAGCACGGCTACTTCCTCTATTCGATCCCTGTTTTGCAGCTTCATACTCAAGTGCTTGGGCCAGAGCGTCATCAATTGTTTTTGGCCTAGCTAATCTCAAGGCCTGCTGAGTTTCACCATCTCTGATGTCATCTACGAACGTCTGAACAGCTAATTGCTCCAAGAAGGTATCAGGAGCATTAGGGTAGGCTAATTCTACTAATCTCGCCATATCAGCCTCGAATTCTTGCAAGCTCTCTGTAGATTTCTGGCTACGATGCTTGATTTAAGCGTGGTATACTAGTTGTAAATGAGTATCCCCGTACTTCATTTGTAACTTGGATGTTGACGTGTCGTAGCATACTTTCTGGCTTGTTGGTATTGTCTGCAATATGTTCAGTGCTTCTCCACGTAGAGTTACAATCAAATACGTTGCTTTCTCCTGCTCATTCCATCCATTGGATGTGGCAGCCGCCTCAAATTGTTTCTGGTACGTCGAAAGTAGGAGGTTTTATTTTCATTTTTGGAGCTTCAACATCATGTTCCACTTTCAACAAAATTGGTTTGTCATTCGTTTTCACTCTATATGACTGCTTCAACCTTTTTAGTTTTGCTTCCTTTTCATCTAGATGTTCGAATAAGCCACTCAATTTTTCGTTGATCTTTTCCTCCATTTCTTCCTCTATTCTATCTCTCATTTCTTTAAGATTTTCCTTAACCAAATTTCAATTTCCTTCCATTTCGTCCCTAACCTTGTTCAAATTTTCCTCCATCTTTTCTTCAACCTTGTTTAGATTTCCATTCACAGAATTCAAATTTTCCTCCAACTTTTCTTTAACCTTGTTCAAATTTTCATCCATTTTTCCTTTCACCTCATTCAAATCTTCTTTCAGGTCGTTTAAATTTTCTTCTATTTTAGTTGAATTTTCTTCTAGTTTAGTTGAATTTTCAGCTAATTTTTCCTCTTGTCTTTTCGAGTTTTCGTTCATGTTCTTATTGATGTCCATCAGGGCTTGCTGAAGGAATTTCAGCGTTTCTGTCTCCGTAGTTCTCTGTTGCAAACGGATAACAGGCATAAACTCACTAGTGTTTCCTTTCTATTCACAAAAATCCCACTTCTGACACCAATTGTAACGCTTCTTAGTTCTTGAAATTATATGTAGATTCAAATCAAACACTTCAACGTTACAAAACTCTAACTAGTTTATTTACACGTAAACAATTATAAAAATAACTAAATGACTAATTTATATAACACAATCGATACTGCTCAATTTATCTCTAACATTTTGTCCACCTATTCGCGCTCTGTATTAAAACTTAATCTCTATATATATATATATATATATATATATATATATATATATATATATATATATATATATATATATATATATATATATATATATATATATATATATATATATATATATATATATATATATATATATATATATATATATATATATATATATATATATATATATATATATATATATATATATATATATATATATATATATATATATATATATATATATATATATATATATATATAACGTGCTTCGTTACAGGGTGTTGAAATTTCCGGAAAAACGGTTTTTTCTTCGAAACTCCGGCAGTTTTTAAGATATTCAGCCCAAATTTGGAATGAAAGCTATTTTTACAGCCTCCATCATTACACGTCCTAGATTTCAACTAGAATCTACAAGGTGTTTTCTTTTCCGGAGCCATGTCTCTTTTTGCCCTTTCAAACTTTTTTGCAGTACGCCACTGATCAGCCTACAATCAATTTTTGTTATCTTCGTTCAATTTAGAAACTTTTTTGACACTTGTAATTATTTTGTATCTCCAACCGTTCTCTAGCAAAATAATCATTGAACGATTGTATGCATTCGCTGAATTGAAAGCACTTCCGATTAAAAATACTAGTTAGGCTTTGATTTTTTTCATTTATTCATTTATTTTGACAGTTGCTAAAGTTGAACCAGTATCTGCTCGAATTGTTTATTAAATTGACTATTAGTTTTAAGACTTTTGAAGTGATTGATGTAAGACAAAAATGGCTAATTTTACTAACGCCGAATTGGCTGATATCCATTACATGTACAGTCTGGCTGACGGAACACAACAGAAGGTAGGCTATTATATCAGGCGCGCTTTCCAAATCGACTAACACCAGACAGGCGAACATTTTCAAATATCCACAGAAGGTCGAGGGAAACTGGTACTTTTACTGCAAATAATCATTTAAAAGTTGCAACTCAAACTATGAGAAATCCAGATATTGAGGAAGCAGTTTTGAATTGTATTGATTTGAATCCTCATGTGAGTACAAGAAAAATTGGAAATGAGTTGAATATTTCACATATTCTAGTTCGGAGGATTCTCCACGACTTTTTATTGTACCCGTTTCATATTCAACGCTTCCAAACGATACTTCCTCGATTTTCCTTCAAGATTGAATTTCTGCCGATGGTTCTTAGATAAATTTAAAGAAAATGCTCATTTTGTTAGTGAGATAATGTTCACAGACGAAGCTAACTTTTCGAGAACTGCTATCACAAATTTTCACAATAATCATTATTGGGCTGAGGAAACCCCCCATTTGATTGAAGAATCTCATCATCAAAAACAATTCTCTCTATATGTCTGTATCGGAATAATTGGAAATTATTTGATTGGGCGATTTTTTTGCCTAACAGACTAAACGGTCCCGCTTATCGACAATTTCTTGAGGATGAGTTACCTTTATTGTTCGAGGATGTGCCACTTTTGGTGCGAAACATAATTGGTTCATGCATGACAGGGCACCAGCACATTTTAGGGGAGAAGCTAGCAATTTCTTGAATAATACATTCAACAACCGATGGATATGTTAGATTGGTGGGGTGGGCCAGAACCATGGCCTTCTAGGTCCGCAGACTTAAATAGTTTAGACTTTTTCTTATGGAGATATCTCAAAAGTTTAGTTTATACCACTCCAGTGAACACTGAAGAAGAATTGAGAAATCGAATAATAACCTCTTTTGACACGATAAGAAATACCCCAGGAATATTTCAAAAAGTGCGTGATAATATGCGAAGAAGGACAGAGGCCTATATTCTTACAGGTGCAGGACACTTCCAGCAATTCATTCATATTTTAATTGTTTCTTTTTTTTTTGTTTGATTTTGAACAAGTATAGGTTGAGTCTCAGAAGACGAGCTATCAAAATAAAAGGAAATTTTGGGCATACTTATTGAGTATTTCTATTATTTTTTTTATTTAGCGAATAACATACAATTCAAATAATTCGAATTCAATAATTTTTCACTCGAAAACGGTTGGAGATACGAAAAAATTACAAGTGTCAAAAAAGTTTTTAAATTGAACGAAGAAGACGAAAATTGATGGTACGCTGACCAGTGGCTCACTTAAAAAAGTTTGAAAGGGCAAAAGAGACATGGCGCATATCGCTTCTCAGCATCCTTTCAAGCTACATCGGGTACCCTACCGATTCCAGAAAGGACGCACCGCGTATATATGTATGAGAGTCGCCCTCTATGGACCGACACGGTGAACCCGCTACCGGACTTCGAGAAAGATACGAACAATAACAAACAGATGTGGAAACGTTAAAAATTCCAAACATTTGTCTACATATGTAAACTTGAGACAAGAAGAATTATTCAAAAATCCGTAAATCAATGAATAATCCTTCCTGACAAGAGCTAGTTCCCAAATCTGCCCGCCATGCACGCAGCCGTGTCGCCGTGTCGGTCCATAGAGGGCGACTCTCATACGTATGTACGAGGTGCGTCCTTTCTGGAATCGGTAGGTACCCCGATGTAGCTTGATAGGATGCTGAGAAGCGATATGCGACACTGATGAGCTCCTAATAAGGGCGAAACTGCAGTCTGCCGCTTCTTTTCTCGGCATCCTGCTTGGTTGGTCTATTGTGGCTCTTGGGGGCTGCGTGCATGGCGGGCAGATTTGGGAACTAGCTCTTGTCAGGAAGGATTATCCATTGATCTGTGGATTTTTGAATAATTCTTCTTGTCTCAAGTTTACATATGTGGACTCCTCGCGAAGTTTATCGCAGAAGATATTTGTTCCATCAAATATTTACCGACGGGAGGTTTTATCTAGGAAACAGAGGCTAAGAGCACTATTCCAGCGGGATTATTTCGCTCGTTCTCTACCGTTGATGTGATTCACGGAATGGCGAAAGATGTCTCCCAAATGTTCGGAATTTTTAACGTTTCCACATCTGTTTGTTATTGTTCGTATCTTTCCGGTAGCGGGTTCGCCGTGTCGGTCCATAGAGGACGACTCTCATACGTATGTACGAGGTGCGTCCTTTCTGGAATCGGTAGGTACCCCGATGTAGCTTGATAGGATGCTGAGAAGCGATATGCGACACTGATGAGCTCCTGATAAGGGAGAAACTGCAGTCTGCCGCTTCGTTTCTCGACATCCTGCTTGGTTGCACTATTGTGGCTCTTGGGGGCTGCGTGCATGGCGGGCAGATTTGGGAACTATCTCTTGTCAGGAAGGATTATTCATTGATGTACGGATTTTTCAATAATTCTTCTTGTCTAGTTTACATATGTTGACTCCTCGCGAAGTTTATCGCGGAAGATATTTGTCCCATCATATATATATATATATATATATATATATATATATATATATATATATATATATATATATATATATATATATATATATATATACAGCACAGAGATGATTGCAGTTTGTGACTTATCGACTAATTCATAGGTTAGCCGTCAGACTGTTAACACTGCGTGTCTAAAAAATTTTCAGATTTTCTTGCTGAAATTCAAACTTCACTATTCCTATAATCCTTGCAGTAATAACAGTCAGTGTTTGTGACTGTCGGGTGAGTAGTTTTGTTGTTATTTAGAAAATCTAATTATCATCTTCTCCACGAGGCATTTTTTATGCATAAGTTTTAGTATTCAAAAGTCATCATTAGCAGCCAATCTGGGGGGAGCCCTTTATCCCCCCGATTGCAACAATCTTTAACACCACCAAGCGTTGAGAACTATCAATGACTTATTCCCACAATCAGGAGAAAGATATTTCTCCCAAGCCAATGTTATAGCTCTTCGTAGGGAAATAGAAGAAATATGAAGTAATTTTGCTGAAGATGAAGAATTATGTGCAGCTGCGTCAGCCCTATCACAATCCATTTCACAATGCGTTTCTGCTAAAAGTAATAATAGTATATGACAACATAGAATTCAACATAAATATTCTTTAAGTGATTTTGGCCTCTTTATAGTTATAGTTGAATCAACTTAGGTAATATGCATCCAATGAGCATTGTGAAAAAATTCATGAATCAGGGATTAGTAGCATAAAATCCATTGAAAAAAAGGTAAGAAATGGATTTCATTGGAATTCTCTCCTCCTCTTGAGGCCAATAAATTCTTGGAAAACGAAAGTATATTCCATAAAAAAGATTACGATAAGTTTATAACTTCAAGGTTAGTCTCTAGTAGGGGAGTTATTAAGGGGGTTTCTAGTAATATGAGTGAAAGCGACATTAAGAGTGCGCAATCTAGGGTGAATATTTTGGGAGCTAGACAACTTAGAAGAAGGGTTTGAAAAGAATCTGGTGAGGCTGAGTATGTTCCATCAAACTCATTGGTTAGGTTAGGTTAGGTTAGATTACGTTTGGAAGTAAAATACGCCTGACAAAATTTCTATTTGGAGATGTACAAGGGAGGTATCGATATATATCGGGCCGGTTATTCAATGTTATTGTTGCTTTCGTTATGAACATTCACAATTAAATTGCAAATGCTCCAAAAAATGGTTCAGGGTTCACCTATGAGTCCAATTTTATTCAATTATTTCATTAAAGATCTGACTAAAAGATTAGAAATGAAAGGTATAAAGGTGATCAAATTTGCTGATGATATAGCCCTTATAGCTACAGGAGCGTCCATCGAAATAACCTTATCTATAATGAAAGTCGCTATACGGGAACTTGAACAATGGGCGCTTGAAAAGGGGCTCCACCTTTCCCCGGAGAATTCCAAAATTATCCACTTTGACAAAAATAACAGACGTACTAATCTCCCCTCATTGTATATTGGGAATAACCTCTCACCGTGGGTTGATCACAAAATATCTAGTACTCATTATAAATGAGAAATTATTTGAAGGAATTAATAATATGAAAACTTTATGCAAAACGTGGTGGGGAGCTCACCCCTCCACTTCATTAAATATATATCACTCTACTGTTCGCCCTTTTTTAGACTATGGAAGTATTAACATAGGTAGAGTTCCTGAAAATCTACTTTATAAATTAGACAAAATTCAATTCATAGCGATTCGTATCGCGTTGGGATACATGAAATCAACACCTACAAACATTTTATTAGGAGAAAGTAACGAACTTCCATTGAAATTTCGAAGATTATGGTTGGCTCTGAGATTTGTGGGTTAACTTATGAGAACTAAAAATAACCCTACGTTATTGAAAATTGAATCTTTGAGTTTTTGGCAAAATTTATGGGTTTTAGGACAAAGACCAGCCATAGTGGAAGCATTAAATTTACTAAAAACTTATGAAATCTATTCTGATGAGCACCTTCCATGTTATAAATATGCATCAGACTATCATGTTGCTAATATAAATTATTTCAATTTTAATCTCAACAAAGAAAATAAAGACAACTCCAAACTATTTATTGAGCATGCTGTTACTAAGTTCCCTGAATTTGTGAAAATTTGTACGGATGCGTCAAAGCAGAACGATGATAAAACGGGCATAGGAGTGTTTAATTCATTGGGGGTGTCCTTATCTTTGGGCAATCCTAAGTTCTTCTCCATTTGTACAGCAGAACTCATAGCTATATCCAAAGCACTCACAGTTATTCAGGAAAACAACTATAATAAAGTATTGATAATTTCAGCTTCACAAATTTCCCTCGAAAAAATTTCTAACTGGAAAATTCAGTCTAAAAATGATCATATTACTTTAGAAATCAGAAAAAGAATTATTGAAATGACAATAATGACATAGAAATTCAACTGGCCTGGGTTCCAAGCCATACAAATATATATGGAAATGAACAAGCAGATAAATTAGCGAAGTCAGGGTGTGGAAAACAGCCAGTTGAAAATCTGAAAGCAGACGAGCACGAATTCTTTTCTAATATCAAGAATGTTGTATGGGATAAATGGATGGTAGAATTTGCTCATATAGGACAGACAAAGGATATAATATATTCTTCTATAATGAATTTGAGAAGACTAAAAAAGAGACCCTTCTATTTCTAGAAGGGCTATAAAAACTATCTGTTGGTTGAAAAGCAATCATGCCTCATACCCACAGCACCTTTTTACGATTAGAGTAATTACATCAGATCTTTGCTCTTGTGGCAAGGCGGGTGATCTTAATCACATTTTTTTTGATGGTTCAATCAATAAAGAAAGATGCGATAAATTATATTCAGATTCAATGAAAAAATTAAAAAAGATATCTCCATAACTATTTATGATGTCATATTCCATGAAGACCTGGAAATATTGAAACTAATTGTCAATTTTCTTTCCCCGTCAGGTATCAAGCTATAATAAGCGTGGTGGAAAGATGGTACTAACTGTAACTTTCATCCCCTGCGTTGATGTTTGTGAAGTCTTAAATGTATTCCTCAATCTCTGCTCCTGAAATAAAGGTTTGTATTGCTAATCTTAATATTGTCAATCTTAACATTCATATTCTTCTACAACCTGAAACATCTGCAATATGGCTAACAAATTATATTGAACAAAAACTGAAATTAAGTACTAGTACTCACGGTTATATGAGAGAAATGGTTGAATATTGCATATTGGTACAGCCAAGATTCGTTGACGATGAGCCCGATCATACTAATCAAGAGGCTTGTGTTGAATGGTTGAGTTTCCCAGCACATTGCAAAAGGAAACAAGAAGAAGTAGAAGAGTTATCATTTATTCTGTGTGTGGTTGGTGGCGGGCTAGCGTTAGCGGTGTTTTGCTGATTTTGTGTGTAGTGTTAGCGAGAGTGACTAGAGAGCCGTGTGGAGCAGAAAAATTGCAATCCCGCCAAGAACGTGGTTGTTTTTTTACAGTCTGTGGAGAGTTTATATTTTAAGAGATGTTCGAGATTATGATGAATAGCAATTTGATTGAAATATGTTCTTTAATTCTTTCAGTTATTGCGTTTATTTTGGTTGTCTCAGTGTTTGTAGTGAACATTTATTTCAAAATAAGGTTAGTTGTAGGTTAATTCTGCAAATCCTATCATTATACTCATTCTCAAATGTATTTTCAGAAAATGTTTTCCAATAATGGTTAATTGTTGGTTTTGTAATTCATGGATCAAAGTAGCTTATGATAACCGTAACAGTTTTGATTGCACTACATGTCTTCAGTACAATGGTTTCACAAAGGTGACGTATTGCTTTTTTTTATATTTTCTAGTTTTTATATAGGCTTATATGTTTAGGACGGTAGTTACAACAAAGTAATTGAAGCTCAACATGATAGTACCATAAATAAAATTCCTACAATCAAACCTCGTGTGAAAAGTTCGAATGGATTATGTGATATGTGCAACCACAACCAACAGTTGAAAATAACGCAACTTGCTAATTTTACACCTTTGATAGAAGATAATTATGATACAGAAATAGAACATTTCAAGTAAGTAAAACTTCGTGAGATAGTGGCATTTTGATTAATTCCATTGAATATGTTTAATTCTATCAACTTTATTTACGTTATCTCTGTAGTTTAAAGAGAAATTCATACTCAAAGTTTCATATATGCACATTTATAAATCCTAATTTATGTATTTGTTTTTATTTTAGGAATCAGCTGGAAAAGGCATATCAACTGTGTAAGCAATGTACTCGCATTTTGAATTCTACCTTATTGAGAGAAAAGGCGAAAATTTTTGGGAACCATGTACTTAACATTCAGAAGAATGGACTGAAAATGTATTTGAAAAAATCCAGCATGACAGAGTCTCTTAATTTAATTTTAGTTAAAACATTTAAAAATCTTCAAGGTTGTTTGGGAATTCTTGTGATATTGAATATATCGAGAGTGATACTGAATAATGAAAAAATTCCAGAAATACTTCCTGCATTTATGTTGCCATATATTGAACTCTGTCAGGATTTATCTGCCATCTCTTTCCATATAACAAATAAATTATTAAGTTCAATTTTAATATTTGTACTTAACTTTGAGGTCGTCAGATTTGAATACTTGACAGTAGTGGGATTAGCGGTGCAAATGTTTTTGGTTTTAATAGAATCATCCATGGTAACTATCAAGATGAATCAAGTACTATGTTGGAGTTTTCTGGTAATTACTTCATGGACTTCAACCCCAGAGATTTTTATCTACGCTCATCTATTCCAAGTGAGTATTAGGAGTTTATTTATGAACATTATCAGTTGTTTGCTTGTAAAACCACCGTTTTTTCACAACTGCAGATTTTGCATCTTCAAAACCAGTTTATTTAAACATTTAATTTAATGCTAACTTGATGCAAGCTAGATTCCATATCTTGAAATATTCGTGGTTAAATTAAATTATAGTGGCATGAAGTGTTGTGTACACTCAGATTGCTCATTACTCTGATCATAGATGCAAAGCATTTCATTCTTATTAACACAGAGCTCAAAAGCTTAAATGATGTTGACCCTAAGGAGGTCCTTTGTTAGCATGTCTGTGTTCAGGTATTTCCATCATTCTGATAAATTTTCTCATGGTCTATGGGATCTTACTCTGATATTCTCCTTCTGTGTGCCTGGCCAAACTATATCCTGAAATCTTTTGAATGTCAGGACTTGTTACTGAAATAAGACATGTTCTGCTGTTTCATTCTCTGTCTGTCACACAATTGTCATAGTTGGTTAATCTGGTAGATTCCAATTCTTGTAGGTGATACTACAGGGGGCAGTGTTTTGTAAGAAAGCCAACTATTCTTATTTCTCTTCTACTAAGTGTTAGCTCATTCAAAGAGAGCTTCATAGAAAACTATATTCTAAGTTTTTTCAGACATTTGTTTTCCTGGCATTGATAGCCTAGCTTAAACTTTTTGACAATTTTTGTCAACTATTTACCCACTTTAGTGCATATACTTCGGATCCATCCTACATGCATGAATAGAGTTTCCATGCAACACTATTTCCAACTCAACATTGTAGGCTGGGCTTACAATCCCAGACTAAATTACACTTAAATTGATTAAACATATTAATTAACTATCAAAAGTTTTTATCAAACATCATACTTAATACAATTTATAGAAAATTATTTTCTATATTCTTTTTTTCAGATATTCTGTGCATTACTCATTTTGTACAACTCATTCTATGAAGTGAGCCAGACTCCCAAAGATAAGAATTATTTCAAAAAGCTTCCAAGGAAAACAAAACAAGAATGGGATGAGTATTCAGATGATGAGATTTCATCACAATCTGCAAAGTCATATCGTTCCTTTTATAATGAATTGAATAGATCAAGATCTCCATTCTCTTTAACCTCAAATCATGGTTCTCCTCATAAGACTGAATGTGATAAACTTACTGCCAATAATATATTTAAAACCTCACCAAACACTGCCAATAACATATTTAAAACCTCACCAAACACTGCCAATAACATATTTAAAACCTCACCAAACACTGCCACTAACCTTAACAGTTCAAATTTATATTCAAATATTAGAACTAGCTTAGAAAATTTACATCTGAGCAACTCGGCATATAAACTTGGGAAAAGGCCTCCGGCTACTTCATCTCCTTCAGAACATAGGACAATCACCCAAAACTCTTGGGTTGCTGGAGGATTCTGGAAAAATGAAGATGGTACGATTGTACCTATTAAAGGGGATGTTTCATTGAGTAGGTCATCTAGTCAAAGTTCTGGGTTTGGTTCGCAAATTAATGAACAAGCTAATGCCTTCAACAATCCATTTTACTCTTTACCATCATCGAGAAAAAATTCACTTTGTGGAGATGGTGACCTTTTCTCTTTAGCTTCTGAGCCTGCGTATCATTTCCACTCCAGAAGACCTCATACAACTTGGACAAATACTTTAAGTTCTAGGTCACCAAACAGTGGTCATCATCAGTTTGGTAATAATTTTGGAGATTTTAACAATTCTAATCAAAGTTTGAATGAATTGATTTTACCTTCAGTTGATAGAATAAAAAGTCCAAGATTATTATATAGTACGAAAAAGCCATTAGGATTATTCAAATTACCTCAAAATAGCACTAACATTGACCAATCTAAAGTTTTTGCAAATAAGGCCTATCTAACTAATCCTTTTTGAGAAATTTGAATAATGGTTATTGAATTATATTGGTGCTAATTGTGATATATTTTATTTTTTACTTTTAGAAGTTGGCACTGAAATAATTTTTATATTAAATTTACATTGGTCAACATTTTATAACTATATTTCATGATGAAATTAGCAATAATTATTCGGTTAATAGATATTCAAATTCTTTTTGCCATTATTTCATTCAATAATACTTTATTACTCTATCAATCTGGTGATTGTTTAGTTCATTCACTTTTTAGTGAATTTTGAATTCAACCTCTAAAATTTCAGGCGAATTGTAAAAATGTGTTGCATGTATTCTTGCAGTCTCAGATGTCATCAAAAGTAGAAAAATCTGTTCAAGCTGACTTAAAGTATTGTAAACTCAATACAAAGAGGTATCAAAAATATTGTTTCTCTAAGAATTTTTCTCAATATTGTGCTATTTTGATGAGGTTGTTACTTAAAATTGAATTACATTTCTCATGATTTTAACCTGAATGAAATTTTTGCTGTTTTCACTTGTAACAAGTAAAAATGATAATAATGTAGTGTTACCACTTTTTAAACTCTTGTTCATCTTCAGAGAACCTACAACTAAGTATAAAGTAAGAGTATTTATAAATGACTCCTTGTTGAATTTGGAAAAACCAGGTAGTAGGTTTGCAGTTCACAAACAACTTTTCAAAAGGTAGTTGTTATTTGAATATTTGGGATATATATATATATATATATATATATATATATATATATATATATATATATATATATATATATATATATATATATATATATATATATATATATATGAAATGAATGTTTTATTTGCCAATCTTTTTATGTGAGATAAAGATAAGGGTATTACGGCATACGGCTTAAGTGATATTTCTTTATTGCAAAAACCTATATTTGGTAACCTTTTGTACCATCATCAGGCACTGTAAAAAGACACAAACTGAAATTCAATAAATTGAGACACCGGAAGGGCATAGATCACTCCATACATATCATTTTTCATAGCAATTCACAATTATTTCATTATTTTACAGAATTGAAGGACCACACATCGAAATGGAAAAAGTTGAGATATAACCACACATTTTACTTGAGTTGTTATCTTGACTGAGAGATCGGGAACCGATCCAGATCTGTTCTGCCTGCTCCAACCGTCTTGCACAATAGACCAATCGATCGAGTAGTTGCTCTGTACACGACAACATTAATAATAATTAATAATTCGATATTAACGATTGGGATGTTTTATTATCTTGTCAAATCCAAGTATGTATGAGTACATGTTGCTCAATTTTTTCATATCGGTCTTTTCATTAATTAAGGGACCCAGTGATTCGTTAATATGGCACATTTCCAAAAACACTCTGTTCTTGTCTCTTTTGTGGCAGTCCAATATTTTTGTTTCCTCGTACTTCATTACATGTCCTTTCGAATGCACATGTCTTGCCAGAACACATTTCTCCGGATGCAACCTTGAGTCACTTTGGTGTTGAGTAAGACGCTTACCTAAATGCTGTATTGTTTGGCCAATGTATGCTGCATTGCAGCTACCACACGGAATATAGTAAATGACATAATACTGTTTTTTAATGGGGTGGGATCTTTCAGTTTTGGAAAAAGCCATCTATTAGTTTTCAGAATGCTGTAGGCCACCTGAATGTTGGCATATTTCTGGAAAATCTTGGAAAGTTTGTTAGTGAGACTGTAAATGTAAGGAAGTGTGACAAATGTATCTGGAACCACTTAGCCTGGCACATTGATATGGCTGGGGTTATTCTCATCTGGGGGTTTAGGAACATTATTCAGCAAAGCTTTTATTAGGCAATTAGGATAGCCATTTTTCGACAAAATTTTCGAGAATCGTTTTTTTGCCGAAGGCCTCATAGATGGATGTGTGATGTCACTTATTCTCTGGTTCATAGCAATGACAAAGTTCATTTTAGTTTTTCTTGTGTGATAGGAATGAAAATTCAAGTACTTTCCTGAACTCGAAGGCTTTTGGTACCAGTCAGTTATAAGGGAGTTATTTTCTGTTCTGATAAGACGAACATCGAGAAAGGGCACACCTCTGTTCGTCTCTCGCTCGACCGTGAATTTGATGAGATTCTTATGCACCTCATTGTTCAATGAGGTGTGCCCTTTTCGATGTTCGTCTCATCAAAACAGAAAATAACTCCTTTATAACTGACTGGTACCAAAAGCCTTCGAAGTTCAGGAAAACTGGCTGAAATGAACTTTGTCATTGCTATTGTGACGTCACACATCCATCTATGAGGCCCTCAGCAAAAAACAGATTCTCAAAAATTTTGTCAAAAAATGGCTATCCTTATTGCCTAATAAAAGCTTTGCTGAACAATGTTCCTAAATCTCCAGATGAGAATCACCCCAGCCATATCAATGTGCCAGGCCAAGTGGTTCCAAGAAGATTTGTCACACATCCTTACATTTACAGCTTCACTAACAAAATTTCCAAGATTTTCCTGAAATATGACAACATTCAGGTGGCCTATAGCATTCTGAAAACTAATAGATGGCTTTTTCAAAAACTGAAAGATCCCACTCCATTAAAAAAACGGTATTATGTCATTTACTATATTCCGTGTGGTAGCTGCAATGCAGCATACATTGGCCAAACAATACAACATTTAGATAAGCGTCTTACTCAACACCGAAGTGACTCAAGGTTGCATCCGGAGAAATGTGCTCTGGCAAGACATGTGCATTCAAAAGGACATGTAATGAAGTACGAGGAAACAAAAATATTGGACTGCCACAAAAGAGACAAGAACAGAGTGTTTTTGGAAATGTGCCATATTAACGAATCTCTGGGTCCCTTAATTAATGAAAAGACCAATATGAAAAAATTGAGCAACATGTACTCATGCATACTTGGATTTGACAAGAAAATAAAACATCCCAATCGTTAATATCGAATTATTAATTATTATTAATCTTGTCGTGTACAGAACTAGTACTCGATCGATTGGTCTATTGTGCTCGATGGTTGGAGCAGGCAGAACAGATCTGGATCGGTTCTCGATCTCTCAGTCAAGATAACAACTCAAGTAAAATGTGTGGTTATATCTGAACTTTTTCCGTTTCGATGTGTGATGCTCCAATTCTGTAAAATAATGAAATAATAGTGAATTGCTCTGAAAAATATGATAGTATGTATGGAGTGATCTATGCCCTTCCAGTGTCTCAATTTATTGAGTTTCGCATAGCTGTAAGTGTATTCTTATTTCAGTTTAATGTCTATCCATCTACAGTTTTTGTCTTTTTACAGTCCCTGATGGTGGTACAAAATGTTACCGAAATATAGGTTTTTGCAATAAAGAAATATCACTTAAACCCTATGCCATTATACTTTATCTCTTCATAAAAAGATTGGCAAATAAAAACATTCATTTCATATATATATGTTTTTATTTGCCAATCTTTTGATGTGAGATATGTATATATCAATCTGGTCATTAATTATCTGTGAGTTGTAAAAAGTGATTTGAAAATTTTAACTGATTCTAGCTAACTGGTGAAGAGTGCAGGTTTTTCAAATCATCAATACTAGAAAGGAAAGCCATGACTATTTTGGATACGGTGATTGGCCAATATTGAATCATGTTTATTTTTAATGAATGAAGTTTCATGCTCTTTATATTTAACTCTCATGGAACAACTAGTTTGATCTATGTAAAAATAATTGTATTTTCGACAAGCTAACTCCTAATTCATTCAACTTTAAGTACAATTTTTTTAGTGTTGAATAAGAGTGGGTACAATTTCTGTGTCACTGTATCGTAAATTAAAGTCATGATCAAAACTGTTTTTAAAGAAAAGATGGAAATGGAGAGAAAAGCAAACCAGTTGTAGTTATCCTACAAAATTTATTAAATCGTGCAGAAAGAAAGAATTGATATTTATAGCATCAAGAACAAAAATGGAAAAATTCTTATTAAGGACAAAAAAGTGATGGAAAGATGGAAGCAATATATTCAAGACTTATCCAAGTAAGGACAAGGGAGAAGAAATACTATTGAAAATTTATAATCGGGTATGGCAAGCAGAGGAAATACCGAAAGACTGGCAGATTTGAATGATTATTCTCATCAATAAATCGAGTGACAAACATGAATGTAGTAATTATAGAGGAATAACAATATTTAGTACAGCAAGGAAAATATACGAAAAAATAATAGATAAAAAGTTGAGACCCCTCATTGAGAAAACACTGGTAGAGTTACAAAGTTGATTTCGAAATGAAGAAGTCTACAGGATCCTATATTCAGCATAAATGTACTAATAGAAAAATCTACTGGAATGAAAAGAAAAATACCTATCTTTCATGGAAAATTCTACGTTTAAGAGATATCAGAACAAAAATCATAAGAATAATAAGTATATATGTGTAGAAGTGGCAACATTGTGTCAGCACAAGTAGCTACAAAAGCTACAGGGATAATAGTCTGTTACGCGACGCCCTATTATGAGCACGTCTGAAATACTTACCTTCGAAATATAGCTGTACTACTCATGTGATATAATACTGTGATAATAAACCCTTTCAACAGTGACTTTTCCCATTAGTTGATGACCACCGGATACCACACATGGCGACGAGATGAACGTAAAAATATTGAATAAAAGTGTGAAATCGTGAATTTTCCAACTATATAATGGCGGCGAACAAGTTTGCAGAATTTTGCGTCAACGATGATGATTGGAAGATTTATGAAGAACGTTAAGAGCAGTACTTCAAGGCAAATAATATAGATGAAGAAATAAAAGTGGCTAACTTATTAAGTGAGATAGGAACGAACTCGTATAAACGTATAAGAAATGTATGTTTTCCTGATCTACCACATGTTAAGACATATACACAATTATCCGAATTCATTAGAAAACATTGCTGTCCAAAATTGAATGTATGGAAGGAACGTAAGAAATTTTAAGAAGCCACTCAACAAAATGACGAATCCATTAATAACTGGTACGTGAGAATTGCTAACATCAGTACAAATTGTAGGTATGGAACAATTTTATCAGCCATAATGAAGGACAAGTTCGCCAGCGGTATAAAAAATGATAAAATCTTTGACCGGTTATGCGAAGAGAGTGAAACCCAGGATTTCGATAAAATAAAAGAGATAGCGATACAGAGAGAGATACGAGCAACAAAATTCAAGAAAATTACGTGAATTTTGTGAAGAAAAATTTCGGCAAGAACAAGATTTTCACTTCTGAAGGAAAATGAGAAACACAATATCCAGACACTAAACAGGAACAGATAAGGAAGGAGGAAGACAACAACTTAAAAAAGCCCAAGCCAGGCAAATGAAAACCTATGGAGGCATTGAAAGGAAGAAATTGCAAGCAAAACAACCGATTTATGTGAGAGATTATAGAAATCCACATAAAGAGCAGTGGGTTCATGCCACAATTACGAAGCAAATAGGTAAATCCACATATATGTGTAGAATAGTGGAAGGGAATTCCTTAGAAAGGCATCTAAATCAAATAAAGGAAAGAATGGAAATGGATCGCGGTGGAGGAAATACAAATAGATTAGCAGGAACACATAGCGAGGCACTGAATGCTTCAAGTAAAATCGGTTATTTCTCTAAAACGGTAAGTGACACAAACATCTATTCACCAACAATAATCCCTTGCCGGAAACCAACTTATTAATGTCCTTACATGAAAATCAAGTTTCCAAAACTGACGAGGCGTTACAGGCAGATAATCCTCCGTTAGAAAATATAAATGTAGACCATAATGTTAGTGTGAAAGATACAGTGAATGTAGATAAAACAGTTGTAAGTGAAGATTTGAGTAATTTCGACGAAAGCTTTTCAGTAGCAGATAAAAGTGAAATACGAAATGACGAGTTCAAGGCGAGACAGTAGAGTAAGAAAAACTCCAAGTTTCCTCAAGGATTATTTCTTAGATATTGATTGAGAGAACTTGTGGGTTGTAATTCTCAATATGGAGAAAAGTGTAAAATAAATGTAATTACAAAGTTATATAATAAAAACTTTGTTAAGGTAGCTCTACTGTATCGAAAATTTACTGCAAACTGTAAATCGTAAAATTAAGAATGATACAATAAATATAGAGCCCTGATTTTGTAATATAGTGTAGTCAACATTATCAGTAAAAGAAAACACTTTCTTTAGAACACTAAGACATGAAATTGTTAATAAATGATCATACAAGTGATGTACACAGAATTTAGCCGAAATGTATATTATGTAAGATTGAACAAATAAAAAGAAATCTTTATAAGTTTCAGGCTTAGTGCGGAAGGTGTAGAAGTGGCAACATTGTACCAGCGCAAGTAGCTGCAAAAGCTACAGGGATAACAGTCTGTTACGCGACACCCTATTATGAGCACGTCTGAAATATTTACCTTCGAAATATAACTGTACTACTCATGTGATATAATACTGTGATAATATACCATTTCAACAGTAACTTTTCTCATTAGTTGATGACCACCGGATACCACAATATGAAAGCAATACAAACTGAATAATAAGCGGGAACAGAAGATCGGAGTATTTCAAGAAAATAGATGGACTTCGACAAAAAGATGAGCTGAGCCCTCTGTTATTTATCATTTTTATGGGCAAGATAATAGAAAATTGCTCGACAAAAGTGACGAAATTCCAGATCGGATATAGAAATTTGCAACAAGTAGAATTATCTGAAGAGAAGTACGCGGATGATACAATGATAATAGCCTGAAATCCACAAGATCTTCAAAAGAACCAAAACATATGGAACAACCAACTTACAAGAATGGGATAAAAATAAAGTGGAAAAAAACAAGAGTATTAGTGATTGAGACAAAAATGAATACATAAATATACAGATTGATAACACAAAAATAGAACAAGTTAAAAAATATAAGTATTTAGGAGTATAACTCCTAAATACTTATAAAGTGACATGAATGATAGACTCAACGAATATACTATCAGCAAGAAATTTATTAATAAAAAAGAGGTATCAAGAGCTACTAAAATCAGAGCATTCACATCCATCTATAGACCAATACCCACGTTTGGATGTGAGACTTGGGTACTAAGTAGAACACAAAAAAGAATGCGAGCACCAGAAATGAAGTGCCTGAGGAGGGTATGGGGAGTCATAAAATGGATAAACTTAAGAACATCGACTATATAAGAGGAATTAGGAATTTAATCAACTTAAAATACATATAGAAAAGGCAACTAAGCTGGTGGGGACATCTGCACAGAATGAGTGATACACGACAGTTCGAATGTATATGGGAGACAAAGACGGTAGGAGAGATGAAGAGAGGTAGACCATAACCAAACTGGGATGAACTATAGCGGAAATATTGGTATAGCAAAGAGAAATCTGAACTGAGGCTAAAACAATTGCAAGACAGAAGAACCAATGGAGAAATTTTATATATGAGCAATATTGTTGATATATATCCTTATCTGGCTCAGAGATTTCACTTCATTTTTGATCCATTTTGTTTCTGCCAGTCATAACTTTCTCCGTCCAATCACAGGTGGAATTGATCTTGACTTGCACACAGTTGGTAATCACTTTCCTTTTATGAACAAACACTGCATTTTGTACGAACTTTGCCGCATAAAATGGCTTGGTTTGCGTCACTAACATGTTTAAGACACAATGGTTGTAGCCCTTATCATTTGGTAGAGAAGCTTGATTGAAATACAAAAAGAATTCCAACCACCCTTATTCACATCAAATTTCAGCATACAATTAAGAATGCATATACCATTTTCGTATGATAAATGGTAGAGAAAATGGTCTATGGATTCTTAATTGTATGCTGAAATTTGATGTGAATGATGGTGGTTGGAATTTTTACTATGTTGAAATTCTTTTTGTATTTCAATCATGCTTATCTACCAAATGATAAGGGCTACAACCATTGTGTCGTAAATATGTTAGTGCAGCAAATCAAGCTATTTTATGCGGCAAAGTTCGTACAAAATGCAGTGTTTGTTCATAAAAGGAAAGTGATTCCCAACTGTGTGCAAGTCAAGATCAATTCCACCTGTGCTTGGACGAAGAAAGTTATGACTGGCAGAAACAAAATGGATCAAAAATGAAGTGAAATCTCTGAGCCAGATAAGGGTATATATCAACAACATTGCTCATATATAAAATGTCTTCATTGGTTCTTCTGTCTTGCAATTGTTTTAGCCTCAGTTCAGTTTTCTCTTTGCTGTACCAATATTTCCGCTATAGCTTCATCCCAGTTTGGTTATGGTCTACCTCTCTTCATCTTTCCTACCGTCTTTGTCTCCCATATACATTTGAACTGTCGTGTATCACTCATTCTGTGCAGATGTCCCCACCAGCTTAGTTGCCTTTTCTATATGTATTTTATGTTTATTAATTTTATGACTCCTCTTATATAGTCGATGGTAGTTTTCCATTTATGACTGCATACCCTTCTTTTTCATGTTGTACTTAGTACACAACATCACATCCAAACGTGGGTATAGGTCTATAGATGGATGTGAATGCTCTCATTTTAGTAGCTCTCGATACTTTTTTTTAATAATAAATTTCTTGCTGATAGTATATTTGTTGTGTCTATCATTCATGTCACTTTATAAGTATTTAGGAGTTATACTCCTATATACTTATATTTTATAACTTGTTCTATTTTTGTGTTATCAATCTGTATATTTATGTCTTCATTTTTTGTCTCAATCACTAATACTTTTGTTTTTTTTCCACTTTATTTTTATCCCATTCTTGTCAAGTTGGTTGTTCCATATGTTTTGGTTCTTCTGAAGATGTTGTGCATTTCCGGCTATTATCATTGTATCATCCGCGTACTTCTCTTCAGATAATTCTACTTGTTGCAAATTTCTATATCCGATCTGGAATTTCGTCACTTTTGTCGAGCAATTTTCTATTATCTTGCCCATAAAAATGATAAATAACAGAGGGCTCAGCTCATCTCTTTGTCGAAGTCCATCTATTTTCTTGAAATACTCCGATCTTCTGTTCCCGCTTATTATTCAGTTTGTATTGCTTTCATATTGTGGTATCCGGTGGTCATCAACTAATGAGAAAAGTTACTGTTGAAATGGTTTATTATCACAGTATTATATCACATGAGTAGTACAGCTATATTTCGAAGGTAAGTATTTCAGACGTGCTCATAATAGGGTGTCGCGTAACAGACTGTTATCCCTGTAGCTTTTGTAGCTACTTGTGCTGGTACAATGTTGCCACTTATACACCTTCCGCACTAAGCCTGAAACTTATAGAGCTTTCTTTTTATTTGTTCAATCATACATAATATACATTTTAGCTAAATTCTGTGTACATCACTTGTATGATCATTTATGAACAATTTCATGTCTTAGTGTTCTAAAGAAAGTGTTTTCTTTTACTGATAATGTTGACTACACTATATTACAAAATCAGGGCTCTATATTTATTGTATCATTCTTAATTTTACGATTTACAGTTTGCAGTAAATTTTCGATACAGTAGAGCTACCTTAACAAAGTTTTTATTATATAACTTTGTAATTACATTTATTTTACATTTTCTCCATATTGAGAATTACAACCCACAAGTTCTCTCAATCAATATCTAAGAAATAATCCTTGAGGAAACTTGGAGTTTTTCTTACTCTACTGTCTCGCCCTGAACTCGTCATTTCGTATTTCACTTTTATCTGCTACTGAAAAGCTTTCGTCGAAATTACTCAAATCTTCACTTATAACTGTTTTATCTACATTCACTATATCTTTCACACTAACATTATGGTCTCCATTTATATTTTCTAACGGAGGATTATCTGCCTATAACGCCTCATCAGTTTTGGAAACTTGATTTTCATGTAAGGACATTAATGAGTTGGTTTCAGGCGAGGGATTATTGTTGGTGAATAGATGTTTGTGTCATTTACCGTTTTAGAGAAATAACCGATTTTACTTGAAGCATTCAGTGCCTCGCTATGTGTTCCTGCTAATCTATTTCTATTTCCTCCACCGCGATCTATTTCCACTCTTTCCTTTATTTGATTTAGATGCCTTTCTCAGGAATTTCCTTCCTCTATTCTACACATATATGTGGATTTACCTATTTGCTTCGTAATTGTGGCATGAACCTACTGCTCTTTATGTGGATTTCTATAATCTCTCACATAAATCGGTTGTTTTGCTTGCAATTTCTTCCTTTCAATGCCTCTATAGGTTTTTATTTGCCTGGCTTGGGCTTTTTTTAAGTTGTTGTCTACCTCCTTCCTTATCTGTTCGTGATTAGTGTCTGGATGTTGTTTCTCATTTTCCTTCAGAAATGAAAATCTTGTTCTTGCCGAAATTTATCTTCACAAAATTCACGTCGTTTTCTTGAATTTTGTTACTCGTATCTCTCTCTGTATCGCGATCTCTTTTATTTTATCCAAATCCTGGGTTTCACTCTCTTCGCATAACCGGTCAAAGATTTTATCATTTTTTATACATATATTTATATATATGACGAACTTGTCTTTCACTATGGCTGATAAAATTGTTCCATACCTACAATTTTTACTGATGTTAGCAATTCTCACGTACCAGTCACTCATGGATTCGTCATTTTGTTGAGTGGCTTCGTAAAATTTCCTACGTTCCTTCCAAACATTCAATTTTGGACAGCAATGTTTTCTAATGAATTCTCATAATTGTGTATATGTCTTAACACGTGGTAGATCAGGAAAACATACATTTCTTAAATGTTTATACGAGTTCGTTCCTATCTCACTTAATAAGTTAGCCACTTTTATTTATATCTATCTATATTATTTGCCTTGAAGTACTGCTCTAAACATTCTTCATAAATCTTCCAATCATCATCGTTGTCGCAAAATTCTGCAAACTTGTTCGCCGCCATTAAATAGTTGGAAAATTCACGATTTCACACTTATATTCAATATTTTTACGTTCATCTCGTCGCCATGTGTGGTTGTATCATCCGCGTACTTCTCTTCAGATAATTCTACTTGTTGCAAATTTCTATATCCGATCTGGAATTTCGTCACTTTTGTCGAGCAATTTTCTATTATCTTGTCCATAAAAATGATAAATAACAGAGGGCTCAGCTCATCTTTTTGTCGAAGTCCATCTATTGTCTTGAAATACTCCGATCTTCTGTTCCCGCATATGATTCAGTTTCTATTGCTTTCATATTGTGGTATCCGTTGGTCATTAACTAATGAGAAAAGTTACTGTTGAAAGGGTTTATTATCACAATACTATATCACATGAGTAATACAGTTATATTTCGAAGGTAAGTATTTCAGACGTGCTCATAATAGGGCGTCGCGTAACAGACTATTATCCCTGTAGCTTTTGTAGCTACTTGTGCTGACACAATGTTGCCACTTCTACACATATATACTTATTATTCTTATGATTTTTGTTCTGATATCTCTTAAACGTAAAATTTTCCACAATCTTTGTCTAGGTACCTTTTCAAATGCTTTCTCCAAGTCCATAAAAGCTAGGTATTTTTTTTTCATTCCAGTAGATTTTTCCATAAGTACATTAATATAGATATATAGGATCCTGTAGACTTCTTCATTTCGGAATCAACTTTGTAACTCTACCAGTGTTTTCTCAATGTGGGGTCTTAACTTTTTATCTATTATTTTTTCGTATATTTTCCTTGCTGTCTAAATATTGTTATTCCTCTATAATTACTACATTCATGTTTGTAACTCGATTTATTGATGAGAATAATCATGCAAATCTGCCCGTCTTTCGGTATTTCCTCTGCTTGCCATACCCGATTATAAATTTTCAATAGTATTTCTTCTCCCTTGTCCTTACTTGGATGAGTCTTGAATATATTGCTTCCATCTTTCCATCACTTTTTTGTCCTTAATAAGAATTTTTCCATTTTTGTCCTTGATGCTATAAATATCAATTCTTTCTCTTTCTGCACGATTTAATAAATTTTGTAGGATAACTTTCGGTTTGCGTTTCTCTCCATTTCCATCTTTTCGCCGATTTTAATCCGTTTTCTTCTTTTAGATGCCAATACTAGATCTTTTACCAGTTTTCTAGCTTGTTTGTACATCATACTTTTCTATGGTTTTATCGTAGAGATTATTCGCCAAAGTTTATTCTTAATCTTTACTTCTTTTTCAATTTTTCTTTTCTTTTCTGCTTCCACATACTTCTTTAGCGGAATCGAGCAGGGTGTTTTTGAAACACTTGCATAATGCCTCTGTGTTCATATTGTCTCTTGTTTTCCGTATTCTTCAACCTCATTGTTAAGGCTGACTCGAATATTCTTGCATGTTCTGGATTAGTCAACTTTTAAGTTTCTTTTGATTCATATTGAATCTTCTTTTTGGTGGTTGTCTCTTTTTCTTCGACTTTTTGTTCCTTTATAATATGTTATTAGTAGATAATTATTACTTCCTATTTCTGCTCCTCCTCTTACCTCATCTTCTCTTATTCCCAATTCCTCTACCAATATGTAGTCTATTATCGCCTTATCTTTAGTTTCGATTTGTCTCGTATATTTTTGTGCTAAAAAATGTGTTACTTATCGAGTTATTCATTATTCATTACAGCGAAGTTTAGTAGTGAAGCAAAAATAGATTTGTCGGCTCTCTGGTTATTGTAATCTGATTGATGCTCTTTGTATCTAGTTCTGATTCAGAGTACAAAGACGAAATGAATGATTTCATAGAAAAACAAGTAGTAGAAATTCCACACAATCCAAAATTCAGAAATCTTTCAAATTTTACCGCATATCACATCTAACATTTCAACTGAACTTGTTGTTTTACAATCATGAATCCTTGTTCGCCACAATTATATGGTCTGATAAAAACTCACAAAGAAAATCCACCCAGTTATTTCATTTGTTAATAGTGAAGATAGAAAAGGAATCAAATATGATATTCAAAACAATAATAAACTTCACTCATACAACATACAGTTAATAATTCACTTTTACGATATATTTATGTCTATCATACAGACTATCTGGTTTTACCAAATTCAATAACAATCTATTTATAAATACTACGGTATTTTATACTTAGTTTTATACTGTCACTTGTAGAATAATGCCAAATGTGATTAGTTATATACTGTCCGATGACGAACGAGAGTAACTACCACATAGTAACTGCAACATTCTTAGAGTATACGATTACATGAGTCGAAGCAGATACTCAGGTGCTCAAGTTTAGGTCAGATGAAGAATTAGGTTCTAATTGCCTATTTGATTAGTTGTTTGTTGATTTCTAATACTTTCGATCTCTTATTTTTATAATGTATATATAATATATGATATACATTTTATACAACTTCTACAAGAGCTCTCATAAACACCAGATTTTTTTCCTTTTTCAATTTTAGAAGTGACCATTACTTGATGCAAATCCATTTGAAATGATAAATGAAAGAAAACTTGATTGACTTTTAACATATATTTGTACACCGCATAGACGACACTGCGCCATCATCAGAGAGATACGAAGTAAAAATTAAACTAATGTTCAACAATTTGAATTTGATCTACTCAACGGATTAAAAATAAAAAAATAATAATATAATAATAATATCGAAATAAATCACTTAGCAGGAAATAAATTGAGTAAAGGGAATTATTGTCGAATTCTACCTGTTCATTTAGTAATATTTTGGTAAGTTTGAATCTATTCATTTCAAGGATTCCCAAAAATTAATATCATATACGATGAATGTAAAATTTTAGTCGAAATTATGGTTTTCTTCAATCAAATAATTCACGTAATTAGACTTAGTTTTTATTGATGAAACTAAGATAATGTTCATTGTTTCTAATATTGAAATTTTATATTTTATATTTCATTGTTGTAGATATTTTAATATTAGACTCGGTTAACATTATCGTAGCTTCGTCATTCAAAAACTGATCCTAATTACTTGAATCATTCAATTAAAGAATCAATTCCAACCAAAATTTGAAAATTTTTCATTTCATCGAATGAAGAAATTGGTATTAATTTTTAGGATTAGTTGAAATCAATAGATTTAAATTTTGACATATTAAATGAACACATAGATTTTGTCTTTAATCCTCCTTTACTCAATTTGTTTCCTGCTAAGAGATCCAGATATAAATAATATTTCTTTGAACTTGCTTATGTTAGTTTCACTCCCTTTTAATCTGTTGTGTTGACCATACATAAACTATTCACCTTAGTTTAGTTTGTATTTTGTATATATCAACTGGATGCGCAGTATTGCTGAAACGCTTTACAACAATGAATTTTTATTGTCTGTTCAGAGAGTTATCCGCTCTGAAAAATATATTCAGATGGGAGGAAGGACTAAATTTTACTGAGTTCCTGAATATAAGGTAATATATTGTATTTTTGGTTGGTATCCCTAATACTTCTGAATGTCGGATTTGTATATGTGAAACCATGTTATCTGTTATACTAGATATAGGAAACGAATCTGATTTTCAGTACCTATTTCCAAAGTGAACTTAATATTAAGGTGATTAGACTTCAGGAAGGTATTAAACGAATCTAACCGCCTATTTGTACCTGTAAAACAGCAAATAATGTCATCCACATTTATAAACCAATAAAGATAGTTTTCTGATTGTTATCCATGAAAGTTTCAGCTACTAATGGATGAAGAGGATTACCCATAAGCAAACTATTGTTTCTCATGTATATTACATCAAAGTATGTTCATATAAACAATTTATGTTTGAATTTCACGAGGATATTAACCAAAAATAAAATGTATTAATTAATACTGGGTAAACCCAGTAAAAACTTACAGCCTTTCCTTTCATCTTGTAATTTCAATATAGCTTTCATAACAGATAACTCTTTAGTAAGACATGTTGAAAACTGTAGATTCTAAATTGAAGAAGGCAACAAATCAGGAGTTTGTTAGGTCCCATGTAGAACCTGCAATTAAATTTTTATCAGTAAAACTTTAAAAACTTCAATATCAGATTATCAGAGCACAAAATGTAGTTATGACAAACAAGATTACCATTATGCAAATAATTGTTCAGAAGGTGAGCATACTTTTAATAATAATCTTTATAGTTCACTTACTGAAAATAATAAATTGAAACTCATTCTATGGGAAGTTTGACAATCAATAAACAGACTTTTTGGGAACTCACAAAATAGTCAACTAGACCTTAATTTCTTCATCATTACCCAAACCTTTTAAGTTCAGTTGAAATTACAAACTCTACTCAGATTTTCCTCTTATCGACCAAAATACCTGCTCTTACCCATAGAATAATGTACAAGTAATAATATGTGCATATAATACACATCTTCCTTTTAAATGTACTACTTATCTGATGAAGCCAAAGGTGTGACGAAATGCTTCGCAAGCTTGTGAATATAGTCAAATATTGAACAGATTTGTTTTATTAAATAGACAAGTTATCTAAGATCAAGTAATACTAAATTTAAATTGTTTGCCAACAGTTCATACATTGAGTTAGAGATCTTAATTATATAAGAAATCAGACTCCATGACACATTATTACACATTTGCTCATTCAAGGCATAGAAACCAAAAAATATTTTGTTGATTAATTTCATTGAACATAGAAATTGAAAATTATTTTTCCCAACTTTGTGGTTGAATTAATTTTTGAATAAGGTTGGGAAAGTTCTATATTACTCATAAGTTTGTAGTACTATATTTTTTCATAAAAATCAGCTTACCAATTATCTTGCAATATACTTCAAATGTAATATTACAAATATTTAAAATGATAGGCTCTATGTAAAGTTGAAGTATATATTCTGTACCATGAAAATTCATTTTATGTTAAATTACAAATTCTAGTCCAGTATGCAGCAAATTTTCTGGCTTAGGCAGACTATACTGATAGTTATATTTTAATGTTTAATAAGTTTATACATGCAATATACATAATTTTGGAAAATCCAAACACGTTTTTACTGTGGTTCAGAATGTTCCTATAGTTATAGTAAGTTATAAGTTTTATCGAAATGTGGTCCTTTTAATTTATTGGAAAATATATCTAGCATCAGTGAAACAACATTTTTAACATATGATTAATACTGATTCATTGTAGAATCATCATGTATTATTCTTAGATTGTTTTTGGTATACTATTTGTTATTACCTTTTGTGTTTTTCTTTTGGTACTACTGATTATAATTTCTTTGTGTTTTTGTGATATTGTGTCTCAGTATTGAGTTATAGTTTCTGATTTTTGTAGAGCGATGTGTATTAGTTTTAAGTTTGAGATAAGGAAATGATTTGTCGCAATTACTAGAAGTAGTTTTAATTGCAGCTGTGAATAACTTTTGTTTTATTTAAATACAATGGAAGCACTTTTTGTTGTTATTTGTAGTAAGTTACGACATGCAGTATCAATGTGTGAATTTTTAAATATTTAAATTGTAAATTATTTTTGTATGAATGAAATTCCTTTAAATTTTTTCAAGTATTGTTTCAATTCTTGTCAATAATAAAAGTAGAATATTTTCATCAATATTATTGTCACGTTTTGAATTATAACATAATTCATATATGAAAAGTTATGTTTGTTCGAATTTTATGCGCTACCATACTGTTCAACCAATTTAATCATTTCCATTGTTTCACTCTGCCCTTTTTCAATTTTGAATATTCAAAGACGCGCGATATTGTTACTCAACATGTATAATATTCTGGTTGCATACGCTCGTTTTTGAATTGCACATTTACCTGAATCAGATTCTCAAGATGTATATCGGCAAAAATCGAGGAAAAACCAAAAATGTTTGAAAATTGAAGTCAAAATTAAGTATCCTTAATATTTTCATAATTTTATTTCATTAACGTTCTAGTGTACCCGACAGTACTGCTGAATACCCATGTCAGTGCAATTTAGCACAAACCAACATAACTTTTTGATTTGATATTTTAGTCATATCGGTTTGAAGTGTAATTAGTAATATAAAATAATTCACACGGCCATATATTGAACACTATCCGCCAGCGCTTTGATTCATGTTAGTAGTATATGGGGCTACCTCGCTTACTTCAAAGACAGGTGATCAGTGGCATGCCTAACCTACCTAATATTTACGTGGGAATTATTTTTTTAATCCTTTAACGTGCTCTATTTCAGCCTTTCGGCTAATGACACGCCGGGGAATTCTGTCACCTCACTAACCCGGGAATTTTGCCGAACCCCACTCGTGTCGACGGAAGGAATCTTTAATGTCCAACACATTTCTGTTAGACAGGATCGACGGCCTTACATCTCTGAAAGATGGATAACTCTTCGCAAAGGATCAGCGACCTAACCTCTGCGCCACCGAGCCGGTACAACGTGGAAATTATTTAATGGTTTCCTTTCTTGAATATATCTTTCGCGTTCATAATATTTCTTTGGGTTATAATGTTAGTTTTCGCCGATTGCAAATTCTTTCCCTATATTACACATTCCTTTTTAATCAAGTTTTAAAATGAAATTTAACCTTTCAACTCTTTATCTTACGCCTCTTGAGGTATTTTTGCTTTGTAATTGAAATGTTAAATAAATACAAACTTCATGTCTCGTCTCCAACTTTGAAACTTCAGGAATTCCCTACAACATTTCAATCCTTATTTCGCACGTCTAGGATTGGTTTACTCAATATGAAATACAATTTGCTATACTTTTCCTCGATATATTGAATACGATTTTTATATATCCCAAATTTCAAAACTGAGGCAAATTATACACATAACTTGGAGTTAATTTTGTATTTTAGGGGTTAGGTTTTTCGAACATTTTGGAACATTCACTTCTTTATTAATATCTCATGATTTTTCATGAAACAAACTTCATAACTGAATTAAATCACATTGAAAACGTTTTCACCCCTATTTCACGCTTTTAGGGGTAGTTTTCCATAAATATTGAAACAGTATCTCTTTACTTGGTAAAGAAAAAGAATAGCTTTTCATGTCTTAATTTTCAAACTGAGGCAAATCCCATACGATTCTGTCAACACCTATTTCGCACCCTTGAAAGTGGTTTTACCAAAAATACTGTACTCGTATATTTCTTTTTTCCAAATTGAGATTTTAAATACGAATTTTCCATTTTGAAAGCCAAATAAATACTATCGAAATTTTCAGTACCTTGTAATTTTTCTCTTCATAAAAGCCTTTCATGAATTTCAAGTTGATCTTTGAAAAGAAAATTAACCGGATTGGTTCAGCCATTCTCGGGTTTTGCGCTTAGCTAATTATTTAGCCATCCATTTTTATTTAAATTGATTGAGCATCGACATTAAAATGAATAATTATAATTAAATAAGGTATCTCTTCCAATTTTCGAAATATATTTACACAATTATTTCTACTGTGACAACAAGACGCCAGGTACCAGCTAGTATGAAATAAAAGCAGATACAAAAAGTAAGTGTTAAATGATAATTTTCAAAGAAAATATGTATAGGACAAAAGAGTTCAAAATTGAAAGATTTGCTTTGATAGACAGGTTTCTCTAGAAAATGCATGCGTTTTTAATTTTTTGTTGACTTAAAGTTTTTTTTGTTGAATATAACAATTTTTCCATTGATGTTTTGGAATACAAACTTTAAGTTCTGGAGGACATTCCCATGTGAATATATTGCAAGTTTTCGGCCTCTTGAAGAATATTGGATGGCTTGGAGTAGGAACGAAAAATCCTGGATACCATCCACGCAGTCTCAGTGCATTTTGGATACCACTGGTCTTGTTTAAAATGCTGGATAGTGCCCTGTACGGAAAAATTATTTGAAATGACAAAGAAAGAACCTCAGGTTGAAATGGTCATGTTGTTTATCACTGTAGTAAAGACTCTCTCTCTCTCTCTCTCTTGCAAATAAACTCTATTCTATGCATATACTGTGAATAATTTCTACACAAGAAGTCACGACATGCATGGCCATCCAAACTATGAAGACTTGTAAGGTTTCTCGATACAACGAATTCACCACCGAGATCTTGTGATTTGATTCATTCAGACATCTTTATGTGGGGTTTTAGTAAAAGTAGGCAGAAGATTTCCTCGATTGTTTAAATGCAATATACTATTTATATATATTATAAATAACTTACTTTGGTCGACTCCACCTCGGAAATTCATAACAATCTTTATGAGGAGGGGTGTAAGTGTCTTTGTAAAGACTATTGATTGTTTTTCTGGGATCAGATATAGATTCACTCCACAATTGCCTCTTATGGTCGACCAAACCGAATTGTGTTAGATTGTGCTGCATACGAAGTTAGAAAGTGATTAGTAATCATCGTGACTCAATAAAAAAGTAAAAATATCATATAAAATCAAATTTTTTAGCAATCTGCTGAAATGAATAGTGAAACCTATTCAGGATTTGTTAATCTTTACTCACAAATGGTTCCAAATATTCTTGCATTGGAAAATACATATCATAGGCACTTTTGTAATGTCTACCCACTTGAACAACATCTTTGTACCATTTCGGGAAATGATTGTAAGACAAGTCTGCAATTGATGTAAAGTTCTCAAAATAATTTGGATATTCATCAAAACCTATTTTTGGATGTATTATTGGATCAACTCCTGCCTAATAATTGTGAAAAAGAATTTTTGGGAGAATACGTTAATATCTTTCTTATTACTTGACCAGCAGAAACTTGATCCCAAACAGCATCAGAGAATGACGGCGGAATTTTTTTGGGAAAATATTGGAGATTGTATTCTGACTCATGTTTGTATCTGGGAGTAGCGAAATGCAAACGCTTTTCATACCAATTTCCTTGAAGTGTGTTTGGGGAAAATTTATTATCGTTGGTGGGCTAAAAATGATTTTAATGAGAACCATCACTTATGCTGAATTCTAGTTTCATATACCGCAAAATTCATCTTCCGTGGTGGAGATTTATCTTCTTCCATTAGCATATTCGCATTCATTTTTTAAATTAATATTTTCAAGCAAACACACCTACGAAAATATAATGAACCCGATCTTTATGATGGAACGGAAATACTAAGACGAAAGAAAAAAATTCAATTTTGACATTGATTAATAAAACAATTTTGTTTGTTGTATCATATGCTATAAGTTATTATAGATCTATGAACGCAATTTATAATTATTTGAGTATCAATATGATGTGTTATCCAGCAAATTGATATAACTCATTTATATTCATTCGTTTATTCTACCTACCTTGTACATTTTCTTCTTCTAGAATAACGAAACATTTTCTTTCACACAATCGGTAATGAATTATTGATTATTTTTTAGTCAATGAATATTATTTAAAAGAATAATGTAAAAGTATCAGTCGGTAAATTATAAATTTAAGTCACGAATTGACTTTTCGAATTTTATTCAGGAGTAAATGAAGCGAAAATAGAAAATTTCAAAATTACCGCTTGAATCACAACGAATCAAATTGTGCCATTTGTAAAAGATGTACATGTGGTCTTGCGCAGTTACCACTGGTCGTGGTTTATTCTTATTGGAGGAAGCTGACATTATATATTAAATAGTCTTTGAAGTTCCCTCAAGTACAAGTAAAGTCGTCAAATGGAATTTATTGAGTGAGAGAATTTTCCACAAAGTACAGAGTGAAACATTAAACTAGAATATTTATACGTTTTTTAGTTTTAAGTTTAATTCAGCAATAATTAATTAGCAACATGAAGAACTTCTTTTTGTTGGCAGTGTGCTCACTATTTCTCATAGGTAAACTTCAAAAAATATCTAATAAATTTAATAAAATGGTTGTTAAGTAAACTTTAAAACATCTTCTAAATTTCTTATATCTGTTTTAGGTTTTGTACGGGGCGAAGAATCAATCGATCCATCTACCGGCAAAGTGGACATAGATTTGGGAGCTAGTAGAGAAGGTTCTAGAACAGGTACGTGTCAATTCTAAGTACGGTATTGATCGTTTATTTTTGCTTTGTTATTCTCTTATTTTGGCGTAATTCATTAAGTGTTCAAAAACAAATTGGTTTCTCTTAAATCGAAAATCTAAGTTTGGATCGCTCGGAGTTAGGTTAGAGAACTTGACATTGTACCAACCATATCTGCAAAAAAAAAATGCTTATAGTTTTGAATTGTTAAAAGAATGCATTGAATTAACGTATTGCACAACGTTTTGTTTAATATTTATTTGTATGTAGTTCTTGATTCTTTCTTACATTTCTTAAATATCTCATTAGATTTTTAAAATCGTTGAAAGCAGTTTGGAACTTTATTAACTTCGAGTAAATACTCTTTCAGTGAAATATGATATATTTATGGGCGGATATCATTATTATTTCCTAAAAATATCTTTGCTTGGTTCTCTGTACTCTGTGATACTTGCATCCAAATGGAAAATACTGAACAAAGGGTGGCACACCCGAATGGCATAAAATATATTTTGTAGTTTAGGGAACTCTCCACGGGAGAAAAAGGAAGGGTCCCTTTTTCTTGTTTCATATTTATATACAATTTATTGTCATTTATGTGGTAGTATCTGAAAGTGTTATAGGCCTAGCAAAATATAGCAGGTTTATTACTAACCCCTTATAATTAATTAGTATACCTTAAGTGATACACATATCCTACTTTGAGAAGATATAAATGAATGGTTGAGCAATATAGATTAAAAATAAATAATTCTAACTTACTTTTGATTCTCTGTTAAGGGTTTTTCAAATTGTTCATTAGGTGATACTGTTTCTAAACTTCTCTTTATTCTTTCAATTTTCTCTGAATCAACATGTTCCTCTTGATTTTTACTGTAGAATTTGGGGCTAATAAGTATTGCTGAAACAAAATATTAGAGAAGAGATAAAAACTTTGAATACTGCATCATACGTATTTTTATTGGTAATCCGATGTGTACGTAGGACCTTCCTAATAGAACCTTCGGTTTGAAACATAGTTTCAAAGGTATGTTTTTATCATTGTGTTCTCCATCCCCATCAAATGTATTCTCTACATTCTCCATTTTGGATAGTTACTGTTAGATCAATAATTGAGTGGATGCCTAGCTACATTTTTTTATTGACTTCTTTGTATCAGTATCTATTTCATTCATTCATGATCTATTTATCTGTTGAATAACTATGAAGGGTTAATAAATTCAATCATTCTGATGGTTGAATAAAATTTGCTTTTGGTTTTTTAGATTCAATAATAATCATCTGTTCAAACATATGTTCTTCTTCTTCTTCTTCCTACACGGCGCCCATATGGGTAGCACTCAGGCTGTTTGGCCCATTGTGCTTGCCGTGTGTTGTTGAGTTGTTATTTGTCCTGCAAAAACTTCCTGATGAACCTTGCAAGACTGTTGTAGGGGGCCTCCTGGATCATCCGGGCGCTGGGTGTTTCAGTGTCTAAGGTGTTCAGTCTGGTTTCCTTATGGGCGGGACATTCGAAGAGTATGTGTTCGGTTGTTTCGTCATTTTCTAGGCAACCACGACATTGCTTGCTTTCCGATAGTTTCATGAAGTGTAGATGTTTGTTGAGTTGGTGTCCCGTCAATAGGCCCACTACCATCCCAACAGACTTTTTTCCAAGGACAGTAGTTCATGTACCCTCTTCTTTGATTGCGGCCCTTTTATGAGCCTTTTTGACTGTCTCAGTCCCGAGATGCCTGCCCAGTAGTTTTGGGTCTCGATGGTGGTCCAGTTTCGAAAGAAAGAGAGCACATTGGTCCATGGGATGGTCAGAATTGGTTCAGGTCCCATCGGCCTGATGGCTGTTGCTTTTTTAGCAAGGCTGTCTGCTATCTCGTTTCCTTCGATGCCCTGATGGGCTGGGCACCAAATCAGAGTGACTCTGTTTGTAGCACTGAGTTGTCGAAGTGCTGTTCTGCATTCGTCGACCAGTTTGGATGCAACCTTCGTATCTTTAAGATATCTAAGGGCGTTTTGGCTATCAGAGCATATGTAGATGTATGCGCCTTTATAGTTCCTATGTAGTTTTTCCTGTACGCACCGGAGAATAGCAAATATTTCCGCGTGTGTTACGGTGACGTTGTCTCCCAGCTCAATCATAATGTTTGCCCTAGGGCCGTGAACGCCGATGCCTGTACCCGTCCCGGTTTTGGACCCATCCGTAAACCAGGTGGGGCCCTGTGGTGTGAGAAGGTCTGGTCAGAGTTCTCTGACTTTGTTCAGGGATGCGGAGTGTCCAGAGATTGGATTTCTGTCCCTCCACATACTTCCCTCCCACAGTCTCAAAGAGGCGCTCATGGCCACCTTTTCCACCACTATATGTTGTGGAGGGATGCCCAGAAGACACTCCATGGAGGCCGTGGGTGTGAATCTCAAAGCTCCCGTGACTGCCAGACATGCTTGCCTTTGGATCTTGGTGATTTTGTTCCGTTTTATCCCTTTTTCCAGTGCAGGCTACCATACGATGGCGGCATAGGTCAGGAACGGTCTTATTACTGTTGTGTATAGCCAGTATATTATATTTGGTGTAAGTCCCCATCTGGGGCCGAATAGTCTCCGGCACGCCCAGAGTGTGTTTTGGGCTCTGCGCCTGTCTTTCGATGTGATTGTCCCAATTTCGTTTGGCATCAAGCATCACACCTAGGTATTTCACTTGTTTTACTCGTGTTAGTTCCTCGTTGAAAAGAATGGGTGCCTTGAAGGGCGGTAGTTTCCTTTTTCGAGTGAATATAATCATGTCTGTTTTGTTAGAATTTACAGACAAGTCGTTCTCTCTGCACCATTGTTCAGTCATTCGCAGAGCGTTCTGCGCAACTTCACATATGGTGCTGGGGTTTTTCCTACGAACAAGGAGGACGAGGTCGTCGGCATAACCCACCGCAAAGTGCCCAGCACCGGCAAGGGCCGCCAGTAGCCCATCCAGCACGAGGTTCCAAAGAAGAGGAAATAGAACTCCCCCTTGTGGACATCCCTTGCTGGCGGTCCCCTGGACGGTCGACTCGCTGAGCTGAGCCTCGATGCGCCTGGTGGACAGCAAACGTCCCATCCACCTTGCTATGGTTTTGTTTACTTTCCTATCTGCGGTAGCTTTATCTATTGATTTGTATAGTGTATTGTCGAAAGCTTCCTCTATATCTTGGAATATTCCTATTGTAACTTCGCCTTTTTCCAGTCCTTTCTCGATATACCCTACTACGGAGTGTAGCGCTGAGTCGACTGATCTACCTTGCTCGTAGGTATGTTAGTCATATGTAGAGGGTGCTCCACTAGGGTGTTCTCCCTGAGATATCTTTCTACCAGTCTCTCCATACTCTTCAGTAGGAAGGAGGTGAGGCTGATTGGTTTATAATCTTTGGCGATTTTGTGCACGATCTTGCCCGGCTTTGGGATTAAGACAACCCGAACCCTTTTCCAGGGGTCTGGAATGTATCCCAAAGCTAGACAGGATCTGAAGATGTCGATTAAATGCATAACAATTTGGTCCATACCTTTATTAAGTGTGCAGGGTATATACCATCTGCTCCTGAAGCTTTAGCTGGTTGAAAGGTAGTTACTGCCCATCGAACCTTTTCTACTGTAACTACCATTGAGCCTGTGTTCCAGTTTGCTTTGTCAGCATGTCCACTGGATTTCTGGATTGCTGTGTTGTCGATGAGGAAACCCGGGAAGTGGACTTCCGTCAGGTGCCTCAGTGTTTCATCCTTCGTCTGTGATTTTACTCCTTTCGGTGTATCAAGACTTTGGATGTCTGTCGGTCCCACTGCGGAGAGGATGCGATGAAGACGGTTTGCCTCCGGTACACCCTCTATTTCCTCGCAGTAGGAATGCCATGCTTCTTTTTTGGATTTTTCGATCAATCCTTTGTATGATCTTTGGGCTTCCTTGTAGTTGTCCCAATCGCTTTTTGTGCTAGTGCGCATCGCTTTATTTAGGAGGCGTCTGCTTTTCATCCTTTGGGCAAAGAGTTCTGCTGTCCACCATAAGGTTTTCTTCTTGCCTCTATTGTACTGTATAGAGCAACTGTTGTTGTACGCCAAGGTGATACTGGTTTGCAATTTCTCAATGGCAGTTTCCAGATCCTTGATGTTTTTCGGTGTCTTAATTGAAGGTCCCACCATTTCCGATAATTGTTCCTGATATCGGTCCCAATCCGTTTTTTTGGGGTTCCTGTAAGGCACTGGTCGAATTTTTTGGGTGAATTGCTCACTGCATAAAGTCAAGTCCAGGACTTCTTTCCTATTCGAGGTGACGAAAGTTGGTTCATTTCCTTTGTTTAGAAGTGTAAGGTTTTTACTGTAGAGATATTCGACCAGCTTTTCTCCTCTGATGTTACTGCCTTGGTTTCCCCATAGAGTGTGGTGAGCGTTGGCATCACACCCAACGACGAGTGGCTAGTCTTGTATTTGGTGAACTACTGCACCAATTCCTGTGGTTCTGTTGGAGGTGGTGTTTGTGAGTCGTAGGGAAAGTATGCTGCGCATACCACAAAGTTACTATTTGTGTACCCTTTTCCATCGATGCTATCGAACTGTTACCAGGTTTCTGAAACAAATTTGGTAATATGTGAGTTCTAATACTTTTAGAGGTGATAACGCATGCCTTAGGGGTCAGGCCACCCTTACAGTAGAAAACATTTCTATCGCAGGCCGCCAGTCCACCAACCACGCCGCTCCTCACCCAAGGTTCTTGTATTTGTGATACAAACATATGTTCAATAGAATGCAATATATTTTGATTTTCATAGGAACCCATCCCTTATCTAGAAAAATCATTTGATGAAATTTTCTGACGATTCAAATAAAAAAGAAGTGTATAATCGCTAAGTCTTCAGGTACTTGGAATGCAAAACCAACTACCTTTGCGGAACACTACCTCTATATCACTCAACATGCCAATGAGCTACGTGGATCAGTGGACTCAGCACTACTTTCTGTAGTAGGTTATATTGAGATAGAACTGGAACAAAGCCAAATCACTTTTGAAACTTTCCAAGATATAGAGAAGCCTTTGAAAATACACTCTATAGACCAATAAATGTTGCTTTCACAACCAGAAGAAGTAATATCTGCTCACCTGTGGAGCCCGGTCTGAATAGGCTCCTGGCGGGTCTTGCCGATGTGAGGTAACTGATTATATCGACGATCTTGTCTTTCTTGTTCGTGGAAAAACCTCTGCACTATAAACGAAGTTGCACAAATTTCATTACGAATGACTGAGCAATGCTACATAGACAACGATCTATCTGTAAATCCAAACAAGACCGATATGGTCATATTCACTCTTAAAAGCTTCCGTATTATTATTTTATTCATTAACAAATTCCTAAAGCAAGCCTGTCTAACAGTCACTGGAACCTTAAGTTTAACAGTCACAGCATCTATGGAGTATTTGCTGGACCTCCCCTCTACATAACATGGCGGAGGAGATGGCTATGAGGGCTCATTGAGGCTGTTAAGGGACAGGATCTTGGTATCTATAGCGCCAGGGCTAACATTTAGATTGCTCTAGGGGAACATGTCACTGCAACGCATGTGGAAAGTATACTGTACTCCGATGTGTGCAAGAAATTTTTTTCAAGGATTACAGACACCTACATTCATATTTGGAAATTTTGAAAATTTTTGGATTTCTTCAACACTCATTATCGCGATTGTTTTAAAATTATGTAAAAAAATTGACAAAAATTGACATAGAATGTCAATTTTTTCTTACATAATTTTAAAAACAATCGCGATAATTCTCACTAAACTGACAAGTTGATAATGCAAACTGAAAATAATATTCCCAGTGCGCATACTCGCGATAATTCAATTCAATAATTTAGACTGATAGTTTTGCAACATATTCCATTTTTGAATACTCTGAATGGAGGCGGCAATAAGTTATAAAAAAATTTAACTGCATATTCATGAGACTTCTTGTAGAACTCGCGTGGGTGCGTTCGTTGAATTTCTCTCTAGCTCGCGTTTTATAGGAGTGAAATTAGAGCCAGTCTTGAAATTTGATTTATATTTGTGAATATGACCAACCAGTTCATAAATGTATATACTGACAGTAGTTAAGATTTCATTACTTCTGAAAGTTTCTCGATATGAATCCCCGAAAGGAAAACAGAAAAAGTGATTCTGTTGACTCGTTTTTGTATTATGAAAATATGATTCTATTCTGATGACTGACCCCAGGCAACGAAACCATAGTTTATCATTGAATAGATGTACGTGTAATATACTTTCAATAATACATAACTTGAGAAATGATTTTCAAAGTATTGATAGCAAACTACGCTTTGTTTAATTTTGTACTCGCATAGTCTATGTGACATCTCCACTTTAGGGAGTCATCAAGTTTGATTTCCAAAAAAGTAGTTGTAGTATGTTGAGATAGTGCCAATATGCAATAATTGAGTTTTTGCACCTCTTATTTAGAGACTTCGTTATTTGCTGCGCATGAGCTCTTCAAAAATAGTACCCGAAAACTCTAATAACGATAAAGAATTGCCGTTATTACGGCAGAATAAAAGCTGGTAATTATTCTAATTTACCGTGTGCAACTTAACCTAACAAAAACAAATCGGCGGTAGTAAAAAGTAACAATTTTTATGGTGACAAACTGACAATCGAATAACTACAATATTTTGTAAGGTTGCAAAAACTCTATTTGAAGTGAGCGTTATCATCGTAAATTTAATTAAAGTTAACGGTAAAATTAACGAAATCGTCTAAGTTGCAGAAACTCTCTGATAGAGACTAATATTTTCTCTTCAATCTCAACATCATAGAGGGAATTAATTCTTTGAGCACAGAGTAAGGGTAATCTTCAATTATTACTATATCAATTAATGAAGCCAGATAGTCTTAGACCCGAACAGAGATCATCTTTTGATCATGTATTCATTAAACGAAAAATATGTTTTATAAAATAATTTTATAAAAACACATATCTTTATTTCGTGTCAAAAAATAGATCACAACTATTTTCAATTAAATTAACGATAATCAGATAAAAAATTTCAATATATGTTCTATCACTTGTATCAACCTGTTTAAAGCTGCTTTGCCGGTAATAGGAGTCAGCAATAACAAATTCTTAGTATAATTTATGTAATTGACAATAGTCATGATCAATTCGTATAGGTAACGAAATTACAATTTTTTTATAAAAATACTTTGTAAAATATCTCCGCGTCTGGTAAATAGATCAGTGAAAAACGATCTCTTTTTTTTACTAAGAGAAGTGGGAGATTCATACAACTCCTCTGCATAAATTTATCAGATAAAATTGGCGAAAATAACAATATTCTCAATGTATTCTATTATATTATTCTTTAAAAATATATTAGTATAAGTTTTATGAAAACCTGGAGTGGATATTGTTTTTCAAATTTTGTAGAATAAATTGTAATAAAAATAACACATTTCTTAAATTGAAAATTTCATTGAGCATGAAATTGTTTCAGATGATGAAGTTGTTAAAAGAGAAGAAGAAGCTATCAAGCTGGATGGACTCAATGTTGCCCAACTCAGAGAACTCCGAGAAAAATCAGAAAAGTTCGCCTTTCAAACTGAAGTTAATAGGATGATGAAACTAATCATCAACTCCCTATATCGAAACAAAGAAATTTTCTTGAGAGAGTTGATTTCCAATGCATCTGATGCCTTAGATAAAATACGCATTCTTTCGCTCACCGACAAGTCAGTATTAGATTCCAATCCAGAATTGCATATAAAAATAAAAGCTGATAAAGAATCGAATATGTTACATATAACAGATACTGGTATCGGTATGACCAAGCAAGATCTAGTCAATAATCTAGGCACCATTGCTAAGTCTGGAACAGCAGAATTCTTGAGCAAAATGCAAGACCCAAGCTCTATGCAAGATATGAACGATATGATTGGACAATTTGGTGTTGGATTCTATTCAGCTTTCTTGGTAGCTGATAAAGTCATCGTTACAACTAAGCACAATGATGACAAGCAGTACATATGGGAGTCAGACTCGAACAGTTTCAGCATTGTAGAAGATCCTAGAGTGGATTCACTGAAAAGAGGTGAGTTTGCAATAATCTGATGAATTGAAAATGCGGTATCGATAACTTTCTTCATCTCAAAGAGCAAATAAAAAAACTATTATTTTTTCAGGTACCACTGTTAGCTTACAATTGAAGCCTGAATCCAAAGATTTCCTACAAGAAGAAACCATCCGAAACCTAGTCAAGAAATACTCTCAGTTCATAAATTTTCCCATCTACCTGTGGGCTAGTCACACCGAGCAAGTGGAAGAAGCTGATGACGATCTGCCGGAAGAGAAAGAAGCTAAAGAAGATAAGGCAGAGAGTGAAGATGAAGCAGCAGTTGAGGAAGACAAAGATGAAAAATCAAAAACCAAAAAAGTCGATAAGACAGTTTGGGATTGGGAACTCCTGAATGACAGCAAACCAATTTGGACTAAAAAACCTGCAGAAGTCGAGGAGAGTGAATATGACGAATTTTACAAGGCCTTGACTAAGGATACAAGTTCAGCTCTAACCCATGTTCACTTTATTGCAGAAGGAGAAGTAACATTTAAAGCTCTTCTTTTTGTTCCAAAAGTACAACCAACTGAAAGTTTTAACAAATATGGTACCAAAACTGATAATATCAAATTATATGTTCGAAGAGTTTTTATTACTGACGAATTTAATGATATGATGCCCTCTTATCTTAATTTCATCAGAGGTGTTGTGGACTCAGATGATCTTCCACTAAATGTATCCAGAGAAACTCTTCAGCAACACAAATTGATTAAGGTTATCAAGAAGAAATTGGTTCGTAAAGTATTAGATGCGCTGAAGAAGATTCCTGAGGCAGACAATGAAAAATTCTGGAAAGAATACTCGACCAATGTCAAATTAGGAGTCATTGAAGATCCAGCAAATAGAACAAGATTGGCAAAACTTTTACAGTTCTTATCTTCTAACAGTGAAGGAAATACTTTCCTTAGTGATTATGTTAAAAGAATGAAACCTAATCAAGATAAAATCTTCTATATTGCTGGATCTAGCAAAGCAGAAGTGGAAAAGTCTCCATTTGTTGAAAGGCTTCTTCGTAAGGGGTATGAAGTGTTGTATTTAGTTGAAGCAGTAGATGAGTATGCAATTTCTGCACTTCCTGAATTTGAAGGAAAGAAATTCCAGAATGTTGCTAAAGAAGGTTTCAGCTTGGCTGATGTTGAAGGAAATAAGGAACAACTGGAGCAGCTTAAAACAACATTTGAACCTTTGACAAAATGGTTGAGTTCTGAAGCCCTCAAAGATGATATTGCTAAGGCAACTGTATCTGAAAGACTTAGTGATTCACCTTGCGCTTTGGTAGCTAGTATGTTTGGTTGGACTGGAAATATGGAAAGATTGGCTACTTCAAATGCTCATCAGAAATCTGATGATCCCCAGAGAAGCTACTATTTGAATCAGAAGAAAACTTTAGAAATTAATCCAAGACATCCTCTAATGAAAGAATTGTTGAAGAGAGTGAATGATGATCCTTCTGATAAGATAGCTATTGATATGGCCAAGATGATGTTCAGAACTGCTACACTACGATCAGGTTATATGCTTAGAGAAACATCTGATTTCGCTCAAAGTATAGAAGCAATGATGAGGAAAACTCTGGGAATTCCTCTTGAAGAACCAGTAGAGGAGGAGAATGACGAAGAAGTGCTGGAAGATGGAATCCCAGAAGAAGAAAAGGCGGAATTTGATGATGAACATGATGAATTGTAAAAAGTTGTCTGTGTTACGTACTTTTTAGTGTTAATTTAAAAAACTATGATGTCATAGTTGTATCCAAGACTGTTTCTCAGTTTTCTACTGTGTATTTATATTGATTTGAAGATGTTTTACACTGATTGTAATTAATTTATCAAATAAATTGATTATTTAGATATATATGAATTTTTCATTGAATCAGTTAATTGGATTTGTTGTCTTCTATTTAGGTTCTTATATGACTGATTCTAAGAGATTGATATCAATTTTAACTCTCATAGCCAAAGTATATGAAGAGAATGTCAATACAATAATTTGGTACTATGAAGCCAGCAGTTGATGGAAGAACTCTCCATTGACTATTGAAACCCTCCAGTGTGTATTTTATTTGGTTTGTTCAATATATCTTGCTGAAGATTTGAAGAGTAAATTATATTTTAATCTACGCTCTGCTAGTAATGCACTTAAAATTCAAAATGAAATAGTTCACCTAAAGATATACGATATATGAATTCTACACATGACATTGTTTTTATTTCAACACATTGGATGTGTGTTAAAATGAACTTTTCAATTCTTAGTGCACAAAAAAGCTTCAACTATTTAAATCACCCAAAAATGAAAATTTTCTAAGAGCATCGAAACTTGAAACAACGTTAAAAGAGGAAGAAAAATGCCTAATATCTAAAACCTATTTTTTGCGGTTACACATGCTTTAAAGATAGGAAATATTTTAAAGTTCAAAATCCACATATCCATATAAATATTCAAGTAAAATTAATTATTTCGTAGATTTCACTGCCATACTGATAAAATGATCTTTCTAGTTATCTTAAACCAATCCGTAGTGAATAATTGTCAAAATAATGTAAAATGTTCAAATTGGGTTAATATTCTTACGTAATTCAGTTCTAACATATTTTGTTTCATAATTTTTGGTCATCATTCCTTTTAAAGCGCATTTATCACGGCTCATCGAATAAATTTATTTTCAGGAACATATTCATCACAATATAATACTAAAAAATATCTAAATTCTGTTTTGAATGCATTGGATGTATCACGCGTAGTAGTGTTACCCAATTGTGAATTTTCGAATTTTTCGTAATTTTTGATAAAAGGATCAACAAAGGTCATCCATTCAAATCTAAGTAATGACATACATTTTAATTTGAATCAATCTAGGTCAGTATTATGCCAAATAATGAGTAAAATTATTAATATGTCATTTGATAGAGCTGTAATTCTTATTTTAGTGGTGATTTATGCATATGTATCTGCCAAAGATGTGATGAAAGATGAAAAGGCGTTTTTAGTGAAGAAACATTTGAAAAGATTGAAAAAAGTTGAAGGTGCTATCAAATTAGTGGGTGGTAGAGGAGAATTCGAAGGTACGTTGATTTTAACAAAACAAGAGAGAGTAATGCCGGATTAGAAAAATGCTGAATGTTTTTTCTTACATTCTCTATTCAATTAAGGATCAGATTGTAGGAATTAAATTTGTGGTTTGAGTCAGCTTCATCGTAAGAATAGAAAATACGTTTTTGAAAATTGAGAATTTTCATACAAATCGAACTAAAAAAATGTCTTAGGGATTTAATCATTCACGAAGCTTGAAAATTCTTCACATTTTACACGTCGCAGAAGCTTTATTAATAAGAATTATTCAATAATGTGTACATAAGCAAATAATTTCTCATGAGTTAGTTTTCGGAACTGTCAAACAATCTGTGATTTCGTTATTGTTATGAACTCATCACTGCCGCGTATTATCTTGACCGAAATTTAATTTAAGTTTATATCGAATTCAACTGGCTTGACACACATATGTATTGGAGTGGTGTCCTAGGACATTGTGTTAGTGACACGACAACATCAAAAAATTGATTCATGGACCTACTATACTGATATTTGTCCCGACTTCTTTGACAATTCTCTTTTTAAACATGAATTGCTGAATTTCAGGGAATGTTGAAATTCTACATGATGGAAGATGGGGAGGTATTTGCGATGATGAATGGGACCTAGCTGAAGCAAAAGTTATTTGCAGACAACTGGGATATAAAAATGGAACTATTAAATTCACATCTAATGGCCATTATGGCCCTGCAAAACGTAAGGAAATCTTTGAAATAAGCATGACGTTTCTCAAGTGTGGCGTAGAAAAATATTTAATGTTTCCTCTCAGGACAGTTTTGGATGGACAACGTTTATTGCGATGGAAGCGAGAGTGAAATCATATCTTGCCGATTTGATGGTTGGGGTAAACATGACTGTGAATTCTCGGAGGCTGCTGGAGTCACATGCGGTGAATTTCAAGAAGTAAAACATGAGGGTTCTGAAAAAATCAAAAAAAGTAGGAAGAATAATTTAATGTGAGTTTATTTTTATTACTCTTGTGTTATTCAAAAAATTCAAAGTGACAATATTCCAAATTTACTTTTCGAACTTGTTTGCGCATCAAGTTCAAATTGTGAATAATTATTGAATGCATTTGCATGGAGACAAATACTCATCGTATTTTTAACGGGTTAGATGGGCGATGACAGTTTTTCACAGCGCGAAAAAATGATTAGATTCATTTATTAAAGTATTGCTTTTTTCATTTTATCTCTCATTTGATAGTTAATATTTCAGGTTGAAGTTTCCCGATTCATTGAAGATTCGAATTTCTGGTGGAAGAATTAAGGAAGAAGGGAAAGTAGAGCTACAAGTCAATGAAGGTAAATGGGAGTTCATCTGTGGAGATGGGTGGTCCTTGTTGGAAGCTATGGCTGTGTGTAAAACACTGAACTTAGGTAAGAAGAGTTAGCTCTTTTTTGAGATTGTTTTGAAATAAAGATAATTTTTATTGCAATAAAATCCTATTAATATTAGAAAGAACGGTCCATGAAATTTGGCACGAAATTAACATAAAGGATACTTTTTATCTCTAAGAAATGTGAAGTTCCTGTGAGATTATTGAAAAACGAATTACACTACGTATCCATTTGATATATCTTTAGCAGATATCTCAGAGGGAGTCAAAATTAACGGCGTGAACATAAACAGCATCAGATACGCTGACGATACTGTCTTGATCGCTGACTCGGATGAGGGTCTACAGCGACTCCTCAACAGCGTTAGCAATACCTGCAATGAGTTCGGTATGAAAATAAACGTGAAGAAAACCAAGGTAATGATAATCAAAAAGTCAAAGAATGTTCCACAACCAATCCAAATAAACGGAAAGATATTAGAAGAAGTGGATAGGTTTCAATACTTGGGATGCTGGATAGACAACAAACTAGATCCAGACACAGAAATAAGATCGAGGATAGAACAAGCCAGAAACTGTTTTGTACGACTCAGAAAGCTCCTCTGCGACTCACGAATCAGTCTCGACCTGCGTTTAAGACTCTCAAAATGTTATGTATGGTCTACTCTCTTGTACGGAGTCGAAACATGGACCCTAAAAACACAAACAATCAACAAACTAGAAGCTTTCGAGATGTGGACATATCGCAGAATTCTCAAAATACCATGGACATCGCATACCACGAACGAAGAAGTCTTGCGCAGGATTGGAACAGAACGAGAACTATTCAAACTTGTAAAAGTCCGTAAAACTGCATACCTAGGTCACATCCTGAGAAACGACAAATACCGTTACGCACAGCTCATCATCAAGGGAAAGATCGAGGGCAAACGGGGTCTAGGACGGAAAAAACTGTCATGGCTGAGGAACATACGTCAGTGGACTGGCATGAACTTCGAAGAGCTCATCAGAAACGCTGAAGACAGAGAGAGATTTGCCGTTGTGATATCCAACCTTCATTGATGGAGATGGCACGTCGAGAAGAAGAAGAATCCATTTGAAATTTGGTTTGGACATATCTTGAACTTCGGAGGACGAGGGTTACTTTTATTTCAAAATTTCTCCCTTATGGGTGCGAAATATAGGTTGAAACCTTGTATGGGAATTTTTTGGGTTTCCGAAATAGGGATAAGAGTTTGTATTAGGCGACCACTAATAAAATAAACCAAACTATTATTACATACGCGAAAGATATGTTTGAAAAAGGAAAATCATAAGGTATTTTGCGCGTTGCTGAATATCAGGTAGGCCTGGTATGTTGGTGCCACTGCTGATCACTGGTCTTTGCAAGCGAGCGAATATTGGGGCTTGGGCAGATATTTCATAACGTTTAGTTTCTTGCAGAAAATTGAACACTTCCAGTGAAAATGATAACCCACATCATTTTTTTCTTAATTTATTTTTCTCCTTAGGTCCAACTAATACAGGAAAGTTTCGTGCCCACTATTTGCTCGATTGCCTTCATCGACTCCCCTCTTGTATCCGCAATTGATTATGTGCTATATACTTTCAGGATATGCTAACAATGCTTTCCAAACCACTTATTTTGGAGGAAAATTAGGAAACTCTAGTTATTCCAACATTAAATGCAAAGGAAACGAAGAAGTATTTAAAGATTGCTTGTACGATTTAAATTCCACTGGAATTTGTCCAGGAAAGGACTTAGCAGCAGTCTCTTGTACTAAAAACGCTCCAGATCTTGTAATAGATCACGTCGATATAATGCGAACTGCTCATTTGGAAGATAGACAAATGTTTTTCCTTCAGTGTGCAATGGAAGAAAATTGTCTGTCTTCAGAAGCTTATAGAATTCAGAGAGATAACCCAAATAATTGGCATTTGGAAACTAGAAGATTGCTTAGATTTACTGCCAGGATATTCAATACAGGAACTGCAGATTTTAGACCTTTAATTCCTAAGCACCTTTGGGAATGGCACATGTGTCATATGTAAGTATTTAATCTTTGAGTTTCACTATTTATCTTGATAATTGCTCGAATGTTCTAATTTCATTGTTTCGCTTATTTTATTGATTGATGCAAAGTCAATATTTTCTGTAGGCATTACCATAGTATGGAAATATTTGCAACGTTTGATATATTCAATGAGAAAGGAATCAGGGTAGCAGAAGGTCATAAAGCGTCATTTTGTCTTGAAGATAACCAATGTTTACCAGGTGTTGAACCCAGATACGCCTGTGCAAATTTTGGTGATCAGGGCATTTCAGTGAACTGCTCTGATATTTATAAATTCAGTGTGGATTGCCAATGGATAGATATTACAGATATAAAACCAGGAGTTTATAGTCTCAAAGTTGTAGTTAACCCAGAGTTCAAGGTACCCGAGATGTCTTATGAAAATAATGCTGCAGTTTGTATGTTTTATTATACTGAAACGTTGGGAACAGTTACCAATTGTAGTGTTCAATTGCCTTAAATGTGTATTGCATAAAGACGAAATAAATTATCTTCAATCAGATGTGGATTTTACTATATTAAAAGTTGAGATATTTTATATTTATTCGCTTTCAATATGATTAATGGGATCTATTTCGAATTTAGAGGCTAGTATTGATATTTTCTTTCAGAGTCTGGGTGAACACATATAGAATAAGCTCTTCCCAGAGGTGAAAATTTCAAACATAATTTTACATTCCCTACATATGTACTTTTTTGTCAACCGCCTGGTTAGCTGCATGGTTAGTGAGCAAGTATGTTGGAAATGCTAAGCCCAGGTGCCTGGTTTGAATCCGGGTTCAAGTTATGGATTTTGTCCTTGAACAAAAAAGTGTTATTTGGAAAGTGTCTCCTAAAGAGGGCATAAACTTCCGAAGACAAGATAACTTGCAATCCTTGTGGTGGCAGTTATCATTGCATGGTTTAAGAGAGTGGTTCGGAATCCTCTATTAGCTGTAGGTGCACTGTATAAATGGGCTAAAATTACGAGCACATTGTTGAAAGATGAAACAAACAAACTTCTTTTGTCTATGACTTAACCTTACTTTTGAAAAAGAATATTTAAAATTTGATGACAGTCATAATTGTCATTAATTTTGGTATTTTGAGCTTGTCGTAGTAAACTTTTAATTATTTTCCCAATTCTAAGAGATAAATAATGGGCACTAGTGCTGAAGAGTTAAGTGAGTAGCATTTATTACTATTTATTATATTTTTCAGAACAAATAGTGGTATATTTATCTTAGCTTATTCTCCAAAAGAGAGTTATTTTATCATTTTGACTAACTTCCTCAGAATTATTTATATTGATTCTTTCAAGTGCTTCTGGAGCGAGTATTTCTGAGGCTTGGCTCTACAGAAACTGATGAACAACTTGAAAGTGTCTTAGGAAAATTTCTTACTCCCGTTTTACTCAAGTTGTCATCTCCCGATGAAAAAGTTCGTAAAAAGGTAAGTGTTTGGAAATCTTATTGGAAATACTGATTATTAATCGGCTTCTTTGAAGGTTATGGAATTGCTAATCCATATCAACAAAAGGATTAAAACTAGACCTATGGTACAACTGCCAGTCGAAGCACTATTAAATCAATACCATGACCCTTCAGCAACTTCATTTGTAATAGTAAGTATCTGTGTGTGATAGTACAGTTTTTGTTATAAATAAAATGGTTTTTTCAGAATTTCACCATTATTTATATCAAATCTGGATTTCCTCGTCTCCCAGTTGGAAAACAAGTTGAACTAGTTCCTAAAGTATTGAATGCACTCAAAGATAAGCCTATAACACATATAGATAGTTTACTTCTTTTGCTCTTACCACTTCTGGGAAAAGTTGAGGTGCCTAAAGATCCGAAAAAAATTCCTTCTGTTTTTGGTCTTGATGAAAAACCTGAATTGAGTAAGCATTTATTGGGTCTTCTATTAGATGTTCTTTTACTGCCTTATGGGTGAGTAAAATTAATTATAATGAATTTTCTTGGATTTTAAATTATGTATTATAGGGCCTTAGGACCTCAAAGTGATTCTGAGCCAGGAAATAATACAACTTTATCAGTTCCACCTGGAATGAGTGAATATTCATTCAAAAGAGTAACTACAAGTAATCCTATGAAAGCAGATGAGTTGGAAGAGGTAAGTTTGAATTTTTTAAATGTAGGTGAATCCTGAAAGATAACAGATTATTTTGCTCATTTATTCTATACCTGTATTAATTATTACATGTTTGTATAATAATACAATTGTGTATCAGAATGTTCCGTCTTTTTCTTCGACAATAGGTCAACAATGTACACCTATTTCTACAGGTCCAGGATGTGGCCCAATGTTATGCAAGGTCAATACAGATCTGCATCTGGTGCTTTGTAGGATTAAAAGATAGTTATTGTTTTTGAACTCTTTTCTGTGTAACAAACGTTGATTTGGAAACCTGGAAAGTGGACTTCTGTCAGATGATTTAACATTCCGTCCTTCCTGTTTCTACTTGTTCTGGAGCTTCTAGTGTTTGGATATCGGTCAATCTGACCATAGAGATGACGAGCCAAAAAGGTTGGCCTTTGGTGCGCCCTCTGCTTCCTACCAGTAGAATTTCTAAGATACTTGTTCAATCCTTTGTGGTGGTTTTTTTCTATTTGTCATGTAAATGAGGTAAAAACACAAGGTTTAACTTTGATCTACACTTTATTTGAAAAAATTCGACGACGTTTCGCTGACACAGCAGCTTTATCAAGAATGAAAAATAGAATGAAGAGTATGGTATTATAAACAAATCGTAGAACAAGTTGGATGAATAACAGGAAAATCCACACCGAGCCATTGTACAGTTAGTATGAAAGGTAATAAAACTAATTGAACAAGTTAAGTAGGGGTGAGTAATTCAAATCTACCTGTTCATTCAAAAGCTTGTCCAATGTTTGTATCTATTTATTTCTAATGCTTCTAGGAGATCTAATTTTGAACTTTTTGATTTTATATGTAATATGTCAAAGTTTTATTGAATGAATGGTTTTCTTTTATTAGGTGGTTTGAATAATTTGAATCAGATTTATTTTTGTCGAAGCTACGTTTATGTTCAGATGTTCTTATGCCAAAACTCCTATAGGTCCTACCGATATAAATTTTATCACAAGAACCGCAATTGAGTTTATAGATTCCTGATTTACTTGATTTTTCAACACGAGATTTATTATTTTTAATATGTTTACCTAAGTTATTAGAAGTTTTGAAAGCTATATTAAGATTTTGTTTTACGAGAAAGGATTTAATATTTGTACTTGCAGAACCGCAGAATGTTAAACTGTTGAATATTTTATAGTCTTTATGAATAGGATATACTTCATTTATTGCTTTTTGATAGAGTTTTTACGAATGATTAGGTCTATCATATCCGGATTATATGAATTATTAATGGCTATCTGTTTGATGATGTTTAACTCTTTATTATAATCTTCTACTGATAAAGGTAAACATTCAAGGTTTAACATTCTGCGGTTCTGCAAGTACAAATATTAAATCCTTTCTCGTCAAACAAAATCTTAATATAGCTTTCAAAACTTCTAATAACTTAGGTAAACATATTATATATATATATATATATATATATATATATATATATATATATATATATATATATATATATATATATATATATATATATATATATATATTTTAATATGTTTAATATTATTCACTTCAATCTAGGAATTAAACATGACCTAATTCCCAAAAGAAAAAATTTCAAAAATATGAACCTGAGATTATTTGTGAAAATGACAAATATAAACTTTATTTTGATAAAACAATTCTGTGTAACAGAGCTGTAAAACACAATAGACAAGATATCGTGTGTCTACCCGACACACATAATATACAAAATAAATACAATGAAAAAATTTCTAAATATATGATGCTTGGCGACGAGATTAAAAAATGTGGAAAATGAAGAAAATATTTATTCTACCGATTATTATTTCTACAACAGGCGTTATTCCTAGAAATCTTCACAAAAATATTGAGATTTTGGGTCTGAAGAAAATTTGTTTGAACAGTTACAAAAGATAACAGTCATCAAATCTTGTAATATTCTTCGTAGGTTTCTTTCCGAAAATAATAATGAGGTAGAGTCATAGGTTTTCTCTTTAGTTTATACTGCTCAGAATCTCATTTCATATTTCATTTATTTGTTTATATAAATGTAATATAATTAACTGACAATTTTGTCATATTTATATTCAGAGCAGTATTCTATTCGATCGTTCACCACTTCACACAAAGGAAACTATTAATGAGTAACATTCAGTGTTACTTGACTAAGGTCCGTACACTGGATTTTTCCGGGAGAAAGCCTCTGACACTACTCGTTGGTACATTGATATCATTGTCTGATGATGCTATAGTATGTATATATTCTGGTAGATTGATATATTCTCATAACATTTAACGTTATCCTAATATATAATTATTCCAGGATATGTTTTGATTATAATCATTGCCTGGCAATGGTATTAATTACCGGTGGTGGATTTATATTTTTCATGAAATCAGTTTGATTGCATGAACAGATATATGGGCAACTCGTCGGGTAAAATATATATATATATATATATATATATATATATATATATATATATATATATATATATGTGTGTGTTTTTACTCTTGGTTCCACCTATTGCAACAGTAGTTCCCCATATCGGTTCTAGTTGGTTTTCTTAGGGTTCTTGTAAGGCACTGGTGATTTTTGAGATATATTAGTGATGTTGAAATAGACTTGTCGATGATAGGAGGTGAACACTTCTGTGGCCTCTCAAATTTCCAATTTTCGAGGTAAATTGTCCACTGCAAAGTTCATGTACAAAATCTCTTTTCTATTAATTGTGGCGAAAGTTGGTCTTCAGACCCCTCGCCATACAGTTCTTGTTTCAGTGGTCTGAATGTATGCACTTTTGCGAACCGCGAACTTAGTATATCCTTGACAGCTATATTGTGTCTCTTGTCGTTTTTGAAAAAAGCAAGGACCCTTCTGCAGTGGAGAACCGGGGGCCTTAGGCCCCCATACGGACCCCTATTGGGTGCCGCGTGGAAGCCTTGAACTATGGATCTTTCGCGGGAGGCATTCCTGCGCGCAAAATCGGATTCTGCCCCGCGTCCATTTCAGACTTTGGTCTGTCGGGATCGGAGCCCGAAAGAGCCTCTTCGGCTATGCTCCTCACGTTCATAGGTTCTAGGCTTATGACGGTGTACTTTCATCTGCACCAGCCCCATCCTTGTTCGGCAACTGTTTCCACACCGGTTTTACAGTTTCTCAGCGTCTTGAAATATACTCTTCTTAGTCCGGAGTGTAGTTGATTCGATTCCCCTTCAACTTTATTACATCTAAAGAGGCTTTGTCTATTCCCAATACTAATTGAATGGTGGAGATAACGCTCCTCTCGTAGACACGTCTTCATTGGGTTCTTACCGTCACAGTAGCTCTTTGAATTATGTTTAGGATTAGCCTTGTCCGTTTCAGGGGTTGTTCCCCCTGGAGCATGCTCACTTTCATGAGCCTGGAGAGTTGGTTTTCTTTCTCAAATTTCCTCAGTCGTGGACGTTCCATCAGCTTCAGGGATTTAATTCTCGCTCCTCTTAGTCCCTACTGTAATTGTTTTCTCATGCAGCACAATTATCACATATTTGATGTTTTGAAATAATGATATCTCTCCTCACTGGGAATGGCATCCATCATTTTTCCGAGATACTTTTCAGTGTCATGTGCCTCTTTTTGGTAGGAGTAGGTTTTGGGTAGTGATTTTTTATTTGATTTTCTCATCTAACAGGAGGTGGAGGCGGGGATAGGGATCAAGATCTTTTCGTACTGTGAACGCCACAAAATAAAATTTTTTCAAAGCTGGGAAAAAATACAGACAACTAATTCTAATAAGCACATATAATTGTCCTCTCTCATATTTCAATATAGTAGTTGAAAACGAACTTCATTTTCGCCATAATGGCTAACATTTGCTTCCGATTTTTGATTTTCAGGTTAAATTAGGTGTGGTAAAGTTTTTGTCTCATGGAATCTTTAAGAATGAGGATATTTTATTGCATCTGATAGTTGCCTCTTCAGATACTAGATTTAGCATAGCTAATTTATCTGAAACTGAGCTGAGAAAAATAGTTGGGTAAGTTGATAAGCCACGATTACCATTAAATTTGGTAGAAAGAATGTCTTATTATATCCGCAGAACAGTTGATTGGAGCTCGTCAATAGTTTGCCTACCAATATATATGTTATTTATTGGAACTCAAGCAAAAAATATTAGACCTGATCAGAAAAAGTCTCCAGTTAGCACCAGAATACGGTTAAAACTTTTGCAGTATCTCTGCCGAGCAAAGGATGGAGGACTGGTTTTTCCCATGTGTATCCAAATAATATTTGATTCTTTATATGGAACCAACAGTAATGCTAGATTAAAGAGCTTAGCTTTGAATTTCACCAATAACGTTATTAGAAGGTATTTTGGTCTTAAATTTATAATTTTATTACTAAAAGATCTCTTGAAATGTTTATTCTTCTTTATAATACTCAAGTTTAAAAATCGTGCTACAAGGCAATTATTGAAGTTTATTACTTTATGAAATTTCTTCTTATTAATGATAACGATGATACATTCATTTTATGGAAATATTTCAATATAATTAAAATGAAACACATTGTGGAAATCTGATAAAAGTATTTCATTGGATTTATACTAAAACTTCTTCGTACAATTCAATAAGTTAATGCATGTAAGTAGATGAAATTGTCTCACTATCTGGTAAAATGGCAGATTTCCATGGAAAAATTAGAATGATTATTTCCAAGATAAATTTTCATGGATAAATTAGAATGATTATTTCCAAGATTAATTGTCATTGATAAATTAGAATGATTATTTCCAAGGTTTATTATTTTATTTTCAGTGGAGATAAAGAAGCCCTTAACAAATTAGCAAGTGTTCTTCTTGGTGGTCTACAGAAATATACATCAGAAGGCGAAGAGGCTCAAAAAGGTCAAGCCTATATCCTTATTGGTCTCTTAGCTCAAAGATATCCTGAAATGGTTTACCATAATTTCACTTTGCTTGAAACTTTTATTCACAATATAGAAAATGCTGCTCCAGATTTAAAACTACAAATTCGTGAAGGGTTTTTGAGTCTAATTCTAGCTTATAAATACGATATAATTCCAAACGAGGCTGATAAAAATGGTAGGCTGAATTTGATTTTTGCTTTGATTAAGAATAGAAGTACTTCCGAAGATATGATAGTAAGATTTATAATTGTTAGAGTATCGGCAACAATTTTTCCTCCTAATCATGTTGCTTCAAAACTTCTACTTCTGCAAGCTACAGGAGATGTGTAAGTATAAATGAAAATACTTCAGTTAACTCTTAGAAATAGACTAGTAAATTCAGAATAGCTAGACCATCTTGGTGAACAATGATTATTGCGTGATCTTAAGAGCAATCACGCTCCTAAGCGTTAACAAGAGCTTGTTCGGTAGCGAATTTAGTCACTTTAGAGGCGCATTCTAGGTGTGCCATTTCAAGAATTTTCTATATGAGTGTGTTATTGTAGAATCATAGAAAATATGCTGCTGCCATCTGCATCTCCATATTATATGTAGGCCCTTCAAGAAGATAGACTGAAAACACATTTGACTCTAAAATAAAAAGAAATTATTCTCACTTTGTACGGCAACTGAATGATAATCCTGGATTACTTGTCGGTGAAATTGTTGGAGTAGTGGCGAAGTCTACCGGTGTGTGCAAATCTAGCGTGTATAAAATTTTTAGGGAATATTTAATGAGACTATCATCTGCAAAAGGCAAGAGGAGTCGCTTAAAAATTGCAGATATGGTAGATGAATTCAATAAAATAGCCATAAAGAGAGGATAATAAAAAACAAGTACTGTGTTTTAAGGAATTTTACTTAATAATTGCGATTCGTAACGCGTTTCACTACACCGTAGCTTCTTCAGACGAATGATTATGCAGAAAATGTAAATGAGAATATATAAATTCAAATGATAAAGAGAGGAGTTTCAGAAATGAAATTCCGACTGTAGATGAAAAAATTTAAAAACAGTTAACAGAAAATCAGATTTACCAAATTTCAACAACTTTTTTTTTTAATATTCAGTAAATTGAATTTCAAATGTGTCCGTCGTGGAAGAGTTTTCTTGTAGATCGGATGGAGGCGAGAATATCTCAAAAGCATTGAAAAAAAGGAAGAAAAATATATTATCTCGACGTTATGTGGATAAATCTTGGACATATTAAATAGACATGTTGGACAGATAAAACAGTTGGTTATCTCAGTAGACAAGCATTTCAGTTGAGACTCCAAACTAGTTTGAAAAATCTTAGCAAAACAGGAAGGAGATTAATCGTTTGTCACATAGCGAAAGTGATTTTCGAAGACGAATTATGGATTTTCGAATCGAAAAAACCGGAAACTACCATTAAGAAATAAAGAGTTCCAAAATGGTTCAAAAATTTTTTCAATAGACAATGCTTCCTACCATTCGAGAAAAATTGAAAGAATAGTCACTTCCTTGTGGAAAAGTAATTGTTCAAGATTGGTTATCGAGAAAACATTAATTTTTCCTAAGATTCGATAGAAACTGAATTGCCGAGTTTGTTAAAAACCCAAAAATGCAAATATACGGCATATGTTATTGATGAAATATTAGAGAGATGCATGAAAGAATTTAAGGCTACCTCCATATCATTGCAAGCTCAATCCTATTGAGCTCATTTGCGCCAGAATAACAAATATTGTAGCTACCCATAATACAACATTTGTCTCAATAATGCTATTGGGACAATAAAAAACGAAAAGTGGAATAGCTGTATTGAGCAAGTAAAAATAAAGTGGAAATTGGATAATATTATCGAAACCATCCTTGACAATATTACTTTCGGTTTGGACAAGTAAGATACCTCCGAATCTTCTGACGAGTAGTGCTCCATGAAAGTAATTTTAAAATTTAATTTGCGACCCTATTTCACTAACTATGATTTTCCTATACTCGTGATACTGTTCACATCCGCAGTCTGCTTACTTTGAATTTACTATAATATTTCTATGGTTGAATTTCAATATGTGTACAAATCATATTTATCCAAATTCTTGTTAAGAATTTTTCAATTTTGTGTGCAAAGGAATTATAAAATGATTATACATACTATACGTGGTGTTTACGAATTAACCTGAAATATTGTTGGGAAGAATCGTTATTCAATTTCAAGGCGACAAGTTCATATATGTAATACGTGATAACTTAGATCTTCAACGAGATGCCTTTTTTGTACTGAATGAGCTTTGAATATGAGTGTAAACTAATAAGATAGAACGTGAACATTTTTAATCGGCTTCAGAATGTTAAGAACTAAAGTTTCAATACTAGGAACCAACAGAAAATAAACTAGAAAAATCACTGTAATAAGCGGGGTCTTGCTTTAAATGCCCGCGATTATGCCTGATAAATCCACAAATCCTCTCACAAACTACCAATTAATTTAATGCCAAAAGATATAAATATATTCACCTGATCAGTCCTTCCATCTATCTTACTAGATGGAGTAGGATTCAGTGTCGCTGCATCTGCGCAGCCAGTTAAATATTATTATGGACGATTGATTCTGGCCTCTGGAATTTCGACTTCTCAGATGGGTGACGAGAAAAGAAGACGAGAGTGGGGAAGATGCTCTAGTAACTGATTTGGAGCCCGTTGACTCAAGACTAAGTCCCACATTCATTTCATTTTGTTTTGGTTCCTGATACAATACGTGTAAATGATCATTAATGAAACTGGCTGTTTTGCAGAGTAGAGAATAGAAACCTACCTCTACCTGAGAAACACAATAAGAGAGGAACAATTGAGTGTGTTGGGATGCTATCAGCAGAAAAAAAGTTTTCTTTAGTGAAATAAAAAATTAAATATGTAAGAGTGAGGAGGTTATTTGAGAATAAAAAAGACCGATGATTGGATTTTAGCACCGTTCCCTATAAGAAGGTGTTTGTTTTGTGTACGTTCATTTTTTATAATTTCAAGAAATATCAATTATCTTTTAGAATGTATGTTGCGGTTAATAAATGAGTGCGACAAACTTCAGGGGGTGATTCTGCATGAAAAAATAACGACAGTTTGGTATACAAACGTATGTCCGCAAATGATTCGTATTCCGAGATACGGGGTTTTAAAGTTTTTCTTGATCTGTAAGCGAACGCGGTATGCAACTATTTGATAGGTTTTGAGAGGTAGTTATTGCACATTTTTTGAGATTCAATTTTATGTTCATCATATGCGCACATACGGGTATTGATCTCAATTTTAAAGAAAAAATTGATAAGGCCCATGGATATTTGAAATTGAAAATCAATTTTGGATTCCCCGTTCAATTTGTGAGAAAAAAATCTCTTGTCTTGGAATCTGTTCTTATGCAAAAAATTAAACATCTTAACTCGTATTTTCAATTTTTATATTATTAGGTCGGCAACTAAGTTCTCGCTGTTTTTTTAAATGAAAATACAACTTTATTGTGAAAAATGATTACAAAAGAATCATTCAAAACATTGCCCATCGCTAGCTACAACTTTTTCCCATCTTTCTGGCAGAGCTCGAATACCGTGACGGTAGAAGTGTTCGCCTTTTGAGGCTATCCACGAGTCGAGCCACTTTTCGAGCTCTTCATATGAGCGGAACTGCTGATCAGCCAGACCATGTGCCGTCGAACGGAACAAGTAATAATCAGATGGTGCAATATCTGGGGAATATGGCGGGTGAGGTAGGACTTCCCATTTGAGCGTTTCCAAGTTGGTTTTAACGGATTTGGCAACGTGAGGCAGAGCGTTGTCATGTTGTAGAATTACTTTTTCGTGTCCCTGCTCGTATTGTGGCCGTTTTTCGCACAGTGCTTTACTCAATCTCATCAATTGAGTTCGATACCGTTCTCCAGTGATGGTTTCGTTCGGTTTCAACAGCTCATAATAAATAACACCGACTTGGTCTCACCAAATACACAGCATAACTCGCAGCGTGAATATTCGGCCGAGGCGATGAAGTAGAAGCATGACTGAGCAGTCCCCGAGATTTTTTTTCTTTGAATAGCTGTATTGAATCCCTTTTTCATCACCCGTTACGATGCGATGAAGAAAACCCTTTCTTTTTTGCCGCATGCAATCGCTTGGAAATGGCCTGGCGGGAAACTCCTTAGACTGAAGCAAACTCTTCGTGCGTTTGGCACGGATCCTCATCGAGCAAAGCCTCCAATTCAGCGTCTTCGAAGATTTTGGCCTTCCTTCACGGGGACGGTCGTCCACATCGAAATCACCGATTTTGAAGCGACGGAACCAATCCCGGCACGTTGTTTCACTTAGATCAGCATCTCCGTAAACTTTTTGCAGCTCTCTATGAGCTTCAGCCGCCGTTTTCTTCGAATGAAAGAAGAAAATCAATACTTCCCGCAAATGACGATTATTTGGCACAAAATCAGACATTTTCTCACAACTAAAAGTATACGACGCAAAAACAAAATCACTAATATGTCACAGTGGTTTGTTGCGCACCTAATATTATATTTTATATGTAGGCAACAAATGTTTCAAATAATATCCCTCAGATGTGTCGCAAGATTCAACTGTTCGCCTCATTGAATGTCGTATTTAAGCAAATATTCCTGATGCAAAAAGATGAGAAAAAACTAGTGATTCAAGAAAACCCTAAATGCAAAAATTGAGGTATTTAAATCCGAACAGGCCAATGGACCGCACCTCCCCTACCTATCCAACGATTTGAATAAACTTTTTCTAAGTGATTTTGTACATTAATGCTGAAATGGACTGATGATTAATCATGAATGAATCAGCCGAAGAAAAATTTCTTCAAGAAGAACAGGTAACTCTTCCTGTAGAAAATCAAGGTAAGATTAGCATGGTCGTCATTGTGGGTGGAAGTATGGACCGAATAAATGATAGAAAGATTCAATCAGCCCAAGCCATGCATTTAAGGAAAACTGATGCTGAAAATGAGATACAAAGGATTTTCTTCAGCCCATAAGTGATTGTTATAGGTAGAGTCGTCCAAAATTAGCCTCGTCAGTAAACAAAATGCCATTTAAAAAATTGGGAATTTGAGCCATTTGATGAAGAATCCATTGGCACAGAAAAAATTCTCTAGGTAGTACAGCTTGCACACGTTTAATATGAAACGGATACAATTATAGTAAAATCGCTTACATTCAATATGTTGGCAATTTGTCAAGTACAGTACAACTTCACTAGTCCGGACACTCGCTATATCGGGCACTCCAGTAACTCGGGCACGCGACTCATTCGGGCACTTTGAGAATTTTACCTCTGTAATCTGGGCACGTCGACGCCGGCTGATACACAAACAATAATAATTTTCCTGTCTGTACATGTATGTATGTACTTGTACTATGTAAGAGTGACGAGTATCGTTCTACAGTTGCATTTTGCATTACAATCTCGCCGGTGGTGTGCATAATGGCTCCAACCAAGAGAAATCAGAAAACGCTCACACTGGCAGAGAAATCAAAAATAATAGATTTTATTGATGATGGAATGAGTACTCGTCGAATAGCAGCAAAGTTCACTACTCCAAAATCAACAATGTTTGACATAAAAAGAACAAGACAAAATAAGGAGATTTGTATCCAAATCGCATCAAGGAACAGGTAGGAATTAGGGACGCACCGAGCAAGGGTTTTCACAAAAAGCCGAGTACCGAGCTCTCGGACAAACAAAATTACTGCATGCTGAGTATCACGGCCGAGAGCTCGGCTGGCTCAACCGGGCCCTCGGTGCATCCCTAGTAGGAATATTATTTCAAACTTTTCTCGAATTTATTCTATCCAAGGTATTCTTGTAGAAAAAAGAAAAACTATTAGAGAAGCAGAGAATCTGATGTTGAAATCGCATTGTATAACTCGTTTTTTCAACAACGCAACGCACATGTACCAATTTCGTCAGACATATTGAGAGCAAAAGCCAAACAGTTTCATGAACAAATCACAGCAAAAAAGTTTTTCTGGCAAGTTCGGGATGGTTAGATAAATTCAAGCTTAGAAATGGAATTCGTGTCTTAAAGGTATGTGGTGAAAAACTTTCCATTGATGTTTCCGCTGTGATACCATTTAAGGAAAAATTTCTATCGCTTGATGAACAGATGGAATTAAGCAAAGAACAGGTGTATAATGCTGATGAATCGATCATTTTTTGGAGATGTTTACCAGACACAACTTGGGTTCATCAAGGGGAAAAATCAGCACCAGGTCGAAAAGTGTCAAAAGACCGCATAAAATACATGCCATGCTACAACGCGGTTGGAACTCACCAATTACCTTTACTAGTCTTGGCAAAAGCGGCAAATCCACGATAATTCAGAAACGAAAGTTCACTACCAGTGGTCTACAAAGCATCTACCAAAGGATGGATGACCAGACCATTATTTAATGGTTTAAAACATCTTTTATCCCCGAGGTGAAGAATTTTTAACTAAGATTAAAAAGCCCTCTAAAGCTCTGTTGTTGGTAGACAATGCACCACCGCATCTACCTGAGGAAGAGGTTAATACTGATTCAAACTTCAGAGTTATGTTTTTGCCATCCAACTGTATTCCGTTCTCCAACTTATGGATCTGAATTTAATTGAAAACATTAAAGTGTCGTATAGTAAATGCCTTCTTAATCATATCATTTCGCATGAAGGTGAAGAGATAACTTCCATTTTGAAGCAGTATAATTTGAAAGATGCCGTGAAAAATCTTGCCCAATCTTGGAAAGCCATTACTTCAAAAATATTAGAAAAAGTTGGACAACATTGTGGCATGACACTACAGAAGTAGAAGAATCAGATGATGAAAATATTCCACTCTCAGAGCTTCAGAAGAAACTTCGTCCAATCTGTGAAAATGACATGAAAAATATTGCCGAATCATTAAGGGTCATCGATCCAGAAAATGACTTAACCATTGAGAACATTACCAACTGGGCTGTGGGAGACAAAGGGTTATCGATTTGACTGAAGAAGAGCTAATACAGGATGCTTTAGGAAGAAATATTGAAAACGTAGAGGAATCTTCTGACTCAGAGGATGGTTTAAATAGTATGGTAAAAGTGAAACATGCAGATACTGTCAATGCGTTTTCCCTGATTATCAGTTGGGCCGAACAGAATAATCTTCCTATAGAAGACGTATTGCTCCTGAAAAGGCTCAAGGAAAAATCAGTTCAGATGGCAGCATCGAGAAAGGTTCAGAGTAAAATCGATGGATATTTTAAACGTCATAAGGAATAGCATGTTGTTTATATACCCTAGCTTATATTTAAATTCTATATTTTCTATAATTTGATTCTGTTTTATGATAGAAACTATTTCTTGTTCAACTTTTCGATATTTTTATAATAAACTCGGCTTCAACAGATTTTGGGATGTTTCTATTTTGAAAATGAAACAAATTCAAGTCACTTCAGAAATTCGGGTATTTCGATAGTCCGGGCATGCGCCGGAACGATATCTGCTCGGACTAGTGAAGTTGTACTGTACTTATTTCAGGTGAATCCGCAATTACTCGAGAACTGCACAGTCGTTTGTTTCTCAAATGTAATATTTCCGCGTGAACGTTGGTAAAGACGAGCAAATACTTTGAAATGGATACCTTACGTCCTGGATACAACTTGGCAGACAATCGTCGAGCTTGCTGACCATTTCCATTACTTGTACAAAGAAAAAATGCATTCTCCACAATTCCGCATTTGTAAAATTTGCAAGTCTTTTCGATTAAAGAAAAATTAATTACTTATTAGCAATAATGTTATGAGGAACTGAAAGCATAATAATAAGAAACGCTAATTTGACATTTTCTTAAAATATTTTTATTTAACGGCACACCATACAAAAAAATTCAGCAGAACTATTTTCTTACAAATTGAACGAGGAATCCAAAAAATATCTCGGTGACATATCATTTTTTTTTGAAAAAATGGAGATCATTACCCGTAGGCACTACAATGATGAACATAAAATTCTTAATTGCATCTCAAAAAATAAACGATAATTACCTCTTGAAATCAAAGATATTTCATTCGCGTATCTCGATCGTCAGTTTTCAAGGAAAACTTTAACACCCCGTATCTCGGAAAAGGAATCATTTGTGGACAAACTTCAGTCTCGGTTGTAGTATTTTTATTTTATTACATGTGTTATCTAGTTTTTCAGTAATTATGATTAATCCATTGCCCTTCTAACTGAAATGCGCAAATTATTGTATTATTTCAGTAACTAAACAATATTGATTTTTAGATGACTTTTATTCGTGATAAGCGTATGTTTCTTTGGCTTTGAAGACTAAATTTTTTTCTGTCCGCGTCCCTTGTGCGCCATCTCAATGCTGCCTTCAAAATCGCATCATACGAGGTTCTAAGGTTATTCGCAACAATTCTGCCATTGCCTTACATATTAGCACTCCATTAGATATCCAGCTGATGCTGAATGTTTCTTCTAAAGGTGTCTGCTTTGACATCTATTACTTTTATGTCTTGGTTTATCACAATTGTATTGCTTTTATCTAAACAATAAAAAAAATGAGCACCCTATATTTCATTGGAGACAAAATTTATTACTTAGGTGTATATGATCTTTTTGCCTTAGAATTGAATTTCATACTGTTCACAATAATAATTCAAATTATTGGTACTCTGTATTCTGCAGTGATTCACACTTCAACTCTGAAAACCATTGATAACCACTCTTATCATTATGTTGGGATTTGGGATTATCGTTGAGTATTTTGAAAATTGAGTTCACATTCCAGAGTGTTTTAAATTTGGTTTTCCAAAGTGTTACAGAGATGATTTACTATCATACTGCTCACAGAAATCTTAAGCTACAAACATCATTATTGTTGTTTCAGAAAAGATGAAGTTTCTTCAGAAGCTTTTAAATCTCTATATGGAACTGCTAGAAAGATGGATATCAATCTTTCTAAGCCTTGTGATAAGTTCAATAAAGTTACTTTACCTTCTTTTGTTGAAATCATGAAATACGTTGAACATGAAAATAAAAATCAAGAAAAATCGAAAAAATTTTCATCTGGCAGTCATATTCTACCTTACCCTGTTGAAGTGTTCAAAGAGGTGCTTTACTGTATAAAATTTTTTCATTCTGAGTTTTCATAATGCATATTATAGGTGCTCGCATATATAAGATTGTGTCTTATCCAAGATGTCAATGTTCCATTGGTAAGGGAAATTATGAAACATCCCTGTGAGGAAACGCCTTTAATAGCAGAATATTTGCAAAAGTCGTTCATGGAACCTTCCAAATCTGAAAGTAAAGCTTTTCTCCATTATTTGAAACTCTGTAGACAGTTGCTTATTGCTAATGCAGGTAACTCTAATAGAATATATTCATTTTATTTTTACTCATTTGCATTATGATTTAGCAATAGAACCATTGAGCTGTCTGGTGGAAGCTTTGGGCTGCTTACCGCTATATTCTTCTGTTCTATCAGAGGATATGAATTGGGTGAGAGACCAATTACTTAGCTCAACTAAAGAAGAAGTTCGAGAATATGGAGCTGTTTTATATGGTATCCTATTGGCCAATTCAGAAGATAAACAGTTTAACGAAAATGTTCAGTATTTGATAAAACAAGTGGAGAGTAAAACATTAGAAACGCAACATGGAGCACTTCTAGCTATTGGAAATTGTTTGCAATCAAGAATACTTAACAAAACTTCAGAAAATATGAGCCGACCTCTTCTATTGAATGCTGTTCAAGTACTTAGTAAGTTGTTCTCATAAAAGAATGTTTTTATCATGTGAATTAATACTTGCAATTGCTAATTTAATTTGGGGATCTGCCAGATTCATCAATATTAATTTTTGACTGAACAGTATACTTTCTCTCTGCATTGTAGATAGGGTCTGTTTTCCTTTCAAAACATCACTAGTGTTTTTTGACTATTAATTCCAGTGCAAATTATGCATTCAGCTCATCAATTTATAATTTTGCCTCTCTCTCTTCTGGTATTTGTTGCAGGTTGCATTTTATGTCAGTGTAATACGAAGTCAAATTTTATTAATTCAAATAACTCATTGTCGCTGCTGTTGTTCGTCCAATATAAAAATTTTGATTCAAACAATAAATAATTCGATATACAATCTAAATGAACTGTTTTAATTGAATAAAGCTCAGGAAAGAATTCTAGTATATTATTTTTTTAACTAGATATGCACGCCTATTTTTTTGCAGTAACTTGTCAAGTACTCTTCGATTTCAATCTGGAATAGTCTGTACAAGTTGCTGTTCAATTGAAAAATGTTTGTACAAAAAATTCCCGAAAAGGTTCAATTGGTTTGTCATGGAGTTAATACTGCCCTGCGTTGCCAAATCTAAAATATATCTCCTTCTTCAAGGATGATCTTAGAACACTTAGCAACGACTACACTATTAAATGTGGATAGTTTGTCATTCAGGCAAGGGTGGAATATGTAAATAATTTCCGAGGTAACTAGTTGTTACTAATGATTTGACCGATGAAGTAACGATGGACAAATTTTTCTATATCATTCGAGTTACAGCATGTACCATCATGAGTTTTGGCAAAGAAATTGAATATAAACCGTACCGGACCGTATATAAGGAGCAAACCGTCAGAACATTCATTCAACACTTCATTCAAACCAGAGCGAGTACCACCATAAGCTTAGGCCTAGAAATAGAACATAAAATCAGTCATCAAATTGATGCTTAAAGAAGGTTGACAAACCGTACAAGAGCGGAAAAGTATCTGAAAATTCATAGAACAAAATGAATTATTTCATTCAAACTACGACGAGTACCATATTGAGCTCAAACCTTGAAATGGAACATATACAGAGAGTTCCAATCGACATTTCAAAAACAGATGACAAACAGTACAGGACCGTACAAGAGCGGCAAACCATTAGAACATTCATCGAACAAAATGATTTATTTCATTCAAACTACGGCGAGTCGTCAATAAATTCGAATTTTTTATCCCGAAATACTTCCATATACCAAATTACGTGAAATTAGCAATGCAGTCAAGAGATAATAAAAAAATTATTTATTTTTTCAAGTTCGACACCTGTATCTCGGTTATTGTTGACTTTTAGTGTCACATAAATTTACCTAATCATTTACATGTCAAGACTCTGACATTGTTCTGTTTCCCATTCTTTCCGAGTTAGCCTCTATATAGATTATTAGTTATTTCTTAACCAAATATATTTTGGCGACGAACATTCTATTTCTACCTTTTCAGATGGAGCACTGAAGAATCAAAGTATTTTGTTATCTGGAGCAGCCTGTATTAGCCTAGGTTTGATAACAAGCTGTATCCCCTTACCTCTTGAAAATGGAAAAGTTCGAAAAGGTAGTCCAGATCCAAAGAGACCTGCCACTGAAAACAGTACTAAAGCAGATGTAATGCAAAATCTATTGAATATTTTGAGCAATCAAAAAATCAGTGCTAAATTGAAGGAAAAAGCTGCAAAGTCTCTGGGATTGCTCTGTGTTGGAGAGAGATTTCCACACACAAAGGATATTCTTGAAGGATTATTAGATACAGCAAAAGAGGTAATTATACTTGAATAGTTGTAACATTCGTAGTATAATTTTTATAGTAAAATGGTCGCAGTTCGCTTTTTCAGCATTGTTCGATAAATAGATTTTCCATTTTAAGTAGATGAATATAAATAATTGTCTTTCTAATTTTAGACAAAAGATGTGGAGGTGCACTTTACTATTGGTGAATCTTTAGTTATGTGTATACAAGGTGTATATTCCCCAGAAGCTAGAAACAAGTGGGCCATTAAAGTTGTTGATTATAAACCTGATGAAAATGATACAGCACCAGATGAGAATTTAGATTGGTTACTGGAGGAATTATTAAAATTGATTCAAAACAGTCATCCCAATTCCAGACAAGCATCTTCGATTTGGCTGCTGGCTATAGTGAAAAACTGCGGAGGAAGGGAACCTATAACAAAACGCTTGGAGATACTGCAAAATGCGTTCATGGGACTACTAGCAGAGAGCAATGGTATTATCTCATTGAATCAAATATTTTAAGTGTTGATTTGCTTAAATTTCTTCGTTTTATTTCAGAGATTGTCCAAGATGTGGCAGCCAAAGGTTTATGTGTCTTCTATGATACTTACAAATCAGAAGAACTATTATCTGCATTAGTGAGACAGCTGACAACTGGTGCCAGACAAGTTCAACAGGTTTCTAGTGATACAAAGTTATTCGAAGAGGGTCAACTTGGAACAGCGCCCACTGGGTGAGAAACAAGTACCAAAATAAAATTTGAAATTAAATGTGAAAAAATTGAAATATGATCAAAGTAAGGGGTTGATATGAAAAAGTTGTATTAATTTCCTTCTTTCAAACTTTTCTTCCTATTTTCGTTTGAATCTAAAAATTTAAGTTGTGTAAAAGAGAAATTACATTCTTTTTCAGGGGCAATCTTACTACTTACAAAGAACTGTGTTCTCTTGCATCTGATTTGAATAAACCTGATCTGATTTACCAGTTTATGCACCTTGCAAATCATAACACTATATGGAATTCCAAAAGAGGGGCCGCTTTTGGATTTTCAAGTATAGCTGAAAAATGCGGGGAGGACTTGAAGAATTATTTACCTGATATTGTTCCTAAATTGTATAGATATCAGTATGATCCTTCCCCTAATATACAGAATTCAATGCACAATATTTGGAGGGTTCTAGTCGCTGAGCCTCAAAAAGTAGTGAGTTTCTTTCATTGAAGTATATAGCTGTTGAATTATGAAGTCTTGGAGAAGGACCTCAGTTTTGAAACAAATATTATGGGCTCTTAGACTTTATATAATAATGTTTAATTCTGCAGGTAGAACAATATTTCCATGAAATTTTAAAAGATATTCTGGAGAATTTGAACTCTGGGCAATATAGAGTGAGACAATCATGTTGTTTAGCACTTCAAGATTTTTTGAAAGGTTCTGGAAATAAGTCTGTACATGATGCAGTGGATTACATGGATGAATTATGGTCAAAACTGTTCAGAGTAATGGATGACCATCATGAGGCCACCAGGGCTGCAGCCACTAATACTGGGAGGGTTTTGAGCAAAGTATTATTCCTAGATATTTAATTTAGGAATATTTTGTAATATTTTCCTTTTCAGCTTTGCGTGCATGCTTGTGAAGAGAGTCAAGGAAAGGCTGGAGTTAAAATGGTTGAAGCCATCTTACCGCCACTTTTGAATACTGGAATTATAAGTAATGTACCAGAAATACGATTGATAAGGTGAACATTTTTCTACTGCTTGGTTTTATAAATCTTCAAGGTTTTAATTGTATAAACCTTAGACAGAATAAACTTTTACCCTAAATCTTCTTAATAAGGTTCAAGTTTCATCCCATGTAATGGATTTTTTTTCAGTCTTCAGGCAATTTCGCAATTAGTCAGTTCATCGGGTAAACAGGTAAAACCTTTCTTACCCACAATAATACCTGCACTTTTGAGAGCAGCTGGAGAACTTGAGCCTGCGAAATTTTCGTACCTGAGTACGCGACTGGGTGGATCACAAGTTCAAGAAGTTGTAGATGATGCCAGGGCTTCTTTTGCGAAATCTCATTTCACAACAGAGACAGTGTCAAAGGTATTAACCATTATTCGGGACTTGAGGATGAAATTAAATAGTTGTTGAATATGCAAGAAAGTATCTAAGCTGTGGTAATTCCAATCTCAGGGGTCATTTCTAAAATGCAGAAATTTGAAATTGTTAACAACTTCATTTCCTAAATTATTATGACTTCTGAATATGCTTTTTTGCTTTAGAGTTTACAGTATGCTGATGCTTCGATTCTAGAAGAATTAATTCCTAAAGTCATAGAACTCATGAAACAATCTGTTGGTCTTGGAACAAGAGTTGCTTGTACACACTGTATTACCCTTTTGGTTGTTCAAATGGGACAAGAGTTGCAACCTTTTTCCAGTAAATTATTATCAGTTCTCACGAATGGACTACTAGATAGAAATGCTGCTATAAGAAAGCATTATGCTACCACTATTGGTTATGTTGTATCTACAGCTAAAGAATCTAGTTTAGAGAAACTGTTTGCTAAACTCAGGTTGTGGTATTTCGAAAGAGAAGGTTAGTATGAATAGGTGGAGTCACATAACTCCATATTAGTGAGTTCTTTTTTCATATTGAGTCATAATCCTGGATATTGATTAAAATGATATATATTCCAGATATATCAGTGAAATCCTCTTTGGCCTATACAATTCAATCGATAGGTGTTCATAATCAAGATATATTGAAGAATTATTCTGATAGTTTATTACCTCTTATATTCTTTGCAATGCATGCGGAGAAGAATCCTGATTCAACGAGTACCTTAGAAGTATGGGAAGAAATCTGGTCCGATAATACCCCAGGAACAGAAGCGGGAATAAGACAAAACATTGAAAATATTTGTGATATAATAAAAAATGCTTTGGAGTCTCCTTCATGGACAATAAAAGCTCAGGTATATCTTTTTAATGAAAATCCTCTATTAAACATTCAAATATTACGTCAGCACAAAGGGGCACATCGGAGAGCACCTAAGTGGAGATTAATGTCATCAATATTTATGCGTATTCATTTACTTTTTTATATTTCTCCAAGAATTCATTTTGGGAAAGTTGATGACTTCAAAGTTTTGGTGGGAACAAAGTTTGTGAGGGCGTTTCGCAAGATCTGATAGAATTTATCAACAATTTGACTAATATTCTGACCTCTTTCAAAGACGCATTCCCACTTTGTAGGAGCAAAATAATTATTCAAACCAGTGTAATCGGCTTATTTAAAATTGAATATCTTCTCTTCGAATGAGAGTGCTTGAAAACCACCTTGGATTTTCAAAGTACAATCTATGACTTTATGGTGATAATTATTGGGCAAAATTAGATCGGTAGCCTCTGAAACATCTAAAAGAACAGTGTCACTACAAAAAACTAAGTCTAAAAATATATTATGAGAATTTGGTACATTGTTTACTTGTTTCAAATCCAAAAAAGAAAAACATTCATCGATCAGCTTGGCGGGATGTTCTTCAGGGGCGTGATGCAATAAGCCGTCTTCACTTGGCAGCTTCCACGATGTTTGTGGTAGGTTATAGCCACCAAAAAGACAAAGTATGGTCTGGATTCATGAGAGCTATTTCCTCTATAGCAATGCAGTGCATGCTATAAACATCGGCCGAGGTTCCTGGACGAATATATGTAGATCCAATTATCAATTTGTAAGACCTAGTTTTAATTCTTACAAATATGTGTTCGACTTCAGCGTTGATACTTTGTAAGGACTTGGATGACAATATTTTTATAGCTGCAATCAGTACTCCCCCTCCTCGCGACATTGTACTAGTATTGTACTCCAGTTCTTCCTGAAGATATTATAATCTATAAGTCCCCATTCAGGATCATGAAAATCGTCGTTCAACCATGTTTCGGTCAGTATAATTACTTCGTAGTCGCAGGAGTTAACAGATTCTTTGAATTCAATGAGTTTGTTCTCATGCTGCTAACGTTCAGATAATAAATTTTTAAGGTGGTAACTGATTCTAGTTTTTTTGTTTTGGTTACTTTTGGTAATAGTCGGGACTCCTCTGACGTATTTCAGTGATAAATTAATCTCACCATTTTCCTTTCTGGCGTTTAGCTCCCGCAGCATGACTTGAATCTTTTCTATTGCATTTTTGTTCGATCGGATCCCATCTCAATATTCTCAGATAGAAGAGCATTTTTTCGCTTCAAGATATCTTGCACGACTTGGGGGTTACTCAGTATGGCTTTTACAGGTCTTGGTTTAGCTCAAGTATTGCCAACTCTAACGACTTTTTGCAAAACCGTATAGTCATAATCAGCAGCTTGCAGAACAACTGCGACCCGCTCTTTACCTTCGGACACTCTCTCATCAATATTTGTTTTATTAGACCCCACTACTTCGTAAATCATAATATTAGAGGAGCGTAGTGAACGCTCATGAATTTCTTTCAATAGTTTATCAGACCCTCCAGAGAACGAATCTGCTCCTTCAAGCTGCCAACTTCTGCCTCCAATGTCTTCACCCTGTTTTTCAATTTGGCGAACAATTTATCGTTTTCAACTATTGCCATTATTTTCTAAGTTAATTATTAGTTTGTTTTGCCATTGACCCATTTTGGTCGCTGTTGAAGTAGTTTAAAATGTTTCTTTATATACACAACTACCAATCCCAAATGAGCAAAAAAGTTAGCACACGCACAGCATCGAACATCAAATCTCTATGGAAGACTTAGAGCCATGAATTCAAGCATTATAGAGTGAGAACGATTCATTTGATTTCATCGAGTTTTTATTAAAACAAAATAAATTGATATTGCTTGTGTGTTGAAAATGTAATATTGAAATACGATGTTGATAAATTGCTTGAATAATTAATTAAAATTAATGTGCGCTATCTTACATTGTCTAGAATTTCTTATTTCATTATATTTAAACGGTCCCTATAAGTTGATTCAAGCTATTTTACCTGGACTATTTTTTATATATGCATTATGAATGATTTTTAGGCTGCCAATACAATTTCTACTGTGGCTGCTAAATTAGGATCTTCAATGGATATGAAACATCAAGTTGCTTTGATTACTATATTGTTAAATGGACTAGGTGGAAGAACATGGAACGGAAAGGATAAACTATTGAAAGCCCTCGCTAACATCTGTATGAATTGCAAGTATGTTAATTGCTATTTGGAAAAAAAGGGGTCTTGATAAGATTGGGTTATATTGCTTTGTTGATACTACCTCAGAAGATCATTGAAAGTAGTCTGAATTATTAATTAATTTCAACCAATAATTATTTTGTACTGGGTGGCTCACCACATTCGCGACGGAAGACTAGGAATATCGCGCGGCCGATTTTGAATTTTTTTTTGCGCAGTAAAATGTAGTGCTGTAATAACTACAAACTAAAAATATCTTATTCTATACAGGATGTTCCATTATGAAGTTACATACCAAAGTTATGAGTTTTTAAATGGGATACCCTTTATTTTGTTTCATTCTTTACTTTGTGATGAAATGAGAGTGAGTTTGTTCAAAATTCCCAAAACACATCTTGAATATATATATCCGAAATATTTGACATTTTCTTACACAATTTGTTAATCTACGTTAAACAGGGTGTTCGAAAACAATTTTTGAAGTTCTAACTCTCTCAAATCTCATTTCACTGTTTTTTTCAAAGGTATAGCATATATCTAAAGGGTCGAGTAGGTGGTATGTTTTAATACCTTTCGAATGGTACGTAGGTTCCCTCTACCTATGGGTTCTCCAATAAGCCCTATACTGGCGATAATCGTCCTGGATCATTTATTATATGTCTATTATTTGTGGACGACTTCACCTGTGCAGTACCAAAGGATTGTATTGAGGAGACTCTAGGTATTTTTAATTCTTTTAATGAACACATACAATTCACTGAAAACTGATTATATATAGGGGGTTTTACCCCGACGAGTTGCCCATATATCTGTTCATGCAATCAAACTGATTTCATGAAAAAATATAAATCCACCACCCGGTAATTAATACCATTGCCAGGCAATGATTATAATCAAAACATATCCTGGAATAATTATATATTAGGATAACGTTAAATGTTATGAGAATATATCAATCTACCAGAATATATACATACTATAGCATCATCAGACAATGATATCAATGTACCAACGAGTAGTGTCAGAGGCTTTCTCCCGGAAAAATCCAGTGTACGGACCTTAGTCAAGTAACACTGAATGTTACTCATTAATAGTTTCCTTTGTGTGAAGTGGTGAACGATCGAATAGAATACTGCTCTGAATATAAATATGACAAAATTGTCAGTTAATTATATTACATTTATATAAACAAATAAATGAAATATGAAATGAGATTCTGAGCAGTATAAACTAAAGAGAAAACCTATGACTCTACCTCATTATTATTTTCGGAAAGAAACCTACGAAGAATATTACAAGATTTGATGACTTATCTTTTGTAACTGTTCAAACAAATTTTTCTTCAGACCCAAAATCTCAATATTTTTGTGAAGATTTCTAGGAATAACGCCTGTTGTAGAAATAATAATCGGTAGAATAAATATTTTCTTCATTTTCCACATTTTTTAATCTCGTCGCCAAGCATCATATATTTAGAAATTTTTCATTGTATTTATTTTGTATATTATGTGTGTCGGGTAGACACACGATATCTTGTCTATTGTGTTTTACAGCTCTGTTGCACAGAATTGTTTTATCAAAATAAAGTTTATATTTGTCATTTTCACAAATAATCTCAGGTTCATATTTTTGAAATTTTTTTCTTTTGGGAATTAGGTCATGTTTAATTCCTAGATTGAAGTGAATAATATTAGCGACGGCATTATGTCTTTCTAAATAATCTGTTGAAGCAAGGACTGTGCAAGATGATAATATATGAAAAACTGTTTCTGAAGAACAGAAACATCTACGGCAAGAATCATCTATATTTTGTTTGATGATATGTTTTCTATAATTCCTTGTGAAAACAACCTGGTCCTGAATCGCAATTGCCAAGCCTTCTGTTTCAGCAAACAATTCTCCAGATACTAACCATTTATTCGATGCAATTTCATCAATATAATCATTTTTCAATTCTTTAGGGTGCTTTCCGTGTAATTCCTTCTGCATCCAACTTTCTCTTTTAGAATTATCATCAAATATATCAAAATCTACCTTTTGCATTGTCAAGTTCAGAGGTGTAAGATTATAATCTGAAGCAACAACAATATCATGTAATTTAGACGTTCTCTGTTTATAATGAAAATGGGAACGTAGATGAAAAATCTGTTTACTATGAAGATTATTCAAATCAATTAATCCACGACCTCCAAGATGTCTAGGTAGTGTAACTCTCTGAACAGCTGACTTTGGGTGGTGCTTATAATATTTACAAAGCATTTTCCTCGTTTGACATTGTAACTCATTTAGATCAGTTTTAGACCATTTAATAATTCCAAAAGAAGATGTAAGAATAGGAACAGCATAGGAGTTGATAGCTCTGAAAAGGTTTTTACTAGTTAAATAACTCTTGATGATAATTCTAAGTCTTTTGTAATATGAACTTCTAATATTTTCTTTAGTGCTGCTATGGTTAATTGTCTTCTCTTGACAAAATCCAAGATATTTATATGTATCTCCTTGATGCATTGGCTCGATTTCGATATTGGAAATCTTTATATAATCAGAGGTGATCTTTCCTTTTTCAATAGAAAGATTTTTACATTTTGGAAGCCCAAATTTCATATGAATATCATTGGAATAGTTGAAAGTAATCTCAAGTAGACTTTTAAATGAGATCTTGTTCCGGCATATAATTTAATATCATCTAAATAATTTAAGTGACTTAATTTGAATTCAGTTAATAAACTCTTTATTTTGAAGCCGAAACTAGTAGCATTTAATTCATGAGATAATGGATTGAGGCAAAGACAAAACCAAAGAGCACTTGAAGAATCACCTTGAAAATGCCTCTTTTGATTGGAATTACTTCGGATTTTAACGATTGTTTTGAAATATTTAAATGAAGATTGGTTCTCCAATTTTTCATTACAAATTCAAGAAAATGACGAAGTGTCTTATCAATTTTATAAATTTCCAAAATTTCTTGAAGCCATGAATGGGGAGAACTATCAAAAGCCTTTTGGTAATCAATGAAGGCTGTATGAATATTTCTCTTCTTAGTTTGAGCTTGATTCAAAGCAACAGAATCAATTACAAGTTGCTCTTTAGTACCAAGGTGTTTTTTTCTACATCCTTTTGATGTTCGGAAAGAATATTATAATTCTCCAAATGTGCATAAATTTTTGGGTAATACATGCAGTTAGAATTTTATATATTGTTGGAAGGCAAGTAATTGGTCTATATTGAGACGGATCAATAGTATTATCACTTTTCGGTTTTAAATAAGTAATTCCTTGTGTGAAAAATAAAGGAGTAGCTGAGGGTTCTTTATTATAAATGAAAAATATTCAGCCAATTTTTCATGAACGCAAGAGAATTTCTTGAACCAAAAGTTATGAATACCATCAACACCTGGAGATTTCCAATTTTTGTGTGTTTAATAACTGATGTTATATCTTCGTTTGAAAATTTTTCAAATTTCATGCATTCTATTTAAGAAAATCGAGACCTTTCATTTAAAATCCAACTTGCATTGGAATTGTGTTGGCACTGCCCAAATTGAAGACCAATAATCAGTTAAAATATCAATTTTAGAACTCCATTTCCAGAAATAATATATATATAATAAACGTGTCATATGTTCAAGCATATATATATATATATATATATATATATATATATATATATATATATATATATATATATATATATATATATATATATATTACATTCAGTGTTACTTGACTAAGGTCCGTACACTGGATTTTTCCGGGAGAAAGCCTCTGACACTACTCGTTGGTACATTGATATCATTGTCTGATGATGCTATAGTATGTATATATTCTGGTAGATTGATATATTCTCATAATATTTAACGTTATCCTAATATATAATTACTCCAGGATATGTTTTGATTATAATCATTGCCTGGCAATGGTATTAATTACCGGGTGGTGGATTTATATTTTTCATGAAATCAGTTTGATTGCATGAACAGATATATGGGCAACTCGTCGGGTAAATATATATATATATATATATATATATATATATATATATATATATATATATATATATATATATATATATATGTATGCTTGAACATATGACACATTTTGTTGATCCATGTTACACAGGGTGTTCGAAAACGCTTTTTGAAGTTAGGGCTCATTCAAATCTCATTTCACTCTTTTTTTTCGAATGACATGCCCTATATCTAAAGGGTCGAATAAGTGGTATATGTTAATACATTTCGAATAGTATCAAGGTTCCCTACACCCATTTTCAACGGTTTCGAAGATATTCGAAAGTTTTGCCAATTTTTATCGAATTTCAAGAAATATTCAAAATTTTCACTGCAATTCCTATCTGAACCGATTGTTACCTCTGAAGATAAAACCGAATTGAATTAAATCATTCCTGTGTTTATCATGAATCGTCGTCATCCAAAATTGACGAGTCACATTAATCACATTAATTCATACTACAAACCTGATATTAAAAACGAAACGTTTGCAAAATGAAGATAGAAAGACTTTCCATTTCATTTTTTACATAAGATGTTCAAAATGGCCTCCGTTTAAGTGCTTATCGAAAAAAAGGTCCGATGACATGCGCGCCTATGATTGCGCCCCAAGTATTAACCGTACATCGATGCTGCTTGTACGACGAAATATATGAGGATTTCGTTCATTGTAATAATGAAAACTGTGAAGATTCACAAGGGAGTTGTTGTGGAAAGTGCATTCATCCGAGAATATATTTTCTGCTAAATTTTAATTTCTTCCATCATTTCAGACATCCATAAACAAAACTCAAGACGATGTTCAAAATCCATTTCCGATAGCTCTGGCTGGGCCTGGATGATACGGATGGAATCCATGTTTTTCCAAGATTCTGAATATACTTCCTCTATTAATTCCTATTTCATCGGCAATCTTCCGCTGACTAGTAGTTGGATTTTCAACAACGCTACAACTGTCATTTCGTTTTATTCGTCTTCTGACATCCGCTTTTATTTGTTCGCGTTTTGGATAAGCTGCTTTACGGTCTTCCAAAATGCTTGTAGTATTTTTTGTAGGGAATTTCTGTTTGGACGTTTTTGATTCGAGTATCTTTCATATCAAAAATCATATCAATTCGTTCTTGCATTGGATAAGTTTTTATTTTGAAATGTATATCAAATAGCAAAATTGCTTGAAATTAGAATTTTCTAACCGATAGTAGAACGAATGAAATTGTGAACACTAGGCACTGATATGTACTCAAAACTCTTTCTGTTCAGGACTGACATAATGTTTTTTCCTTATAGTATTAATGGGTGTCAACAACGACCTTTTCCAGGAATTTGTAGATACGAAGTATATTACGGCCCTAATATTGAGTAGCAATATTAGAATGATTAGGATTAGGTAGGTACCAACTGAGTAAAAGGAATGCGATAAAGAGATCTTGATTGTTTAATTACCTTGATGCGATTTGCCGGTATAGAACATTATCCCTTCATTGAAATTAAGTCGATGATGGAATTTGATTCACTGAATGTGATGAAATGAATAAATATACTTTCTTCTGTGAATAAACCCAGCTATGAATTGGAGTGAGAATTGGAATATTTCTTGAAATTCGATAAAAATTGGCTAAATTTTCGAATATCTTCGAAACCGTTGAAAATGGGTATAGGGAACCTCGGTACTATTCGAAATGTATTAACATATACCACTTATTCGACCCTTTAGATATAGGGCATGTCATTCGAAAAAAAAGAGTGAAATGAGATTTCAATGAGTCCTAACTTCAAAAAGCGTTTTCGAACACCCTGTGTAACATGGATCAACAAAATGTGTCATATGTTCAAGCATATATATATATATATATATATATATATATATATATATATAATCAGTTTTCAGTGAATTGTATGTGTTCATTAAAAGAATTAAAAATACCTAGAGTCTCCTCAATACAATCCTTTGGTACTGCACAGGTGAAGTCGTCCACAACTAATAGACATATAATAAATGATCCAGGACGATTATCGCCAGTATAGGGCTTATTTGAGAACTCATAGGGTTTCCAAAAATTTGTTTATAAAAATTATCATTGAAACTAAAATATGTGTTATTGAAAATGAACTGGATAACAGTTAAAAAACTTGCTTTTGATAAGTTGGTATATGGTTCAATCAAGTGGACAATTTCATCTATGCAGTACCAAAGGATTGTATTGAGAATAAAAATTCTTTTATTTATTTCAGTGGAAACTGAAACTGACTGCACTTTACTCTTCTTAGACACAAAATTAGTAAGAACTGAAGATAATTCAATTTTACTTGAGTGGTATCAAAAACCAACAACACCTGGAAGATTTATGAATTATCAGTCGAACCATCCAAAAAATCAGGAAGTAAATACTGTTCTCGCAATGAAAAATAGAATAACTTATATTTGCAGTGATCGGTTTTTGAAGGGAAATAAAAGTAACAAGATACAACTCAAAGAAATGTTCTAGTTTATATCCTCCAATTAAAGACAAAACACCTGTAGAATTTAAGTATAATGTAGTGTATAAGATACCATGTCTAGGTTGTAATGGATGTTACATCGGTCAAACACAACAGTGGTAAAACAGCGAATAACTCAACATAAAAGTGATTGTCGTATTAACAAACGTTCTTGTCCTTTAGTTGATCATCGCCAGAAATTTGATCACTTGTTTGATTTTAAAAATTTGAAAGTTTTAGAACAAGAAAATCACACAAAAGTAGAATATTCTTGGAAATGTTAAATATAAAAAGGAACTCAACTGCAGTAAATTATACAAGACCGATACGGAAAAATTAAGTAACATATACTGTAATATTCTTGATAAACTGTAATTAATTCTATTCGTATTCATATACTGTATATGTTTTCGTGTTCGTTCCACGCATAGTTTCATTTATTTATTAATGTTTGTATGTTCATAATTTGGTGGAGTTGACAACTCCTGCAGTGGCATTTTAATTATCAAACGTGAGACATGTGTATATCCTCTTGCATCGATAAAAATCTGATGTTTTTTTTTCCTAGTTGTGACAGACTGAATTCGGTTTTCAAAGTCACTGACCGAAACACCTGATAACTTATTTCATTCATATATATATATATATATATATATATATATATATATATATATATATATATATATATATATATATATACTGGGAGCGTTAGCTCTAAAACCAGCAAATGAGCTTATAGAATGTAAATTATTCTGATTGCTTGTAACTACTATTATAATAAAAAAAAAATATATATATATATATATATATATACACGAAAACAAAATTTAGGGTGTCCATTTAACAAATCATAACTTTGGTGTGTAACTTCATGATGAAACATCCTGTATAGTCTAAGATATTTTTAGTTTGTAGTTGTTACAGCACTATATTTTACTGCGCAAAAAAATTCTGAATCGGCCCTAAAATATGCCTAATCTTCCATCGCGAATGTGGTGACCCACTTGGTATATGGTATTATTTATTGTAGATAGTTTTTATTTCTTTCTGCAAATAAATACTCATTCTTTAATTAAATTTTCAGAGATTCTCTAAAAAATGCATCTGAAATCAACCAAAATGAAATAGTTGAATCCCTTCTGAAGGAGTGTCGTAAAGAAGAAATACTATACAAAACCGAATCGTTGAAATGTATGGGAGATATTTTATCGTCATTAGAAATCGATAAATTCGAGGAAGTATACAACATAGTTTATAGTATTTTACTTGAAGAAATGGATAGTAAAGACAGAGATGAAGATAGTTCTTCAATGGAAGAGGCTGCTAAAAACAGAGAAAATAATCTACAGCTTAAATCTAGGGCGTATGAAACTTTAGGAAAGAGCTGGATATCAACAACCAAAGAAACGCAGAAAAAGTATAGCGAATTATTCGTTGAACATTGCGCTAACTATTTACCCAAAATTACAAGAAATATTCAAGTAAGTGTTTTGGAGGCATTATACAATTTTGTTGAAAATTTAAAAATCTTAAGTGAGGCAAAACTCAGCGAAATCGAAGAGAAGAGTTTAGAGAAAATCGTGGATAACATTGTTATCTCTCTGCAGTATTCTCTAGGTAAGTAGGTGAATAATTAATTTCTTATGTTGCAATGATTGAGTAGATTATTCATAATTTAGTAAAAGATTTGTTGAAAAACATTCCATTAATTCTATTTCATATAAATATGAGTTTTAAGATATTTCTTGTTTGTATAATAATTGATTGATGCAATTGGCTCTTTGTTACAGCTATTTCAAAGTATACAAGGCTAAGGAAAGAATCATTAAATGTCGTTACATCTCTTTTGAGGAAATTACAAGCTAATAACCAAACTAGGGAGTTTGAGAAGATTGAACAAATGTTAACTAGTTTAATGCCAACCTTACAAGAAGATACTAGTCCAGAAATCAAATCAAGAATCAAAGACATTAAGAATTTGATTGATAAATCTGATTAAAGATGTGACTGGTAGTTATTTAAGTCGTTTTAAGAATAGCTTTACAAAATTCATGTTAATTTCATTATTTAAGTGCTTCGTGATGGTAAAGATAGAAATATAATGAAGAATAAAAACTCAATTTGAAATTACTGTTTTATTTCTCTTTTCTAATCATAATTTAGTTATTTTATTCATTGCCTAGAATTAGTATTTGTTCTGATTTAATTTTGTTTATTACAAATATGTTAAAAAGTCTCTTATATGAGATATTACTTATTTGATTATTTCTGATTTATGGTCTTATATGAACAAAGAACTCGCGATTTGTATAAGGAAATGAATATTTTTCTAGTTTCACGAAAACATGGTTTACTAGAATTAAATATCACTTTCTACCATTGGAATGAATTCAATTTAATTTTTCTGATAGTTGTTTGTAATTTGAGTTAGTCTCAATATATTCAAACAGAAAGGAATTGTGTTTACAAAACAACTAGCATTAGAATCTCAAATATGGAAACCTTTTTCAATTTTTTATGTTAAATTTATAATAGTTTAAGTATTGATATTTGGAGTATATTTATTTATATGGGGTTATAATGTTTTTTTTAATCGACGTGACGTTCGAATTGTGATGTACAAGACCCAAATCACATAGTTATCTGCTGAGGAATTTCATCATATCTGACCATGTTTTCAATATTCATTCATTCTCATTTCCATAGAGATCACTGGATTCATCAATATTAAGAACTGAATAATATGTTGTATTTTAAAAATCATTTTCTTAGACAACCTAAAATATTGTTACTTATAGTCTAGTCTAATCTAAAAACTGGTACAAGTACGATTATAAATGAAGTAATATCAGAAATCTCCATCGATTCGTCCTCTGTGAAAAAATATGAAGAATATTGAAATTTCTCATATTTCTTGTTGATGAGGTGTAGTACTTGGCATATTTTTTACAAAATGGTTAATTCACCATGCATACTCCATCATAAATTAGGCTTCACTAGAAAATATTCAAACGATTGAAAAAATAGTGTTATTGATAATGATTCCAGTAGAAAAATCATCCTTGATTACATGAAAATTTTAGTCTGATTGATAAAAAATACTTGAACACCTTTAATAATGTTTTTAAATATTTCTGTATTGCTCTAAGAATAAAGCAGTTGTATCTTTATTGATATCATAAAAATCCTCATTGTATTTGATAATTGGCCTTGACAATTGGTGAACACTTCATTTTTCTTCATTAATTCTCGACCCCTGTCTTTTGGTTCCAATTGATAACCTTGCCACACTTGAACTTGATAGTATACAGGATGTGAGGTTTGATAAGCTGAAATAGATCTCGAAGGATTTTTTTTCTGAGCTCCACATATAGCATGATGGAAGCAATGTTGACTTGTGGTGGAAAATCAATATTTTTGAATACTTCTGCACAATTAGTTAAAATAATTCATTAAGCTTTTTTAGACAATGTTCTTTCAACCCTAAATTACATTGCGCCAAGAAATTATAATAATAATAATGTATAGAGAGATGTTTGTCGATTTTTGTCCTTACATGTGTTGGAACAAGGAAATAATTTGGGTTTATTCAATAAAAGTGAAGTATGTCGACATATGACAGTTCATTTGATTAAGGTAAGTCGCAAGTCACTATATGTTTCGTAATAAATTGATCCGTATCAAGTTATGACATTATATGTGATAAGTACATGTGAAAACATGCATTTTATTTTGGAAATAACAGTGTTATGTATCTAGTTATGGTAGTATATTTGTTTAAGGCCATTTATTTTCTGAATCTAAACTGATCTGTGTCAAAATGTGTCATTGTTTTAGATGTTGTTAGGAGGATTTTAATATTTTTATGTATCTTGTATGAATGAATTTACTATAACATTCTTTTTTAAACTAAAATTATAGCTCTTATTGTCCTCAGGTTGTAGTATTTACAATTATATACTATGTCCAGGTCAAGCGAAATTTTGTCTCTGTACCTCGAGCCGAATGGGCAGCATGGTCAAGAAATAAATCGATATTTACATTAGAGGATACTCGAGCAAATAATTTATGCGCAATGAGTGACAGCTTAAACAAAGAAAATGTTAATTTAAATGAAACTTTCGAAAATATTTCTTATTTTCCGTCTAAGCCGATGTTAGATCTAAAGCTTGAAAGTGAAAAATATATGCAAGATAACTCATCTGGACAGGAAGAAATAGACAGTTAAAAATCTAAATTACAGATGGTTCGTAAAAAGGGTTCCTCAACGTCGATAATCATCATCGAGTACTCAAGTTCATCTTTCTCCAGTTCAAATTCATCAAATTTAGGTAGGAATCACTCCAGGAATGAGGTATCGGAAGAAATGTCGTGTTGATGGACAAAATATGACTAAAAATTTAAGAAAGTCAGGAAAAAAATTATAAACCATCAACTAGTAATAATAATAGTGGTAACTTCATTATAAATCGAAGTATTGCTGAATGCATTTTTGACATGAGGGTGAAGGCTCTCGAGGTGCAGATGAAATCGGCAGCTGGTTACTCAAATTTATCGAGAAAGAATTGCATAGTCATACCTACAATTATCTCATTGATGTAGTTTTCTATTCGGACAGTTGTTGCCGGCAGAACAAAAATAAGTATATCGTCGGGTTGTACATGTATGTGGTAATTAAATACAATAAACTAAATTCGATTACTCATAACTTCTTAATATCAGGTCACATTTAAAATGAAGAAGACTCAGTACATTCAGTGAGTGAAAAACAAATAAAGCAATTGTTGAAGACAGGTCCAATATAATGTTCCTGGTCAATATGTATATATAATTAAGGGAGCTAAGCAAACTGGGGAGCCACTGAGAATAAATGAGCTATCTCAGAATGAGTTTATTTTGCTGAAAAGCTCAATTAGTAACGTTGGTATTACTTTAATAAGATGAAGATGTCAGACGTAAACATGATTACTATTACCAAAGATAGGTCAAATATTTTAAACTATAAAACGTCTTTCACGGACACAGAATAGTCAGAAGGTAACTCTCACGAATTAAGAAACTCATAATTCCTGATTCAAAGCATATACTACTAAAATATAGATTGAAGAGAAAAAATTGAAAAATAATCACATACCAAGTTTTTATGCTGGCTTCTTCAACAAATTGTGAAGTCGGTTTACAGTTGAGATTTATTGTTTAACTTCTTTTCAGTTTCATTTTTCTATGTTGATTATTTCTAACGATATTATTATTTTTGTTGATTATGTTTAAAGTAAGAAAGTAGAGTATTATGTTTGAGTTCTAACTTACCTATAATTGAAAAAGTTTGTTTATTTTATGTCCAAGACATTGCTGTGTTAGTGAGAGTCACAAGATTATATTTTCATTGTATTTCTTAATAAGTTTTTTTGAAACGCTCTAAATAAACAATTTTTCGTGAATTATTCGTTTGAAGTGTCGCAACTCAAAATTTTTAATTTTTTTAATATTTTCGAGATACTTACTACACCTTTTTGTTGAGCGTCAAAAATCATTTCCACTTCTTTAATATCATATTGTAGTAACTTCATCAGTTTCTGAGTTATGACCTGAAAAGTGAAAAATAAATTTAGAATTTGATTTTACTCAGTAGTTGGTTTTTTGGACTTATAATACTATTTGAGCGAATATGCGTTATGTTATCTTTTCAGTAATCCAACACCACTTAGGAATGCTTGAGAAAAATCGAAATTAAAATGGTACCCATAGAAATTGAAATGAAAATAATAATGAAAATGTAAAACTTTTGGGAAAAACTAATGTCTCCAAAAACCTGTCAATACCGGATATTTCTACCTCGTGGCAAGAATTACTGCATGAATCCTACGATTCATACTCATTCTGATCCATTTCTTTCTAAATTTCCATCAGTCTGTCCCGCATCTCATTCACGACATCTGGCTGGTTTTGCTGGCTTCTTAATCTTCTACTGGGAAGGTACAGAAGGTACATGTCCTTCTGAAATATCTGTAAAGTACTTCTGAGCATTCAGGTTTCCATTATTTACGATGATCAGAAGGCGTTCAAAGAAATTCCTGGCCACACCTTTATTGAATCTCCACTAAAACCATAGGTAGGTAAAGGTAAAGTCTGTACACTAGAGAAGGCAAATCGCAATGAAAAATAAAAAATCTCGACTCATCTATAAACAAAACTTTCTTCCACTCAGCTTTTAACCAAGTGACATGTTTCCTGGCAAAATTCAATTGCGTCCTTCGAAGTGCTGCGGTTAAAACTGGACCTCGAGCTGCGAGCCGAGGCCTCAAACCAAATTATCTGAGTCGTCGTATCGTTTCAGTATTAATTTGCACTTCACTGTTCCGTCGAAACTGTATTTGAAAGTGTCTAGCAGTAGGGAACCGTTGTCTCAACAAGGAAATTCTTAAATAACCGTACTTGATCGCCGTTGTTGTCGTCATTACCCAAGTCTCCTTCCATGATTACCAGTCTCCTTGTACCGGTGGACTATTTTGGAAACAGTTGAATGGGACACCTCAAGCGTTTGGCCACTACTGCTTCAGTACGCCTTGCTGGAGTCAGATTTCGTGATTCGCGTTGCATTATTACTGAAAATTGAAAATTTCAAGAACAAACGTTACTCGCAAAAATTTATCAACAACTGCTGTTATCGCAATATGTGGTGGTTGTTGCCGTATGTCTGGACAAATCCGAAAAAAAACGTGTTAATAAATTTGTTGTTGATCAAAAAAAATTGAAATATAGAAAGTGTGCATTAATTTCCTTAGTGTAGTATTATTGGCAATGATTATTCTAGAAAAATCATTGTCGATTCCTAGAAAAAATAGCCTGACTGATAAAAAACGTACACACTAATAATATTGTCTTCGCGTATTTCTACATTGCTCTAAGAGTAAATATGCTTCGGTTGAATCTTCATCGATATAAAAATCCTCAGCTATTGTATTCGATAATTGATCTTGTGTAATTTGTACACACATCGGGATTTCGAATATCCTTTTTTGTGTGATTGTCTGATCATTGAAAATTTTTCCGAGGATAACAGTGATTGTGTTTCCAAACTTGCAAGATTCCACGAGGCGGAAGTATTTACCTTACAATAAAGGTTCACGAGGATCAGTAACTATCGTGAGAAGGAAAGTGTAGAAGGTTATAACGCATTATTTGATTACCTTCTTTTCCTGTGTATGATCTTGCTGCTTAGGTTATGTATTATTCTTTTAATTATGTTCGGTTGGTACGAAAGGTTATTTATTTCTTAGAACTTGTCTTTCTGCTGTTTTTACTTCTTATTTTTCAGGTTGCTGCCATTTCACTACCAATCCAAGATCTTATTGGAATGAAAAATAAACCGAAGGTACAATAATTTTGATTACAATTATTGTTCAAAACTTACTCACAGACTAGCTGTTACTGATGTATCAGCGACGGGGGAGACAGGGGTATTCCTAAAGTGACCATTCATTTTTTTTGTCAAAGCGGGACGTCTCCTGCGGAATTACGTGAAAAAAAAATGTTTGGTGTTTTACAAGTTTTTTTATTAGAGAAAGTAATAAGTTATACAAAATAATCAAAGCACTTATAATAAGTAGGTTGCATAAGCTACGAAGCCCCAGTATTTTTGTATTTGTCAGCTGAACAAATTCGTTTCAGAAAATCAGGTCTTGGAGCTCAGTACATGATTTATATATATATATATATATATATATATATATATATATATATATATATATATATATATATATATATATATATATCTTTGTAAACAAAATGGCTTTCAATACTGCGATGCCTTACTGTGTTTTCTCACTTGTCCATATTTTGTTCATTTGAGAAAAAACTCTTTCGACAGGTGCGTTACTTCCAGGCAGACACATAATGTACTCAATAATTATGGAAAATTTCGATAAGTGGAGATTGTTAGCACGGAAGTGCTGGAATAATTCCACCCAATGATTTTCAGCAGCAGGATTCTCAGTATTCCAGCTAGTGATTTTTTCATTTGTCGCAAAGTTGGAAATAAGCAACACTCGTTAACCCATTAATGCCTATGATATGATATATCATATCCCAAAGACGACCGCTTTACAGGTGACGACATGTCTGAACCATCCGTTGTGTTCGATATTCGTGTAACGAATTAGCATTAGTACAAGTCTGTCTTCGATTCGGTGCTGGACGGGGAAGTATAGTGCGTAAAAAAAAGTTTCTACACCCGAAGGAAGTGAGGAGAGATTTTATTTCGCTTCAACGATACCGCTAAGGTGAGATTTGATTCATTTTTTCCTACAAAAATTGATCTCATTTTATTTCCATTCTGAAATTTTAACAATGAAGGTTCATTTTATCGGATTACGAGCTCAGAAAGTTCATTTTTGGATATATGTATGAGCTAGGAGCTAGCAATTGTAGCAAATGATATATATCATAGGAAGTAATGGATTCGTTCTATTGCAGGAAACGAATGTATAACCCAGAGGATCCTCGAGATGCCGAGGAGCTGATGAATTATATTTTCGAATTGAGCGAAGTGGATGAAGATTATTCAAATGTAAAAAATTGTGATCATCTCGACTTTGTGTTATTTCCACCTGAAGATGTACAAGACAGCGATAGAGATGACGGTCCAAGCGACAAAGAAGGAGATTTTGGACTAAAGGATATTGGCAAAGGAGTTCTAAGACAAACGATGGAAATATACGCCGTTGGTGGAGATAATGGTACTGAAATGGTTGAGTTGAATATTCCTCAGAATAGTGATGATTATGGTACTGAAATGTTTGAGTTGAATGTTTCTCAGAATACTGATGATAGTGATGATGATAACTTACCTTTGACAGAGTTAGCAAAGAAATTCAAAAAGAGTACGAATACAAACGAGCACCCACTAAACGAACGACGTCAGAGTGAGCGTACAATAAAGAATAGAAAGAAGAGGAACTGGCATAATTACATTTTGAACGAACGCAAAGAGGAACTTCTCTCGAAAAAACTCCGGCGCCCAACATAGTCAATACTATAAGGGATCAAAATTTAATACCACTTGATTTATTCAAAATGTTTTTTTCTGAAACATTTGTTCAAAAAATTGCGACGAAACACAAAGGTATGCGATCTTCAAAGGCAATCATTCGTTTTCTGTTCCCACTCGAGAAATGTATATCTACTTGGGAATATTGATTTTATCTGGTTATTGCAAGTTGCCGTCCAGGAGATTGTTTTGGCAAACAAAGTCTGATACTTTCAATTCCTTAGTGAGTAACAGCATATCACGAGACCGATTTGAAGCTATACATCGTTACTTACACTTCAATGACAACAACACAATAGATCAAAATAACAAACTGTATAAGGTTCAACCCCTGATAGATCAACTGAACCATATTTCTCAGACTTTGGCTATACCGTTGGGAGAAAATTTTTCCTTAGATGAAGCAATGGAGCCATATTTCGGTCACCATCATATGAAACAATTCATAAGAGGGAAACCAATTAGATACGGTTTCAAATTTTGGTGCCTAAAAACAATTGAAAGCTATTTATTGAAAATCGATCCATACTGTGGTGCAGGAAATAAAAAGGAGGGGAAAACTTTGGGTTCGTCGTTATCAGAAAATTTATGTCTACACTATTTGCCCCATGGTAGTACTGTTTTCACGGACAATTTCTTCAACTCCTTACAGTTGCTAGATACATTGAAGGAAGAAAACACAAATTGCATAGGTACCATTCGTTCCGATAGAGTTGAAAAAGCGCCCTTGAAAGAATTGAAGAAAGAACCACGAGGAAGCTTCCATGTTCTACAAGATTCTGATAAGTCAATTTTATTGATAAGGTGGAACGACAACAATGTTGTCAACATCGCAACGAACTTAAATAACGATCAGCTGTGCCTAAGTAAGCTAAAATGTAAGCGTTGGTCAAAAAAAGAAAAATCATATACGCAGGTTGATCAACCTACCCTCATAAATATATATAACCATGGAATGGGCGGGGTCGATATTTTCGACCAAATGAGGGGACTTTACCGTATCCGTATACGTTCCAAAAAATGGTATTGGCCATTTGTTCGTTTTTGTATAAACGGAGCAATGGTGAATATGTGGATCCTTTATCGACATGCTTTTCCAAAAATCTGTTTATTGGAATTCACCAGAAGAGTCGTTCTGTCAATTCTGACTAGTCCTGAACATATGTCTGGACAATGCGCTCAATGTAAAAAATGTAAGAAGTTCATTTGTTCCAAGTACAATGTTGGACTTCACCCAAAAGATTGTTTCATGTTATATCACAAACGACCATGAATGTTGTCTTCATCATTTCAGAATACTGTCCTAGTTTTTCGTTATGACTAATCATTAGTTCTGTTATAAATTCTTCCAATAGAATATTTTTGTATTAGACTCGCCAATGCCTATGGTATGATATATCATATGTTAATTAAAAGGTACTTTCAGTAGAATGGTGTATCTCAAAGTATTGTTCTCGTATTTTGTATCAATAAAGGAAGGAGTATTTTCAATTTCATCAATTTTCGCGAAAAAAAATTACTCAGGCATTAATGGGTTAAAGACTTTCAAGTCTTGGCTACTGCTTATAATCGCTTGCGTGATCAGCAAATCCATCACATTCTGTACCTCTTGCCACGTAGGTACTTTTGTCAAATTTGCCCATTCAAACACTTTTAGTTCTGTGTTGAATTGACACCACTGCTCCAAGTATTCTTTGCTTGTTTTATAAAACTCAGCCGCCGCAGTTTTCACATTCTGTTGGTGAACAGCAGCGTCAGTTTTTTTGTAATTTTACAAGTAGGTTACGGAAGGTGTGAGGAAGGAAAACCGAAATCTCATTCAGTGTCAGGTTATCTCGGAGACGATTAATTTCCTTCGCAGACTCTATTGCAGAGACGTTTTTCTACTTGATTTTCAACACAGCTTGATGAAAAGTCTCTGTTTGTGCATACAAAACATATAACCACAATTCTGAGCTGGAATTTTCGAAAAAGGTTTTTGAAATATTTGGGCATTTGTCGATACTCGGAAAATAGTTTCAAATGCTGAAACAGAGCTCTCTCAAGCACGGGCATTAACGCAAGACATCTTGTTTTACTGTATTCCAGCAGTTTGTGATACTCTTTGTCAGTTCAATCACAAAACTCTTTTAAAGCTTCGACTCGAACGCTGCATTCGAAGTCAACAGGAAGACAATCAGCGGCAGTTTTGATCGCGTTGTGGACTATGTGGGCTCCACATCCAATCCCAATCAGCTGTCTTACGAGTGATTGGTTCAATTTTGAGAAAACATCATTACTTCATTTTCTATTCTATCCTCCAAAATTGCAGTTCGTGTTATCTCCAGAAAATGCCACAGTTTTCTCATTCAAATTATTGCAAGATAATACCCGAAACTCTAAAACCTTGACTTCCACGCCTTCGCATGATAAAACATATCGAATCAAAACTTGAAATATTTTTATTCAGCCTTGTTTTGAAGCATCCGTTAATAAAGCTATGCAATTGGCTTCGCGAAGATGCTCTTTCGATTCAGAGGTTGCCATAGGTGACAGCACCTATGTACGACACTTTTCACACGTAACGTCTGCGGTATTGTCACTCCTTTGTTTCATAAATGGATACTTGTTTTGAAAAGTAATATTGAAGGAACACTTGCGTTTAGGCATTTTTGTTAGGTTACAGTCACACACTGTGTACGTACGACGTACGACTTATTCTTCGTTTCTTCCGAGTTGAACAATACATTGTTGCAGTCGTTGGCTGAGTTAGTGCATTTGTCTATCGGGGACGGGTCGCTCTCGTCACTGTTGCACCTCTGCAGCCGCTCCACGCGTTGCGAGTGCGAAAAATAATTTGCAAATTAAATTATCGTTTGGGCTGTTTACGAAAGCGGGATATTTTTATCCTCACTGGGGACAGCGAAACAGATAGCCTAAAGCGGGATGTCTGGCCCAAAGCGGAATGTATGGTCACGTTAGTTATTCCCCAGGATTTTTCTTCTTGTTCTCTTGAATTAAAACACGATTGGTGTTTTGACTCATATCAAAATTTGACGTTATGGCATTATTCATATATTTTTTGTTACCTACTCTGTTTTTCATTTGAATAAATGAATACATTCTTTAAGTTTTCAAAACATTTTACTCCTTTTAAAAATGACTTATGTAAAGTGGGGGGACCATGGAAGGTCACTCTAACGAGTAAACGGTTTTATTAGTTCATTTACTGGATAAATAAAAGAAACTAATCATTGATTTTCACTTTGTTTTTTGTGTATCATACAAACTTCTTTTTTTATTCTAGATGTAATCGTTATTTCTTAAACTTAACTTTTATACAGCTCTTCTAAACGGCCTTGTAAGGAACATGGCTCTATACAAGGCCAATATTATAAATCAGTCGTTAAACTCAAAATAGGAATTGTAATAATCAAAATATTCGCTTTTACTAAAACCACAGTAAAAACTCTTTTATTTAAATGAAAAATTAAATGCCTAACACATTATAATCTTCTTTAAAAAACTCAACGAACATTCCTTGGGCACCATCTTATAACTAAGGATATATTAATGGAAATTATATAAAAATGATAGTAATGAGTAATATATCGATAACAAATAATTTTCCAATGCCCTTTACAATGAAAGTATCAATATTTTTTTCACCTATAATGGCCTTCTTATCGGTCCGTTCTTTGTAAGGCTTTTGAATGGCCTTAAAAGGAACCGCTGACTCTCATAGGAACACTACGGATATTTTAACTAAAATCGAAGCAAAATTATTATATTTTTTCTTTAGTACCACAGAAAATTCTTATATAACAATTTACAGTAAGAAGAATATGATAATAATAGGTTATTCACATAAAAACTTACCTGAATCATGAGACGTACATTAGATTGTATGTTTTTGTTGTCAAAAACAGGATAGTATATGCGCAAATAATTCTTAAAATCATGATGATGGTTGTAGTTTAATTCCTGAATTAGAGTCATGTGGCCAAAATGCTGTCTATAGTTTTTAATATAGAGGATAGTGGTAAGGATAACTCTGGAATGAAGGATTAATTGAAGAAGTGTTCAGCTGTAAGCCGTAAGTAACAATTCAAAAATCGCCCAGGATGGAGTTAGCACTACCCCCGTGCATAAAATGAATTTAGCTCTTGTAGTTTATCGTTAAATAACAGCGCAGCATATAAAATGTCCAGTACAGTAGAGCGTCGATTATTCGAACTAATTGGGGGACATGGGTCTTCGGAAAATCGGTTATTTCGGATAATCGAATCGCTTCGATTTTATATACCTATAGATAAATAAATGTCTATTCACCAATAAAAACATGATTGACTGATTGTAATTCATATTTCAGTAGCAGGTAGGGATAACACAAAAAAGTATGTGAGGTAAAACATTGGTTAAGTACAATCAACGTTCAAGAAAATCGTTAATTCTCGCCTGTTAAAGTGAGCCCAAGTAGAATAGCAGTTCGGTTAAGCGGTCGTTCGATTGACCGATGTTCCGATCATCAACTATTTACGTAGTCCAAAATAATTAAATAAATATAACCTTCCTCTTCTATCCTTGAGAACTTTTCTACTCTAATAAGTTTTGGTATTCGTTTCAAAATTTATTCCCCCCCTTTTGAAGGCAGTTTTTCATTAACAGAGATTGTTCTTCTTGCCTCTACTCCCCATATCTTTTTATCCACATTAGTCTTTCTACTTCCATTTGATTTTACCAACACACCAAAAATAATCGTTTGAGTCGTGCAATTGCGCGCGAAAATTCTTCACACGTACGCTCTTCATAATCCAAGTGAAACAGCACATGCAATCGCGCGCCATTGAATTTGTACCCGAAGTTTGGTACAGCTTAATCATTAGCGATTGGACGTGCTGACTTTCACGCGCATATTCCCGTTCACCCAAAACTGCGCGTGATGAACTCTGCCTCGCAAAACAAAAACCAAGCATCAACATACTTGGTTTTCGAGATTTTCACACCACTGGATTCCTCGTAAAAAGGTCTGCAAGATGCTTCTTCCAGATTTGATATATATCAATCCGTTGAGAATTTATGAACACTTACTTTTGAGGAGGCAATGCTTTTTGATTATAAATTATAAAATATGAATCGAAAAACCAAGTAAATTTTCATTTCATAGTTGAAATATATCAATATTACATACTTCTCAGAAGATCTCGATATTTCCAAATATAGAACCTAGTATGTCTACTTACTCTACTTGAACAGGGTGACTCTGGTGTAGGTAGATACCCAGTGAGTGATATATATATATATATATATATATATATATATATATATATATATATATATATATATATATATATATATATATATATATATATATATATTCTTTTGAAAAGAGAGGGTTCACAAAATTTGAATAATTGTATTTACAATAAATGCTTTTATCTAAAATTTTGGTGTGTGAGATATTCAATAACTACAAAACAAAAACTTATTAAGTTAACTTACGGACAATGAATAGACAAATCCTTCAAGAAAGTATAACGTCTTACCCTCTGAATTGAATAACCAACACCGAACAAAATGCAGAGTAAAATCACATGATTTCTTATTTCGAGTACTTAAATTATATTAGTGTGGTGGTTAGGTTAGGTTAGATTGCAGTATGTCTTTTGACTACGATACGGAGGCGATGTAATCAAGCTCCTTTTCAGTGCTGCAATAATGATTTTGCGGAGCGAGGGTCTTCTCAAAATGGCACTTGAAACGGTGACAGGTCGAACTTCATCTAGTCTGTCACCTGTTTCGCCAATGGATGACTCAGATGCGGACCAAATTATATTCCATCAAACGGAAGACGGAAGAGAAAACTTGTTGATTTATTAGCAGATCCTCCTGAAAGAAATACCGAAAGCCGCAAAAAAGCCGTTTGTATTTAAATGATGGTGTTATCTGGTGGAAACCAACGGAATTCGAACACAGCTCATTTCTGAAAAGAATGAAATATGAAACACTACATCAGCTGAAAGAAAGTTTGGAATGCCGTGATTCACTAGAAAATAGTGATGGCGACATGACTAATTTAATAAGAATTAACAGTACTGACCAAACTGAACCTAATGTTTCAGAGAAGAGAATAGAAATCGAAGTTGAAGAAGACCAGTTACCAGCAGAATATGTACCTGAATCTGTACCAGAAATAGAAATCAGAGATGGAGAAGATCAAGTAGAGACAGAAAATTACAACCTAACACTGTAACAGAGATAGAGTTACCTCGGACTAAACAAAAGAAAAATCGAACTAAAACAAAGATTTCACTTCCACCATGCCCAGATAGTTGTAGAAAAAACTGCTCCCGGAATATCTTAGAAGAATAAAGAAGAATTATTTTTAGTTACTTCAACTCACTCAACTTTGGAGAGGAAAGACTTTTTATTGGAAAATACCTCAAGAAAATGCCTGTCGAGATCTATAAAAGTGCTCTGTAGTTTATACTTCACCTTTAAAACCAATCACAGCAGAACAGAATGATATTGTGCTGAAAGACAGCGAGGCGCAGGAAGACACAAAGCATAATGAAGTTATAGATCAAGTGGGAATAAACAGAAATAGAAACAATACTGAAGAAATCACGAATTCAAATGGAGAAATCACAGGAAAATCTATCGATTTGAATGAAACAATGAATGTAGATGGGAAAGATTTAAAAATAAATAAAACACAAACCGTATGCAAAATAATGTTTTTGCACACAATTGGACATTCATCTGATGCTATGGTAACAGAGTTTCTGAAAAATCCGGAGATTCAGTGTGTTACAGATAAAAGAGGACTTAAACCTGGTGAAAAGATGAAGGAAATTTCAGAAGAAAATTATAAAAACATCAAAGCTCATATTGAGAGTTATCATCCAGTAGTTTCACATTGTAACATGAAATATGCTTCTAACAGACGGTATCTTACAAGCGACATCTCGGTGTATAAGATGTGGGAAGATTTGAATGAAAAAACTACTGAAAAGAAAGTTTCACATGAAACCTACAGAAAGGTTTTTCATCAGGAGAATATTGGCTTCACTAAACCATCACAAGATGAATGTCCATCATAGTCATTGCACAAGAATCATGTCCACCATGAAAACGTAAATGAAGGAAATGATGTGAACTGCGAAATTTGTCGAAACTATGAAATACACAAGAGAAGGTATACTGAAACAAGAAAGCATATGAAGCGGATTGTTCCGAAGAATGGCCAGAAGATAAAGGAATTTTCGCAGTTGATATGCAGAAGATATTAATAATTCCGATAATGATGTCTAAGAATTCCTTTTTTATAAGTCGTCTAATATGTTTCAATGAAACATTTGCGAGCTTGAGGAATCATGGACAGAATGTGTGTGTGTACTATGGCATGAGGTTATTATTCCCAGAACTTGCACCGATGTTGTATGCGCATATTATATATCATGAAGTCTCTTGGGGAAAATGTAAAAAATGTATTTTGGGCAGATAATTGTTCCGCACAAAATAAAAACTGGACACTCTTTACCGCATGTTGTATTCTAGTTAATGAAGAATGGGGACAAGAGATTATTACTTTCAAGGTAGTTGAAGCTGGCTATTCATTTATGAAGGCTGACTCGGTACATGGGCTGTTCGAAAAAAGTGGAATAAGTCGGAGGAGATATCAGATTTCGATGATTTAGTCAATTTAATCAGTAGAAGCAATAAGTACAATAAACCACTCATTCTCCATTTGGAAGAGTTTCTTCGTTTCGGAAATGGTTGCCAAACCCGTAAAAAAGGAGCAGTAAGCAATGGTAACACTGCTTAACCTTTTCTCTGTGACCTGAAGGTGTGTCAATTCATAAAAAATTCGAGACCACTGTACTTCAAAACCGAAATAGATAGTCCGGAGTTTCAGAAGTCAAATTTTTTAAAATCAAATTTCAAACTTCAGTTGCCAGTTAACAAATTATCATGCCGGGGTCTGAACAAGAAAAAAAAAGAAAAGATTTTGAATGAACGAACTGCCCATATGCCCGCTAAGAAACAGTTGTTCTGGAAATCTTTCCTACCAGTATCTGACATGGCCCACTGTGGAGAAGAAACTCAAATTGAAAAGGGCGATCTATAGTTATAAAGTTTTTATAATATTTTTACCTATTTCTGTATTTATTTGAAAGTTCATTTGATGTTCAATATTTGTTACTTTTGTGTTCTGTTTGATAACTGAGAGAAATTTATTCTTTGTTACGTGTTTCTGCAATAAAATATTCAAATGTGAATTGACTTACTTGAATTTTGTCTTGAATTTTTCGACTTAATTGCTTCATGTTTTGTGAAAGCTTCGTGCGAATATGATAATCCGAAATCTAGTAACTGAAAGTGAGCGTCCATTTTGAATTTGGTGCGAAGAATTTTGAATTTAGTAAGTTCAGTGAATTTCTAGAATTGAGAAGTAGTAAATGTTCAAGTTCGAAGCTTTTTGAGAAAGCGTAATCTCTCGTATTTGCATCATAAAAATAAGTCTGCTGAAAAGTTGGAAATTCAGAGTTACTATGTTTTTGCTTTGTAGGGCAGAACTGTACGTATGAGGGAGCTATATCAACCGACTACTCGCGAAAAAACAATATTTTTGACATTTTACCTTGAATTGATTTTTTTGCAAGAATAGATTGGTGCGGATTTAAGATTTCTCTTGAAATATTATATTTAATACTTGTATGCATTTTCGGCAATGCGATTCATTGTTAGCACATCTTTTTTGGTCTATGAGTCCATTTTAAACAATCATCCATGGTAGTTCCAATATTAAGAAACAATTTAAACTACAACCTATAATGTATCTTCTGAATTATTTTGCATTGATTTTCATTAATCAATTAATAATATTTAGTCGATTTGGTAAAGCCGTAGAGTAATGAATCTTTAGGAGACAGGTGCCATTATTTATCATTTGTATCCATAAGTTAGTAGTTGGTGAAAGTGTTTTTTCATTTCACAAATAATGGAAAAGTTTCCAAATCTTAATTAATTATATTCAATATATAGGATGCTTTAAGGCATCATGTTCCTTTACCTTCAATCGATGAAAATGTTAAAATGTGTTCTGCGATGACGGGAATTGGACAGTCCACAATATACAAGCTACTCAATGAAAGAAAATCTGACAATTGGTTTATAGTAAAATTTCCAAAAAATTCTCCAGGGAGACTTTAGAAATACTATTCGAAAAACTGTGCATTCTTTTTATTTTCGGAAAGAAATTCCTACTGTGGAAAAAGTACACGCTGTGCTCGTAGGAGATCAGGACTTGCCTTTGATATTAAAAATCAAATTGTGGCAAGTTTTGCATAAATTGATTTTCTCATGGAAAAAGCACAACAGGAAGTCAGTTCTCATAGATAAATAAGAAATCGTTTGCTAGAGAAGAAATTATTTAAGAGCAATTAAAAAATATCGTGCTCAAGGAGGTAAGAATTTTTTCATCTGGATGAAACTTGGATTAATTAGGGAAGCTCAGTTCAAAAAACTTGGAATAATAAAAAAATAAAAGATTGTCGACAAGTCTTCCTCCAAGGATTATCTACAGGATACAATAATATTAATAATAATAATAATGAAACCTAACCTCAGGGGCTCAGGAACATTGTTTCTGAGTACGGGCTTAGCGAACCCGAGGTACCCAAGCTGAACCTGGCAGTAGGTATAAAATGTAACTTATCCAATGATGTACAATCTAAGGAATAAACGGGTGAATCGACATTGTACCACCATAATCTCTTGTAGCGTTCAAGATTTAGGAAGAGAAGATTCACACTTTGATTTACTGTGGAGCAGTAGCGGTTCTTCGACTTCACAAACAACAAATCTCCACAACTCTGATTCAAGCTGAGCCAAAAAGCGTCAGAAAACCACCATGGCAAAAACGACTGGAGAAGGATATTGATAAAATTAGAGCAGAGATCGGTCGCCTCACAGAATTCCTGAGAAACAGAAAACCCTCAAGGTGCTTGAAATCACAAATACGCAAAATGTATAGGAAAATTGGTACGAACACAAAACACCCTGATCACAAACAACACATCGACGTGTATATGGACACTTTGAAACAGAAACTCCAAGCAAAAGCAAAGAGGCTTTCAAGATACGTCAAGTGTACTGAAAGGAAACACCAAAACCAAAGGTTTCTCCAAAACGCGGCCAATTTTCATAAGGGGAATAACAAAACTACGACCAACAATAACAGAGAAGTACCTGACGCACAGTGCTTGACCGATTATTGGTCATCACTATGGTCGCACCCCAAAGAACACAATAGAGATGCGGAATGGATCACGAATGCAAAAGAACGCCTTGATATCAAACATATGGACTTCGAAGGAATAATGGAGGAAGAAATCACAACAGTAGTTAGAGCGAACAACAATTGGAAGGTCACAGGTATAGATTATATCCACAACTACTGGTACAAGAAGTTTGATAAGTTCCATGGAGCCCTAGCGAAACAGCTCACGTATGTTCTTCAACATCCCAAGAAAACGCCCACATTCCTAACACAAGGCTTAACATATATGCTACCTAAGAGCGATAGAACACAGGATCCGTCTCAATATAGGCCAATCACTTGCCTGCCATGACTCTACAAAATACTTACCTCATGCATATCCAATCGAATATACCAACACCTTGACGACAACAATATATTAACAGAGGAGCAGAAAGGATGCAGAAAGAAACACCACGGGTGTAAGGAACAAATCATCATCGATTCTGTGATAATGAAACAGGCACACGTAGGGCATCGGAATGTTCATTCAAATTTTCTCGATTATCTGAAGGCATTCCATAGTACTACTCATTCTTGGCTTGTCGAAGTATTACAAATATATAAAATTCATCAAGTCCTGGTAGAATTCTTGAAGACAACAATGACACACTGGCACACGTCTCTGCAGGTCAACATGAACAATGAATCAATTAAAACCGACGAGATACCAATACCGCGTGAAATTTTTCAAGCAGACTATTTGAGTCCACTATGGCTCTGCCTGGCTATGAACCCATTATCTTCAATGCTCAATAGAACAGGATACGGATTTAGGATAAAATCAGATAGGAACTATCACACCATCTTCCACCTGCTGTATATAGATGCAATCATATTATATGCTTTGAACAAGAAGAAATTGGATGAATGCTGAAAACGAGGTCAGTTGTTTCACCAAGGCGTATACCTCCCCAAAACATCACTGATCCGCCTCCCTGTCTAACAACTTCTCGAGCATGCTGGAGACGGTTTTGCTTTCCAGGTTCCCTTCGTATTCGAATTCTTCCCGAATCAGGATAATAACTAAATCTATATTCATCACTGAAGAGAACTGTGGCCCACCTCTCTTGATCCCAGTTTACGTGTTCTTGTTCTTCTTTCTCACAGTTTGGAAATTTGTACATTATGAACTCGTGATAGCTCTTGAGCTAATTGAGATGCTGTGGTAGTACGATCTCTTCTGGCTTGTAAAACCAAAAATCGGTCTTCGGCGACTGTAGTAATACTGAAACGACCTGTATGGCGTTCTTCTATGCTACCTGTTTCATTGAAACGCGACCATAAACGGTTTATGACACTGGATACTTCCCGTTGTGAGCTCCCAGCTTGGATCATGCCAACGGTTCGTAACATCTCTTCTATAGTCAAATGTCGTCTTTCCATGGTCGAATCAGAAAACTTGAATCTTTTATTTGTGCTTACAACAGAAACAAAGTGCCAACTAACTGATTTCAAACACTGAATACATGAAATGATTATAAAGCAGCGTGTTCATTTCTTGAAAAAAATCATCCATATTGATCGTTCTGGATACGATATATCGATATTCAGAAGTGTTCCCTAGATTTTTTTGAGGTGTTTAGGAAATGTTAACGGTTTCCAAAGTAAAAGTACTGGAGACTATCTTGAGGACTTGAATGCGGATGTTTTCGAAGAATATTTTGAATAGTTGTTGGATTTGATTCCACTAGGATCTGTTGAGGTGATGGATCTGTTATAGTAGTGGATAACGCATTTGCGACAGATTGAATCAGCGCCAACATCTTCATGGCGTAAAGCAGATATCATCAGATGGCTGACGGATAAAAATATTTCTTTTGAAGAAAATATGATAAGAAAGTGATTATTATCAATTGTGAATTTACATAGAAAAACATACAAAAAATATAAGATTGACGAAATGGCAAAAAATCGGGGAGTTAGTATACTCCGCCTTCCATCTTGCCATTGCGAATTGAATCTGATTGAACTAATATAGGCACAGGTAAAAGGTGAAGTGGCTAGACAGAACACAAGTTTTATGTTAAAAGACGTCGAACTTCATTTCTACAGTGCAATAAAAAGTATTACATCCCAAAATTGGAAAAATTGCATAGACCAGGTCAAGGGTGCTCAAACGGTCGATTGGCTATTTGAGTAGTTCTCGAGAGGAAAAAAAATTTTTATAAGTAGGTAACTAACCTACGAAAATTCATTAAGTAATAAGATAACCCTCTGCTAGCGGCAAAAGGTGGCTGTATCAGAGAGCGCGCCGCGTTTTTTGTTCTTGCCGATTTTCTAGAAATTTCGAGCGGCGCGTTTGACGGGAACATTCGGGACTTACGTTGACGCCGATATAAATGTTGCGCCTGCAGGAATTGGAGTAATTCTGAATGGTAACTTGAAGGCAATACTACGTCGATACAAAGTTTATTATTAAATAGTACAAACTGAGTGCAGCGAAGAAATCTAAAACGTACCATTTTAATAACGATCGGGAGGAAGAATTTTTCTTTTGTATGGTAAAGGATAACCGCATTTGTCTTATTTGTCGTGCGTCAGTTGCAATACCTAAGCGTGTTAATTTAGAGAAGCATCTTAAAACGGTTCATAAAAATTATGAAAAGGATTTTCCGCCACAGAGTGGATTAAGAAAACGAAAAGTACGTGATTTGATATCTTGTTTGAGAAAGGAACAAACCGTGTTCACAAGTCCAACCAAACAATCAAAAGCTGCTACGATCGCGTCATTTAAAATATCTCATATATTGGCTAAACACAAGAAACCATTCGAAGATGGATCGGTTGTGAAAGAAGCATTTATTGAAGCGGGTGAGACTTTATTCGGAGATTTAAAACAGAAATCATGACTGCTATTAGAGAACTTCAGTCATCTCGTCCGACTGTCACAAGGCGTATTGAACTCATGAGTCAGGACATGGCAGATGAACTAAAACATATCATGAAATGTACATACTTTTATTTACAGTTCGGCGAATCCACCGATATGACAGACACTGCCCAGCTGTGTATTTTTATTCGGATGATACTCAATGACATGTTGGCTGAGGAAGAATTTTTGACAATTATTCCTCTGAAGGGGAAGACCCGTGGCGAATATATATATATATATGACATTTTCTTCATTTTTGAAAAAACTACAAGCTATCAATATATAAATTAGTGTGTATTACAACCGATGGAGTACCAGCAATGACTGGAAACAAAAACTCTTTTGTGGCATTGTGTCGAGCTAATGAAGATTTTCCTTCATTTTTTTCATTTCATTGCATTATACATCAACAAGTTTTGTGTTCAAGAGTTTTAAACACGGAGGAAATTATGGACATTGAAACAAAAATTGTGAGTTCCATCCGTGCACATAACTTGAAACGGCGGCTCTTTAAGTTGCAGTTGGAATATAGGGAGTCAGCTGAACACACTGATTTAGTTCTTCACACGGACGTCAGGTGGCCGAGTCGCGAAAAATTCCTATAAAGGTTTCAAGAATTATTGCCCGAAATAACAGCTTTTCTAGACGAAAGAGGTGATGACACTAAGATGTTGAAAAACGAAAAATGGCTGACTGATTTGGCATTTTTGACTGACATCACAATGTACTTAAAAATCATTAACTTGGAGCTTCAAGGTAAAGGAAAAATTATTATTGAGAAGATTAGCGCAATATATGCATTCAAAAGTAAATTGCAACTTATGGTTGATCGACTGAAAAGAAAGGATCTGAAACATTTTCCGTCTTCTAAAGCAAGGATTCCTCAGTTGAATTATGATACGCAGTAAATTGGCGAGGACATGCAGTGCCACGCTTCAACATCCAAAGTCTCCGTAGCTAAGTATAACACCATATATATATATATATATATATATATATATATATATATATATATATATATATATATATATATTTTCATTGATATCATGCAGAAGAACCTAACTAAACCTAACCCAAACCTTGACTAAAATTATGTAAATTGTGCGGAAAGCTAGTATCTATATATGCTATGGTACACCTTACCTAGGTATATAATATATATAAATTAATTTGTTAATTTTAGTAAATTATGGAAATGAGTATTCATATTATATTTCATATATATATATATATATATATATATATATATATATATATATATATATATATATATATATATATATATATATATATATATATATATATATATATATATATATATATATATATATATATATATATATCTGAGACAAGACGAATTATTCAAAATCCGTGGATCAATGAATAATTCCTCTTTGATCCACGGATTTTTGAATGATTCGTCTTGTCTCAGATTTACATACATATACTCCACGCGAAGTTTATCGCGGAAGATATCTGGCCAAATATTTACCGACGAGAGGGTTATCTCGGAAGCAGAGCACTATTCCAGCGGGATTATTTCGCACGTTTTCTACCGTTGATGTGATTCACGGAACGGCGAAAGATGTCTCCCAAATGTTTGGAATTCTTAACGTTTCCACATCTGTTTGTTACTGTTCGTATCTTTCTCGAAGTCCGGCAGCGGGTTCGCCGTGTCGGTCCATAGGGGGACTCTCTTACGTATGTAGGAGGTGCGTCTTTTCTGGAATTGATAGGGTACCCCGATGTAGCTTGGTAGGATGCTGAGAAGCGATATGCGACACTGATGAGCTCCTAATAAGGGCGAAACTGCAGTCTGCCGCTTCGTTTCTCGGCATCCTGCTTGGTTGCACTATTGTGGCGCTTGGGGGCTGCGTGCATGGCGGGCAGATTTGGAAACTAGCTCTTGTCAGGAGGAATTATTCATTGATCCACGGATTTTTGATTCGTCTTGTCTCAGATTTACATACATATACTCCACGCGAAGTTTATCGCGGAAGATATCTGACCATATATATATATATATATATATATATATATATATATATATATATATATATATATATATATATATATATATATATATATATATATATATATATATATATATATATATATATATATATATATATATATATATATATATATATATATATATATATATATATATATATATATATATATATATAATATAATATAATATAAAATAAATACTCATTTACATAATTTACTAAAATTCTTCAGTTATCTGAAGTATAAACATTATTTAATTATTATATATTTTAACGTATAGAATTAAGCGTAATCGGGGATGCATGAAATTCATGAAATATATTAGTGTTCAGTTGATTCAATTTTATTTTCGAAGAGAACCCTAAAACACATATTCATCTACGTTTATTATAAATTTATTTGGAACGAGGACAGCAATATTCTCAAGCAACAAAAAAGACAGAGAAGATCGTACTCAGATAGTTGGGTTCTGCGTGGAGATTCGTACAAGGGTTTCTATCAAACATCCGGCAATAGATGCCTGTTCTAAGACAAAATCATAGAAATTACATTTATTTTTGAATTTTCCTACGTACCACATTTCTAAGGAATTTGCACATTCTAATAGCTTTTATTACTCTACATCTTTACTAAATAGGCTATAGTCATAAACAAAGTTAAAGTGAATGTTAATCATTTTCCTTTGTTTCTTTCTTCTACTAGATGATCAGTACAGTTACTAAAATTATAGGAAGAAGTTTTTGTATACCGAAATCATTAATTATTTGCGAAAATCAAACAGGACTTTATTTCATTTATACGCAACAATAATAAGTGACTTCATTTTTGTTGAAAAATTTAATGTAACTTATATAAATAACATAAATACACTTAAAGCTCAATTCACAGTTCGATTTTACACCTAATTAAAAAAAAAACATCTCAGTCCTTATGTTAACTTTCACTACAATCTTTCTTTTTTCTTGTTACCCAGAGTATGTTTTTTTGCTGAAAGTAGTCTTCGATGTCTCCCAAAGACTTTCCTTTGGTTTCTGGTAACATCAGGTACAAAAAGATGCTCGCTAAGATTGAAGAAATTCCGAACATGCAAAAAACTCCATAAACACCTATTGTTTGCTTGATTAGTGGAAAAATTTTTGCTGAAACAAACATTGCAAAATGGAAGATCATGAACGTTAGCCCACCTGCAAAGCCTCGTATTTTTGCTGGAAATAGTTCTCCTATAAGGACACCAGGTAGAATCATGAATCCTACTGTATTAATGGCAACGTAGAGCAATATTGAAAATGCTGCAAAATATTCGCCTTGTTGGCAGCTAAGATATTCAAAGGATGCAAAAAATAACGCTGTGATACTTGTACCAATTCCTGAACTAAGTGCTAATGATCTTCGTCCCACAACACCCAAAAGAATAATTGCCAAGATTGTGAAAATAAATCTCGCTATAGCCGTCCATACAGCCGCCAGAAAATGATCGAAAGACAGACTTTTGATTTGTTTCAAAATGTCTACAGCATAAAAAACCACCAAGTATGTTCCTGATAAAATCTGAAGTAGATTGAAAACATTCATTATTATAAATGGTTTCAATACTTCTGGTTGAAGAAGAGTTTTCCACACATTGTTCATGGATTCTTTCTTCTGATCAGCGTCCATTCTTTCCATTATTTGGGATGCTTCTTTCTTGGCCTAAAAAAATATTGTTAGTTGTTAAATGTATACTCTACCAAGAAAGGAAATTATTAGAAGCATCGCGTTTTATTTGATGAAGAACAATTATTAATTAATTCTTAAATTATCAGGTAAGGATCTAACTCTCGCATGTATCCATCCTAGATAGATTATCCATGACATGGGTAACAAAAGCGGTGGTACAGTTTGATTTGAGTATAGGTCGATCAATTGCAGTTTGTTATAAAATTACTGAGAAAACATACAAAATAACGCATTTGAGAGCAAAGAAAATTATAGTATGAAACAAACTGAAGAAAGACGTAAGCTGTACTCACTACTAAAGTTTTCTGGATAGAACTTTCACTTAACCGAAGAGCTTTCGAGCAATTATAAAAAAAGGGATATTTTCGAACGCTCTATAGCAAGAGTATACAAATAACTTTAGTGTGATTACCCTTTTAGTAAGTAGTTTAGATCTTAATTATCATTAAACGTCAAAGAATTTCCTGAGTTGTATTTTTCAAGGTGTTTTGAACTACAAAAAACATTCTATTTTTCTCACTACACTTTCAGTATTTTCTGTTGCTAAATATTAATGATGTTTGCAGATTTGCCGAATCTCATAATTAATGAATAATAAATAAATGTTAATTACTTACTGTACTAACATCGCCATCTCTTAGCCAAGTTAATGCTTGTTTTGCTTCCTCTATTCTTTCCTGACGTATGAGCCATATTGGACTCTCAGGCAGAAAAAAGAATAATGTCAATGATAAAATAGGGAGTACAGCGCTTAGAACTAAAAAAAAGAATGCATCAATTTTTGCTCAGATATTTATGTTGAACATAAGCTTACTTGCCACATATCTCCATTGTAAAAAGTATCCAAAAACGTAAACCAAAAGTATACCGAAAGAATAACTGGCGAAAGGTAGAGAGCAAAGGATACCTCTTAAGTGTGGCTGTGTGATTTCTCCAACAAGAACCTTCAATTGAAAAGATAGTGAATCTATGAAAATGTTATGATCTATCATTATTTCTACGAATACGTAATATCACAAGAGGAAAGATGAAAAGCTCAGGTATTTAATTTGAATATCAATATTCTTGTGACTTGTCAAGATCAACATTAATTATACATTTTTGTTAATGAAATGGAGGTTTTTGATAGTAGTGACGTAGGAGCTTAGCCAGAACTGAATTTTCCGAAGGGCTAATAGTTTCATCTACCAGGGCCTTGAATTCATAATGAATGATATTAATATCAGTTGATGTTTTATGTCTTCGTGAGTCTTGAATGTGTGTATTCAGTACCTTATAATCTCCACTTCTTTCTTATTTTGTTTTAGTTTTATTTATGATAGGCTTAATCACGAAGCAAAACTTATAAGATTCTTCTTCAGCATCTAGATTGAAGAATTATTATGAGAAACAATATGAAATAGCAATATCTTTTTAGTTATGAAAATTCACAGATTATTAAAAGAAAATTGAACAAAATCCAAATTTCTTCTTTGGTATTGATAAAAAGATGAGGTTGAGAAATGTAATAATATGAATATTTTGTATAAACGAAATAAAAACGGAAACTCATTAAAACCATCAAACATCCAACTTGTATATTGTGTCCCTTAGTGTTTATGTTCGATAGCTCGAAAAAGTATGAGAGGAAGATAAGTAGATCTTGAATCGTTGCATATTTCAAAAATATAGTCGAATATGCAGAGATTTATATCAAAGTTATATAGTTTTTAAATGGATGCCCTTTTTTTCGCATCATTTTCGGATTTCTCATTCTGAAATAATGTGAGTTTTTCAAGAAATTTATTTTTATATCTAAACCAACGATGTTTGAATTATTCCAGATTATGTAAATTTTAATCTTTTTTCAAACTCTTCCCGTACTCCTCAGGATTGTCAGAAAATCTCCACCGAGATTTCACAACTTTCTTAGAGAACAGAACTCTTGTGATAAGCAAAGCGGATGATAGTGAAATTATACAGTGTGTTCATTTTCATCTTCATTCTGAATGAAAATTTCAATACCAATCGGATAGTGTATGAGTTTTCTCTACGAATTTTCAGCGATTCTTGAATTGAAGGAATTCTTGATTTACTTTTCGAAATGTTCATTTTCCTCTTGAAAACACTGTTCAAACAGATAAATAAAATTCTTCGAATTTTGCTCAGAACTTCAGGAGTTATTCGAATAATGGCTTCATCTCATTAATTTCCAGGTTTTTCAAGAATTTTATAAAACAATATAGTCCATGTGCCTACTTCAATTCCAAAGATATATTACTCCTGATGCATTTCATGAATTTTTGAAAACATTTCCTCAGAATTCCAAATATTGTGGTCCATCTACCAAATTTGGACCCCTTCCTGATCCCAAATTGAAGGACCATTTATGCTTGAAATATTTCATCAAAGCCTTAAATGCAATTACTCATCATGTTTGATGGTATAATATGATTCATTGAATATCAAAACAATTGCAGCCATTACTTTTTGAATTATTGCTTACCATATGTGAAAAGAATATAGTAAAAAACTATGACAATATGTTGATTAATGATTATTCAGTGTTCACATTCATTGAAATAATACATACTATCCGTGAATTTCTGTCCCTCACTTACAAGTAATTCCCATTTTTGTCAACATCATGAATTTTAGTAAAGATGGCTATGGAAATTGCTTGTTGGCTTCTCGTTCGTCGTCGGCCACATATCCAGAGAGGAGAGATCTTGGAGTAGAACCTTCTGAAAATTTGAAGCAACTCTTCGAGAAGACAGGAAGCGTTAATTATGAAAAAATTCCTCGAACAACAAACGGTCCTGAATGAAGAAAATCAACTGGGAATCTGCCTGTGGTGACATAAGTGTACGGGAAGTTAGTACAGACTTACAAAAATCTACGGTATCTAAGACGTTGAAAGTGAATAAATATCATCCATACCACGTTTAACTTCACCGATAAAATGGTTGTAGATATGGTAAATATGGTTGCACACTCAATTGGCAGAAAATGAAAATTTGTTAAAATTAATTTTATTCACTGATGAATGCAGTTTTCTTAAAAATGGTTTTGTGAATAGATACAATTTTAATTTTAACAGTCAAGACAATCCGCACATCAATCGAATAAACAATTGTCAGCATAAATGGACTCTTAATGTTGGGGAGGGATTGTAGAAAATTATGTACTGGGTTATATTTTTTGGAAACATCATGAGTGGCCAAGAATTTTTATGATTTTTCAGAAAGAGTCCGAAAAGATAGTTGGTTTCAGTAAGATGGAACTTTTCTACATTTTCTCTCAAAAATCATCAAGACGTCAATATATATATATATATATATATATATATATATATATATATATATATATATATATATATATATATATATATATATCATTTTCAATTCTAGAACAGCTGATAATAGGTAAAAAATCTATACACCATTCGATAGGTATTGGAGTCTCGGTGGAATCCTGAGTAGTGAAAAAATTTTACAAAATCTCGACTAATTCAAACCGTTGGGTTTAGGTATAAAAATTTCTCAGAAAACACAATATTTTAGTATGAAAAATATGTAAATGGTGCGAATTGGGCATTCCTTGCAAAAAAACGTAACTGATATTAACCTCTGAAACGAAACACCCTGTATATTCGATGATAATTCTGAAGAATTCAACAGTTTAAGATCAACCTATCTTCCCTTCACAGATTTTTGATACAATGTACAGTTTCAGAGCTATCCAAAAACTACGCAGTAAATGGAAACAAGGTACAGAGGATTTAACTAATAATTGAAATAAGTGAATGAAGTTTCACTAAAATAAATATGTTTTTAATCAAATTAATAGAAAACTAAATGCATTGCAAACATGGTTCTTACGATTTTTAATCATTTTTTGATAACTTCGGATTTTAAAGACTAAATAAATGAAAACTTCCATATGAGATTGCTTTTATAGAAGATCCCTCAAAACCTAACAGCTACTAGGTTTGAAAAAGGAGATTCATATACTGTAGGATTGCTTCCAAAGTATATATTAAAGTAAAAGTTTTATTAAAATCTCTGTGTTCAAAAACTGCTCAAAAAAATCTATCTCTGGCTTATTTTTGCATATACTTCTTGAAGTCTGCCAAATCCGCAGTTGAAAGTGAAACTCAGGAAATATTCAATACGCCATATTATTACGAATAATTAATACATTTTATGAATTTGGACATAAATTAAGTAATTGAAATAGGCAGAAATAAAACGAGGTGAAAAAATGAGATTTGCTTACTGCAAATACTTCATTCATTATAAGAACAAGAGGCCACGTGAAGTGAGACTTAAGTTTTTGATTCTTTGAACTTATTTAGATCAAAAGTAAAATATTGCTGCTAGCATTAAGTACAGGCTGATAAGTATAACAAGTCACTTGTTGAAAACATTCTTGCGAATAATCCACTCCAGCATCAGTGAACAAGACTTAGACGATAGCCAATTTGGCTTCAGGAGTGGGTTCGGAACACGCGAGGCGTTGTTTGGTATGAATGTACTATTGCAGAAATGTCGCGACCAGAGAAAAGACGTATTCACATGCTTTGTCGACAATGAAAAAGTATTCGACAGAGTACGACACCAAGACCTCATTGAAAAGCTACAGAGAACTCGAGCTGATAACAAGGACATCAGAATAATAAAAAAAATTACATTGGAAAAAAAATATAAGAATAGGACATGGACTTTCGAGGGATTCAAGGAACCATAAAAGAAACTGAAATCGGAGTGAAAGTAAACGGAATACCAATCAACACCATAAAATATGCAGACGATATGGTTTTACTAGCTGAAAATTTAGTGGACCTTCAAGAACTACTGGACAAGATCAACAGCATCAGCCAGTAAATGGGTATAAATATAAATGTCAACAAGAGCAGAATTACAACAGAACGGCAAACGGATTGAGCGCGTGAGACAATTTAAATATCTGGGAGCTTATATAACAGAAGAGGTAAATCCAGACATAGAAATAAAATGCAGAATTGCTCGTACCAACTTTATTAAAATGAGAACTTTTTCTGTAACGATAATTTAAATCTTAAACTAAGACAACGAATGCTTAGATGCTATGTCTGGTCGGTACTGTTATATGGAGTTGAAGCTTGGACTCTAAAGGTCAACACATTGAATAAATTGGAGGCTTTTGAAATGTGGGCTCATAAAAGAATGCTCAGAATACCGAGGCCAGCTAGAAAAACTAACACAGAAGTCCTTAGAAGAGCAGGATGTGACCGTCAGATGTTAACAGATATCCTGGTTTGAGAACATCCGAGATTGGACTAGAATACGACGGGCTGAACAACTCTTCAGAGAAGCGAAAGATCGGAATGCTTTCACAGAAGTGATTGCTAACGTCAGGGAGACCAGACACAGCACATGAAAGAAGAAAAGCATTAAGTAGCTCATCGTTGTCAGGAAACTCTAACATTTGAGGGTAATACAAATTTGTCGAATCAAATGTTTATCCAACAGATTTTAAGGGATCAATTGTTTAAGTTTCATTTTTAGGTCTTAGCTCTGGCCAGCCCCACTCTAGCTACTACCCTGTATTGAATCTTCAAAAGTGAACAATTTTTTCTACAAATTTTAAAGGATTCCAACGTGTCTCATGATACTAAATATGATCAAAATTAAAAACATAATATTGTTTGAGTATTTGAATTTGGGAGGCTTTCACTTGGTAAAATTCCATTATCAATAATAAAAACAAGTACTGTGATTAAACAAATAGCCAAAAATAATGGTTACAATCCTAACTAATAAATAATATTTTAAATAAAGAACAAAGTAGAATCGCATTGAATGAAGTTTACCCTGTTGATAAATTGAAACAAAAATTCAACAACTTAACCTACGTTGGCATTACAAATGAGAAACTGAAATCATTCTTGAGTAGCAATAATTTCAACATAGCTTTCCAAACTAATAATAATTTAGGCAAATATATAAAAATAATAAAACCAAACCAGGTAAAAACAATAAATCAGGTGTTTATAGATTGAATTGCAATGACTGTGATAATTTATACATTGGTAGAACTCATAGAAATTTTAATATTAGGATATCGGAACATAAAAGCAGTTTTTCAAATAAAAAATCAGATTCAAATTACGCGAATCATCTCTTAGAAAATAATCACTCTTTCGACCCACAGTTTGAAATTTTGCATACAGATAATAAATATTGGAAGATAGATCTTTGGGAAACTTCAGAAATCAATAAATACAAACACTCAGGTAGACTCATCAATGAACAAGTCGATTTAAGCCCTTCACCTCTATTGAATCTCTTCGGGGAGCAATCTATTCCTTAATTTTATCGGATATACCTGTCATAAATAACCACTTAAGAAAAAGAAACCCAATAAGCTTTTAATTACTCAAGAACATTTATATTTATATTTTCTGTACATTAATTCGTCTGAAGAAGCTACGGTGTAGTGAAACGCGTTACGAATCGCAATTATTGAGTAAAATTCCTTAAAACACAGTACTTGTTTTTATCATTGTTTGAGTAATTGTTTCATGTAATACTAACTTGTCCGGTAGCAGCAGTGAGTCCAGTTGATAATCCTGCTACAAATCGTCCGATTAGAAGCATTGTATAATCCTTAGAGAATCCTATGAGGAACCAACCAACAATTAGGGGAATAGAGGCTATTTGTAGGGTTAATCTGCGTCCGTGGGCTTCCATTAAAATTCCACTTAATATAGATCCCAGAGGTGTTGCAGCTGAATGAATACTAGCTACAAAAATGAACAAATTCAAGAAGACACTTAATAACAAATGTGAATTTTACAAAATTTCTCTATACAGTGATAAACAATTTATTTGGATCAAAACTTAAGACTGCTAAATATATATATATGATGAATAAAATGCGGAATATATGTAATATATAGAAATATGAAATGTATGTAAATATAACCAAGAAAATATATTAGGCGGAGGGATATTTTAATGATACAGAAGCAGTATTGTTAAACCGAAATTTCATTTGAATAATATAGAGATATATTCATTTAGTTTTGTGAAAGGATTCATTAACTAAATGTTTTCCAAGATCTTCCCAAGTGAAATTATGTCATTTATCGGTGAACATGTGTTTGTATAGAGAAAAACTTCGTTTTTTATACAATGATATCCACCGGTACCGTCCGTTAAAAAACTTTTTGAGTTCCAATTACCATATCAAGCTGAAATTTTATACGCGGCCATAACTAGCGATTTCCAATTGAAGTGAAATATTTTAGAAGTGATACCATTTCCGGTTAGTGGGTCATCACTTTGTTATTTCAAATGGCAATCTACCTTTTTTATTTTACATCTAGAACCGACATTTGAGCAAGGCATAAAATACCCAAGTTGTTGTCACTTATCTGTCAAAACTTTTGACAGATTTGATTATTTTTGTTATAAACTCGTTCTTTGAGGAACATTTAAAAAAATTGTAGCTCGTAGATCAGCAATAACTCAATATTTTCAAATGGCACGTGATAATTTTCATATCGCCATGAGATGAAGCTTCAAATTTCAGATGGAATTGTATCAGCATGTACTATACCCATCTCCTATAGCTTCGAAATGATTTGGGAATATATTGAATGTTGATGATTTTGCAAGAATTAACAGAGAATGCTTTGAAATATTTGAATCAAGTAGCTGAACTGGCTACGCTCACCTGACAGGTGCCTAAAATTAATAAAATTAATAATACTTGTCACTTCGTACATTCGAATTTGATATTTCAACAAGAATTGTTGGTAATTTGAAGTGAAAATTTTTGAAAAACGCCAGATTGATAATAAAATGCCTGATTATTCAAACGAGGATATGTTTAATCTCTTTTTAATTCATGGCGAATGTCAAAAAGTGGTGGATAGAACTTGCAGGAAATTCAATAACCAATTTCCAAATTTGGCGCCAATGAGTAAAAGAAAATTTCGAAGGATTAGAAGCAATTTTCTGCAATTTGGAGGAACAAAATACATAGAAACTAGAAGAAAACCAATTCTCGAGGACGACGACAATCAAATTAATACGCTAGCGTATTTTCGTGCCAATCCACATGCGTCCTTTAAGTCAGCATCAATGGATATTGGATTGAGTTATACTTCCATTCAAAGGCTCCTTAAGAAACATAACATGCACCCGTATTCTTTTATCAAACTACAAAAATTGAAACCAACTGACCTGAATAACGACAATTCTTGTTGAAATATCATATTCGAATGAACGAAGTGACAAGTACATTAATTTTAGGCACCTGTCAGGTGATTCAAATATTTCAAAGCATTCTCTGTTAGTTCTTCATCAAAATTCAATATATTCCCAAATTATTTCGGAACTATAAGAGATGGGTATAGTACATGCTCATACATTTCCATCTGAAATTTGACGCTTCATCTGATGGTGATATAAAAATTGGCACGTGCAATTTGAAAAAATTGAGTTATTGCTGTTTGAAAAAGACCAAATTGAAAAAATCATACAAAACAACGCAATAAACATTTGACATATGTAGATTGCTTAAAAAATTCCTTGATCCTTCTTCTATCCACCCAAGCAAAAATTGTATCTGTAGAGCAAAAGATCTACGAGCTACAATTTTTTTAAATGTTTCTCAAAAATCGAGTTTATAACAAAAATAATTTAATCTGTCAAAAGTTCTGACAGATAAGTGCCAACAACTTGAGTATTTTATGCCTTGCTCAAATGTCGGTTCTAGATTTATAATAAAAAAGGTAGATTGCCATGTGAAATAACAAAGTGATGACCCACTTCCGGTATAACCGGAAATGGTATCACTTCGAAAATATTTCACTCCAACTAGAAATCGCTAGTTATGGCCGCGTATAAAATTTCAGCTTGATATTGTAATTGGAACTCAGAAGTTTTAAAGGACCGTCCCGGTGGATATCGCTGTGTATCTCTTTATTATCGAAAACAGCTTTAGAATATGCAAATGCCTGAGAAAAGTTTGATATTTCATTCACAACACTTTGGACTCTTTCAAAATGGTCGGCGTAAAAAAATGGCCGCATTAAGCCACAATCCTCCATCGAGTCGAGACAGGAAGGGGTGATAGCTGAACATCAGGAAGCTTTGCTTTATAAATTTGAATTCGAAAGGGAGCTTTCAGAAATATTTCTCTCATCTAATTCATTGTTGATTTGTATATGAAGACAAAGCTCGCTCTTCTCGTCGGTTCATCGGGAATATAAAAAACGCAATATTTTTCCAAAAAAGACCTTCGATTAATATTGTTCAAGTTTTCAATGGTATATTGAGAGCAAACATTGCCATACGCAGATCTTCATCGAGCTGTTTGTTAAGGGTTGTTTTCGGCATTTTTTGCAATATATTGTTTTAGCTATTGTTGTTGCGATTGTTTTCCTTCATTGCAATTTTTTATCAATACTCAAAACAAGCTGGCCGACGTGACATTTTGTATCGACTCTGAATTGAAACCATTAGAGTTGAAATCATTTACAGGTATACCAAAAACGCTACAATAGAAAATGTTCGCCTCATAAATGTAAAAACTTTGAAAATTTTGATTTCAATGTAGTATTCCAGTATACTGAGTAATAAATACAATTTGAAAATATCTGTACCAATTCAGAGTACTTACGATGTTCAAGCATAATGTGCAAAACACGTTCTCAGTTGAGACAAATATTGTCCTCAAAATACTCCTGGATAATTATGGTGTCCTTCTAAGGTAAGTATTTAATCTTCTTCTCAATTTATTTTGTGGCCACCCTTGTGCCTCCTGTAGACTGTGAAAAAAATTTTCACCAAAGCATAAACAGAGTTGTTCTGAAGGTAAGTATGCTTATATCTGGGTAACCTCATATCGTTCTTAGCTCCCGTGTTATGCTCATGTTCAGATCTCTATTATTAACTATGAACATAATTGCTTCATAAACATATAGACTCACAACAGCTTTAATCTTTCCACAAAGTGAGCCCTGCACGATTGTGTTTTGCTCAGCTTAAGAATACCACGAATACATCTCTTCTGCAACAAAATGAGCCTCAAGATATCCCATGAATTCCCCCATATAACTATCCCATATCTCAGTGGAGACATTCACAAGTTCGGACAGTGTTCTTAGCGCATATACATATCTGGCCATATCATTTGCAAGTAAGTCTACATGATCACCCCAATCTAGTCGATAGTCAACCGAAACACCCAGGAACTTAAAGCAATTCGATGAAACCATGGCATTCTTATATCCACGAGATATGGGTATGTGTTCTTTTCCATATGAAAACCTGACAAGTTTAGTCTTTCGACTGTTTATTTTCAACTCATTTTGAGAAAACCAGGCATCAAGATCGACAAGCACATCGTCCACTACCGAATCCAGAGAAACCAGATCGGCGAGCACCAGAGAAGTGTCGTCTGCAAATTGGACCATGAATTCAGTTGTACAACCAGGTAAGTTATTGGTATAAATCAGGTAAAGGAGGAGACCCCGAATTGACCCTGTGGCACCCCCTATCAATAGCCAACATCGTTGACTGCAGTGTCTTCCCAGTTGTAGGCACTTTTTCAGCAACACATTGAGATCTTCCTGATAAATAAGACCGAAGGAGATCCAAAGGCCTGCCTCTAATTCCAACCGCATACATCTTCTCAACCAACTTGTCATGGTTGACGGAGCCAAAGTCTTTTCTGAGATCGATACACATCAGTGCTTTTATTTTACAACTGTTTAAGTAGGAGAGAATCTTTGTTATAGCTTGATATATAGCTCTTGTCGTAGTCCTACCCTTTCTAAAGCCATTTTGGTATTCTGAAAGTACCCTATAAGTCTCAAAAAAATCGACAATTCTGTTGTAAATAGCTCTTTCAAATATCTTGCCAATGTTACTAAGTATAGATATAGGTCTGTAATTCCCCATAAGCTGTTTGCCTCCGTTCTTGTACACTGCTCTCACTTTGGCCATCTTAAGTTTATCAGGATTTACACCACTGTCAAAAGTGAGACGTCAGATATGACAGAATAGGCGAGATCTAATCTGCAACCATCTTAATAGTTTTGGCAGGAATTCCATCCAGTCCCACAGATTTTGTGTTCTTCAAAGAGCTGATTAGATTGATGACCTCTCCAGAATCCGTTGACAAGAGCACAAGGCTGCTACACGGGAAAGAACCAGTTTGTCCCAGACCAGAGCTTTGCTCCCTCGAATCACCAATATTGCTGGACGACTCGGAGCCCTGATTCACAAAAATGCATTAATATCGTTCAATACTTCCTGATATCCCTGCTCTTCTCCACTCAGTTCCTCCAAAATAGAGACCCCCCTTTTGAGCCCATTGCTGTGCATCCTTATCAAGTTCCATGTTGCAAAATTTTTATCTTTTGATCGTAATATGCACTCTTCATTGTACATCTTCTTGGCCTGTCTAACAACTCTTCTAAGTATTCACTGTATGCTGTAAAGAAGTCATCAGATACCTGTCCTTCATTTTTTTTATATATCTCAATTTTATGCCTGGAGGAAGTTTTGATACCCACAGTAATCCATGGTTTTTGTTTTTGCGATTTTATTGACTTCATGGTTAATATGCGATCACTAATTGATTGAATAATACCAATACCGAGTTCAAGAAGATGTAATCAATGTGAGAGCTATATTCGTTTATTTGATATATTGGTTCATGTATCTATAGGATAAATCCATATGAGTGTAAAAGTTCAAGGAACATATTCTTCTTATCTAAATTTCTGTCAAAATGAATGTTGAATTCACCGCACAAGACAATTCTGAAGTTAATAAAGGAAGATGCTCTTTTAAATGCACCATCAATAGCATCAAGACACACAGAAATGTCCCCTTGCGGAGGGCGATAGACTGAAACAACGATAAGCCGAATCCGCCTGCTGATGCCTGCCGCAATCTCAATATGATTCTGTTCACTAAATTTCCCAATTTCAGGATCATCTTCCATCATCACATCCGTAGATGCAAACACACACGATCCACCAAAGGGAGACACGCGTGAGAAATAAGAAACCAGTTCATACTGTATACCTCTGCCTTCTAACCAATGCTCAGTGATACAAACTACCAGGAAGAACATATAAAAAAATGTTTTCCTTGATAATAGAACAATGAAACAATGAAAACATAGAGGTTAATATTTATTTTTCTTATATTTTTGAAGATTTAGAAATTGGCGTTCGCAAGGCAATTGAACGGTTGTAGATTGCATCTTTTGATTTGTTGTCTATGTGCACTGACGATCAAAGAGTTCAAAAATACGCTGATTATTTAACCAACACTTATAAATTTAATAATTCCTTCCTAAGTTTGGGCTGAAAGGTCGGTAATACTTACACGAACCATAAATACTTAATTCCATGGAAATTTCAATGATTATTTTAGCTCATTTTGTTTTTCTTGAAAAACTCAAAGAATCTCGAATAGATACTTACATCAAGATTCAGAGTGTTCATTTATCTAATAAGATTCGTGATAAAAATTCGAAGAATAATCGCCGAAAATTCATTTCAGAAATGATTGATACTTATTGTGAGAAGTTAATTAGTTGCTTTCATTTAACTGAATGTTTGTCAATCAATTGTGGTCATGATTGAAAAATATAAGCTGTCATTTCGATATCGTATAACTTTCATTTGGCCATCAATGTTTAGGTCTAGTATTATCAATAAATCTGTGTAAATATTTCAATTTGTGCATTTCATTCGATAACCAAATTCGTGTGCTTAAATCGCAGGACCGAATTCATCTATAGTATTAACGGGACCTAAAATCTTCGGGATTGGATTTACCCATACATTTTCAACACTCATTATCGATGAGGGAATTTACATGTCTCCCCTGTACAGAGCCTGGTCTATACGTCAGATACTGTTCCTTATCTGATCAATGCAGGAACAAACTTAAAACATCATTTATCCAAATGTGATACATGTATTTTGATCGCCACATGGTATTAATAGGGAATCTGACCAAAGCAGGAAACAATTTCTTCATATAAATGATTTGATATCCAAAAAGACTTTCTTAAAGCTCCTTCAAGAATCCAACTGTATAAAAAAAGAGTTCCAAATAATCCTTCCGTCACAGTCGATTTTCGGTAGATGGGGAACGTGATTAGATGCAGTGTTTTTTTGTATCCATCATTTCTGCGGAAATAAAAACTGCGATCTTTGAAGTATCTGACAATTGCTGCCAAGGCCTTTCTCATGTACAAGAACATTTTAAAAATCAACTGATCCAACAAAAATTAAATAACAGATTTGTGCCGAAAACAATAACTCAATTAGAAGAAGCCCAAATATCACTCACCGACAGTGTTAATTTGATAGAAAAATTCGTATCCTCATGCAGAGATGTAAAAGCAAAACTATACAAAAAAAAATTAAAATTCTACATTGAAAAATATCTATTTTTCAATCTTACTTATCAACAAATTCTCTGATAACACTAGAAATATATACGTCTTCTGTAACTTGATTTTCAATAGACCACAGAGCGTAATTAGTTAATTTCATTTGAGACATTGCAAACTATTTTTTTAGAAAAACTGCGATAGCCGTTTGCAACATTCGCTGATATTGTAAACAGAACAAGCATATGAAGGTATTGGGTTTCTAATCTCGAAGATTGTGTTTTTTGATACAACTTCTTTCAATAAGCGTTGCTAGTATGTCTGCCAGACAGTATTACAAATATTTTGATTTGTTTATGTTATCATTATTGTCAGCAGCCTATTTACTCAACTTTTTTACGAGTTGGCAGTAGCGTTTGTTGTTCAAAAAAAGGCAAAATGGTTGCTGCGATTCTAATTCAGCTGCTGGCACTATAACTTGTTCGAAAACTTAAACCTATATGTCTGTTAGAAGGCAATATATATCAAGCATCCCGGTTACATGGAAAAATTGATTTCAGGTGATTGACAACATGTAAAAAGTTTTTACACTAGACTAAAAGGACTATGATTGTGGGAACGTGGAATGTTAATAGCTTCACTAACAAAGTAGCAGAAGTATTGGAGGAGATCTCTCAGTTTAACATCTCCATCATTGCCTTGAGCGAAACAAAAAAGAAAGGCACGGAAAGTGAACATCTCGAAGGTTACTTGCACTTTTGGTCTGATGTTGGGGCCCAGGCTGGGATATTGATCTTGATTAGGAAAGAGCTGGAGCACCATATAGCTGATTATAATTTTATATCTGAAAGGTTGCTAACAGGTACTCTTATGATATATGGCTTGGAAACGGTTGTAGTAGGTGTATATGCAGGAATCGAGCCACACCAGGAAATCCTGATTCTGGGAGATATCAATGCTAGAGTGGGTTCCAGAGATGACAGTAAGGTATTGGGCCGATTCGGGGAGCAAACTATCAATGACTCGGGAGAACGACTCATAGATTTTTGCGAATTAAAAAGCTAACAAATTCTGAACGGTTTCTTTCAACACAAAATGATTCATCGGTACAAGCAACAAAGACCTTTTTTCGGACTGCAGGGTGCACCGGTTGGTTGCCGCTAAGCTAGCGGTTCCCTATCAAACATCTCGAAGCGGAACTAAAACAGGAGTCATTCCAGAAGAACAGTAGGCGAGCTTCAGTAAAGATGAAAGAAAAAAATACGTTTAGACCAATTACAACAGGAAAGCGTCAAACATCTATACCAAAGAAGACTCGATTCAGCTCTGGTAGAGGCTCCACCCTCAGAAGATATCGAAGAGTAATATCTACAGTAATATCAAGTTGGTTTTGAAGAGAGCGGCGCACGAAGCTCTGGGGTATGTGCAGAAAAGGAAGATTCATAAGGCCCTACCTGGTTTACTGCCGAAGTGCAACAGTCAATCGATGAGAAAAAGAAAGGTTATCACAGGTGGCTGTCAGATAAGACCAACGTTAACTGGGAGAGATACAAAGCAAGAAACAGAAAAGCGCGTCAAGCCATCAAATAACAGAGAATCAAAACCAGGGAGAAGAAGTGCCAAGAGGTAGAAAGCCTGATAGGGGGTGCTAGTAGTACGGAAGTATGGAGAACTATCAATCAAATGAAAACTAATCAAACTGATAGATTCAATCAAAGCATCAGCACTGAGAAGTGGGGAAGACATTACCAAGATCTGTTAGTGAAAAAGAGACCTGAATTTAAGAGGCAAGTGGCTCCTACAAAAACCCAGGGTTGCGTTGGATTTACTGCCAAAGAAGTTAAACAGAGCTTGGTTACAATGGAAAGCGGAAGATTCCCTGGTCCGGGTAATGTCCCGGTCGAGTTCTTGAAAAAAAAACATTAAACGTATTGTTGAATTCTTCAATCAGTGCAGTGGCCGGAACAAATTACCACAGGAATTCAAAACTGCTTATATTGTTTCAGTATTCAAGAAAGGGGACCGCAAAGATCCGAACTGCTATAAGGGTTTGAGTATCAAGAGTTCGCTGTCGCCTCTTCGGTAGAATCTTATCAGTAAAACTGAGAGAAAATGTCGGCCACAAAATCAGTGAGGATCAAAGCGGGTTTGTCCATGCGCAGATAATATGTTCGTCATCCAATAAGTCTTTGAAAAGAGAATATCGGTCAACCAAGAAGCTCATTCAGCATTTATAGACCTAGAAGAAGCTTACGATTTCACCGCTAGATGCCTACTATGGGATGTTCTGGAAGAGGTACTAATACAGATAATCAGAGAGCTCTATGAAGATAATGTCGCATACATTAAGGTTGATGGTAGGCTGTCGAAACCAATAAAAACTACAAAAGAGCTGAACCAGCGGTGCAGCTTGTCACCGCTATTATTTAATGTGTATGTGGAGGTTGCACTACGACAATGAAAAAAAAGTTGCCAAGGAATGGGTATTCCGATAGGAAATGAACATCTTTTCACTCTAAGTTTCGCAGATGACTAGGTAGTTCTTGCGCAGGATTCATATGATCTGGAGTTCATGATAAAGAGACTCTACGATGCTTACAAGCAATGTGGACTTCAGGTAAGTCTCAAGAAAACGGAGTATTTGGCAGTGAATAGCGATGCAAATTTTGAAGTCCTGATAAACGATGAGGTTGCAATCAAGCAAGTTAAATCCTTCAAATACCTTGGAGCCTTGATAGATAGCGAAGGTCTAGGAAAGAGAGAAGTCATGGCAAGAATAAGAAGTAGTAAAGAGATCATTGGATGCCTAAATAGCCTCTGGTGGGACAAACATATGTCCAAAGATACGAAAAAGAAACTAGGACATTGGTTGAGTCAGTCCTGTTATGGTTCAGAGCTGTGGACTTTGAATGCCGATTTGAGACGGAGGGTATTGACGGTTGAGATTGACTATCTGAGAAGAAGCGCGGGAATATCACGAATTGAGACAATACAGAACACCCAAATAAGGCAGATTATGAGCGCAGAAGAGACAGTAGTGGAAATAATTGAGAAAGGTAGTCTCAAGTGGTTCGGACACGTTTTGAGGATGCCCGAGAACAGATGGCCGAAAAGAGTCTTTCGATGGACTTCCTCAGGACACAGGAGGCGTGGAAGACCTAGAAAATCATGGAGTGGGGGGTGGTAAGAGTGGTAATGGCGGACCGGGATCTAGAAGAGAATGATGTTTTCATTCAGGTTTGACACAGCAATATATATATATATATATATATATATATATATATATATATATATATATATATATATATATATATATATATATATATATATATATATATATATATATATATATATGAACTGAATGGACACGCTAATGGTACTGATTCAATACAGCTACCAAGTAAATAATAAATAATAATTTGTAGGTAACTTATTTTTACCATAAGAGGTTTGGTTAGATTAGGTAAGTTATTCATAACATGAGAGGGTTTTCTGTTTATGAACTATGGAGTATCCAAAAACGATAGTACCACATGTGGTTTGAGCCCTCTCCCTTCCTCATCATACGCTATGGTACCTGCTGGTTAGTTATGCTGGATCATTTTAGGATTATGTCACAAGTAATTCGCCATCTTCCCTGAGGAGAAAACTGTTGTGTTTATTCGTATTTTGCAATGAGAACTTGTGCATGAAATTTTTTTCAAAATCGCTGATGTTTTGTAGTATAGCTATATATCATTTTTCAGAATCCCTAAAGCTCTAGGAGTAGAAGCCTTATCAAGAGAGCGATGGGAATGTTGGGTTAGGTCCTTGAAACGGGGAAATTTCGAAGAAACTTCCCTAAAAGAATGCTCATATGTATTTGAACGTTTTTTGAGCTGCATCATCCACGCAGAGTTATTAGCAGCATATATATGTAGTACGATAGCAATTTTCAACTGGTACAAAGTTTGGTTTCAGATTTTGGAGAATATTTTCATTTCTCTGAGGAAAGATAGTGTTGTCTGCATGGGTGATTAGACAAGTTCCTATATTGCCAGGTACTTGTGTAAAAAACGACTGTTATTGTATCTCGCACACTCCACTAACATAGGTTTCACTGTGTCTCGAATCGCAGAATTGACACATTGGTGGATTAGATTTTCGGCTGTGGGGTAAGGACATCTTGGATGTTACATTCTATTTCCTGTAGCTGGCAGCGACTCTGGCTCCACGCCGTTTGCCACTTATTCCACGTGAATTTCCTTATTAGGGATTGTTAGCAGAAAAGAGAACAACCTTTTTAGATTTTTGTTTTACGATATTAAATTTTCATCAAGCCAGGTACAGGTACAAATTCAAAAAGGAAGAAAGACATATATCACCTCCAGAGCCAAATTGAAGCAAAACTGGGTACAGGGTTGAACAAATGAAGAGTTCTCTATGAGCAGAAAAAATTTCAGTTTTCACAGATTTAATAGAATGAAAAAGAAAGAAACAATAAAACTCATATGTCTGATAATAATAGCTTAGTAAACGGTTAAAGCGATGAAGTGTAAAAAAAAATATGTTAGCAAATTTATTATTATAGCTCTTATCAGATACCACAATGAGGGATGGTTTTTTGCTAAATTATCGTGGTAGTGGTTCATTCTCATGAAATTCCATGAGATTTCAAATTTGGAGAAAGGAGAGGAAGGGAATCATGATGAATTCTGCAGGGAGTTCACAACTTCCTGAGGGCAAAAATCCAGTATTGTTGTTTATATAAATCAAGTTTACTCCTATAATGGCTTGAAGCTTTCATTAAATAGGCTGAATGTCTTGAACGTGCACCTATCAAGTTATTATTCCTCTAAAAATGAAGATCATGAAGATGAACAAGGAGAAGAAGAAGAACAAGAAGAGACAGTAGAAGAGAGAATTATGAATCAGACGAATAAATTTCTCCCGTTTGTTGGATTTACTCCGGTCTTATAATGTTGTTAATATCTTTTATTATTCAATAGTTTCAAATCGAGAAGAATTACAACAGACCCATGGAATAGGCAAACCGGAGGAGCCACGTACAAAAAACGTTCTTACAAGTGAAGTTTTGGGAACTGTTATTGCGAATGTCATGTGGGTAACTTGAAGGGAGAGTGCAATAGCAAAATTAAAGGATTCGTGAATCCTAAAAGAAAGTCAACTTCAAGCTTGTTAGATGAAAAAATCCTCAGTTTCTACAGCCAGGCGATAATGAGCGACGGTAAGAATTTTGCCGATGGTATCAGGAAAAAACAGATTTTCAAATTTTACCGGTATTTTATATGGACTGATGAAGTGAGGGTGACCAGTGACAGATTATTCAATCGCAATAATGACTATTACTGGTCCAATATCAATCTCCATCGGAAAGTAAATATTCAACACCAAGGGTGGTTCGGCGGTAATGTTTGGTGCGTGACAATGAACCATCGTGTTTTGACGTACGCCATTTTTGACGAAAAAATGAGTGGGGAACTTTTTTATGATATAATGAATGAGAATATAGTCGGAGTTTTATGGATGAAATGGCCTTCGCCCAACGAAGGTATTTCCAGCATTACGGTGCGCCCCCAAACCAGACAAGAAATGTCTAAGAATATTCAAACCAGTTTTTCCGTGTTAACTGGATGGAATGGAGAAATTTTTTTCTCTGGAACTATGTCAAGGATTTATTATATAGACAAACCCATAACTATATAGAAAACTTCGAAAAAAACTTGGAAATTGTTCAGCTCCATTAATCAATATTCAAATTGAACATGCAAACATAAGTGGACATTGCAATTCGAGGATAGTCTGAAAAGTCTCCGACATCTACGTGAAGATGGTAGCACTAGTAAAGAAGCTAGTGAATTTTCACTATCCATCTGTTGGCAGTTACTTACCCGAGTTTCAGCAGCTGTCAGTGCGTTGGGTGCCACGTTTGCTTACGTAATACCAAAAACGTGTTCAAATGAACATTTCCAACGCAGTTTGGACGTGATAAATCCGAATTTTGGAGCCAATTAATTACTTCAGATGAAAGTTGTCTACACCATTATACACCAGAAACAAAAATACAGCCCAAACAGTGGCTATGAAGGGGAAATCCAAAAAAGCAAAAACGGTTTTTTCCGCTGGAAAAGCGATGGCGATTTTAGGGAAAGTCATTGAGTTATTTTGATATATTATTTCCAAATAGGAAAAACCATCACTGGAGCATACTGCGCATCATTACTAGACAAGCTGAAAGCAGAATTTGCGGAAAACGGCCACATTTACAGAAAAAGAAAATACTGTTTCACCAAAACACACCTCAGCGATTGCATTGGCTGAAATCCACGAATTACGGTTTGAACTGCTTGACCATATGTCTAACTCACTAGATCTAGCTTCAATCGACTTCTTTTTGTTCCCTGACTTAAAAACTGCGCTCGGAGGATAGATATTGTCGTTAAATGAAGAACTCCTTCGTGAACCACTATTTTGTTTTAGAGAAAACGCCAAGAGCTATTTGGACGGGTTACACAGATGGGAACATCGCTGAGAAATGTGTGTGAAGTAACAAGGACATTATGTTTCAAAATAAAAAAAATATTCACAAAAAATATCCTGTATCTTTGTCAGGACAGAAACTTTTCAGGCCACCCTCGTATTTGCATTCTGAACAATAAAAAAATGTTTGATTATTTAAGATATAGGACAAGTTATTTATTTTTTCTGTTACCTATTATTTTTGATATTTTCTTGTTCAAGAAAAATAAATAATTTTCGTTTGTAATTATAACAAGTGGGCTTCATTGTGCTGAGCATAGAATAGAAAACATTTGGGATGTTTTGTGTATATTCACACCAGCATACTGGATGGAACAACAAAATGTTCAAAGAATTTTCATTTTTGGAAAAAAATAACATTTTTTGAAGAAACTTTTCAGTGTGTTCTACAGGGTATCCCAAAATGAGTGGTCTCTATTAGACGTTTATAGAGAACTGATAATGATATCGTTCTGAAATTTTGGTAGTTGATTTAGCTGGTCCGAAACTCTATTTCGTGCATACCAACTTTGTTATTTAATAGAGAACACCTACTCTATTGATGACTGGTTCGATAACACTCGTTATTCCAATTATAAAAATACCTAACACATAAGTCTAGCTTGTTTCGTTCATGAAATATTCTAGTTTTAATTGAAAATTATCGATTTTCTGCTTTTTGAAAAAATTGATGAAAAACGATAACGGCGTGAGCTACCAAAATAATGCTACGTGTTTTGCAAACAAGAATCCATGCGCAACATAACTCATATCCGCCTCACATTTCGAAACGAAACATGGAAAACTACGTTTTTTCGAATTTCCCCATACATATCCTGTACCTGCGATTTCAAGTCTTCAAGTTATGGCGGAAAACGAATTTTACATACCTACCTAAAGCTGGTGCATGGACAGTTCCCAGAGCATCAACAAATAACTGTCTTTTTGTCATTGGATAATTCATAAATTAAGAGAAAAAAATGCGAAACTGCAGTTGTCGGATTTCCAAAGTCAAATTAAAAAATATCAAAACGAATTGAACTTTATTTTCTTAAATTTCATAAAAATTGTTTAAAGTGATGACCATTCACTTCTAGATATAGTTTTACTCGACATATAACACCCTGTGATGTGGTTCGCCTCAGTTCCTCCACATCCAACTATATGAAAGCATTTTGCAGTCTATTATGCAAATCATATCTTGAAGTCACAGGTTCAGAATAAATTTTATCTTTCAGCGTTCCCTGAAGATAAAAATCAATAGGCGTTAGGCCAGGTGACATTGGAGGCCACAAGGACGGATTGTTCGTTTCAATCCATCTATCTTCGAACATATCAGTTAAAATTAGATAATTTTTATTTGTGCGATGAGCTGGCGCTCCATCGAGTTGGTACCAACAACACCTTGATTCAGCTACTGATAAAGTGTCAACGAAGTCACTTACTACCGTCCTCAAAATCTCCATATAAAGTTCACCATTTAAGTTTTCATCATACACTAAATACCAAAATCTGTTGCCCTTCAAAACTGCAAACACATTAAAACCAAATTCATTTTGGGGATTTCTTTCCCACGTAATATGGGGATTTTTGGTTGGCCCAAAAGTGTGAGTTATTCCGGTTAAAGACTCCCCTCATCCGTCCAGATAATCCTTTTGACAAAATCGAGATCTCTTGTGTTCTAAGAAGAAGGATCTCACACAGTTCTATTCGAAGATGTGGATCGCCAGCTTGTAGAGTTTTGACCTATGAAAATGAAATGCTGCCAAATATACCAATGCACCTAGCATGCATAAAATTATTTTGAGGATTTCTTTCCCTCGTAATATGAGGAATTTGGTTGGCCAAAAGTGTGATTTATTCCGGTTAAAAATCCTGTCATTAGAAAATTTGGCATCATCCGTCCAGATAATTCTTCTGAGAAAATCGGAATCTTGTTGTGTTCTGAGAAGAAGGATCTCACATAGTTCTATTCGAAGCTCGCCAGATTGTAGAGTTTGGACCAATGAAAATTTATGAGGGTGCAGTTTATGTTTTTTTAGAATTCTGTGAATACTACTATGAGGCAAATTCAGATCATGCTCTGCTATTGCCAATGATGCACTTGGATTAACTTCAAAATAAGCTAGAACAGCAATTTCATTGTCTTCATTGTTGACACGGGAGATGAAAATGATGTTCTGGACCGTTCCAGTCGAAGGAAAATTTGTAACGTATCTCCTGAATTTTTTAGCTGTCATATATGGCATATTTGGATATAATTCGTAAAATCTTTCGTTCTATTAACATTCAGTCTCTCGTCTCCAAGAATGAAAAATAAATTAAGTGTTTGCTCATTCTTGTAGCTAGCCATTCTGTTCGAACAATTCGACTGGCAGTTAAAACAATACTAGTTTGTTATCTATGGAGGAGCCTTTCTATGCTCTGGGATATGTCTATGCGCCAGCAGAAATCTTAGCCTCCTTTGCCAACTTCAGGTACGTAAAATTCGTTTTTTCGCCATAACTTCATAACTTAAAATCTCAAGGTACAGGGTATGTATGGGGAACTTCATTTAGTTGTTCACGGCGAATCTAATGAATTGAATAAAAATATGGGTTACAATATGAAAAAACGTAGTTTTCGATGTTTCTTCGTTTCCAAATGTGAGGCGGAAAAGAGAGCACTCTGTATACTAACAGATTCAGTTGGATATGAGTTTTATCCTGCACAGTTTCTTGTTTGCAAAACACCTTTCATTATTTTGGTAGCTCACGTCGTTCTCGAGATATATTAATTTTTTCAAAAAGCAGAACATCGATAATTTTCAAGTAAAACTAGGAAATTTCATGAAGGAAACAAGCTAGACTTATGTGTTAGGTATTTTTGTAATTGGAATAACGAATGTTATCGAACCAGTCATCAATATATAGAATGTTCTATATTGCATAACAAAGTTGGTATGCACTTCCGGATAACCGAGAATGCCATTGAAAATATTTTAGAAAAGGGGTTTCGGACAAGCTGAATTAATTACTAAAATTTCAGAACAATAGCATTATTAGTTCTTCATAAACTTGAGATACCCGGTATATTCGGAAAGTAATTGCAATAACAGCTGCCCAAACTTTCATTGAAACTTCATTAACTTATCTATATTTACTTTTTACTCTGAGCCCTCTGAAAGAACCAATTTTAATGAGATTCTGTTTCAATCATTCGAATATAGACTTTCGATGTTGCTTTCTGTTTTCGTGTTAGGAAAAAGAACAGAATAATTTTCTGAAGCAGCATCAGGATCATTTTGAACGTATCATTCTATCTTTTCTTATTAAAGTTTTCAAAACTCACGAGCATTTTTCAATAAAAAAGTTTCCTGCTGATTACTTGTGAATTGAATAATAGATTAATTTTTACTCTCATTGTTGTGAGCATAGAATTGAAGATATTTGGGACGTTTTATGTAAATTGGCACCAGCATACTAGTAGAAACGACAGAATATTCAAAGAATATTTATTCTTTACATTTTCGAGGAAGTTTTTCAGGCATGTTATATATATTTGGAAAGAAAAAATATACTATTCTTATCTTAGCTTACATAAAAAAAACTAAAGTTTATATTATTATCCGAAAACTATTCATCTAAACAACAAATCTCGAAATCCCGCAAAATTGAGAAATCCGGGATGACTCGAAAACAGAAGAAGCAAGCTGCGATCTGTTTTTACAAATCAATTCTGTTTGGAAATCGAAGACGGAGGTGGGGGACTCATTTTCCCTATTTGCAGTGTTTCACATAGCTGCCGTAATAAAACATTGTAAATGGGACACCCTGTACAATAACCCTTTCCAGATAACAACTCTTCATTCTTACCATTTTTCACTAATGAATCGAAAAATGTGTTTTTGTCGATTCACAATTGATTTTAACTCGGGTTTCACTCAACAGTTGATCAAGATTCTTATGTTGACAGGTGCACAGGGAAAGGGGATGATTCTTCTCCACACCGAGTTGAGACCAGAAAGCGCCATTTTTCGAAAGGAAAATTGCATCTGTCCAAGGGTTACAAATTTTTGAACTATTAATGAAAAATATGAAATTAATTTCTTCCCGGATAAAAAACCCTTTGTCTAAAGAAGTTTTCATAGCCAAATTATTGGGTATTGCAGAACATAGAAAAATGGTCAATGATGTCATATATTGAAAAAAACTGAAACTACGAAACTACAAGTTTTAGTATCACCGAAAAATTTCAAACTGAATATAAAACTTGATCTCTTCGAGCTTTTTTTAGAAAACCTGAAGGAAAATGAATTGAGAATTTAAAGAAAACTTTACAATCGCAGTGTATAAGAAAGCAGATATCGAATTTCGATCCTCAATATTTTTCTATCTTGAAAACCTTATTCCTGTTTCACCTGGGGCCCGAGGCTCAGAACCATTGGTACCTTTGTAAACCTGCACCCCTGGCCAGTTCGGCACAATGCACAAGACTTGTAAAAATGATATTATTCGAAAAATAGCAGCATCTAAGGACTCATGATTATCATCTGAAGATCTGAAAAACTCATTAGATCATACGTCATTTGTTCAAGAAAGTTTCAAAAATTATTTCGCGTAAATACGCCTGCTGACGCTACACTATAAATGGCAATAGATCTTGACCTATTTAATGTTGTGAGTAAGAGAAATGGCCTTTGAAGGTAACGCCCGAGTAATGTGCGACAAGTCAACGACCTTAATGCTCTGTTTATTAAAAAATTGCTGTTATTATTTTTGACTTTCATCTTTGGTAATAAAAGGAGTACGAGAATATGCAACTGTCCCAAGAACCGGATGTAGTTCCGCAGAAATGCACATTCGTAAGGTCAAATCCCTGAAGTAATAATAACGAAAGATCATTTGCATGATATAATTCGTTGTGAGACGTAAGCGTGCAACGGAACATTTAATGTTTGGTATTGTAGGAAATACATTACAATTTAGAACTTATAAATCAAGAAATCAAGACTTGTAACTAGAAAAAAGTTGAGAAATCTTATTCGATGCTTGAAATCATAAGTTCCAAGTTCCCGTATAAATACACACAAAGATCATTCTATCCGGTTGTTTCTGAAACAATAATTTCAGGGTAGTCACATTTGTGAATTCAATTTTTACTTTCGATGAAGAAATTCCGGAGTGGTTAACTATGTTTCGTAGCCTTATTTTACGCAACGCCCACTTAGAGAATATCTTTTTCAAGAGTCCCCATCTTAATTTTACGTACAATCTGTCGCTGAGTTAAAACAGCTATTGCCACGATTATATTCAGAAGTCTAATTTCAAAACTTATACTAGGGTCCTAAGATAGGAGATGACTCCTATCCTATTATTCATGAGTTACAATGAAGAATGAAAGAACAATGTTTCACTCAAAACGCATAATTTGTTTTATATTGGGACCAATTTTTACGAGGGCGAATTGATGAGTCAGATAAAAATTAAAAAAGTGGTGGCACTAGTACAGAAGTTATAACATTTTTGGCAACACAAATAACAAGACGAATACTTGAAAGTGCAAGCATGATATTTCATACTGATAGTTGCTCCTTTTGTGTTAATATGGAAGATGGATAAAAATGCTAATAAAATATTACTTTTTATCTAAGAAAACCATCACGCCATCACGGAAACTAAAAGATCTTCTGTTGAATACTATGGTGATTCTTCCACATAACCTAAGATGATTCACAAGTGGATTAATGAGTTTCGTTGCGACATAATAAATATGTAAGATGACAACGGCCCAGGACGCCTCAATGAGGTATTAACTTCGGAAAAAATCGCGAAAGATATTGTATCAGATGATCACCGAGTGAAGTTCAAAGAGATGAAGAAGATGGTTAACATCTCATACGAACGAGTTTTTAATATCTTGATGAGCATTTGCACTTGAGAAAGCTATCGGTGAGATGGGTGCCACGTTTGTTGACAATTGAGAACAAACGTTGAAGAGTAAAACTTTCTCAGACTAATTTTCAGTTATTTGGACGAAACCCAGACGATTTTACGGTAGATGAAACATGGAATAATTTCTACATGCTTGAGACGAAGCAGCAATCCAAAGAATGGATGAAGGTCGGTGGCAGTGCACCCAAGAAAGCTCAGATGGTTCGATTGGCTGGCAAGGTGATGGTGATGTTGATAAATAGATGACACCCAATAAACAAAAGTGTGTCTTTCCTTCAATTTTATCTGATTTATCAATTCACCCTCTTATTGACCTTCAAAAAATATGAATTTATGTCAACTAATGAGAAGTCAATATTAGCCTCGATTTTATTTAAAAACGGCCGTAAATGGTTCAATATAACGCCGACCATTTTTAGTTACCATTATTGCTGAAGCACTAAATCCACGATCAGCTAAATAGTAGGATGGGAATTAATCAGAAATCGTTGAACAAACGACCATAATCCTGGGTATAATTTGGTTTCTGTACTCAAAATTCTTGGTAGCCATTCTTTAAGTTCCTGCTGGGTGGAAAAAATCAAACTACTAGTGTGGTTTGCTTGTGCTCAAAATATCTTGCAATGATTCCTTGGAATCTCTTCAGAGGTTTTCCAAGTGTTAACAGTAAATAAACAAGTCATTGTTATTGAATGATACTCCAGATAAATTTGATAAGTTATTGAATTCCCGCCGGCTGAAAGTTCTTTTTTATAATAGTAGTTTTGATACTAGAGCAACAATAATACTACTGGTTTTAACTTATTTTAAGTCATCTCTTTCGAGACTGACATAATTGAATAGTTCATACAGATATGCCAAGTGCACAATATCGTTCTTTAATAAGATGCAATCGTCGTCCAATTCTGGGTCTTTGTTATGTAGGAAGTCCATCATAGATGCAAATAGATACGTTGGAGCATAACGCTTTCGACCACGCATGGTTCAAAGTCTAAGGATATGATGAAACCATGTTTCTCTGTTATTTGTATCGATCTCCCAACGATAATGACTACCCTAGATTGTTTCAGTTTTTAGGCGACCAGGTAGGAACGATCCAGATAGATCACCTGCCAGTTGAGGTGATCATAATGGGAGACTTCAACGTCCACAATATCAACTAGCTCCAACACTTAAATAGGACCGACAAAGCAGGAAGGCAAGCGGAGGCCTTAGCGATCAACCACAACTTGACTCAACTTGCCGACGAGCCGACAAGAATTCCTGACAATGTAACCGATTTTTCCAATACTGTCTGTCTCTTTCTTGTTTCAGATCCAGGTGATGTCCATTTGGAGGTATCATCACCCTTAGGCAACTCCGATCAAAAACCTTGTTTCTGCTAATCGTAAATTCATACAGCCAAGCTATAAAGATCCAACGCCTTCCAGAAAGATATGGCATTATAACCAAGCTGAATTTCGCGTTTCACGAACATTTGTAACTCAACAATTTAAAAAGCGAAAACCTCCTACAATTCAGACTTGGAGAAGATATCCATGTGGGGCCGGTTGAATTTGGTTGATTTCAACGCGAACAAGTCGCAATCAATAACGTTCTCTAGAAAAGTCACTGCTGGGGAATCTCCTGTAATCATGCAAGGACATCGAATTTCCTCAGAAAAGAATATGCATCTACTCGACATTACAGTCAACACCGGAGTTTACTGGCATGACCATGGGTCAGTCATAGCCAAATCTGATTCTGCTCAACTCAGTTTTCTTTTGAGGACTAAGCGGTACTTTATGCCATCACAGCACAGGATTTTATATAAAGCACAGGTGAGACCTAGTCTGGAATACTGTTCCCCTGTGTGGAGCTCCGCACCTTATTTAGTCTATTGGATAGTGTTCAAAAGAGAGCATTCGACCACACGGAGATCATGCGTGATCTCCAGTCTCTAGCTCAAAGCCAGCAGGCTGTTGATCTAGCTCTTTCACTTAGGTACTTCCATGATGAATGCTCTGAAGAACTAAAAGATTTGGTTCCAAGAAGAATTCAATTCCAAAGAAAAACCAGGCTCACGAAAAACTCTCATCAGCGGACGGTCAATTAGCTACGTCATGTACCTTTATCTATAAAAGTTCTGTTGTTTACAGGGCTATTGTGATGTGGAACTGGCTTCCATTGGACATCTTTCCGATAGCTTACAATTTGGTCCTCTTCAAGAAGCGAGAAGATTAAAGCATCTTGGGCGGTCACACTTGTGGCATGTCAAGCATCGCCTCCTCCCAAGTGCTAAGAATATGAAAGATAAAGGAAAGAACGTGTAATCGATATTGCAATAACTGTTCGATAGCTAGGGCTGCTGTGTGAAGGAGCAATCGGTTGAAGTAATCATTGGCAAACCTGACTACATAATCTGCCATTTAAGCATTTTTTTCTGATTTCATTGATTGATTTAATGACATATTACAGTAATCTATGGAGATTATCGCGATGAATTGCGCAATCCATAGCAAGCAAGCCTGGAACTTTATTTTGTTAGTATGCTATGAAGTACTTATACTATGAAGTACTTATGCTATGAAGTACTTATGTCATAGCTGGTGGCCAATCGGTATCAGCTGACAAAATCAAAAGGAATTTTCCTGTCAGTACAAAATTTGTTCAAAGTATAAATTTTTTGGTTTGCATTTTGCAAATTTGTAGCAAACAATGGTTCTTGATATATTATATTCTCATACTTAATGATTCTCACATATGACAATAACATCGCTTCATTGGTAGGTAAAGTGAACGCATCTAGCTGAATGGAAAATCGACTGTCTGCAGATAATTGTACAATAATTCATCATCCTTTCAATTTATTTTAGCAGAGAACTATTGCTCAAAGAAATTTTTTGGATATTATCTGGAGCTGCTCTATGGAGCACACTTGTTATTACTTCTTTTACTGCTATAGTATAATAGGTAACATAAAATTTTCTCAATAGTGTGTGGTTTTGCTGTTTCACCAATCAATAATGACCAATTGCCTAGAAGTTGATGAAAAAAGTTTTGATATAGAGGCTGAATCTTGTACTTTCTTGAATCTTGAAAATAGGTCACGTCCTTGTCTTCGCTATCCGGGTGTATTTCATTAAAACGACCTTGAAACCTGAAAGGCTTCATCACTTCATTTGAAAATATTTTTTTCTTAAATAACGCTCAGTAGCGATGATACATATGTGGGATTAGCGATGAATTCGTTATAAATATGACCCGCGCAATACTTCCGTCTCCCTTTCCGCTTTCGCCATGGTTTTTACTTATACATGAGTAAAAGATCACTTTTTAAAAATCTGTTCTCAATTGTAGGCGATAATGCTTATGAAAATAAAGTGCAGAATAAACGCTTTATATTGATTAGAGATAATTAACACATTATGACATTGAGAAGATGAACATGCAGTGCCATTAACTCCTGGAGCGAAAGGTAAAAGACAACGCCGAGCGAAGAAACGGCGATGCTAGAGCATAGTGCGGCCAGGACCTGCTGCACGTAATTGTCATTTTCTGACTTTCAAAAATCTTATATAATTTAATCTACTTCACTTCGAAAATGCCTACAGAATACATCGTTTTAGTGAAAAACTGTGAAATTTCATGGTCCGGGTTGACTATGGCTTCAATTGGTTCGCTTGACAGTTTGATCATAAACATACCCAATACATCGATTATTATTTTTTAGTCAATAAATATGAAAATCTATATGGCAATAAATACAATAGTTACCATTGTAAATTATATGATATTATATTTTAGTACAAGATTAGCGTGCATTATTTGATTGTTTTTCAGTAAGGCGTTAAACTCTCGGAAATTTTGCTCGCTTTGTATGGTTCCCGCCCACTCTTTGAGAACTGAGGTCATAAAAAATATCATTTTTGCTCAATAAGAGTTTAAATAATTCATTTTCTCCATGGCCACGGATTCAGTTTACTAATTATATTTGTAACAGTCGGTAAAAGCCGCCTATGTAAGAAAAGGCGAGTCATGGATATTAAAGGTGTAATTTTTCTTCATGACCTCACACTGCGCTCATGGCAAGTAATAAGTTGTGAATGAGCTGGAAAATCTTTTCAGTGTATCCTTATGTACCATACTTGTATTTCTTCGACTATATTTAGTTTACATTTTGAAGATGCCTCTCAGAAAGAAAACAATTCCAAAGCAATTAACAATACTAAGAGATTTTCTTCCAGGCTGATGCTTTTTGATTGATATCGTATTAGCATTAATTTCATTATTTATAATACGATAAAAGTAGCTCTTTTGAACGTATTGAAATGTTTATATCTTCAACATCTATATTTATGAACAAATTAGTAACGCCACAGATGAACAAGTTGCAACCCATGAATTCTTTGCAAATAAGTAAAAATATTTGTGATAATGTAAGTTAGAACCTACCTACTATTTTATAAATATGGTTAGTAGTATTAGGTACATACCAATCCAAGATCCTCTATCTTCGTCTATCTGTATTGTGTCATTTTCATTAGTTAATTGGGGAAGGAGAATGGCAGAAAATCCAACGGGCATACCACAACTTGCTGAGCTCAACATTACAGCACATGTTACCATACACTGAAATAGGAGTATGGGTCAACAGAAAGAATAATAGGATGTAACCGATAAGAGTGCAACAATGACGCTTCTTAAACGCTATTTTCTTTATAACATATTTTATACTCAATGTACCAAGATGACTTAAGAAATATTTCAATTGTTTTCTTTCATTTTTAATCAATCAGAAAGTTTTATAAACTAAAATAAAATTCTCTTTCTGCAGAAATATAAAGTACTCATGTAGCTGCGAATGAATGAAAAAGAGACAGTTATGAAAAATAGGAGAATGCTATAGAAAATATAGTGGATCAATATTATTATACTTTTTTACTAGCTTTCTTTGTACTTCAACGCCACTAAATGACGAGAGCAGGTCCTTCGTGACTGTGTTTGTGTGTTCAGATGCATCATCTGGCAATCCCCACCAGTCATATGAATCATCTGATGGGCTATTCTTTGATGTCTTTTTCTTTGTTTCTAGCGGGATAGAGCCTGGAATACTTTGAAGCCAAGCTTTGACGCTCAATAGGAACATCTTTCGCGCTTTTATCCTCTATATTTCACCGTTGGTTATTCTGGCGCATTCTGATGCTATGTAGGAGGTGATGGCAGTGTTTTTCATTAAGTCCAACAAGCCCTTTCATTTACTTGCTAGTTATTGAAATTTGATCTGAAGAGAGTTTCCTAGACATTGTACACAGTTTCTTCAAGCTCCTGATTTTCTGGCATTGAATGTTGTGCTTGAAGCTTATTTTCTCAACTATAGGAATTGCCGCAAGTAGGCTGCGGTCGTATAAGCGGTGTCATCGATTTATTTTCGGCCAATCTATCCACTTTTTTATTGTTTGCATGGTTCGAATGATTTGGGACGCACGAAACAGGAACACTGTTGAAGATTTGTCCATAGCCTCAACGGAGATACTTCTAGGGAAGATAAAGGACAAAACCATCAGAATCTATACGGACATTATTATCCTTGCGGAGATACCAATTATCACTCACAGAGCTCACTATACCAAAACTTTTTCTATGTTGGATGAAGGGACACGGAGAAGGTCATATCAAAGTGCACCAGATAGCTGAAAGACGACTAAGTGAAAGATCGTATAGCTCTCCGGGCTAACATCGAGAAATGCCCTAGAAATGCTATGGGATTGAACTATAAGCTGCAGGTTATCTAGAGAACTTTTATTGTATGCAAACGTCAAAACTACAGCAAAAAAGTTTCAATATTAAGGTTCAAAATACAATAAATTACACGAATATTGATTAAACATGTCATAGGAAAAGCGGCTTGCACGCCCGAAAAGATGAGAGTAGAATGAGGAATGATTGAAGTTGGTTGTCACTACCACCTGTGCTTATGAATATACATTCGGAGTGGAATTGCCTATTCTGAGCTACCTGCAGAAATGTGCACTGGGCAACATTGCTACCTTCATTAAGGAGTTAGTATAGCTGAAAGCTTAGCCGACTTCACCCTGTTATACATGCATAGTAATACTGCGGTAGGTTACCCAATCACTGCAGGAAATACCAATGATTCAGCTAGTAAATTCCAGTATTATATGAATATATACGAAGTTTGTCTTCATAAATAAAATATCTATCTAACCTAACCTAACATTTTTCCTTGATGAGAAGATGAAGAAACTGAATCAAAACAAGTTCCTGGTATTAAGCTTCATTGTTGAGAGAGCACATTAGCAGTGGCTTAATATGCTGCTATACCTAAACAAGATCATAAGTAATTTGTAAAACGTTTCTAGAAAGCAACTAATTCGGGTACGGAAAGCACCATGTAGGAACTTATGTTATACTCCCAATCATTCATTTCACTGCGGTTCAATATTACACTAAAACTGAAAGAAATACTCACCTGGGCCAAAATTCCACATTTATTACTTTTCTCTGTCAATCTTTTGTTTTCAAGAGGATGATATTCTTTATAATTATTGTTATTGTTGTTGTTTGACATCTCGAGATCTTCTTTGACACTGAAATTCAATATAAAAATTACTCGTTCAACGTTTTCACTACCCGACAATGTATTTGACTTATTTCACATCCACTTCGACGTAATATTTTTTGAGAGTGAATGAACTCGGGCGAAGTGGTGCTTATTAAAGTGTAATGAAGAATTATGGCGTCCATTAATGTATCAAGAAGATTAAGATTTCAAGAATGATGAATGCGTCTAGAGCCTTCCACCTCTTCATTTCAGTATTTATGCTTTAGTTCTTTTGTGGAAATTGTAGACAAAATAACACAGGATGCGAGATATTATTTCATTTTTAGTCTTGTGAATTAACCACCATTAAATGCTCCCAATTTTCTTAATTAATTGTTAAATGAATTTTGAATGAGAGGTTTGTAGATGGTGAAAATCCAAATTCAGAATCTACACGAAACATTGATTCCCAATAATCAATTGCGTATAACATATCATTATATGAAACCTTCTTCAGTAGTAGAATGCAATTAATTACAAAGCACATAAATATTCTCATAAAGAAGGGACTTAGAGGGATGAAAAATATTCTCTGAAATTGGGAAATACTTGATAAACCAATAGTATGAATATGTTTCGTGTGTTGGTAGAACAAATAAAGAATATAATGTTGCAACTAATGATAAATTAGGCCCTTTTCTATAATTTACAAGGAATTGGTAATAATGATATTGTTATATCAGATACAATTAGAGCTACCTCATTTGAAGAAGTGCATTTTCTGCTCTGGAACCCTATTTCAACCACCTGAATTTTTAATCGAACGCAAATCAACATTGGACTTTTGATTTTGTATTCAAATTCAGAGTATAATTACTAATAGATAAGCAATATACAATAACTCACACTGCCCGCCGTCGCTTTGATTCGCTTCGGTGGTATATGTAGCGCTTGCAACGACGACAGGCGGGCGGTAATGGCGTGATGCATTCCAAAGCAACGTAACATATCATCGGGGAAAATTTAAGAATTTTCTCTTGTCATATATATCTTTCATGTTTATATAATTTGTTTGGATTATTATATTTACTATATATTCAATAAATTTTTGCTCAATACAAACTCCTTTCAATTTTTCATTCTCGAAGACGGTTCTAGTAGTAAGTTCAATCAATAAATTTTGTGTACCAAACTCTGAAAATAACCGAATACCTTGCAAAATTTTAAACCCTATTTCGTATTCTGATGGTGTTTTTTCAGAAATTCTGGAACACTATTTTTCCTTTTTCTTTTTAAACAAAGTTTATTTCTCTAATTTTTCATGTCTTAATCTGTAGAACTGAGATGAATCGTATATTAATTTTCCGATATCTATTCCGCGCTCTTTCGGTATCTTTTAGTTTGTAATGAAGATCTTGAATATACAACTTTAATTTTATTAACTTTAAAACTTCAAAATCAATTTACACGTTTTAACTCCTACTTCAAATTTGAAATATGAATTTTATGTCACTAACTTCATTATTAAGGTAAATTACATACAAACCTTTCAACCCGTATTTTACATCCTCAGTTATACTCTATATTACTCTGTTATTAAGATTTTAAACACAACTTTTCATATCCCCAATTCAAAAACTGAACGAATTTAATAAAACCATCTAATGCTTGTTTTGCATCGAGGTGCTTTTATCAAAAATTTTGAACCTTTTTTTTAACTGTATTTTATATTTTCGTGTACCGTATACCCCGGAATTGGTCTGCTGGTCCCAAACTTATGTGAAAGAAGAGGGTTACTCTTGAGGCTAGTCACCTCACACCACAAAAAAATTGTACTACGAACCTTACTAAACTGCTTCAGATTTTAAAACTACCAACGACCCAGGAGTCCTCACTTGAAAACAATTACTAGAAACCGAGCAAAACCATAAAAACGCATGACATGACGCTTTCAACGTGTAACGGGATCTTTATGCTGCAGGTAGGGAAAATGGCGCAAATACGCTTTAAGGGCAGTTTTCCCAAGAATTCATATACTTTGTAATTCATATCTTAAACTTTCATTTTAAAAGTTGGAGAATTCTTTTAATCCCTAATTCACAGCTTTGGTACTTGCTCTCCCAAAAATGCTGATATTCATATTTCTTACTATACATTGCGCCAAGAAATGAGTGCACCAAATCAAAACTTCAAATTCATTCAGAAGAAGTTTAGATATGTTGAAGAATTATTTTCCCAATAAACCACCAGCACTAAGGAACGATTGAGAACAAACGAAATGAAAATAGTATTTATCGAAATTAAAATTAAACTAATAATGAAAAATGTGAAACTTTTGGAAAGAAAGTAAAAACCCGTTAATACCGAATATTTCCACCCCTGGCGAGAATGACGGCATGACTTCTACGATTCATACTGAAATGCAATGACCTTATAGAATTAATTTCGTTCCAAATTTCCATCAGTCTTTTTAGAACCTCATTCGCGGTAGCTGGTTTGTTTTGCTGGTTTCTTAATCTTCTATTGAGAATTCCCAGACATGTTCGATGGGATTGTGGTCTGCGCTTTGTGTAGGCCATTGCATTTAAATGATTTCATGATCTTGAAGGTAGTTCCTAACGATATGTGTTTGGTGAAGTCCGGCATTATCATGGACGAACAAAAATTTTCAGCCATGTTTCCTGCAAATGGTACAACATGTTCTTCTGAAACGTTTGTAACGAATCTCTGAGAATTCACGATCACGATCTGCCTATTTCAATCCACTGCTGGATGTAGGCTTTCTGAGAATTCAGGGTTCTATTATTTACGATAACCAGATCAGTGCAGGCATTCAAAGAAACTCCTGCACACACCATTATTGAACCTCCACCATAAAAAAATAGGTAAAAGAAAAGAGTTACTCTGGGCATATCTCGCTTCTCTACGTCTGTGCACTAGAGAATGAAAAAGATATCTTGACTCATTTGCGAACAAAACTATTTCCAGTCAGCTTCTAACCAATTGACATGTTCCCTGGCGAAATTCAATCTGGCTTTTGCATGTGCCGCGGTTAGGACTGGTCTCCGTGGCGCGACAGGAGGCCTCAAACCGAATTCCCTCAGAAGTTGTCGTATCGTTTCAGTGGTGATTTGCACTCCACTGTTCTGCCAAAGCTGTATTTAAAGGCGCCTAGCAGTAGCGTACCGTTGTTACAACGAGGAAATACTTAAATAACGATCATGGATCGCCGTTGTTGTTGTCTCCTTTCATGACTACCAGTCTTCCTATACCTGCGAATCATCCTGACAACAGTTGGATGGAACACCCAATCCTTTGGTCTATTCTTCCATAAGTCCAACCTACGTCATCTAACACCACTTCTTCAGCACAGTCTGTCAAATTTTCAAGGGTAAAATTTTATGAGTAGCGCTATACTGTTACAGAAAATTAATTTTGTCAACAAGGAAAATTCATACTAGCAAAAATTGACCAACAACTGCTATCATCAATATAAAGGGTGTAACATTATAGTATGTCACAACTTGAGGGGCTAAATCTACGTGCAATTCTAAGAAAAAAAGTTCATATAAACATAGGTCCGCAAAAGCTTCGTTACGGAGCTACAAGGTGTTGAAATTTCCGGAAAAAAATGTTTCTCTCTTCAAAACTCTGCAGTTTTTTTGAGAAATTCAGCCCAAATTTGGAATACAAGCTATTTTTCACAGTACGCCACAGATCAGCGTACAATCAATTTTAGTCATTTTCGTTCAATTTAGAAACTTTTTTGACACTTGAAATTTTTTCTTATCTCCAACCGTTTTCGAGTGAAAAATTATTGAATTTGAATTATTTGAATTGTATGTTATTCACTAAATAAAAAGAATAGAAATACTGAATGGTATGCCCAAAATTTGCGTTTATTTTGATAGCTCGTCTTCTGAGACTCAACTTATTCAATATCAAACTGAAAAAAAGCCTCTGTCCTTCTTTGCATATTATCACGCACTCTTTGAAATATTCCTGGGGTATTTCTTATCGTGTCACAAGAGGTTATTATTCGATTTCTCAATTCTCCAGTGTTTACTGGAGTGGTATAAACTAAACTTATGGGGAGATGTCGCTATAAGTTTTGTGACCATCCTGGAAATTTTTTTCCAGGATGGGATCGATGAAGGCTTTTTATATTTCATTATTCTTTCAAATGTTTCTTGAAATACCACTATTTACTTCCAAATATTTTCTTCGTCTTATATGAAGAAGAGCAACAGTCTAACGGTTAAAGGTATGAAGACTTTGAAGGTCAACTCAAAGGTCTACTACGACTAATTCAATGCCAAAATGTTTCTTAACCTGTCGAGCGAAATTTGCGAAAGAACCATCACGCTTATAGTACATTTCGATTATTATGTTGAGGAAAACATTCTCTAGGAGTCCGTGTTGTTCAGTTTGGAGGAAATTATGGAAATGGTCTCTTGTGAGGCATTCAACTTTGGAAAGGGCCAAACAAATATCTATCAATCACAACAAACGTTTACAGAAAATTTTTGCTGAAAATTACCTTCAACTATTACGTGGGAATTTTCGTCTGTCACATGGCTGTGTGAATGTTGATTCGTCTGTAGAAGAGATGTGGGATATAACACGATGACTGTGTTATTCATCCACATTTGACAACCATGATCTGCCTGTTCAAGTTGCTGTACTTTCTGCACATGGTATGGATTTAAGCCTTGCGCATGGAGTGTGTTTAGTACACTTTTTGTATGTCTATTTAAGTAGAAATTCTGCGTGAGCTGTTAGTTACATTTTGGGAAATTATGTAATTGAATTCCTGGTATTTTAAATGGCGAAATTCATCTAGATATGCTGGAAAACGCGATCGATTCATTGATAGTGGATGGAGGTCTAAGAAACGATCTCCTACTATTTGAACAACAATTGTATCTCCAATAAGACGGAGGTCCTCCTCACTACTCTTCTACACTTTCCAAATACGCTGAACCATGAAACGGGTTCCAGTTATTGAATTTCATTTCATTATTGTCAATATGATTCAACAATATATTTTTTTAAATTGTGTAGTTTGTGAAAATGGTTTTCAAAAGACATCAAAAAAATACCACCTCTCTTTTTCTAAAACCTCAGAAATTGATTTGTTTTCACCTTTCTCAATAATCTTGAAAATAGCCAATATGTTCAAGGTGGTTCGTTTGAGATAATAAATCATTTTTTGCAATTAGATTTCTCATACACCCTTAAAAAAGGCTTCAAAAAGATTTCTAATTAGGTATAGCTCGACTCCTTTGCTCTATTCAATTTTCAGGGGTTGAAGCGAACCGTCTAAGAGCGTTAAACCTTCAAATATACGCCAAACATCATCATTCGACGTGTTTTGGCAAATTTTGTCAATCATTACGGAATAAGAAATACACAGGGTGGCTCGTTTGAGATGGAACATCCTGTACACTAAGCATTAGAATAAGGTAGGCGATTTATATCAAATACATCAATTCAAACACTACTACTCTAAGAGCAGCTTCTTTTTGAAATCCATATTTCTTATAGGTAAGAGTTTTTATAGTAGCATCTTTGCTCACTTAGATTTTTCCGAAAAGTAGAGAAATCCTTGAATACTTTCCTCCGGTTAAATCTGTACCTCGGACAGTTAATATTCAAACACGTAGACTCCTTGTCTGAAGTCGGAGGAGACAGACCGTCGAATTTCCGTAGCATTTCTTATTATGTTAGAATGCATTCATCTCAAAAATCATTTGCTTCCGAAACTACCAGAAAATTTCCCGATAATTTAAAAATTTGAAACTCATCAAGAGGTTCAAGAGTCTTTAGGAATTTGCTGGCTAAAAATAATGTAGAGGTGCGTCATATAATTCATGATTTATTCTCAAACTTTTTTTTTTAAATTAAGGTATCCTTTTTATTGTCAATATATATTCGAACATATGAAAAATACAATGTGATGAAACCAGTTACAATTACTCAACAAACCAGGGCCCATCAGCAAATTCTATTAGTTTTGACCTGTTTGTGTCAACTAGTGATTTGACAATCCACTTTGCAAATAATTCGAACGGGTGGTGAAATAAAATTGCCGATGCTATTATCTATCATTATCTAATCTAAAAAAAAACGTCACCTAGTTACCCAGTTTGCGAATAGACATAGAAAGACCGGAAATCAAGCTCTTAATTTAGAGGGATAGCACACATAAACATAAGCATCATGAAAATTTCTAAAAATTACTGAATTTATTGACTTTACTTATGTTAAAAACAGTATTGCGAAAAATAAGTTAACGTAGTGACACTCGAAAGTTGAGCGAAATAATATAATGATAATTGATCAATGAAGCCTGAACTACGTGATAGTTGATAGTCGTAATGAATAATACATTTTATTATTCATTAATAAAAAAATAATAAAGACATCTTGTTGGAGTATATTGTAATCTAAATTCCTGTTCACGTCTTCATTTTTAAGTCGCCTCGTTTTCGGAAATTTAAGCTCTTACTTCAGCTTTTACGTGAGAGAGAATGATTTTAGATTTTTGGAAATATCTCAAAAATTATTTGATATCAGGTTTGTACGTAGAAATATTCTAGAGGAAAATATCCAATATTTTTTAAATCACCCCATTTGATTAAAAGATTTATTTTTTAATTGAATAAAACAATGTTCAAATTTTCACAATATTGACAAACTCTTGACGCGTTTCACTACACTCTGGCTTCTTCAGATAAGAAGTACATGTTAAGGGATGATCTGACTTATATATTACATGGAAAAAGCAGGCACTTAGTTAAATATAGTTGCTTCTCTCGAGAACCGAAAAGATTTATTAATGGTGACGAATTTAGGTCTAATTAATAAATACCAGGTGAATTTCCGAAATTTTTCGGTTTATTGATTTCCAATGTTTCCCATAGGTTCAGTTTATATTTATTATTGTCATTGTGTAAAATACCACAATTATTATTGAAGTATGGTAGATGACTTGCATAATGGGAATCTGATTTAAACTGCGTTTATGCTCCGAACTCCTTATATTGAAATCTTTAAAAGTTCTACCGATATAAATCTCATTACAATTTCCACAATAGAGTTTATAAACACATGATTTGTTTTCTTTGTGAATTTTAAGAGAGTTATCCGTTCTCAATGCTATATTATAATTATGACATGGGAAAAATTACTTTAAATTCAGACTGGGTTCATCAGTATAAGTTGATTTCATTTATCTTTGATTAGTCTCTAACGATAGGAAAAAACTCGTGGATTGCATGTTGAGATTGTTTACGAGAAAGCATACTGTTAATCATGCTAGAATTAAAACCATTATTGTCCGCTATTTGTTTTATAATATTGAGCTCTTTCAAGAAATTATTTTATGACATTTTCATCGTGGTGGGTCTATGTATCATACTATACTTTGTAATATATGAGCAGCTGGGTCAACTTGGTTAGATCTTCTTATGCCGATCATTTTTCCGAAATAAACAGATAAATTTCCGAACTTTCCGTCGATAGTTATTACCGAATTAAAAACACACAAATCTTTCTCAAAGAAAGAGTTTATGGAGAATCTTAAAAATAATATCTTCTTTTGATTTTTGAACGATTTATTCACAAAAAACAAACAACATTGAAAGTGTGATAATTACTCGTCTCTAGTAACGAGTAATTACTCTTCTTGCATACAGGCACGCTGTTGATAAAATCGGGAACAACATTTTGGGTGATTTTATTTCACTCATACTGCAGCTGATCTCTAAGCTGCTGGGCATTTCTTGGAGTTGGAAAGTGAGTTCGAAAACGTTTCCCTAACTCTTTCGAGATAAAGTATGTCACGAAAGTCTCGGGAAAAAGTTTTTTCATGCATAGTTCTCGAAATTCGTAGAAGATCTAGTTGCCGTGATCAACAGATGTCATTTACGATTTATATTGGGTATTCCTTCTATCAAAAGTCTGAATAAGCTAAAATGGCTTACAAATTAGAACTTCGAAGAAGTATTTACAATTTAGTTGGGCGAGTTCCTCAGCGTGAAATCATCAACATTTTTCGTGGTAAGAATATTTCAAAGACAACTATTTATCGGGTAATAAGTAAATGTGAGCAAGGAATACCATGCTTGAATTTGCAAAAAAGTGGTCGACCGAAGGCTCTGAATGAAATCCGTAGAAACAGGCTCTTAGAAAGAGCAAGAGACACAGTAGGATCATCATTCAAAATTATCCAGAAGATTTCGTACTTCTCATGAGACAATAAGGTGAGAATTACTGAATGCGGGATGTAAATATCGTAAAAGGCGTGAGTGGCCAAGATACACCCAGAATTAATTGGAAAATATCCCCAGATGTTGCCGTGCCTTGAGAAGAATTCACTTCGCAAATGACAGAACCATAATTTTAGATGATGAAAAATATTTTACATTATCCCATTCTGAAATCAACTGTAATGCTGGTTTTTACACAAATAATATAAAAGACTGTCCAAACGAAGTAAAATTCAAAACAAAAAAATATTTGAAGATTAGGTTTATGTAGCAAACATTAAGCTAATTCCACGACATTATCAAAAACAATGCTGAAAAACTGTTTAATACAGAATATGTCAGAACAGAAATACCGTAATACTTTTACTCAAGCCTCTTTTATGGAAGAATATCTCGAAAGTATAGCTGGTGAGAAAAAGCGTAAAAAATATAATATTTCGAAATTACCTCAATATTTTGCTCACCAATGTAAAAAATAAGTATTAATTATGTGCGTTATTTTATACTTTATACATACATTCATATATATATATATATATATATATATATATATATATATATATATATATATATATATATATATATATATATATATATATATATATATATATATATATATATATATATATATATATATATATATATATATATATATATATTGTCGCCTTCCACACGAAGTGACATGACTAAATGACTAACAAAATTTTCAAAATTGAGTTACAGCTATAGAACATCATATTTGGATGAACTTTATCATCTCACGAACTGTCGTAACTGAAATATGTATAGTTTTCCTTAAAGCAATATTAAATTTTTGACGTATTTGAAATTCTCACAAATAGTCGTGAAATAAGTTACGTCCTTTCGTGAGAACTGCAAATACAGTTGGTCCAGTCTTCTCTAACGATACTACTGTCAACATGAATAGACATGATTTTTTGCTCATAGTCGGGAGTTGCACCTTCAAAATGTGCCACTTTATTAGTGTGTTCAATCACGCAGCTAGCCAAGACGCAAAATTTGTTAATCGTAATTAGTTGGTTTATATATTGTTAAAAGTGAGAAAGTATTTTGTGAATATTTTTTTTTAAATGGATGTTCTTGTTCAATGGAAAGATGGCACAAAAATGTAGTATCGACAAATGATAATCATGGTATCAATGATACCTCTCCAAATAAAATAGAACAATGTTTACAAAATGTATTTTTACCTTTTGGATATTAGCAGTGATGATAATCAGCTGCCTGCAGCTAACAATAATAGATGTTTAGATGATAACCAGCTGCTTGCAACTGATATTAATAGATGTTCAGATTTTTTGATGGACCGTGCAGAAAAGGAAGGTACAATGTACCAACAAAAATTAAAATAAATAAGCGAAAAAATGCCGAATGAATGAGAGATCAGGGTAAAGATTACACAAGCCCATTTTTTAAAAAGCTCGTTTCTTCGAGAACAATGAGACAACGTTGTGAATCCGAAAATTGCAAAAAGTCTTGAAAGCAGTGTATACAGATAACCGATGAAAATCGAGTTAATATTTTTAATGACTATTATGGACTGGGAGATTTGACAAGGCAATGAGAGTATTTGGTACAACATATTAAAACATAATAACAACATCCAATCAATATTTTACTGTTTGCAAAACATTATTTTTTCAAATTCAACTCTATGAACTGCATTGAGCAAAATAAATGAATTTGGTATTCTACAAAATGATAGAAGAGGTGGCAGACAAAGAAGTAGCGATGTCAAGGAAAAAGAAGAGTTATAAGACACTTAAGAGACGCAATATTGATGAGCACATATATAAATTTCCCAGAGTAGAATCTTATTACTGCCGTGCTAATACATCGAGAATGTACCCTAATATATCTTCAAGAAAAATGTATGCAATATTCATCGTTGAATTGAATCAGAATGGAGAAACAGAGACCACCCGGTACACACGGATTTTTAAAGATAAACACTTGTCTTTCTATTCTCCCAAGAAGGATCAGTGCTCGCTTTGCTTATCATATCTAGAAGGCAACAAAACCAAAAAAGAAACATTGAAGAACCGCTTCGATAAACATACTACTGAAAAGATCAAAGTCCACCAATTAAAATCCGAATGTAAACAGAAAGCCAAAGAAGATCCTTCCATCTAGTGCGGAGTTTTCGATTTATAAAAGGTAATTCACTTACCAATTTTCAAAGAAAGTTCTATTTTTCTCGCTCGCTTAGCTACATAGAATTTTGAGTTTTATAATAAAGCAACATAAGAGCTTTTGTTTCATTCGACACGAAGCAATAAGCAAACATGGATCTTTTGAAATTGCAACCTGCATATCTCATGTTTCAAAGTACTACGCTAAAAAGGAGTTATGGATGTTATGTTCAGAATAAAAATTCCATTATTGCTTCAATATTACTTCACACGCTAAGCAAGTTTCAAACTCTTTGCGCTTCTTCGAAACAAATCACGAACAAAGTGAAGGCGATTCAGCCCATAGTACAGCTATATCTACCGCTGGGAATATTTTTCTCCCTTCTCAATTCTACCCTATTATTCGCCTTGCATGGAGAAATCAGCCTCATACTGTCATTTCAATGACGTAATGATTCTTAAGATTATAAAGTCCAAAACTTTCAGAATCCTAACTATTCGAACCGCCAATTCAGGTGGTAATTTTGAATAGACTGACATAATGGAAATGAGGGTTAAGCAAAAGTCCAAACATAGTTATTTTTTAAAAACAGTTATTTAAATAACGAATATGATATAATCAGTTTGAAGCATTTGGGAGCGTCTGTCTCAGATTTGGTACTCGGTATTCTAAATATCGAACTTCCAAAAATTATAAACAAGAAACTTAAAATCGTTTTGTGAAGGAAACAAACCAGTAGTCCGAGTGTCAGCAATTTTTCTATCCTTGACTCATTACGATGAGGTTTTCTTAGAAGATTAAGAACCGACCGTTAACAAATTCTGACTTATATTCACTGTAAACAATATGTTTTTGCTCTTTTCAGAAGTGTAATAAATAATTACTATTTCTTGTATTTTTATAATATGCTTTGGTTTTGCCATAAATGTATGTATTTTTTATGTTCGTTGCTATTCAATAGGTATCTTTTTATGTGAAAGTTATATTTTTCTGAAGCTTGAAGAATATAATACGAAAATTTCATAGTGAAAATTTCATAGTCATATATAAAATACTCTTCAGCCTGGGCCATTCTGTAGTATATCAATTTTTGTTTTTTGGCTCTCCTGCATCATTTTTGAAATGTCAGCTACGTCACATCGTGGGATGAGTGACGATATACGTTAACCATTAAAGTACGATCCTACAACGCTCTTCTTCTTCAGACACGAATACGTCGATCATCGCTGCACAAACCGGATCAAAGTACGAAATTCCATTCTTTCTGCCAGTGTTTGTGTCAGGGCGCCCCTCGTAAATGAACTACATGGTACGAATTTAAGCGCCTACGTACTCGGTATGAAGCATGGCTTTACATTTCCGAAAACGATTCCAGATGGATAGTACACTCACCCCTGGACCTTATGCTGCATGTAAGGTAGAAATAGTTCAAAATCTCATGGCAGGTGCGTCACCCTGCGCGAAAAGACCTAGTCCATACTACCCGTATCTGAAAAAGTTGTCCATCTCCAATTTAACTCGCTGGTGGCACAGTGCCGCATTCAGATTCTAGTTATCGGTGTTTTGGAAAGTATCTGTTGTAAATCTGCTGTGTATATTTATTTTTTCCTGTATGTTGAAATAACCGAATAAATAGTAATTATCAAGACTTTGGAGTTCCGCATTGGATGAAAATGTAAGTATGATCTCTTCAAATGAAACAAGTATTGAATTCCAAAGGGAACTTGAATATGTTAGTTCCCATTCAATTATAATCCAAAATTATGCCGGCTCGGTGGCGTATGGGATATGATGCTCGTCTCCTGCGCAGAGTTACCTATGTTCAATCCCCACAAAATCGGTGCGATTTTTCGGATTCTGGGAATCGCTTGAGTATCCATCCTTTGGAGGAGATGTCCTGTCGGTCCTGTCTAATAGAGATGTGTCGGACATTAAAGATGCCTTCCTCGACACGAGAGGGGTTCGGCAAAATTCCCGGGTAAGTGAGGTGACAGAATACCCCGGCGTGTCATCGGCCGGAAGGCGGAAATAAAGCACGTTAAAGGAATAAACAAACAAAAATAATCCAAACTTCGTCATTCTGCCGTAAACAGCATAAAAATTCAGCTTTATAGTTATATCCATAGATGGGTTCAACATTACATAATCGCTATTATTGTCTAAAAAGGTCTAATAAAGAAAGCCAAGCATTCTTGATGATGCGATAAACAAGAACGTAGTTTTTCGTTTTTGATATACAGAATGTTTGAAAAAAATCTTTCTGGGAATTTCAAACTTTCCAAATATATATTACAGACACAACTTCCATTTTTTATGTATCAGTATTTGTTTGATGAAAAAGAAGTTTTATTTTAATCTTGCCATTTTTTGACACAGGGATATGAATTTGAAGTGATTTGTTCATAGCCAAGCGAGGGAACTTATTTCCCGAGTATACGATTTCATGTTACGAGAAAAAGAGGCCAAGAATCTTATTATGCCCATCGACTCTTTTTATAAAAGAGTATCAGAATTCGTCGAATTGTTCAAGAGAATGATTCAAAACCAGAAGGCGTTAGATTTTCTTCTCCTAGAAAAACAATTCATGGAAAACAATTTTATTTTCATTATTCGTGTAGGACAAAAAGGTGATAAAAAAAGGTGAGGAGTTTTACGCGGCGGACCCTGTATATATATATATATATATATATATATATATATATATATATATATATATATATATATATATATATATATATATATATATATATATATATATATATATATATATATATATATATATATATATATATATATATATATATATATATATATTTAGATATACAGTTGATAAATCCAACTCTGTAAGGGACCGGCGATTCATGAGAACAAGAGAACAATAGCATTACAAAAATTTTATTGCAAATAATTCAGGAAATGAAGTCTACCTCAATAATCAAGACGTACATATCTATATGAGGTTAGTATCAAACTTCGTGAGGAAAAGAAAATCGATATCACACATACTATAAGACAGTTTGGAGAAATTTTGATTTCAAGATTTGATCATACTTTAATAGAAAGGTGAAATTATCAAGTCCACTGAATATATCCGCCTTTGAATAGAGCTAAAAACAATTATGATCACTACGGTTACCAATTCATTCGAAAACCGCAATTATCGCACGCTATCTATTGGGGAGTTTAGCCCTGCATTGTTATTTCACTTCGCGCTCTGCGTTAGTGGCGAATAGACGTTTTTAGAAAAACCAAATTTCACGAATGGAAGCGCCGCCCTCGCGCAGAATATTTGTGACGGACCTGCCATGAGATCTTGAACTACTTCTACTTCTCACTTGGTATGCACGTCGATATTTTCGAGCCGTTGAACAACGTCGACGTCCACTTCTAGGAAATTAAGGAACAGCACTTGCACTCTAAGAACCGATCACAAAGCCTACCAACCACATTTCATCTGCAACATCGAGCCTGAAGCTTCCTGATTTATTGTTGCGGTGCAATGAATTCCTTCCATTGTAATTTGTCGGAATTTTATATTGAGTAAATAACATACGACGATCTTGTCATTAAATCAGTAAAATTATTTGATATGAATTTTATAACAAGAAAATTATTGTACAAAAATTGAAATAATAGGTTCTTTTTTGCTGGGGAGATACAAATTAATAACTCATAAACATGTGTACCGGACTAAGCAATAATATACTGAATATTTCCAATTTTCCCAATTTCTTGTGCACGCTGTAGTTTTACGAGAATTATTCAGATTTTCAGTCATTTTAAACATGGCATTCCCAGAACAGAAATATGAATACTTATTTGAAAACTTCATTCATACATTTTATTGTATTAGATTTATGACATCAAACTGTCAAAAAAAGTTTATTGAGGGACTTGGCGATTATCAAGTATTTTTACCGTACTGTAGCAAATATTTCGTGACATATATTTGAAATTGATTTGAAATTTATTTTGAAGTAGGGACTAAGGATTTGATAAAATTCTCTCAACAAAGTTATATTCTAGAACTATAATTTGAAATTATTTAGATTGTGATAAGACGAAAAGCTCTATTCTGATAATAATCTTTATAGTAGTAATAATTTAGTAGCGTCTATATTTCATAAAATTTTTTAGACAAGAAAATAATTTTGAGAAAAATTATTATTGCGGATAAGTACCTCAATACGATTTAATAATCATCCCTTACTCACTTTTTTTCCGATTTAGCCTCTCCGAACATTCTTGAATCAATTCACTTCCGTTAAAAATGGCACCGTTTTTTGAATCACTTCCATTGACATGAACTTGGCCATTGTTTATATACTTCCCCCACGCCCATTTACGATCTCGCCTTCGTCGCAAACTTATTCATCTCGGCCATCAATGTCAAACGGAATCCATAAAACGATTTTGCGAATTTTATTGATACTTCCGTTCTATATTCTTGTTGATGTTACCTATGGAGATTAAAATGTTTTCGTAATTGGTGAACATTCTTCGAAGGCAATTTATTGTTTTCTGATAATTTTGGAATGTATTATATAATTTTGGCGTTGGAGATGACAACACAACCAACTTTTTGAAAATTTCTTCGAATTGTTGAATGTTAATTAAGGATTTATTTTCGTTATATCGTAAGAGTTTACCGGCTCGGTGGAGTAGGGGATATGATGCTTGTCTCCTGGGTTCAATCCCCGAAAAGTCGGTGCGATTTTTCGGATTCTGGGAATTGCTTGAGTATCCATCTTTCGGAGGAGATGTAAAGCCGTCGGTCCTGTCTAACAGAGATGTGTTGGACATTGAAGATCCCTTCCCTCGACACGAGAGGGGTTCGGCAAAATTCCCGGGTTAGTGAGGTGACAGAATTCCCCGGCGTGTTATTGGCCGAAAGGCGGAAATAGAGCACGTTAAAGGAATAACAAACGAACAAACATATCGTAAGAGGAGAAATAAATAAAGTCTAAAGTGAAACATCAAATGTTTCGTTCATTCGATGATTCTGTCATTGACAATTTTAATATTAGTTAATTTACCATTGAACAAAGTGGTGAAGTTATCGAAATCTATTACGAAAAAAAGATGTTCAAATGAACATGCATTTCGTATATAATGTTTTCTTTTGTAGCCAACTCTTCCGAGGAATCAAAACACCTGTAAGTGCTCATAGACAACATTCGGTGCAAAGCAACATGTGCAGAGCGAGTAAGGTCTAGTTCATTCCTACTTGAAACATTGGAAGTACTTAGTAAGCTGAATATATACATAAAAGAAAAGTTACTGGAGCAATTCCAGCTGACATCACAGCCGAGGAACTTAGTAATTCCTTTGTTTAATCCCTGCCCTGTCCAGAGGTACGTGAACCCACTGTCAACTTCTTTCGGAATTGTGTAAAGCCAGGAATACCCAAATCACCAAAATTCCAAACAGTAATTAAAAATAAGGTTGAACAGCTTTTTGGAACTATCAGAACTAATGCTGAAGGTAGTGATAAGATAAATATGAAGTTGTGGAGCCATGTCTTGCCCTGCTGCGTCGATCAATTTACTCATTTTGTAAATTGCTGTAACTTACATAGGTACATTACCTGAAGCCTGGAAATTGGCTAGGATAACGCCGATACCAAAAGTTAATGAGCCGATAGGGCCCTCTGATTTGCGTCCCATCAACGTGCTACCGGTGGCAAGTAAGATACTGGAGAAGATAGTTTTGGAACACTTATCACGTTAACAATTATGTTCTTTCACAAACACAGTCCGGGATTTGGAAAGTGTTCAGCACTAATACTGCTTTGTTGAAGATTACTAGTGATATAGTGGAAAAAATGGACAATGGTCAGGTAACACTGTTTGTGTTGCTTGATTATAGCAAAGCTTTTTACTTGATGAATCACTTGCTTACTTTGGCAAAGCTTCATTACAATTCTTTCCACGATACGGTCATAAATTGGTTTTCAAGCTATTTATCTGATAGATTCCAGTATGTTGATGTAAATGGAAATCTTTCGTCAGTTTACACAGTCAACCAGGGTGTCCCACAAGGAAGCATCCTTGGGTCCCTGCTCTTTACAATATACACCTCCGATCTATGTGGCTTCATTAAACACTCCTCAATTCACCTATATGAGGACGATACGCAACTATGTAAGTCATTCGCTCTCTTGAATATTATGAAGGAATTGAAAAAATCAATGAAGATCTCTCTAGTTTTAGTATTTGGTCTGCAAATAATGGTCTGTTGTTGAATCCGGCTAAATCGGTGGTAATATGCATTGGTACGAAACAACTATGTTCTAAGTCAATTGAAGCTAAGGACTGTGATATTAAAATTAATGAATCTGTGATCTAGTTGAATTAATGTGTGAAGAATTTAGGTGTGATGTTTGATTGTGAACTCAATTTTGAAAATCATGTAAATAAACATTAAAAATGCCTACATCAAACTGAAGTCAATCTATAAGTTCAAAATGTCTTCAAGTAGCAATGTAAAGTGGAAATTGTCAAATAGCATTATTCTCAGCACTTTCAAATGTTGCAGTTCTGTGTATTTCTTCTTTGCCACTGGGTACATTCAGGAGTCCATTCGGAGATCGCAGAACTCCTGTCTAAGATTTTCATTTAATATCAACCTCTGGGATCATATAACGCCTTACTACATATCACAAAATATTCTGAAGCGTGAGTATCTTTTCGTGTTGCAATATGCCGCTATTATTTATAATATACCACTAACTAGTCAACCGTTATACCTACATAAATTCTTGTTGAAAAGAAATGAATCACATAGTCAACATTCGTAGCACTGAACTCTATACAACACCCTATCATATAACTGTGAAATATTTTGCCTACCTGGCAGTGCTGTTTTTGAATTAGTACCACAATTTTTATAGTGCGGTTGTTTCCAGGGACAGTTTCAAGAGAAATCTCAGAAAATTTCAACTCGAGGCACAATCAAGTGAGAGTCTTATGTAGTTTGTTAGTTTTATAAATTTATTTATTAATTGGTTCAGTGGAAGATCAGCTATAGCTGAACTCATATATATTGCTTCCAATTATGTGATATGATGTTATAGTGATGTTGGATGCAATAAACTTATTATTATTATTACTTATTTCAATGTTTGCGTATCTACCTCCTACCCATATCAATTACCTCTTCGAATATTTTTATAATGAGAAAGGGGTTGTCAGATACCTTATTGGAAAGGTTATCTGACCCTCATTATTAGTCTACTCTTTGAAGTGCATTTAGTAAAAAGTAACACTGTTTAGACTTTTACGATTCTCATAAATATCTATTGGGGAAGAAACATAGCATTGAGTTTTCGGTTTTCTAATCGTGATTTATTACTATAGAAAATATTCGAAGCGGCCTCCATTTACTTCCATACATTGGTACAAGTGAAATTCAAATGATTGCCTAACATTTTGCAACAAGGCTTCGGTTTAAGGGTGGATCAGGCGTCACATTCTAAAGAGAGGATACGTTGGAGGTAAACGCTTTCGACCTTGCATAGTTCAAAATCTCTTTATATTATAAAACCATGTTTCAATGATGTATGTATCGATCTCCTAACGATTACAACTACCCTAGATTATTTCATGTAACACGATCCAAATACAGCACCAGTTAGCTGAGGTGATTATAATGGGATACTTCAACTTTCACAACATCAACTGGCACCAACACTCAAATAGGGCTGATGAAGCAGGAAGGCAAGCGGAAAACTTTGAGGTTAGCCGCAACCTGATTCAACTCATTGATGAATCGACAGGAATTCCTGACAATATAATCGATTTTCCCTATACCCTTGATATTTTTTTGTTTCAGATCTAGATGATTTCCGTTTACAGGTCTCAGTGCCCTTAGGCAACTTCGACCATAACCTTGTTTCTGCCACTGGTACTTTCGTACAACTACGCAATAAAGATACAACGCCTTTCAGAAAGACATTGCATTACGATCGAGCCACATGGAAGGAGCTGCGCGAGTTTTACTTATCTTTTTCATTTAATGATGTCTGTTTTTTAGATATTGACATTAATGTCTGCACTGAGTCCATCACTGAAGCTATTCTCGCAGGTATGGACCTCTACATTCCACACTCGACGTAAAATACATCTGGACACAGTTAATAATATAACTTATGAGAACTGGAAGAAGAACACAACAGATGAAGTTGAATATGTTCGTTTCAGGAACATTTGTAACTCTACAAGTGATAAAGCGAATACCTACTTCAATGAAAGAATTAAAAATTGACTCTTGTAACAAATGAGTAGAACCGGCTAGGTGGCTTGGAGGTTAAGTCGCTCGACCTCCGAGCAGAGTTATCTGGGTTTAATCCCCACAAAGTTGGTGCGATTTTTCGGATTGTGGGAATCACTTGAGCGTCCATCTTTCCGTTGATCCTGTCTAACAGAGATATGTTGGACCTTAAAGATTCCTTCCCTCAACACGAGAGGGGTTCGGCAAAATTCTCGGGTTAGTGAGGTAGCACAATTCCCCGACGAGTCAAAAAAAACAAAGTCGAACTCGTCAACTCTGCTCCATCACGAAGGTAATCAACAAAAAGTTTTGCAAGTTATCCTTCCCGCCTTTGATAAGAGGTAACGGTCCTTGGCATCATTGCCTATAGCAAAATCGGATCTATTATAAGGATTTTTGCGAGATTCTGTTTTACATTTCATACAGTAAGGAGCGTTCTTCAACAGCTGAACTGTAAGAACTGAGTCTTGTTGAAATATCACCAACTGTTTTGAAGAAATGTGCTCTAGAGAGAGAGAGACCCATACTCTTTCGGAGTGTGAAAAATTAAGGACAATTAACCTAGGTTTCCATGTGGCACCCTATTTATAAAATTACTCTATCATGCTTGGAAAAAGTATTGTCGTAAAACAAAACCATGTCTAAACGTAATGGTACATCGCCAGCGTAGATGAGAGCCTATAATTTCAAATTCAATAGATAAGAGCCTTTCATCTTCGTCTATTATTATATTACTCATAAAACTCAGATTGTATTTAAACTATCCTGAGCCATCGGCTCCGCTCGCGTCGTAGCAATGTATGGTAGGGTAACTATTGTGCACATTTGCTCAAGTATAAAAACTACACAATTAAAAATTGCAAAAATTGAGATCGAAAACAATTATATGTCATATGCAATGTGAACCGTCATGCGAACGAGCTCGATGTTCACTACCTTACCAATCTTGAGCTGCTGTATGCTAAAACGGCGGGGCCACAATATGACTGACGATATAGAGAGGTGGTTGATATTATTGAAACGTTGTTAATGCAAACCATAAGTGTTAGTTTCCTTGTGAGTTTTTATGGTGAGCAGAATCCTAAAAAGCGCCCTCGCTATTTGTTAAAAGTAAAATATACGTTCTTTCTTCATAAGTTTGTTTTTATTATTGTGATTTTGAAAATGTGTATTGGAAAAAAGGATAAACTATCGATTGAATTCGTGAGAATATTATACAATATAATGAAAAAACTACGTCTACAGACTCAAAGATGTGATTAAACTGAAACTTTTGACGAATGAAAAATACAAGAGATATAGTGCGATAGATAGGAAGAATAGAAGAAAGAGCATCTCTGAGAGCGAACTACCTCCCTCGTGTGTGTACTCCAAAAATGATTGTGCCTCTAGCGCCCTGGTCTCGTGCCCCTAATTCTATCTGGACTGCGCCCATGCACGTGCAGCGCCCCTTCACGCATGTGTGTTTTCTACACTACTTACGAGATTTTTTAATATTTCAGTTCGCAAAGAACAGTAACTTTCTTCTTTCGATGATTACTCATGTTCCAAAATATACAACCCAAAATTTCGTATATATCTAAAAAATTTTAATGAATTTTCTTCTTATTTTGGATTGATAACTGTTCTGTCAGATTTGTTATAAATAATTTTGAAACCCCACTTTCAATTTTTCTTCTGATTCCGTATTATTAATGTTAATATATTAAAGACATTCTGTACTGCACTATATTTTAGGAAAAGTTCCCGAATAAAGCGATTCCAAGGAATAATTCAATAACTGTAAGTATTCTCAAGTCTGTCTGTGTTCAGGTATATGAGTCACGCTGGAATACAATACGGGCATGCACGTTTATGTATAGAGATGATTCCAAGCATTCAATGAACTAATAGAAGATCTCGTACGATCAGATATGTCTTTCCGAGCTGAGAGTTGACGGTGAATATGGATAAACCATTAAGAATTTTTCATTCACACAAGTTGGGGTTCTTATAACATTATAACTTGGAGCTCCATATTATTAACATGGCTGATCATCGGTCGCTACACCCATGCATCTTTTATTCTGATTAGATAATAATATCTGGTGACAGCTACAATTTAATATAAAAAGAAAATTGATAAATGAACTTATTTTCAAGAGTAAATAAATTTTTTTCTGAGAAATATCAACATAAAAATATGTATATTCCAACCAGGTTATTCTCTATTTACCCTTAAATAGCTTTGACGAAAGTGAAATATTAGGATGTTTTTTGTATTCGAATTCTCGAATATGGGAAATATTCTTTAGATATTTGATTTTGAATTGTTGACATGAAAAACAGTGTTTTCTGGTGCTCAGGAATCCTATTTATGCTATAGGCTGAACGAGTCACAATTTAATAAGTATAAAATATGTTCAACATTTTTCCTGTCTTAATTATGTGAGACTCGGAGAACTCTGCCCGGAAAATCCTGGTCGTGTTCAATCAATGTTGATGTATTGACTAAGAATAGAGGTTTTGTATCACTTGAATTGGGCGGTTTTAATTTAATTTATCATTAAATATGGTGAATAAAGATTTCAGTAAGAACAGAATTATATATACTGGGTGATTCACCAGTCTCGCGGTGCTCTGTAGCTCGTACACTCTCGTACAAGATTTCATGTTTGTTCGAACGGTATTGTATTTAGAAAGTAAGAATCTACTTCATCAATTTATTTGAGGAAAACAGGGTGTCCCAATTTTCTATAAAAAAATCTTGGGGTGTTTTTTCAGAATGGAAGACCATTTTCTTATTCAAGATTTAGGAGCGGCCTAAACTCTGCTATAATGTCTTTAAGTAATGTTTTTTTGGTTCTTGAATCTTGAAGAATTCATGAAAATAGGCTCTCACATCATCGCATGTTCCTTTGGCCAGAGAGGATGAATACTTTTTTCCTTTTCGTTTTCTACAAACCGTATCAACCTCATCAACATGCATCATTATTCGCATAGAAGTTTTTTTTTCTGTAGTGATTCAAGTAGTAAAAAATGAAACCTAAACAAGAAAACTCTTTTAACGAACGATAAAATCAAGATGATTAAAGCGTAAATCGAGGTATGTGTTGACATTTTTCTATTTGTGCCTTCTGTCAGGTGTTGGAACATATCATATTCTGCATTTATTTTACATGGTGAACTTAATCAGAACAGGTAATATCGCTCACAAAAACATGCAAAACCAAAAACTGCTACAGCTGAAGACAACCAATTATCAGTTTTGTTGACAGTGACAGACGACCCATATAAAAGTTATAGAGAGATTTCTCAGTTAACAGATAAAAGTCAAACTTCCGTCCAGAAACTCTTGAAAGTGAATAAATTTCATCCATATCATGTACAGCTGCACCAGGAACTGAACAATCAAGACTATGAAAATCGAATCAATTTTTGAAATTGACGGACGAGGCAACTTTCTACAAGAATGGGCTTGTTAAGAGGCACAACTTTCATTATTGCTCCACGGAAAATCGACACCTCATGACATAAATAGATCACCAGTGTCAGTGGTCCTTGAATGTATGGGCCGCTATAGTAGATGGATATCTAATTGGGCCGCACTTTTTCGACGGGTACCTCAATAGTAAAATGTATTTAGATTTTCTGCAAAATCATCTACCAATGTTACTTGCCGATGTACCAGAGCATATAAGACAAGACTTTTGGTTTCAATAGGATGGAGCACCAGCACATTACTCACATCAGGTTAGGGAGCATTTGAATCATGTATTTCCAGGCAAATGGATAGGACGTGGTGGTCCTGTTAGATGGCTAGCTAGGTCTCTGGACCTCACAAGTCTAGATCTTTCTTGTTGGGTTATATGAAGGGCATCAACACAGTTGGATATGAGACAGAGAATACTCGACGCCTTTCAGTTAGTTACTACAAAGAAACGGGCAACATTTCGAACACTTATTGAAATAGTTCAACACCTTGTAGATCATCTCACCAAAAACCAATCTATTACGTATTTCATACACGACTACCATAAAATATCTCCATTTCTTTGATCAAGTATAAGGATGTGTAATAATAAACTCTTCTTTCGCAACCTCTGATTTTATTATTATAGTTTATTTTTTATTTCGAAAATGGTAGAAGATAAAGTTAATGTTACTTCTGCAAAAATATGGCACAATATTTTATGCGTTGATATTAATAATAAAATACTGGATGTTCCATTTGAAAAAATCAAGATATGATATTTTTGAAATTACAACATTCAATAATTTTTGAGTCACTCCTGTATAAAATGAGGATTATCTATTTCAATTCATCAATGAAGCTATCCTTGGGCAATAAGAAATCAAAAGGAAAAATTATTCATCCTCTCTGGCCAAAGGAGCATGTGATGATGTGAGAGCTTATTTTCATGAATTGGAAAAAAGCTGAGTACCAGTGAGTTTTCAAGAAAAATAAAACATGCTGCATATCTGGCACCAACGAGAAGTGAAATAATGCACTGACGTCACTTCCTACGATCTGAAATTGGAAGAAGAAATGGAGGTGGCTGTTCTAAAAATAATGAATTCAAAATATAATTCCTTCCAGAGAACTACGACTTCTGGACTTCGGACATATATTAGAATTCATTACTTTTATGAAAAAAACAATATTCAATGATAACCCTTATATTGTCATATCATATTTTGTGGAGCGTCGTTTTCAGATTTCATAATAACGGTTGAGTGCCTCAACCTGCAGAAAATGTCCGCTGGCTTGCGGATATAACTTTCAAACGGGTGTTAATGTGAGTTTTTCGAACATTATTCTTTATAAAACCTTATCTGGGTTACGCTACCTTCAACTTTTAAATATTATGTTCCTGAGATAATGGAAGATATTCCTATCGTTGAAAGTCAAACTATGTGATGACAGCAAGATGGAGCCTTCACAATGTAGGAATAGTAACTGAATTTCCAAATTGCCGATTTGGGAATAGAAAGAGTTGATAACACTGGTTCAGTTAGTTGGATAATCGATATATTAATATATCGTCTATGCTAGCTGAGGTGACCATCACAAAAGACATTAGAACAAATTATGCACCCTGTTGGAATAAAAGAGAAGTGAACTTTGCTCTGATGTTCGAATGTTATATAATTGTCAAATGTCCATTGTCAAGTACTGTTAAATAAAGTTATTAGATCCGTTTATTTACGTTCATAACTATCTTCAGATCCACCGATATACGTTCCTTTCGGTTATGGGCGCCAGGAATACGATGTAGTAAGATAGTGAAAGTATTCGTAAAAGGATCCGAAAGAAAACTTAAATTTTGACGCGAGCAGAAAATTTTCCATAACGAGTATGTCGTCTGGATCAGTGCGAATTGAATTACTCAACAAGGACAATTACGACACATGAGATCCGATGTGCAATCGAGTCTCGAGATGATCTTCCAACCCCAGAGAATCTGTGGGTGAAAATTCTCGAACGGTACGAACACGAAAGAACAAAACACGAAATTTAATTTCGAATGCAATGGTCGCGAAAAACCGCTTCAATATAAGGGAAAGTAATCATCAGTCAAAATCAGCTGAATTTAAGTACAAGTGTCACATATGTCATAAGCGTGGACATAAAGCCATAGACTGTACGTCAGTTGTGAAAAAGTATGAAAAGACTAATGATACTGGAAAAACAACTCATTATGCGAATGAACAAGCATTTATGGTGAATCAAGTTACGAGCAACGTATTTGATGTTTATATAGTGGCTGTACAACACATTTATGTAAAAATATTGAAGATTGCAGCGTGAACAATGACAGAAGACCTGGAAAATCAAATTTGGCGAGTACTGCGTCTGCGGAAATAACTTCAAGAAGAAAAGTATCAATCTTTTCTGAAGTGAATGAAAAGCGATGGAAATCGAAGTCACAGATGTGTCTCATGTTCCAGATCTACGAACAAATTGACTATCAGTCGGGAGAATAACTGAGAAAGGCTGCAAAGTAATATTTGATGATAGGCATGCTGAAATCGTCAATAAGAAAGGAGAGAAAATTGGTCACGCTGATCGTATCGATAACCTGTATTATATACGAGAAAGTGTGAAACAATGTAAATCAGTCGGTCAAGATAATAAAAGTATGACTGAGACTTGTCATCGAAGAATGGGTCACTTGAAAATAAGAGATCCTCAAGACAGTCATCGAGAAAAAACAGTGACTGGAATGACCATTGATAGTGCCAAGAGATTTCGTTTGCGAAATTTGTATTCAAGGTAAAATGATCAAGTCTACATTTCCAAGAAGAGTACAACGATATTCGGAATTGCTAGAAATAATTCACTCCGATCTTTGTGGACCAGCGAGAGTAGAATCAAATGGCAAATCAAGGTATTTCGCAACCTTCATTGACGATTGCTCTGGTTGGTGTGTAGTTCGTTTTCTGAGAAAGAAAGGCGAATTGTTTGATGCTTTCAAAGAATTTAGAGTACTAGTAGAAAATCAGACTGGCAAGAGAATAAAAAATCTTCAGTGTGGTAATGAAACAGAATACATAAATAATTATTTCGATCAGTATCTTAGAGTGAATGGCATTGGACGAAGATTGACATTTACGCATACTCCCGAGTAAAATGGGGTAGCTGAAAGACGAAATCGTACTTTAGTTGAAATGGCAAGGTGTATGTTGATTCAATCGGGACTTCCTCAATCATTTTGGGGAGAAGCAATTAATACTGCTAATTATATAAGGAATAGGTGCCCTTCGAGAAGTATTAATGAAAAGACTGTATTCGAGAAATGGACAGGCAGAACACCAAATGTCAGTTACTTCAGAGGATTTGGTTGTGAAATTTTTTCTCGAAATCGAGATCTAACAATAGGAAAGTTCGAATCCCGATCGAGAAGCGGTATTTTTGTTGGATATTCAGAACAGTCGAAAGCTTATAGAGTTTGGATACCCGAAGAAAGAAGAATCGACATCACCCGAGATGTGAAATTCACGAATTTAAAGAAATTGACATCAGAAAATGAAATAAATTCAGAACAAAATTTCATTGAATTTCCGGTGCAAGATAAAAATATCGTAAACGAAGAAAATCAGAATAATTTTGTCGATTTACTAGAAGAAAATGATTTATTTCATGATAGTAATGATGTAGTAAATGAAGGAAGTGATAACTAGATAGAAAACGAACAGATGTATCAGACAGAAAACACAGATCATAGAAGGTATAAGTTGAGAAGAGTCAGGGGAAGACCTACGAAGGATTATAAATTTGTTGAAAATCCTAGTATTATTGATGAGGTTTGCAGAATTTTGTAATCTGGCAGAAATTCTTATCCATGATGCTGTGAATGATCCTGATGCAGATGAATGGTTGCGAGCAATGGACACGGAATTGAAATCTATAATGAAAAATGATACGTGGATTTTCGTTGATCGTCCCAAATCACAACAAGTAATTGGAAGTCGTATTGCGCTGAGAAATAAATACGATGCAAATGGATTTTTGGAAAGAAGGAAAGCCAGAATTGTTGCTAGAGAATTTAGTCAACGTCCCGAAATAAATTTTGATGAAACATTTGCTTCTGTAGCTCGTAAGGGAACTATCAGAATGGTCACGTCACTTGCAGCACAGTATAACATGAAAATTAAACAGTTCGATGTAACAACTGCTTATTTGAACGGTGTATTAGAAGAGAAAATTTTCATGGAAATACCAGACTACACAGAAGATACATAAGAGAAAATTATTATAGATGAACCAAGGAATAGTGAAATTAGGAAGAAAGCACTGAAACTTTTAGAAGATTTTTATAGAGGAGATAAGTATGTTTGATGAAGAAGGCGTTGTATGGCTTACGTCAGGCCGGCCGTCAGTGGTACATCAAACTGAGTGAAGCTTTGAATAATTTTCACTTGAATAAATCGAAATATGACGAATGTTTGTTTTATTCGGGCCGAGGGGAAGATATATTTACGGTAGTCATTTATGTAGACGATATTCTGGCTATTTCAAGGCAAGAAGAAGATTCAAGAATTCCAGAAGTATCTATCCGGAATTTTCGAGATCAAAAATCTGGGAGATGTGAATTATTGTCTTGAAATTGAGTTTTCGCGGACTGTAAATGGAGTCAGAGAGGCTACATAAAGGATATTCTCGAAGGATTCGGCATGACTGATGCGAAATCAATTACAACTCCTATTGAGTTAGGTTTAAAATTGAATAGGAATGAAAATATCCAGAGGGAAGAAGCGAAGAAGTTACCCTACAGAGAATTAGTCGGAACCCTTATGTACTTAGTTGTATGCACGAGACCAGATATTTGTCATGCAGTAAGTTACCTAAGTCAATTCAATTCCTGCAATGACTCAAGTCATTGGTCAATTGTTAAACGTAAACTGAGATACCTCAAAGGTACAGAAAATATAGGTCTGAATTTCAAAAAGACTGATGGAATTCGAAGGTTACGTAGATGCAGATAGGGGAAATAGCTTTGATGATAGAAGATCATAACTGGATACGTTTACGTTCTGGGAAGTGGTCCGATTTCTTGGGAATCAAGAAAGCATTGAACTGTAGCATTTTCGTCGGTAGAAGCTGAGTATATGGCTCCTACTGAGGAGACCAAAGAAGTCGTGTACATGCATCGTTTCTGGAAGATTTAGGATTAGGCAAATTGGGCCTAATCATATAAAACTTTACAGTGATAGCCACGACGCACAGAAGCTTGCGGTGAATACTGTTTTTCATAGTCGCACGAAGCACATTGATATCAGACATCATTTCGTGAGAGATATACTTAGAAGTGAAGACTTTCTCTCGATAGAGTATGTTCCGACAAACGACATGGCTGCTGAAGTTCTGACTAAAGGACTGTCGAAAAGTAAGCATGTTAAATGCCTTGAGCTGATAGGAGTTTAAGATTTGGAGCGTTCGTCGAGTCATCGGCAGTTCTCATCTCGAGGGGAAGTGTTGGAATATACGAGAAGTGAACTTTGCTCTGATGTTCGAATGTTAGATAATCGTCAAATGTCCATTGTAAAGTACTGTTAACTAAAGTTCTTAGATCCGTTTATTTACGTTTAACTATCTTCAGATCCACGGATATACGTATACCTTTGCCTTTGCGTGAGATACAGATCATATCATAACACTGAACCATCTCTACAAGGCATTCTGCACTAAACATTGAATTGTTCTTCACTCTTATCAACCAAAATTTGGAATATTAACACGTCGGAGAAATATAAATAGCATTTCTTAGGTAAGAAATGCTTCTTATTGTCATACTTCTGCACAGTTTTATCGGTAGATTGAGATTTTATTAACTTTTGAACGTGAAAACCTCAAATTTAAGTATGTTGTTACTATAACAAGTTAAGTTGCTTTTATTGTAAATTCTCCTTCGGTGATTAACCGATGATCTGGTTACAATAGCGTGAGTGGTGGCCGTAGGTGAACAATTCGTCAGTTTGCCGGTAAAAGAACTATTATTGGCAATCAAGAGCAGACAAGTTCACAAGAAAACGCACACTAAAATTTAATGAATATATTAAGTTTATTTCTTTCACATAAAAGCTGAACAAAAATTAATTACAAAATTTGAAGCAAAAACTGACGAGACGACTCTCTATTCCTGAGACTATTTTGAAATTGATTAACTTGTAATATGATAAGTATATATGTACAAAATGATTCTTGAGGTTACAAGGCCGAATGTTATTTCATGTTGTTGAAACTAACCAGATCAACTTCACATGGATTATCTTGTGTGATTGGAAGCATTGTTTCTTTCACATAGAAAATTCATTTTGGATACATCTCTGCACAGCTCATCCATAAGGGTATATTGGTTTTCACTTAGGGACAGGAATCTTGCTTTAGGAATGATTACTTTGAAGGAATTCTCGGTGGAAATGGGAAGAGGATATAGTTCAAAATAATTATAGTCGTTCAAGTCTACAATTGGAATTTCTAAGATAAATTTTACTTGATTTTTAATAATATATCCCTGACTTTTATGTTAGCATAATATTGTATGATTCCTTTATTACTGAGCGGAAACGGCAAGCGACAGTTAACTAATTGCGTTCGAATTTTATTTAGTTCATTCTTTAATTCCGTGTGAGAAATTATAGAGGGGAAAAACTTTCAAATGTGCAAAAGAAATAGCAATTTCGATGTTGCTTAGTACTTGATTTATGATATCAACAGCTGTTGTCAAGTGAGTGAAAACGGCATTTAGAATAATAAATTTGAAATCGTCGCATGAATCCATTTCAGATGTTTTTGCCCACGAATTTATCTGGTTAATTCTGTTTTCTAGGAGTACTTGGTTATGTTGAAGTTTACTCATAGAGTTGTTAAATGCATTTATTGCTTTCTCTGTGAGGCTAATTTGGGAGTTACCTACACCAATGAACTTTTGTTGATTGTTCTTGAGCTGTTCTATAGCTGCTTCATATTTGTCCGCATCGTTTTGGTCAAGGTTGCCAGTGATTGACTTCCAAATGGTACCCAAACCGTTGATCAAACCTCTCTTCGTCCTTGATTCGGTTTTTATGATTATTTGATCAAATTTTTGAATAGTGTCTTCAATTTTGTATTCAATACGTATTTATAATTATGAATTTCCCTTATATAGCTTAGTCCGTAAGTTGAATTATGGAAAGAAGTGTTTATTTTATGATAACTAGAAGCTAACTTATTGAATTCAATACTTAAATTAGTTAAATCAAATATTTGGATTAGTGTCCAATACTTAATAACATTTTGTTTGTTCCCAATTTTAATGGCAACATTCCTGGATTGTCTTTTATTTCCGTGAGGTATATTTCGGAACATTTGGTGAGCAGACCGGCTGCGGCGAGGATTCCGAGGGTGATGGGCCTGGAACAATGGGTTGTCTTAAATTTTTTAAATGTACCGTTCGGCCTATATTTTGTTTTTGATTTGTTACCACCTAGTTTTTGAATGAGTGCTTTATTTCCAGGTAATAACTTGGTTATAGTGAATGGTCCGTTGAATTTTTCACCGGTCTTGTTACGGGCATATTTGTAACTTTTCTCGTATACTGTCTGCCCTTCAATAAAGGATTATTGGCGCTGCGATTCACTTTATGAACTACACTGGCTTTAATTGATGTTAAATTTTCGTTTATTTTATCATAAAGAAGTGCTAATTGTTCTTTGTGTGTTTGTAAGTAATCGCTATACATTTGTTTCTCATACAAAATGTCAAGAGGATCCCTTAATTTTGTATGACCGAAAGTCAATTCGAATGGAGTGAGTTTTGTAGCGGAATGAATAGTATTATTGTAAGCTATGATTGCATATTTCATTATTGTACTTATTGGATCTTTGAATTTGATTCTAAGAATTCGACAATGTTCTGAGATCGTTGAGTGAAATCTTTCGATAATTCCGTTTGAGTCTGGGTGGTTAGGTGTAGTGAAATGTACTTTTATTTTATGTGTCTCTAATAACTCTTTGACTACATGCCCAAAAACTCCATTCCTGGTCTGAACTAATGAAAACCGGGGTTCCATAAAAACAGAAGTATTGTAGTAAGCCCTGGAATATATCAACAGCATTTTTAGATTTTACTTCTATTGCCTGACCTAATTTAGTGAAAGCATCTACAACTGTTAAAAATTTCGTATTTTCTAGGGTGAAAATGTCTAAATGAATTTTTTCAAAAGGTTTATAAGGCGTGTCCGTTAACATCATCTCTATTCTTGGTGGATTACGTTCGTATTTGCTCCGTTTACATATTTCACAATTTGCGATATAATTTGCAACGTGTTCTGCATAAGTGGAAAATAATATTTTCTTTGAAGTTGTCGAAGTGTTTCCGTTACCCCTCGGTGATTTGTCTTTCCTTCATGTTGATTTTGTATAGCTTCTTTTATGAGATCTCCATCTTCGAGAAATTCTCTTCGTTCGGTACAATAAATAATTTCAGGTCCGTCCCTGTTAAATATGTTATTTACTACTGTACTGAATGTTTTAAACAAATTCTCCGATGTAAAATGGAAATAATATCTCTTCTTATCCGCGGTGTATTCTTTCAGAAACTTCTTGATTTCATTCGCATTGTTATCTCTACTAACTTGCGTGGAATCTTTGAATTTTCCCTATTGTTTCTTTCTTTACAGGTTTTGGTTATTGTAAACTTCGTGAATGAAATATTGATTTGGTTTTGAATCAATTACATCACTCGATATCTTTATAGGGGATGAGTCTTCAGTTGTTGAGTTAGACGAATGTATAGTTTGTTCATCTACATCCATTTCTGAGATTCCTTTATCCTGATATAGTGGGTCTTTTCCCGTATCTGATCCGACAGTTGGCACATCCCGTCGTTTTTCTATTCGTTTCTTTTTCATTTTGATTTTCGGGGTCCAGTGTTTTTAATAAGTCTTCCATGTCCGATTCCGACAGTTCCGCTTCTGTAGCATCCTCTAGTAGTTTTGCGATTTCTTCATCATCCACGTTGTTTGCTAATGATTCCGTTTCTAGAGCATTTAGTTTGATTCTTGACAATGCATCCGCATTTTATTGATTGAACCCTTCTTATACCACATTCGTAATCATATTCCTCTAAGCGAATTTTCCATCTTTGTAACTTTGAATTTGGCTCTTTTAATTTCGACAACCAGACCAAAGGTCGATGATCTGTATAAATGAAAAACTTCCTACCGTATAGGTATGGTCTGAAATATTTACAGCCCATATTATGGCCAAAGTTCTTTTTCGATTGTGCTATATCTTTCTTCTGATTGATTTAATGTTCTTGAAGCAAAGCATATTGGTTTGTCAGATCCAATTGGTCCTTGGGACAGTATTGCTCCAATAGCAATATTAGAAGCATCTGTAGTCACTACAAATAGTTGGTTGAAGTCTGGATATTGTAAAAATCGGTGGGTTTGTGATTATTTCCTTACACCTATTCACTGCAGTAAGATATTCTTTAGAATGTTCGATTTTTTCGTCCTTGCTTCAAACATGTTGTTAGTGGTTTTGTTATTGCTGCATAATCTTTGATAAATTTTCGATAATATCCCGTTAATCCTAGAAATCCTTTCAGTTCAGTTACTGTCTTTGGAACTGGGTAATTTATCACGGCATCAATTTTCATTGGATTAGGTTTGAGTCCTCAGCTGTTATGACGTGTCCTAAGAATTGTATTTCTTTTTAAGAAACTCACATTTATCCATCTGGATTTTTAAATTTGATTTTCTCAGCCGATCGAACTTTTTATTAGTTTCTCTATATGCTCTTGTAGTGACGTAGAAAAAATTACTATGTCGTCCAAGTACACTGCGCAAGCTTCGTTCATTATGCCTCTCAGTACGTTATCCATTACTCTTTCAAACGTTCGAGGTGCATTTTTGAGTCCGAAAGGGAGTCTTTTATATTCATAATGTCCCCTTGGTGTGGAGAAAGCAGTTTTAGGAACATCCTCGGGTGCATCTCTATTTGGTGGTATCCCGATGCCAAATCTAATGTAGTGAAATATTTGCATTTCCCCAATTTATCCAATATGTCTGTGATATTAGGTAATGGGTATTGATCATCAATACTCTTTTGGTTAACCTGTCTGTAGTCGACGCGCAGACGATATTTCCTTTCTCCAGAAGCATCCATTTTCTTAGGAACTACTATGACTGGACTGCTCCATGGACTATTTGATGGTTGAATTATATCGTTTTTTAGAAGTTCACTTACTTGATTCTCTACTTCTCTTTGTTGGGCTTCAGGCATTCTGTAGGCCTTCCTAAATATGGGTGTTTCGTCTGTCATCCTAATTTCGTGCTTAACTATATTCGTGAAACTTAAAGGTATTTTGGAGCAATGGAATATGTCCCTGTACTCGTAACATAATTTCCGTATTGAGTTGTATTCTTCTTTGTTGAGATGTTCTAAACGAAGATTTTTAAGATTTTCTTTTAACAAATTATCAACAGTAGAATTTTTTGGTATACTGGAAACATTTGGTGATTCTATTATGTTGTCGATATCCGCTGGATAAATTTCGATAACATCAAGAGGTCCGATGCTTACTTGAGTATTTTTTTCATTACTGTTTGTAATGGTGAGCAAAGCTTCTTGATTTTGAATTTTTACTACACATTGCGGAATTTCGATACCGTCAGCTAACTTAGTGTATTCGATGATACCTTGATGTAAATTTTGAGATTTTATTGGAATTCGTACCACGCTTTGTTTTCTGGCTGGAAGATTGAGTATACGATTTTTATTTTCAAAATATATAGGAATTGGTCCATGCTTTGTATATAACACATTTTTCTTCAAGTCAATATTTGCGCCTAAATGTTTTAATAAATCCATACCAATTAATCCGTCATATTCCGAATTAAACTCAAATATATGGAAATCAAAATATTCATTCGTTTTAAAAATTTTGGGCAAAGGAATACGAGCTACGTATTTGTGATAGCTTGTCTGATGTGCTGTTTTAATAGTGAAAGGCATATACTGAACAAAATTTGTATAAAATTTATTAACTGTTTTTGGACTTATTAATGTTTTAGAACTACCTGTATCTATCATAAATTTCAATTCAACTCGGGAATTTTATGTATGGCAAACTGGACTTAGTTAGATTGGTTAAATTTATCAAGGGGTTCTCTGGTTCCGATACAAGCTGAAAATTTTCTGGATATTCTTCAAAATATTCATTTTCCTCCGAAACTATTTACTTCGCCTGTTTCTTGTGTTAAATATTCCGATGGTTCATCAAAATAATAATTTTGTTCACAAGAACAACCGGGATTAGGTGCATGATCTAAATTATTATCAACTTCTTGTTGAAACAGTTCTTCTGAAATAAATTTTGGTTGATTCGGATTTTGCGCCTGAGCTTGTGGTCTAACAGAACGTCTGGTGTTACCTGAAGACGTGTCCATAGGCTCTGCTCATGTTGTCTAAAATGGTTCGATCTATTAGTTGCAAAACGTTGTGAATTATTATAAAATGAATTGAAAGGTCTCCATACAGGCGTCGGATTGACTAAATTACAAGTTCATGAGGGGTGGATTTGGGTTTACAGGTGTAGCATTTGGTTACTTATTACCGGATATTGAACGGGCATTGGTATTCGGGGAGTATTAAAATGATTCACTAATGGTCGGTTATTTGTTGGTTTATAAACTAATTTTGATGAATGATTTCCTTGTCGAGCTAAATTATTTTTCGCGTATGAAAAGTTCTCCTCTTCTATTACGAAACTAATTGCTTGTTCTAAATTTTGAGGGTTTCTTAAACGAATTGGTAAATTTGACTGTAGTCCTCTCAAGAAAGCATTCAAAGCTTGACTCTCATAGATTTCTCTCTTAATCCTACGAGTTTCCGCATTATTTTCTGTTAGATTTATTTTTGTTAAAAGTAAGCTAAGTAAATCTTGGCACCTATTTCCAAATATTACTGCACTTTCATTCTTTTCTTGTCTTATATGTAACATATCCCCTACTAAACAATTCTCATCTCTGATCTGAGAAGAATTATGAGAACAGATTTTAATACCTATCCAATTTCTAAAATTTACCCCTACTTCCTACAATATTTAGTGCTCTACCTGTGAGTTTACTAATTATAGCCCTCAACAAAAATTCATTTTGTGGATTAGCCTGATTATTTCTGTCTGAAAATTATTGATCAAGTACTCACTAGACTGAATGAAAATACCAAGAATCGCGGATTTCAAACGCACACTAAAATTTAATGAATATATTAAGTTTATTTCTTTCACATAAAAGCTGAACAAAATTAATTACAAAATTTGAAGCAAAAACTGACGAGACGACTCTCTATTCCTGAGACTATTTTGAAATTGATTAACTTGTAATATGATAAGTATATATGTACAAAATGATTCTTGAGGTTACAAGGCCGAATGTTATTTCACAAAAACATTTAAAAGTTGAAAATCAAATAAAAAAAATATTACAATCATTTATCTAGAGAGTGGAGTTGCTTCCAATGGTGTTATGAGGCTCTATAACCTTCCAAGAAGTATATTTGGTTGAGATACAGGTCCTCCCAAAAGTATATTTGAGTCGTTAAAATTCAGCTCCTTCCAAAAAGAATATGAGTTGCAATATATCTCCTCCCAAAAAAAATTTTGTCGTTAAACATAGCTCCTCCCAAAAAGAGTATTTTGGTAAGAATACAGGTCCTCGTATACATTGAACGAATACGAGCCTCAGTTTCACCAAAAGATTCCAAAACCATAATCCGAAAGGTATTGAACTCAAAATATTCGCAGAAAAGTAAGTTGCTGTTGCAAGGCCGGAACAGAAATGAATCGCTGTCTGTAGAGTCGTTCCGAAATCAGAGAATCTATATCCTGCGTAAGAGGGGTGGGGGGTGTTGGCACGGAGTACAGAACCAAACTACCGTAAGGTATATGGATTGGTAATGCCAGTTTTACACGGTCCGAATGGCGTTGCTCGAATACGAAATGATGAAAGCTTAGCGTGTTGAGTCGAAAGTGACATTTTACACTCTACAATGTGTGGAATGAGCACAGATATCAAGATGGAAACCTCCAAGAACGTTCTGGGTTCAATGTCTGGGTGGGGATGATGGGAAGAAATTTAATAGGGCCTATAATTTTCTAAGGATCATTGATAGGGGAGACATATTTGGAACTTTTGAGGATCCAAATACAAGATGAATTGCTCGAGTTGCCATTAGCTGTTGCGAATGAAATATATTTTCAACAAGATGGTGAACCTCCTCACAACACAAGGAAGGTCTCGCGGTATCTCGACGAAATTTTTCCCAAAAAATGGATAGGTACAAATGGTCCCATAAGATGACCAGCTAGATCGCCAGATTTGAGTCCACTAGATTTCTTTCTGTGGGGCCATTTGAAAAATGAGGTTCATCAAACACCTGTTAGAACCCAACAAGAATTGGAGAACCGTTTGAGGACAGGCTATTGCAGGCATTACAGCCCAATAGTTGAATAACATTGTGAGAGGAACCATCGATAGTAAGCGATGTTGTGTTCATGATAATGGTGATATTTTATAACATTTATTATAAGTATTTCGTTTTCGTTGTTCGCTCTGACACCCCGTAAAAATTGAGCAATTAGATTATTAGATACAATCTTGTATTTTCTTGATAGGAGATGATAAGCTAAGCTAATTGTCACTATTCATGGCCTTTTAGAAAGATGAAAATTGCAAAAAAGAGATTGTGTTTTGTTTTTCTTTCAAAAATATGTAAAAAGTCGTGGGATGAGATGAACAATCAAAATAAGCAAAAGAATACAGGGTGTCCCATTTGAAAATCAAAAGTTTGTATCGTTTGGTTATCAAATTCAAAATGTTGTCTTGTATCCGATTCCCAAATTTCATCAAAATATTCAAAATAGAAAAAAAGTTACAGTAGTGGCCCTAGTTTCAGTTACACCCGGTATAGACGCCTTCACAATCCATACACGACAACTTGTAAACTCCAGTATTGTCAAATTTATTAGTTTTATCTTTACTATTGAAAAATTTCAGTTTAATGTGGATCTTTTTTATTCTGTTTTGAAATGACATTTGCAATCTTTCCGCTGATAGGGTCAAAATATGTTCGAAATATATTTATCTGTATTAGTTGATTCTATACGTGGGTAAATATTATGATATGCTGTTTGTGCTTGTTTTCTTCGGATCATTCCGTTTATTTTATTCGATGGGTAACCATTGTTCTTAGCTATTCCTTTAATGGTTGGACATATTTTTTTCGTATAATGGCAGAGAGAGAACTCTATGAATCATTGAATTAAACGCAGCGTATTTATGAGATTTTGGGTGTGTTGAGTCATAAGGGATGATAATATCAGTAAAGGTGGGTTTTCGATATATATCAACACTCAGTGTGTTATTTATATGAAAGATTGTTAGGTCTAAAAAGGGAATCTGATTATCGACTTCTCTCTCCAATTTGAATTTAATTTTGGTATGAATGCTATTGATGTAAGTTAAAATTGATTGTAGTTGTCCAGCGGTTCCTATGAAACGTGCTAGTATATCGTCTACATATCTATACCAAAAATGTACTAATTTTGATTTGGAGGAATTGAATATGATTTCTTCAATATACGCCGTGAAAATGTCATCTAGTAAAGGGCTCAAGGGTGATCCCATCGGTAGACCGTGAGTTTGTTTATAGAATTTGTTATAGAATTTGAGATAATACTGTTGCAGGCACAACTTGAGCAAAATCATGAAATCATTTTCTACAACCGGATTAACGTGTGCTTTTTTTAAGATGTCTGAGACCAATTGAAGGCATTCGTTTCCTGGGATGTTGGAAAATATGTTATCTACATCCAAACTGATTTGATTGAACTGATTATAATACATAGATTGAATTTCTTATCATCAACATGATTAACAATCACGTAGTGATGGCGGAATCAGTTAACTATAAAATGACTTTATTTTTTAGTATAATCTCCCACAACTTCAATCAAAGAACATCCAATTCATGAATCCCCTTCCTGTTATGGTTTTCCATAAGGTCCTTGTTCGAGGAAGACCGTTTTCCACGAATGAAATTTTCTGAGTTGTGGAAAGAGACAGAAGTCCGAGGGAGTTAAATCTGGCGAAAATACTAGATGTTGCAATGATTCCTACTTCAATTCAGTGATTTTGACATTGATTTTTTCATTGTCTGAGTAGGTGTGTTGGCTTGATGGAAAATGAATTTTTCTTCTGTAAAACGGGTTTTATTTCAACAATTTTTGCGTCTAATCGGTCTAAAAGGTTACAATAATAATATGAGTTTATTATGATGATGGTGGAGGTGATCCAAAAACATAATTACTTTTGTATCCTAAAAACCTGATACTTACACTTTTTTGACTGGAATTGTAGTGAAAGACCAAAGTCTCATCCATAGTAATGAAACGATGCATCCTTTTTTCCTTTCGACAATGCTGCAAATGTTTCTGGAAAAAAGGTATTTCTTTGTGTTTTTGTTGCATTGTTAACGAATGCGCTACCCCATGTGCTTAATGTGCTAAATGAAATGTTTAGAGCTTTTATTGAGTCTTTTTTGGTGTTGATCGACGATCTTCCAAAACGATATCTTGTATTTTCAAAACGATTTCTTGTGTTAATGCAGTTTTCAGACATTCTTCATGTGGATCGTCTTCAATGATTGAACAACCACCCACTTTCGAACAAAGCAGTTCAATTACTAACCATTGTTTTTGAATTTGTCAAGTCCCCTAACACATTATCCATTACAGTATAGATTTCTATTGCCTTCAAACCCTTTTTCACCAAGAATATTGTCACCGCACATGTTCAATTTTTTTCCAATGTTAGAAATTCATTGAAGTATCAACTTTGAATTGCTTGCATAGAAAGAACAATGTGACAGCTCGGGCTGAAATTTTGGATGTGGTTTTTTGAAGATGAACGTGATATTCATGGCGTCGCAATTTTAGTTCTATTACTGAAAAAACGATGGCGCTTTGCGAACTTCTGAAACAGCCGGGTATAGTCGGAAGTACATAAAAAATACAAGTAATAAACACAGCCGTGCTTGAATGATTCAGGGATGTTGAACTCTAAAATCCGAGGGACGCAATCCTCGAAGAGTGGATGTCCTAATCAGTTTGAGAGAGGTTGTTGCATGAATGAATGGAGATAATGTGATGTTAACTTTTAATCTACATTAAAAACACATAAAATGCGGAAAATATGAATATATATATATATATATATATATATATATATATATATATATATATATATATATATATATATATATATATATATATATATATATATATATATATATATATATATATATATATAATATAAACTTGATACAAGACGAATTATTCAAAAATCCGTAGATCAACGAATAACCCGCCTTGCACGCAGCCTCCAAAAGCCACAATAGTGCAACTAAGCAGGAGAGCGAGAGTCGCTCTCTATGGACCGACACGGCGAAACCGCTACAGGTCTTCTAGAAAGATACGAACAATAAGGAACAGATGTGAGAACGTTAGAAATTCCAACACTTGCTCCCGAGGGCGACTGTCGTACGTATGCACGAGAAATGTCCTTTCTGGAATCGTTAGGGTAGCCCGATGTAGTTTGTTAGGATGCTGAGAAGTGATATGCGACACTGATGATCTCTTGATAAGGACGATATGATTTGATTATAATCATCGTCTGACAATGAAATTAATTACCAGGTGATGGATTTATATTTTTTCAAAAATCAGTTTGATTGCTTAAAAATGGGCAACTCGTCGGGGTGAAACCCCTTTCAAATATATATATTCTGAAAACAGAATCAAACAGATTATCCAAAGTGAAAACTTTTCTGTTCCTTGTATTTTTCCGTATCTGCCACCATTTTCGAGATATTAATCAAGAAAAGTAATCGTATAGTCCCTTCCGTATTGAAAGCTTGAAGATATTTTTCATGTTATTTCGGCAATTTGTGAAGACCTTGAGCTCGAATTTCAAACGAAGTTCACATTTTAAGATCTGCACCACTAGATTGGTAGGATTTATGAGAAAGTATAAAGGGTGATATCATTTCCCTGATCATTGAATTCGAATTCAAAAATGTGTTTTATTGAGTGTATAAATCGGAAGTAAATGAATAAACAACATGAATAATCGCGAATGATTTCAATAACAAAACTCATAATGATGAAAACAAAAATTGAACAAACAGAACAAATCAAAGAAGATGTTGAAAATGTCCTCCACCTGAAAGAATACATGCTTCTGCTCGTCTCCGCATATTAGTGCGCACCCTCTGAAATATTCCTGGGGTATTTCTGATGACGTCACATGATGCTGTAATTCTATTCCTCAATTCTTCAAGTGTATTCACGGGAGAGCTATAAACCAAAGTTTTCAGATGTCCCCAAAGAAAAAATCCAAACTGTTTAAATCTGGTAACCTTGGAGGCCAAGCTTCTGGTCCACCACGCCCTATCCAGCGGTTATTGAATGTCATATTCAGATATTCTCTAGCTTCCATGCTGAAGTGCGGTGGTGCTCCGTCATGCATAAACCACATTCTATTTCTAGTTTGCAGCGGCACATCTTCTAGCAACACAGGTAAAATCTCTTCTAGAAAGTGGCGATATAAGGCTCAATTCAGCCTGTCTGGCAACAAAATGGCCCGATCAGGAAATCCCCAATTATTCCAACCCAGACATTAACCGAAAATTGTTCTTGATGGTGACATTCCTCAATCATATGGGGATTTTCTTCAGTCCAATAGTGATTGTTATAAAAGTTCCTGATTGCATTTCTCGAGAAGGACGCCTCATCTGTGAAGATGATTTCGCTATCGAAAAGGGGATTATGAGCAATGTTATGAAGGAACCATCGGCAGAAATTGAGTCGCAGAGGAAAATCGCGGGGTAGTAGAGCTTGGACGCGTTGAATATGGTATGGGTAAAGCAAGAAATCATCTTGTACTCAGCTGAGGATCCTCATCTATACAATTTAGGACTGCCTCTTCGATTTCCGGAGTCCTTATTGTCCGATTTGCCCCTTTCAAGTCATGATTCGGTTTGAATGTACCCCGTTCTCTCAATCTTCTGTGGATGTCAAAAAACGTACGCCTATCAGGAATGATTCGATTAGGGAAGCGTTCTTGATACAAACGCCTTGCGTGCACTGCGTTTCCTTCAGCCACACCGTACATGAAATGTATATCGGCCATTTCTGCATTAGTGAAAACCATTTCAAAGATTATTGGTTACTACTTACAGCTGTTTCAAATGTAGGCACAACAAACTGAATGACAAAACTTACAATCATTGAAGTGTCAAGTTTTTTTCTATGATTTCATTTGCAAAATTGTATCAGAGCCTACTAAGCCTTTTGAAATCACCAACGTGTTCTGATATGAGGAAGACACGATAAATTCTGATGATTTTCAATTCAAAACGGTGAAAGACATGAGGATCAAGATGAGCACAAAATTATCCGAATTGAATGAAAAATCCGTTTCTGATTACGAAAACGTCAGTTATGCACCGAAAAAATATACGGAGGCAAAGGGTAGCCTGTTCGGGCGTTGTTGATTAATTTTTCGAAAATGGTGGCAGATACGGAAAAATACAAGGAACAGAAAAGTTTTCACTTTGAATAATCTGTTTGATTCTGTTTTCAGAATATACCAGTAGCGCACCACAAAAAGTTCAGGGACAAAAGAGGAAAATGCACGTGAAAAAATAACACCCTGTATACTGTCGGGAATTTCTGCCTCATTTTGTTATAAACATACAATAAGGAGATATCTGATGTAAATTTTAGCTCAATTCCTGAAAAATTGCATCAGTTATTAAGATAATATCTCCATGGCTTCGATATGGGAAAACTATTGGATTATTTTCAATAATTAATATCTCAGAAACGGTGATAGTTACGATCAAAATGCAAGAGTCAAAAAAGTTTCAAATTGAATGATCTATTCGATTTTATTTTTGTTAGTGCCAGTGGCGTACCAAAAAAGTTCCGAGGGTAAAATGGAACATGGCCCATGAAAAAGTATCACCCTGTATACTGTTCCAAAATTTGACCTCACCTGGTGATTCAGATTGTGTTTAATAGCTTATGTGGAAAATTTGAGCCCGAAATCTTGAGAAGTCTAGGTTTTATCGAGAGAAAATCGAAAAATTTTCTCAACTTTAACACCCTGTATCTCGGCAACGAAGCATTTTTGACCATTGGTTCTTCGAACTTTCTTGCTCAAATCATTCAGGATTCGCATCCTTCATTTATGACATCTTATTCGGAAACATATATATATATATATATATATATATATATATATATATATATATATATATATATATATATATATATATATATAAACAATGGGATATTTCAATTCAGGTTTTCTGTTGAGAAACAATGAGAATTATGTTTCCTCTTTCTCTCAGAAACTATGCAATAGAAAGTATTGTTATCACTAACGACACATTACATATAAATAAATTTAAGCGGAAGACGCCAACATAAATTGATTTATGATACGCGACGAATTTGAACAGTAAGTTTGAGCACAAGAGCAATGAAACAAAATAAAAGGCAATCAAGAGATGTGTGAAAGGACGTGGTGAATTGATACAAATAGCTCGGAGTAGGTCAAGGTAGAAACGTAGACTTGGACAACCTTAGAGTTTCGAAAATGTATGCGGCATTTATTGAAATTTTAACATTGAAGAATCATTTGTTTATTATAAGTTTTATACAATCGTTGCTTCCAAGAAGAATCAAATTCAAAGTTTTGAATTGTTTCTGAGAAAAATTGCTTTGATTGCTGTTATATGCTAAATACGGTTCAAATATTCCATAATAGAACTCAACTTCTTCGACACAATATAGTAACAAAAAAGTTAGTTATGTTAATTTTTATTAGACAAGTTCAATGAATTTTCCTTGACCCTAACCTTACAAGATGAGAATGTTAAAAGGTCACGAAAAATTTGAATCGTTTTAGTAAACAGGTTGAAATGAAGAGTAGAATAATTCAATAGGATTCAACTCTTATAAATTCAATTAAAATATAATTGAAACAGAAGTATAATTTTCGGAGGCATATTATTTCCCTTACAGATAACATATTCAACCTTATTTTTCTTCATAAACGCCAATATAGAGACTGTATTCCTGCTTCAAACTCAAATACATGACTCGAAAATTCGTATGGTTTCTTCCTAAAATTAGTTAAAGTAATGGTTTCATCGCAAATTCATCCTCGAAATACACTACACTACACAAAGAAAAGCCGCGTTTTTTATTCTTGCCGCTTTTCTACAAATTTCGGGCGGCGCGTTTGACGGGAACATTCGACTTTCGTTCACGCCGATATAAATGTTGCGCCTGCAGGAATTGGAGTCATTCTGAATTGTAACTTGAAGGCAATACTACATCGATACAAAGTTTGTTATTAAATAGTACAAAATGAGTGCAGCGAAGAAATCTAAAACGTATCCTTCTAATAACGATTGGGAGGAAGAATTTTTCTTTTGTATGGTGAAGGATAAGTGCATTTGTCTTATTCGTCGTGCGTCAGTTGCAATACCTAAGCATGGCAACTTAGAGAGGTATCATAAAAAGCTTCAAAAAAACTATGTAAAGGATTTTCCGCCACAGGGTGAATTAAGAAAACGAAAAGTATTCGATATCTGGTTTGAATAAAGAACAAACCATGTTCACCAGTCTAGCCAAACAATCAAAAGCTGCAACGATCGCGTTATTTAAAATATCTCATATTTTGGCGAAACACAAGAAACCATTCGAAGATGGATCGGTTGTGAAGGAAGCATTTATTGAAGTGGGTGAGACTTTATTTGGAGATTTTAAAAATAAAACAGAAATCATGTCTGCTATTAGAGAACTCAGTTATCTCGTCCGACTGTCACAAAGCGTATTGAAGTCATGAGTCAGGACATGACAGATAAACTAAACATGATATCATGAAATGTACATACTTTTCTTTACAGTTCGACAAATCCACCGATATGACAGACACTGACAATTGTGTATTTTTATTCGGATGGTATTCAATGACATGTTGGCTAATGTGAATTTTTGATAATCATTCCTCTGAAGGGGAAGACCCGTGGCGAAGATATATACGACGTTTTCTTCAATTTTCTGAAAAACTGTAAGCTACCAATATGAAAATTAGTGTGCATTACAAACAATGGAGCACCAGCAATGACTGAAAGTAAAAACGGTTATGTGGCATTGTGTCGAGTTAATGAAGATTTCCCTTCATTTTTTTCATTCCATTGCATTATACATGTACAAGTATTGTGTTTAAAAAAAAAAGTTCTAAACACAGAGGAAATTATGGGCATTGCAATAAAATTTGTGAATTTTATCCGTGCATGCAGCTTGCAACGACGGCTTTTTAAGTTGCAGTTGGAAGATAAGGAGTCAGCTGAACACATGGATTTAATTCTTCAAACGGACGTCAGGTGGTTGAGTCGCTGAAAATGCCTAGAAAGGAGTCAAGAATTATTGAAATAACAGCTTTTCTAGACGAAAGAGGTGATGACACTCAGATGTTCAAAAACGAAAAATGGTTGTCTGATTTGGCTATTTCAACTGACATAACAATAAACTTAAACACCTTGGAGCTTGCAACCTATGATAGATCAACTGAAAAGAAGGCATCTGAAACGTTTTCCGTCTTTGAAAGCAAGGATTCCTCAGTTGAATTGTGATACGTATGAGGCTGAATTATCAAATATTTTAGGTCAATTCGAAATGCGTTTCTATGATTGCAGTGAATTGGCAAATATAGTATTTATGAGTTTTCCTTTTTTAAGTAAAAACTTTGAGGAATTAGCTACTGAAATAGCAGGTCAATTTAATATGAACTCATGTCCTGTTGAAAATGGGTTGGTGCAGATTATATCAGATATACATCTCAAAGATACAGCATCTGATACAAATGTCTGGTGTTTTATATCTGAAGATAAATATTCGAATCTAAGGAAAATCGCCCTTCAATTGACGGCAATGTTTGGGTCAACTTACTTGTGCGAGTCTGCATTTTCTGAAATGAAGATAATTAAGTCAAAATATCGCAAGCGACTAACTGACTATCATATGTTATCATACTTGCGATTAGCACTCAGTGGTTACGTACCATCTTATGAAAAGTATGCGAAGGATATGCAGTGCCACGCTTCAACATCCAAAGTCACTCCTTAGTTAAGTTTAACACCATATGTAACTCTTTTGTTTTGTAACATTCAATAAAATCGCAATTTTGACTAACTATGAGTTTCCTAACCCAAACCTTGACTAAAATAATGTATATTGTGCGAAAAGCTAATATCTATATAGGCTAAGGTACACCCTACCTAGGTAGGTAGGTAGGTAGGGTGTATCGTGTATGTACGACAACCCTGCATTACGCATACTTGCAGCCTCTCAGAGTCGATCGTAAGTAGTCTAAAAATATTGAGGTAGATCGCCAGTTTGAGCACCCCTGCCTAAGGTAATTAGGTTAAACGCCCTGGAAATACGCACAATTTCAATATTAAAATGTCTTTTTTGGTAGGCAACTAATTTTCGACACATGTTTTTTTTCGAATATGTCCGGACATATGCCAACCAAATTCGATATTTTTTCTAGGCGCACATGTTTCTCTCATGTAAAATGGTTATTATTTATTAATTGAGATTTTGCTAGAAACCATCACATATACATATCAGCATAATGCAAGATCAAATGAAACACGTGGTTTGCTGGTAAACAATGGCGGTTTTTTCAATATGGCGGACGGCGTGGTTGCCTGTAGAGTCGACTTCTGGCAACGCTTGTTGCAGACGATCTACGGAGACGAAGTGACCTCCATAACGTTGGCGAAAGAAGTGACCACGAGTCTCAGAAATGCACGGATATTTGAAATCTTTTCGATTTTGTGCGTTAATTTCATGGTGTAGTGTAGTAGGTAATATAGGTTTCTGCTGAAAATCGCAAAGTAGCACTAAGATGTGCTTTTGTCGAAATTGCTTTTCTCATAATGGTAGATACCTTTTTATTAATGCGCAATGTTATCAACGCAAGTCATTCAATGTAAGCTGCTCCTTTCATGTGTACATAATAAAACCAGGTTTCAGGTTCCAATATTAATTCATTGCTGAATTAAATAGCGTAAATTGAGCTTTTCTAAGTAACCGTCTTTTGATCATTTTCCCTTGACTTTTTTTCGGTTTCCTCTTTTATAATTATGAGCCAGAGGTAAGACTTGCAACTGCTGCCGCTTATACATTTTCTCAAAACTACAACTAAAAAATGAGAACGAAATGTTGGCAAAAAGTGGTAACTTAATACTGCGTAAGCAAGTTGTATGTTTGTATGTGGCCAGCTTAATTAAATCTGATTTCCAATATTTATTTTCACTGCGAGGTACTTGTCGATCTTCATGTTCTAGTCCAATATTCGTTTTTCTGATGATGGGCTAATGAAGTACCTATTTTGTTTTGGTTTGATGATCTTTTTATTTTCTATTTTCCGCTTTCGGTCACCACTTGAATGAATATTTTTCACCGCTCCCTTACTTCGACTCACGATTGTCGCGTGCTTCCTATTCGTCCACAGTGAGCAAGCCCCAGAAAAGACTCTAATTAGCAATAAAAACTCGACGTAGGAAACAATTTGGCCTTCTCTGCATAGGAACTAGCTCTACGCGTGCCATTATGGGAAACTAAACCGAAAGGCGCTCTATTTGAATTCTAGATTTCCCACGATCGAATTTAACTTGACTGAAATGGGGTATATGAACTAGTCTAATAGATGCAGAGTATTTCTGCCTCAATTAGACTGTTCAAAAATTGAGAAAATAATGAGTATTTTTTCACAATAACACTTTTATCTTAGAATAACAAAAATCTCTTGATTGATATATACAGAAAACATTTCCAAAATTTAAATAAATTCTTAACACATGTAAATCAAAGATATAAATCACATATCACATAAAACAGGTACATTCTATTATTCAAAATAAAAAGAAATTCTGAAATATTGTTGTCAGCCATAATATTGGTCCTCCATTGCTACCATTGGTCCCCCGTTGAGGAGAAAACTGCTTTCACTGCCATCTTCATGGCAGTTACCCTATACTGCTTCTGAAAATAGAAAAAAAAACGCAGTAATAACTGTCTCAAGAAGTTTTTATTTAAATGAATTTGAGATCACTGAAAACTGTTGAATATGGTAAAAATAGGCAATTTCATTACTAATCTTGGAAACTAGGGTTGCATTAATATTCCTGTTGTGTTCAATTGATAGGTTCATAGTAGAAATATAAACCAAATATATAAATAAGGTTTCGCGCGAAGAACCTTAAGTGTAAGCAGGATGTAAAAAGCCCATCGTAACAGAAAAAACAATATATACTCTGAGTAAAAAGAACTCAGAAAATTGAATGAATAACAACAATGTGCGTATCACAAAATAAACATGAATTATAGATAACAAAGGGAATGTAGGGTGTAAAGCACCCAAAAAATTCAATTATTTGGTCACAGATCGATTTCTTTCCCCATGAGTGTAAAATGTGCATGCAAGAAAATAAATAATATCACAGACTAGAAAACATGTTTGTAAATTATAAAAGGATATAAAAGCCCAGACAAAACAACATGTGTAGTACCCCCGACTGTATAAGATAGATGGTAAATAAATAACACGCACTTGTAGGGCGTAGATAACCCGCTCTTTAAAATCACAATAAACACCTATAATTGAACCCATCAAAGATTGCTGTTCTACTTGTTTCTGAACCTTTTGGATTTGCTTTCAGTCCCAGAAGTAACAGTTTCCTTCTCTTTATCCTTATTGAATTTAAAAATTAGAAGACTAGTACCCCCTTTCAAAAATTTCATCTTTCACCGAATGTAATTGACAAAAATCGAATTGAGAAAAATGAGACTTGTAAATATCTTTGAATCTCGAAGCAAGATTATCCTGATGCCCCTGACTATTCAGGAAAAAGTTTATTGTGAATGTCTTCTAAGAATTGAGAAACTTTCACTGAAGGATACAATAACATAAACTTATTATCACAAAATTCCTTGAATGTAATGATGGTGTACTGTTGTTGGGGAACTTCGCAAAAAAGTTCTTCGTTACATACTTGACATTCTGGGACTGTAATTTTTTCGCAAAAGGTATCCTGCCACCTAATAGGTTAGATTCATATTCTCACAGTCATCTCTTTTACGATTTCCATTAATTATGGGCGATGTTAAGCCATTTATGTTTTTAAAGCAGCAATAAACTGGTTGCAAGTAAAAAAAGGGTATGGCTACGGAAGTAAGATACAGTATTAAGATAGGGCACTAAGAGGGGCTTAGTCATTGCTCTACGACTCTGAGGGTCTATTGATATTCCCCTCGTGAGCCTTAAGAAAGTATATCTTTGATGAAGCGGATTATACTCTATGCGGGAATATGATTATATTTCCTTGTTCCTATTAGATATGATCCTAGAGGTTCTATCCTGTGCTTAGGCATATTATCACTAAGTTTTTGCTCTTGCTTGTATAATCGGCATGTGTCATAGGTCATCCCATGGAAGACAGTGAACGTTGGAACTAGGTAAAGGATTATGAAATCTTTCTTATTTCATTTAAATACTTCCTTTGGCCTATTTGGGTTGATGTCTAGTGGAGCTTTGGATTGTCTCAGTTGTTTGATGTCTTTGGTTTTCCTCCACCCTACACTGGCTCTGTGTGGAATGATTCGAACGTTTCACATAATTCTTATAACGGGGAATAGAAAATCGGACCGTAATTCTAATCCGACAAGCTTGATCTTGTTATGGATTATCTTCAATGGAAGTATCTGTAGAAGAGAGAAAAATCCGAAACTCAAATTCTCAGAGCCAGCAGTTGTATATCACTCAAGTGATCGATAACATTTTGTTGATGACTTCCACTATTGGGAACAGTATTTCAAGTCAGGTCGAAACTTGTATAATATTTCAGTAGTAGCTGAGATATCGTGAAGTATCGCTTAGAATTGAAAAGAAAACTCAGCTTCAGATGTTGACTTGGTAATTGTTGATACACGATCACGTCGCCAAATATTGGAGTTAACTGCTATGCCAATGAGAGATATATTTTTTTTCGATCTAGTGGCATCGCTTCATTAAATAAAGTTAACGAGGTTGAACCCACTCCATTTTAATATTATTTATATATCAGAAAATTATAGTTCGTTAACATCTTTGACGGTAGTAGGAGGCAGGAGGAGAGAACTTCACTGAAAGTTCAAAACTCGACGCGCGTTTCGCCAACTAAGTTGGCATCATCGGGAGATGATAGTATACTAAATCTAACTTTATATATCTCTACAATTTACACTTAATCTATCCCTTCTACTGGAAGCTTTCGACCAACTATCATCAGGATTAGTCGAACGAGCTATTAGTTGGCGTGTCTAATCTACTTAACTGAACGGAATCGGATCTTTGTTCTTAGTAAGTGAATGTTTGAATATCATAATATGGAGAATTTCGAAAACGTTCAGTGCATCCGCGTTCTTGACATTTTTTAATTAATTTTACATTCTCAAAATCTGTCCTATGGTTTTGATCAAAAGAATGATGGGGAACGTTAGATTTTTCTGTGCGTCCGTATTTTAAATGTGCTTCATGGGCTTTTAATCTGGTTTCACTCGATCTTTTAGATTGTCCAATGAGTAAGCTTTTCTAGGTTATAGGTAAATTTAAAGTTGATATTTTTCAATATTTTTTCTAATCTTTCTTCAATTTAAAAGTGATTTTAATGGAATAGTGATAATTATTTAACTTCTCAAGAAAAGTTTTCAAGTATGCTTCTTCGATATCGAAGACTGCAAATATATCAATGGAAAATCTTCAAAAATGTGACTTATAGTGGTTTAAATTTACTCACCATTATATATAGGCAATAAAAGGCGAAAGATAATTCCCATGGCAATCTATACCTTCGTATTGCTTATGAAATTGATTTTGGTATCGAAAATAGTTTTGGTTCATGCACATTTAGGTCAGAATTGAAAATTCGTCTATAATTCTGGGATCTACATTGTTCGTAGTAAGCCATTCCTTCAAGTTGCTTAGAGTCTGTGGTACAGATTTGCTTGGATATAATGCAAAACATTTTTTTTTCTTCTTCTAACTGAACATTTTTGATTTATTTATTCATTTATTTTATTCGATATTTACAGAAAGAGCAGTGCCCCAAGTAGGTTCATTCCTTCGGAAGATATTCAGAAAGAAGAAGTTCTCATAAGGAATGTAGCTGCATCGAATGGTTATAAAAATAGTTTAGTCGATAACTCAATCAATATATAAGAAAAATATTTCCAATGCCACTCTTCCTCAACCTGAAGAACGAAAAATAAAATTGGTTTTTTCTTTTGATCGGCGATACTCCAAAATATTAGAAAAAATATTCGAAAATATCAACAAAAAATGGCCTACAAATCAAGTTCAACCTTGAAAAGCTTACTCGGAAACACAGAAGACAAACTAATGCGTTGGATAAGAGTGAAATATATAAAATGTGGTACAGGTTGTGGAAAGATGTATTTTGGGCAAACTTACAGATCAATTAAAACCTGTCCGACTCCGTTCAGTATACGGTTTAAGGATTAGACACTCCCACTAATAGCGCTTTCGATAAATCAGGACAATGGTTCGTAGAAAGTGTGAAATAGCAGGAATAGGTTGAGTATAAATGGAAGAGCCATGTTGAATTTTATTTAGTATAATTTCATCCAGTGATGATGCCAACTTCATTAGCATGTTGAATTTTGAAATATAGTTTTGGTGAAGTGATGTAAAGTGTTTTTTTAGTCTGATACAACGCCAAAGGTTCCAGTCCCGAATTTAGCATCTAGCTCCCTGGACGCAATGAACGTTTCATTGTATTCAAGTATTCACAGCTGAAAGTAGTAAACCGTTTTGTCTGCTTAATAATCATCCATATTTCGGGTAAATTTAAAGTTTTTTCTTCGCTAAAACGCGACAGTGCTTCTGAAGTGCTTGCGAGTGTTTTGAAGCTACGAATAGTTTCTGTTGGTGACATAAAGAAGGCTAAAATTGGATATAAATATCGTAAATTTGATTGATTCTGGTAAGCCCATATTATTTTCTTATCAAACAGTAACAATGCCGGTGACCACATGTGCCAACTGTTGCAAATTCTCGATGGCGATGCTTCTAAACTCCAGTGTGACGGCTGCAAAAGTTGGATACACGTCGCCTGTACCGATCTTGCCGCTGCCGGCGACGATCGTTTAACGCGTCAGAAACTCCGGTCTGTTAAGATTGTGTGTAACACGTGCTGCTCAGCGATGGATTCTTTAACTGATATTCAAACGATGATTGAATCGCTGAAAACGACATGCGCCAAGAGCTTGATAACTTTAAAGCTAAAATAGAACAAATTAATGGAACCCTCGCAACCGTCGAGAGGCTGAAACCTGCCCAGTTCACCGATGAAATTGCACAAGAGGCGATGGAAAGAGCCGTGCTAAAAATGTAATTATTAGGGGGATTCCTGAGGTCGCTGGCGAGGACGATGCTAGAAAAAATCACGACAAACAGGTGATACAAGGAGTTCTCGACGTAGTCGGGTGCTCTGCCACTCCGGTCGCTCTATTTCATGTAGGTAAGCCTAAAACGGGTAGCAAATACCCCCGCATGTTGAAACTCACTATGCCTACTGAATATGATGCCCGCAATATCGTCAGAAATAAGAGAAAAATGATTGAGAACCCAACAACATCAAAGCTATCCATTATATGCGATCAAACACCAGTTCAGTTGAAAGTATTGGAGGATCTTCGTGGCGAGTTGGATAGTAGAAAGAAGAGCGGAGAAGATAATTTAACAATTAAATACATAAACGGATGTCCAAAAATTACCCCTACTTATCGCAAATAACTCTTCTTCTTCAACATGTTATCTGAACTGGCTATTTTTTTACACCAATATTAGCGCTATTGAACCTTAATATAATGATTTGATTCGTGTAACCAATGATCTCAAACCACACATAATATTCATAACTGAAACATGGCTGGGTAGAAAGGATCCTGATTACCTAGTGAATATCAATGGATACAGTATCAATAGACGTGATGGGGAGAATCGTGTCGGTGGAGGTGTATGTGTCTACTTGAGCGATGAGATAACTCATAATTTTGCGATCTATCCAAAAATAGTCAAAATTTCTGGAATTGAGGCGTTACATGTTCGATTATCTAGAAATAATATTGACATTAATTTGGTGTGTGTGTATCGACTTGGTGACGTCTCCCGTGAAGCAAATACCCAGCTCATCGAATATTTGGACCTAATTTCATCATTTACTAATCCAATTATTGTTGACGATTTCAATTATCGCGATATCGTCTGGCCAATAGTTCCTGAGGCGTCCAACCCTGCCGCCGACTTTGTGAGATTTGTTGCTGACTCGAATCTTATCCAGTTGGTGAATGAGCCAACTAGATTCAGAAGAAACAATGAGCCTTCAACACTTGACCTCATTTTAACCAACGAAGAACAACTCATTACACACCCTGAATACCATCCACCGATTGGCATTTCCGATCATGCAGCTATTACTTCAACCCTTCAGCTTAATATTACTATACCTAAAAAATCCAATCGCGTTGAATAAAGCGTGACCAACTTTGATTCGCTCTGAGAGAGCTTCAGCGTGTAAACTGGCAAAGACTCTTAAATCCAGCAGACGATGCTGAATATCAGCGTCGTATTATGTGGGAAAAATTCCATTCCACGTTACTGTCCCTTATAGATAGACACTCCAGGAGAAAGACCTCACGTGTGAACCCTCTTAAACCATGGATAAATTCGGAACTTTTATCACTTATACAACACAAAAAACGTCTCTGGAAGAAATATAAACGAACCAAAAATTCTGAAGATTTTACAAGTCATAGAGATTTTTCTAGTCACGTGACCTATGCTCTGCGCTCTGCACGCTGTGAATATGAGGAATCAATTGCTGCCTCCGACAATAACAGAAAACTTTACAAATTCATTCGTGCCAATTTGCAATCGAAGGTCAGTGCCCCTTTGCTACGAAAAGACGATGGGAGCATGTGTGGCTCTGATGCCGAATCGGCGGAAATTTTGGCAGATGCATTTGCCAGTTGCTTCACAACTGAGCTCAATAACGATCAGATGCCCCATTCTGCAACTAGACGTCTTGAGAATAGTCTAACATACGTAGAGTTTGATTCTTGCACAGTAAAAAAGCACCTACTCAAGCTAAAAAATCATTCGTCACCAGGACTTGATGGTATCAGTCCTTTTTTCTTGAAGAATTTGACCGACGTGCTTTCTCATCCTTTGGCCCTGATTATGAGAACATCTTTCGAGACCTACCGCGTTCCTCTGGACTGGAGGAAATCAAGTGTCACTCCTATATTTAAAAAAGGTGATAAACTGGACCCATGTAACTATAGACCAATAAGCCTTCTGTCTGTTGCATCAAAAGTGATGGAATCCATAATAGTCGAAGTGACAACCGAGTTCTTGACAAAAAACTTTATCATTCCGTCAGAACAACATGGCTTCGTAAAGGGAAAGTCAACTACCACAAATCTTTTGTCTTGCGTTAATGATTGGACGTATGCCTATGATCAAACGATCCCTACTGATGTCATTTACCTCGATTTCGCCAAGGCTTTTGACACAGAGTCACAGTAAGAAGAAATTGGATATTTTTGGAATTCGCGGGAAGTTTTTTTTCTGGACTACTAATTATATGTCGCAGCGAACATTCGTGGTGAGGGTTGGTGGCGGTCTTTCGTCGGAAAGACCGGTTGTGAGCGGAGTGCCTCAGGGATCCGTCCTGGGGCCACTTTTATTTGTCATTTTCGCCAGCAATCTTTCATTACACATTAAATCTCGCAAGTCATTCTTCGCTGACGACACCAAGTTGTATGCAAACCCGCTCACCGAGAGACAGATTCTCCAGGACGATCTTGACGCAATAAACCGATGGTGCAACGACTGGCTCCTACCACTAAATGTTGATAAATGTGTTGTGCTCCATATAGGACCCAATAATCCATCCCATCAATACTCGATTGACAATTATCCACTTCGCTCAGTTACTTCACATGTAGATCTAGGAGAAACCGTTACTTCAAACCTTAAGTGGTCGGAACATGTCCTAAGTGTTTGGAAACGTGCTAATTCTTTAATTTATCTCATTCGTAGATCGTTCGTTAAGTTGTCCTTCTCTAGTTCGGTTACACTTTATAAGACTTATGTGCGTCCTATTTTGGAGTATGCAGGCTCGGTTTGGTGCCTTGAGGTTCTCGCTCGTCGGATAAAAGCATGCTTGAGGGTGTCCAGCGCCGTGCTACACGTATGACTTTTGGGGTCGTTCGTCCCTCATATAATGAAAGATTTAGAGCGTTTTCGAGCAGCGAAGACATGACATTAAACACAAAGCCAACCTGAGATGTTTGTTTAGTTTGAGTGCTGATACTCGTTTGCGTGGTCATTATCTGAAGCTGAAAAAAGAAAAATTTTCGTCGAGACAAATACAGTATTTTCTTGTGAATAGGGTGTTCGATGATTGGAACAGGTTTTCTAGTGATGTGGTGGACTCAAATTCGGTTAATGAATTCAAAAATGAATTGGACTTTCTCTTGTTTAATTAGATTTCGTTTTTGACATAAGCGGATTTAGTTATTATATATGTGTGCATATTTGATTATGGCTAAGCTGTGCTTGCAATACTATAGAAATTATTTTTTGTTATTAGGCTTTTATAGGACTTGTCCTCAGCCTTGAATTACTTCAATAATAATAATAATAATGTTGAATGATTGGTAGGTGGAAGAGAGTTTGGAAAATTATGGACTCCTAATCTGGCTTTTTTCTGAAAACCATCAGAAGTCACACCGTCGACTACCACTGCCGCTTGCGTGTTGGATCCTCTACAACAACAGTATTTTATATGTCATCATGAATGACATTTGTTGGTTTATTGTGAGGTTAATTGTTTAGCGACCCATTATTGTAACAGAATTTGTCCAACCAGTGATTTATAGAATGTTTGTTACATTATCACCATATACTGTCTTGATAGTGCAAATAGCAATCATAACTTGCTAGTTTGAAATCACAATACACACACCATAAAAATTGTCACATAATCTCGTATTCTGAATTCCACAATAGATTAAGCAGCTCGATCGCAGTTTCTTTGTCAACATATGTTTTTGGACATATGAGGGGGAAAAAATCTCATCTATGTAGTAACATTTGTTTCCATATGATCTCAAACACGTCTGAAACAAGAATGAGTTTATGTGACTATCAGTATTCATTCAATTTCTCTTCAGTTTTCTTCTACCGGCCCGCGTCTCACCAGAGAGCATCGAGTTGCAAGACTTCAGTTAGCGAGGGAAAATGCAAATTGGGGTACTCCAGAATGATCGAATGTTCTCTTTTCCGACGAGTCCAGGTTCTGTCTAGTATCAAATGATAGACGCATGCCTGTATACAGACGACCTGGGGAACGGTATCAGCAATGCAATATCCGGCAAACCGAAAACTTCGGAGGAGGCTCAGTAATGGTGTGGAGAGGCATTTCTTTCCATGGTCGAACTGATTTATTCCTAGTGAATAATGGAAGAATGACAGCGGCCAGATACATCGCAGATATCCCTGAACCTCATTGTCCATTGATTGGCGAAAACTTCACTTATATGCATGATAATGCTTGGCCTCATGCAGCTTGAGTAGTTACAGAATTTCTGCAAAATGCCGAAACTGATATTTTAAGATGGCCAGCCAGAAGTCTCGGCTTGAATCCCATAGAACATGTTTGGTGGCAAATTCAGCAACGTAGGATGCCTTGTAGAACACTCCAACAACTAGAAAATATGCTTCCTGAAATTTGGAACTCAGTGACTCAAGAGTACACCCAAAATTTGTTTGAGGGGTTTCCGAGTCATATACTGGCAGTAATTAGGGCCCGGGGAGAAAACACTCGATTAGGAAAATGATTAGTAACCATTCGATGCTAGTTGATTGGTCTCTTCGCGAATGTTTAAAGATGGTAGAATATTTTTAGTTTTTCATCAACTCATCTCTTTTGAATGATATCTTCTTATTTTACACTTCTGAAAGTAACCAAGCGACTCTTGGACGACCAACCTAAAAGTTTTTATGGGGAGTGTATATAATATTGCAATATTAAGATATACTCATCTTGAGGAAATGTAGCTTATAAAACAAACATATATGAGTAAATTCAAACACCGCTATGATAATTGCAAAAATACAAACAGGCTGCTTTATTAGGTAATAAGGTAATCCTGCATTTTACGCGGACCGCCATCGCGTATCATGTACCGTTCGACGAGAAATGTTTTCGAACGATTTGAATTTCATGCCAGTGTTGCCACGATTCATCTCACGTCGGAGATTTGACTACCTATCGTTGAAAATTAAATAGCAAAGGATAAGATATACTATTGAAGTGAAACCGTTAGCAGAACACTGGCGTAATTTCTCGGGAGCGGAAGGAACATGGGTGTTTTTGTTTATGTCAAGCCTAATAGAAAGATAATTTCGGCTCATTCACTGCAATCTATTCAAAAAAGTAACTGAAGGTAATTATTTAATATAGTGTCGATAGTCAAAATTCACTGGAAAAGTATTTACTTACTTATTTTGGGTCCCAGAACCAAATCTGAAATCATTTTGCCCCGGAAGGCTATCGTTCAGGAAAAAAAAACGAAATTTCCTTGAAAGTCCTCTTGTCTATATCAATCAAACTCTATAATTGCGTCATTGCCTTGTTACTATTACAATGAATAAAATATAGACACATGTATCATTAATCAGTAATTCTACGCTCAAATATACATTAATTTCTTATTAAAATGCTTTTTAATTCGAATGTTGATTTTCTAGACAGTTAACTCGCTATAATACAATGATTTCATGTAACATGTTATAGGAAGTACGGCTCAAAACGCAAGAAAGAGATAAAATCTATCTCTCTCTTTCATCACTGAGACCGAAATTCAGATGGGAATATTTACTATTCTAACCTACCTTACCGAATTTTACCTAAAACCTAACCTACTAACCTATTCAATTCAAAATTATAAATTTAAATTAGGTTTGAGGTTCGGTTAGGTTAGTTAGGATTGGTTTGAAGAGATTTCCATTTGAATATCCTTCTCTGTTATGACGGGAGATGGCGAGTACTTCACTATTGTCGGGTTCAAGTCCCGTAGGTCTTGGACTGTAAATGTGTGAAATTGTTGCCTAATATTGAGAATTGAGGGGCAATCATATCGGAAAAAAAATATGGCGGGTTAACTGTCAAGAAAACAAACATTCGAATGGAAAAGCGTTTTAATAAGGAATTAATGTATATTTGAGCATAGAATTACTAATTAATGGTACATGTGTGTATATATTGTAATAAGCACAAGGCATTTCAATGAAGCAATTATAGAGTTTGAATGACATAGACAAGAGGACTTTCAAGGAATTTTAGTTTTTTATTTCGTGAACGATAGTCTTCCGAGGCAAATTAATTTCAGATTTGGATTCTGGGACCCAGAATTACTATGGAAACACTTTTCCAGTGAATTTGACTATCAACACTGTACTAAATAATTACCCCGAGATTAAACATTTATTCTCTTATTCGAACGTGAAATTGAAATGAACACTAGCAAAGGGATCTGGCAACACTGCCTGGAATTAAAATCGTTCGTAAACATTTCTCGTCGACTCGGTACACGATGCGCGATGGCAATCAGCGTAAAATGCAGGATTACCGGTAATAATAGTATCATATTGAGTCAGTAAAATATTTGAGACCATCTCAATGCGTGCACAATATTCCACATCATAGTATGGCTCCGTTCAAACGAAAGCGAAGTGATTATCGTTAAATATTAGCTATGGTTAAAAATTGAAGTGTAGAGTAGGAGAACAAATTTCAAATAAGAGCAAAAACATTGAAATACCGAATAAGACTATGGTAATACTTTTTAGGGAATTGAATGGAATTATCTCCTTTAATTCCTATGAAAAGAGTAAAATTATCAAGTGGTAATGTTACGCTCAGTCATTTTCACGTTTGCTTGACGAAATAAAGAAGATCGACCCCTTATTTGAGAGAAAAGAATTTAGAATCACCACGACAATCCATCTAATCCTTCGCTAGTCGTTGCGAGTAATACAACAATTTTCAAATGTATCTCTAATGTGATTATTACAATCTTTCGTTGGTCGCAATATTTTGTATTTTTGCGTAATTTGACTTTATGAACTTTTTTGACCCTAGATAAAAAGAAGATATTCAAGAGAAAAAGATAAATTGATGAATTCTAAAAACTATCGGTTCTATCTATATAGGTTAGCTGTCAAACTGTTAACACTGAGTATGTAAAAATTTTTCAAATTTTCTTGCTATAATTCCTTTCAAACTTGACTATTCCTATAATCCTTGCAGTAAGAACAATCAGTGTTTGTGACTGTCGGGTGAGTAGTTTTTCCAATATGGGGGGGAGCCCTTTTTCCCCCCGATTGCAACAATCTTTAACACCAGAAGCGTTGAGAACTATCAATGATTTATTCCCACAATCAGGACAAAGATATTTCTCTCAAGCCAATGTTATAGCTTTTAATAGGAATATGTAGTAATTTTACTGAAGATGAAGAATTATGTGTTGCTGCGTCAGACCTATCACAATCCATTTCACAATGCGTTTCTGCTAACAGCAATAATAGTATAAGACAACATAGAAATTAACATAAATATTCTTTAAGTGATTTAGGCCCTTTATAGTTATAGTTGAATCAACTAATGAGGGAACTTAGGTAATATGCATTCATGAATAAGGGATTAGTAGCATAAAATCCATTGAAAAAAAGGTAAAAAAAAGGATTTCATTAGAATTCTCTTCTCCTCTTGATGCCAAGAAATTTTTTGAAAACTAAAGTATATTAAATAAAAAAGATTACGATAAGTTTATACCTTCAAGGTTAGTCTCTGGTAGGGGAGTTATTAAAGGGGTTTCTAGTGATATGATTGAAAGTGACATTAAGAGTGCGCAATCTAGGGTGAATATTTTGGGAGCTACACAACTTAGAAGAAGGGTTCGAAAAGAATCTGGCGATGCTGAGTATGTTCCATCAAACTCTAGGGTGGTTACGTTTAAAACTAAAACTTTGCCTCACAAAATTTCTATTTGGGGATGTACAAGGGAGGTTTCGTTATATATCGGGCCGGTTATTCAATTTTATAATTGCTTTCGTTATGGGCATTCAAGCAAAAGCTCGAAAATATGTAGTAATTGTGGAAGTGACCATGACGAGAGCAAGAGTGAAACGAAAGAAGATCCAAAATGTCACATAAAAGTGCCCCTGATCTGCTCATCAGATATCTCGATCGACATCCAGTGGACAGTATTACAGGACCCATGCTTTAGCGATCATCTTCCTATTCTCATAAATTATAATAATTTTCATTCTCCTACTCATCCAATGAGTAAAAACCTCCTCATTAAATACAATTCATCCAAAGCTAACTGGGATGAATATAAAGAACTGGTTTCTCAACTCATGAATACCGATAATTATAATAGCCTTGAATCCCCACAGAACATTATTATTCAAGTGACAGATCAGGCAATCCCAAAGAAAAAACAACAAAGAAGTCAAGCGTGAAAATGTATTCGTGGAATGAAGAATTATCCCAAGCCGTCGAAAAAAGAGGTGCTGCATTCCGCAAACTGTTAAGAAATTATGGAATGAATAACTTCATTGAAGCCAAAAGAATTCAAGCCAGACCAAATTAGTAATTAAATTGAAAAAAAGAGAGTTCTTTTCTAACTTTGTGGAGAAATTACAATTTAAAAATTCGAAATCATTATGGGAAGAAATCAAAAAATTCAAATCGGGAATTACAAGTGAATCCAATAAAAATATAGACAGGTCATATGGTGACCAAATCTTAGAGGGTCTCTGCCCTCTGGTTGTCCATCACCAAGAAAAAATTCATGAGGTTCCCTCTCCTCTTCCATTTCCTCCTATTCCTCTAAACGAACTCCTTAACTTAACATAATAAAAAGAATACTTCTGCAGGAATGGAATGTATGGCATTTCTTATACAATGATCAAAAAGTTTCCACTTACGGCTAAAAAATTACTCCTGGAACTATTTAACAATCTACTTACTTAACCTCATATTTCACAATCACTAAAGAACACTATAATAATACCCATTTGTAAGATAGGGAAATCACCCAACATGGGGAATAGTTATAGGCCCATAGCGTTGACTTGTTGTCTGATTATAATTCTCGAGTCCATTTTGGCTAAAAGATTAGAATTAATTTATGAAACTCAAACATCAAAAAACGAATTTCAGTTTGGTTTTAGAAAAGGAAAATCGGTTAATGATGTCCTCTCTATCCCAATCTCGTCTGTATATCTAATGTTTTCAAGAAGAGAAACTGTTCTTGTGTTATTTGCTGACCTAAAGACAGCATATGATAACGTTTTTTCCATATCCTGGATGATGAGCTCGTCAGGAAAAGAATCCCACCTAATGTTATTAATTTTTTGAATATCTAAAATATGGCCGAAAATTATTTGTTTTGGATGCCTATACCAAAGAATTGATTGGTCCTCGGCTCGCCATTTTAGGACTGGCTCAGGGTTCACCTATGAGTCCAATTTTATTCAATTATTTAATTAAAGATCTGACTTCAGAGATTAGAAATAAAAGGTATAAAGATCAAATTTGCTGATGATATAGTCATTATAGCTACAGGAGCGTCCATCTAAATAACCTTATCTATAATGAAAGACGCTATACGAGAACTTGAACAATGGGCGCTTGAAAAGGGGCTCCACCTTTCCCTGGAGAAGTCCAAAATTTTCCACTTTCATAAAAGTAATAGACGTACTAATCTCTCCTCATTGTATATTGGGAATAACACCTTACCATGGGTTGATCACTTAAAATATCTAGGAGCCATTATTGAGAAATTGAATTGGTCTCTTCATATTGATAATATATGTCAACAAGCATTTAAAGGAATTAATATTATGAAGGCTTTATGCAAAACGTGGTGGAGAGCTCACCCCTCCACTTTATTAAATGTATATCGCTCTATTGTTCGCCCTTTTTTAGACTATGGAAGTACTAGAGAGAGAAATCTAACCTAACCTAACCTAACATAGGTAGAGCTCATCAAAATCTACTTTATAAATTAGACAAAATTCAATTCACAGCGATTCGTATCGCGGTGGGATTTATGAAATCAACACCTACAAACATTTTATTAGGAGAAAGTAACGAACTTCCATTGAAATTTCGAAGATTATGGTTGGCTCTGAAATTTGTGGGTAAACTTATGAGAGCTAAAAATAACTCTACGTTATTGAAAATTGAATCTTTGAGTTTAAGACAAAATTTATGGGGCGTAGGACAAAGACCAGCAGCAAAGGGGAAGCATTAAATCTACTAAAAACTTATGAAATCTAGTCGGATGAGCACCTTCCATGTTATAAATATGCATTAGACTATCATGTTGCTAATATAAATTTAATTAATTTTAATCTCAACAAAGAAAAAAAAGACAACTCCAAACTATTTATCGAGCATGTTGTTACTAAGTTCCCTGAATTTGTGAAAATTTTTATGGATGCGTCAAAGCAGAGTGATGATAAAACGGGCATATGAGTGTTCAATTCATTGTGGGTGTCCTTATTTTTGAGTATTCATAGCTATATCCAAAGCACTCATAGTTATGCAGGAAAACAACTTTAATAAAGTATTGATAATTTCAGATTCACAAACTGCCCTCGAAAAAAATTTCTAACTGGAAAATTTGGTCTAAAAATGATTATATTTCTTCAGAAATTAGAAAAAGAATTATTGATAACTAAAATAATGACATAGACATTCAACAGGACTGGGTTCCAAGTCATACAAATATATATGGAAATGAACAAGCAGATAAATTAGCGAAGTAAGGGTGTGAAAAACAGTCAATTGAAAATTTGAAAGCAGACGTGCACGAATTCTTTTCTAATATCAAGAATGTTGTATGGGATAAATGGATGGTAGAATTTGCTCAGATAGGACAGACAAAGGGCATAATATATTCCTTTATGATGAATTTGAAAAGACTAAAAAAAGAGACCCTGGTTTAACGACTCTTCTATTCCTAGAAGGGCTATAACAACTATCTGTAGGTTGAAAAGCAATCATGCCTCATACCCACAGCCCTTTTTAAGATTAGAGTAATTACATCAGATCTTTGCTCTCGTGGCAAGGTGGGTGATCTTAATCACATTTTTTTATTGTTCAATCAATAAAGAAAGATGCGACAAATTATATTCAGATTTAATGAAAAAATTAGAAAAAAAATATCTCCTATTATCATTCATGATGTCATATTCCATGAAGACCTGGAAATATTAAAACTAATTGTCAATTTTCTTTCCTCGTCAGGTATCAAGCTATAATAAGCGTGGTGGAAAGATGGTACTAACTGTAACTTTCATCCCCTGGGTTGATGTTTGTGAAGTGTTAAATGTATTCCTCAATCTCAGCTCCTGAAATAAAGTTTTGTATTGTTAATCTTAATATTGTTAATCTTAATATTCATATTCTCCTACAACCTGAAACCTCTGCAATATGGCTAACAAATTATATCGAACAAAAACTGAAATTAAGTACTATTACTTACGGTTATATGAGAGAAATGGTTGGGTATCGGTACAGCCAAGATTCGTTGACGACGAGCCCGACCATACTAAACAAGAAGCTAGTGAAGATTGGCTGAGTTCCCCAGCACATTGCAAGAGGAAACAAGAAGAAGAAGTATTGGTTCTATGCCCTCCAATATTGGAGGTTAACTTGCACTTTTAAGTTTTGCTACCAAAATTTGCAGGATGGACATAATCGAATTGCTCGTAAAACACCCCACTTTCAAGTCTCACAAAGAAAACTTTACCATTACTTATTCTGGCACTATTATCGTTAATGCGGATAGCTATAAGGTCGTAGTGAAGGAAGTCAGTACGGATCAAGGTAAACAATTTGAACTGATTGATAAGTATGGTTGTTTACAAAAATTCAAAGAACAAATGGAAATATTGAAACAACAAAAAGCCGCTAATATTCTTAGCTATGTGGATTATATAGAGAAAATAATTAAGGAACATGGTCATTTCCCCAAAAACCAGTGTTTCTTACATCGTAAAGTACTGCATGAATATATGGAGTTTACCAAGTTTTTATTGATTTGAAATCTTGTAGTTTATCAAAAGATTTAACATCAATCAAAGCTTCGTCATGTGATGAAAAACGAAGGAACATAAAGTAGAATTTGGTGTAGACTTCAAAGAATCAAAGGATACATTTTATCTCAAAAATTACGATTTGCCAATTAGTAAAAATAAGATATTGGAGAAAAAATCTTCGAGTTTATTAGATCTTTATAATATATTCTTAGGATATATTGAAGGTTTACAACCATATTTTGACTTAATGGATATAATAGATGCGAATAGTTATGTTATCGATCCAAGTGACAGATTGAGAAAATATAATTTTCGAAGAATCTGGCTTCAAGAAAATGTTTGTGTTATCATAACTATTGATCCATTCAGTGTGAATACATGTCCACATTTTGCCTTTCTTGGTCCAGATAGATTAGTTAATGAATTTCGTTCTGAATTAAATAAGAATTTGGAAGAGTGGAATAACAGTGGAGATATTTTCTGCGAAATACTCCAGGTATTAGGAATAGAGAAGTTTCCTGGAAAGTCTTACATGTCAGAACATTGTACAACTGAACTTTTGAAAGAAGATAGTGATTGTAGTATTTGTTTTTGTTCTGATTTGAATGGTAAATTACCAGAGATAGTTTGTAATAATAAGTGTTGTGAAAATTTTTACCACAAGGATTGTCTTTATGAGTGGTTGTTATCAATTAATTCTAAAAAGTTTTTAATGAGATCCAAGGTTCATGTCCAAATTGTGAGAAGATGATCTCCTGTACGATCCCTGATTAAAAATTTGTGAATGATTAAGGAAATAAACAATTCTTTTAGTATATTCTGTTTAATTTGCAATTTATTATTCCACACTGAATCATTATGAAAATCTAATGAATTTGTCATAAATGTTTTTTTAAAAACAAGTGAATCCTCAAATCTTATAATGCAATTTTTGACCTATTAATCTGAGTTGACCCACCTTTATCTTCAGTTATGATATAGTAATACTATAAATAATTGCATCATATAACAATTGTTCATTGGTTTATGAGTTGCCAAAAGTAAAATTCCTTCATAATCAGTGCTTGAACTGAGAAAGGAATATTTTGAAGGTTCATTTTCATTTGTAATAAAAAAGCATATACACTTTGGTATATTTTTATTCCTGAAGTTGTAATTATCTCATATTATAATAAAAAATATTTGTGTTGGGATATACTTTCCTTCAAATTACAAATATTCAGTGCATAATAAAAAAATGGTGATTCACACAGGTTTTACTTTTAATTTGATATCAAAAAATGTTAAAATTACGCTAGAATAGTCACTACTCTTATGTAGATGTAGGATTTTCATAAAATTAGTTATTAATATACAATTGACAGATATAATGATACAAGCTTATTTATTCTCTTATATGTATTTTGTATTATGATTTCTTGATATATGATCTACAATGTTCAAGTTTATTTTTATATTAAGTAATAAATGAAGGTGGACACAGCCATCAGAATATTAACAACATAACTACATACTAAATGGAATAAATGAACCATTTTATCACTATTGATGATTATTTCTATTCATCAATATCTGAGCTAATGATGTGATGCCAGTTTAGGCTCATTTTATACAATGAACCAACATTTCATTACAATTTTTGTACCAATAAAATTTTTTTTATCAATATCAATATCAATCACCCAAAACAATCGTTATTTATTTTCAATTATTGTTTTGAGCTTGAAAATCAATTTATACATTTTTTAATTGTTTTTTAATGGGGAGAACATCAATGGAATGAAAACAATGTGAATATATTTTTAGGTAGATGGTGCATATTTATATTTATGAAGAATACAAAATCTATAGAACTTGCAAAAAAAAAAATTTATATATATATATATATATATATATATATATATATATATATATATATATATATATATATATATATATATATATATATATATATATATATATAAAAATAGTTTGCTAGTATACTAAGATAAGTTAAAATGAGGTTGGAGCAGCTAAATCAAATCAAGTTATTTTTATAATGTGGTAACAGTATCGATTATATACTGTACGCTGGAGGAAGACCTACCTCTACCTAAAAGTTTACCATAACTGTTCAAGTAGGGTTTCAGGATTTTCTGGACCCTTAGTGTTTTAGGGCAGGCGCGAAGCTAAGGCTAGTTGTGATGTATTTATTTCTTTAAAGGAACTACTAAAACGCATAATCGTGTTACTAGACCATTATTGACATTCATGAAGCAGTTGTGATGAGGGAAATCATTAGAAATTACCGCGCTTTTTATTCATGAGAGTTATATAGAAGATATTCAAATACTTAACTTTAATTCCGAATGAAGATGTCTTAAATAAGAATTTTTTGTTGGTCTTATAGATCAAAATTTCATTTTACAATATGAAAAAATGATCTGGAACGAAATTCGTAATATAAATCGGCTGTTAATGAAAAATGAGGATGAATTGGGGTTCGTTTCGTGTTTGAAGATTTTCCTAAAATATATTGGCCTCTTTTGTAATTATGATATTTTAATTTTACTAAACGTTTGATTAATGTTTCTGATGTACAGTGAAGAATGTTTTTAATAAATAATAATTGCATTGTGTGTTTAAATTATGACTAAAATTAACTTCACTTTAAAATTATCGATTCAGAAAAACTAAGTTTCTAATTTATTGATAACACAGTATGTACCTTAATTGATAACTTTCTCTTAAAGGATTCACGATGAAATGACTAGGTTGAGAAAAATATATGTTAGTGTATGCTTTAAAATACTAATGACAGTAACTGAATTATCTAACACAGATTTTAAAAGCAAACCTAAGAGCATCATGTATTATGTCATAAAATTTGCTACATTCAATGAATCGTTTTCATAATATAATGAATAAATTATTCTTACAGCTTACACGCAAACAAGCAAAGATATAGGACCCATGCAATGTCTTTTAACTGGTTTCTTCTGGATCTTCGTTGAGTAAGGAGTAGAGGTACTTTCCAAATTTTTTTTATCCGTTCAATAAGTTTTTCGTTGAAAAGATTTTCTTCTAATTTTCTTTGAGCATCAGCTGTAAGCGGTTCAACTAGTATTTCTTCACTTTTTTTGTCACTGTCACTTATACTGTATTTATTTAGTTGTTCGTTTGATGCCCATCTACTGTAAGCCTGACAGAAGAGAGACAAAAGTATAAATGCCGAGAGTTTCATCGTAGTGTTGTTTCTGCACAGATGGTTGGTGCTTTAATGAATTAATTTCAAAAATCTCAGTGGTCTCTCACAGGCAAAATATACGTTATTGTAAATAATCTGTTCAATACAAATCATTATCCTTTACAGAGATAAAAACATATTTTTTCAACAGATAAACTCGACACAAAGTCCACGATGAATTTTGTTTTAAAATATTTTCACTTCCTGTAGACGAATATTTAGTTGTAATCGATAAATTGATTATAATTGGATGCCTAATTCATCTTAATGGTTGAAATTTTGAACTGATATGGGTCAATCCAACCTTGAATAATTTTGACTTGTATATGATATTTCTGGAACGCTAAATGAAATCATATTTTTCAATATACTTAACTAATTTGATTGATTTGGAACATTTCATTTGTCTAAAGTTGTAAATTACCTGTGTTTATATTCATTTCAAAGGTATCTATTTGAACTGAATTGATTAATTAAATATGGTTTTTTTCACCAATTTCGTGGGTAACATTCAGGGGCATCGGGCGATTTCTCGACAAGGTGTGTTTGGTGCCATTAAGATCCTAGTAGGAATTTCTTCACAATTCTCGTCGTGCCCAAGATGACCTAATTCAGAGAACTAGATATTACGCCGTGGTTTAGGTTTAATCGGTCGGTAATATCTCTCAGATGGGCCTCTACCAACCGATTTGTTGTGGTTATGAGCGGTAGGATGGTGACTGATTGTAAATATCCTGCTTGTAAATATCCTGCAGCTCAAACGCCTGGTCGTGATACTTCGTTACCTTCTCCGTATATGCTCTAGTGATGTTATTGTATCCAGGAATAGTGACATCATTGTCAGGATTGCTATTTTTCCAACTTGTCGTAGCGTGCTGTTCGGCCTGTTATGTGGTACTGGTCTATCAGTGAGTATCGTTGTGTCCTAGTACAATAAAGATGTTGCTTGACAGTTGTTTTCAGTAGACCTCTGGTTAGTGCTATTTATTTGTGGTAGATACGGGGCATTGAGTTATGGCTTTCTAGGTAATCCTTAGGAGCCAGTACTGAGCATTTTGAGGTAACATGTTGGATTGATTTCAGCACCTTCGAGGATTTCCTACATCTGTTTGTTGTTAAGTTCTTCCCAATAATGGACTTCTGGTGAGATCTGGTATCGACAGCCTGGTCCTGGATGGACAAAAATCTTCCCTCAGATTCCAAGAAGAGGTACACTGGGAGTAAGTACGTGAATGACTCGATTTTGTCGATGTTATCGCTTCTGAGATAATTCTGATACCTGCCATACAACTGATTTTCTTGCCATTCTTCGATCAATTGAGCTGTTGTTGGTATGGTCAGCTATACTGCTCCTCGCTCAGGCGCAGTGCTGAGTTGTTTTCGTCTGCTGCGCGGAGAGCTCTGTGAAAGATAGTATTTTTATCGAGGAGATACTTTCGCAGATTCTCGACTTGACCCGCGTGAACCGCTTGAAAACTGGTTAATCCTCTTCCTTCTTCGTGCCTCGGGAGGTACAGCATGTTGTAAGGGCGCGGGTGATGGACGCCGTAATTCGTCAGCATCGTTCGTAATTTCGTGACCAAGGCTTGCAGTTCAGTTTGCGACTTTTTCAAGATGCCGAACGTATAAGACAAACTTGGTATTGCCCAGCTGTTTATAGAGAAAAAGAACTCTTTTGAGTTCAGCTTGGCTTGCAGTAGCTTTTTTACCCCTGGAAATCTTTCTATTTAAACATTTTTGCCATATTCAATGTCTGCCTCATGCTCAGGTATTTATATCGATGTTCGGGCTGTGATACAGGTATGACGGTTTGGTTCATCAGCTCTACCCCAGTCTGGTCACGATCTATTTTTCCTCTTCTCACATCGATTATCACGCACTTTTCCACATCCATCTGCATTCAGATCGTACCGCTGAAAGCCGAGACTATCTACAGTTGTCTTCTCATCTGGTCTGAGTTTGAGGTATAGAGCTTCAGATCGTCCATATACAACTGGTGGCTTATTCTGGTGTTACCCTTTTTATCTATAATATAGTTGTTCGTATTGTTTTTCAGAAGAGTGTTGAGGGCTAAGGGAGTCGACTTGAAATATTCCCCTTCTGATCCGTATTGTCTCCGTTCTTACTTCTCCCTAATTGGTGTGGTCTCTAAGTGAAGTGAACTAAAGGCTTATAAGGTGATGAAACAACGCAACTTTGTTATCGGATACCACATAAACATTCAGAAATTGTAGGAACCATGCGTGAGGGACTGAGTCAAAGGCCTTTCTGTAATCTATCCATGCTACTGAGATATTTCGTAGTTTTTCCTCGGCTTGTCTTGTGACGATATCATCAATTACCAGAAGCTTTTTGCAGTTCCTCGCCCCTTTACAGCATTGGTTCTGTTCCTGGAATAGAATGTGGTGGGCCTTGGGATGTTTATTGATATGGAGGGCTAGGGTACCAGTGAGTATTTTGAAGATGGTAGGCAGGCAGGTGAAATCAAATCTAACCTAACCTAAGCTTTGTAGCAATATATATATATATATATATATATATATATATATATATATATAATATATATATATATATATATATATATATATATATATATATATATATATATATATATATATATATATATATATATATATATATATAAATTTCTCTCTGATCTCATCTACACCTCCAGAGATCGAGCGGCGTGGGTTCTCTTTTTATGGGGTGGGTATTTTTGACCTCGATTTCAGATTGTAAAGCGCCGGGCACTTAACTGAACATACCCGTACCATTTCGGGAAAGACAATGGAATCTGTAGGAAGCCATTCTAGCGGCTCCACTAATCACTAGGTGAAGAGGAGAAGGCCCAGTATCAATAATCATCATGCAGGTCGTTCTCTGCAATTTAGAGAGCTTAAGTTAGGATTGCTTTTTAAGGCTGTACTCTCAACAAGCAATGCAGCCGTACGTTATACGTGATCTCACCACCATCACATATAGCCACTGAAGTTGCTTTGGGACAAGACCCCATTTTTTCACAGGTCATTTGACATGTTCATAAGAAATGTTCAGTCTTGTGTATTGTGTTTTCAGGTACGAATTCTACTTGAGCTTATTATCCAAGGTAAACCCCAGATATGTTGCGTCACCAGCAACTGGAATAAACACTCCTCCTAGGATCGGGGGAGAAACAAATATCCTCCTTTTCCCTGGTGAATGGTACCATAAGGCTTTTGTGGGGCCTTGTTCTAAGTTTCTTACCCTCACGCCACCCCTGAATAGCTGACAGCCTCCTGATGTCTGACGGAGACATTGTAGTCATCTTCGACAACCAGAACGACTATATCATCAGCGTACGCTTGTACATAAACATCCAGTTGAAACAAACGAAAGTCAAATTAGCCTCATGTTATATTGAATCTCAGTAAGAAGACACATTTTACCAACGTGAGTTTGGTTGAATCTTAATATTTCGAGCACATGATTCCACAGTTGAAATATTTCCAATGACACACATAATTGTTTTATCAAAATAAAGTTTATATTTGTCGTTTTCACAAATAATCTCAGGTTCAAGTTTTTTCCTTGGGAATGAGGTCATGTTTTATTCCTTAATTAAAATGAATAATATTAGCGACGGCATTATGTGTTTCTCAATAATCTGTTGAGGTAAGTACTGAGCAAGATGATAATATATGAAAAACTATTTCTGAAGAACAAAAACATCCAAGGAAAGAATCATATATTTTGCTTGATGTTGTGTTTTCTATAATTTCTTATGAAAACAACCTGATCTTGGATAGCAATTGCCATGCCTTCTGTTTCAGCGTAAATTTCTCGAGCAGATGTTAGTGGTGCCTACTCATCAAAAAACATTAGCTCTGTCAATCTGGTTACAGAATGAACGTCGTCAGTCAAATGGAATCCCAGATTCGTTAAACTAGGATCCGATTCCAAAATATAGTTTTAATTTACATTGCTTATGTACACTCACACACAAAAACATTTACCTATAACAGCAAATTGGAAAAGAACTTGGTATTTTAATGTTTCATTTATTTCAGCACCTAGGTTACACCGGCGCCGATCGGTCAGAATGTACTTGTTAGAAGATGTTCTTCGCAGAGTCTTTTTGGCACTTATTTCACTATTAACGGACTTATGAACACTATAAGAAAGTTGACGAATTCGTCAAAAATTCTCAACTTAAGAGTGAACATATTAACCAAAATGATCACTTTGTTGATGAAGGATTTAGAGATTATCAGTTTTGTGTTCAGCTATGTTTAGATGTACTTACCATTGCAGAATCATGCTCTTTGGCTCAGTCGTGCTGAAATTTTACTCAATGTAATCGCTTTTTTGCAAAAATTCAAGTTAATGCTGATGGATGGACGATCGTGAACTAGAATATACTGGGTTTATAGGTTCTTATTGATATTAAGAACCATTTGAGTGAATGCAACTTGAAGTTGCACGGTTTGTGCCAAACAGATAGGAATCATAAGAATCCTTGATGGAAATTCTGGAAATTGAGAATAGATTTATTTATCAGCGATATTACTTCAAATACATATAATTATTTTTAATTTAAAACGTTTATATCTAGTATCGACGATGGTGAATTAATAGATGAAATTCTTGAATATATGACTACTCTAAAAGTGAAGTTTATCAAGAGGGGTCAGAATTTTGATAAACTTGGTTTTATGATCCCCTTCAAATCAAACCAGGTCTAATGAATTTTTACAGTTGACATATCTCTCCTCTTATAAACGGACTTTATTGATTTTGATCTTCACTATTTACTTAATTTATATTTGAAGGTCATTGCGAGAACATTTTGAATGAAATACTCAGCTGTTAGGTCAGAATAGTTCAGAAGAGAAGTGAATTTGTCTCAAGAAATTAGCATTTGCCATGCTTACGCCTTTTAAATATTTATATAATTATGAAATGATTTTAAATCCGAACGAAACCAGGCAAAAAGCATGTATCAATCAATTAGAAAATCATCCAAAGAATTTCTAGCAATAAAATAAAAAATATTATTTGTTGAGTTTTATTTCATTGAGATGTTCTGTGATTTTCTTCGTCTCGTGAAATTTTGAAGGAATAAATTGGCACCTCTTAATCGACAAGAGCTTTGCGGAAATAATCAAATAACGAAGACAGTTGTTGCAAACAAGTGTATCGGCAAAACACAAATGAACGAATGGAATAAATAAAAAATGGTCGCACAACTGTTGATAGTGAACTACGATCCGGGTGGCTCTATACAGCAAAAACCGACCATAACATCACACCTGTACGACTTGCAACCAATGAAGATCATCGCTTAACTATGCGAGAACTAGAATTTGATCTTGGAATACTAAGGAAAGTAGTATTTTAAGGATATTGAATGAAAATTTACGGATGGTTTGGGTGTTTATGTGAAATTCATTTACCAAATTGATGATGGATGAGCAAAAAATTGTAGCGCTGGAATCACTCAGGACAACTTGGTAGTAGCTAATAACGATAATATTCTGTATAAAAAGATGATAACGGGACATGAATCGTGAGTGTATGGTTATGATTTCGAAATCATCGAAATCTTTTTTTTTTCAGTACCATAAAAAGTCACAGAAATGTTAAACCCATGTGGTTGTTTTTTATTTTGATGATCTTGTGCACCACGAGTACGTTCAGCCAAGGAATTTTATGTTAAAGTTCTGAAAAAATTGCGCGACGCAAAGAGCGCAGCCACTTTTGGACTAGTGGTGATTGGATGTTTCTTCACAACTAACGTCAGCAAATTAATTGATCCTTGAGCAGCAATATTTGATAAAGCATAAGGTCTTATAGTTAGGTCAGCCTCTTCACAATTGTGATATGGCTACCTGCGACTTTTCCAGGATAGAAAGCATAGATAGATCCTCAGAAGACGCAAGTACCTCACTTAACTCTATAGAAATTAATGTGACTTCGCCTACTTATCGCTCGGATCGATGCAGTTGCTCTAATGTTAAATATTCCGATGCGTGCCGATGAGTCACTCACCTGTTTGTACGTGGCGATAACTGGCAAGTGTGTCGGAATTTCGATCACTGCGGATACTGTGGAGTTGCTATAAACGGATTCGTTCGATGCGATTTGCCCGATACCTATGATATGGATCTATGGACACCTTCAAAGGGTGCCGATTGGACTACAAATATACAAAAGCGACGAACACTTTGAAAGTGATACCAAAAAATGAGTAACAGGACTACTTCCAGAACTGGAAAAGGGGTTGGGAGTGTGTTGTTAAATGCAATGGGACTACTCCAAAAAAGCCCCGAGCCAGGCGATATAGAATAACAAGAGGGCAAAAATATGAAGGTAGATCACTATGCTCAGGACCTCAAACTTAGCCTTAAGCATTTTTATGGAAAAAGTGTCACATTGAGCAACTGCGCGCGTATGCCTCATGATTACTTGCTATATATATATATATATATATATATATATATATATATATATATATATATATATATATATTTTTTTTTTCTTTTGAAAAGAGAGGATTCACAAAAATTTGAATAATTGTATTTACAATAAATGCTTATATCTATAATGTTGGTGTGTCAAAAAAAAAAACACAAGTGTGAGCTCAGGAAATGTAACAGGGAAACCATACTATCTTGTGTATGATTCAATTTCAAAGGGGTGAAAAAACCTGAGGAAAAACTCGTTTCCCTGTCGGTATTGCACTAGCAATAGCTTGTCTGTTTATGATTTGTTAGTGTCGTGTGTACATAAAGAGTACCAAAGATTTTTCTGCTTAGCCGCTTCATTCTCTCTTGCATCCCATGATTTCCAAACCAAGGGTGAAAGAAAGGGGGTTTGGTACAGGAATCTGTAACAATGGAAAAGAAAACCAGTAGAAAAATATTTCAACAATCAAACTTCTTATATGTCTAAACAAATCTAAGGAAATATTTTACATAGCAAGCAAGGTCATGAAAGAGGCAAAGGAAATAATAAAAAAATACATAACCTGCGATATTTCCTCAAATTCCCTCTCTGTTTGACCGAGAGAGCCCCGATGGCCAGGTTCAGTCTTTCAAGTGATGTCGATTATGATCTATAGATGTTTAAGAATCATTATGGACCCAATAATCGAGGTTGACATCGCCCATATATTATTTCTTCGTGGAACTTGTTTAATATAAAGAAAAATTTGCGAAAAAATTTTGAAAGTCGTTCGAAAAATATGACAAATGTCATATGCTATGTTCCAAGTCATTGGTGAAGCTATTATTTACTCTATAAATAGATGATTTCAAGCAATATATACTAATTTGATTTGTTCAGAGAATGAGATAAGTGCGCAATGGCACTAAACATTTACTGAATCTCTGAGAAAAATTCGGTTAAAATTAGGACAACCCCACCCCTAGATTTTGGGGCATATTGGAGGTACTGGTAGCTGTGTTCTCGAGGAAAATTCTCCTCATGCACGAGTATCTAACTCTTTTATACAACTACCAATCAAATGTTTGTTGCTCTATTCGTATAAACCAATATTCAAGATGATGAAAACTTTTTTGTTTCAAATTGAGTTATGGCGACTGTTACAATAGAATTCGGATTCGCACTGATTACATCAATCGATGGTAACTACTTTACAGAGTAATATGATACCAATGTTGAGTGTAGTCGTGGGGAGAATACGACATCAATTGCTTTAGGAAAGAATTTAGTTCCAACTACCCATCATTCATCAGTTCTTGCGATAGCTAAGAATTTACGAATTATTTCACATATCGTACTGATCTTTCATAAATTTTGATATGGCAAATTATTATCAATAAAATTTTATACTTTTGATTGTTTTAATTATATTGTATTGTGAATAGCATAACTAGTGGTAGCTCGTTATTAAGAGTGCAGTTGCAGAACTGGTTGCAAATTTTTAAAGCAGAACTCTTACAGAAATACTAATTTCAAGTCAATAGAATACCATCGTCCTCTTGTAAAAATCTAATCAATTTCACTGAATAATATTAGCATTCTATCCACTCCTGAAAATGTCTCTTAATTTCTTCAAATTATTGCTGCGTTTCCTCGTACGCTATTTACGTTTAAGAACCTTTGGAACAATAGAGATATTTTGCACCTCTTATTTGGAGACTTCGTTATTTATTGCGCATGCGCTTCTCTAAAATAGAACCCGAAAATTCTAATAACGATAAAGAATTGTCGTTATTACCGCAGAATAAGAGCTGGTAATTATTCTCATTCACCGTGTGCAACCTAACCTTACAAAAACAAATCGGCCGTAGTAAAATGATAAGTGACAATTTTTCTGGTGACAAACTGTCAATTGAATAACTACATTATTTTGTAAGGTTGCAAAAACTCTATTTGAAGTGAGCGTTATTATCGTAAATATAATTAAAGTTAACGGTAAAATCAACGAAATCTTCTAATTTGCAAAAACTTTTTATTGTTCTGTACGAATTATTTAAGATGGACGCTTCATAGACAATAGGGATGCTTATTGTAGTGTTAATCCCCGACAGCAACCAATCAGTAGCATTTACATATTGGCGAATAAGCTTCGTCCGTACAGTGACATGATATTTTACGTGATTTAACGGTAACCATTTGTTTGGTGGACTTTGCGGTGAGATAATCTTTGTATACGATCAATGTAACGTTTGTATTCAGCAACGAATTATGGATATTTCCACGTAATATAAACAATTTTTGGCGGATGTTCATTACTGAAAAAGTGGAAAAAATCTATGGATGGACTAAAGCAGACTTCACAGCCGATTGCATTTGAAAAAACTGTGGTAAAGATAATTGGTCAGTGCATATTGTCTGTCACAAAGTGATTGAAAACAGATCCCTACTTTCGAGAATTGTAAATGCTATAAAACTTTGTGAAACATCTAAGCTCCCACTTACGGGGCATAATAAAATAAAAGAATCTGGCAAACCAGGAATATTTCAAAGTCTTCTCGAATAGATTGTATTTCGATGTATTTAAAATAGCAAAGCAGTTGAATATTGTTGAGAATTTTTTCCAAGTTTTCAACAAGTAGCAGATGTTCTTAGCGCACTTATTTGAAGTGAGCTCGAACTACTTGTTTTGAAAAATCCAAATAAATTATACAATCCAACGAAGACACTGTAGAAATGAGTGGAAGACAAGCTAAAATAAATGAAAAATATTCCTTAGGTCATTTTGTTCACTGCTATGCCCACAAATTGAATTTAATTGTGGCTTAGGAAGCCACCCAAAATTCTGAGATCGTGTCCACGTAATGGAATGCCCACGTAGTGGTTTGTCCACATAGGGGAATATCAAAGCTCGTAGAGTAAATGCAGATTCTTGAATATAGACAAATTATGTATAATCATAGTACTAAATTTATAATTATATATAATCAAATGTGAATAATAAATTGAATTGAAATTGAATAGACATAGCTAATTAACTTAGTTCTTTTGGAAACGAGAGACTCAAGGACTGAAATCTGTTATTGATTATATCATTATCAAACAGAGAATTAAATTGATTCATAAGGACATGAGTGTGTGAATGAGCTTCGTTTGGCAGGGATCACGATCTTGTATGATGGAAAGTGTTGTTTCCCAGAAGAACCAACATAGAAGAACAAAATGCAGTAAATAAGAGAGGTAAAATTGGAACAAAGTACAATTTAAAGAGTTTGGGTACAGAAAAGTCTCTAAACGTTGTATCGGAACATATTAGATGAGAAACTTATAGATGAAAACTTCGAAAGTGTGAAAGAATATATACCCAATTCAGCTTCAGAACCTATAGGAATGTACGAAATTATTGAGAAAATTGAAAAATATTGGTGGGAAGACGAAGTAGAATAAAACAGGAAGAAACTTAAGAAGTTCCTTTGCTCGAAGGATGCAGAGCGCAGACGGATATATAAGGAAGCACTATTGAAAGTAGAAAGAAAAACACATCATGGGGATGTAACTGTCCAAGATTCAATACCTAACTTGGAGGACAGGGAAACACAGAAAGCTGAAAGCTCATGAAGAATCTGAGATCCGAAAAAAAGAGGAAAATCATATCACCATTTACAGCTGAAATGTGGAATCAATACTTCGAACAATTATCGACAGAGAATCTCAAATAACTGGCTAGAGCAAACCATATCAAATTATCATTTTACTATAGAAGAGGCATGCATTTTTGAAGAACGGCAAGGCTTCCAGGCCAGGAGATATGTACGGTGAGATGGTCAAGTACGGAAGCGATAAAATGTTCGAAAATTTTTCAGAGATGTATAAGTGGAGAAGAATGGAGAATTACTCATCTGGCGCCTATATTCAAAAAAGCCGATATGGAAAAATTTCAAAGTCAAAATAGAAAACGAAAACGTATCAAAATATGAAAGCATAAGATTAAGCTGGCTTTCGAGCAGGACTATTAACTATTGATCACATACAAATTAACGTAGAATCAGGAATTACATTTGCTGTGTCTACATCAAGAAAAAACCAATGACAACCTACCGCTCACCAAACCATAGTAAGTACTCTAGGTCACAAATATTAATATTGAGCTGACGAAAGCTAACAAAAATATGTGAGAACTTCTGACGAAAATTACAATGAAAAAAAAAAAAAATAGCTGATGGCTATCGAAGAGGTCCGTCGCCTAAAAGTGACTTGAGCAGAGATGTATTTCACCCACATTATATAAGATTTATCTCGAATACTTGAGACATGGAAGAATTAATTACAGAATAAGCGACTAGCGGTAAATGACCATAGAACTCCGTACACCATCTTTCGCAGACGACCAGGTAGTTAAATCCCAGGATTATGATTACATGAACACAGGGCTTGCAAATTTGTAGAATGATATGCAAAATGGGGACTGAAAGTGAACCTAAATAAAACAGAATACATGTATATAGGGGGACAATCACAAAACATAATATTGAATGACAAAAAAAGTGTTAGGCATTTTACAGATTATATTTAGGGATAAGAATCACTAAAATTGAACGACGCAATGAAAAAAAAGGAACACATAAGAGAGAATGGCCATTGCTTTACTGAATGAAATCCTATGGGACCAGAATATATGCAGTATCAAGAAATGAATTGATAAAACCATTGTGGAGACAATAACTACATACAGCTTGGAAGTTTGATCAATGAAGGATACAACTAAGAAGATGTTCCTAGTCACAGATATGGATTTCTTGAGTAGGTCTGCAGGAGGATCGAGAATAGAGAGCCACAAATGATAGAATAAGGGAAACAATGGATGTCTAACACAATACAGTTAACGACATAGTCGACAAACAGATTTTGTGGTACGGATATGTTCTGAGAATGCCGGAAGCAAGAATACCAAAACATTATTAATTCAGCTCTTTCTTGGTCTTTCAATTAAAAAGAACACACATTATCAAGCAGAATATAGATCATTATTGAGGTAGATATTTTTCTTCTTCAGAAACAGTTATTCATTTATTGTTATCTTGTTCAAAACTTGCCTCAATAGATTATCTCCAGAGACATAATGCCGTCGCTAGTATTATCCATTTTAAATTAGCAATTAAGTGTGACCTCAGTCCTAAAGGAAAGAAATAATACAAACATGAACCTGACAATATTTGTGAAAACCGCGAATATATACATTATTTTAATAATTTTAATAATCAAAATCATAATATACATAATTGATATTGCCATACACGATATGTATAATTTACAAAATAAATAGAGTAAAGAAATTTCTAGATATATGATGCTAGCCGACGAGATAAAAATGTGGCAAATCAAAAATTAATTATTTATTATTTCTACAAGTGGAGTCATCAAATCTTGTATTATTCTTCCTAGGTTTCTTTCCGTAAGAAATAATGAGATAGTGTCATAGGTTTCCTTTTCAGTTAGTACTACTCAGAATCTTATTTCATATTTTATTTATTTGAATATATGGACGTAACATAATTTGCTAAAAATGTTAAAAAGTTCCATCTGTGCTTAGAAGTTTGCACTTCAAAGAGGGTATTTACCATTCTGCATCAGAATCTCCAGTCAGTTGGTACTGCTTTCAACAAGATCGAACTCCTAGCCAGAGAACGAAATGTGGATTTTCTTGCAATTACTGAACATTGGAAATGCTTAGAGGAAATCAGTAAATATCGTTTTGATGGATACAGATTGGTCTCAAGTTTCTGCCATGAAAGAGGGAAACATGGGGGAAGTGCAATTTTGTGTCGTGACACTTATGAGTATAAAAAAAGGCCTGATCTTGAATCGTTAAGTGTACCAAAGGTGTTTGAATGCTCTGCAACTCAGGTATCTAGTGCTATTCTCAAACTCATTATTATTTGTATATATATATAGGCTTAATACGCCTCCTTTTTGTGTTGTAGATTTATTTTTTGAAAACCTCATTATCATTCTGCAAAGGATGTTAATTGAGAAGTCGAAGTTCATAATTACTGGTGATTTTAATATTGATATTCTGGAAAAATCTAAAGAGACACTTTTTTTTCTCATCAATTCTACAAATGTTTGATATCAATGTAATGATCAGGGAGCCCACTTATTTGAATGCTCGTCTTGACTATATTCGCACCAACCTTGATGGTTCTTCCTCTGTTATTGAGGGTCACATATCTGACCACTCAGCTCAGAAATTCATCTTTCAAGACATGTTGCCTTGTTCCCTTAGTTGTGAATCAGTCTGGCAAAGACGCATTAGTAGAGAGTGTGTGGAAGTTTTTTGCAGGATCTTGCCGGACAGAGCTGGGATTATGTTTTCAGGCATGGGCCTTGTGATGTCAATTCAATGTGGCCTTTTCCACTCAATATAAAAAGATTTTCGATCAAAGTTTTCCTCTTGTCCAAGTGAAGACATGCAATACAAAGAAAAACTTTACATTGAGTCCTAAAGTTAAGTACTTGAAGAACATTTTGGATAGGGTTTATGTAGTGGCCAAATCTAGTCATAAACAGTGCACAAAACAAATCCAGAGCCACTTGGAAGGTTGTTCATTCTTTGACTACAGATCAGAAGAGTAAAGAAAACTGTTTCATGAAGGATGGTCATCCATCGGTTTTGCTTACTGAAATGAACAAATTTTTCTCTAATCTTGCTCCAACTCTGTGCAACTCTCAAACAGCGAGTCAGGGAAAGTCCAATAAACTCAAGAGACGGCTCAAATCATTTTTTGTCTTTGATGTCCTTCCGTCTGAAATAGTATCAGCTGTCGAATCCCTAAACAACAAAAACTCATGTGGTCATGACATTATACCAATGAATGTAGTTAAAGAGTCAATTCGTATGATTGCAGTTCCTCTGGCCTATATAATGAATCATTCTTTCAAGTGAGGTGTTTTTCCTGACGAGCTTAAAATAGCTATTGTTAAAACTTCTGCACAAAAAGGGGGACGTTAACGTGATGGGGAATTACAGATCCATTAGCCTTCTATCTAAGTTTTTGAAGAAGGTTCTAGCCAATAGATTGATCAAATTTTTCAAGAAATTCAAAGTGATTGTTGGGTCTCAGCATGGTTTCACGAGCTCACTCAGTCGGTTGTATTGGCTCTGGAGAAGGGGGAGGTTCCTATGGGACTTTTCCTTGATCTATCCAAGGCCTTCGACTGTGTGCCTCATGAAACACTTCTGGCAAAGCTGGAGATCTGTGGGATAAGGGACAACCAACTGAAACTCATTGAAAGTTATCTGATCGACAGAAAACAGAAGGTATCTGTTATTGTCAATGGTGTGGTTTATGTCTCTGATGAGGAAGATATATTATGGGTGTACCTCAGGGAAGCATTCTTGGTCGCTTAATATTTATCATATATATTCACGACTTAGTTGAGATTGTTTCTGTCCCGCGGGCTTCTAGTCAGCCTGTTCTATATGCTGATGATAGTAATATATAGCTGATCTCAGTGGATCTCCACACCACAGTCGATTCTTGCGTGACATTATTGAGCAAAATAACAGAGTGGTGTTGTACAAATAATCTTATTTTCAATATGAACAAAACAGAATTCATGCAGTTTCGGACAAATTTCTTGGGGCGAATATTGATACCCATCTTAAGTGGGGTCAACATGTTGCAGAGACCAGAAAAAACTGAATTCTGTAGTGTACATGATTAATGTCTTAAATGTTCAAGTAGAGCAGGGAGTGCTGAAGACAGTATATTTTGCCTGTTTTCATTCCATCTTAACTTACGGACTTATTTTTTGGGGTGGTTCATCGCATATGGAAGACATATTCATAACCCAAAAGTGGGCTGTCAGGATAATGTTTGGGTTGGGGTATAGGGAATCATGTTGTGGATTCTTCAGGAGAAATAATATTCTTACTGATTATGGAGCATACATATACAGACTCCTGCTATTTCTGCATAATCAGGATAATTATTTCGAGGATTGTAGAAATACAAATAACACGAGGCAAATTTTCCTTACTTTTTCCCATGCATTCGACTACATTGAGAGAAAGAAACACAAATTATATGGTTTTGAAATTGTTTAATAAATTTCCTAAAGTGTTTCAGAGAATTTCAAAATATGAGGTTTTCGAGAAAAACATTTTTAATATATTTTGAATTGTGAACCTTATGGGGTAAATGAGTTTGTGATAATGATATTGAAGCTTCGTGAGATTATATACAATTTGTGATTATATACATTAATGTTGTGTGAAATGTTTCATTTTTATTGTTGTGAGCTGTGATATCTACCTTGTAGCAATAATTCTATAAAATAAATTCATCTTCATCTCATCATTTACATTCTATGTATCGATTCGATCATTTATCACTTCCCACAAAAAAGTAATATTCAGTGGTTTTCGACTAGGATCTGTACTTTGGGTTTTTCGGGGGAGAAAGTTGGTTAACCTCGGCGAGTTGCTTATATATATGTTCATGAAATCGAAGCGATTCCACGAATCCAATAATGTTCTTTCTACATTAAGATTATTAATTTTAGATTTCACTGAGCATTGAAAATTGAAATATCATTTATGAAATATAGACAAATTAATATGTCATATTTCGATCGAGTGCTCTTATCGGGTAACAAGGTGTTAAGATGAATAAACTTCTTATCACAATTCATTAAACCTTATTGATATATCGTGAAGTTTTTCATTTGATCAGTTCCGTATTGTTGATGAAATTACAAACGATCATCGAAAAATAATGAAATTGTGATATGGTAATCACATTCAGTCAACCTATAGATAATATTTACGTATGGTTTGTTGTAATAGATTCTGCAATCTTAACAACCTCAATCTCATTCTAAATGATATACGCATTAGTCTCATTTTTAATTTCATATCGCTAGACAATGATTTTTTCTTTGATTTGTACTTTTGAACCCATGAGAACGACACTATTAGTCATTGGAGTTATTAATAATTCGCAATAACTCCTCACACATTTCTTTGTTCTTGAACCAGGTTTCTCAAGTTTATTTTGCTCACCGCCAACTTACAATCTGTGGGAATTATATTTAAACGTGTTATATCAAAAACTTAAATTATAATCATAAGAATGGATGTGACCCTCATCCATTTTCTGAGTTTGAAATGTAGGATGGAAGGAGAGTGATATAATGGTGGCAATTGAAATGAATACGTAGTTGCACTAAGGAATATTTTTATTTTATTCAAAATACATGGATTTATGACATAATAACGAGACGGTAGGATTGAATGCATTTTTTGAGCTGTTTGTTAATATCCTCTTTTTATTTTAAAAACAATCGACCAAAATTCTGGGTATGGTTATGAAATCGGTTTCTGCAATAAAAATTCTTGGTAGCCATTCTTGAATACAGTTATATAAAAAAGGGGTTTTACCTCACCGAGTTGCCAATATATCTGTTTATGTTATCAAAGATATTTCATGAAAACATATAAATCCACCATAGGGTAATTAATTTGACTACCGGGCAATTATTAAAAACATAATATATTGTGGTAGCCATTCTTGAATTCAGTTATATAAAAAAGGGGTTTTGGCTCGACGAGATGCCAATCTATCTGTTCATGTTATCAAAGATATTTCATGAAAATATATAAATCCATCATCGGGTAATTAATATCACTGCCAGACAATTATTAAAAACACAATATATTCGGAAATAAGACAAGCTAAAGAATAGTGACAAGAAGTAATCTTAAATGAACTGAAGCTCGTAATCTCTCTTGAAAACTACAGAAAAAAAAAAACAAAAAACTCAAGCAAAAATATTTTTATTCAAATTACATGGATACTTATATAAGAGACTTTGACTTCAAGATACATGAAACGCTTTCGGTTGATAGTTTCACCGATCTAACGAGAAACTACGATTTGCCAACATACGAAGTATAGATAAGAACATCGATGAATTGAAGCTGCACCTCAAAAGTTTGGATTATCACTTTCTTGTGATTGCTCTGACTGAAACATTTCAGGTAAGCGATCCTATGATATTTTCAATTTCGGGGTATTCAATACTTTATAATGAAGGGAAATATAATAAGAATGATGGGGTCATTATTTTTGTGCGTGAAGATCTGAATTTCGAACATACAATTGTACCTATTGAAGAATTCAATGCAGTTGAAATGAACATCAAAACATTTCAAAGCCCCATAAAACTAACGTCCATAATTCGTTCTCCAAGTTCTTGCCCCTGAGCGTTCAATTCCAATTTTTATAACTATCTAGAAAAAACTGCAGAAGCTGATAACCACATCATAACAGGGGACATCAATATTGACATTTTGGAAAGCAACAACTACTTTCGGAATAACGGTCAACTCCGGTTTTTGTTGGCATGAACATGTATCAGCAATAGCTAAGTCGGCATCAGCTAAACTTAGTTTTCTTTTCAGAGCCAAACGATACTTCACGTCATCTCAGCTGTAGCATCTATATATGGCGTAGATTCGACCTGCTTTGGAATAATGTTTCCATGCTTAGGGATCTGCGCCCAAACGTTCGTTGCGGATGTTAGATAGTGTGCGAAAACGGGCTGTGCGTCATCGACCACCTGGAGATCACCCGCGATCTCCAACCGCTGGCTCTCGGAAGACAAGTTGCTGACCTGTCTCTGTTTTACAGATACCTCCACGGAAGATGCTCCATGGAGCTGATAGAACTTGTTCCGGGAAAACTCATGTTTTGCCTCAACTATAAGCTGGCAACGAGTTCTCATCATATGGTGGTACATTCAACGACCCCTCGAATCTCTCTCAGTAAGAATTCCTTCGTTCACAGGGCCGATGAGCCCCCATATCTCTAAAGCTTTCGATAGGGTTTGGCATTATTGAATAAACTTGCCCTTCGAACCTCTCTCTATAAGAATTCCTTCGTTTATAGGGCCGGTGAGCTGTGGAACTCGCTTCCGTCCAACATCTTCTCAACATCCTTACAATTTGGCCCTCTTCAAGAAGCGAGTAAACAGACACCTCAATTCTCCTCATGTGGTGTAACCACAGGTTCGCCTCTTCCTGGGAAGTGCGCATAAAAAAAAAACAGAAGAATATCTAAACATAATGAATTCTTTCGGATTTTCGTCTTACATAAAGAAGTATACTCGGCCGTGACGTAAAACTTGTTGGGATCACTTTTTTGTGAGACTGAAGGGATCGTTGGAAATTGGAAGAAATTAGAGCATTTGTTGTTAGAACTAATATCACCGACCACTCCCCAATTATTTTAGGCCTAAAAACTGAGACAATTAAAAAAATACTATCACAAGGAAAATAAACTGTAAACAAAAGGTAAAAAAGACTGGATGACTGCTGGGCTTCTCAAACCTGTGAACAGAAAAAATGAACTTCATAAAGAAACTATGAAAAATCCACATAATCAGATACTTAAATTAGAATATACCAATTATAGAAATCGGTTGAGTAAACTTATAATAGCAACTAAAAAATTGCATCTTCAGAATTATATGCAAAAACTAGCTTCTCCTACGAAAGCGCTATGGAGCTATGTGAATGATATATGCAACAATAACAATTCAAAATCACAGACAGCTGTTCAGCAGTTGGAAAAGAATGGACATATGCTAGAAAGAAGGAAGAGATAGCTCAGGCATTCAACGACTACTTTAGTGGAATTGGCCAAGAATATGCTGACAAAATTGAACAGCTTGATGAATACAAGAAGAATGATCATTTCTTAGAAAATACAATTTTTCTTCATCCAACAAATGGAATGGAAGTTAAGAAGATCATAGGGGAGCTTAAGGAAAGAAAAGCAGCAAGCCATGACGGAACTAAATCTGAGGTCTTCAGAAAAGTTATAAATGAAATATCAAACCCCGATAGAACACTTGATTAATCTTTGCTTCGGAACAAGTAAATTTCCGAATTTATTGAAAATATCAACAAACCTATTCACAAATCTGGCAGTAAAAATAACATCGAAAACTATCGGCCATATAGGCCGATCTCGAACCTAACTAAAATTACCGAAAAGAATGTAAAATTGCGCATCATGAAATTTTTGGATAAACATAAAATAATATCAGAAAACAAATACGGTCTTTAGAGAAGGCAAATCAACAAAAGATGCCATTATAGAGTTGACGAATAAGGTATATAAATGTCTAGACAAAAAAAGCCTGTGCTCTGCATTTTCGTAGATCTTGCAAAGGCCTATGATACCATCTCTCACGAATAGTTGCTACCGAAAATGTATCGATATGGATTTCGTGGAAAATCATTCGACTTGATTGAGAGCTATTTAAGTGATAGGGAGAAAATAGTAGACTTCGATGGACGAAGGAGTTCAAAAAAGGTTGTGACATTTAGTGTTCCTCAAGAAACTGTCCTCGGTCCAATTCTCTTTCTCACATATATAAATAGTTTGCTGATGATGCCGCAAAATGGGCAAGTCATAAGTTTCGCAGATAATATGGCATTCCTCCATGAACATGACTCGTGGGTAGATCTGAAAGAGATGGCAGAGGGGGAATTCTTCAAAGTGAAAGAATGGTTCGAGTTCAACAAACTAACATTAAATATTCGTAAGACTATTTACGTCCTATTAGTCTGATGCTCCTGAGCTGGTATATCTTCATATCGATGATAAAACACAAATTCCTGAAACGAAAGAGATCAAATATTTAGGTATAACCATAGATCAAAATCTAAAACGGAACAAACATATCAATATTCTAGTTAAGAAGTTGAGAAGCTTATTATTCAAGCTCAGATATTTGAAAAAATATATAGATATTGCTACCGGGATGGGGTCACACACACGATGGAAACACTGAGGGCTAACACAAACACTCTCTGTAAACGTAAATTTAAAATGAAATAAAAACACGTGGTTCGTTGGTAAACAACGGCGGTATGGCAATATGGCGTGGGTACGGAAATCCGACTCGTGGCAACGCTGGCTGCAGCCGGTTTTCTGAGACAATGTGTATTCGTAGAGGTCGTTGAAGAGAAAGTGAGTGAGTCTCCGAAATGCAGGGATATTTAAACCCTCGGTTGAGGTAGACCCAGAGTACGTTCTGTGCCTAGCCTGGTCAAAGGGCCTACTAGGCGATCTGTGATTAAGGAAGCGTGGTTTACACGGTAACACGCTTATTCGGAAGGGCCTAGAGCCCCTCCGAATAAGCGAAATAAGCTATGGTGAGATACCGTAGTACAAACGGTAACAATATTCCTTACCTGCAGATCCTCTACTTTTCACTCATTCCATCACAGATAACATATGGTATATTAGGCTGGGGCAAAGTATATGAGTGCCACATGAAGAGGGTTGAAACGATTCAAAAATGGATTCTGAAAATCATTTACGGAAAACCTCTTCTATTCTCAAGCTCAGAAAAATATCGCTTATTGGGAGTATTAGACCCATATCAACTTTTTTCTCAAGAAATACTCTCACGCATCTTCGAGGGAAAACTATTGGTTACTTTGAAAAGCCACCCATCCCTCACTAGGGATTAACCATCGCAGTTTGAAACAACACGTGCCTCAAAAAGAATTAGAGAAAGAACCTACACCTATCTAGCACCCCGAATATATGCCGCTCTACCAGAATCAATTAAAAACTCAGGACATATCAGAAGTTTCAAAAAAAGTGCAAAGCAGTGGATTCATCGAAACTGGAAAAGTTGCTGTTTTCGAAATGATTAATAACTAATCAAAAATCGACGATAAGGAAAACTGTGAGTGACATAATATTATTTTATAGTGAGTGAAATACCTGAACGAAGACAAGAAATAATAAACAAAAAAAAACCCAAATTTTGACATCAAACCTCGAACATAGACTTCAATCCCGAATATGAGACATTAAACCTAAACATGGACAATACTAAACCGGAAAGTGTAATTGAAAGCGAAAGAATTTGTATTCAGTTATATTTAAAATTTGAGGCCATGAAGAATAAAGATTCTTTTGGTTGTTAACATCGCGTACAGACATTAGTCTTTGCGATTATTTGTTTATTCGAACTGATTTTTCTGTATTTTCAATGAATAAACTGTATTATTATAATTATATATCAGGATCATTTCAAATGTATATCACTTTATCAGAATATGTACAAACTATAGCATTATCTGCCAATGACTTCAATGTACTAACGAGTAGTATCAGATGATGTCTCTTCGTTTATCCATAGGTCTATTGTGATATACTGCTTTATTGCGAAGAATTGTTCTGTCATAATTAAGTTATTTGTCATTTTCACAAACTACTCAGGTTGATATTTTTAAAACTTCTGTCCCTTAAGAATTAGGTCATATTTTAGTGATAAATCATAATGAATAAGATTAGTGACAGTATTATGTCTTTCCAAATAATCTGATTGGGCAAGTATTGAGCTCCATGATAGTATATGAAAAACTGTTTCTGAAGAAGAAAAGCACTTACAAGAATCATCTATATTTTGCGAGACGACGTATTTCTCATAATTTATTCTGAAGACAATTAGATCTTTTAGCACAATTGCCTATGCTTCTGCTTCAGGTACCTTCAGGTCATACCTTCAGAGGTATGAGATTAGAGTCTACTGTAACAATAGTACCATGCAGTTCAGACGTTCCCTATTTATTATGAAAATGAGAACGTAGTTCATGACCTCCAAGATATCCAGAAAGTGTTATTCTCTGAATTGCTGGCCGAGTGATGTTTAGGATACTTGCAAAGGGTTTCCATTTTACATTGTAGTTCATTTAGATCTGTCCTAGACCATTCAATAATACAAAAGAGGATGCTAGAATAGGAACCGTATATGAATTGATATCCTTGAAGAGGATTATACTAATTAGATGACTCTGGATGATAATTCTGTTTTCTCTAATATACACTTTTGAAAATTTCTTTAGTGAGGCTATGATTAATTTTCTTCTCAAGCGCAAATCCAAGATTTATATATATATATATATATATATATATATATATATATATATATATATATATATATATATATATATATATATAGGAGATTCATGATACTTCGGCTTACAGTAGAGTGTTTTTAACCTGCAACATTCACAACAAGGGTAGGACATTTTGTTAAGGTTTTCTTCAGATTTCGGGTTTGAACTATGTTCCACCTTTGAAGCTTAATATTGCTTCTGATGTGTCCCTTTTGAACCAGTTTTGCGTGACAGCTTGAAACCATGTAGGGGTTCTTGGTTGGAGAAAATAAGAATTTCGTTCATGTTGGGTACAGCTTGCTTAACTCTTCTCACCCAAAATAGAATTCTAGGTTTGAGACAGTCTGCTATTTGAAATGTGAAAAGTGCGTATATCTGATTCATTACGATTTGGTTGTAGTCGCCACTTTGGATAATAAATTCCCTAAGCGGCAACACTTACAACTTTGTCAAATCTATGTGCCGGATGATTGCAGCAATGTACCTTCTGGAGAAGGTTGTGGCATATAGTTGCATTTACATTAAATAGAGGAAGCACAAATATTGAGTTCGAGCGATACTATTTTTCACTGTTTTGGGATAGCTTTATATGTCGTTCATTGACACAGTAGTTCTTCTGTTGCGAAGTAAGTATTGAATGATAATCATGGTTTTTGCTCAAGGAACTAATTTTGGAGTTCATATATGATTTCTCTCTTCCACACTGTGTAATGTGCAGAATAGAGGTCCATGGTGGTTGAAGAGAATTTTGAATTCCATCATCCAAATGAGTAATAGTGAGAGTTTAAACGTGATCGCGACAGTTACACTCTTCTCTGAAGCCCGTCTGCTCGATGTTTATAGAAGGATTGAAGGATTGAATTTTCGATAGATCCTATTCTATAGGAGTTTGAAGCACATACACACTGATGTTATAAGCTCATAACTTGCTGCAACATATTCTGGTTCATTAGGATTCAGTATAGTTATAATCTTAGATTTTCTGAACTGGGGCCTCCTCACATTATAAAATAGCGCATTCTATCATCACAACTCCAACTGGCTCCGCCAGTTGGAGTTGTGATGAAGCGGGAAGATAGGCAGAAACTTACGCAATCAGCCATAATCTAACGTAGCTATTCGACGAACCGACAACACAAACTCATATCTGTTATTGGAACTATTGTGCTGCCGCTAAAACAAGAACCTAAACCACCCGGATGCATGTGGCACTATAACCCTGCTAATTGGGATAAGCTGCGTGAATTCTTTTCATCCTTCCCATTCAGTGATGTTTGCCTTTCAGATCCTAACATGAATGAAAGGAACAACAGCACAAAAGCCATGGTTCAACAAAGACTGCGAAAAAGCCTGTACAGCCAAGAGCAGAGCTTACAAGTCATGGAAGATGAATCCAACAGAGGAAACAAGAACAACCTTTGTACGAATACGGAACGTATGCAACTTGACAACTGCAAGATCGAAGGCCAATTTCAACGAAAGGGTAACTAATAAACTGCTTGAACAGAGAAGCTGGACTAGACAATTCTGGTCTATGGCGAAGACTGCCAATGTCAATTTCTGCAAATCTGCGTTTCCGCCTCTTGATAGAGAACACGGAAGTAAAGCATCATCTCCGAAAGGGAAAGCCGATCTCTTTGCTCTCTTGTTCTCAAGAGTTCTGTGCTGGATTCATCTAACGCAATACTACCGAACATTCTACCTACAAATTCTTCCATGGCAGAAATCAAGTTCAGAGTCCGCACTGTGAGACGGGCTCCCGAGTAGCTGAACTGCAAGAAGGCAGTTGGTCTAGACGAAATACCGCCAATCGTCCTGAGAAAGTGAGCTCCCGAACTGGCACCCATTCTTAACCGTCTGTTTCAAATTTCTTATGACAGCCAGACTTTTCCGAGCAGCTGGAAAATAGCGAGAATTCAACCGATCCCGAAGAAAGGAAAGAAGTCCTTGTCCCAAAACTACCGCCCTGTTGCACTTCTTCTCTATATGTCCAAAGTGATGAAGAGAGTCATTAATGATGACCCCATCAAATATCTTGAGTTGCATGGAATTATTAACGACCGTCAGTATGGTTTTCGCAGGCAAAGATCGACAGGAAATCTGCTCGCCTACGTCACTCATGTTTGTACATCAACGATGGAGAAACATGGGAAATCTTCAGCAGTAGCCCCCATATCTCTAAAGCTTTCGATAGGGTTTGGCATTATTGAATAAACTTGCCCTTCGAACCTCTCTCTATAAGAATTCCTTCGTTTATAGGGCCGGTGAGCTGTGGAACTCGCTTCCGTCCAACATCTTCCCAACATCTTACAATTTGGCCCTCTTCAAGAAGCGTGTAAACAGTCACCTCAAATCTTCCCAAGCGCCCACTCATGTAGTGTAACAGGTTCGCCTATTCCTGGGAAGCGCGCATAAAAAAAAGTCAGACGTTTTAGCTCACAATTTGTAAACGTGGAAGAGCTATCACGTTGTAAATTAAATATTTTCCACCTATTTTTGTGATTTTCTTTATAAAGTAAACCAAAATCACCGTATGATAAAAGTTTTTATTTTCAATACATATATTATTAAATCAATAATTAGAATTCAGATATTTGCGAATTCAATATTCGCGAACTATTGTGCGAGCACATACCTCGCGAACACCAGAGGAGTAGTCTCCGTTACTTCAGTACGTGATTAGCGTATACTTTTTGTCTTTTTAGATTCAATTTCTTAATCTGCCCACGCCCCCTCCGTTCCATGTCAATGACCTCTAATTTTCTCTGGATCTTCTTCTGCCTTATGAAAGTATACAGCGCCAGAATGGGTTGTTATCTAGATTTGCAACCAAACAAAAATTTTCTTCTTTTTGAGAGAAGAATTTTGAGAAGGTACTCTCAGCATATATACGAGAGGCGTCCTCCAATACGTTCAAGAACCTCATCCTTTTGAAATATATGATGATTGAGGAATAATTGAACATTTTTCCTTCATATATTATTATTTCTAGGAAACATTTCAAATTTTGTTTGATCATAGGTATTTCTATTCAGTTTACTTACTGTATTACTTGGAATTTTGTTGTTCAATAATAAAACTTTTACTATAGCAAACACCAGATCCGACGATTATCTCGTGTTTGTTTCTAGATATTGAAGAAAGGTGCAGGTTATCATGAAAATTTTCAATGCTTGGCTGATGTAACACTCGCGAATGTTTCATGAGGGTGATTTTTCAATTGGGGAGCAAACAACAATATCGTGATTCCTTTATCTCCAAATAGTGTTAGTAGACTGTGACCTACAAATTCCAGAAAATTGATTATTTATGAATGAACCCATATGTTCTTAGGATTTTCCATAGTTATTTTTGGAAATTGGAATGCATTATGTTCCGATGAGAACGTTTCTAGAACTAATGAAATCTCAAAATTCCGGCACAAATTATATCGTGAAATATAAAATAATAATAATATAAAAATATCCTATCGAGAATTATAGTGTTATTGTATTTTTAGTTTTTCTACCACTTACTCTAATAATATTTATTCTATCCTGCATACTGTGAATAAATCAAGAAAAATATTTTATAATACCTTAATAATCGAATCTTTCCAGATGATTTGGTTCTCAGAAGTATATTTATGTTTATTTTCTGAGTTTATTGTCAACAACCTGGTTTTCACAACTCATGTACACACAAAATTGTATAGGAAAATAAACAATATTATTATCGTGGACTTATGCACTATCTCAGCTGGATATAATTTACCTTTCCCACATTCAGCAATCAAAGGGAATAGGCTCGATTACAATATACTTGATATAAATTTCCTAACTAACCTACATGTATTAAGAATTACAGCTTTTTGCATTTCTATATAGGTTTTCCTATGCAATTCTAATTTCTTAAGGCTATCATGCAAAGTTTTGGGTATTAACCCAGTCGAGGATACGATGACAGGAACAATATCTATTTTCTCGAGGTGCAACATCTGCTTGATCTCAATAGCAAGGTCTGTGTATTTGGACTTTTTCTCCTGGAACTTGTTCAGCACGTTGTTATTATTCGGTATGGCGACATCCACCAGCATTGCTGTTCTGGCTCTCTTATCATACACCACTATGTCCGGCCTATTATTCGTCACCATTCTGTCAGTAATAACAGGCCTATCGTAGTATAATCTGATAGAGTCATTTTCCAATACGGGCGCCGGTTGATACTTGTAATATGGCTGGAATGTATTCAGAAGTCCGTACTTGTGTGCAAGTTTCTGATGGCTAATGTTGCACACTTGATTATGCCTGTGATGATAGTCCGTATTGGCCAGTTTATCGCATCCGGACGTAATATGCTGTATAGTCACCGACCTTATATGGCATTTTCTGCACCTATCTGTTTGTAATGTTCCGTCCTTCTTAATAAATTTTTTGCAGTTATTTGTAGCGATCACTCGGTCTGGGATGGCCATAAGGAATCATTCTGTTTCCGCGAATAATTCTCATTTCATCAACCATTCGTTGGAGGCTTCTTTGTCGATGTGTGGTTGATTAATCTCATGGTGATGTCGTCCATGCAATTCCTTTCTTGACCATTGCTCTTGTTTTTCAGTCTCTGATAGGAATGGTAGATTCAGAAGGTCATCACTGGTAGCAAGATTTAGAGGTGTATATCCCTTATCAGCCAACGATACCACTCTATGGAGATCAGAAGTGAGAGCTATTGCAGAGAAGAATTCTCTGAGATTTTTCATCTCTACGGTGTGTAAATTGACAACATCTATTAATCCGCGTCCTCCTTCTTTCCGCTCCAAAGTTGTTCGTATCACAGACGATTTTGGATGATGGTTGTTGTACTTTGTTAGCATCGTTCGGGTCTGCCTTTGAATATCATCCAGTTCTGTCTTAGTCCATCTGATTACTCCAAATGAGTAAAGCAACACTGGAATGACGTAGGTGTTAATTGCCTTGACTAGATTTCCCGAGTTCAACATCGATTTCAGCACAGACTTCAGAAGCTGACTGTATTCTGAACGAATCTTCTCCTTTGATAGTTTTTGGTTTAGTAATCTGGCTTGTTGGTATCCTAGATATTTGTATGTTTCGCCATCCCTCATGCACTGTATAATATCACCGTTTGTCAGTTGTGTTTCACCATCTATGACTTTCCCTCTTTGAATGTTCAGGGTCTTACATTTTTCTATCCCGAATTTCATATGAACATCTGCCGAGAACTCACTGACAGTTTTCAGCAAATCATCCAATTCTTTCTTGTTCGAAGCATATAATTTGATGTCATCAATATACAGCAGGTGGGAGATTGTATGATAATTGCTATCTGTTTTTATCCTAAATCCGTATCCTGTTCTATTGAGCATTGAGGACAATGGGTTCATAGCTAAACAGAACCATAGTGGACTCAAAGAGTCTCCTTGAAAAATTCCACGACGTATGGGTATCTCGTCGGTTTAAATTGACTTATTGTTCCTGTTGACCTGCAGAGACGTGCGCCAATGTGTCATTGTTGTCTTCAAGAATTCTACAAGGGCTGGGTGAATTTTTTATATCTGCAATACTTCAACAAGCCAAGAATGAGCGGTACTATCGAATGCCTTCAGATAATCGAGAAAAGCTGAATGAACATTCCGATGCCCTACGTGTGCCTGTTTCATTATCACAGAATCGATGATGAGTTGTTCTTTTCACCCGTGGTGTTTCTTTATTAATCCTTTCTGCTCCTCTGCTAATATATTGTTGTCGTCGAGGTATTGGCATATTCGATTGGATAAGCATGAGGTGAGTATTTTGTAGAGTGTTGGCAGGCAAGTGATTGGCCTATATTGAGACGGATCCTGTGTTCTATCGCTCTTAGGTAGCATATATGTTAAGCCTTGTGTTAGGAAAGTGGGTGTTTTCTTGGGATGTTGAAGAACATAAGAGAGCTGTTTCGCTAGGGCTCCATGGAGCTTTTCAAGCTTCTTGTACCAGTAGTTGTGGATATTATCTATACCTGTGGCCTTCCAGTTGTTGGTCGCTCGAACTACTTTTGTGATTTCTTCCTCCGTTATTCCATCAAAGTCCATATGTCTGATATCGAGGCGTTCTTTTTCATTCGTTATCCATTCCGCATCTCTATTGTGTTCTTTGGGGTGCGACCATAGTGATGACCAATAGTCGGTCAAGCACTGTGCGTCAGGTACTTCTCAGTTATTGTTGGTCGCAGTTTTGTTATTTCCCTTATGAAAATTGGCCGCGTTTTGGAGAAACCTTAGGTGTTGGTGTTTCCTCTCAGTACACTTGACGTATCTTGAAAGCCTCTTTGCTTTTGCTTGGAGTTTCTGTTTCAAAGTGTCCATAAAAACGTGTTGTTTGTGATCAGGGTGTTTTGTGTTCGTACCAATTTTCCTATAAATTTTGCGTATATGTGAATTCAAGCACCTTGAGGGTTTTCTGTTTCTCAGAATTCTGTGAGGCGACCGATTTCCGCTCTAATATTATCAATATCCTTCTCCAGTCGTTTTTGCCATGGAGGTTTTCTGACGCTTTTAACTCAGCTTGAATCAGAGTTGTGGAGATTTGTTGTTTGTGAAGTCGAAGAACCGCTACTATATATATATATATATATATATATATATATATATATATACATATATATATATATATATATGTATATATATATATATATATATATATATATATATATATATATATATATATATATATATATATATATATATATATATATATATATATATATATATATATATATATATATATATATATATATATATATATATATATATATAGATAAATATCTTCCGCGACAAACTTCATGAGGAGTCTACATATGTTGAGACAAAAAGAATTATTCAAAATTCGTAGATCAATGAATAATCCTTCCTGACTGAAAAGCGATATGCGACACTGATGAGCTCCTAATAAGGTGAAACTGCAGTATACCGCTTTGTATCTCGGCATCCTGCTTAGTTGCACTATTGTGACTCTTAGGGCTGCGTGCATGGCAGGCAGATTTGGGAACTAGCTCTTGTCAGGAAGCAATATTAATTGATCTACGGCTTTTTGAATAATTCTTCCTGTCACAAGTTTATATCATCAAATATTTACCGACGGGAGGTTTTATCTCGGAAACAGAGGCTAAGAGCACTATTATAGCGGGGTTATTTCGCTCGTTTTCTACCGTTGATGTGATTCACGGAACGGCGCAAATATTTAAGATGTCTCCCAAACTGTTTGGAATTTTTAACGTTTCACGGAACGGCATCAAATGTTTGTTTGTTTCCACATTGTTCGTATCTTTCTCGATGTCCGGTAGCGGGTTCGCCGTGTCGGTCCGTAACGGGCGACTCTCATACGTATGTACGAGGTGCGTCCTTTCTGGAATCGATAGGGTTTCCTGATGTAGCTTGATAGGTTAGGTTGAGGCTTAGGTTGCAGTCTATCGCTTTGTATCTCGGCATCCTGCTTAGTTGCACTATTGTGACTCTTAGGGCTGCGTGCATGGCGGGCAGATTTGGGAACTAGCTCTTGTCAGGAAGCATTATTAATTGATCTACGGCTTTTTGAATAATTCTTCCTGTCACAAGTTTATATCATCAAATATTTACCGACGGGAGGTTTTATCTCGAAACAGATATATAGCACTATTATAGCGGGTTATTTCGCTCGTTTTCTATGATATTCACGGAACGGCGAATATGTCTATGTTTATATATATATATATATATATATATATATATATATATATATATATATATATATATATATATATATATATATATATATATATATATATATATATATATATATATATATATATATATATATATATATATATATATATATATATATATATATATATATATATATATATATATATATATATATATATATATATATATATATATATATATATATATATATATATATATATATATATATATATATTTTGTTTTTTTGCTAACCCTTTCTTCAAAAATAAACAAATTTTCATACACCCTGAATTTACAACAAAAATATAAAGAAATATTCACGCAAATTTTTGGAACACCGATGGGTTCACCCATATCTGCAGCAATTGCAAATTTAGCATTGGAAGACCTTGAATGTCAAATACTTTCTAAGATCAAATTCAAAGTGCAGTTTTTCAAACGGTATGTAGATGACTGTATAGCATGTATTTCTCGCGACAAAATTAACGAAATAACCAAAATCTTCAATTCATATCACAAAAAAATTCAATTTACCAATGAAATCGAAAAAGATAAAACAATCAACTTCCTCGACATACAATTAATCCACGTTGGTACAGGAAAAATATATACAAATTGGTATCAGAAACCGACATTGAGTGGTAGATACCTAAATTTTGAACCAATTGTACCAAACCAATACAAAAAAAGCGTTATAAATAGCCTGGTTAATAGAGCCATCAAACTATCGCACCCTAAATTTAGAACAAAAAATACAAAGAAATTGAAGAACAAAATAAAAAGAAACGCGTTTTCACCTAGTTTTTTTGAACCACTCATAAAGAAAAGGATACATAAAATATACAATACAGAACAAAGGAAAAAAAAATAGATTTTGAATACATCGGCCTCACTTATACACCCGGAATGTCACAACAAATTGATAAATGCCTAGAAAATTACAACATCAAGATTGGACACAAACCTAACAACTACTGCAAACAATTTTTCACCACTCTAAGGCCAAGGGTGAAACATGAAAACAAAACACAATGTATATACAAGGTTAATTGTGAGGACTGTGGAGCGTGCTATATCGGTAATACTGAACAATACTTGCATAAAAGAATATACCAATAGGACTACTCCGTTAGATCTAATAAAAAAAGTACCGCCCTAACGAAACATAGCATAGAACAACTACATAAATTTTATTTTGCTGATGTACGAGTTCTTGCATCCGAAAGCAATGACTTGAAACATTTTAGAAATGATCGAAATCCAAAAAGAACCTAAGACAGTGAATTCAAGAGCTGACGTTGACGGATTTATGAATGTCTACAATAATCTGATAATTTGAATACACCCTTCAATGGATTGCTGCAACCAGTTATATTCAAATATTAATTGTTATTGCCTGTTATTATTTGTCTTGCTTTTTTGTAATTGTTTAACCACTGACGATAATGATGTAAAGAGAGAATGTGTAAGGTGAATAAGTTTTAACGTAAGAATTGTAATATGTGTTTTACTGAAACTATGTTTTTATTTTAGATAATAATTGAGCGGAGATGAATGTTTTCTGATGATGGCCCTGTGCCGAAACGCTTAAAAGCACTCTGCAAATTAGTTTTTAACCTCAAACACTTTCCGTTCTCTTAACCCCGATTCCCCAGTAGAAATTTGAAATATATATATATATATATATATATATATATATATATATATATATATATATATATATATATATATATATATATATATATATATATATATAGGATATCCACCAGGACCGTCCGTTTTGAGTTCCAAATACAATATCAAGCTGAAATTTTATACGCGGCCATAACTAGCGATTTCCAATTGAAGTGAAACGATTTCCGGTTATACCGGAAGTGGATCATCACTTTGTTATTTCAAATGGCAATCTACCTTTTTTATTATACATCTAGAACCGACATTTGAGCAAGGCATAAAAAACCCAAGTTGATGGCACTTATCTGTCCAATCTTTTGACAGATTTAATTATTTTTGTTTTAAACTCGATTTTTGAGGAACATTTAAAAAAATTGTAGCTCGTAGATTTTTTCCACCACAGATACATGGGTGGATAGAAGAAGGATCAATAAATTTTTTAAGCAGTCTACACATGTCATATGTGTTTTGCGTTGTTTTGTATGATTTTTTCAATTTGGCCTTTTTCAAACAGCGATAACTCAATTTTTTCAAATTGCACATGCCAATTTTTATATCGCCACTAGATGAAGCGTCAAATTTTAGATGGAATTGTCTCAGCATGTACTATACCCATCTCTTATAGTTCGAATTCGAATGAACGAAGTGACAAGTACATTAATTTTAGGCACCTGTCAGGTGAGAGCGTAGCCAGTTTAGCTACTTGATTCAAATATTTCAAAGCATTCTCTGTTAGTTCTTGTAAAATCATTAAAATTCAATATATTCCCAAATTATTTCGAAACTAGAGATGGGTATAGTACATGCTTATACACTTCCATCTGAGAATTGACGCTTCATCTTATGGCGATATAAAAATTGGCACGTGAAATTTGAAAAAAATTAGTTATTGCTGTTTGAAAAAGGCCAAATTGAAAAAATCATAGAAAACAACGCAATAAACATTTGACATGTGTAGATTGCTTAAAAAATTTCTTGATCCTTCTTCTATCCACCCAAGCAAAAATTGTGTCTGTAGTGCAAAAGATCTACCAGCTACAATTTTTTTAAATGTTCCTCAAAAATCGAGTTTATAACAAAAATAATTAAATCTGTCAAAAGGTTTGACAGAAAAGTGCCAATAACGTGGGTATTTTATGCCTTGCTCAAATGTCGGTTCTAGATGTATAATAAAAAAAGGTAGATTGCCATTTGAAATAACGAAGTGATGGCAGTATTTTGTTCCTACCTATTTTATAGTCGGGGCAAAACATTCTCTTGAACAGAACCGTCACCCTGGTGATAGGGCGTTGTGAATAAAAAATAATTAAATAAAACATATATAAGCATTCAAAAGTAACTAATAGCTTTATTGTTAATCATGTGAATCATAATTATAAACAAAAATCATTTTTATTTTCATTGTAGTGCTTTGTGATATACGATGTTTTTTGTTCGATCAACATACAATTGACCATGAGAAATATGGGTTTTCCAGATTAATACCACAAACACTTAATGATTGCCCCTGGGACTTGTTTATGGTCATAGTAAAAGCAAGCCGCACTGGAAACTGTAGTCGTTTAAACTCAAATGGCACATCAGTTGGAATCATTGGGACGCGCGGTATCAGAACATCTTCTCCTTTATACTTTCCTTTGAGTATAGTTGCTTCTATCACATTGTTTAGTAATTTTTTTATCGCTAACTGTGTGCCGTTGCAAAGACGCGGTTGGTTGATATTTCACAACATTATAACTACCGATCCAACATTTAATTGTTGATTGTGAGGTGGCAATCCTGGCAAATCCAGCGAGCTTAAAAATTCCGGTGGATAGTTGACTACATCATCTTGGTTGGTAACCGAATCAACTGATTTATATATCCTCGATTCGCCTGTAATTTGTTCGTGATTTTTCAAATTTAATTCATTTACATCAATGTTTTTGCAGTCAATATAATTCGTTCGCTCAACCAATCATGGTTTCTGTAATTTTGAGAAACATCTGGAAACACCTTCTGAATAATTTCATCTTTTGATCGAGTTAACTAGCGAAAACTTTGATAAAAGTTAATAAAGCCAGTCATCATGTCTATAGGAAATTTGCTATTACCAATGTCAATGAGTTGTTTGGAGAATATGTTTCCAGATTGGTCATGTTGCAACTCTACACGCATATTCTTGCTTGAATGAAGTACTCTGACACGTTTCCACAAATTGGAGAACTTTAGACATGCATTGACTTCATCAGCTAGCGTTGATCGTGGAATCACTGGCAATGTTTCACGAAAATTTCCTGCTAATAAAATCATTGCACCACCAAATCGGTTATGATTGCTCCGTAGATCTTTTAAGGTTCATTCATCCCAAACAATCAGTTTATATTACTGCAAAACCTTTGCCGTTGCAGAGTTCTTCGAAATAATGCAGGTTGAAGTTTCATTGCTTTGCATATTTAATGGCAATTTGAGTGCTGAATGGGCTGTTCGACCACCTTCAAGCAAAGTTGCTGCGATTCCCGACGAAGCGTGTGCAAGTTTATTTTGGGAGCGAATTGTTGCTAATATTAATGAAATCAAAAAAGTTTTCCCTGTACCACCAGGTGCATCTAAGAAGTAAATCCCTTCAGTTTCATCATTTGCTACTTTCATAAGAGTATCAACTACATACTTCTGTTGTTCATTCAACAGTGGAAGATTTGTTTGAATTAATTCTTTCAAAGTGTTGAGATCATACAGTTTTTCTCGGTGCAACTCTTGGTTGAAAGCATCATGCTTTGGACGATTGGGCGTGGCCAGGCCTAATTGAATTAACAGTTTGTTTGACATCATCAAGCACATATCCCCGATTGAAATCAATGCTTCGTTGTAAATTTCTTCACTGATTTGTATATTTGGAATTCCCATTCTATTCCGCATTTGATACAAAATATCATCACATATAATGTTTGTACTTGATCCACAAATCAATTGGGTTTGATGGGAAGCATGTAGATATTATTAAAGAAAACAATGTTCGTATTTGCTGAGCGTGTGATGATATTACAGCATCACTGAGAGTTTGATCCTAATGAGCGTCATTTTCTAGCAATTGCAAACGTTGACAGGCTTCTCTGTAGGATCCCCACAATCCACCATCAACAGTTCGTAAATGTTGGAATGATGTTGGGCTACGTATATACATCTGGGTGTCCTGAAACTGGTTTTCTTTGTTTCAGTCGTATAAATCTCCTTGAGGATTGGTTCCAAGTATAATATTTTGGAATTTCAGAATATAGCAATGTTTGTGCAAATGATTTTATACAATAGCAATAAAGCTCAAATTGACTCTACGTTTTAGTTAAAAAACGTTGGTATGGAAAAAAGAAAAGGGCTGTTTTTCCGGTAACTATTTGAATTTTTCTCGCCGTAAAAACCATCCTTGAACTTCAACGAACATTTACAAAAAACAATTGGCCAAATTGGTCTAGGCGTTTTGGAGTTATGCGCTTACCAACACATTTTGCGATTCATTTCTATTTTATAGATTTGACGACGCGTCAATTTCCGAATCCTATTTATTGATACATATGTATGTACCGATGTACCGATCAGATCCGCGAATAAGAAATCTTTAGCCTTTTTTTATCGAGTTTAGAATTTTCGACTAGATGATTTTCAAAGCTGGGTAATTTCGGAAAGAAAATAAATTTATTAGCTTGCCTTATGTCTATTTCTATTGGCTCTTTTAGTACTAGATAATTCATGATAATTAATGCTTTCATGAAAAAATTAAATTGATTCAATTATCTAGATATTTTCAATGATGTTATTTTAGTTTTCTAATTTTAAACTTCAAAAACTTGAATATGCTAGCTATTAGGAAACAATTATATTTTTATCTCAAGCTGTTTTTTATGATGTTGGTTTTAAGATTCAAACTATAAATAGGAAAATAAAAATCTGAAAGAGGTAGGTTTTACAAAGCACCATCGAACCAATATCATGAAGTTCTTCATTACCGTTGTTGTAGTTGCTTTCTGTGCCGTAGTGTTCGCTGATGGTAAGTCAAGAATCATTATTTTTGATATAATTAAACAGTAGTCTTTCGACTTACATAAATGATATTTCTAGAATTGAAATTTTAATTTTAAAATTGGAAAATCGGATGTCCAATAAACTGAAAAGCATAAGTGAATCAAAAGATGCTCTACTTCTTTGTCAGGAATTTGGGAGGATGTAATTTTAACGAATTCTTTGTGTTTTAATTTCTTAGGAGAAATTATTTTTTTTATTCGAAATTGGGTTTCACACCATTATCAGAAGCAATAAGGCGAAAATAACAAATTAATCAAATATCAATTGATTGATTTTAACCATTGGAGCGAATGGGTACAATTTTATGTATTCAGTTTTCGTCAGATAAGGTAATTTCTCCATCACTTCTTATTTATGTTCGTTTATTCAAGTTGTAATTGCTTTTGCGTAGTGTACTACTGATGTTTCAACCTTTCTGAAGAGAATCTATGTAGATAATCACTTTCAAATCCATAAAAACAGTTGTCATAACCTCATTCTCACATAAAGCTCTATCTACAGGGTGCTTATTTTCAAGATTCAAACAATAGATCCAAATTTTACCAGAACTGAGAATTTGCTATGATTGTGATTGTAATCATTTGAAATAACCTTCCTGCGCTTATTCAACTAGACTGAATACGTAGCACCCACTTCTGCTCAATTTATAAGTGTGGATTTTCTTTGACTAATAAATTTGATGGATAATATCTTTAGATGTATCGGATCGATTTTTCTTTGATTTGTAGTGATATAGATTTATTAATACAAAATGGACCCGAACAGAACAAAAGCACTTTTCTAATTCCACCTGGTCGGAACGGTGAGTGAATAATGACAGTTGTTTTATTAAGTGAGAATGACTCCGTTCATACTACTCATAATAATTTGTATGAAAACTTATCTAAAATCACGATAAATTACATTTTTCAGATGAACAAACAAATATCGAAAAGCGAGATGTAATTTTGCAAAGTGGAATTACACCATACAGTGCTTGGTGGCCATATTCGTCTTTCTATCCATACTACAGTCAAGTAGGCATTGTTAAGAGAGATACTACTGCTGCAGAAAGTACCGAAGGCGAAAAAAATATCGAAAAACGTGATGTCATTGTTGGTTCACCCTTCGCCTATCCGTACTCTAGCTGGTTCAGATACATTAATACTGCTCCTGTTGCTTCAGTGCCATACTATCCATATGGCCTAGTGAAGAGACAATCTGAAGAAGCTACTCAATCAGAACATATAGTAGAAAAACGGGATGTCAGTCAAGATGAAGAAACTAAAACTGAAGAAAAGCGTGACTTGGTCTTAGGATATGGTTATCCATACTATAGCAACTACGAAGGTTACCCATACTACAGATCATTCTATCGTAGCCTGTACTATCCATACTATTAAAACTTTTGCCAAGTTTCGAATGTATTTGTGTTAAATGGCATTGAATAAAAATGAAATTGACGTAACATATTTCTGATAAAAATTAATTCATGTACCTTATACATACACAGTCCGCTAAAATGTATTTATTTTATGAAAATACTATCTAATTTCCTAACTACATACGGAATGACGTCGTCCTTCTACGAATTTGCGCATTATTCAACCACATACTATACTGCGCCAAGAAATTAACGCACAAAATCGAAAATTTAAATTTATTCAGAAGTTTAGATATGTTGAACAATTATTTCCAGTAATACAATAGAAAATGTGAAACTTATCGAATGAAAGTTCCCTTAAACAAACCACCGGATATTTACACCCCTGCCGAGAATTACTACATGCCATCTACGATTCATAGCATTCTGATCCATTTCGTTCCAAATTTCGATCAGTCTGCTCCGAATTTCTATAACGGCAGCTCGGTGGTTTTGCTGGTTTCTTAATCTTCTATTGACAATGTTCGATGAGATTGTGACCTGCACTCCATGCAGGTCATTGAGGTGAGTTCGTGAACTTGAAGTTAGCTTTTAACAATATGAGCTCGATGAGGCCTAGCGTTATCGTTTTTTTCGCATGTTCGCCGCAAATTGTACAACATGTTCTTCTAGAAAGTCTGTAATCTACCTCTGAGCATTTAGCATTCAGCACTCCATTTTTTACAATGCTCAGATTAGTGCAAGTATACAAAGAAACTCTTCGTCATACCATTATTGAATCCCCGGCAAAACCAAAGCCAAGGTAAAAAGTTGCACTGGGCATATCTCTTATTTTGACGTCGGTATACTTGAAAACGTCGATCGCAATGAGAACGATAAAATCTTGACTCATCAGTAAACAAAACTCTCCCCGAGTCAGCTTCCAACCAATTGACATGTTCCCTGACAAAATTCAATCGGGCTCTTCGATGTGCTACGGTTAGTGCAGGGCCTCGCGCTGCGACACGAGGCGCCTAACCACATTTCCTGAGACGCTGTTGTATCCTTTCACTGTTAATTTGCTCTCCACTGTTCTGTCGAAGTTGCATTCGAAGGTGCCCAGCAGTAGTGAACCGTTCTCTCAACGAGGAAATTATTAAATGAGGTTCATGGATCGCCGTTGTTGCTCGAGGTCGTCCTTGCCCTTAGGGACATCCCAAGTCTTCGGTTTATTATTACATAAGTCCAATCTAGAGCATCTAACACCAGTGTTTTATCACATTTTGCCTGGGTCACATTTCGTGATTCGCGTTGCATTATTACCGACAATTAAAATTTCCAAGAAGAATAACGTTACTCGCAAAATTGATCAACAACTGCTGTTATCAATATGTGGTGGTTTCTTGCGGAATCTCAATTTATTTTTGTCAATAATTTGATTGAGGAAGTCGTTACTTGATGAAAATCGATATACATATTTTCAATGAAATAAAACTATGGTATTTAGATTTTCACTAAATTAACAAAACTAAATCATCAAGTAACGACTTCCTCAATCAAATTATTGAAAGAAGCTGAGACAAGCTTTTGGATCATTTGGTATTCCAAGCTAATTCTAAGATGTGCGACCAACACACAAACTATCTGGTTCCTATCGAGTTTTTTTGAAGAACCAAGCATTTCCGAATCATATAAAACTGAAGACACATAATATCAGCCCCGCAGCCCGAAATGGAGTATTATAAGGCAAAAAGAAATGGTTGAAGTTAGACATCAAGTTTCAATACAGCCAACGAGACAACTACATCTTTCTAAAGGTAATCCATTCAGAGTTGCTTCATAGATTGCATTCAGTAGAATTTAACATTTTAGATTCCGTAACGAGATTCAAAGTTCATTCATCAATTCAGCAAAAGTATAAAATTAAGTTGCGAAAATTAAATAAATTATTGAGTAATAATCTTTCAGATGCTAATTTTTCCGGAGATAAAGTTTCACATTTAGAAAAGGGATTTAAATACAATTCAGAGTCAAATAACGCTCGTCCCCATTTCGATCTGCTAGGAATTGAAACCGAAATAGCCCTAAATTATTCATCGCAAGCCAAACACCTGAAACACTCTTCAGCGTTACTACTTCAAAAAGAGTTCAATAGTTTTCAACCTAAGAAATTGGACATTACAACTTTAAAGTCCATTAAATCTAAATCCGCATCTGAAGATATCATATTCATCAAAGCAGACTAAGGTCATACAGTCATAACCTTCAATAAAGCAGATTATTTATTGAAAACCCAAAATTTCATTGAATTAGGTAGTTATGAAAAAATTGATAGAGATCCAACTGATAAATTTCAATCCATAGTAAAAAATGCTTTAGAGTATGCCAAGTCTATAATACCTACCAACCAAAAATATAAACTTTTCATTGACAAACCGAAATCACCAGAACTCAAGCTCCAGCTGCAAAACTTTCACGCTTTCTCATAGACATCATTCAAAAGTACGCTAATTTTCAACCTGAATTCTCAATAAAATACTCTTCAGTCCTAATAAATGAAATTCAGCACATGACAATACCACCGAACGCTAAAATTATGTCATGGGATGTAGTAAATTTCTTCCCTAGTGTTCCACCTAGTGACACAGTGAAACTCATAAACAACGCCCTTCAAATTAATAAAGTCAATCTGGTAATTCAATCAGAAATCTTACACCATTTAGAAATTTGTTTAGAACAAAATTATTTTATCTTCAATGGAGTATTATATAATAGTAAAAAGCGTTTAATCATGGGTAATTCTCTGAGCCCTCTACTGGCTGAAATTTTCATGGATAATATTGAAAAAACTATCCAACATCCGTTATTCAAACACTTATAGATAGATAGATAGGTTTAGATATGTCGACGATATCATTTGTTGTTTCACTGGCACTAACAGACAATTAGAGTCGTTCAAAACATTAGTTAACAAAATTCACGATAATATTAAATTCACGTTAGAGATAGAAACAGAAAACTTCATTAACTTTCTGGATTTAACTATTACTTTACATTCTTCCATTTACAGCCATCGCATACAGTTATTACTATTCACAGCTCATCCACACATCCTTATCCACATAAATTAGCTGCTTAAAATTGTATGGTACATAGACTCATTAATATCCCAATGTCACAAATTCATTTTATAAAGGAGCTAAATATAATTAAACAAATAGCAGTCAATAACGGTTACAATCCAAGTATAATTGAGAACATGATTCCACGCAAAAATTTCAAATAGCAATCCAGGAAGTATTTCCAAGTATAAAAGTTCTAACACATAATACAACAGCTTAACTTATATTGGTAATCCTAGTCTAAAATTAAAATCATTCCTCTCGCATTATAATTTCAATATATCATTCCGAACTGATAATTCTTTAGGCCGACATATCAAAAACTACAAATCTAAAATTGATAAAGGTAATAAATCCGGTGTTTATACACTGTCTTGTGGGGATTGTAATAAAATTTACACTCAATCTTTTCAATTCATTAAGTAAGCAACTCCGATGGGTTTTCCAACATACCTCTTGTACTTGTACCTATTGTAATATTAAGTAGGAAATAAGACTAATATATAAGGAAAAACTCTGTTCATTAGATTGTATCTATCTGATGATGCCAGGGCCCCCGAACCATATGTGCAAAGTGTGCAATGCCCAAGGGCGCCATCCTTTAGGGGCGCCAAATACCAGGGTCCAAAAAAAATATTAAAATAAAAGTTGAGAAATTAAATATGATTAGGTAAAATACACACGAAATTTTATCAGTATATCTGCCAGTTACTGCCATTTCCTATGTTGCGAGAACATGTCAGGCGGCAGTTTCTTGATTTTTTCCTGTTCAGACATGAATAACGCCTGGAGCGCTATAAAAGCGATGCATCGCCACAGGCGTTTTTAAATCAGTTAGTTCACTGTACCGTGCAACAAGTGAATAAAAACGAGTAATCCTATTAATTTTTACATATAAAGTTATTTTTATTTTGTCAAGTGTGGTGTTGTGTGTGTTGTGAAATATTTTGTTTACTACTTTTTTTTTTTAATTAAGTGCCGAATACCTGCTGACTGCAATTTCAACGGCTTGATTTTTCATAAAATGGTGAGTGTTCCCTACTTTATACTATCAACATTAACCCTTTATAGGATACTGGTTATAATTAATTTTTTTTAGCCAAATATCTTTTTATTAATTGAAATGTCATGTACGAGATGTACGAGTTTAAAAAAGTAACTGGTTTTATCCATAACTCGCTCAGTTTTTATGCTATTGAGCTTTTTAAAAAACCATTTTGTAGGGTTTTTTAAGAGCTACAAGATCAAATTAGTTTAATATCTTTTTTGCCTTTATTTTTGAAAGGATTTAAGCTGAGAGGGCTCGAACAAATTGCTTTTTACTCAAATATGCAAACGTTAATCGGCCATACCTTAATAATAATCTACCCTATAAAGGGTTAAAAACTATTGGCTACTTAGTTAACTTTTCAAGAATATTTCCTACCCTACCCACATGGTGCTTATTAATGTGGTTACTTTAGAAGTTAATTCCTAATTCCCATGAGTACTAATTATTTATTTGTTTTTTCAGGATAAAAGAAAGAGACCTTCAGGTGCGAAGTTTCGCGAGCAAAAGAAAATGAGACTACAAGAACGGGGAAAAATGGTTGGATCTTTGAAGCATTTCTTGCAAAACAATCGAGATTCCACGGAGACTATCGATGTTGGTGTGACCGAATCGTCCGAATCTCAAGATTCTAAATCCGTAATATCAATAACCGTGAGTTGACCATCTGAAATTTCAACAGTAAAATCAGGTCCTTCAACAAGCGGCAGCGGTTGTAGCAGCAAAACAGCTTCTACTGATGCAGAGCCCGATGAAGCGATGACACCATCCTAATAAGCAAAAAACTTCAGTGCTTTTCTTCTTCTACTCCTGCAATTTAAGAACGATCATAAAGACCACTAATTTTCCCCGTGTCTGCTCGGCTTTGAGCGAATTAGTTTGAACGGATATGTTATCTGTCCCACCTGATGTTGATTCAATGTGGCACTCTTCTATTACCGTGACAAAGTTTATGATATCAAAACATACAGAATCAAAGATTGTTAAATTCAACTTCAAGAAACCATGGACATAGGGTGAAGTTCTAACACATGTAAAACCAAAAAGAATTCATGACAAATACTTGAAGTCACGTAGAACTAAAGATTGTAATATCTTCAGACAAACACCGAACAATCTTTTAAGGTTCTTAGAAAAGCCAGAGCAATATGAACGTAGCCTCTGCTCCGGGGACAGAAAAAGACTGGACAAGTACATTCGTGGGGCTTTGAACAGCACGGTCAGAATACCTCTTCTCCGCAAATCAGATGGAGATATATGTCTAATCTAGAAACTGCCAATATTTTAGCTGAAGCATTCGGATCAGTGTTTACTCAAGATTCTGCGAACACACAATTTCCACCTATTCTCCCCCAAGAAATCAGAACAGCATAGAAAGTATTGATTTTCGCCCGACTCAGTAGAAATATTTGGAAGGACTTAAACCAGGAAGCTCACTAGGGTGTGACCGAATCGTCTGAATCTCAAGATTCTAAATCCGTAATATCAATAACCGTGAGTTGACCATCTGAAATTTCAACAGTAAAATCAGGTCCTTCAACAAGCGGCAGCGGTTGTAGCAGCAAAACAGCTTCTACTGATGCAGAGCCCGATGAAGCGATGACACCATCCTCGTCTATAACACTTGAACAATCCACTTCAGGTAATTCAGCTTGTGTAAAAAGTTCGGTAATGTCAGCTACCGAAATACCTGCTGCAAGTGACACTTTCGATGAAGACTGTAATGAGGCTAGTATCGATATAATTCCGTCCGACCCCGGTTTGTGGCCCGAAATGATCACCAATGAAATGGCTAGAATATTGGTTAAACGTGGTCCGCCCTTGATAGACATCAGTTTTAGCTTTCCTAGGAATAGAGATAAGATGAAGTTTTCGTGCAAATACTTTGAAAGAAATCTAGCAAATGGAGAAAAAGTCGAAAGGGCTTGGTTTATTCACTATATTTCTAAAGATTCTATATTTTGTTTTTGTTGTAAGTTGTTTTGTAAATGTATTTACTTATTAACAGACAAGAAACGTCAATTTTACACAACAGTTATATAAACACTTGGGTATATTTAAAAAAAAGTGTTGGAGACATCTATGACTGTTAATGCTCATGTGTTGAAAAGAATTATTGCGATTGTTAAGTATTTATCTACACAATGCTTTGCATTTCAAGTTTCTTCTCAATAGCTTTCAAACATGATAATGGAAATGTTCTAAAAACTGTTGAGATGATTGCCTCTTGATTCAGTGATGAGACAGCACGTTAGCCGAGTGTATATCTCCCAAAAAAAATGTGTTAAAGAAGACTCATTGTATAGGCGTGCAAATACAGAATGAATTAATTGAATTATTGTCGTCCAAAGTAAGATATAATATTTTAGAAATGGTTCGCAGTTCAAAATATTTTTCAATAATATTAGATTGTTCACCAGACACTAGTCATATTGGGCAAATCAGTCTTATTCTGAGGTATGTTGTCCTTACACCACTTCAAAAAAGGTTGAAGTTAAGGAAAGTTTTATTGCTTTTAATCCAATACTGGACTCTACAGGAGAAGAGATGTATACATTTGTGATAGAAAATTTGAAAAAATTAAATTTAGAATTAAAACACATTAGGGGACAAGGTTAGGTTAGGTTAGGTTAGATTATGATAATGGGTCAAATATGAAGGGAAAACAAAAACGCATTCTTGATGTGAATCCGAAAGCCCGTTTTGTACCTTGTGCGGCTCATACTTTGAACTTAACAGTAAATGACGCTTCTAAGGTGTCAGGTGCTACAATAAACTTTTTTAATCTTGTGCAAGAGTTATATAATTTTTTTTCGTTATCTGCAAAAAGGTGGTATGTTTTGAGAAAAAATGTCCCAGGGTTAAGTTTAAAGCCTCTAAGTGAGACAATATGGTCCAGCAGAATTGACTCAATAAAGCCTCTCATAGTTTATTCAATTAAGGTTTGCGAAAGTCTACTAGAAGTGGCTAAAAATAATTCCTTTCACATTGATGCAAGACATAAAGCGAGTTCCCTCTTAACGTCGTTACAAAATTTTCAATATATTTGTGGAATTATTATTTGGCATGACGTTTTATTTCATATAAATATTGTCAGCAAAAAAATGTGCTACAATTAATATTAAAGTATGCCAAACCTACCTAAAAAATTTAGTTGATCACTTCCAGCAATAAAGACCCTACCAATCATTTCAAGAAATTCTTGTGCAAGCGAAAGAAGTAGCATCCTCTCTCGAAATTGAAGAAGACTTTCCACCATTACCAACGGTTAGGAGGAAATTTAAACCAGAACTGTTCTACTATGAACACAGAGATGAGACCCCTCATGATCCAAAAACCGCCTTCAAAATTAGTTTCTTCTTAAAAATTATAGGTCAAACTAGAAGCTCTCTGAAAAACCGATTTGACTTATTAAATGAGTATGATAATATTTTCGGATTTTTTGCGACATATTCAAATTAAGTGACAGCGATCTTTTAAAACATTGTTCTATTATTGAAGAGCGACTGACAGATCAGGATAATAAGGATATAGACTCCAATGATCTGTTTAACGAAATTAAAGCGTTAAAGTTGTTTTCATTACCTGATGATACTGACCCCTTAAGTATTTTACAATAAATATATTTGAAAACAATTTAATCTCCACCTTTCCAATCGAAAGCATTTCACTAAGAATTCTACTAGCTTCAGGCGAGCGATCTTTTTCAAAGTTAAAAATAATCAAAAATTATTTAAGATCGACTATGATTCAAGAAAGATTGTCTAGGCTAACAATATTAGCAATTGAATAAGAAATTTTGACGGTATAAATTTTAGCGATGTAATTAATGAATTTGCAATAGCAAAACCTCTGAAATATCGCTACTACAATAGCTATCGTTTATTTTCCTATTGCACCTAGACCTAGCTATCATTTTTAATTTCAAAAAGAAGTGCCTAGGTATTTTTTATCAGAAATATCTGCATATTTTTTAAATATCTAAGTATAAGTAGAAAGGAGTATATATATATATATATATATATATATATATATATATATATATATATATATATATATATATATATATATATATATATATATATATATATATATATATATATATATATATATATATATATATATATATATATATATATATATATATATATATATATATATATATATATATATATATATATATATATATATATATATATATGTAGACATTAGGCAATATTTCTGTTATTTGATCCTAAAAATAAGATTTTAGTTTTAGGTTATTTTCTAGTATTTATAAACAATGAGTCAACGTGTCTATATCTCATTACTTAAGTAAATGTTTTAAAATGGGTTTGAACAAGAATTTATTTTGTTATGATTTTGTTCTGTTTGTTTAATTCTGATATTTTAGCCTACAAGTAAATATGACTTCTAAACATCAGTTTTTCGCTTTACTTCAAGCACCTACCTACCCACTTCCTACTTTAAAAAAATAAAAAAACATGATCCAAAATGCCCTAAGGGACGCCAAAATCTTTTTTTGCACACAAGCGCCAGTAGCCCTCACGGGGGCCCTGGATGAAACCGGTCATAATTTTGTTAATAAAGTAAAAATCTAAACACCATAGTTTTATTTCATTGAAAAAAAAATAATTTTTTTCATTTCATTTGTCATGAGAGGAATATATGCGCCAAGAAACTTTCAATTTTGTTGGTATATGTCCGGACATATCCGAAAAGAACAAGTATTAACAATAAGTATTCCACCAGAAAACGAATTTAAATATTGAAACTGTGCGTTAATTTCTTGGTGCAGTGTATTTCATATGTTTGAATTTTTTTCACACACTAAGGTTTTTATCATAAGCTCGTCGCAGAAAATTATTGATATTAGTTCGAATATCATGCGCATATCTGAGGAATAACATTTTCGAAAAATATCAGGTGACACAGGTGGACTTTCCCTGTGGTACTATTGATAGCTTATTTTTATGTAAATCGAACAAAGAAGTTAAGCTCCATTTTTTGTGTATGTACAGATTCCCTTCCACCTCTAATAGTGACAATAACTTCCTTCTTGAAAAAATATCAGAGCTCTCTAAACTAACGAATTTTATACTTTTGGGCGACTTCAACTTCCCGAATTTAACATGGCCTGCGACCTATATCACTGAACCCAAACTTCAAGAATACCGTTTTTCAAACTCTCTACTCGACTCAAATCTATCTCATAGAGCATTCCACACGTTTGAGAGGAAACCGAGTTTCTTCTCTCCTCGAACTACTCATCACGCTCTACTTTTTTCAGGCATAACCTACGACCCCCTATCTGAAAATCCGATCATTGCATAATAAGCAAAAAACTTCAGTGCTTTTCTTCTTCTACTCCTGCAATTTAAAGAACGATCATAAAGACCACTAATTTTCCCCGTGTCTGCTCGGCTTTGAGCGAATTAGTTTGAACGGATATGTTATCTGTCCCACCTGATGTTGATTCAATGTGGCACTCTTCTATTACCGTGACAAAGTTTATGATATCAAAACATACAGAATCAAAGATTGTTAAATTCAACTTCAAGAAACCATGGACATAGGGTGAAGTTCTAACACATGTAAAAACCAAAAAGAATTCATGACAAATACTTGAAGTCACGTAGAACTAAAGATTGTAATATCTTCAGACAAACACCGAACAATCTTTTTAAGGTTCTTAGAAAAGCCAGAGAGCAATATGAACGTAGCCTCTGCTCCGGGGACAGAAAAAGACTGGACAAGTACATTCGTGGGGCTTTGAACAGCACGGTCAGAATACCTCTTCTCCGCAAATCAGATGGAGATATATGTCTAATCTAGAAACTGCCAATATTTTAGCTGAAGCATTCGGATCAGTGTTTACTCAAGATTCTGCGAACACACAATTTCCACCTATTCTCCCCCCAAGAAATCAGAACAGCATAGAAAGTATTGATTTTTCGCCCGACTCAGTAGAGAAATATTTGGAAGGACTTAAACCAGGAAGCTCACTAGGGTGTGATAGTCTTACTGTGAATTTTCTAAAATCATGCGCAACATCAAAAGCATCTCCTCTAGCACAAATTATGTCTGTCTCTTTTACCACAGGAAAACTACCCTCTGCCTAGAAAAATGCAACAATTACGGTTATATATATATATATATATATAATATATATATATAAAAAAGGGAAAAAAATTAACAGCGAAAACAATAGGCCTATCAGTCTTGTTTCTATAGTGTCCAAAATCATGGAATCGATTGTACAGGAGAAACTCATTGAATTCTTGATGCGTGAAAAACTGATTCCCGAAAAGCAACATGGATTTGTTCCTGGAAAATCAACGATAACCAATCTCTTACGATGCCTAGACGACTGGACAAAACTTCTCGATGCTAGTGTTCCAATTGACGTAATTCACCTCGGCCTGGCAAAGGCACTCGACCGAGTTGCGCGCAAACTATTGCTACACAAACTTGAACAATGTGCAGTCAGGGGCAATCTTCTCAATTGGATGAAGGATTTCTTAACAAATCGATTGTTCAGAGTGAGGGTGGGTGAAGCTCTTTCTAACGAGTGTCCTGTCCTAACTGGCGTGCCCCAAGGTTCAGTCTTGGTGTCCATTCTATTTTTAGTATTCATTTCTGACCTCAAATTTCCACGTCAAATCCCGATTTTTGTGCTACGCAGACGACATGAAAATATACGACGACCCATCTAGCGAACACGATCAATTACAGGAGGATCTTATGAATATTAAATCTTGGTGTGACAATCTGAATTCTGAAAAATGCGTAGTTATGCATATGGGCGAACATAATCTACGAAGGAATTACTCGATAGATTCAGTGCAACTCGCAGAAGTTGAATCACAGAGGGACTTAGGTGTTATAATAACAAATGACTCAAAATGGTCAACTCACATGATATTTGATAACACGATTTTTCTTGTAGCATCTGATAATTTTTAGTTTGATATCTCTTTTATCCGGTCATATTTGTCCGACTTTACAAAGTGTATTTTTTATACTTATTTTCAGAGACATATAGGACTATATGTCCTTGGTTCTTTTGTACTTAATAATAGTAATAAAAATAAATATAATTTAGCGATAAATCTTTGAGGATATTGAGATGAAGCAAAGAGATGCATGTAGGCTGTTTTCCATAAGGACTTTTGAAAATATTCTTTATTGACTGTCTTTGGTTTAACACTAACTTACTATACGAAAAGTGATGGAAGATTGTTTTTCTTTAAGTAATCTTGCAGAACATATAACTAAGAATATATTTACTGACGATGGTGACCTACCTGCTGAAAAAAATGAGATCTTCAATATTTCTCTCAGCAGAAAGGTACTTCAATGTAACTATTCGGAGTTTGGTAGGGATCCACAAATATTATAAAAGCTTTTCTTTTACTGAGACCACTAATTAGCTATACTAATGAAAACTATTGACAATGAAAACAACTGAATAGGTTTTAAGGGGGGAAGGTCCATGCAAAAGCCTCAAAAAATGTTATTTTTCAAAAACATTTTCAAAGGGGATAAAATAATTTTATTCATTATAAATTTTCAACAAAATTATATTGCACCTTTCTACAGTACAGAAGAGAATTTTTTCCTTTCAAACATGCTTCTGCTTCCCGAACTTTATAACTCATCAACCATTGATCTGAAACAGAAAAAGTGTTTTATTTTTGAGATATATTAACCGAGAAAATAAATCTATGAGAAAACAAAATAAAATATAAAATAAGCCTTAGCAAAAAAGAGTGCGGATTTAGGGCTATTTTTTTGAACTTTTCGAGCCCAAAAAATTATACTATCAATGCGAAATATTTAAAATTTTAGGTTCATTCTTTCGAAAGTGATAAAGAGAAAAGTCTCACGAAATTTCAGACAAATCAATTAATAATCAACTACTTTTCGAGGTTCAATACGAGCAGTTTTTATATATGTAGTTTCGAGATAATCGCGTTCAAAGTTTCAGTACAGGAAAAAGACCCGTTTTAGTTACTTACCGATTAACCTGCAATCCCAGATCCATACAATACTCCTCCCCTTTTGAAAAGCTGTAGTCCCCGTTATAGGACAAAATATATATTCAAATCTATTATAACTTTATAATAGAACCTTTTACCTGAAACGTTCCGACTTGTTTTACAATACGAACTCCATCCATGATTTTTTCAGTGGTCAGTACATGCTTAACATTATATTTTCAGAGTATCGAATTTTCAAAATTCTACATGGACTTCCCCTTAAGAGTAATGATAATATAGAATTGAATTAAACTCCCCAGTAATTTCATTACAAGTAGTGTCATTATTAATTACCATATAAGGCAAGCACTAGTAGATGTTAAAGTTTTTTGATATTAATTCATTTAGAATTCACCAAGTGCTCTAGGTTGTTGATGAAAAAGTGACTATTCGTTCATTGAATGAAAGTGTTTTTACTGTGTATATCATAGATGGTTTTTGTGAAGTACTTACAACTAAGAAACATGGTTAGGTACAGAAGTACCATAGTTCAATGGGTACGAAAGTAATATGTTACTCTTATCTCCGTTAATATAAAACTTTTCTTCAAGGAATTCTTTCCTTTAGAATTTCAAGGCAGGTAATAAGAAAAATAGAAAGGGACGCCACTGCCTATTGAAGATCAACAGATGAAAAATGAAATGAGAAGTTTAAGAGAAAGATAGAAATATTTGCGAAAAATATAGTGTTTGTCATAGTAAAAATAAATGAATTCAAAGGAATAATAATACAGGGTGTTACATAATAGTATGTCACAACTTGAGGGGGTAAATCTACGTGCAATTTTAAGAAAAAAAAATCATATAAACAAAGGTCCTCTAAAGCTTCGTTACAGAGCTACTTTTACGGCCTCCATCATCACACGTCCTAAATTTTAACTAGAAACTACAAGGTGTTTTCTTTTACGGAGCCGTGTCTTCTTTTGCCCTTTCAATTTTTTTTGCAGTACGCCACTGATCAACGTACAAACAATTTTCGTCATCTTCGTTCGATTAAGAAAGTTTTTCGACACTTGTAATTTTTGTATCTGCAACCGTTCTCGAGCAAAAAATTATTAAACGATTGTATGCATTCGCTGAATTGAAAGCACTTTTAATTGAAAAAAATTGCTAGTTGGCTTTGATTTTTTCATTTATTTATTCATTTTGACGGTTGCTAACTTTAAACCAGTGTCTGCGCGAATTGTTTATTGAATTAACTATTAGTTTTGAGACTTTTGAAGTTACTGCTGTAAGAAAAATTGGCTAATTTTACTAACGCCGAATTGGCTGATATCCATTGCATGTACAGTCTGGCTGACTGAACACAACAGAAGCTAGGCGATTATATCAGGTGCGCTTTCCGAATCAGGTAACACCAGACAGGCGAACATTTTCAAATATCCACAGAAGGTTGAGGAAAACTGGTATTTTTACTGCAAATAATCATTTAAAAGGCGCAACTCAAACTATGAGAACTCTAGATATTGAGGAAGCAGTTTTGAATTGTATTAATTTGAATCCTCATGTGAGTACAAGTAAAATTAGAAATCAGATGAATATTTCACATGTTCTAGTTTGGAGGATTCTCCACGACTTTTAATTGTACCCGTTTCATATTCAACTCGTCCAAACTCAACTCCTCGAGATTTTTCTTCAAGACTGAATTTCTGCCAATGGTTCTTAGATAAAATTAGAGAAAATGCTCATGAAGCAAACGGAGATTCACAGTCAACGAGAATATCGAGAAAGCTGTTTTGGGTTAAATGGCGGAGGATCCGGAAAAATTGCAAATACTTCGAATATTTTTCACGTTATGATCAGAGGATTCTCTATGATTATTTGCTATATCCCTATCATATTCCATGTGTATATCCGATAATTCTCTCAAGATTTAGATAAATTTCGGATTGCACGACGACGTTAGTACGGAAGCCTAGTAACGGAAGCTTTGTAAACATTCATAAATGTTGCTGCTTTCTACTTATGCGAATGAGGTTTCTCATCCATGGCGGCTTTGAAAACTAGATACAGAAATCGTCTGTCATTACTCGAAAAACATTTACTTATGAGTGTTTGCAAACATGATCCACGTACACAAATACGTTTAAGTAAGAGACATCGCCAAATATCGCATTAATTAATTAATCCATTTTAATCACCTACATGAAGTGATCTATTAGTTTGACTGTTGTAATTATCTTGTGGTTAACAAGGTAAATTAGTGGTTTAACATTCCTAGTGGAATTGCACCGCAATCCCTCTAGATTTATTCTTTATAGGGGTGAATTACTACCGTCTTCGTCTAGTTACATCAGTTTACTTATTTGTCCCCATAACTTCCTGTCCGCTGTTTTTTTCCTTCCATCTTGTGACTCATGCCCTTGTTAGGTGCTCCTCAACTTCCTGCCGATCTTGATCGGCCTTGTCTTCTCCTTGGTCCCGGGTCGCTGTGAAGCATTGCGATTATTGTTGCTCCTTCACCTGCCCTCCATACATGCCCTAACCATTCTACTCTCAGCTCTTCGACTTATTTTTACACCATCTTGTATTCGTTGTTGCCTAATTTCGCTGGCCCTAGAATTGAAAGCAACATTCTTCTTTCGGAAATTCTTATTTCTTCTTCATCCTTTTTGTCATTGTCATAGTTGCCGCGGCATACATCACACAATCTAATCAATGTTTTGTAAATGTTTAGCATGGTGTTTCTTGTGAGTATTTTGCTCATCAGAATTTTTTTCATTGGCATGGTACGCTCTGTTGACTCCAATTACCGCGTCTACTTTGATCTCGTTATCATGACGCCCAAGTATTTGAAACATTCAACTTCCTTAAATTGATATTCCCATATTTGAATTTTAATTTTTGGATTTCCTCCATTCTCTAAGTTTTAGTATTTTCGTCTTGTTTTTCGTTTATTTTCAGTCCCAATTTTCTCCCTTTGTCCAGTATCTTGTATTAGCTCTTTTTTCTTTGCTATTAAAACAACGTCATCTGCATATGCTATAATTTGTTTTTCCCCCCGTCCTAAAAATACTTTTACTTATCTTTCTCAGTACATGCCCCAGTGCTAAGTTAAACAGTGTAGCTGATAAAGCGTCTCCTTGTTTGAATCTTTTGTCAAATACAAACTCTTATGTTTTTCCTTTTGGGTTATTACTTCGGCTTTTGTTTCTTTCAGTGTCAGCTGGATCAAACTTCTTTGTTTCGAGTGTATTCCAAGTTCTTCTAGGTTGCCATAAGTTCTGGTTTTTTATTGAGTCAAATGTTTGCATAAAGTCGATAAACAGTATTTCAAGATATATTCCGTGTTAATCAGCTTTCTCCGTTATCTGCTTTAAGGTATGGATTGCATCAGTTGTTGATCTGCTCTTGCAAACCCGCATTGGTATTGTCATACTATTGTTTTTAATGCTTTGGCTGGACGTTCCTGGATCGTCGAGGATAGAATTCTGTATGCGGTATTAAGTCATGTTACTTCCTTATAGTTTTGACAAGTGCCTTAGTCTCGTTTTTTGTGTATTGTGAATATTTTGCCCATTTCCACTATTCTGGCATACGCTCCTCCTTCCAAATTGCTTGCACCAGTTTGCATAGGTCCTTTTTGATGATTCTTATTCATATTTAAAGAGTTCTATACTTGTTTGGTCACTTCCAGGTGATGTCCTCTGTTTATGTACTTTTCTATTTCTTCTAATCCTGGTTCTTCAAGTGTCGCTTCTACATCGTTCTCAGTTATGTTAAATCCAAGTTTGTCTCAGTTTCAGTAAGAAGTTTTTCAAAATAATAATTTTATAATACAACACTGAAATTTATCCATTTCAGAAATGACTCTTTTGTTCATATATTTCGAGGTCATACTATGACAGACCGACTGACCGTCACACTGCGACCCTTTTTAACAACAAACGCAACCCCCAAGGATCGCGACGGTTGAGAAATAGTTTTCTTTCGAAGACTTGGCTCTGAAAAACCATACATACTGAACATCAGCAACAACAACAATTTCATGTCCATATCTGGGACAGATAGGTTGGTCAGCTTTTTGATTATGCTATTTGTGGTGTTACGTCGTTTGAATGGCAAAAGTTAACCGGAATTTCTTTCAAATGACATGGGGTCATGTTTAATGGTGCATAGTAACTTTGAGGTTACACAGCATCTCAATATGGCCCAACATAATCGATGAATTGGTCGAGGGGATCTACTGCTTGACCATATAAGTCACCAGACCTGGATTTTCTCGATTTTCTATAATCAGGCTACTTAAAAACTCAGTTTTCCCTGTCCCTATCACAAACAGAAATATCTTTTGCGGAATAATACTACATTCCTCTTATGAAACTAAGTTAAACACTGAAATTTTAGGATACAAAGATCTCTTGTTGCATCAAGGTAGTAGGTTCTTACTTTCAACAGCTAATGTAACGAAATTTCTCAGTTTTTGATTTATAATAAGAAATGTCCTCATAAGAATTTTGCTTTTTTCAATGAGGTTGAAATTTTGACAGATTGAAGGCAGATTTTTTTTCCATAAAAATTTTCCAATAAATAATATTTTATAGGTAAACTGTATAATTACTGTATGTTTTTAATCGATATTAAAGTTTAATCACTCACTTCCTGGAGTTCATTTGAGTTCATTCTTTGGATAATTTACAAGAGAAATTAATTTTTTTGAAGAAATTTACAAATTCAACCAAATTTGAAGCTGATATACACACTGTAGGAACACATTGAAATTGTGAGTTTATTTTACGAGAATGATGAAAGTGCAAGAACAGCAGCGTCCATTTTCGCCCATCAGCGAAAATAACCCTGGAAGTGAAGTTGCACCGATGGAGAGCACATATTCTGTGAAGAGATTATCGCAAATATCTTGAGTAAGCCGGAGAACTATTACAGAGATTCTTCACAAGTACAAATGCCATCCACATAAAATAAGTCTCGTACACGAACACAATGAAGATGATTTCGATCATCGTTTAGATTTCCGCCAATATTTTATTTCAATAATTATCAATAATTTGCTTCAAAATGTTTGTTTTTCTGACAAATCGTGTTCTCTTCTTAATTGCGAGGTGCATTGCCCTAACTGTGAAGTCTGAAGATGGCCCTAATCCCCATTTAAAGAGAGGGAATCATACTCAAAGGCCTCGCGAACTTAATGTTTTGGGATACCATATTGTAGAACCTGTATTTATACCGGACCAATTAGACGGCGAAATCCATTCGAACACGTTGAGAAATTAATTGATCCTGTTATCATCGAAAAAGATCCAAATTGATCTGAACAAAATATTCTGCATCAACATAATGGAGCACTGTCCCATTATGCTGTCGCTGTGTGGAATTATCTGTACAAAAATATTCCGGATCGTTGGATGGGTAGGAGAGGCGCTTTAAAATGGCCACCTAGATCTCCAGATCTAACGCGTACCGATTTCTTCAGGTGGGGCTATCTCAAGTCTGAAGTCAATGTTGGGCTACCCAAATCGTTAGAAGAACCGCGAGGAAGGATTGTTGAAGCATGTCAGCAGATAACACCACAAAGGTTTTAAAATGTTAGGCAATTATTCGAATCTCGATTGCCCCAATGCATCGAAGTAAACGATGCCCACTTCGAACATTTGCGGTAGGAATGTAGAACTATCAAAAAACTGAAAACTCAATATGTTTCATCTCATAAAAGATTTTTAAGGGAATCTTAGAAGCAATTTTCTTTTCTGATTATTGGCTCTTCAAAAAGTAGACTGATATTGAGGATCAAAACACATTTCTATTGCGATGTTTGCAGAACTATAAGATGCTCAAAATACTCCAAATTGGCAGTAACAGAGGAATGATGTATTGCTCTAAAGGAAAGGAAACTGATTGCATTATGCAATAGTTCTACTATAAATATCAATAAGCTGATTAATAAAAACAAGCAATTTTTGAAAGAGAATGAATCTTTGAAAGACAAAGTGAATAAGCAAAGACGTGAAGAAGATTTTGGGGAATTGCAAATGAGTTATCGAAATTGAAAATGTAAATTCTGAACTGAAGTAAAATATGGAAAAACTTAATCAAGACCTACAGAGCCAGAAGCAGAATAACCAAGATGTAAGTCAAATAAGAACAGAATGCAATAACCTGCTTGACAATATTTTCTAACTCACCATTACAAACGATAACCTAAAGCAAATCAACCAATATTTAGAAGGGAAAGCAATGAAAACTCCCAACGAAATCAAGTCCTATATGTCCGAAAATGTCGATGAGATCAAAATGTTCATCAAAACAGAATTGGCAGAATAATTTAAAGAAAACTAGCAGTGAAATAGCAATACTAAGAGAATTTGAATTTGTCAAGCTAATTGACAACCTAAATCACAATTTCCATCTTAATCAACGGCGAGCTCAGTTACTGGTAATTCTGACCGCGAACTTTATTCTAGCATAGATCATGTTAATAAAAACTTTTCCAAAGTGTTCCAAGGAAAGAAAGGAAATTCCATTTGGAGACATAATTCCCCATCAAATTCTTCAATACCCAAAGAAACCACAATAAAACACACAGAAAGTGTAACACTGTCTGTATTTAGTGCACCCATTCCCATAAAGTCAGGTTCTGTCAGGGGAAAGGGAAAGGCAATACTTTACTCACCCCTGCTCCAAAGGGTAGAAAATGGATTTGGATTGGAGGACTATCGAAAGGTACTACAGGAGAGAAGATAAAATCATACCTCAAGGAAATGTGGCCAGACAAGGATGCTCTCTGTTTTGACTTAAAGTCTAAATCACCAAAGAAGGCCATTAAGATTGGAGCAACGAAATCGATAAGGATACGCTACTTGAACCATAAAATTGGCCGAAGGAATATTGATGAGGCCATTTCCATTTAAGATCCAAAGCTGTCGCAAAACCGCTGTTCCTAATCGTTTATATCATTCTACAAATCCCACATTGCTGTTTTACTACCAAAACGTCCGTGGACTGCGCAAAAAGATGAAATCCTTTTTTAATAGTGATTGAATGAGTAGTTTGGACGCAATTGTGATTGGTGGAACATGGCTCACCCCTGATTTCACTAATGCCGAGTTTGGCTCAAAAAACTATGTATTTTATCGATGTGATAGAAACCTGAATACCAGTTCCAAGCTGAGAGGAGGAGGCGTGATGATTGCAGTAAACAGATGATTATCATCACGCAATATTCCCCAAACTAGTATGCACAATGCAAATGAAAAAATATTTGTACTAATTTCAATTGGATCAAAAAGTCTTATACTTGGCTGTAGCTATATTCCACCCCGTAGTGATATGAAAGTTTATGAGAGTCACTGCGAAGCGCTTGAGGATCTGTATGATAGATACCCCGACGCATCAATAGTGCTATGCGGAGACTTTAATGTCCCAGGATTATAGTGGCCTGATACAGCGCTGGGAAAATTTCAATTTGAACGAACGCTCGAAGAGATTTACTGGATCTTATATTCTCATGAATTCATACAATTGAAGTTTCCATCAGTGACGATCCTTGAACCTTATGCGACGCGTACCGTACTGCCTTAAACTTCTCCATCGAGTTTGACCAGCAAAAAATCTCTTCCGCTGAAAAACACACATTTTTTGACTTTAAGAATGCCAATCATGAGCTTCTCAATAATAGTTTGATGTTGGTAAACTGGGGTGAATTATTTGCCTCTGAAGATACTGAAATCTGCGTTCAGGACTATCAAACTATCAATTGAAATACACTGCAATTGAAAATTTTGCTCCAAAGATTGTCAAAAAAACTTACAAGTTTTCCATTTCGTTCTCGGTTGAACTTAAGTACCTCATTCACAAGAAGAAGCTCACACATAAAAGATATAAAGAATCGAATAATATTGAAGGTTATTTAGAATTCGAAGATATTCGAGGAAAATGCAAAGTCATGACCTCAAATTGTTATAGAGCTTAAATAAACCGAGTGTAAGAAGAGATTAACGACAATCCGAGATACTTCTGGAAGTTTATCAATGACAAAAAACCAGTCGTACATTGACTAACTCTATGCAACTCAGAAATCATTTTTCTGATTCACCTGAAGAAATTGCAAATATGTTTGCCTCCTATTTCTCTGAAGTCTACTCTGTTCCGCAGAATGAGCCTTATGCAGACATCAACTGCCGAAAGGCTGTATCGGTCAGCTTTTTCTTGATACTACCTGAAACTGTTTTGGGAAAAATAAAATCGTTTCCCAGAAAGAATGACTGTGGCCCCGATGGCATTGCAGATATTTTTCTGAAGCAGTGTGATTTAGCTCTGGTAGAGGCTTTGTGTTTCTTATAGCCAAATGCTCATACATTCCGAAGATATTGAATTCAATCGTAATTGACCACCTTACACGATTGATGAAGGACCTGATTCTAGATGAACAACATGGATTCACTGCTAAATGCTCAGTAACTTCAAATCTCCTTGTCTGACTCAGCCTACTACAATCGACTTAACATAAAAGTGGAGGCTTCCGGAGTGGCCGGTAGCCTTTCGAAGTGGATCGGTTCTTTCATCAGTGACATAACTCAGATGTTCAAGTCAAATATTCTTTCTCGGATGCTATAGTTGTTCATTATGGTGTACCCCAGGGGTCTCATCGGTCACCGCTTCTTTTCAATCATTATATGAATGATATAAAAAATTATATTGTAAATTCATCATTTCTCCTATTTGCGGTAACCTGATGCTATATCGAATCAGAGATATAAGTGATTGTGAACTCTTACACAAAGACATTGATAATGTGTACCTATGGTGTGAGGACAATGGTATGGAAATGAACATATCAAAATGTTTCAGCATCATCAGCATCATATGTGTGGTGACCTTTAGATGTAGTGCTGCTGTCTTACTTCTTCCAGAAAGTTATTGGAGATATCTACCGTAATATCATTATATAAATTTTAAAGTTTGGCCCTACATGCGAATTAAGTGCTCCTTACTATATATCGAGTGTTTCGCGTTTGACAAAAGTTTTTACGATTATTAAGTTGAAATAACAACAAATTGGAACGTTGTCTCGCTGTGAAGATTAAAATAAAAAAGTCCAGCAGGTGTATCATCAGTAGGAATTAAAGTAACCCATACACGGCAGAGGCTGCGCTTGGATTTGTGGAGATATACGGTTTTTTGACTATGTCTAGCGAAATAACCCTGGATAGGCTATACCAGGAGATTACAGATACAAGAAAGGAATTGAAAAATTTGATTACTGCAGGGAAGCCAGGTTAGCTTTAAAAATGGAAACTCTGAACCGTAAAATCCAAAATCTTGAAAGTGAGAATACAGTACTGAAGGAGCGTATTGAAACTCTTGAACAGAAAAATAATAAGAAGAACCTGGTCGTTTTGGAATTCCAAATACTGGAGGAAAGATCTCTGAAGATTTTATTTGCGAGGAGATAGGTCGCTTGCTGGATGTTGATGTTGCGAAATCGGATATAAGTGATGTATATACTCTGGGTAAAAGCGACAACAGCCCGGTCAAACTAGAATTAAATTCTTACCTAAAGAAAAAGACTATTTTGACAAATACAAAAAATTAAAAATTCTAACGTTGTTATCTCTAATGACAACACCACATCAAGAGAAATACAAAAAGTGTTGAGAGTACATTTGAAGCGCATTAGAGAAACATCGAACAAGAAGTGCTTCATCAGAGGAGATAGATTGATAGTTGACGGAACGTCATATACTTAGGATCGGCTGGATGGTTTGGACTTCGGGGGAGATTCTGGGATCCGAAGAAGAAGTGAACCTTCAACACCCACATCTACGAAACATTTCGGAGAGGTGGTGGCAGACGAGCTTTTGTCGCAAGAAGTAGAACAACAAGCTGGGGATGAAATAACATTGAACGAAGGAAATGCGCCAAATCAACCCGATGATTACGTTCTTGCTGGTGGTACCAAAAAACTCAAAGCATTGCAGCCCATCAAGGTGAGAACCAGGTCTCAGAAGTAACTTCGTGAGTCCGCTTATTTGGATAGTTTGTTGGTGAGATGATAGTGACTTTTTAAATTTTATATTTTGTTAATTAAATATTTTGTTATATTGTCATGAATTCCTTCATAAGAGATCTAGAACCTGAAATAATTAGGGCCAAACAATTAGATTCTCTGAAAGCCTTGGAAACAGACATCACTAACCCATTTGCTCACCTGAAGATTTTTCATGTTAACATCCGCAGTGTAACTAAAACAAAGATGAATTATTTTTGTTTCTCGAACAAATCAATATTGATTTCGACGTTCTGGTTTTGACGGAGACTTTTCGGATGGGAGATTTGGGAATCATAGCTAAAGACGGATATAACGTTGTGTATAATATGGGAGATGTTAACAAAAACGATGGAGTCATCATATATGTTAAAGCCGACATAGAATACAGTTACAAAGTAATAGCAATCGGTCAATGTGAGGCGATAGAACTGTATTTGGAGAAGACAAAAGAACCTATAACAATTACAGCGATCTATAGATCTCCAAGCATCAATCCAGTTTCATTCAACGTTGACTTCCAAAGATATATAGATGGTGGAAACAACAACAGCACACATCATATTATAACAGGCGACATAAACATAGACATTTTGTCAAACTCTGATATTTCCGAAGAGTACAAAAACATCTTTGTTACTTCTGGGTACGTATCATATATAAATGATATTACACGACCAGAAAGTGGAACGTGCCTAGACCAGTTCTTGGTTAAGTCTAAACCTAACTTACAGCGGTCCTCTGCATCATCTTTCATTATTCAAACAAAAATCACAGACCATTTTCCAATTGTACTGAGCCTGTGGAATGAAAATATAAACGAAATCCTGGAAAAACAGATAATTTGAAAAAGTACATAAATTATACGGAGTTGAAGAAGAATTTGATGCGGGAAAATTGGGAGGCAATATATAAAACTAAGGATATAAATGAGGCTACGAATTTGTTTCTGGAGACTTTGAGAATTTACATCGAAAAATACAGCTATATAACCAGGTCTAATAGAAGACCCCGAAAAAATGGATTACGCCAGCACTCCTGAAGAGTATATCCGATAAAATAAATTATACAAAAATCTACTCAATAATCCGAGCGATGAACTAAAAGAACTTTATAATACATCTAAAAATAAGCTTATTAAATTAATAAAAGAATCAAAGAAAAATATATTCAGTCATTTATAGAGAAGAATAAAATAAATCTAAGGCAGTTTGGGACTTTGTGAATGACATTTGTGGCAAAACAAGAAACAAAACGAGAATAAATAAAATCATCGATGAGGAGGAAATAGTCTAAACGATAAAAGTCCATTGCAAATGCCTTCAATAAACATTATAGCGAACTCGGCGCAAAATTTTCAGCGAAAATAGAGTCCCCAATGAATTTCAATGATCAGGTGAAATCTACCGATAAAACGATGTTTTACATCCACAGATTTTTTGAGGTGCAAAAAGTCATGTAGGAATTAAAACCCAAAAAGCACCAGGTTATGATGCTCTGCGAAGTGAAACTTTAAGGAAATCGCACAGGAAATTTCAGAACCAATTGCACACCTGATCAACCTTTATTTTGAGAAGGGCGTTTTCCCCGATGCTCTGAAACTTGGTATAATCAAACCACTATACAAAAGTGGTTCAAAATTCAATGTGGTAAACTATAGGCCAATATCAATTATATCTTCTATTGCTAAAATAGTGGAGAAAATCATGGCATATCGAATAAATTCGTATCTCGAAAAGTTTCATATTGTTTCTCCTAATCAATTTGGCTTTCGACCAGGAAAATCTACAGAGGATGCCATTAAAAGATCACTTCGAATGTGTATAAATATATGGATAAAAGTTGCCGTCATTATGTGTGTTTATCGATCTGTGGAAGGCATTTGACACCGTATGCCATAAAGATTACTGGAGAAGCTGAATAGTTACGGATTTCGGGGCTCCTCTTATGATTTGTTGAAAAGTTATTTGTCGAATCGTGAACAAGTCGTCGATATTGATGGGCAGGTGAGTGAAATTCGACATATTACTTATGGGGTGCCACAGGAACTGTTCTTGGACCCATTCTTTTCACCATCTACATCAACTCGCTATTGATGTTGAAAATTTAGGGCGAAATTGTAGCTACGCAGACGACACTGCTATACTATATCAGGCTAGTAGCTGGCTAGATGTAAAGGATAAAGCAGAGAACGACTTAAAAATAATAAAAAATGGTTTCAGTATAACAAGTTAACCCTGAATTCTGAGAAAACAAAATATCTGCCTTTACATCTTACAGCAGCGGATTACCTGAGTTGGGGCCTCTTTTCATTGATTCTGAAACACAAGTTAGCGAGGAAAATCAATCAAATATCTTGGCATTGTTTTGGATCAGCATCTGAGGTGGGACCTTCAGACTAAATTTATAGTTGACAAAATAAGACCTTTATTGAGTACATTTAAATATCTAAAGGACTTTCTTGAAATGCCACAACTGAAAAAACTCTATTACTCTCTTGTCCAGTCTCAATTAATATATGGTATTCTAGCATGGGGTGGCGCATACGACTGTCATCTGAAAAAATTGACGTTATACAAAATGGTTCTTGAAACTAATGATGCATAAGTGTAGAACTTACCCAAGTGATGCATTGTTTGGGGAATCTGGTATACTAGATGTAATACAACTGTATAGTTTCAGGATAATTTGCGATTTGAACAGAAATAGAGACACTATGTGTTCTGTTGATCATAATTATGGCACGAGGAATAAAAATATGAACTATGTCACTCTGCGAGCAGATAAGACTATCGGAACAAGAAATTTAGATTACTTGGGACCTAGAATGTACAGAATCATTCCTGTCCATATTAAAACCATTAATAACCCAAAAACTTTTAAATATGTGCTGAAGTCTTGGATATTGAATAATGACCGTAGTGTTTTTCATAACATTATAAATGCATCGGCTATATGAAATTAACCTTGGGCTACATGAACTACTGTAATATACCAAACTGTGACATTTATACCAGATTTTGACAAACAAACTCGATTTTGACTTTGAAACCCGATTGTGATATTGAAACCCGATTGTGATATTGAAACCCGATTGTGATATTGAAACCCGATTGTGATATTGAGACCCTATAGTGACCTTCCAACCTAGTTTCGAAAGATAATTTGAACTTTTCGATTGTAACCCGATATGGGCCCTTTCATTAAATCAATTCATTCTCGAATGTTATATACAGTGCTGACAGCAATTTCTGTTTACATCATACTAAAGGCTGTCTTGTAATTAGTGAAATGTACACCTACTACAGGTAATACCTTTTCTGAGGTATTACCTCAACCATTTGTTTATTTGTAGAATTAAGTATCCTGAGGAATGCAATGGCATCTGTCAGGAATATTTGTAAAGATTTTTGTTGAAACTTGCAAATAAACACATATTATTATTATTATTATTATCAGCTTTTCTCGTTCTCGATCACCAATATCATTTCCATATCAAGTAAATCAGCAACCCATGGAATCTGTATCTTTCATCAGGAACCTTGGGGTTTATTTTGATTCAAAGTTGACTTTTGTCCCTCACATGGATTATATAGTATCTAAGAGTTTGAGAATACTCGGTTTTATCAAGAGGAATATGTCTGAATTCAACAACATAAATGCTATAAGGACGGTTTATTTTACAAATGCCAGAAGCATATTAGATTATTGTTCTGTAGTTTGGTTGCCTTTTTATAAAATTCATATGTACTATTTAAAACGAGTCCAAAATAAATTCCTCCGTTTCATAGCATTTAAAATGAATATAAACTCTGAGAATATCGATTATAAAGACATACGCTCCTTTTTGGACATATGTTCCTTGGAAAATCGGCGCAATAATTTGGACATCATGCTAGTATAAAAATTAATTAACGGTTTTTTGGAATGTCCCTGTCTTCTCGAACTGATTAGCTTTAAGGTACCCCCGCGAAACCTACGATTTAACGGAACCTTTAATTTGGGCGTTCAAATTATAACTTACGGATTTTACGCTCCAATCACCAGAGCCATGCGGGCGGCAAATGCAACCAGTTCAGATGTATTTAGTGAATCGATATTTTGTTTATATATATATATATATATATATATATATATATATATATATATATATATATATATATATATATATATATATATGATGGGACAAATATCTTCCGCGATAAACTTCGCGAGGAGTCTACATATGTACATTTGAGACAAGAGGAATTATTCGAAAATCCGTAAATCAATGAATAATCCTTCCAGACAAGAGCTAGTTCCCAAATCTGCCTGCCATGCACGCAGCCCCCAAGCGCAACAATAGTGCATCTGAGCAGGATGCCGAAAAACGAAGCGGCAGACTGCATTTTCGCCCTTATTAGGAGCCTTTCAGTATCGCATATCGCTTCTCAGCATCCTATCAAGCTACATCGGGGTACCCTATCGATTCCAGAAAGGACGCACCTCGTACATACGTATGAGAGTCACCCTCTATGGACCGACACGGCGAACTCGCTACCGGACTTCGAGACAGATACGAACAATAACAAACAGATGTGGAAACGTTAAACATTCCAAACATTTGGGAGACATTTTTCGCCGTTCCGTGAATCACATCAACGGTAGAAAACGAGCGGAATAATCCCGCTAGAATAGTGCTCTTAGCTTCTGTTTCCGAGATTAAACCTCCCGTCGGTAAATATTTGATGGGACAAATATCTTCAGTGATAAACTTAAAAGCACTATTCCAGCAGGATTATTTCACTCGTTTTCTACCGTTGATTATTCACGGAACGGCGAAAGATCTCTCCCAAATGTTTAGAATTTTTAACGTTCCCACATCTGTTTGTTATTGTTCGTATCTTTCTCGAAGTCCGGTAGCGGGTTCGCCCTGTCGGTCCATAGAAGGCGACTCACATAAGTATGTACGAGGTGCGTCCTTTCTGGAATCAATAGGGTACCCTGATGTAACTTGGTAAGATGCTGAAGATATGCGACACTGATGAGCTATAGGCGAAACTGCAGTCTGCCGCTTCTTTCTCGGCATTCTGCTTAGTTGCACTATTGTGGCTCTTGGGGCTGCATGTGCATAGGCAGATTCGGGTAGCTGTAAGAAGGATTATTCATTGATCTATTCTGAATATATATATCTTGAGTATATATATATATATATATATATATATATATATATATATATATATATATATATATATATATATATATATATATATATATATATATATATATATATATATATATATATATATATATATATATATATATATATATATATATATATATATATATATATATATATATATATATATATATATATATATATATATATATATATATATATATATATATATATATATATATATATATATATATATATATATATATATATATATATATATATATATATATATATATATATATATATATATATATATATATATATATATATATATATATATATATATATATATATATATATATATATATATATATATATATATATATATATATATATATATATATATATATATATATATATATATATAGGGTTTTACCCAGACGAGTTGCCCAAAACAGGGAACCATACTATCTTGCGTATGATACAATAAACGAGGAAAAAAACTCGTTTTCCTGTCGCTATTGCACTAGCAATAGCTTGTCTGTTTATAATGTGTTAGTGTCGTGTGTACATAAAGAGTACCAAAGATTTTTCTGCTCAGCAGCTTCAATTCTCATTTTGCACTCCATGACTCCAGACGACGACAAGTGTGAAAGGAAGGGGGTTTGGGACAGGAATCTGTAACAATGGGAAAGAAACCAGCAGAAAAAAATTTCAACAATCATACCTGACTCTTATATGTCTAAACAAACTTGAATTCAAGCGAAAATTTTACATAGCAAGCAAGGCCATAAAAATGACTAAGGAGATAATGAAAAAGTACATAACCTGCGATATTTCCTCTTTCGCAGAGTTGTTCTTCCGTCGCAGTGTGAGTCTCCTGAAACATAATCACTTCCTTGTTCTTGCTCGCCAATTTTGAAGTATAATCGCAAAATCCCTTCAATATTCAAACTCAACAAAACAATCCCCTCTCTGTTTGACCGAGAGAGCCCCGATGGCTAGGTTCGGTCTCCTAAATGATGCCGATTATGATCTATTGATGTTCTAGAATCATTATGAACCCAACAATTTGGGTTGACATCTCCCATATATTATTTCTTCGTGGTTCTTGTTTAATTTAAAGATAATTTTGCAAAAAAATTTGACAGTCGTTTTAAGAATATGACAATTGTCACCATAATAGTGCTATTATATAGATTAAATTGAATTTACTTGTAAATAGGCATAGTCGTAAACGATAAATAAATCAGATAACCTTTCTTATGAGGTTTCACACAACCTTTTTCTTATTATAACGTTTTTCAAGGTGGTAGTTGATAGGTGTAGGAGTTAATATGCAAACGTTTGAATCAGTAGCAAAAATTTTTCCGATTCAACCAAATCGAAATGGATTGAATGTCTTCCTAAAACAGAGATCGAACGGATTCATCAAAACCTGAAATTTCTCTGAACAAACTTGATTTCAATGGGATCCACGTTATGTTAGGAAGTAAAGAATTAAGTAGATTTGTAGAGAATGGAATTTTGTTTTCAGAAAGGTATCACATAACCCCTTTTCCTCATTAAAAAATTTGGGGTAGCAGCTCCCTCCGATCAAAAATCTTTTTCTTTCAGAAAACTCATGAAAAAATCGGACGAGTGTTTTTTCAGGAAGGTTCGTTTTCATTTTCATACGCACTGTATGACCTTCAAGATGCATACTTTTAGCTAACTGATTAATTCTTTACTCTTTCTCCCAGTTCAAATGCATATATTTTCACACAATTATTTACTATTGGCCCAACATTTTCCGGCCAGCGAAAAATATAGAGAAAAACTGAGCTTCACTGATATGCATTGAGGACGTGAATAATCAATTATCACATAAATTATATTTTATTATTTTTAATCATAATCATCATGTTTCATTCAAGAAATGAGGGAATATTCTAGTAGTATGGATAGTAGAGGCTAGGATAGAACGAATTGTAGTATGGGTAACCTGTGTAGGAGCTGTAGTATGGATATCCATATCCTAAGACCAAGTCACGTTTTTCTTCAGTTTTACTTTCCTCTTCCTGATTTACATCACGTTTCTGAACTGTGTGATCTGATTGAGTAGCTTCTTGAGATTCTCTCTTCGCGACTCCGTATGGATAATATGGCATTGGTGCAACTGGAGCAACTGGGGCGACTGGAGCAACGGGAGCAAGTGGAGCAACTGGTGCGAGTGGAGCAAGTGGAGCAACTGGTGCAACTGGAGCAACTGGTGCAACTGGAGCAACTGGTGCAACTGGAGCAACTGGTGCAACTGGAGTAAATGGAGAAACTGGAGCAACTGGAGCTACTGGAGCAACTGGCGCAACTGGAGTATATGGAGCAACTGGAACATTATTTACATATCTGAACAGGTCAGAGTACCCGTAATAATAGCCAAAGGTTGAACCAAGGATGATATCACGTTTTTCTATATTTTTTTCATCTTCGGCGTTTTCTACTGCAGCGGTATCTCTCTTGACAATACTAAGTGGGTGGTAGTAACTATAGAAAGTAGAATATGGGTACCCAGTGTTATATGGTGTTATTCCACTTTCAAGTATCAGGTCTCGTTTTTCGATATTCTTCTCATCTGGAAAATATATAATATAATCAAGTTCAACACGATGATTTTGTTTGAATATGTTCTTTCAATCGATTATCCAAATATATTTTAAAGTTTGCAAATAGAAGGTTATTATTCAATTCAAAGTTCCCAGCTTCTGGGGGCATCAATATTAATATTTATAGAAGGGAAAGCTTTGATGCTAAATGATGATTTATTCAGGCGCCATGGAGTTCTATTGTGTTTTATAGATTTGGTGATAGAATGAATGAATATAATATGTTACCTTTCAGCAGAAGGCAATGCGTCTATAGGTCTTCAAAAATGTAAAAAAAAGCAATTACATGGAATTACTTGAGAGGTTCAAAAATTGAAAGTTGACGTGCCCTAATATGCATCTGACAACAATGGTATGCTAATCTTCCAGTATGCATAGTGATGGTAGGGGCGGGAAGGGGAGAAAATGAGAAAAATTGGAATTTGCTCGAGCGGTTAGATATTCAGTGGAGATATTGAGTGAACCCTGAAAATTCTCTCACTCAGAATACTGACCTATGGAAAGTGTCACTATCAAATTTTCCAAATTGCAAAAATATTGCTTTATTGAAATACTCGAGCTGGTCAGTTTTTCATAAACCATATTTGGTTCAGACTGATGTCCCAGTCGTGCTGGCCAAACATCTATTTGGCGATTATAATGAAGAGCAATTTCAATCTGGCGATTAGAAATAATTTTTCTAATGTAATGTCACAATGAAAGTACTAAAAGTTATGTAGGTTTTCGAAAACATAATTTATTCAGAAAAAAAAATCTCTATAGAAACTTGTGTGCATTATCATACTCAGTTGCATTTTTTTGTTTTTTCGATTTTTGAAAACCATCAAATACTTTGATCCTAGTGAATAACTATTAATACAGAGCGTCCCTGACTACTTTGAGTTTCAGCAGAAGGTTCTAAATAATGGTAAGCTTCCACAGTTCCGCATCGGATAAATAGCATGCAACGGATTTTTGTATGCTTTTTATAGAAGCTGATGTAACTCTGTCCATTTGTCTGCATTCTACGGATCTCACGAATTGGCTTGTTGTCGGTAATTCCGATGCAACCGCTCGAAGGGTTTTTCTCCGATGCTTACCGATGAGAAAATTGTCCGCTCGCTGCGAAATATGGTGGTAGTTATTATATTGTTGTTAATATAATTATATTATATTACTATGAATATTTGGACGGATACGTTCCGTCAAGGTAAGGATGCTCTGCTTCACTTCCTTGCGCTGTAGAAGATCTACAAGTTTTTACAAGTTTGTAACCTTCGCACTTTCTCATGTCTAGCTCAACTCGTCAAATTTTCTGACTGCACACTTTTCAGCATACCTTCCTTTCGTCAGACAGGCTTGAGTGTTTCTGACCATAAATTTTATTTCCCATTTTGTTTAATTGTCGCGCTCGAGTAAATCTCAAAATCACCTGTTGGGTTCCTCTTCTATTAGAGAAAATGTAGTAAATATGCAGTTGCAAAATTTATCAGAGGAGTAATGGGCAATATAGGTTTCAGAAGTAAAAGTAGGATAAAATATATTGCTATTATGGAGGAAAGCTTTCAACCGAATTGAGGTAATACCCTTTCGCCTGCCATTTATATCACCATTATGTTATCGAATACATTAACGAAGGTTGACTAATAGGGCCACCCCTGTACCTTTTTTTCTATTTTGAATGTTTTGATGAAATTTGGGAATCGGATAGAATACAACATTTTGAATTTGCTAACATTAATATGTTCGACATTTCGTGTCCGGTTATGCCGGAATTGCTTATTTTAATTGTTCATCTTATCCTACGACCTTTTGACATATTCTTGAAAGAAAAACAAAACACAATCTTTTTTTTGCAATTTTCATTTTTCGTTCTAGAAGGCCATGAACAGTGGCAATTGGCTAAGCTCAACATCTCCAATCACGAAAATACAAGATTGTATCTGAAAATTTAATTGCTCATTTTTTACGGGGTTACATAGTTGATAACGAAAGGAAGACCGAACAGCGAAAACGAAAAGATTATAATAAATGTTCAAAAATACCACCATTCTCACGAACGCAACATCGCACACGATTGATGGTTCTCCTCACAACATTATTCAACTGTCGCGCTGTAATGCCTGGAATAGCCTGTCACAAACGGTTTTCCAATTCTTGTTGGGTTCTAATATGTGTTTGGTAAACCATTTTCAAAATGGCCCCACAGGAAGAAATCGAGTGGACTAGAATCTGGCGATCTAGCTAGCTATCTCATAGGACCATCCGTAGCTATCCATTTTTCGGGAAAATTTTGTCGAGATACCGGAAGACCTCCCTCGTGTTGTTAGGAGTTGCACCATCTTGCTGAAAATATATTTCATTCACAACAGCTAATGGCAAATCGTCCAATTCATCTTCTATTTGGATCCTCAAAAATTCCAAATATCTCCCCTGTCAATAAACCTTCAAAAATTATAGGCCGTATTAAATATCTTCCTATCATCCTCATCCCGACACTGAACCCAAAACGTTCTTGGAAGTTTCCATCTAGATATCTGTGCTCACTTTGTTGCGACCAGTACCTAGTGTTTTGCCTATTAAACATCCCATTGTTCGTGAAACGTGATTCGTCACTGAATAAAATTTTTGTGGGATATCGTGGATCACCCTCCATTTCACTAAGGTACTCTTCACACTACTGGAGTCGCCTAACATTATCGTTAACATACAGGTGTTGGTATAGTTCATATTTGAATGAGCGGTAGTTACGTTTTTTCAAAATTCTTCATGCGCCTCAGTGGCTATTTCAAGTTCCTCGCGAATTCGCCTTGTAGATGTGGTTGGATTAATGTCAACAAATGTCAATACGTTCATTCCGGTATCTTCGTCGATAAGAAAATCCTCCTCTTCAGCAGATTGTACCTCACGAAATTTTCTTTCAACTCTAGAGCAATAGGTTCTATTCGGATAAAGTCTTTCCAGATAGCGCTCTCTGTATAATTGTTCAGCTTGAACGCTATATTGCCTGCACTCTCCATTAATTAAGGAGCATATTGACTTTTTCACTTAGGATGTATTGATTCATACTAAAAACTGAATTGACTAATTCGCAATGTCGATAATTAACAACAATGAAATATTGACATGTCACACTGATATTTTTATGATCGCAGAATATTATGAGTGTGAGCAAAAATTTTGTATAGCGAACCTAGTTATTGTTATTAGCCGGGAAACTGCAAAAATTGCATAAGTATTTCGTACTAGAAATCCGGAACCGTTAAGAATAAAGTAACGTGAGTGGTATAAAAAAAAAGATGAAAAAATACTGCTTCTGTGATATATGGCCCAATATGGTTGTCTCAGAAGAAAACCTAATTTTTGAGGAAAAACTGAAATTTAAAACTTTGACTCAATGTAAAAATGATCAATTAAATTTTTAGATACAATCTCATATTTTAGTGATAGGAGATGTTAAGCTAAGCCAATTGTCACTGTTCATGGCCTTCTACGAGGTATGTCAATTAAGTTCGCAGAAAAGTGCTCAGACGATCCGGAAAGAACATAAATACTTGAAAATACCTTATATTCCTTCGCAATAGTCTCCCTCGAGTTCGATGCACAAGCGGCACCGTTAAACCTACTGTTGGAAGCACACCCTGAACTCCCCCGAACATAGGTCTCGCAGTACCGCCGTCGTGATGCTTTGGACTTCCGAAACTCTGTCACATCTGTTTCCTTTGAGGTACGACTTGAACTGTGGGAACAGATGGAAGTCACAGAGGGCCAGATCTAGACTGTAGGGGGGTTTTTGGTTGAAAACTCACGAACTGCGAATGAAGAGTGTGCCGGAGCATTGTCATGATGAAGCACCCATCCGCGCCTCGCCAATTCGGGTCGCACACGAAACACACGGGCCTTTAGACGTTTCAAAACTTCAATGTCGAATACTGCGTTGACTGTCTGACCTGCTGGAACGTATTCGTGGTGTACAACTCCATTAATATCGAAACATACGATGAATCACTTTCGATTTTGAGATTCTGGCTTTTGTGGGACGCTTACCCTTTTCTCTGAGCACTGCATGCTCTGTCCTTTGGTCTCAGGATCGCAGGGTCGTATTCGAACTCCCAGAACACCCACGACTTGTCGCCAGTGGTTACATTCGTCAATTCGAGAAATCATGTCTTGACAGATGGACAATCGGAGCTCTTTCTGTTCAACTGTGAGCACTTTGGAAACCATATTCGCACACAGCTTACGCATCCCAAAATCTTCGTGTAGCATCTGCCGGATCGTCTCCTTGTCGATGCCTAACTCGTCTTCCAACATTCTTAGGTTTACCCGACGGTCTCCGAGCACTCGCGAACGCAGCCGATTGAGGTTGTGTGCGTTTCGAGTGGTTGAGGGAGCAACTTCGCGTTGATCATCCTCCACTGACTCCCTGCCGCTTCTGAATCGCTTTGCCCAATCGTCGACAGCTGATTTTTTGAGCCAGTCTTCCTTATACACGTCGGTTAACTGTTTCATAATTTCCACGGAAGCACGGAAAAATTTAATCAATATTCTTTGCCCAGTTATTTTATCACTCATTTTCACGAAGGTGGGTCAAAACAGATCGATGTTCAATGGATAATAAAATACGAAGTATATAACCGATCAACACGAAACTTGCACAGGCAATTGCAAAAAAGAAGATTGAGTTTCTTTTCTCTTTCAAAAATTTGTCAAAAGGTCGTAGTATGAGATGAAAATCAAAATGAGCTGAAAAATACAGTGTCCCATTTGAAAATCGAAATTTGGTATCGTTTCCGGTATAACCGGAAAGAAATGTTAAATATAATAATGTTATCAAATTTAAAATGTGGTCTTCTATCAGATTCCCAAATTTCATCAAAATATTCCTAATACAAGAAAAGTTACAGGGGTGGTCCTAGTTTCAGTTACACTCGGTATACTTTGACAGCCAGTCAGAAGCATTGATAAGCCTTGTCACGGCTCCATTTGAGTTCAGTAAGCCTTTGCCAATGTCCCAAGTATGAAAATAAGGATGGCTTGAGTTGACAATCAATGACACTTCAAAGAATCAATTGAAACAGTATTCGATTCAAACGGTTATTGCTAAATCAAATACCTCCTCTGAGTATTATAAGAATGAATGCAACGAAATGTTTTTGAGTAATGAAAGTAAGAGTGCAAGGAATAAGACACAAAATATTCTGTAGGAAAAATTATAGCTCTAAAAAGACTATTTAGTTTGAAAATATAGGTACCCTGGCTTAATAATTTATCGACCAAAATTTGTTGTAGTACATTGTGAAGATAACGTGGTATTCCATTTTCAACTTACCTTCAGCAAAAACTGAAGCGATGAGTGCAAGAGCAAAAATTGCGATGAAAAACTTCATGTTGACTGTTGAACTTGGAATGTACTACAGGTTTCTATATTTTGCTTAACCTTTTTATAGTTAAATTCAGAAAACTGGATCATAAAAAACAACTTCTGATAAGAATTCCTATCCTGGCCTAATAATTAATGAAGAAATTATTATTCCATTTGATTTTTTCAGAATTATCGATCAGTTTATATCAGTTTAAGGTATCAAAACCGACAATAATCTGTAAATAAACTGATGAGTTCACAAATATCATTTTTATTGTATTCAACTGAATAATAGAATATGCATGACGAGATGAGAAGCTTTAATCCTATCAAGTTTTCACTTCTGTTATTTTCCAGAAAGTAGAGAAATTTTGGATCTAAAGAACTAGAAAGTACCTCTTCATTCGCTGAATTAGAAAGAAGATATAAATAAATAGAATATTGAATGAAAAACTATAGATATTCATAATATCAAAATAGAATAAAGATTTAAATTATCAATCATGGCAAGCTTACTTAGTGTAAAGAAGAGGTGATGTTATGAGAGATGATATCTGGGTATTCCTCCCTACTACATCCTATTATTAGGAAACACATAAATCTGTTGCTAATTCTATTCATCTAAATATATGACCTTAGCCTGCTCGGAGGCGTAGGGGATATGATGCTCGTCTCCTGCGCAGAGTTACCTGGGTTCAATCCCCACAAAGTCGGTGCGATTTTTCGGATTCTGGGAATCGCTTGAGTGTCCATCTTTCGGAGGAGATGTAAAGGAGTCGGTCCTGCCTAACAGAGATGTGTTGGACATTAAAGATCCCTTCCCTCGGCCTAGGGAAAACAAACTAATATATGACCTCAGCTCTGAAGGAAAAAAAATATCATGTATGAATCTGATTTTATTTGTGACAATGGCAAATATAAACTTTATTCTGGTAAAACAATTATTTCACAATAGACTTGATATCATTCTTACAGATAAACCAAGTAGTGCAGTGCTGTCGTTTTTTGCATATTTATGGGGTTTGAGACTTCTTAGATGTGTTGTTCTGTTTGTCCAATGTAGACTTTTCCGCTGTTCTTGAAGGGTATGGCGTATACAATGTGGGTTTGCTCCATGTGCGGTATTCTGGATTTTAGTTTTGTATGTAACTGTTATTTGATTCATGGCTGAGTAGGCCATTTTGAAGTTATAAGGTTTGAGGATATTCTTGATGGCTTCTGTTAGTAGAGGTATGTATGGAATGGTTATGTATCATGTGGTGTTATTAATGTCTTTTTTCTTTTTTTGTTCTGTGTTGTACAGTAAATGTGTTCGTTCTGTGATGATATTGTTTGTTACATTTTCTGGCTAGTCGTTTGTTCTTAGTAGGTCTCTTGTGTCCTTTAGAACGTCTTTTCTTAATTGTGGTGAGGTGAGTTTCAGTGCTCTGTCAATATGTCCTTTTATAATGCACTTTTTTCTGGGATGGGTGATGGTTTGAATTGTAGTTTAAGATGTCATCTTCGTTTATTTCTTTTTGTACCATATTGTTAGTAATTTATTGTCTTTTCGTGTAATGGTTATGTCAAGGAAGTTGATACTGTTTTTTTCTCGGTTTCTAAAGTAAACTGTAACCTTTTGTGGAATTCATTGAAGGTTTTAAGAATTTGGCGTACTTCGTTTTTGTTCATTATTAGTAGTCTAACAGTTGTCTACATATCTTTTGAATAATGTGATGTCTAAATGTGTATTACTTAAAATTGATTCTTCGACGTATTCCATGACCATTAGGGCTATTACACTAGATATGGGACTTCCCATTGCAATTCCATCTATTTGTTGAAAAAAGGTTATCGAATTGAAAAAACTTGTACCTAATATATATTGCAATACTTCAAAAATTCTTCATTTGGGATGAAGGCGTGGAGTTTGATTTCAGTCCATTTTATATTAATTATTGTTGGTATTATGGTTATTGGAATGTTAGTGTATAGTGAAATAGCAATGGGAAGTCCCATATCTTGTGTAATAGCCCTAATGGTCATGAAATACGAGAAAGAATCACGATTGTAATGTAAAATCTAGTAATCCTCAAAGTGTGCGAGCGTGCACAAAAATCTACTACAGCAGAGGCATTATCAAACGTTCCCGCCTAATTGGCGAATTCTTCACAAGCAATAAGAACACACGTACGCTTATTAAGTATCAGAAGTGTTTTAATGTTGAAAACTATGACAGTACTTTCGTAGTAACTGCGTTTCAGTATTATTTTTTGGAGAGATTCCGCCAATTTTTAGAAATATTTCATATTTGAATTTGGGAGGCTTTTACTTGGTAAAATTCCATTATCAATAATAAAAACAACTACTGTGTTTTAAGGAATTTTACTTAATAATTGCGATTCGTAACTCGTTTCACTACACCGTAGCTTCTTCAGACGAATGATTATGCAGAAAAATGTAAATGAGAATATAACTATAAATGTTCTTGAGTAATTAAAAGCTTATTGGTTGCTTCTTCTTAAGTGGTTATTTATGACAGGTATATCCAATAAAATTAAGGAATAGATTGCTCCCCGAAAAGATTCAATAGAGGTGAAGGGCTTAAATCGACTTGTTCATTGATGAGTCTACCTGAGTGTTTGTATTTATTTATTTCTAAAGTTTCCCAAAGATCTACCTTCCAATATTTATTATCTGTATGCAAAATTTCAAACTGTGGGTCGAAAGAATGATTATTTTCTAAGAGATGATTCGCGTAATTTGAATCTGATTTTTATTTGAAAACTGCGTTTATGTTCCGATATTCTAATATTAAAATTTCTATGTGTTCTACCAATGTAGAAATTATCACAGTCATTGCAATTCAATCTATAAACACCTGATTTATTGTTTTTACCTGGTTTGGTTTTATTATTTTTATATATTTGCCTAAATTATTATTAGTTTGGAAAGCTATGTTGAAATTATTGCTACTTAAGAATGATTTCAGTTTCTCACTTGTAATGCCAACGTAGGTTAAGGTGTTGAATTTTTGTTTCAATTTATCGACAGGGTAAACTTCCTTCAATGCGATTCTACTTTGTTTTTTATTTAAAATATTATTTATTAGTTTGGGATTGTAACCATTATTTTGGCTATTTGTTTAATCAAATTTAGTTCTTTGTTGAAATTTTCTGGTGATAGCGGGATGTTAATCAATCTATGAATAAAACTATTGAATGCTGACATTTTATGTTGATATGGGTGACACGACGAGTTATGTATTATAATATCTGTATGTGACGGCTTATGGTAAATTGCGAAAACATGTTTTCCATTTTCATTCGAAATTGTTACGTCTAAGAAATTTATCGAATTATTGCTTTCTATTTCGGATGTGAATGCAATTTTTGGATGTAATGAATTTATATGATTTTTGAAAATTTTTAACTGTCTATCTGTTCCTGTGAAGCAAATAATGATATCGTCTACATAGCGATACCAGTATGAACAATATTTACTGAGTGGATGATTATGAATTAATTTCTCTAAGTTATTCATGAAAATTTCAGCTAACAAAGGACTTAACGGATTGCCCATAATCAAGCCGTCTTCAATAGTATAATATTTGTAATTGAAATGGAAATAATTTTGATCTAAACAAATTTTAAATAATGAAAGAATATCTGATTTAATGATAGTATTGACATGATTCCTTTCTAATAATTCTTCAACTAAGTAATACGTATCTTTTGGAGGAATGTTGGGAAATAGATTCTTAACATCGAAAGAAATAAGTTTGGAATTAGGTGGTATAGTGGTATCTTTGATATTGGCAATAAGTTCGTATGAATTTTGACCGAAAATTCAGATTTGAAATTGCAATGTTTTATTAGCAAGTCGTTGAGGAATTTTGTCATAAATAACCACTTAAGAAGAAGCGGCCAATAAGCTTTTAATTACTCAAGAACATTTATAGTTATATTCTCATTTACATTTTTCTGCATAATCATTCGTCTGAAGAAGCTACGGTGTAGTGAAACGCGTTACGAATCGCAATTATTAAGTAAAATTCCTTAAAACACAGTACTTGTGTTTTATTATTGATAATGGAATTTTACCAAGTAAAAGCCTCCCAAATTCAAATGTTAAAGAAAGCTGATACCGGCTTTTTGGCTTTGTGGCATTTCAAAATACTACTAAGATGTGCAGTTCATACTCAGAATATATGGTTCTACTCAATGTGCTTGAAAAACAGGTTGACTCCCAATTACATACGGTTGAAGACACATAACAACAGTGGACCAGCAAGAAGAGCAATTGAGAAAGGCCAACGCATATGGCTCAAAGAGGATATGAAGATCCAGTACAACAGGAGGGACGTTGCAAACATATATTTGAAGGTAATCCATACGGAATTATTGTTTAGATTGCACCCTGTTGAGTTTGATATTTTAGACTCTGAATCCAGATACGATGTCAAAATTTTAATTCATAAAAAGTTTCAGCAACAACAGAAAAAGTTGAATTCACTTAAATTCAAAATTTCTCCACCCAAACCTTCAACTGATAAATTTTCAGACCATAAATTTTTTGAAAGATTCACTAATTTAACTGATACCGATTTTACACAACCACAAAAAGATCTATTAGAAAAAGGATTCAAACATAATTTACATCCAAAACACAAAACTAATTTTGAACAGTTAGGCATAGACTCCGAAATTATTCTCAAAAACTCCAAAGATAATATTTTAGCCAAACATCAAACAGCAAAAATCATCAAAGAAGACTTTTCGAAATTATCACCTCATTGCAATTCCGATTATAAGATAATAAAAACAATTCGTGAAAATAGTACCAAGAACGATTTAGTATTCACTAAAGCAGATAAAGGTAACACCGTCATTGCGATTAGTAAAACCGATTATATTTCTAAAACTGAAGAATTCTTAACAGCCGGAAACTATATAACATCAACTAAGGATCCTACCGCAAAATTTCAGAAAGTTGTTAAAAACATAATTTCGACAGCAAAATCATTAATTACAGACCAAGAAAATATAAATTCATTAATTCCAATCCACAATCCCCGAATTATATTCGTTGATAAAACTTCATAAACCTAATTACCCTATTAGACCTGTTGTTTCTTATGTAACGGCATCTTCGTTCAAACTTTCAAAATTCCTCAACGACTTGCTAATAAAACATTGCAATTTTAAATCTGAATTTTCGGTCAAAATTCATACGAACTTATTGCCAATATCAAAGATACCACTATACCACCCAATTCCAAACTTATTTCTTTCGATGTTAAGAATCTATTTCCCAACATTCCTGCAAAAGATACGTATTACTTAGTTGAAGAATTATTAGAAAGGAATCATGTCAATACTATCATTAAATCAGATATTCTTTCATTATTAAAAATTTGTTTAGATCAAAATTATTTCCATTTCAATTACAAATATTATACTATTGAAGACGGCTTGATTATTGGCAATCCGTTAAGTCCTTTGTTAGCTGAAATTTTCATGAATAACTTAGAGAAATTAATTCATAATCATCCACTCAGTAAATATTGTTCATACTGGTATCGCTATGTAGACGATATCATTATTTGCTTCACAGGAACAGATAGACAGTTAAAAATTTTCGAAAATCATATAAATTCATTACATCCAAAAATTGCATTCACATCCGAAATAGAAAGCAATAATTCGATAAATTTCTTAGACGTAACAATTTCGAATGAAAATGGAAAACATGTTTTCGCAATTTACCATAAGCCGTCACATACAGATATTATAATACATAACTCGTCGTGTCATCCATATCAACATAAAATGTCAGCATTCAATAGTTTTATTCATAGATTGATTAACATCCCGCTATCACCAGAAAATTTCAACAAAGAACTAAATTTGATTAAACAAATAGCCAAAAATAATGGTTACAATCCCAAACTAATAAATAATATTTTAAATAAAAACAAAGTAGAATCGCATTGAAGGAAGTTTACCCTGTCGATAAATTGAAACAAAAATTCAACACCTTAACCTACGTTGGCATTACAAGTGAGAAACTGAAATCATTCTTAAGTAGCAATAATTTCAACATAGCTTTCCAAACTAATAATAATTTAGGCAAATATATAAAAATAATAAAACCAAACCAGGTAAAAACAATAAATCAGGTGTTTATAGATTGAATTGCAATGACTGTGATAATTTCTACATTGGTAGAACACATAGAAATTTTAATATTAGAATATTGGAACATAAACGCAGTTTTTCAAATAAAAATCAGATTCGAATTACGCGAATCATCTCTTAGAAAATAATCATTCTTTCGACCCACAGTTTGAAATTTGGCATACAGATAATAAATATTGGAAGGTAGATCTTTGGGAAACTTTAGAAATAAATAAATACAAACACTCAGGTAGACTCATCAATGAACAAGTCGATTTAAGCCCTTCACCTCTATTGAATCTTTTCGGGAGCAATCTATTCCTTAATTTTATTGGATATACCTGTCATAAATAACCACTTAAGAAGAAGCAACCAATAAGCTTTTAATTACTCAAGAACATTTATAGTTATATTCTCATTTACATTTTTCTGCATAATCATTCGTCTGAAGAAGCTACGGTGTAGTGAAACGCGTTACGAATCGCAATTATTAAGTAAAATTCCTTAAAACACAGTACTTGTTTTTATTATTAATATTTCATATTGCTTATGTGCAAATAAAAAAGTATTATTGAATTTCTTTTCACTAGAACCAACCGTATTTCCAAGAAACTATCGTTCGAATACCATCCGTAATTATTAATTCAGCTGCTAATATTATCCCTTGAAATCTACTATGAAAAAGCAAATCTATCTCACGAAATGTCGACCTATTTTCTGTTTTGCCTAGTTCGTACCTTTTAAGTCGGACAGTGCCAAAATAAAAGTTGGTTTCAGTTGCTAGTTACTATATCAAGTGGTTAGAATATTGCAAATTAAAATAAATAGGGTGTTACCTTATAGTATGTCACCCTGTCTATTTTCGTAATAGTATGTCACCCTGTATATTTACGTAAAAGCATGTCACAATTTGAGGGGGTTATTCAGTGTGCAATTTTAAGGAATAGAGTTCATAGGTCCTCAAAAGCTTCGTTACGGAGGTAGAGGGTGTTGAAATTTCCGGAAGAAATTGATTTTTTCTTCGAAATCCCTGCAGATTTTGGGACATTCATTCCAAATTTTGGAATGCAAGATTTTTTTTACAGCCTCCATCCATTACACGTCCTAGATTTCAACTGAAATTCACAAGGTGATTTCTTTTCCGAGGAAATGTCTTCTTTTGCCCTTTCAATTTATTTTGTAGTACGCCACTGATCAGCATACAATCAATTTTCGCCATCGTCGTTCAATTTAAACTTTTTTTGACTTCTCTTATCTTTACGTATCTCCAACTGTTTTCGAGTGAAAAGTTATTGAATTCGAATAATTTAGATATGTAGACGAGTGTTTACTAATAATGAACAAGAACGAAGTAGACCATATTCTTCATAACTTTCAATGAATTCCACAAAAGGTTACAGTTTACTTTAGAAGCCGAAAAAAAACAGCATCAACTACCTTGACATAACAATTACACGAAAATAAAATAAATTACTAACAAAATGGTACCGAAAAGAAATAAACGAAGATAACATCTCACCACAATTAAGAAAAGACGTTCTAAAGAACACAAGAGACCTACTAAGAATGAACGACTACCCAGAAAACGTAACAAACGAAATCATCAAAGAATGAACTTATACTGTACAACACAGAACAAAAAAAAAAACGACATTACTAACACACCACACGATACATAAACATCCCAAACATACCTCAACTAAATCCAGTAAAATTTGTTTATATATATATATATATATATATATATATATATATATATATATATATATATATATATATATATATATATATATATATATATATATATATATATATATATATATATATATATATATATTCAGAGCAGTAATCTATTCGATCGTTCACCACTTCACACAAAGGAAACTATTCATGAGTAACATTCAGTGTTACTTGACTAAGGTCCGTACACTGGATTTTTCCGGGAGAAAGCCTCTGACACTACTCGTTGGTACATTGATATTATTGTCTGATGATGCTATAGTATGTATATATTCTGGTAGATTGATATATTCTCATAACATTTCACGTTATCCTAATATATAATTATTCCAGGATATGTTTTGATTATAATCATTGCCTGGCAGTGGTATTAATTACCGGGTGGTGGATTTATATTTTTCATGAAATCAGTTTGATTGCATGAACAGATATAATGGCAACTCGTCGGGGTAAAACTATATATATATATATATATATATATATATATATATATATATATATATATATATATATATATATATTTATTTCGATGTTTAGTTTACTTTTTTGGGGTTTATGTCTGAGAGCTACAATAGTGCAACTAAGCAGGATGCCGAGAAAAAGGGGTAGAATACAGTTTCGTCCATATTAGAAACTCATCTCTGTTCAGCATCGTAATTAACTATATAAGACTAACATACCGATTCCAGAAAGGACGTTTTGAGTACTCAAATCTGCCCACCATTTCAGAACTAGTTCTTGTCATTGATCTATGGAATTTTGAATTATTCTTCCTATCTTAAGTTTACATATGTAGACTCCACGAGAAGGGCATCGTGAAAGATATTTTTTTACTCAATTATGGACCCACAGGCGGTTTGTCTGAAAACCATGTAGCCTGAAGCGCCAGATTCAGCGGGATTGTTTCGCTTTTGAACTGTGATGCGATTCACGGAATGGCGAAAGAATGTCTACAAGTGTTTTTCAATTCCCTCACATCTGTTTATTGTGTTAACTGACTTCCAAAGTATAATTTAGGTTTATCAGGAAATCGTGCCATTGGATCATACACTTGTATGTATCACTAACACATACTTAATAACTACTCAGACATTCTTTATACTGACTGAATATAAAAGTTACAATATTTTTGGATGCATACATGCGTCCCTGGATCAAATGTTCTATACTAATGAAACATTGATAGTTTGTAGGCGATGATTACGCCTTAATTCTGGAAAATTTTCCCTTATTAAGCTTCGGGGTATCGGGTTTCAGATCAATATTTGAAAATAAAATCTTTCCAAGAGTTCGTCACTTCATTACATGATTACATCACATAATATTAATAACTTCGTTACAGTTCATTTGCCGAGTTATGAAAGTTAAAGATTAATATTAAATAATTTAATGCTTATATTCTATAAAATTGCCTAAGTTATGTTTTCAAAAAAGATGAAAATGAATATTACATGTTCTTTTAAATTCAAATATATCAAATGACAAGATATAAGAGCGAAGAGTAGATTTAAGCTGTATGGGATACATTCGAGGTGCTAGGTGCTCGGTATATACGATGGCTTGGCAACTGCGTTCCGGGAATTGATTGCGCGTAGATTGTACACTTAGCGATAGAATTTTGGCCTCAATTGAGTTATTCCTGAGCATGGGTTGCTAACAACAGATATGCGGCCATCTTTGAAATGCTCATACAACCATTGTAATCTTGTTTTGTTCACTCATCTGATCCTAAATGATGTCTTCGTTATTCCGAAAGTTTTTGCATAACTCTTTTCAGGTCTGAAGTAAAATTTAAAACAAAAACGTTGTAAATATTTTTTTGTGATTCTTGGCAAAAAGAAGCGACCGGGAGTGAATAGCTAGTTAGGTCTACTCTGGTAACGGAATATGGAGGTAGGTCGGATACTTTTGGAACAATCCATGTAATCATTGAACGAACAGTCTCTCTTAACATAAAGGCCTTCAGTACTTACAGTCGCTTTGGGATAACCTGTTGCAGTAATTAATTGCTGGCAGGACACTTTGGGCATTTGTGGTCCTCTTAGAAACTAGTAAAAATTCGTGCGTGTAGGCCTCGTGCATCGAGGAGTTTCTTAGAAGCTTGAAGATATATTAATAGTTACATACTTACGAACGAAATTGATGAATATTATTGACAACCAACCAATAATCAACCGCACATCTGTTCAAATCATCAAATATCTGGTGACATTCGTAGAAACCGTTTTTATTCAATTGTTTCAACTTGAAACCTATCACATGGGTTTTCATTATTATTATACTCATACCTTACCGTGGTAAGAGAATTTGGTTCACCTCGCGAATCATCACTCCAAAAATTCACAGATTCCAATTGCGGAAAAATTTGAAAATTATTATACGCCGCGAATGAGAGTTTTCATTTGATAACAAATGAATGATTTTTTCCGTTATATAATTAGAAATTAACAGTTTTTGATTTTTTCAAATTTACATGTGTAGTTACATACTCGCTTCAAGCAGAATTTCATGAGTTCAAGACAAAAGGAATCATTAATTAATTTCAACTTTAGACGCCTACGCAATCCTGAGAAAATGTAACTGTATGTTTTATCTCACTTTGGAGAAACGATATTGCTGTTTACGAAATTTCATCATCTAATCTAGGTAAACGGGATCATACCCTATAGTCGTAGATTTTCTTGCGTTAGTGAAAATATGCAGTAGAATGCGACATAAACAACCGTATTTGACGTTTGCTTAAACTTGAGAGTTTGATTTTTTCAAGCATCGAAGGGATAGTAGATCTGAATATTTTCATAAATTTCAAGGCGAATGCGTTACTACAACCAAAAGAAAATCATGAGGCATTTAAAAATTTGTAGTTATTTTACTCTGCGAAATTTTTATCTGATTCGGCGCTAAAAAATAATGTTCTTCTTTAAATTTCATGTTTCAATGCGAAGTACTTTTTAGCTTTTGATTCTCTTGCAAGTGTCGACTCAAGAAACAGAATGCGATATGCACGGTCGTATTTTCCGGTGAACTTGATTGAAAAAGTTTGATGTTTTCGCAGGTCGAAGGTGTTGCAGACCGGAGTATGTCGTCAAGTGTAAAAATATACCGCAAAGTGCAACATAAACGGCCATATCTTCAGACTACGTTGACTTAGGAGTTTGATTTCTTTACAGTTTGCAAGAGAATGTGGCTCTTATGAATTTTACTTCTATATGTATAGTTGATTCTAAGAAAAGAGGCTTCACGGACATACAGATGAAAAATTGTGTGATCCCATGAGGGATGCTTTTTTCTCTTGGAGTACGAAATCCTAAAAATAGTATATGATTTCAGTGATTTAACTAAATATAAACAAATCACATGTGATAACTGTTAAATGAAATTTACATTAATGAAATTGATACTGGTAACGAATGAAGAAACCTAACAAATGTTGAAGTTCGAAGTTTGAAGCAGGGTCCATATTTCAGCTCTGGGTACGATTTTTTATTACATTGAATCCCTTTTTTGCTTTCTGAATTTTGAACGAATATATCGGTATTCTCAACTAGAACTTTGATTGGTGGATGTGGGATCGCTGAAATCTGAAAAATAAAATGAAAAGTAGCAGAAAAGTATCGTGTCAGTAATACTAATTAGATTTAATATTTCAACCGAATTATACCATATGTATATGTTGAAAACCATATGGATATTGATATATAGGACAGTGCAAGTCTGAATGATTTAGAGTTTCCCCAGTCTTACCAAGCTCGCAATTTGGACTATTTGCAGAATTCCACTTGAATAGTATACTATTATAACTCTCTTCCTTTTTCTTGAATGATTAAAGGTACATCAAATCTTTCTTCTGAGACCAAAACCACGAACCTTTCCAACGGGAATTTATTAAAAACAATACATCAATTCTATTCCATTTTCCGAAGGACTAAAGCATCAAAAGGAGTGTGCAGAAAACAAATATAATATCGGTATCCGAGATCTCAATAGAAGCAGGAACATGATGGGCCCTAAAAATAGAAACAACATCTTCCATGACTATTAATTGACTAATGTTAAACAATGAAACATGAATATTTATATTCTGGATGAAAATTACAGAGACAGATATCAATTGAATCTAATGATTAGTATCTATAGCTCTTCTGCGATTCAATACTTGAAAATTGTTTTTAATCCAATTCATTTTCATTTCTTTTCAGGAATTTTTGAAGAATTTTCCGATTTATTGGAGGCTTGGATCTCTGCTTCATTGATATATTCATATGTATTAAGCTTATTCGTGAATTCCTATACAAAATGCATTTCATTAATTTAATTTTTATTCGAGTCATTTGATACAAGTTACTTTTCAAAATATGAACTGTCTCAGTAATAAGGGTAGTAAAGGCTACGATATAAGGAATTGTAGTATGGGTAATCTGCGTAGGTGCTGTAGTATGGGTATCCATATCCTAAGACCAAGTCACGTTTTTCTTTAGTTTTGGTACCTTCCTCCTGATTGACATCACGTTTTTGTACTGTGTGATCAGATTGGGTGGATTCTTCAGATTCTCTCTTCACGATGTTGTATGGATAGTAAGGTATTTGAGCTACTGGAGAAACTGGAACAGTATTTAAATATCTAAACAAGTCAGTGTATCCGTAGGGATAGACGAGTGGTGAACCAAGGATGACATCACGTTTTTCGATGTTCTTTTCCTGTTCGGTATTTTCTGCAGCAGCGGTATCTCTCTTAACAATACCTACTTGACTGTAGTACGGATAGTAGGAAGAATAAGGCCACCAAGAGCTGTATGGTGTGATTCCACTTTGGACTATTACATCGCACTTTTCGATATTTGTTTGCTCATCTGAAAAATATCAATAAGTAAAGGAGGTATCTATAGTTTATATTTGGCCAATAGAATATATTTAAATATTAAATGAAAGCATTACTGCCCTGAAACTTCAATATTTGACATTATAAACCCAGAAAACAGACTTGTGGAGATATTCATCAGTAGAGAACAAGCGTTAGGGACAATTAAAACAGTGAGAGAGGTGATTCTAGCAAAATTTGAATTCAAAGAATGAAATACATGTTGCCTCAATGGAAGTGAATTTTCTGTCCTCCCAACTTTCGGAATTAGGCCTTAATAACCTTTCATAGTATCATTAATTCCATCAATACGAGGCATAAATCTTATATCGGCCATACAATATCATCGAAGATTTCGTAAGGAGGTGAGATATGCACATCTTGTTACAACTACACTCTCATCGACTGTGTATTGCAGTAGAGACAGCGAAAAGAGTACAAGCAGTGGATTCTTTGACCTCCGTTCCGAGACCGATAATTCTGGGTACACTGGATAGGCGACGGTGGAAAATGTAATGTAATACACTCTTTCATTCGTCTACTAGCGCCTTGCCTCGGCGAGAGTACTCCTGGCAAAGGTTCGGCGCCTGAATTGATGGGCTTGATGTCAAGAATATTTTTATGGAAGGAATACCAGTGTTCAGACAGGGACGATGTCGATTGAAATTGCATTTATTCTGATTTATTAAATTTATCTTCTAATAGAATACGTATAAGAATTTTCAAAACAACAAAATATTCGATTTGTTTACTTGCTTTCAGCGAAAACTGAAGCACAGATAACCAGAACAGCAATTGCGATGAAGAACTTCATATTGACAATTGAATAGAGTTTGAAAAGAACTATACCCTTCCATATTCTGTTTCACCTATTTATAGTCAAATTTCAAAAACTTGATCATAAAAAACTACTTTATATTAAAATTTAATCCGGACCTCATTATCACAGAAAAAATTATTAATTAATTTGGTTCTTTCAAATGAGTGATGAATCAGTTTAAGGTATCGAAAATTGAATTGCTTAGGACGGAATTTCTCATATAATTGTTACTCTCAATCGGCTAGAAATTGAAAAGTATTGATAAATTTACACCGTATCATTTGATCCTGTTTTTTCATGCGAATGACCTCAGAATTCACACCAATACTGAAAATGAAACGTTGATACGTTTTCATTTACAGTGGAGAAGAATGCTGCCTTTCCAACAACTGTGGTAGGGCTTGAAAAATATTGCAAAGACTCTTCAAGAGATGCTGGGTATCTTGGATAATTCACTGACAGTTTCACAATGGAATGTAATAATCTAGGGTTTGAACACTGGCGGATGTAGAGTTTTATTCCAAAACCTGAAAACTATCAGTACTCTCAGACCAGTTTGCACTATCCTATCTACTTTAACTCACTGGTCAGAGCTCTAGAAAGAAAGTATTGATAGAGAACTGAAAAATTCCAATTTTTCATGAAAATCAATATACTTATTGTTTGGCCATTTTATTTATACCAACAGCCGAAAAAAAGTAATATCCTCAGGTCTGTGTGGATCGTCCTATCTGCCATAATTCATTTGGTTAATAAAGTTATAAGGAAGAAATTGAAAGCAAAATTAATTCCTCATGAAAATCAATTAGGGTACATTTTGATATATCAACTGCGCTTCGTGCGCCAGAAAGCAAGTTACAGCACAGTAAATAGTTGCTAATAGTGCGCACCAGCCTGCCTTCTAGAGATAGAACGAGCGTATAAAGGTTCGACTTAAATCAACTATGCGGATGGATAGCAATAATATCAGACCAAATGAGATTTCTCTGTTTGAGGATAAGCCGACAATAAAGTATTGTTGAATAAGGGAAATTCATCTCTACCTCCATTAAACTGACTTAATTAGCACTAAAAATCGATGAGAATCTGTGTGCTAAACCCGCGAAAAGGATCGTTTTTTGGACACTCGAGAACACAGGGGAGGTAGAAACGTTTTCCGAAACCGTTCGGAGTAAGCTTTAGGAGGTTTAGCGAGACGAGTATTTGGCTTGTCTGGACCATTACTTAGAACGTTCAACAATAGAAATAATCTCATACCAGTATAGGTCACTCAGTTTGTTGTGCTGCTCGTATCTTTTCATCTATAAGCATTCATGATGAATTTTACGTTGTTCAGTGGAAAGGTGATTATTGTATTCACAAAAGAGCGACACCTCTCTATTATATGTCGCCTTAGGCGGTGGTCTGTCAGACCCACTGACCTTGAAGGCACTAGAGCAATAGGTAGGATTCTTACAGATGTTGCTAGGTAGATAATATTATATGCTTTAGTACTTTGGTAGCTCAAGGTGAGCCAATGTGAAGTATATATTTTTCAGGCGCTATCAATAATGATCAATCGTATCGACAAATTCAGGTATTAGGTACTATAAGTGGATGACCAACAATACATGTTTCGCGAATTTTGTGACAGTTTACTACTGGATTAATATTTTTGAAATCTAATTGGTTTTTCTCAAACTTACATTTCGTGTCTTGAATAGACAATTTTCATATTTTGGAACAAGATGGACACTGTATTTCAAAATTCTGTATTCTCACATATTCTTTCTTTAAAGATTGAGGATTCTTAGTCGTGTTTTGTTATTGCCTGAAGGTCGTTTGTTATTATTCTTGGATTATTAGTTGCTGGTTATCGTTCACAAATTATACAACTAATGTCACCAATTGAACTGTGAAGACTGCACGAACATTGCTGCCGATATTTTTACTACCTTGATCACGCTCACCCGATTAAAAGAAGCAAGTATTCCTGTTGATCAGTACTACTACATAATAATTGAATGAAGTTTACTTCTAGTTATTAAATGAATGCCGGCAATTATATCAATCTTCAGAACATTCGTTTCAGCAAAATTATTCGCAATCTTCATTCAAAATTATAATTTATAATTTACTTTATTCAGACTTTTTTACAAATATTAAATTATTTCTAATTCAAGTGATCCGTATTCAATTCATTGAGTGTTTTCAGATTAAGCACTTTCAGTATATAATTTGTCATCTTGAAGGGTTTTGCTACATTTTATTCAATCTACCTAGCGTTAAAAATAATTCTACTTTCAATTTGTGGACCCTACACTTCTCCACCAGCTTAGTCGCGTAATACTCCCCTCGAAAAGTTACAGCCCCTTGGGCGAATACAATTAAATTCAATTTTCATCCGTAACACCATATCACTGCAAAAAGTCAGTGCGATACTGTTCATATTTTAGTTCGTATTACGGCAGCCATATCTCGTTTCCTTATCGAAGCTCTCTATGCACCACTAGACTTCTCAGCTCTGAATGTAATTATTGCATTATTGCAGTGCAAACCACAGTATTTGCATACAGAATTGAGCAGAAAGTATACTGGAAGTGTCCTAAGAAGGATTACTCTAGCATCAGACCTCTTATAGTGGAAGACTTCTTGTTTATGCCTTCTGATTTTATGGTACCAGAGTTCTCAGTTCATTCCTTTCAAGAAGGATACAAATATAGCTCCAAAATTAGACAAGGTACTGCGATTTAAAGCTGGAAAATCAAATAACATAAATCTCAGCAGACACTCTTATCAGGCTGAAGAATGATGGAATGTACTAATGTTCAATGGAAATTATGAATCTGGAATGCTACGTCGTTGTTATTATACTTATTAATAGTCGAGCTGAAGTTAAAGAACAGACAACTTTGAAAGAGATTGGATCGATAACTTGCGAAGGCCCCTTCTTGTTAGTAGTGTAACTATTACCAGGGTCCTGGGTTACTCATACTTTGAAGGTAATGAAAATGTAGATGAACTGGTCACAATTAGGTCAGTATGACCGAAACCAGCCTGAAGTTTTTTCAGTGGTACACACAAAGATGGTTCAAGGGTTATCGAGAAATAAAGCTTGCCAATCAACTCCAGAAAACAAAAGATTAAAAAACTGGGAATAAGGTCTTCGAAGAATCCCTTTTTGGAACTCACTAAGTAGCAAAGCAATGAAAAAGATTGTCATTACCTATATACAATTGGAATTCATCACGATAGCTGACTACACCGATGGTCTGAAATTGTGGATGAATAGGATGGGGCTTATAAGTCTCCAGGCTTCATTCCCGCTGGGCATAGAGTTGCGTGAAGGAAAATAACAAAACTGAATTTTTTGTTAAGATGTGTCACATCAGTGGTCGCCATCCGTTGATCACGAGCTACCGGCAGCTCGAAAAGGCAATTCGGGTAGCTATCAACACAATTCGATATCATATGTAAATGTGGAAAACCATATGGATATTGATATATAGGACAGTGCAAGTCTGAATGAGTCAGAGTTTTCTCAGTCTTACCAAGCTCGCAGTTTGGGTTATTTATAGAATTCCACTTAAATTAGTATACTATTATATTTCTCTTTACTTTTTCTTGAATTATTAAAGGTACGTCGAATCTTTCTTCTGAGACTAAAACCTCGAACCTTTCCAGTGGGATCTTCTAGGAGGAATTTATCGAAAACAATACATTAATTCTATTCCATTTTCCCAAGGAGTAAGGCATCGACAGGAGTGTGCAGAAAACTGAAATGCCATATCGGTATCCGAGATTTTAATAGAAGCAGGTACATGATGGGCCCTAGAAATAGAGACATCATCTTCCATAATTATTAATTGACTAATGTTGAACAATGAAACATGATAAATACAGGATAAAAATTACAGTGACAGATGTCAATTGAATCTAATGATCAGTATCTATAGCACTTTTGTGATTCAATACTTGAAAATTGCTTGTTATCCAATTCATTTTTAACCTTTTTCGAGAATTTTTTGAAGAATTGTTCGATTTATCAGAAGCTACAGATTTTTGCTTCACTGATATATTCATATGTATTAAGCTTATGCATGAATTCTTATAAAATGCATTTTAGCAATTTAATTTTTATTCATGATCATTTGATACAAGTTACTCTTTAAAATATGAACTGTCTCAGTAATATGGGTAGTAAAGGCTACGATAGAAGGAATTGTAGTATGGGTAATCTGCGTAGGTGCTGTAGTATGGGTATCCATATCCTAAGATCAAGTCACGTTTTTCTTCAGTTTTGGTACCTTCCTCCTGATTGACATCACGTTTTTGTACTGTGTGATCAGATTGGGTGGCTTCTTCAGATTCTCTCTTCACGATGTTGTATGGATAGTAAGGTATTTGAGCTACTGGAGCAACTGGAACAGTATTTAAATATCTAAACAAATCAGTGTATCCGTAGGGATAGACGAGTGGTGAACCAAGGATGACATCACGTTTTTCGATGTTCTTTTCCTGTTCGGTATTTTCTGCAGCAGCGGTATCTCTCTTAACAATACCTACTTGACTGTAGTACGGATAGTAGGAAGAATAAGGCCACCAAGAGCTGTATGGTGTAATTCCACTTTGGACTATTACATCGCGCTTTTCGATATTTGTTTGCTCATCTGAAAAATGTCAATGAGTTAAGGAGGTATCTTTAGTTTATATTTGGCCAATAGAATATATTTAAATATTAAATGAAAGCATTACTGCCCTGAAACTTTAATATTTGACATGATAAACCCAGAAAACAGACTTGTGGAGATATTCATCAGTAGAGAACAAGGGTTAGGAAGAGTTAAAATAGTGAAAGAGGTGATTCTAGCAAAATTTGAATTCAAAGAATGAAATACATGTTGCCTCAATGGAAGTGAATTTTCTAATTAATTGGGCTTTAATAACCTTTCATAGTACCATAAATTCCATCAATACGAGCCATAAATCTTATATCGGCCGTACATTCTCATCTAAGATTTCGTGAAGAGGTGAGATATGTACACCTTGTTACAACTACACTCTCATGGACTGTGTATTGCAGTAGAGACGGCGAATAGAGTACAAGCCTTGGATTCTTTGACCTTCGTTCCGAGACCGATAATTCTGGGTACACTGGCTAGGCGACGGAGGAAAAAGTAATGTAATACACTCTACTATTCGTCTACTAGCGCCTTGCCTCGGCGAGAGTCGTGCTGGCAAAGGTTCGGCGCCTGAATTCATGGGCTTACATGTCAAGAATATTTTAATGGAAGAAATACCAGTGTTCAGACAGGGACGATGTCGATTGAAATTGTATATATTTCGATTTAATTAATTTAATTCTCATAGAATACGTACTAGAATTTTCAAAACAACAAAATATTCGATTTGTTTACTTGCCTTCAGCGAAAACTGAAGCACAGATTACCAGAACAGCAATTGCAATGAAGAACTTCATATTAACAACTGAATAGAGCTTTGAAAGAACTATACCCTTCCATATTCTGTTTCACGTATTTATAGTCAAGTTTAAAAAACTTGATCATAAAAAACTACTTTAGATTAAAATTCAATCCTGACCTAATTATCGCAGAAAAAATTATTATTTAATTTGGTTCTTTCAAATGAGTGATGAATCAGTTTAAGGTATCGAAAATTGAATTGCTTAGGACGGAATTTCTCATATAATTGTTACTCTCAATCGGCTAGAAATTGAAAAGTATTGATAAATTTACACCGTATCATTTGATCCTGTTTTTTCATGCGAATGACCTCAGAATACACACCAATACTGAAAATGAAACGTTGATACGTTTTCATTTACAGTGGAGAAGAATGCTGCCTTTCCAACAACTGTGGTAGGGCTTGAAAAATATTGAAAAGACTCTTTAAGAGATGCTGGGTATCTTGGAAGCGGCTCTATTGATAATTCACTGCCAGTTTCACAATGGAATAACCATACTAACCTAGGGTTTGGACACTGGCGGATGCAGTTTTCATTTCAAAACCTGAAAACTATCAGTACTCTCAGACCAGCTTGTACTATCCGGTTCACGTACAAACTCCGGAAAACCCCAAGTACTTCACCGAGACGTAAAAAATATCAAAACGGACTCTATAGCAGAAACGAATGCTTTAACTAATAACAAAGAAAATTCCAAAGGGTATGAAGTAAAGAGACGAAACGGAACATAACAATAGGATCGATAAAAATTCCAATAGAATGTATGTTTTAAAAGTGCGCCAAAACAAGTTTTAATTCACTTGGGTAAAGTGTCACTAAATACATCAAAAGAAGCAGTATATGAACATTTATGTATAACATTTTCGAGAAAAGACTTCGACGTTGAGCCCTGTCCAATGTGAGATGACGCCAAAAGTATGTCATTCCAAATAACTGGGGACATTTCATTACTAGAGGACGTATATGAAAAGGAAAACTGGCCAGTAGGGGTAAGTGTTACTAGATATAAGCTTCTTCGAGTGCAAGAAAAAAGATACTTAGATAAACAGTGAATCGAAAAAACAAATAAAAACGACAAACATTTTAAACTTGAATGTGAGAAGTGTGACAAATAAACTTGATATAGTGAACTAGACTGTAGATACTTTAAACTGTGATATATTCTGTGTGACTGAACATTGGCTAAATGACGAAATGAAGAATAATATGCTTGTTCCGGATTTTAAAACTATCCGCTGTTTCGCGCGAAAACAAAAGTTAAGTGGAGTTAGTCTTATAATGGTAAGAAACGTAATGGAGGCTGGAGAAATGGACTTTAGTAGGAAGCTCTCTATTGAGGATCAGGTAGAAATGTCGGATGTAATTGTACGAGATTATAACTTAGTTATAGTTTGCATTTATCGACCTCCGAAGAGAAATGTCGATTGTTTTGTTGCTCAGGTAGATGCAGAATATCAAACGAGTCTTTTCAAAACATTCTGGTAGCTGGAGAAATCAATGCAGATTTCCTGAAAGATTCCAAAGAAAAAGTGAAAATAGAAAATCTGATGGAGAGTTATGGTCTCCCCACTGTATTTCATGAACTTTCCAGAGATACGAAGACATCCAGCACTTGTGTGGATAATATTTTCACCAATTTCACACCAGAATCGTACCAGGCGACCACTATCAATTCTCATATTGCAGATCACAGGGCACAGTTCATGAAAATTGGAAAGCTAATTAAACCTACGGATAACATAACTTATAAATATGTAAGAATGATTAACGATCCTAATACTCACCTTTTTGAGGAAAAACTTCGGATGGCAGACTGGCTACAGATTACTCAGTATGAGGATGCTGAGCAATGCTATGATGAATTCCACGAGATTCTTCATTTTCATTTTGAAAGCTGTTTCCCTGTGAAAAAATTAAAAACAATAAAATGAAACCAAGGCCTATCTGGAATAATGCAGAGATAAAGAACATAAAACATAAACTTGAAGCAGCAGAAATAATCATGAGGGTCAAAAATGACGAGAACTCGACTGAACTTTACAAGCATTTAAAAACGCCTTCAAAGAATCTATTGAGTCTTCAGTAACAAGTAACAAGATCTGAAATACCTTAAAAAAGCTACAAATAAAAGCAAATCAATTTGGGAAGTTATCAATTCGAAAATCAAACATAATAGCACAAAAGACGAATCCAAGAGCACATCATCACCTGAGGACTTGAATGAGTTTTTCTTGAATATTGGAAAAAAAATTCACAGCAGGTTAATTCCACTTCTAAGACCCAATCTAGGAAATATTTGAAAGGGGCCATGAACAGTCTGGATACAATGCGTTTGCTCAATGTTAGCCGAATGGAAGTCAAAGAAGAAATTAATAATTTGAAATCTAAAAAAACCAAAGATATATACGGTATGTCAGTAAGTCTCCTGAAACAAATATCGGATGAAATATCTAATCCACTAAGCCAGGTTATCAATAGGTGCTTCAACCAAGGAGTTTTTCCATCCAAACTCAAAATCGCCAAAGTGGTGCCGACTCATAAAAAAGACAACGTGAATGAATGTTCGAATTACAGGCCAATATCAATTCTGCCAGCGATCTCTAAAATCTTTGAGTCGAGAATCACAGATTTCATCGAATCGAAGAATATACTGAATAACGCTCAACATGGATTCAGAACAAAAAAATCAACAATAACAGCAAAGACAGAGATAGTTGAGGGCATACTCGAAGCTTTTGAAGAAGGTGAAATAGCGCAGCTTTCCTGCTTGGACTTGAGCAAGGCTTTTGATCGTGTTGTAAGAGAAAAATTCAATTTTATGGTATCAGAGGACCAACTTTGAGTATACTCAAATCATACCTACAGAATAGATATCAATCAGAATTTCGGAACGGAAGGACATCTCACAAAAAGTTGGTAGAATTGGGCGTTCCTCAGGGCGCAATACTCTCTCCACTCTCATTCATAATATATACAAACGATGTCGTATACAATGTCGATGCAGATGTAACTGCTCTTTATGCTAATGACACGAACTATTTAAACCGAAGGCAGGCCCAAGAACAAGTAGAGGAGGGAACAAAGACAACAATAGAACAGGCTCACAACTGGTACGAAGCTAATGGAGTAACTCATAACATAGAGAAAACGCAAAACACTTACTTCTATCCACCAAAAGCTAAGTGTAATGGACCTAGCCTTAGCATGCTTGGAATTGAGTTAGACAGCTCTCTCAGTTTCAACATATAGAAAACGTGTCCAGAAGATTGAGTAGCGCAATTAATTCGATACGAAGAATAAGGCAAATCGTTGATGAAAACGCAGCAATACTCACCTATCATGCTCATTTCCATAGTTTGGTCTCCTATGGCATCCTTTTGTGGGGAGCAGCGGAAGAGGCATCCTAAATATTTCTTAAACAGAAGAAAGCTATCAGGCCCATTGCATGTATCTCAAAAACAACCAGCTGCAGAGAATATTAAAAAAAATATGGAATATTGACCGTTCCTGCTCAGTATATTCTCACATGTCTATGCCACATTCACGAGAAGAAAACAGCAATACTTAAACATTCCAACCATCATTCCTACGAAACAAGATCTTGGAAAAGTATGTTTTGCCTCATCATAGGATTAAAAAACACAGAATAGTTTCAACTTCTTAGGAATCAAAATGTATAATGTGTTACCAGAGTATCTTAAGCTATTACCTGCAGAGAAATTCAAAAATGAAATCAAAAAAATACTTAACTCTAAAGTTTTTTATCTTGTCGAAGAGTTTCTGCATTCAGAATATTCGTGAAGTGTATTGTCTGTAAATAAACCGTACGGTGTCTTGCTGTCCTGTTGATGATTATATTTTAAATATGTAAAAAAATTAACTTTTAAAAAATTTGTCAATGTGCATAGAAATTTAGTATTTGGCTTGTCCGGACCATTACGTAGAACGTTCAACAATAGAAACAATCTCATACCAGTATAGGTCACTCAGTTTGTTGTGCTGCTAGTATCTTTTCATTCAAGCATTCATGATAAATTTTACGTTGTTCAGTGGAAAGGTGGTTGTTGTATTCACAAAAGAGCGACACCTCTCTTTTATATATCGCCTTAGGCGGTGGTCCGTCAGACCCATTGACCTAGAAGGCACTAGGGCAATAGTGGGCCTAATACCAAAAGTGACCAGTAGGATTCTTACAGATGTTGCTAGGGAGATAATATCATATGCTTTTGTACTTTGGTAGCTCAAGGTGAGCCAATGTGAAGTATATATTTTTCAGGCGCTATCAATAATTATCAATCGTATCGACCAATTCAGGTATCAGGTAGTGTAAGTGGATGACCAACAATACATGTTACGCGATTTTTGTGACAGTTTACTACTTGATTAATATTCTTGAAATCTAATTGTTTTTCTCAAACTTTTATTTCGTCTCTTGAATAGACAATTTTAATATTTTGGAAAGTTTGGAGAAATTCTTTCAAATCGCGGGTTTGAATCTTCAATGCTTTGATACCACTTGAAACCGCCGACCAGCCAAAGGTCACTGTATTTCACAATTCTGTATTCTCACGTATTCTTTATTTAATGATTGAGGCTTCTTGTTCGTGTTTTGTTATTGGCTGTAGGTCGTTTGTTATTATTCTTGGATTATTAGTTGCTGGTTATCAACCACAAGTTATACAACTAATGTCACCAATTGAACTGTGAAGACTGCACGAACATTGCTGCCGATATTTTTACTACCTTAATCATGGTCATCCGATTGAAAGAAGCAAGCATTCCTGTTGATCAGTACGACAACATAATAATTGAATAAAGTTTACTTCTAGTAATGAAATGAATGCTGACATTTGAAGGGTTTTGCTACATTTTATTTGAAATACTTAGCGCTAAAAATAATTCTATTTCAATTTGTGGACCCTACTCTTCTCCACTGCAGCTAAGTCGAGTGATAATCCCCTCGGAAAGTGTTGATGTTTCAACCCCCTGGGTGAATCTAATTAAATTTAATTTTCGCCCGTAACACCATATCACTGCAAAAGTCAGTTCGATACTGTTCAGATATTAGTTTATATTACGGCAGCCATATCTCGTATCCTTATCGAAGCTCTCTATGCACCACTAGACTTCTCAGCTCTGAATGTATTTATTGCAATATTGTAGTGCAAACCACAGTATTTGCATACAGAATTGAGCAGAAAGTATACTGAAAGTGTCCTAAGAAGGATTACTTCAGCATCAGACCTCTTATAGTGGAAGACTTCATGCTTATGCCTTCTGATTTTATCGTACCGGAGTTCTCAGTTCATTCCTTTCAAGAAGGATGAACTGAGAAAGCTTTATTGATTGAATCTAAATGTAGAATACGTACACATATAGCTCCAAAACAAGACAAGGTACTGCGATTTGAAGCTGGAAGATCGAAGAACATAAATCTCAGCAGACACTCTTATCAGGCTGAAGAATGATGGAATGTACTAATGTTCAATAGAAATTATGAATCTGGAATGCTACGTCGTTGTTATTATACTTATTAATAGTCGAGCTGAAGTTAAAGAACTAGAGTTATGTCGGACAACTTTGGAAGAAGCCGAGATTGGATCGATAACTTGCGAAGGCTCGTTCTTGTTAGTAGTGTTATTATTACTAGGGTCCTCGGTTACTCAAACTTTGAAGTTAATGAAAAAGTAGATGGACTGGCCAGAATTAGGTCAGTAGAACCGAAACAAGCCTGCAGTTTTCTCAGTGGTACACACAAAAATGGTTTAAGGGTCATTGAGAAATAAAGCTTGCCAATCAATTCCAGAAAACAAAAGATTAAAAAACTGGAAATAAGGTTTCCGAAGAATCACACTTTGGAACTCACTAAGTAGCAACGAAATGAAAGAGATTGTCATTACCTATATAAAATTGGAATTCATCACGATAGCTGACTACACCGTGTGAAATTGTAGATGGGCATAGAGTTGCGTGAAGGAAAAACACAAAACTGAATTTTTTGTTTAGATGTGTTACATCAGTGGTCACCACCCATTGATCTCGAGCTACCGGCAGCTCGAAAAGGCAATTAGGGTAGCTAACAACACAATTTCATATCATATGTAAATGTGGAAAACCATATGGATATTGATATATAGGACAGTGCAAGTCTGAATGACTTAGAGTTTCCTCAGTCTTACCAAGCTCGCAGTTTCGGCTATTTACAGAATTCCACTTAAATAGTATACTATTATATTTCTCTTAACTTTTTCTTGAATGATTGAAGGTACATCGAATCTTTCTTCTGAGACCAAAATCTCGGACCTTTCCAGTAGGATCTTCTAGAAGGAATTTATTAAAAACAATACATCAACTCTATTCCATTTTCAGGAGGAGCAAAGCATCGACAGGAGTGAGCAGAAAACTGAAATACCATATCGGTATCGGAGATTTCAATAGAAGTAGGAACATGATGGGCCCTAAAAATAGAGACATCATCTTCCATAATTATTAATTCACTAATGTTAAACAATGAAACATGATAAATTCAGGATAAAAACTACAGTGATTTTTGCTTCACTGATATATTCATATGTATTAAGCTTATGCATGAATGCATATAAAAAATGCATTTTAGGAATTTATTTTTTATTCAAGATCCTTTGATACAAGTTACTTTTTGAAATATGAACTGTCTCAGTAATATGGGTAGTAAAGGCTACGATAGAAGGAATTGTAGTATGGGTAATCTGCGTAGGTGCTGTAGTATGGGTATCCATATCCTAAGACCAAGTCACGTTTTTCTTCAGTTTTGGTACCTTCCTCCTGATTGACATCACGTTTTTGTACTGTGTGATCAGATTGGGTGGCTTCTTCAGATTCTCTCTTCACGATGTTGTATGGATAGTAAGGTATTTGAGCTACTGGAGCAACTGGAACAGTATTTAAATATCTAAACAAGTCAGTGTATCCGTAGGGATAGACGAGTGGTGAACCAAGGATGACATCACGTTTTTCGATGTTCTTTTCCTCTTCGGTATTTTCTGCAGCAGCGGTATCTCTCTTAACAATACCTACTTGACTGTAGTACGGATAGTAAGAAGAATAAGGCCACCAAGAGCTGTATGGTGTAATTCCGCTTTGGACTATTACATCTCGCTTTTCGATATTTGTTTGCTCATCTGTAAAATATCAATGAGTTAAGGAGTTATCTATAGTTTATATTTTGCCAATAGAATATATTTAAATATAAAATGAAAGCTTTACTGCCCTGCAATCGCAATAATTTACATGATAAACCTAGAAAATTGACTTGTGGAGATATACATCAGTAGAGAACAAGTGTTAGTTAGGAACAATTCAAATAGTGAGAGAAGTGATTCTAGAAAAATTTGGATTCAAAGAATGAAATACATGTTGCCTCAAAGGAAATGAATCTTCTGTCTTCCCAACTCAAGGAATTATGCATTAATAACCTTTCATAGTATTCCATCAATACGAGGCATAAACCGTATATCGGACATACATTCTCAACGAAGATTTCGTAAGGAGGTGAGATATGTACATGTTACAAGTACACTCTCATCGAGTATGCATTGCAGTAGAGACAACGAAAAGAGTACAAACCTTAGATTCTTTGACCCCCGTTCCGAGACCGATAATTCTGGGTACACTGGCTAGGCGACGGAGGAGAAAGCAACGTAATAAACTCTACTATTCGTCTACTAGCGCCTTGCCTCGGCAAGCGTAGTGCTGGCGAAGGTTCGGTGCCTGAATTCATGGGCTTGCATATCAAGAATATTTTTATGGAAAAAATACCAGTGTTCAGACAGGGACGATGTCGATTGAAATTGTATGCATTCTGATTTATTAAATATATCTTCTAATAGAATACGTATTAGAATTTTCAAAACAACAAAATATTCGATTTGATCACTTACCTTCAGCGAAAACTGAAGCACTGAGTACCAGAACAGCAATTGCAATGAAGAACTTCATATTGACAATTGAATAGAGCTTGAAAAGAACTATACCCTTCCATACTCTATTTCACCTATTTATAGTCAAGTTTAAAAAACTTGATCGTAAAAAACTACTCCAGATTAAAATCCAATCCTGACCTAATTATCGAAGAATTAATTATTATTTCATTTGGTTCTTTCAAATGAGTGATCAATCAGTTTAAGTTATCGAAAATTGAATTGCTTAGTACGGAATTTCTCATATAATTTTTACTCTCAATCGTATAGAAAATTGAAAAGTATTGATAAATTTACACCGAATTATTGTATTTTTTCATGTGAATGATCTCAGAATTCATACCACTACTGAAAAGGAAACGTTGTTACGTTTTCACTTACAGTGGAGAAGAATGCAGCTTTTCCAACAACTACGACAGGACTTGAAAAATATTGCAATGATAATTCATTGCCAGTTTCCAAACCCTAGGTTTGGATACTTGCGGATGTAGTTTTATCTTGAAACCTGGAAACTACCATAACTCTCAGACCAGCTTATACTATCCTATCTATTTCAACTCACTGGTCAAAGCTCAGAAATAAAGTATTGATAGAAAACTGAAAAAAATCCAATTCTTCATGAAAATCAATTTACCTATTGTTTGGCCATGGTATTTATTCGAACAGCAGAAAAAAGTAATATCCTCAAGTCTGTGTGGGCCCTATCTGCCATAATTCATTTGGTTGATAAAGATAAAAGGAAGAGATTGAAAAAAAATCTATTCCTCATAAAATCATATTGGGAACATTTTGGTATATAAACTGCGCTTCGTGCTTCACTTAGCAAGTTACAGCACAGTAAATAGTTGCTTAAAGTGCGCACCAGCCTGCCTTCTAGAGATAGAGCGGGCGTATAAAGGTTGGACTTAAACGAACTCTGCGGCTGGATAGCAAAAATATCATACCAAATGAGGTTTCTCTCATTGTGAATAAGCCGACGATATAGTATTGTTGAACAAAGAAAATTCATCTCTACCTCCGTTAAACTGACTTAATTAGCTCTAAAAATTGATGAAAATCTGTGTGTTAAACCCGCGAAGAGTATCGTTTTTCGGATCACTCGAAAACACAGGGGAGGTAGAAACGTTTACCGAAACTGTTCGGAGTAAACTTCACGAGGTGTAGTGAGACATGTATTTGGCTTGTCCGGACCATTACTTAGAACGTTAAACAATAGAAACAATCTCATACCATTATAGGTCACTCAGTTTGTTTGTGATGTTCATATGTTTTCATCTAAGTATTCATGATGAATTTTGCGTTGTTTAGTGGAAAGGTTGTTATTGTATTCACAAAAGAGCGACTTCTCTCTATTATATGTCGCCTTAGGCGGTGGTCTGTCAGACCCACTGACCTTGAAGGCACTAGGGCAATAGTGGGCCTAATACCAAAAGTGACCAGTAGGATTCTTACAGATGTTGCTAGGTAGATAATATCATATGTTTTAGTACTTTGGTAGCTCAAGGTGGGCCAATGTGAAGTATATATTTTCAGGCGCTGTCAATAATGATCAATCGTATCGACAAATTCAGGTATCAGGTACTATAAGTGTATGACCAACAATACATGCTTTACGATGGCCTGCGCATATTTTGATTTCCCTGCATTTCAGTAGTATTGGGATACATTGATCGTTTTCAACCATTTGTATCTTGTTGAGAACTGAAGATTTTGAAAGTGATATACACATTTTTGTGACAGTTTAGTACTGGATTAATATATTCGAAATCTGATTGTTTTTCTCAATCTACATTTTCATGATTTTGAAAGTTTGGAGAAATTCCTTCAAACTGCGGGTTTACATCTTCAATGCTTTGATACCTACCACTTGAAGCCGCCCACCAGCCAAAGGTATCAAGATGGTTACTGTATTTCACGATTCTGTATTCTCACGTATTCTTTATTTAAAGATTGAGGCTTCTTGTTCGTGTTTTGTTTTTGGCTGAAAGTCGTTTGTTTTTATCAATTGAACTGAGAGGACTTCATCACCATTGCTGCTGATATTTTTGCCATCTAAATCATGCTCACCCCATTAAAAGCAGCAAGCATTCCTGTTGATCAGTACGACTACATAATAATTGAATAAAGTTTACTTCTGGTAATGAAATGAATGCCGGCAATTATATCAATTTTCATAACATTTGTTTCAACAGTATTCACAATCTTTATTCAATATTATAATTTCTAATGCACTTTATTCAAATTTATTTTTAAATATTAAATTATTTCTAATTCAAGTGATTCGTATTCAATTCATTGAGTGTTTTCAGATTTAGCACTTTTGGTATATAATTTTTCAATTTGGAGGGTTTTGCTACATTTTATTTGAAATACCTAGCGCTAAAAATAATTCTATTTCAATTTTTGGACCCTACTCTTCTCCACTGCAGCTGAGTCGCGTGATAATCCCCTCGGAAAGTGTTGATGTTGCAACCCTCTGGGTGAATTGAATTTAATTTAAATTTCACCCGTAACACCATATCATTGCAAAGAGTCAGTTGGATACTGTACAGATATCAGATTGTATTACGGCAGCCATATCTCGTATCCTTATCGAAGCTCTCAATGCACTACTAGACCTCTCATCTCTGAATGTATGTATTGCAGGGTAAACCGCAGTATGTGCATACAGACTTGAGCAGAAAGTATACTGAAAGTGTCCTAAGAAGGATTACTCCAGCATCAGTCCTCTTATAGTGGAAGACTTCATGCTTATGCCTACTGATTTCATGGTACCAGAGTTCTCAGTTCATTCCATTTAAGAAGGATGAACTGAAAAAGCTTTATTGATCCAACCTAGATGTAAAGTACCTAGACAGATGGCTCCAAAACAAGACAAGGTACTGCGATTTAAAGCTGAAAAATCAAAGAAAATAAATCTCAGTAGACACTCTTATCAGGCTGAGGAATGGTGGAATGTACTAATTGTGCTCTGGAAAGTATAAATCTAGAATGCTACGTTGTTATTATTATACTTATCAATAGTCGAGCTGAAGTTAAAGCACTTGAGTCATGCCGGACAACTTTGAAAGGAGCAGAGGTTGGAAGGATAACCTACGAAGGCTTGCTCTTGTTAGTAATTTAACTATTACTAGGGTCCTGGGTTACTCAAAATATGCAGTTGATGAAGAAGTAGATGAACTGGCCAGAATTGAGTCAGTAGGGTCGAAACCAGCCTGCAGTTTTTCAGTGGTACACACAGATATGGTTAAAAGGTCATCGAGAAATGAAGGTTGCCAATCAATTCAAGAAAACAAAATATTAAAAAACTAGGTATAATGTTTCCTAAGAATCCCACTTCGGAATTCACTAAGTAGCATAAGTAGCAAAGCAATGAAAGAGATTGTCATTACCTATATAAAATTGGAATTCATCACGATAGCCGACTAGATCGATGGTGTGAAATTGCAGATGGATCGGATGGGGTTTAAAAGTCTCCAGGCTTTAGTCCCGCTAGGCATAGAGTTGCGTGAAGGAAAATAACAAAACTGAATTTTTTGTTAAGATGTGTCACATCAGTGATTGCCAACTTCCAACGTTGATCGTGAGCTACCGGCAGAGAAGGCAGTTCGTGTAGCTAACAACATAATTTTCATATATTATACAATTTTTTACAAGCAGCGGCAACATTACGGGGCGAGAAACCATTTACCAAAGTCATCATGCTTCATTCGCTAGAATTTACTAGAAGCTCAATTTTCGAGAACTTTGAGAACGATCTGGGAGGCTTTGAAACGGATGAATATGCTTGGCGGTAACATAATGCACAGTTTTCAAATTAATGGCTTTATCAACGTCCACACGTTAAGTAAGTAGAGAGTAGAATAAGAAAATTACGGGAAGCAGTAGTATAAAATTGAAGAGACACTTTGACATTATAACCTTTTGTTGTAAAAGCACAGGAGCTGTTGATGTCCACAAAAATTGAACACGAAGCTGACACATGAAGCTCTTTGCAATCATGGTGGACTAGTACTTATCATGGTAGCAGCACTTGGAATCACAATGCCAAAAACTGTTAACTGCAATATTCACAATGCGAAGGAATGAATCAATCGTGAGAACAAGATATATTATGGCCACTTTCACAGAGTAGCAACGAATAGTGTCATATTGTGGGGGGCTTATAGGGATGCTACTAACGTGGTTTTGAAACAGAAGAAAGCAATTCGAATATTAGCCGATATGAACAAGATGACAAGTTGTGGGAAGGAATTAAGAAAACTGGGAAAACCTATACTGCATTCTTGTTATATTATGGCATGTCCAGTTCACTTCACACCTAGAAAGGTATCACAAGATCCCGGGATGACTACATGCTTCTGAAACACTGATTGCTGAAGACCGCAAAATTGTTCCAACTTCATGGGAACAGAAATGTTTGAGAAGGTTCTGACAAATTTCAAGCAACTAGAGGAAAAATCATTGAAAAAAGTTGTAAAAGCTATTTCAAAAGAAAATGTTTTTTACTCAATAGAATAATTTCGGAAATTTGAATTCTAGTTGTTCTGATAGAGGTATTTAATCTTCCATACCAGTAAACTGGTATTTTAACGTACTGTGTATAATGACAGTGACAGAATATATAAGTGTTTTATTGTTGTTTGTGAGACTCCCATGTGAATTTATTGCGTCAAATTTATTGTTCCTATTTTATTATTAATACCTTCAGGAAATAAATTAATTGAATATGTGTACAGAAATGTTGATATATACAGTTCATCCAAATTTTCCGACTGCATTTGTATTTTTCATCATGGTTTCTTTATTAAATGCTTTCAATATCTAAACGAATACAGCAACAGAGATTATACGTCATTACTATGGTAAGTTATGATCGATGGAGCAATAAACATCGCTATATGCATCAACACATTGAAGCCTTCATTGAAGAAGCAGTATTCACCTCTCCGTAGAATGTTAAATATCCTTCCTACAGAAACTAGTTCTCAGATCTACTCATCATTACCATCGCCAACAAGGGTCACGATAGTAATGGCATAATCCAATTGAATATCATAAACAGGAGTAACTGGCAGTTCTCGTTTGAACTCCTCAGTGTTACAATATCGAGTTGGACTGAAACTTAACTCTGTATCAATGCTGGGGAAGGTACTTCGCATATGTATGTGTGTGGCGCCTTGTAACGAGCCGATACAGATTACTTACCTGAGACCACTTAGGAAATGATGAAAACAATAAGCAGATCAGAACGGGGAGATAATTGAATGCTAGGTTGGTTTGAGTATTCACTCCATCGCTACACACGCACCTGGCGTGTAGTGTGAAAAGTTAAATAGGTCTTCGAATGATTATATGGTTGCTCCTATTCATGAAATCTGACTGATTTGTGTCATTTGGTGACGATGGTTATGATAAGTAGATTGAAAAAATAGTCATATCAAGGTGGGATATTCAAAATTCTACGAATGTCGAATATAATGAAGTCTTCAATAAATGAATGATGACCCTTTTTGAAAAATGATCGAGAACACAGTCTGGTATGTCCATCACTTAAATCTTCCTGAAATTGTTCTTTGAAATTTCTGTGGAGGTTTCTAAGTGTAGACAGTCCACAAGGAAGTCGTAGTTATTGAATGTACTCCTGATAAATTTGTGAACCTACTGAATTCCCGTCTACTTACATTACTTTTGTTCAATAGTGATGGGATTCGATACCAACTGACGCAATATTATTTAAAGGAACATGTTTTTCGTCACAAAACTTCTCCAGAGTATAAGATATAGTTTCCTCATTTGAATTCGTTCTAATTTGTGATAAACAATAGTTCTCGGCATAGTTTCTCATCTTTTAAGTATTATGTAGGTATGGCAATTACATTGCTTCATTACTGCGGAAAGTGGACTCTGGCTGACTAAACTTCAGATAATTGCATATAGATGATTAAATTTTTTCTATTGCATGGAATTTTTGAATTTTTCGGATAATAAATGCAGACAATTTTTGGAGCGGAGTGGTTAATTTCTTTTAATCCTAAAAAAATCAAATCTTCCCAATAATATGTGGATTCATTGTTTTAGCAATCAACAATGAGATACTGTACGAAGATCATTATCTTCTTGTTTAAAAAGTGATGAGATTGATACAGTTGGCTGAGTTTCGTACTTCATCTTGAAAATAGGTTATATCTTTGTCTTTTTGATCCGGTAGTATTTCATTGAGGTAATCTTGAAACATTTATCGCTTCTACAAATAAAACACAATGGTGACGATGAATTTGTGGGATTTCCGATAGAATATAAGCCGCACAATACTGCCGTCTTTTTCATTTTGCTTCCAATATGGTGTGTACTTTACAGGTTTTTTCAATCTGTTTTTAATTGCGAACGATAATAGCTATGAAAATAAAATAAAGTATCATTGCTATTGGATTGGGCATATTCAACACATAACGACAAAAGTATGATGAAAAGGCAGTGACGTTTATAACCCTGACGCGACATATAAGGGCAGGAAAGACTCGGAAGCAAAGTGAGGGCTGAGACCTGTCGACCCAAACCATACGAAATGAACGAATTTACTGAAATAGCTGTGAACTTTTGTAGTCGGAGTTGACCGCGGTCTCAAACCGTCCCACCTGTTAGTTTAAAACATAAACATACACGAAACATCCTTCAGTATGTATATTAATTCTATTAGAATTAGTACAAGTATCATATTCTTAGGAAATTGAAATTTACATAACTTCAATTTCTGTTCTTGCGTTGTAGTTCTTTTTATTCAGATACAAGCGTTACAATTTTTCAGTAATACTGATTGTAATCCTCTGCCCTTTCCACTGAAATCAAACCTAACCTAACCTAACCACCGCCGACAGTGTCCGGTACGCGCTACACTACCTCAGGAGGATTGCTCTTTTTGCCGAGACAATACGGGTTCAATGTTGCTCGATCCTCAGAGCTCCATTTCACATTGGCTCTCCATATAGCCCTACAATGTGCGCTAATGCACATACAAAAACGTATATTTTCACAATGCATACAATAACAAAAATTATGAGATATTAATTTCTAATTCACTTTATTATGTGATATATGCTGTTTAAATGAATTTTGTACGGCGTCTTTTATTGCCCCTCTCAAAGTCCCAAGTCATAATTTATTAGAAAACCAACTAAGTCATTTCTCGTTAATGAAGCAAAAAATGCATGTAAGAAGCATTGCGGCTCGTTCTAATTTTCTGACTTTTCAATAAAAATACCTATTTTATCTGAAAACTTTTCTGGTACCATAACGGACGAACGAGGGAAATCGTTATATTATGCTATTCTCATTGTCAGTTTCCATAGAGAGAATATTAGGACTTTTGAAATTTGTCGAAATTGTCCGACATTTTTCCTGAAAACTATAAGGTTTTTTCAATAAATTTAAAATGGAGAAAAAGAAATAATTTCCATCTTTCGATTTGTAGTAACGAACTTGAGTTACTATAATTTTCCCACTTCCAATTTTCTGAAGTTTTCAATTTTCCAGTTAGCTTTTCTATTTTATCTTTCTTTTAAAATCTAATTCGGGGTATTATATATACTTAATTATTCAAAAAAAATAGACCAATTGCCCAACTCTAATATGCGTTCATCAATCAACTAGCATTTAATTTATTTAATACAGGGTGCTTCAACGAAAACTAAACAGAGGCTATATCTACCAAGAAATTCATTTCTGATCAAAACGCAAAAACAGGTCAATTTTTGTTTCAAGGAGGACATCTTTTGGGGTACAAAACTTTCCTGAAATATCAACCCCCTAAGCGGGGTTTTCAATCCTTGAACATTTTGAACAGGGAAGATGGGTTGAGTGATGACTCAAAAGAAAGGTGGTATCTTTATCTACATCGCCTTGAACGAATTTCTATTTTTAATTGAAAAGTGTAAAAGATACAGGGTGAGCAACTGAAAGAGAGGGAAGACTATTTCCCTGAGACTACTCAAGTTTCAGTGAAGTAAAATGGAACAGATCCATGCTGATAAATGGAAGTCATCATCAAGTACCATCCTCATCTCGAATTTCAACCCCTAGAGCAGGCATGACCACCATTGAAAATTTGAAAGAGGGTAGATGGGTCGGGTGATACCTCGAAAGAAAGGTATTATCTTTGCCTGCATCCCCCTGAACGAATTTTCATTTTTGATTGAAAACTGTAGAAGATACAGAGTGAGCTACTGAAAAATAGAGGAGACTATCTATCGCCCTGAGCTATTCAAGTATATTCTTCCGAAACACCATTCACATCTCAAATTTCAACTGTCCCATTTTTTAGCTTGAATAGCTCAGGGCGATAGATAGTCACCTCTATTTTTCAGTAGCTCACTCTGTATCTTCTACAGTTTTCAATCAAAAATGAAAATTCGTTTCCGGGGATGCAGACAAAGATAATACCTTTCTTTCGAGGTATCACTCGACCCATCTACCCTCTTCCAAATTTTCAATGGTGGACGCCCCTGCTCTAGGGGTTGAAATTCGATATGAGGATGTTACTTGATGATGACTGCCATTGATCTGCATGGATCTGTTTCATTTTACTTCACTGAAACTTCACCTTGTATCTTTTACAGTTTTCAATTAAAAATGGAAATTAGTTCAAGGCGATGTAGACAAAGATACCACCTTTCTTTTGAGTTATCATTCGACCCATCTTCCCTATTTAGAATGTTTAAGGATGGAAACCCCCGTTACGGGGTTGATATTTCAGGCAAGTTTTGTACCCCAAAAGATGTCCTTCTTGAAACAAAAATTGACCTGTTTTTTCGTTTTTATCAGAAATGAATATCTTGGTAGATATAGCCTCTGTTTAGTTTTCGTTGAAGCACCCTGTATAAATTTCTTCATTATCTATGCCAATTAATAATTTTATATAACTAACAGAATTTAGAAATCTCATAGATAGATTCTAAATTCAATATATTGTTTTTCTCTCATTCTGAAGTAGTCAAGGAAACGAAACACAAAACCTACCATTTTTTCCTAGCAACATCAATCAGTATGAAACTTTTTCCATTCGTTTTGAAAAAGCATCAGATAAGTTTGTGAACTTAATCGAGAGTGGTTATATGAAAATTGCATTTTCTGCATAAGAAAAATGCAATTTTCAAAGTGCATATAATATGAAAACTCGGAAAATATCGACAGAAATGAGTTCCAATTTGTTACACGGGGGTTTTCTAGGTCGCTGAACACGAATATGATAACGGCGATGATCCTCGAGCTACCTGATGCCTACGGTGCACCTTGTTTCCTGGAGTTTTATGTTTATTTGATATTTAAGGTTTTTATGAAGGCGTGGTATCAAATAATAGTTGAAATATGATTTCTTGACTATAAATACAAGAAAATTATTCATTAATTGAAAAAATAGGGTAACCAAATAGTCGTATCATTCAGACATGGTTCTTTTTCATCCTTTTCTGCATCAGATTGAAATTCTTCAAAGTTTTCCGTATTCGTGCAAATTGAACCCGCACAGTTTCTGCAATTTAGCCATTCTTCCTACATCCACATGAGGTGCCACAGTCTTATTTGCAACTGCAAAATATTAACATCATGACACTTGGTGGACCAGGAAGCTGTGTCATCTTCACATAGGAGTTTTCTTAGAGCTCCCGGGTAATGACGTTCGTCTGATTTCGAATGAAAATAATACAAAACTCCAGGAGACGAGGTGCATCCTGGGTACCAGGTAGCTCGAGGACCCTCGCCGTTATCATATTCGTGTTCAGCGACCTCGAAAACCCCCGAGTAACAAATTGGAACTCATTTCTGTCGATATGTTCCGAGTTGTAAATCTTTCATAATATATGCACTTTGGAGATTGCATTTTTCTTATGCAGAAAATGCAATTTCCATATAACCACTCCCGATTGAGTTCACAAATTTTATGATGCTTTTTTAAAACGAATGCAAAAAGTTTTATAGCGATTGATCTTGCTAGGAAAAATTGGTAGATTTAGTGGTTTTTAGTGCTTTTTTTCCGCGACTAAAGAATTTATTTATGACAACGGATATGTGCTGTCGTTATTTATTGATGATATATCTTGTGATCAGAAAAATATTGGAAAGCCACGAGAAAAACATCTGGTTTATTTATATAATCGAATTTATTATTATTGAAATATGTATTTTGAAAGAATTCTCATAAAAAAATTTCTATCATTTTAATTTTTATTCAATGACATTTGATCAAGTACAATCAAAATATGAACGATTTCAGTTATATTGGTTTTAGTAGTATGGATAGTACAAGCTACGATAGAAGGAATTGTAGTATGGGTAACCTGCGTAGGTGCTGTAGTATGGGTATCCATATCCTAAGACCAAGTCACGTTTTTCTTCAGTTTTAGTTCCTTCTTCCTGATTGACATCACGTTTCTGTACTGTGTGATCCGATTGGGTGGCTTCTTCAGATTCTCTTTTCACAATGCCGTATGGGTAGTATGGCATCTGAGCAACTGGAGCAACAGGAACAGTATTGATGTATCTGAACAAGTCAGTGTATCCGTAGGGATAGACGAATGGTGAACCGAGGATGACATCACGTTTTTCGATGTTTTTTTCCTGTTCGGTATTTTCAGCAGCAGCGGTATCTCTCTTAACAATACCTACATGATTGTAGTAAGGATAGAAAGAAGAATATGGCCACCAAGAGCTGTATGGTGTAATTCCACTTTGCACTATTACATCTCGCTTTTCGATATTTGGTTGCTCATCTGTAAAATATTGAAGATATTTTATTCGTGATCAAATATTTTTTGAATAAAGAGGTATTGCTTTTATAATTTGCCTATAAAATGTTTTTAAAGATCAATTGCCAACCACATTTTGCAGAAACCTCAATAGGGCACACTAAAAAAGAGGAAAACTAGAAAACCGAAGAAATACAAGTAGAAAGTAGATACACCCCGTATCTAGGAAGAATCGGAATTAAATGCTTGAATACATAATGCCTCATTACAGGTAGTCTTTTCACCTTTCTGACTTTCGGAATTGAGCCTTGATGGTCTTCCTTATAACTATCATTAATTACATTAGTACTGGGCGTTATCTTTATGCCGACAGTAAACTTTGATTGAGATGTTCGTTCACGAGACAACTCGAGGAAAGGGACAGTGAGACCTGTACACGAAAAGTGCAAGTACACGTTTGATGATTGTGTGAATAAACAACAGAGTAGAATCCATTAATTCTTTTGACTCTTGTTGCGGGACCGATAATTTTCGAAGTTCTGGCGAGGTGACAGGAGACAAGACAAGGCTACGCAGTGCACTGCTCGCCTATTCTAGCTTTTCTTAAGCGAGATTTTATAGCAGGCATTATGCAAAAGGTAGTTTTTTGAACATCCAGAATATATTTTTTGAAAAAATACTAATATTTATATAGGAAGGATGTGGATTGAAAAGTATCCTAATTTGTTATCTTCAAAAATAACGACATACTTGAAACAATAATTGAATCTTGGAACATTTTCAGAATAACTCAATTTTAGATTAGTTAACTTACCTTCAGCAAAAACTGAAGCACTGAATATCACAGCAGCAATTGCAAGAAAGAACTTCATATTGAAAATTGAATAGAACTTGAAATGAACTATACCCTTCCATGTTCTGTGTCACCTATATATAGTCAACTTCAAAAAACTTGATCATAAAAAACTACTTCAGATAAGAATCCTATCCAGACCTAATAATCGCAGAATAAATCATTTTTAATTTCACTGTTTTAAATTAGTAATCAATCTCTTCAAAGTATAAATATTGTACCGACAATAATTAGAAATTGTATCGTTAATTAAAACATTTGTAATACAATTAGTGTTTTCAATTGAAATAGGTTGAATTGAATTAGAATCGTATCAATGATAATTTCATAGCAAATTTGTTATATCTTACTCTTCCATCCGAATGTATTGAGAAAATAAAGACATTTCTTAGGAGAGTTTGGAAGCTATTTACTTTTCATTAAAATCGTTGGTTTGATGAAAATATTGGAAAATTACTATGTGGAAGTATCATTATCCTCAATGATTTTCATATAAATGGATGTTGATTATCGTAGGTTGCAATTACATTTTTGCTTATATCGTCCGTATAATTAGCATTAAAACTGCAAGCGATGAAGAACCCAATGTAAAATAAAAGATGTTCTATGTACAAATTGGCAGCGATTTTCAAGCATCCGATGTGAAATTTCAGTGATACTTAAAATTTAAAATTGATAATTCTATTCGTTCCCATAGTCACCATGCTAGGGGCGGTTGAAACACTGATTAGGGTCAGCTGATTCTCATATCATAGGACAAAATACAATATTGAAATAAGTTTAATAATTATTCATTATAACTCCTAGAATAATTAGTATTCCGTTTGATAATATCTATCAGGCTTCAACGTCAAATGAGACAATATTTCTATTAATCATCAATATAGAATTCGTGATTTCTTATAACAAACTGTAGGGAGTTTCATCTTCAATATCATTCCTGGTTTGATGTTCAGGATAAAACTTCTCCATACCAAATGTAGGAAGTGATTACGAACAGGATATCCACAAGAACACTTACAATAAGGCAGCCCTGGACCAAATGGGTTCCACAACTCTTGGAAGAAACTCTTCGAATTAGTGAGACTATTCTAGCAGTCTCTATTCGACCCTAAGATACGTAAATGATATCGGGCGGTAACCTGCCTCCTAACGATTTACAAGCTCCTCATAACAATATTGCGCTGCACATCGGTGAAAATTTGAAAATTAATAGAATATTGGCTCCTTCAGCCAATGGACGAAGTGCATGCCGCATAGGTACTCGCAGAGGCAAAGAACTTTTAGGTACTGATTATATCACAACAAAGTAAGCACATATGAAGCTTCGATATGTGACAGTGACATGGACTGAGAATAAAGAGGCCTTCGACTCCGCGCCTCATTCATGGCTCGTCAGTTTTCCAATCATACGTTCTATCGACTTCCATTATCTAACTCATGAAACATATAATGATCTCCTTTCCGCTTTGAGTGATTCCATTGGCATGAGGAGGGAAATTCATAAGTGCGCCACAGTCTACATGAGAGACGGAAAAATTGACTAGGGAAATGGTTCTGATAAACCAACCCATTTCACCACTGAATGAAGTAGGCGATAAATATTCCTGCTAGTAGTACTATAAGGCTTCTCCAATTTAAATATCATTATAAAGGAAAGGGGATATATATATATATATATATATATATATATATATATATATATATATATATATATATATATATATATATATATATATATATATATATATATATATATATATATATATACTGGGTGATTCACCAGTGGCGGTGCTCTGTAGCTCGTACACTCTTGAAGATTTCATTTTGTTCGAAAAGAATCTACTTCAGCAATTTATTTTGCAGTGAACAGGGTGTCCCAATTTTCTATAAAAAAATCTTGCGTTTGAAACAGAAGCACTGGAACAAGCAGAACATAAACCGAAGATTTGGCTGAGATATGTAGACGACATTTTCATATTCTGGCAACACGGAGAAAAGAAACTAGATAGTTTCGTACAACAAATGAACAAACGCCACAAGAAAATCAAATTCACCCTCGAACTGGAATCCAACGGTCAACTACCATTACTGGACGTCCTGATACAGAAAACACAACTAATGGCAGATTGAACTTTGATGTGTACAGAAAACCAACACATACCAACCGATACATGAATGGGAACTCACATCACCATCCCACCGAACTGAACTCAGTAATCAAGTCACTCGTTCACTGATCAAAAAGTATTTGCTCTCCAAACAATACAACCAAAGAATTGACGAAGCTCAAAGATATTCTTCAACAAAATATACATAGCAGAAGAACAATACACAAAGTTATGGAGTACAAGAAACCTCTCAGAAAAGATTCAGAAGAGGATACAAAGCCAAGAAGTTTAGCCTTCCTGCCATTTATAAGAGGTGGAACCGACAAGATTGGTAGGATCTTACAAGAACACATTATAAAAACGATCTACAAAACACACAATACGATACGCAAAGACCTAAGAACACCAAAGGATCGGATACCACTTGAAAACCAAGGAGTCTACAAAGTTCCGTGTACAGGAAAACAAATAGAAGGATAGAGGTTCGGATACAAGAACATAAGAACTCAGACCAACAAACCAGTACATCTGCTGTGTTTCAACACTTGCACAAAACGGGCCACGAACTCGATTACGACAACACTACACAGGTAGCCAACATAGAACAACTCCGAAAAAGAAAATTACGAGAAGCCATTGAAATAGAAAAACACACGACAATGAACAGGAGAGATGACGTCCTAAACAGACCAACAATATGGAAATCTATGTTGATATATATATATATATATATATATATATATATATATATATATATATATATATATATATATATATATATATATATATATATATATATATATATATATATATATATATTTAACTTCTTGATTTTATGAAACTTTTGCTTCTCTATAAAAATAAGAATATCTCTGTTGCTCCTATAGCTACATCAAATCTGACCAAATCATAGGAAAAAGCATTGAATTTGCTATAAGATAAGTAAGTACTAATGGTAAAAAAATTTTGTATACCGGTGTTGTACAAGACTAAATGAAAAATTGTGAAATGAACAAAATTAGTGGTATTTTCTTGTTAGCTGTAATACTGAAAACTGATCAATGAGTAGCTGTTTTTTTGGTGAAAACTGCTACATTTAACTGTCTTTCAAATGGTGTATCAACTTTTGAGCAATATCATGGGTAACAGTAATAAGAATATAAAATTCGAGAACGCAAATATCTTATATTACTTAATGAAACATGAACAGGAATTAAAAAATTAATGAATCATATTTTCTTAAACTATCAACTACTCTTTGAAGTTCAATGTGTTTTTGACTCATTTCGTTGCAACAGATTCGAATCCTTTCAATTAATTCTTCTCGAGTATCAAGGAGAATTCTATAAACATTAGTCTTTAATGGGCCCCACACAAAAATCAAGCGGCGTGAGGTCAGGGCTTCTGGGTGGCCGGCCTGAATCGACCTATCCATTTTCTCCAAATCTCTCAGTTATCCAGCTCTGAACCATTCTAGATTTATGAGCCATGCAGGCGTCCATTCGAAACCAAAGGTGATGCCGAGTAGCTATAGGCATTTTTTCCAGAACATTCATTATTTCGTTATTTAATAGATTTAAAAATTCGTTTGAATTGGGACGATCGGGAAGTATAACTGGCCCGACAAGCTGACCCCTTCTTAACCGCAACCACACATTTACTCTAATCTCGTGCTGAGAGTGTGAGACAATAGTGCCATGAGGATTTTCTATATCCCACATATGGGAATTTCTCAAATGTACCAAACTGACTTTGGTAAAAGTTGCCTCATCCGTCCATAGAATTTTATCTGATACCCAATCCTGTAATTAATTCATGTACCACCTACAAAATTGCAACCTCACTTCACTATCCACTGGTAATAGGTCTGGTACATTACTCAAATGGTGGGGATGTAAATTATTTCGCTTGAGAACTCTATGAACCGTGGAATGATGAAGTCTCAATGTAGCACCAATTCTCCGAGTACTTGTTGTAGGGTCCTCGCGAACAGCCAGCAGGTGCTTGTCTCCATTGCTGAGTATTTCCACCACCTTCTCTAATTCTTGAACCACTGAATGAACCATTTTCATAGGAGCGCCTAAACACTTCAACAAATGTATTTCTGCAAGGTTGCTGTCTGTTTCGAAAGCGCAATGCATACTTCTACACCGCTGCATGGGAATTTCCATTCGCGAAGCTATAAGCAAATTACATATCTCGATATTCAATATTTGAGAAACTAGGCATGTTTTCTTTTTTTCGAAAAAAAATGGAACCGTAAAAGGGGAAAATATAAACTTCAATTCATTAATTCATTGAATGACAGTTCCTGTCAAATTCTTAAAATTTTTATTTGTTTTAAAATCAAGTTATACAAGCCTTCTGTGATTTATTCTTTTACGATTCTTTTTCTAATTTTCTGTTTCTTATCTGAGATAAATTAATTATTCCTAGTTTCTTAAATATTCAATATCCAGATGTTATTTATTTATCGGTTACTGTTATTGAAAAGTCATTTGTGTAATTGACTCTCCGGTGAAACCAGCTCATTTGTGATCGAAGGATAAGAGAATTCAATGTTCTTACTCTTTCCTAACCCATGATATTGCTGGTAAAAACATAGTAAGCTCAAAAGTTGCTATACCGTTTAAAATCCAGATGAATGTAGTAGATTAACAATAAAAAACGGCTACTTATCTAACAGTTTTCAGTGGTACAGCTAACAAGAAAACACCACTAATTCTGTTCATTTCACAATTTTTTCATTTAGCCTTTTACAACACCCGGTATACAATTTTTTAACATTAGTACTCACCTATCTTATAGCAAATTCAATGCTCTTTCTGATGGTATAGTCAGATTTGAAGTAGCTGTAAGAGTAACAGAGATATTCTTGTTTTTGTAGAGCGAAGCAAAAAATTTCGTAAAATCAAGAAGTGTTAAATAACCCGATAATTATCAACTTTTCGAAAAATGTTGAGACATTTTTTGTTGAAAATGACTTGTACTATCACTTACTGAAATTTGGCACCTTTTATAGTAGACACCCTGTATATTAGGTTAGGTTAGATAGATATATGAACCTGAGATTACAAAAATGTGGAAAAAATATTTATTCTACCGATTATTATTTCTACAACAGGTGTTATTCCTAGGAATTTTCACAAAAATATTGAGATTTTGGGTCTGAAAAAATTTATTTGAACAGTTACAGAAGATAACAGTCATCAAATTTTGTAATATTCTTCGTAGGTTTCTTTCCGAAAACAATAATGAGGTAGAGTCATAGGTTTTCTCTTTAGTTTATACTGCTCAGAATCTCATTTCATATTTCATTTATTTGTATATATAAATGTATTATAATTAGCTAACAATTTTATCATATATATATATATATATATATATATATATATATATATATATATATATATATATATATATATATATATATATAAAAATTTAAATTTGTGTATATATATATGTATATGTATATAATTACGTTAGGCTGATTACATCGAGGGAACACTCACTTTAGAATGCAAATATTGGTGCTGTAAGTCCTTTTCTGTTCCTCTCCTTAATTTCAAGTAATTTCTTGTTTCGTACCTATCATAATTATTTTCCACTTATGCCTGATTCTGATCTTGAAGATTTGAACGAGATCGAATTAATTGCTGCATACTTAGAAACTCTTCACCTAGGAACCTGACAGGTTCAAATAAATAATCCCTCTGATTTCAAAATAAAGTCACATCCCTTGAGGAAAGCTAGATTTTTGCTTATAACTACGAACGTATAAAGGAAGATGATCTACCAGAAATGAGTCTTAATCAAAGTCAGAAAAACTCAACACCTATTTCTTCAGGAACTGCATCAAGCCTCGAACCTCTTTCTAGAAATGATATTCAACTTTTACATACATACTTTTTACTTTTACAATCTATCCCTGAATATATTACTGGCGAGAACCTTTCAATTTTTGTAAATAAAGTCGATAACCTATGTAAGCACCTAGAGGGTAGGTTGAGTGCAGATTTAGTTTATGTGGTACATTTTTCCATAAGATCTAAAATCAAGGGTGAAGCAAGATACTTTCTTTCTTCCAAAACGCTACAAATTGGCCTTCAATAAGACGTGTTCTTTCACAAAAATACGGTGATCAGAGAAGTGAAGATCTTCTAGTCTCGTCACTTACATGGAATATTATAGTAGAATTCCAAAGAGTTACGATGACTTTATACAATATCGTACGCTGAATATTGCAGACCCTGTATTTTTCGAATACAAAAAGCGAGTCATAGAGAGATTGGCCCTGAAACAACTTTTCAAATTGGCCTTTTGGAACCACACAGAAGCTTTTTGAGTAATTTCAATCTTAACTCTATCGAAGATTGTATAAATTAATGCCAGTTTTATGGTAATAAAAAGCAAGAATAGAAGTTCAGTGAGTTCATCAAAAGAACTCAAGAACCAGATAGGAAGCCTCAACTAAATTTTCTGTTATCCAGATCTATGAACAATATGAATTGCCAACCTCTAAATCAAAATTCTTTTTCATTTGCAAATCAATAAAGTCCTAGATTTGTACAACAACCACAAAATTCCTTTATTTTTGTGAATCAACAACCTTGTAGTTCCGTACAACCAGAATAGAAAACAAATCCAGAAAATCCAACTAGTAAATCGTATTATTATATTAACCAGGTGTTTCCAAATTCCATAAATAAGTCATTTCCTTCAAGGAAGGTGCCACTTAGTAACAGGAAAGTATTATGAGCAAAACCAGGTTCCAGTTTTACAAAGACAAAGTACCAACCAAGCCCTATGCCGACAATAACCCAGAATCTATCGTTAACGCTCGAAACGGCTATTGCATTCTTCCAGCTCACGAGTCTGCTAATATCGAAGTTAATTTTTCTGGGAGAATCCCAGTCACCCTATTTTACGGGTCCGAAATTTCAGAACTGCACTTAGAAAAAAATAAGTCTGAAAATTGCAGACCATATCAGAACTGCCCATATGAATTTCGAAGAGAGGCAGAAGATATTTAAATTATGCGGTAAATTTCGAAATATTTTATATAACGAAAACTGCGACCTCTCATTCAGCGACACGGTAAAATATAAAATCAGTTCTGAAGACGAAGAATCAGTCCTTTGTGAAATCTTCTCGCCATATATATACCTAGAAATTCAAAATCAAGTCCAAAAAATACTAGACGATATAATCCATCGATTTCACCTTACAGTGCACCGGTTTGGATCGTCCCTAAAAAGGCTCGCGCATCTGGGAAGAAAAAATACCGTACGGTAGTTGACTATCGCAGCTTAAATGAGAAAACTATCGAAGATAAATATCCGCTTCCTCGTATAGACGAGATTTTGGTTAATCTAGGTAAAAGTCGTTACTTTTCGACAATCGACCTAGGCCAGGGATTTCACCAGTTCTATATGGACGAGAATTCTATCGAAAAGACAACTTTCTCGGTCAACAATGGGCATTACGAATATTTATGTATGCCTTATGGCCTACATAAATATTGTTTCGTCTACATGGACGACGTGGTCATATTTTCAAAAAGCTTACAGGAACATATCTGCCATCTGCAACTGATTTTTCAAAACCTTCAAAATTTCAATCTCAAAATTCAGCTTAACAAATCCGAATTCCTCAGTAAAAACATAGAATTTTTAGGTCACGTTATAACACCTCAAGGCATAGAACCAAATCCATCGAAAGTAGAAGCAAGTCAAAATTACCCCATCCCAAAAACCGTCAAGGAAATTAAATCATTTTTAGGCCTAGTAGGTTAATATCGGAGATTTATCCAGAATTTTGCAAAGATAGTTTCCCCCATGATGAAATGTTTAAAAGAGGGCTCAAAAAGAAATTCTGATGACCCAGAGTATGTTTCAAGTTTGTTAATAACTTTTGATGAATGCTCTAATTTTAGCTTATGCGGACTACGAGAAAGACTCTAAAGTTACTACAGATGCATCAAACGTGGCCATTAAAGGCGTTCTTTCATAATCTAATGGACCAGTTGCTCACTATTCTCGAACCTTGAATTCACCTGAACGCAACTACTCGACGATTGAAAGAGAACTGTTAGCAACACTGGACACAACGAAAATTTTCAGACTTTATCTTTTTGGAAGAAAATTTACACCATCCTTTGGTATGGCTTTACAAAATAAAAGAACCAAATTCTAGGTTAATTCGTTGGAAACTGAAATTGGACGAATATGACTTCGATATTCGATATTGTACACAAAAAAGGTAAGGAAAATATAGTAGCGGATGCTTCATCTCGTGTAGAAGTGAATAATACCATAAACTATGACGGCACTGTTACAGACGACAGCTCTGTTCTCCCAAATATCGGAAAAATTCCACTCTGATGATGATATAATCCAGAACACTGAATATTCGGAAATCCTCAACGAGCTAGGGAACTCTAAAGATCAAAACAACACTCACCAAGACGACCAAAATTCCTGCGACACAGTTCATTCAACCCAAGAAGATAACGTTAAAGCTATCCCAATTAGTGAATCTTCAATTAATAATTTCCCCAATAGAATCATTTTGAACACTAACGAACAATATAGGATGAAGTACATTAAACCATTTAATAAAAACACCAACATAGTAACCATAAGAAATAAGTCAATAACAACTGACTTTTCAAAAATGTTCAGAGAAATATTTCGACCCAACGAAACCTATGGTATCTTTTTCATATACCACAATCTACCTACCTTTCATTCAATTTTGCAAGGCAAATTTCAACTATACGGTGAAACTTATAATTTCTAACAATTTTTACAAAGACGTGACACGACCATGACAAAATCCACAATGGTATTGCAGAGACGTTTAATTATCTGAAACAAAAATACTACTGGCCTCACACGAAAAACAACATAACCGAAATTATTAATAGTTGCGAATTATGCCTCAGATCAAAATATGAGAGAATCCGTACAAACTTCAGATTTAGAACAAACAGAAGTTTTTGTTGAACGAAATAGGACTCGAAAGGTTGATCCTCTTACAAAATTACAGTTGCACGTCAAAAAGACAGTAAAATTACAGGAAAAACTGACAAATCACGTACGCCCACTGCAAACATCAATCATGTGAAGAGAGTAAGGAAGGGCATTTCTTGTTTACAGAATACTCCAAACTATACTGTCGCAGATCAAAATGAACCAGGGCCTTCACATCGAGCCGATTAAAAATAATGGATACTTCGAAGAACCCTTAGGCGAAGTCAAGTTCTTCGACCATTATCACAGTTTTCTTTTTTCATCAATACAACAAATTTGGTGACTAATTATAAAATTTGCTCTAGAGCTCTCGGGTACTTCAGAGAAACAGCACCATCGACAAGTTTACTCATCGAATCTATCTCCAACTCGAACGGAATTTGCAAAAGATCGAAGAGTTGATGAGTAAAATAAGTTATAAAAGAATAAAACGAGGACTGATGAATTTCCTTGGGACAGGTGTAAAATTTATTACCGGTAATCTTGATGATGACGACCTTAAAACAATAAACGAAAATCTAGAGGCCTTCACAAAAGCAGGAGTTCTAAAATAGATAAAATCAATAAGTTAACTTCGCTAATTCGCTAACCACCTATCTAAAAGGTACTGTGATGAATTTGAATTAATGAATAGAAATATTTTGGGTACTCGAAGATTTTTTCAAAATTTGACAACAGAAGAAATCAGAATACTTTTAGAAAATGAAGTATTCCATTCAGAAATATTATTAGATACTCTATCAATGTTAGAAATAACAATAAGTCTTGCCTTCAATAGAATAGCAAATCTTGAAATTATAACAGTTAACGAGACGTTAGAAATTCAAAACTATTTAGAGCAACTATCTTTAATCGATCACATCCATTTGTTCAAGGTATTACAGTTTGCAAGGATCTGTATAATCGGTACAGATGAAGCAATAACTTTCCTCCTCAAAATCCCCATTTTTCAAAATATTATGGCTAAATATTCTCGAATTCTTAGTATCTTATCCCTAACCACCAAGATATTGCCTTGCTTCCACCGAACAAGTATCTCGTCAAGCTTGGAAATGAAAACCGATGGTCCAACGAAGAATGTCGAAACAGCTCTGATGTCATATCCTATTGATACCAGAAGACATTTTCTGAGAACTGCAATCTCCAAACTTTTCAACTCTGCCGTACTGTGAAGATAGAAAACAAATACGAAATCATCCACGTCTTGAAGAACAAAGAACTGTTAGTATTTTTTCAAGAACCACAAGAAATTCTTGAAGACTGCCAAGAAAAGCTGAGATATTCTGTGAAAGGAACGACATTTAAACTATCTAACTGAAATCATCGAAGAAGCCAAGGAACTTAACGAACAATCCTTGTACCTACAGCCTCTAACCCAAGTATTCCATCATTCCTTGAGTGTAATGGTCGACTGTTGCATGATAATAACCTTCACAATAATCATACGACACATAAAACGAGTCATTGAACTGCTCTACTGTCCGAGGCAAATCATACACATATCCAAGGACAGCAAACCAATTCTGGAAGTAAATTTGAACGATGTTCAAAACTAAGCGGAGAGGAATTACGTTATGCTGTACCAAGAGGAGAGTAAAGATAAGGACTCCTGGTAGCTGACCCCATAGCTGTCTTCCAGGAATCGACTATCTTCTCAGGTGTCTCTATGTTCAACACTTGTAAAACCATTTTGAATTCATTATTAAATTAGATTTGATACTGTTCAGTCCTTTATCGTATTTTACGTTGTGACTTAAAATTAAATTGTTTTTATAAACACTTTCAGAATCTTTCCGTTTATAACTATATATTAGTAAATATCATATATCTTTATATACATAAAAAGTACTGGAGGACACCTAAAATGGCCTACACCCACTTATATACAATGATACAAACTGTTCTCGTATTCGTATTCGTATATACATTAATAATTCAGGTGTGAAAAGTCTGCATGCTGTAATGACTCATTCGTTTTGCTTCTCCTAGTTTCCGGGTTATCTGGCATGATCTTTTTGAGATAACTGAGTTTATAGGACTTTGAAAAAAATTACATTTTTGACAACCTTAGTGTCGAATAGCGGGTACGACAATAACATTATAAAGAAATTAATAGCTGGAAAAAATACAAACTGTTATTATCCTCGTTGGTGGGGTAAACCCTTAAGGTTCACGAAACAATAAAACATCAGAGAATTGATGGTTCTGCTATTTACATAGGTTACACTGGACGTTCCATCTTGGAATAGAGTCTAAAAACGTTAATTTATATTAAATTATCAACTGGCCTTTCAGAATATTTTATAAACTAATATGATTTCTTAGATTTCAGAACCACATTATTTCTTATGTTTTTGATAGGATACTCTTCTCAGAAAAGGGTTCAGTTACTCAGTTTTTATTTTCACGATGCGAAGGTATCTCGTTGAGAAGTTCTTCTTGGTGCCTTGTCAGGTTAATATGGCGAGTGGGGCAATTGTTTTTGGTAATTGGGTAATGAGTGGTTATTACATAAATCTCGTTGTTACCAGTAATGTGAAGAATGGTAGTCAGCATCTACGTTTTCAAAACCCTCTTTTAAAACGACTATACCACCAGTAAACGATGCTCTCACGCATAGATTCTCTGAAGCAATAAGTAAATTCCGTTTCGGTACCTTTTTCAATATTACTTGCAAAATTTTATGCATATAATTTGATCGATTCGAGAAAATTAAATAGCAGAATTGTAAATTACGCCCAACTTTTTCTATTGACGAAAAACAAATCATACATTCAAACCAACATTAAAAGAAACCAGTGATCTAGGGAAGAGTGAAAAATTCGCAAATTACTTCTAGCCCAGAACTCTCATTTCAGATATTATCATCCTAATAATAATAATAACTGTTCTTTATTGATAATAATATCAAGAGGCCATCGACCAAAGTCCTTCAGCCCATATCATCCTAATTACTAACAATCAACGAAAATGATATATTACTAGAAAAATTATTTCGAGGAATAATAATAATTTTTCAAGAAAATACATTTTATTTTTAATTATTTTATGTACAAAATACTAAATCTAACTCTTTGGTCTTTTTAAAGTATCTGAAGGTATCTCTTGTATAGGAAAGGGCTTCTTCACTTGTTCAATCTCATATGTTTTTTTCGCACAGGAGCAATTAAAATAAAGATGCACAAACAAACCCAACAGTATGATTACTGCTGCAATCATTAAGGTAACTGACACTCCTGTGCATATTTCTGGAAAGTGTTGTAGAAGTTTTATACTAGTCACAAGATGATCTTTTATAGGAATCTTCTGGTCAAAATAGAAGATGGGTATGAAAACTTTCTGGACATTTTCGAATAATCTGAAAGCAAATTAATGAAATTTAAAGAAAAAATTATTGTCAGAATCTTGCATTTTATCTTATGATTGTATATATATATATATATATATATAATATAATATGAAGTGAATACAAAACAGAGAGACATGTTACGCACGATACGATAGTTCAGTTCAACGTCAAACCCACATAAAAATTCGTTAAATTGAGGTTTAGAGAGAAGTTTGAAAAAAAAATGATAAGGGGAGAACTGTAGTCAACTCCTTCTTGGTATAGTTTTTATAATCTTCATCCATTTTGTTCTATAGGCATGGCTAGTCTTTGAAAGATTCAATCAGCTTTTCTAGGTTTACTAGGTGGGGTGAAAAGTAACTTCCTTGACCGCCAAAAGTCAAAACAATTTTATTGTGCCTTGTAGTCCGTTCATATATAGCCAGACATCAAATTTCAGTGCGATACTGGCCTTAGTTTTATTTTGACAGCTAGTTGTTGTTGAAGTGTTTCCTATCATATTGAGTATGGACAAAAACGAATATCGTTCTCTCATCAAACATTAATTTTCGGCAGGCAAATTGGCGAAGGAAACAAAAGGAAAGTTTGATCAATACAATGCTCCGACAGATTATACTGCCAAATACTGGTTTCGAAAGTTTCGTGGTGGCCGCAACTCCACTACTGATGAAGCTTGTAGCGCCAGGCTCTCTCATGCGGTTACAGAAGACAATGTCAAAGAATACATGAAATGGTGTTGGCTAACCGAAAATTCAAGTTACGCGAGCTAGCAGATGCCATAAAGATTAGTACTGAGCGCACACGCCATATTTTGAAAGTGATTCTGCCTATGAAAAAGTTATCATGCCGCTGGGTCCCGCGTATGCCAACTATAAATCGAAAACACGAACGCGTGAGCACTTCGAAATGGTGTTTGGATTTGCTGATGGGGAATCGGGTGGACTCAATCGTCGACTGGTAACTGTTGATGAAACCTGAATCCACTATTATACACCAAAAAAAAGAATAAGTGCCCAGCAATGGACTGAAGCCGGCACGAGTGCTCCGAAGCGGTCGAGAGAGACTCAATGGGTCGGAAAGGTTATGGCGTCGGTTTTCTGGGATTGTCATGGCATACTCTTCGTGGACTACCTCGAAAAAAGAAAAACCATCAACAGCGAGTATTACTGTATACTTTGGGAGCGATTGAAGGCCGAAATCGCTACAAAACGGCCTTACATGAAGCGAAAAAAAATTTTGTTTTCGCGAAACAATGCACTGGCGCACAAGAGCATCGCAACCAAGGCTAAAATCGATGATTTAGGGCTCTGATGACTTCCGCATCGACCATAGTCGCTCGACTCCCCTCGGATCACTATCTCTTCCCAGACCTCAATAGATGGCTCATCAATAAAAAACTCAGATCACGCGAGGAAATACTTAACAGAATAGGCAGATCATTTACTTGATTGATAATCTCAGATTTTGCGAGCACATATGAGTTTTGACGATCTTGTATTTCAACTGTTTCGAGCATACAGGGTTAGGCAAAAGTACCGGAACGGCATATTACCTCAGTTATTTACCAAGCGATTTCTTTGAAAATTGGTATTTAGTGTTAATATTTTGGGCTCAATAGTGTTTCCGGTGTAGCCACAGCATGAGAATTTCAAATATAACACCCTATATGTTTATTTATTTTTAGATTCAGAGGAATAAACTTCCTCAGAAACAATCAAGAAAAATGCCTTTCCTCCAATGACGTGTCCATCAAAAAAATCAAAATGATAATAATTATTGTCACCTAAATCAAATTACTCTCGAATTCATAATCAACGTGACAGGTTGACAATTATTGTCAAGTATTTGTTGAAGTTTTAATTTTTGCACGAACGAGAGAAATTTTTTCATTGAAACTATAGCAAGTGCTGAACATGAGTTCCATTCACCTCCTGACAATAATCTAATTGATCACTGAAATTTCTAAGAGAATTTTGCAGAAATTGTGGGGGTATCAATCTGATTTCTTCTGTTATGCGACGCCTTAACTCATCTAGATTGGCAGGTCGTTTTCTATAAACTCGGCATTTCAAGTGGCCCCATAAAAAGAAGTCCAGAAGCGATAGATCAGGTGACCGCAGGGGCCATTCGATAGGACCTCCTCTACCGATCCCTTTTTCTGGAAAAACTTCATCTAGATAATTTCGAACATCTACCGCAAAGTGTGGGAGAGCTCCATCTTGTTGGAACCATACAGTATCAGCTGGGGTTAACGGATTATTTAAATTTGGAAATAAAGCTGTTATGTCTGGCACAGTTTCATTTCTCAATAACTCCAAATATCGCTCTCCATTTAAATTACCTTCAATAAAGAATGGACCAATTATGTGGTCCCGATAATACCGGCCCGGACATTCAATTTTTGTGGATGGTGTGTATGAACCTCTCTAATCCAATGTGGGTTGTCTCTCGACCAAATACGGCAATTATGCCTATTTACTGTACCGTTAGGGCAGAACGTAGCTTCATCCAAGAATGCGATTCCATTAAAAAATTTGAATTCGCCATAATCATTTCCATGATGGTCTCTGAAAATTGTACTCTAGGGTCAGGATCGTCTTCAGTAAGCTCATGGACGAAATGGATTTTATATGGTTTAATGTTTTCTGTTTTCAGTATCCTATAAACTGAATTCTGAGAAACATCATGATTCAAGGCTAGTTTATTTGTAGAAACCTGAAGATCCTCAATTGCCAGTAAAATGTCAAACTTTGTTTCTTCGTCAGTGGCAGACTTAGGGCATCCTGCTCTGGGAATATCTTTCAGTTGCCGACTTGCTTTATATCGCTGAGTAGTTCTGCATATTGTAGATTTACTAATTTGTTGATCTGGGTGAACAGTATTGAACAGACTCCGATCCGTCCTGCTTCACTGAGCTTGAATATCATTATTAGGAACTGAAGTGCGAAAATCAGAACAATTACTTGACATTATTTGTCAACCTGTCCCGTTGATTATTAATGCAAAAGTAATTTGATTTAGGTGATATAATTTTTTTATCTTAATTTTTTATGAACTCGACATTGAAAGGAAATGTTTTTGTTGATTGCTTCTAAAGAAGTTTTTTCTATGAATATAAAAATAAATAAACATATAGGGTGTTACTTTTGAAATTCATATTTTTTGGTCGTTTCCGGCTATACCGGAAACACTAGCGGCCACAAAATATCAACACTGAATTCTTTATGTTCAGCATTGTAGGAATACCAATTTTCAAAAAAAAAGCTAGGTAGGTAACTGAGATAATTAACCGTTCCGGTACTTTTGCCTATACCTGTATATCAGTTCCGAAAGTGTCACGAAATTATTCCTGATACACGTGGTTGTGGGCGCAATTTTCAGCAAAGTTTCATGAATAAAAATATGAAATGGGCGTTGAAAACCGGGGTAAGTATAAAATCGAGTTCCGTTCATGTGAATCTTACTATAAATCATTCATTTGAAGCTTAAAATACGTATGAAATCATTTGACTCTGATTATCTCAGAAAAATAATGTGAAAAACCTACTTTGGAAACGTATCCTTTTTATTTCAAATCCCAATGATAATAACAGTAGTTGGGAAAGATGAAGGAGATCTTTCTAGAACCTCATTGAATTTGTTTTATTTAGGTATCATTAGATTTCACATTCAATTGAAAAACTGATTTGTTTTGATTTCAGGTATACTGTAATCATGGCATTAGGGAATCATTAGTGGAGAAAACTGCTAGTAGACTTGAGCACTGAAACTATATCAGTTAATAAATAAGAGGAAACTACTTTGAATACAGAGCTGTTTGAATTAATTTCACATAACGATAGTGAGGAGATTGAGTATGAGCAAACCGAAGATGAAATCACGCTTACATCGACGGCACTTCTTGAGACACCTCAGGCTTTCGTAAAAGAAACAATGAACTGATCGAAAGAAGAAATTAAAAACATCAAAAATTATTGTTTGAATGGCGAAACTGGAATATTTGATCCAGTATTAGAGGAGATTGTTCAAAATAGATTTTCTTACAGTTTCAGATTGGATGAGCAAATTGGAGAACCGATTGAAATAGAACAAAGTGAAGATCAAGAACCAGGAGACAAATTTGATGATGTCTAGAGAAGAAATTCAATACCTATCGAAGGGTAAACGGAAAATGTTACATGAGAAAAAAGTTTCACGAAAACCCAGCCAACCAGAAGAAACGAGCTGTTTGCCACAAAAGAGAAAAGAACAAACTGCAGACAACAGAAGGGAAATCATCGAGGAGTTTTATGGGAGGAAAAATTTCTGAAGAACAAATAAAATCCATATTTGATTTCTTTTGGCACTCAGGTTAGAGGGGGCCAAGAAGGCTTACCATGAGAATTGGATACTAGTCCGACCGAATGAAAAAGGTATTAAAACATAAATTTTCGTTCCAAAAACAAAAAAATTATTACCAGATGATAATAATGTGTTGGTCATTTTGAATAATCAGACTCGAACAAAAAAGGAACGATAATAGAATGGTTGAATTTATTATTAGAAGTATCCAGTCACTATTGCAGATATAGCTCAAATAGAGTGTATATCGAAGACACTTTCGGGTTCAAAAGTCACACACATATAGTATAAGAAATGGTGTATTGGAATAATAAAATATCTCAATATTTCATTCTAGAAATCATGAATGCGTTGCGTGTACTGCATATACAATTTAACAATGAAGAATATGAATTTCATCATTAAATGAAGCAATGCTAAGAAAGAAGCTTACTCGATGTGTTCATCTGAAGTATTAGTAATAACTATGAACGTACAAGGTGCTCTTTTATCACCACAATTTCATGTATCTGCGCAATATCATAAAACGAAGCTGCAGTTGCGTAATTTCACACTTTATCTAAACAATAATAAAGAAGTGCATCTGTATGTTTCGCATGAAGGTTGGGATGTGACAACTAATGAGTTTGATTCTTTCTTTTAGAATTTCATCAATTTGAAACGATAAACGAAAATACGAAAACCGCAAAAAATTCTTGCATCAGTTCCTTTCATCCTTACAAAGAAACGAGATATTGAAATAAAACAGATAACGTTGGAAAAGGTGCACAGAATAATTCAGGCTGTCAGTGTGAAATCAAATTTGGAGCAATTATTCAAACCACCAATAATTTCCCCAAATGATGACATCAATCTCTTGTCACCAGTTCGTTTGGCACTGCTTTATATTACCACTAGGATTGTACATTCTAGAAAGGGACAATTTCTCTTGCACATAAATATCAATAGATATACAAGACATCTGGAATAGTTGGGAAATCAAAATACAACACTTTACAGTTCCTAAAGAATTACATTCACAGAGATTACCACTGCTTTTATGTTAGTATCCTGCATAACTAGTGTAACTTCAAACTTCTCAGTGATAGGTACTATTACAGTATTTGTATGTTGTACGTAAACGCATAAGACTGAACAATACTTACAATGTGAAAAAAAAGTATCCGGAAATTTGAAATACAACGCGAATATCTTAATCTTCTTCAATATTTGTTGAATCTCCTTCAGAATATGCTCCATTTGCAGCGAGACACATGTGCCAACAATTTCAGTCTGGCGAAAAGAAGAAAGTCATTCGGAGCTATTACAGGCAAATAAGGCGGCTGCGCGATGGTATTTTTTCTAGTGTTTCGTCTCAAAGTCGTTGATAACCTTGGCTCAATGCGATGGTGCGTTATCGTCATGCAAAATCCAGGAATTATTTTGCGACCAATCCGGCCGTTTACGGTGAATATTTTCGAATATTTCCACCCAAACCTCTCAAAACGGTTAAAAAGAATTTCTTTTTGACCGTTTTGGCTCGTTTTTTCCACCCAATCCGATGATTGTTGGCTCGTTAGTGCGTCGTAATCATAGATCCTTGTCTCGTCACCAGTTATGATTCGTTCCATGAACGTGGAGTCACAATTCGCACGAACCAAATTTCTGCAGCTACCTGCATCCGGTACTGTTTCTGTATAAAATTTAGCTGTATCGGAACGCACCGCATGCCCAATTGGTTCACCAAATTCAAACGAGCAGTTTCACGATGATGTTGAGATCACGGGATATCTCTGTAACACTGGCATTATGATTTTCGGGCACAATTTCCTTGATTTTTTGGACGATATCGTCGGTTGAAGAGGTCGAAGGTCGTTCGGAACAAGGTAAATCTTCGACGATCTTCCGACCATCCTAAAAGGCTTTGTACCACTCGTACACTTGGGTTTTCGGAAAAACAGAGTCTCCATAAACCTTTTCCAGCATTCGCAATGATTCAGCATACGGAATTTTGTACAAAACACAAAATTTGAGACAAACTATTTGTTCAATATTTTTTACCATTTTGAAATTCGTAGAGTACCACTGAGGTCGGCTGGTTTTAACAGCTATCGTAAACAAACTAGTAACTTAAAATACTTAAAAATACCCAACGCGTCCATTCAAATGAGAATTTTCGGATACTCTTTGTCACAGAGCATATAAGGGTTTCTTTAATTATTTTTTCAATTATGTGATCTCCTTGTCCCTCAAAGAGTCCTCTTTATAATGTGAATAGGGACGAAAATGTTCAATATTACTTCATTATATAGGAAAAACTCTATTAACATTGAAATTAACAAAAAATATTGTGCTTTAGGAGAGCAAGGGAAGATAGAAATATTGTTGTCTCAAATAGAACATATTTTCCTGGCATAATATGGCATTTATCTTTTTTTGATTAGATGAACAATTACTGAGTTAAATAGTTTTTTCTTCCTCCTGAAAGTTGCATCGGATTTGGTAAGCGCATCGACGATATGTTACGCATAGACAGGGGAGTGAATTAATATCAACAAGCATTCCGTAGCGTCATGAGACATGTAGAACACACATTTGGGAAAAGAAATATATCAAATATGTCAGACGCAATCTTCAAAAAAACTAATTCTCTTCAAGAATCTGAATAAAATCCATTTCAAACTCATCATGATTTTTCTTTCGGTGCAAAGTGTTAAACTTTTTTACTTACCGTATACCTTCAACTGGTTGTAATAGCATGTTCAGTTGCATTCTACAGGCAAAATCTATCACGATTCCAGAATTCTGAAAAGGAAAATACAGAGGATTCATAAATTGTATCTGAAGTTGACGTTGGAATTAAAAGCTTTCCATTGAATTGTTTTATATTGACAACTTGATATTTGAAAACAAATATAATCTCTGCAATAGACTTTTGAAAAAGTTTGCATGCAGTAGACGATGCAATATATGCTTCACCCGAGTTTACAATGAAAGAAAATTGCGAAATAGTTCCTAAAAATTAGTTATATTTTGCTCTTAAATGTAAGTAGTTAATTCCAAGATGGGTCTGGCCTATTATGTGGAATCAGTAGGTAAAAATGACCATTGCCTATGCGTGTGCTCTCTTGAATGACATAATGAAATATTTATATGATTTATTTCAAGCCGAAAGAGTAATACTTAGAGGATTATGTTTTTTAAAAGAATTTATTATCTACAATTTTGAAATAGTAGCATAAAAGCTATCAATACTACAAAAAAGATAAAAATATACTGAAAACCATATGACGAAGATACCACATTTGCTCAGACCATGCTGATTATCAATAAAGCAGAATTATTGATAAAATTTCGATTTGATAAGCCACTTCTTCGCAGTCCTTCTCTCCATTAATTCGTTCCGCCAACCAAGCACAAGAAGTTGATTATCTGATGAAATGCACAATTTACAATATTCACACAGATTTATAGATAAAGCTAGATATGAAAATTGGTGACCTAATAGAATTCATACAATATTAATATCACTTTTATCTTGATTTTGACCGCAATGGAATGATAAACATTTATTTAAATGACTAATTGACTTCTTACAATAACTATCAATAATTTCTGATATGAATTTTTGGCAATTCTTTGAATTTATTTCATTCAGTAAATGGACACTTTGAATCTTAATCTAAGGATCTAATTGAAATGCTATAGGTTTTTCAAAGAAAACGAATATATCAGTATGCGAATTATAAAATGAATCATTGAATCTTTCTTAACCAATATCGGATTTCACTCATTTTCCTTTTATAAACTTCAATTAAACCGAGTTTCTTCGAAAGATGGAATCTACAACCAATAATCTTTGCTTCAAGCCAAATTTGTTCAATTGCCTTTTGAATGCCAACTTTAAACACTACAACGATTCCAGAAATATTCTTGCATGCTATGTTTCGTGAAAAATTGCCAAAACAAACTACGTGAATAATCAAATTGGGTATCCTGGGTTGAAATAGTCGAAATCCCCTAGTTTCTGAATTTTTTTTTCTTGATAAACAGGTTTGGGGGTTCAAAAAATAACTCACGTCAGGATATTAAATTCCCTACCCCCCCTCATAATCCACAAAAATCAAGTTTTTTACATTTTATTCTTGTTTAACCATTTGAGTCGACCGAAAAATCTGAAATATTTCAGAGAATTCTTTGAATAACAAATACACATTTTTTTTTCAGAATTAGTATTCTACATAACCTAAAAAATCATTAAAAATTTGTATCATTTTTCCGAATATCGAAATAAGCTGGTGAAGGTCCAATTACGGCGTAGAATGATGTATTTTATTGCGAAGTATTTTTGCGAATTTTTTCAGATTTTTCTAAGAGGTGCGGAAAAGCCCTATTTTTGATAATTTTCAGCGGTTTTTCATTCATCCGAAGAGGTCCTAAGGCAAAAACTAGCCTAACTTTGATTTGAAATAGCGTCTCTAAGTGTAAGGAACCCTTTGAGAGTTTTTTCGAACTTGTCTGAATGATGTACAATTTTATAATATGAGAAAAACCCCGTTTTTTAATTATTTGCATAATTTTTTAGCTATTTTTGAATATTTAGGATCATCGCAAAAGTGCTTATACAATTAAGCTTAAGCTACGGTAGTTTCGGTAATGTCAAATTATTTTAAAATTTTTATTAAATAATCGACCCTGTATAATAAAAGTATATAATGAATAATATAATATAATAATAATATGTATATTTTAAGATCACATATTTAGATTTTATTCGACATGTTTTTTATGTAATCAGAAGTTAATTATTTCAACAATTTTTATAAATACATAAAATGTAATTTTTCATAAAAAGTACTGAAGCGAGCACTTTATGAAACATCTACAAGATTTTTAGTTGAATGGCAGCTATTATGTTTCCTATAGAGAGCGTAGCGCTATGTTGGAGCTGTAGTTTAATTTGATTGACATTAACATAATCATGGAGAAAAAAATTAAGAATAACCAATGCCTTTTTCTTCCACCGCTTTTGCCCTCTCCCACTTAATTATTAACAGCTATAACAGCGTTAAGGCCTCCATAGTTGGAAAGATATAAGAGGATGAGTTATAAAAACGGAATATAAAGGAGAAATAATGAAGAAAGATGCTGATATTCTCAAAAACACCAAATGGTCTTAGTAATCTTGTAGAAGAAGGTGATATCTTTATTATTGATAAAGGTTTTCGAGACGTTGTTCCCTCTTAGAATCCAAAGGATTTACAGTGTTAATGCCAGCATTAAAAGGTAATAGGAACCAACTAACTACAGAAGAGTCAAACGCATCACGATTTGTAACGAAACTGCGATGGGTAGTTGAATCAGTACATGGCATAATTGGCCAATAATGGAAACTTCTTTATAATCAGCTGCATAATCAGCTTTTACATAATGCTCAGGAATACTGTCAAATTTTTTGCTTTCTAAACAATCTTCTTGGAAAGTGTCCGGATTCACATAAGTATAATTTGGATTTAATTATCGAGAAGATGAATGCGAATAGAATTTTGACTAACTCGCCGATTATGTACAAGAACAAAACTGGAATCGAAAAACTTTACCATTTCAAAAATTGAAAATATTCTTCACCGGGTCGTACCAATTAGGACAAGCTATTTCATATCTAGGAAAAATTTTGCAAGAAGATAATTCTTTGCAGTTAAGTTATGCAAAAGAACAATCTAATATTCTCAGGTTTGAAGTAAAATCGAGGCACATTAACAACAAAACTTATAAATGTTATATTCAGTATCAGTCACATTCAATCAGCATCAGTGGAACTAAATGATACTGTTGTAATTGTATCAACGGCAACAGAACCGCGAAGTAATCCAACTCCGCAAAATGGTCAGTTATTTAATCCTGTGTTGTAAAATGTTCTTTTTGCGAATAGTCCACCTCCACAAAATATTTCAAATGTACCGTGCTCAGGTAAGAAAGTATGATCCTTTTCTAATCTGTTTTGACCCTGCGCATCGCTTAGACCACATTGGATACGTTATTGATACCAACCCCTATCTTCCAGTATTTTAGTTTTTCTCGAACATTTCTCATAGATACTTGTAGTGGAGAATACATGTGTTCGTATAATGGAGTTGATTAAAAGCCAGCGCGGTCGTGATTTAATTGTTTATAAGAACTTTAAGTTTCACTTTGCATATAAGTCGAAAAACAATGTTGAAATTTGGCGGTTAGGTTAGGTTAGGTTAGGTTTCAGTTAGAAGCATATGCAAAAATGAATAGTGTTCAAAATTCCTCGTTAAATAAAAGAGTAGGTAATAATTGTGAACTTTCGAATGATCTCATACTGAGTTATAAAAATAAGGATCTGAATGAATGAGAATTCATCAAAGCAGTATCATTTTTAACTAAAATGAAAAATTAGATAGTCATTGTGCTTCGTGAAATATTTTAAATCTTTTGTATTCGTGTATATTAAATAAAGAACCAGCTGATTTAGTATGTTTGAATTTTCTTCTCCTGGTAAATGTGCCTTTTGTAGGTACCGGGCTCTAATTTGATAACCCCTTATATCAGAAGGGTCGCATCCTAATCTCGGAGCAAGAGATTAAACTGAAGTCATAACATTTTTGAGGAGTTGGACGTCCCAGAACCGTCGGTTGCTGCTCTCATGTTGCAGCTGTTACATATTATTTATCGCACGGAAGGTATTTATCGAAAATAATGAAACCTGAAGAGCATTTCACAAATATTTTTGATTTTGAAGAAGAACTAATAATAATAGTAATAGATGAGGATAGTGATGAAGACTGAATAGCTTTCAAATACATATTATTGTTTATTAAAAATATATTCTATATTAAATATCAATTTTTATACTTCCCAGTACCATCAAAGCGCTTCGCGCGCTCCATTTCGAACATATATATATATATATATATATATATATATATATATATATATATATATATATATATATATATTTATATTGGTCTACAATATATATAGTAATATTATTTTCCCATTAGAGTATTATTACCCAACTGCCCTCTGCTAGTTGAGCTTGCACATGAAATATCCTCATACATGTTAAATTATTTTTCTGATTTTCATTAAATAATCGACCCTGTATAATAAAAGTATATAATATGTATAATATATAATAAGTACCAGCATCGATGATTAAGATTTTATTCGATAAGGCTTCTTCTACTTTTTGATAAAATGTTCTAAAAGTTCCACCATTTCATGAAAATGCGATATCCTGTTCTTTTTATTCTTTGATCGTTTGTTGAAGTTGATATGTTTATTGAAGATATAAGAAATATATATATATATATATATATATATATATATATATATATATATATATATATATATATATATATATATATATTTTGAGTTACAGTGATATCCACCGGGACCGTCCGTTAAAAACGTTTTAAGTTCAAATTACAATATCAAGCTGAAATTTTATACGCGGCCATAACTAGTGATTTCCTATTGGACTGAAATATTTTCGAAGTGACACTGATGAGCTCCTAATAAGGGAGAAACTGCAGTCTGCCGCTTCGTTTCTCGGCATTCTGCTTAGTTGCACTATTGTGGCGCTTGGGGGCTGCGTGCATGGCAGGCAGATTTGGAAACTAGCTCTTGTCAGGAGGGATTATTCATTGATCTACGGATTTTTGAATAATTCTTCTTGTCTCAAGTTTACATATGTAGACTCCTCACGAAGTTTGTCGCGGAAGATATTTGTCCATCAACTATTTACCGACGGGAGTGACCTATTTTTCGAGGGAGGTTTTCACGGAAAAACTGACATGCCAAGTAATAATCTGCAGGTAAGTCCGCACCGTAGTCAATTTATTTTCTACATTTTGCCAACTTTACTCGCCAAATATTTATTGATCGGTGAGAGATATCGATTTATGAGCAAGAACCGAATTTCATGGAATTAGATTAAAGTATCCACATTGTCATTTCACAAGTTGCCATAATGGCGTCGAAATCATTTTCTGAATGGGTTCGAAGTGATAGGATTACCAATATTATCTGTAACACCCTGTAGATGTTCTTGAAGTTTCCAACTGAAATCTAACATATTTCATCAACTATATATTATTTCACATCAATTTAGACGTTAATCGCCTAGTATTAAGAATTGTCTCAGATGATTGGACTGAAAACTAACATTATTCCAAAAGGAATGTTTTCTTAATGAAATACCTAAGGTGTGATAAAAATGTTATATGGGCATATTAAAAGAGCTACCTTCTCTTGTTCTGATGATGTATTCAGAATTTTGATTAAGTGATATACAAGATGTTGTTTTATCATCTATATATGAAATTGAATTTATACAGTCCCGCCCTGTACGAGAAAACAAATTCTCTCCAAGAATAGTTGGTCTACTAGGTGACTCACAATCCTGAAATTTTCACTCAAATCGGACGAGAGATGTCAGAGTTATGACGTCTGGAAAGTTTATCCACTTCACACTAAACAGTCTGTATATACGAAATGGAGTCGCGTAAGTTGAAAAGATTTATTATTCCAATACACCCGGAGTGTTGCCTCAAGCCACTGAAAATATCCCCCTCTCCTCCTGAATCACCCTGTATATACCAGTTTTGTTTCCTTTTTCATTTTGGATTTCTGGTTTTTAATACGTAGAGATATATCTGTTTAAAACTGGGATATTTATCTTGTCTGTAAACTATTCTGAGATATAATAGTAATGAGATATTTTGAGATATAATAATAACTATCTACAAACCTAGGAATTCCGGGAACTTAATTTGTGTCAACTAGAATTTGGTTCTTCATTAATACTCAATCTTTTTAAATCTTAAAACGAACAACTCTATTTGGATTTTCCTCACATTAACTACTTAAGTTGAGGTGAATCACGTTACACGTTTGTCAATAAACGGAACATATCAATAGCACTGAATCATTAGATTTAAGAAATTATATCAACTTTTATCGAATAAATACCTCCTAAAGAAAACATGACGATTACTGTTGTAATTGCTCGAAAGCATTTGCCGCGGCTGCTCTCAGTAGTTTTTAATTTTCATATTGCTTTGCATAAATTGTATTTTACAAAGAGCCCCACTTGTAAGAATAATATATTATCTAGTCAGCCCTCAGGAAAATCTTCCCGGAATTTCATTATGTTACTTCCAGAATATGTGAATATTTATTGGATCTTCTTTGGTGAATTATTTTTTTGAAATGAAGCACCGAAACTAGGCTACTAGCAACCCTGTAACATTTTTGGTTTGATGAAAATCGGCGCTACATCGTGCAAATTGACTCATTCAATATCTACTCATAGTTGAGAAAGTTAGGAAAACATACAAAAATGGAACGCCTTGTACAAATTTGGATAACTCGAATCAAGTATATTGAAAATTTCCTTTCGTACTTACCGGTTCTAAGACGACGTAAAATTCATCTCTTTCTTTGTCTGGAGCTACGCCTTCGATAGAGTTAGTGTAAAAGGGATCAGCAAAGTAGAAATTCGGAAAAGATAAAAATGTTGGTGAACCTTGCCTACAAACTGATACGTTGAATACACCTGAAGGATAACATTGCCCATTACAAAAACATTTATTTTCTGGCCTTAAAGTTCCTGAAAAAGTTATTTTAATTAATTTTTATTATTATTATTAATTTAGTAGATATATAAATGCAAATTTCATCAAGACAATTCTTGAATCTGGGCTACAACAGCAACACTTAATTGAATATGCAAGTATGGAATTACAAACTTCTATTCTAAGCCCAATAAGCAAACACAGGGAGTTGAGCTCCCCGTACTGAATCATTAGGAAAATCTGATCATATAATCGAAAATTTGAACGTAATTTCCCAAAATTCTTGAAAGAAATGAAAATATTTTTTTGGATAATGGTTATTATGGAAATCCATTTCTGTCATTTATATATGAATTTATAACAAAAGAATTATTACTCCACCGTTTGGGGACAATGAAATATATTTTGGGACAATTCAAATAAAAATTCTAGCAATTGATATCCGTACCAGCCATTATCTAGAAAATAACATTGGAAGAAACATACAGAGAAAACATGACCGAAAAAGATTTGATTGTTTAATAAATCAATTCCGGATACCTGAAATTTATAGAATTGTCACAATTCTTTTCCATCGCGATCGTAAAAGTTTTCGAGAAAAAATTCAGTTCAAATGTGTTCCTTCAGGACTCCATGCCGAGATGTAACACCTCCAATTCCAATCCGAATTTAAAATAACCTGTTTCGGTTAGCTCACCGTGTTTCGAAAGTAGGAACCTACAAAACGTGAATTTAAAGGAATACGGTGAAAATAGAAAAAAAGGTGATTTTCGATCCGATAAAGGATGAATCGAAATATTACTTGAACATCTCAAACTTCATAATTAATTACGAGCTTTAGTTTTTTAGTTATGAAAATCCCTTTTGGTATCAAAGATCACCTGAAAAAAAAACATTATTCTCTTAGACCAGGGGTGCTCAAACGGTCCATCGTGATCGACCAGTCGATCGCGAGTGCTTTTTGAGTAGATCCCGAGAAACAAAAATTTTCAATAAGTATGTAACTAAACTACAAAAATTTATTACGTTATAAAATAACACTCTGCTAGCGGCAAAAGGCGGTTTTATCATAGGAACGTGCGGTACTTGTCAATGAAAAGCTGCGTTTTTTATTCTTGCCGCTTTTCTAGGAATTTCATTCGGCGCGTTAGACGGAAACATTCGAGACTTTCGTTCACTCCGATATAAATGTTGCGCCTGCAGGAATTGGAGTCATTCTGAATTGTAACTTGAAGGCTACGTCGAAACAAAGTTTATTATTAAATAGTACAAAATGAGTGCAAGGAGGAAATCTAAAACGTATCATTTTAATAACGATTGGCAGGAAGAATTTTTCTTTTTTATGGTGAAGGATAAGTGAATTTGTCTTATTTGTTGTGCGTCAGTTGCAATACCTAAGTGTCGTAACTAGATAGGCATCATAAAACCATTCAAAAAAACTATGAAAAGGATTTTCCGCCACATCTTGTTTGGTTTGAAGAAAGATCAAACCATGTTCACAAGACCAGCCAAACAATCAAAAGCTGCTACGATCGCGTCATTTAAAATATCTCATGTATGGACGAAACACAAGAAAATATTCGAAGATGGATCGGTTATGAAGGAAGAATTTATTGAAGCGGGTGAGACTTTATTTGGAGATTTTGAAAATAAAACAGAAATCATGTCTGCTATTAGAGAACTTCATTCATCTCGTCCGACTGCCACAAGGCATATTGGAGTCATGAGTCAGGGACATGGCAGATAAACTAAAACATGATATCATGAAATGTACATACTGTTCTTTTCAGTTTGACGAATCCACCAATACGACAGACACCGCCCAGCTGTGTATTTTCATTCGGATGGTATTCAAGACATGGCTAAGGAAGAATTATTGGCAATCACTCCTCTGAAGCGGAAGACCCGTGGCGAAGATATATATATATATATATATATATATATATATATATATATATATATATATATATATATATATATATATATATATATATATATATATATAACGTTTTCTTCAAGTTTGTGAAAACTACAAGCTACCAATATATAAATCAGTGTACATTACAGCCGATGGAGCACCAGCAATAACTGGAAACAAAAACGGTTTTGTGGCATTGTGTCGAGCTTATGAAGATTTCCCACCATTTTTTTCATTCAATAGCATTATACATCAACAAGTTTTGTGTTCAAAACTTTAAGCCACGGAGCAAATTATGGGCATTCCAACAAAAATTGTGAATTCCTCTTTAAGTTATAGTTGGAAGATAGCGAGTCAGCTGAACACATTGATTTAGTTCTTCACACGGACGTCAAGTGGTTGAATCGCGGAAAATTACTAGAAAGGTTTCAAGAATTATTGCCCAGAATAACAGCTTTCCTAGACGAAAGAGGCGATGACACTCAGATGTTGAAAAACGAAAAATCGCTGACTGATTTGGAATTTTTGACTGACATAACAATGCACTTAAACACCATTAACTTGGAGCTTGCAACTTATGATAGATCAACTGAAAAGAAAGGATCTGAAACATTTTCCGTCTTTGAAAGCAAGGATTCCTCAGTTGAATTATGATACTTATGAGGCTGAATTATCAAATATTTCAGGTCAATTCGAAATGCGTTTCTATAATTGAAGTAAATTGGCAAATGAAGCATAATTTATGAGTTATCCTATTTCATGTAAAAACATTGAGGAATTAGCTACTGAAATAGCAAGTCAGTTTGACATGAACTCATGTTCTGTTGAAAATGAGTTGGTGCAGATTATATCACATATACATCTTAAAGCTACAGCATCTGATACAAATTTCTGGAGTTTTATATCTGATTATAAATATCCGAATCTAAGGAAAATCGCCCTTCGATTGACGGCAATGTTTGGGTTAACTTACTTGTTTTAGTCTGAATTTTCTGAAATGAAGATAAGTAAGTCAAAATATCGTAATCAACTAACAGATGATCATATGTCATCATGCTTGCGATTAGCACTCAGTGGTTACGTACCATTTTATGAAAGGTATGTTGAGGACATGCAGTATCATGCTTTAACATCTAAAGTCACTTCTTAGTTGAGTTTAACACCATATGTAACTCTTCTGTTTTGTAACAATCAATAAACTCGTAACCTTGACTAAAATAATGTATATTGTGCGGAAAACTAATATCTATATATGCTACGGTGCACCCTACCTAGGTAGGTAGGTTGGTAAGGTGTATCGTGTATCTACGACAACCCTGAATCACACATAATTGCAGCCTCTCAGAGTCGATCGCAAGTAGTCTAAAAATATTGGGGTAGATCGCCAGCAGTTCACGTTAGAGCACCCCTGTCTTAGGCGTTTTGCGAACCAAATCGTCAAATGATGTTCGATGACGCTGACAGAAAATTAATCGCAGATCAAATTCTCACCTTGTTTTCACGCAGTTTTGAGTGGTTTCACGGCCACGAAAACATGTCATTTTAATATGCATAGTGAAATTTACTTTTTTTGTTTCTTCAACTTGTCACTATGTTGATTTCAATGTAGACTACTGTAATTTACCCAGAAAAATGTTGTTTCACCTAATATGCCTTGATTCATAATATTCCACGCTTATGCATGGTAATTTTTAACTCAATACTTTTAGAACCTGCATTATTCTAAGATTATTCAACAGATTTAAAATTCGGACTACAAAAAAGCAACCAGAATGCTCGTTGAAATATAGTGAAGTCAAAGTAAGCTGAACAAATGAAAGAAAATATGATGGACAATTCGAAGAAGTTCAATATAATGTAGGTCACTTGGTATATTCAGAAAATAATCGCTTTTGTGTTGAGTAATATATTCTTTGTCAACCTTGACATGGTATTCCGTAAACCACATTATATATGTACCTTTACGGAGTTTTGTCGTTCACTTTCGAGAAAAGATTCGATGCTTCTAATAAATTGCATTTTGCTATTCTGGTGGTAGGATTTTGTTTCAATAATCTATGGCAACTGTTGAGTTTTTTAGGAGTGGAAGTTTTCTGTATTTTGTTACTACATGAATATCATCTGATGGGTCGTCGAAGTAACTCGAGTTAAGAATTATTTTTCTTGAAAGCTGTTTTGGACAGTCTTCGTTGGGAAATATATTATACATTTGTCTGAGTAATTTACATCTAGAGTTCCAATTAAAGGAATTCTATAGATACATTATTCAAAGAAAATCCTTTTCTAGGAATGCACATCAAAAAAAACGAAGTAAATTAAAAGATACCTTAAACTTAAATAAAATTTATTGTAATACTCGATGAAATCTAAAGCTGGAAAAATTATTGGAATTCATTTCAGTGTCTTGTACGTTTTACGTGAATCGTTTTGTTTCTAGCATAATTTAATAAAAACGGCACAGACGTTACCCGTGTTGTCCACGTGCTGCAAACCCGTTACATACTGGGTGTCCAAGCGAGATGGGACATTAAAAGTATATGGAGAACGGAATAATCGATTGGAGAAATTTTTGTTGTTGATTCGAATGTTATTTGAACTCAGTTTCGAAAATATTTTCAATGATGTGGCACTTCCGGTTACATCGGAAGTTAATACCATCTTTGTTATTTCAAATAGCATAATGTATGTTTCTATTTTTCTTATTGTAGAAAATTAATTTTTGAACAGTTTTATCTCATATCATAGCCACCTGAAATCAACTGAAAGGAAGATATGAATTAAATAAATTAAAAATACTACAAATCATTCCGTATCGATTATTTCTAGCTCGTAGTAAGTAAAGAGCCTCATTTTGCAGAATTCAATTCATTTAAAAGCTTCACAGTATACAAGGTGTTTCCAAAGGATGTGTCAAATCGTAGTATATTCAAACGTACAAAAGTCCTTCTCCTCAAATTAGAGTACCTATTTTTGCAGACACCGTTTAACATGTAATATTAAGAGGCATCGATCAGTTATAGATTTCCTTATACCTATTTTCCATCGTTTCCGAGTTATTTGCGATTTTTTCCAAAAACTATGATTTTTTTTTCTGGTCAGAATTCCTAGAGAAAAAGTGTGAAATCAATTACTATTGAAGTGAATTGAATCTGACTTCTCAGTTTTATTCTTTTTTAGTAGGTATTCTCGATTACATCAATTACTTGTTAGGACAGTCATCTACGAATTACAAGAAATACCTCGCTGAATGAAGCATGTTGATTTTTTTTATGGTTACATGTAGGTTCTTTTCAAATTATTGCCAACCAGTTAGTTGTCAGGAAAGTTATCTTCGAATTGTTATTGATTTTAGATCTACACGTTTTGAAATCCACAAATTGTCCTAAACAGAATATTTCAAATATTATTTCAAAGTTAAAACTCTGATATTTTTCAGCATTGAAGCATGGTTGTTTCGGTTGGCAATAATTTGAAAAGAACCTACATGTAACCATAAAAAAATCAACATGCTTCATTCAGCGAGGTATTTCTTGTAATTCGTAGTTGACTGTCCTGACAAGTAAGTGATGTAATCGAGAATACCTACTAGAAAAGAAGAAAAACGAGAAGTCAGATTCAATCCTTATCAAAAGTAATCGGTTTTACACTTTTTCTCTCGGAATTCTGACCAGAATTACTTTGACGAAGATTTCGAGATGGGTCTCGTATTGAGGGATCGAAGTGCATTATTTGAAGGGTTTCTGGTCATGATCTGCGAATTGAAGGGCCCTCGCCCGTAAAATCGTAATTTTTGGGAGCAAATCGCCAATAACTCGGAAACGATGCATTTTAGATATAAGGAAACCTATACCAGATCGATGCCTATCAACATTACGAGTCAAACAGTGTGTGCAAAAAACGTAGTCCAATTCAAAAAACGGACTTTTGAAAGTACTACTATTTGCCACATGCTTCGGAAACACCCTGTATACCGTGAAGCATCTAAATGCATTGAATTTTGTTGAATAAGCCTCATTACTTAAAACGAGTTAGAAATAATCGATATTGAATGATTTCTAGTTTTCTTATGATGCCTTCTAAGAGTCAACCAAAAATCGCAAAATTCCGATTGAAAAATTCATATCTTCCTTTCAGTTGATTTCAGGTGGTAATGATATGGAAAAAAATTCAGAATTTAGTATTATACAATAAAAAATTAGATATACATACATTATGTTATTTGAAATAACAGAAATGGTGTAAACTTCCAATATAACTAAAAGTGACACAGCATTGAAAATATTTTGGGAACTTCGTTCGAACAACATACAAGACAACAACGAAAATTTTCTCCAATCGGTCATTCCTTTCTGCATATACTTTAAAAGTATCATCTCGCGTGGACACCAGGTATAATTGAGTGTATTTTGACTTCGCTTTTTCACAAACACACAATTCAGTGTGAAAAAAAAGGAATGTAGTCCTCAATGTTTAAAGCAATTTTATCTAAAAGGTTATTGGGTGAAAACTAGTTTGTTTATTCGAGCGTAAATCCAAATATTGGTCATTGACTTACAATAATATTTCTATCTTAGAATTGCTATAATTTATTGAAGTCAAATTCGAAGTTAATATGTTATCAGCAACAAGAAGTATATAATAATAATAAATTATGTTATTTGTATTATGACGTTGATTAAAGTGGTTTTTCTAGTAATGAGAATTATCAATCGAAGCTTGGATAAGAATCTGGAATAAATTCAATATTTCGATATTTTCAACATTTTTCCTTAATCGTGACTACTAAAGTCAATGTCTAGACATTTAATAATTTTGTCAGCGCCTTCGTTCGAAAAAACTGTTGCTTCATATCAGAACTTCTATATTACCGGGATGCTCTTTCAGGATGCATTATACAGGGTGCTTCAACGAAAACTGAACAGAGGCTATATCTACCAAGATATTCATTCATGATCGAAACGCAAAAAACAAGTCAATTTTTGTTTCAAGGAGGACATCTTTCGGGGTACAAAACTTGCCTGAGATATCAACAACCTAAGCGGGGTTTTCAATCCTTGAACATTTTGAACAGGGAAGATGGGTCGAGTGATGACTCAAAAGAAAGGTGGTATCTTTGTCAACATCGCCTTGAACGAATTTCTACTTTTAATTGAAAATTGTAAAAGATACAGGGTGAGCAACTGAAAGATGGGGAAGACTATTTCCCTGAGATTATTCAAGTTTCAGGGAAGTAAAATGGTACAAAATCATGCTGATCAATGGCAGTCATGATCAAGTACCATCCTCATCTCGAATTTCAACCCCTAGAGTAGGGGTGACCACCGTTGAAAATTTGGAAGAGGGTAGATGGGTTGAGTGATACCTCGAAAGAAAGGTATTATCTTTGTCTGCATCCCCGTGAACGAATTTTCGTTTAGATTGAAAAGTGTAGAAGATACAGAGTGAGCTACTGAAAAATAGAGAAGACTAGATATCGCCCTGAGCTATTCAAGTATTAGTGCAAAAAATGGAACAGATTCATTCCAGATCAAAGGCTGTCATCTTTGATCTAAATGAATCTATTCCAGCCTTTCGCACTAATACTCCAATAGTCTTGGGGCGAGAGTCTCTATTTTTCAGTGGCTCACTCTGTATCTTCTACAGTTTTCAATCAAGAATGAAAATTCTTTCACGGAAATGCAGACAAAGATAATACCTTTTTTCGAGTCATCACTCGACCCATCTACCCTCTTCCAAATTTTCAAGGGCTGTCACACCTGCTCCAGGGGTTGAAATTCGAGATGAGGATGGTACTTGATGATGACTGCCATTGATCAACATGGATCTGTTCCATTTTACCTCACTGAAACTTGAATAGTCTCAGGGAAATATTCTTCCCTATTTTTCAGTTGCTCACCCTGTATCTTTTACAGTATTCCATTAAATTCGTTCAAGGCATTGTAGACAAAGATACCACTTTTTTTTTGAGTCATCACTAGACCCACCTTTCCTATTCAAAATGTTCAAGGATTGCAACCCCCGCTTAGGGGGTTGATATTTCAGGCAAGTATTGCACCCCAAAAGATGCCCCCCTAGAAACAAATATTGACCTGTTTCTGCGTTTTGATCAGAAATGAATAACTTGGTAGATATAGCCACTGTTTAGTTTTAGTTGAAGAACCCTGTATTATTCCTTTATATTATCGACATATCTCGTTTAGCGAAACAAAACATATGGTCACATTTCGATGTTGTATTTATGCTAGTGTTGTACAAAGAATTATTCGTACTGATGTCTTTTTTCGAGTAGAACATAATACCCAACCAAATTTCGAGATATCTGAGAATGTTCAACAATTTAGTTGTGAAAATGTTATATACACATTTTTTTGAGTAGAATGCATTGAGTCAATCCTTCGGTCTCCACCTTTTGGATAAGAAATGTTCTCTGTTTCGGAGAGTTTTGAGTTATAACATATAACAATAAGTTGTGGCCGTTTTAATCACATCTTCAACAGGTTCAACATGTTAGGAAAGGTGTTTGTTGACATTAACCAACGAATTCCGTTTTATTCTGTGCACGTAATCTTCTTTATTGTATTTCAGCACCACATGCATACGGTCAATAATTTATTTCTAGGAAGGGTTATAGAAATTATTTCATTTGCAAAATTCACTGTATTACATTATGAAGGATATTCCCAACACCTAATTATTATTACTACGTGTGAAATAATCCAATTCTTAGAAATCAATCAATCAATGAAGTCAAGCATTGTGGATGCGGATTGTATTTGGATGGATGACTGTTGACGAACAAAGTAACGAAGATGTTTGGTTTATTTGTTGTTTCTCTTATTGAAAACATTCATATCTTCTTCGTTCGGCAAATTTTAGAACAATGATGATGCCTGCTAGAGGTTTTTTGTTGTATTGCGCCAAGAGCATAGAGCTCAGTTACATGGCTAAGCTTATTTCGAGGCGGGATTATTGCAAGATGTGATTATGTAGTTTATAATTTTGAGAAGTTTGTCATACAACGTGATAAATAGAACGGAAAGTGCATTGATTTCTCTTCATCAGTAACAGATATTATGAAATTTTTACAATTTGAAAGGTGCATTTCTCCACGATATTTTCTAAATCTTCTTTTCTAGGAAATAAATAGGATCATTATTTACCGATATGTATTACGTAATTAATATTTTGTTTGAATGATGAATAAAAGAAAATTTGATTTAAACTTATTTACTATGTTTGTTACGCGTTTAGACGACACAGCGCCTTCATCAGATAAATGCTAAATAGAAAATGATTAAGGCATGACAATTTATATGATCTACATACTCAGATCAAAAGTATGTAGATTCTGATATGATGAACGTTGAATATGGGATGGGATGAATACTGCGAGCTACGTTGCCAAACCTAAAATATTTCCCTTTATTCTTACGGAATGATTTTAGAATACTCAGCCATTACTAGACTGTTGAGTGTGGATAGTTAGTCATTCGGGCAAGGGTGGTTTGTATAAATCATTTTCGAAGCAGCTACTAAATGATTACATTGGTCGATGAAGAACGACGGACAAACTTCTCTATATCATTTAAATTACAGCGTGTACCACCATAAGTTTTGGCGAAGAAATAGAATATGAACCATACAAGACCGTAAATCAGCTGCAACTGTTAGAAATTCATAGAACAGAATGAACCATTTCATTCAAACAACGACGGGTACCACCTTGAGCTCAGGCGTTTAAGAACAACATATACATAGAAATTCATAGAACAAAATTCACTATTTGATTCTTCAACGACCTCGGTAGCTGCACGGTTAGTACAGCAAGCATATTGAAACTGCTTAGCCGAGGTGCCTGATTCGATTCTGAGTTCAAATTATGGATGTCGTCCTTGAACAAAAAGTGATATTTGACGAAAGCTTCGCAAATTGTACGGGCAAATTGCCTAAGTATCAAAGCCATTAACTACTGAAGGCCAGATATCTTGTAATCCTGAGAGATGGCAGTTGTCATTGCATCAAAAAACTATGTCATTCTAACTACTGCGAGTATCTCCTTGAGCTTTCTAATCGATGCTTCAAATACGGTTGACAAACCGTACAGGACCGTACAAGAGCGAAAAATTATCATAGAGTAGCACCATGAGCTGAGGCCTTAAAATTGAACATATAACGAGTGATCAAGTCGATGTTTTGAAGGAAGTTGACAGATTTGGTACAGGACCGTACAAAAGCGGAAAACTAACTGAATATTCATAGAACAAAATGCACTATTTCATTCAAACTACGTCGAATACCACTTTGAGGTCAGTTCTTGAGATAAAACATACACAGCTGGCGAAGATATATATATATATATATATATATATATATATATATATATATATATATATATATATATATACAGTGTGTTCCAACGAAAATTTGACCCCCTCTAACTCCGAAATGAGTAACATTAGCGAAAAACACGTCGATTTTTGTTTCGAGGGGGAGCATTTTTCGAAATAATTCGAAACTTCTCAGATCAACCCCCTACCCCCAGCAACCCTAACTTTGAAATTCATCATAGGGAATAAGGGTCGAGTGGCACCTTACTGAAAAGGTCTGTCAATTCTCCACCTTGATTTGTCATTTTTAGAATTTTAAATTAACATACAGGGTGTCCCAACCAAGGGTGAAGTTGAATTCCTGGAAATCCCAAATACTAAATGAAATAGATTTATTTTGGCATAATGCAAGCGCAGGTTTATGCTCGGTCTAGAAAAACGACCTACACTTGTGAATTTGGAGTTGGTGCAATCAACCCCCTATTTCCAGCATCCCCAACTCAAAAATCATTCGATCGAAAATAGGTCAAGTGGCACCTCGTTGGAAAGGTATTTCAATTTTCTCTTCGAATTTGGTATTTTCGAAATTCAGAATCATCATACAGGGTGTCCCGAAGCAGGAACATTGAAAATCCAAATAACTTTTTGAAACTGGTTCATTTCGGTATACGAGAACATGTTTGATCCGAGAATAGGACTTTCTTGTGTGGTTATAGAATTTTTGCAATCAACCCCTTCCATTCAGCATCCCCAACTTGAAAATCATACAAATAATTCAAGTGGCATATCTTCAGAAAGGTTTTTTGAATTCCAGAATGATTAAAGCATTTCATTCAGTTCGGCTCTCCATACAGGATGTCGCTTTCGAAAAATTCAATATCGTCATTTGAAATTATCAACTAAAATTAATTCGAAACTGTTAAAAGTATTGGGGTACGATGTGTAGAGCATCAATTACGAAGAAATAAAGCTGATTTCTGCATTGAAAATGTTCACATTTTTTCATTTCCATCTGGCGTGCAGTCATCTGTTATTTCTCATTTTTGCAATGAAATATTATTATTATTCAGATCAGTTCTTCATTATTGTTGTTGTTCGTCAGTTGAAATTAATCTGAAAATGGTTTATTCCACTGAGGAAAGGGTCGAAATTGTATCGACGTATTTTCGAAATAACAGTTGTGCCAAAGAAACGGCAAGGATATTCGATAGGAACCATCCTGAAAGAGAAAGGGGAGTCAGTCACCAGTACGTTAAATATTTGGTTGACAAATTCCTAGCTACGGGTTCGGTGGCAAACAAAAAACATGAAGTGGCATGTCCTGTCAGAAATGAGGCAACGGAAGTGGCAGTAGTGGGTCATCTACAAATGGAGAATACTACTTCGATCAGAAAACTATCTCGTCTGACTGGTGTATCAGCTACAACTGTCCATAGAATCGTGAAACATCACAAATTTCACCCCTACAAGGTAAAATTAGTGCATGAAATAAACGAAGATGATCCAGATCGTCGTTTACAGTTTTGTGAAAATCTAAGTGAAAACCTAAACGCTAATCCAAATTTTCTGAATAACATCTGTTTTTCTGATGAAAGCACCTTTATGCTCAGTGGTGAAGTGAATAGACATAATTGTCGATATTGGGACACACAGAATCCTCATTGGTTTAGAGAGGCCCACACGCAAAGGCCTCAGAAGTTGAACGTTTGGGCAGGAATTTTGGCAATCATCTAGTTGGGCCTTTCTTTATTGAGGGTAATCTGAATGGAAATGGCTACCTACAGTTGTTAGAGGAACACATACATCCTAGATTGACAGAAATTTTACAGAACGATCCAACTCTTTCTGAGGACGAAATGCGTTTTCAACAAGACGGTGCTCCTCCGCATTATGATGCTCGGGTGCGCCAATATTTAGACGAAAATTTCCCAGGAAGGTGGATTGGTAGAAGAGGACCTGTTGAGTGGCCAGCCAGGTCACCAGATTTAAATCCCTAGATTTTTTTTGTGGGGCCATCTAAAATCTAAAGTTTATGCCACAAGACCAGAAAACCTGGAGGAGCTGCGGATGAGGATTATCACAGAATGCCGACTTTTGACTCCTGAAGTTTTCGCTAATGTGAAAAGAGAGTTCGAAAATCGTCTGTATAACTGTATGGAGGTGGGCGGAGGTCATTTTGAACAATTGTTGTAACAATCAAGTTAGTTTTTGTTTTCAATTGAATACAAGTTCAATAAATCTCGTTTTCCTGTTTAGATGAGCATCCAATCAGTTTCTCCATCATCCCTCATCCTGATCCTTACGCCAGAAAACCTCGATTGCCAAACTGAAACCAATGCCTCAGTGATTCAGAAAATAGAAAAATCTTTCTGGAACTTTGCCACTCAACCTGTAATCACTTGTATGATTTTTGAGTTGGGGATGCTGAATGGAAGAGATTGATTGCAAAAATTCCATATTCACGCAAGAGAGTCTTATTCTCGAATCAAACATAAACATGTTCTCGTATTATACCGAAATGAACCAGTTTCAAAAAGTTATTTGGGTTTTCAGTGTTCCTGCTCCGGGACACCCTGTATGCTGATTCTGAATTTCGAAAATACCAAATTCGAAGAGAAAATTGAAATACCTTTCCAACGAGGTGCCACTTGACCTATTTTCGATCGAATGATTTTTGAGTTGGGGATGCTGGAAATAGGGGTTGATTGCACCAACTCCAAATTCACAAGTGTAGGTCGTTTTTCTAGACCGAGCATAAACCTGCGCTTGCATTATGCCAAAATAAATCGATTTCATTTAGTATTTGGGATTTGCAGGAATTCAACTTCACCCTCGGTTGGGACACCCTGTATGTTAATTTAAAATTCTAAAATGACAAATCAGAATGGAGAATTGACAGACCTTTACAGTAAGTGCCACTCGACCCTTATTCTCTATGATGAATTTCGAAATTAGGGTTGCTGGGGTAGGGGTTGATCTGACAAGTTTCGAATTATTTCGAAAAATGCTCCCCTTCGAAACAAAAATCGATGTGTCGTGGTGTTTTTCGCTAATGTTACTCATTTCGGAGTTATAGGGAAGTCAAATTTTCGTTGGAACACACTGTATATATATATATATATATATATATATATATATATATATATATATATATATATATATATATATATATATATATATATATATATATATATACAGTGTGTTCCAACGAAAATTTGACCCCTGATTCTTGCCGTAGATGTTTCTATTCTTCAGAAACAGTTTTTCATATATTATCATCTTGCTCAGTAATTGCTTCAACAGATTATTTAGAAAGACATAATGCCGTCGCTAATATTATTCATTTTAATCTAGGAATTAAACATGACCTAATTCCCAAAAAAATATTTCACAAATATGAACCTGAGATTATTTGTGAAAATGACAAATATAAACTTTATTTTGATAAAACAATTCTTTGCAACAGAGCTGTAGAACACAATAGACCAGATATCATTCTTAATGATAAACAGAATCAAACAACATATATAATTGATATTGCTATAACCGACACACATAATATACAAAATAAATACAATGAAAAATGTCTAAATATATGATGCTTGGCGACGAGATTAAAAAATGTGGAAAATGAAGAGAATATTTATTCTACCGATTATTATTTCCACAACAGGTGTTATTCCTAGGAATCTTCACAAAAGTATTGAGATTTTGGGTCTGAAGAAAATTTGTTTGAACAGTTACAAAGATAACAGTCATCAAATCTTGTAATATTCTTCGTAGGTTTCTTTCCGAAAATAATAATGAGGTAGAGTCATAGGTTTTCTCTTTAGTTTATACTGCTTACCAAAATAATGAAAGGTGTTCTGCAAACGAGAAACTGTGCGGGACATAATTTATATCCGACTGAATCTCAGTCAGTATAAAGAGTACTCTTTTTTCCGCCTCACATTTCGAAACGAAAAAAATCGAAAACTATGCGTCTTCAAATTGTAACCCATATTTTTTCTTCAATTCATTAGATTTGCCGTAAACAACTGAATGAAGTTCCCCATACATACCCTGTACCTGAGATTTCAGGTTTTCAAGTTATGGCGAAAAAACGAAGTTTTCGTACCTACCTTAAGTTGGCAAAGGCGTCTTAGATTCCTGAACTTGCATAACTATTTCTCAGGGCATTAACAAATAACTGTCCTTTTATCATTGGAAAGTTCATGAATTAAGAGAAAAAAAAATGAAACTGCAGTTGTTGTCGAATTTCCAAAGTCATATTAAAAAATATTAAAATGAACTGAGCTCTCTTTTCCTAAATTTCATAATAATTGTCCAATTTCAATTCACTTCTAGACATAGTTCTACTCGAGGCAAAACATCCTGTGATGTGGCTCGCTTCAGTTCCTCCACATCCAAATGCATTAATTAATAAATTTTATTTTTCAACGTTCCCCAAAGATAAAAATCCATAGGCGGTAAGTCAGGTTACCTAACGTGTAGGAGGCTACAAAAACGGACCGTTTGTTCCAATCCATCTTTCTCCAAATAAAATTCGATAATTTTCATTTGTGCGATGAGCTGGCGCCGCATCGAGTAGGTACCAACAACGCCTTGATTCAGTTACTGATAAAATTTTAACGAAGTCACTCACTACCGTCCTCAGAATCTCCATATTAAGTTAATCATTTGAGTTTAATGAATACACAAAATACGAAAATCTGTTGTCCGTCAAAAGTGCGAACACATTAAAACTAAATTTATTCTGAGAATTTCTATCCCCCGTAATGAGGATTTTGGTTGGCCCAAAAGTATTATTCCGGTTAAAAACGCCCCCATTAGAAAATATGGCTTCATCCGTCCAGATAATCCATTTGAGAAAATCGGGATTCTCTTGTGTTCTGAGAAGAAGGATCTCACACAGTTCTACTGAAAGCTGTGGATCGCCAGCTTGAAGAGTTTGGATCAATGAAAATTTATAAGAGTGCAGTTTATGTTTTTGTTGAAATCTGTGAATACTACTATCAGGTACACTCAGATCATGATCTGCTATTGCCAATGATCCACGTGGATTAACATCAAAATAAGCTAGAACGGTAATTTCATTGTTTTCATTGTTGACTACTGGCGATGAAAATGTTGTCTTATTCTGGACCGTTGCAGTCGAAAGAAAATTTGTAACGTATCTCCTGAATTCTTTAACTGTCATAGACGGCTTATTTGGATGTAATTCAACAAATCTCCAATAAGTTTTACTCATATTCCGTCTCTCATCTCCATGAATGAAAAATAAATTAACTATTTGCTCATTTATGTAGCTAGCCATTCTGTTCGAATCAATTCGACAGACAGTTGAAATAATAATAGTTTGTTCTCTATGCTCAGGAGCCTGTCTATGCTCTGGGATGTGTCTATGCACCTGCAGAAATCTAATCCTCCTTTGCCAACTTCAGGTATGTACGTAAAATTAGTTTTTTCGGCATAACTTGAAAGCTTGAAATCTCAGGTACAGGGTATGTTAGGGGAACTTCAATTTGTTTCTTACGGCGAATCTAATGAATTGAAAAGAATATGGGTTACAATTTGAAAGAACGTAGTTTTCGATGTTTCATCGTTTCGAAATGTGAGGCGGAAAAAAGAGCACTCTTTATAGTGACTGAGATTCAGTCGGATATAAGTTATGTTTCTTGTTTGCAAAACACCTTTCATTATTTTGTTAGCTCACGACGTTCTCGAGATGTATCAATGTTTTCAAAGAGCAAAAATTCGATAATTTTCAAGTAAAACTTGGATATTTCATGAACAAAACAAGCTAGATTAATGTGTTAGGTGTTTTTGTAATTGAAATAACAAGTGTTATCGAACCAGTTATCAATATACAGGGTGTTATATATTAAATAACTAGGTTGGTATGCACTTCCGGTATAACTGAAAGAGCCACTACCGAAACTTCAGAACGATTGCATTATTAGTTCTCCATAAACGTTTAATAGGCCACTCAACTTAGGATACCCTGTATAAATTTCAATCCACTATAATATAAAAAAAACTAGTTTGAATATTTTCACTATAAGAAACTGTGTTATAAAATTTTTGCTATGAAAAATAAACCTTATTGAAGAGGAAAACAGATTTTTTGTTACATCGCTCTTGGCAACCGATAGAATATCATGGATAGAACAGAAAATTTCCAAGAGTAGGAGAAAAGAAATTAAGACCAAAGTCCGTTTTTTGACCATTTAATGGTTGAGTACAGCTCGAAATTTCAAGATTTGACTCGTTTATCTACTGCAAGAAAATTTGGTGAGAACCTGCTATATCCCTCCCTGCCGAGATCTACGGCATACATTTTTCTAATGAAAAATCATTATAACTTTGAGAGCTTAAATTGCAGATCATCGAAATTTGGCTCATTTCTAGACAGTACCTGAAGCAAAATTAAGCACTAGAACAACTTTTGAAAATGCAATCAGTGTCGTACCTTGGTATTCAACAAACCTTTTTGGATATAAGTTCTTCGCGACTGACTTTAAATTGAGTTCACTTTCGAAGCGCCTAATTTTTCCTGAAAAAAATACATTGTGATTTTTTTTTAAACTTCTAGTGTAGATGTTATTCGAAGTTAAAATGAAGTTATTACAGTATTGAAGACGACTAAAAATAATCTGTTTCCGAATACGATATCATAACAATTGAACTTTGATCGTTCCTCTGGAATCATTTCCATACACACCAGTGGCGTAGACATGGCAATTGTTATCCTATATTTCGAGGAAAATTAGGTACCCCCGTTTCGGCAATTTCTTCATTTCATCGATGAAAAAAGTTTGAATTATAATAGGAAGGTCTCTCAAATTTTATCGCCAGTACTATAGAGACACTTATCAAATTCTATACTCGTGTCAAAATCAACGTAAGTGAATTCGATTTATGGCCTGTGCACAATTTTTCATTACAGTGTGTCTATAAAAATAAAATATAGAACAAAAAAGATTTATATGACATGTAAATACATTCAATTAACGTTCTGTCATACATTTTCATCCGTCACTGGGTGTTTGTCGGTACTGTAAACTAAAAAAATCTTAAAAAAAATGACGGAATTTACGAGTTCAGAAATGGCAAATTTGCAATTTTTATATGATATAACAGACGGAGCATGCCGTATTTATTGAGGAAGATAATTTTATAGGTGTAAACCGTCTTGGAGAACTTTCAGGAATATTCATCAAAGACTCTGTGTAGAAGGCTCTTTCGAGATGCAATAGGATATTATTGGAAGACCTATGAAACGAGGAAAGTTGATGAAATCAACTCTACCTGTATCATATTTATAGGGTACATGCACTGTTGAAAAGATGGAAAGTTGTAATGGTTTCTCGGAAAAATGAAAGAGATTTATAATTCTGTGGAAAAGTTTTTCTCTTACGATGCAACTTCGCGCGTGATCCATAATTTCTACAGTAATCATGTTGGAGCTTCTGAAAACCCGCATGAAATATCAGAAATTTCCCACTGGCATACATTTTCTTGCTGGTATAATTGGTGATTTCCAAATAAGGCTATTTTTCTTTTCGGTAAGATTAAATGCGTGAATGCCAAGGAATTCCTGATTGAGCACTACCAAGACTTTTCTGAAGAGACTTGAAATCACTTGTTTACTAAATGAAAATGAAGTATTGAACATCATAGGCAGCTAAAAGACGAATCTTTCAAAACGATCAGGAATACACCGGGTATATTCGAACCAGTCAGGCAATCGATAAGAAGCAGGGCAGAAGCTTGTGTTACAAAGAATGAAGGCATTTTCAACATTTGTTTTCCTAATTATTGCAATTTTTCACCGTTTGGTTTTTCCATTCAGGACAGGATGAATAGTTAGATTGGTATGTAATCAATCTTTACATAATAAGGATCACTCATTATTCTGACTATCATCAACAAATTTTCTCAAAAAAAAACCCTATTGAAAGAGAATCATTATTTACATCCTTCCATTACCTTGTACCTGAATCAGAGGCTCAAGTAACGTTTGCTGCAATTTTACTTTTTCCTGGATTCACAATACAGGCATGCATTTGAATAGAATTTCATAAATTACCGTGAAATTTCCAATTCTAGGGAAACTATTTAAGAGATCATTTTATTCTAATTTGAATATTTGAAACGATGAAATGAAAAAACTGCAAAAAATCAGTGGCGTCTGTATTTCTCTCTTGATAAAGAGAGATCGGCCATTTCTATTCCACTCATAGAGTTGAAAAAAAATTTGATTCTCTAGGGCGGAGTATCAGAAGCACTGATAATATGAGCTGAGTATCGATTGATTAGATTCAGTTGTTAATATATTTCATTCAGAAATCCCCTCAATACTGTAACTGCTCCATTTTAACTTCGAATAACTCCTAAACTGTGCGTCGTACAAAAAATCTAATAAGATTGAAATGCTCTTAGATATTTGTTTGTTTTTCCTTTAACGTGCTCTATTTCTGCCTTTCGGATAATGACACGCCGGGGTATTTTGTAACCTCACCAACCCGAGAATTTTGCCAAACCCCTCTCGTGTTGAGAGAAGGGATCTTTAATATCTAACACATCTCTGTTAGACAGGACCGACAGCTTTACATCTCATCCGAAAGATGGACAATCATGCATTTTCCAGAATCCGAAAAATCGCACCGACTTGGTGGGGATTGAACCCAGGTAACTCGGCGTAGGAGACGAGCATCATATCCCATACGCCACCGAGCCGGCTGTCCTAGATATTAGTCACTGAGAAACTCAGTGACAAACGATTGCAAAATTTACGGATATTTCGCCACCCTTAACTGACCATCGTATATTGTATAACGACATTATTCGCTATACAATAAACCAGAAACGTTGAAGCTGAACTTTTTTCGTCACGCAAGTAATGGCTACTTCTCCGATTTGCAACCCCTTATCTGGAGAATTTCGACCAGTCCGTCGAAAAAATATTACTCGAAAAACGTCTGAATCCATCACACAAGTTAACGAGAACCTGTATGGATGAAATTTGTGTTCTTCAAAATATTGTGGACGGATGACTTCTATAATATTAAATATTTAACAGCAGTAGGTAGAATCGAAGTTGGATGAGCAATATTCTAAGACACTGATAATGTTATCTTCGTTGTTCAACATGTTTTCTGTTCTGGTTCCATAGTTTGTATTTCGATATGAATAATTAATGAAACTCTTCTTGGTTGTCTTAATTTGTTAGGCTTATTTTTCTTGGTATTGAAAATGAATGATGAACAAATTCATGATTTCTCATCATTATTGTGATCTATTGTAAAAATCTCATATACGGACTTTACTATCTTACACATAATCGACTTCAGCGACCACGCATCGATATTATGGCACAAATGATTCAATGGAAATTTGAAAACTAAATATTTTAACAGATTCGAATTTTCACCTCACTATTATGCTTGTCATACTGCTTATCTAATCATAGAAAACATTGATTTGGTCCATTCATTATTTGTGGTTTCTCACGCAATAAATCCACGTTATAGGGATAAAATTGAAAATAACTCCAAAATGATGCAGTTCAAGTAGAAACCAACCTCTATCAGTTTGACACATATTTCAGTTCTAATTGTGTGTGATAAATTAGGTAGTCGTATTGAAAAAGAAAACGACATTAAAAATAAACCGGTAACAATCACGAAAGAGCAAGTAGCTATGGCAATAAGTAAACTCAAAAATAGGAAAGCTCCAAATGAAGATAAGATAACAAATGAGATGATCAAATATGGCGAAGAAGCCATGAGAGAAGAGTACACAAAACTGTTTAACATCATAATTCAACACGGAAAAATACCAGAAGAATGGAAAAGAAGTGTAACAGTGCCTATCTTTAGAAAAGGAGACAAAACAAATTCTGCCAACTATCGCGGAATAACCTTATTAAGCACCTCTTTGAAACTGCTTACAAAGATTCTTGCCGATGACATAACGTCAACAATGCCAATCAGCTAAGAGCAACAAGGCTTTCGAAAAAACCGGTCCTCGGTCGATGCACTATTTATAACAAGGCAATTAGTAGAAAAGTCTCTTGAATATAACACTCCAGCATAACTTTGTTTCGTAGACTTAACGAAGGCCTTCGACAGAGTCCAACTGAAGGATGTAATCAAGATACTGGAAAACAAAGAGGTACCCAAAATATATAAGACTCATAAAAGATCTGAACACTAATACAACAACGCAAATACGAACAAACCACACCCTAACGCAGCATTTCGAACAACGTCGGGCATCCGCCAAGGTGATAGTCTTAGCCCTCTACTATTTAATACTGTTATGGACCAACTTGTAGAGACCGTTAAAAACTTGGGACTAGGATACCGCATGGGAACCTACAAAATTAACATCTTATGCTATGCCGATGACGCCGTACTCATTGCAGAATCCAAAGACGACCTACAAAGAATGTTATACGCCTTTAGCAAACGCGCAAAAAATTTCAATATGGAAATCTCAACAAGTAAGACAAAATGCATGACCATAGCTAAGGAACCTCTGCGCTGCAAGTTAACAATAGACAACGCCACTATAGATCAAGTCATGTCATTCGAATACTTAGGGTGCAAAATAACAAGCACAGGATACCTTGAAGATGAAGTGAGGAGACAAGTGAACAAAGCAGCTGCAGTATCGGGACATCTTGAACAACCAATTTCGAGGAATAAACACCTCAGTATACCATGCAAATCCAGAATCTACAAAACATGTGTGCGACTAATTATGACATACGGGGCAGAAACAAGAGCGGAAACGTCGGTAACAAAGAGGATACTAAGAACAACAGAAATGAAAACGCTAAGAACTATAACCGGTTACACATTGAATGATAGACAAAAAAATACCGACATAAGGGAAAAATGTGAAACAGACGATATTGTAAGAAGGGTAAGAAAAAGAAGTAGAGAATGGAACCAGCATGTAAACAGAATGACCACAGATAGAATAGCCAAAATCGTATATAACAACACACCACACGGAAGAAGACCCGTTGGACGACCACCAAACGATGGCGGGACAGTTGGCAATCAACTTCACAAGAACTGCTGCAGGGAAACCGGAACTGAACAGGCGCTACGCCTTCTATACGGTGAAGAAAAGAAGAAGTATTGAAAAAAGAAATTTTGTACTTTGAAGTTTGAACGTTCGAAAATTGTCACATGATTTGGAAACAGCCGATATATGTTTACGCCTTGTAGTACATTTGTATTGTACAATGGACCTTTTCCTCAGGACAAGTCAAAAACAATTTATGTTAAAAGATTTTGAGTCAATTTTTCCAGCTAATAGAGAACAAAAAATTTATATATATATATATATATATATATATATATATATATATATATATATATATATATATATATATATATATATATATATATATATATATATATATATATATATATATATATATATATATATTCTTTTGAAGAGAGGATTTACAAAAATTTGAATAATTGTATTTACAATTAAAGAGAAATGAAAACAAAGATATAACAAATATGATAATAGATATCTTACCGTTATCGAAAATATAATTTCCAGTGTACTTGTATCCTCTAATACCTTTAACTGTTACTTCCTCAACATATTCGAGTACGGCATACCTGCACAATTCTGGCGAATAAATTACAATAGAATCTTTTGTTGGTCGGATGGGATAAAACTCTCCAGCAGATCCTCGAATAGCATTGCATTTTCCCCTGTAAAAATCCGTGGTGTTCTTGAAATTCCAACTTGCTATAACACCAAAATTTTCATCGTTTTCATAGTACATGTTGTAGTAACCATCCTTTCCTTCAGAGCCATTTGTCTGAAATTAACGATAGATATAACTGCATTAGCTCAATATCAGAAATTATTTAAGTTTTTTCGTGAATGTGAATTTGATTTTGAAGAACTTGCAGCTGATGACAATATTTGAACAGAATGAAACTGTTAATAATAAAATTTTCTATTAGGAATATTTTTTAGTTTAGTGAATTTGAATCTTCGCGTTGAAAAATTATCACACTTTATCGGAAAGCTTGATGTACTGATGACCTCATTTTAAGAACTCTGCTGTTGTTACATGTTCTTCTTCTTCTTCTTCACCGTGTAGAAGGCGTAGCGCCTGTTCAGTTCCGGTTTCCCTGCAGCAGTTCTTGTGAAGTTGATTGCCAACTGACCCGCCATCGTTTTGGTGGTTGTCCAACGGGTCTTCTTCCGTGTGGTATGTTGTTATATACGATTTTGGCTATTCTATCTGTGGTCATTCTGTTTACATGCTGGTTCCATTCTCTTCTTCTTTTTCTTACCCATCTTACAATATCGTCTGTTTCACAGATTTTCCTTATGTCGGTATTTCTTTGTCTGTCATTCAATGTGTAACCGGTTATAGTTCTTAGTGTTTTCATTTCTGTTGTTCTTAGTATCCTCTTTGTTACCGACGTTTCCGCTCTTGTTTCTGCCCCGTATGTCATAATTGGTCGCACACATGTTTTGTAGATTCTGGATTTGCATGGTATACTGAGGTGTTTATTTCTCCAAATTGGTTGTTTAAGATGTCCCGATACTGCAGCTGCTTTGTTCACTTGTCTCCTCACTTCATCTTCAAGGTATCCTGTGCTTGTTATTTTGCACCCTAAGTATTCGAATGACATGACTTGGTCTATAGTGGCGTTGTCTATTGTTAACTTGCAGCGCAGAGGTTCCTTAGCTATGGTCATGCATTTTGTCTTACTTGTTGAGATTTCCATATTGAAATTTTTTGCGCGTTTGCTAAAGGCGTATAACATTCTTTGTAGGTCGTCTTCTGATTCTGCAATGAGTACGGCGTCATCGGCATAGCATAAGATATTAATTTTGTAGGTTCCCATTCGGTATCCTAGTCCCAAGTTTTTAACGGACTCTACAAGTTGGTCCATAACAGTATTAAATAGCAGAGGGCTAAGACTATCACCTTGGCGAATGCCCGACGTTGTTCCGAAATGCTGCGTTAGGGTGTGGTTTGTTCGTATTTGCGTTGTTGTATTAGTGTTCAGTTGTTACATGTTGAAGTAATAAATCTTCTCCATCAAAATCATAAATGATCCCCGATAAGGAATATGACTTAATTTATTATTACATGTTGAAGTAATAAATTAAGTCATATTCTTTATCGGGGATCATTTATGATTTTAATGGAGAAGTTTTTCGAGCGAATAAGGATAAGCAGAAGCTCACCGTACCGAAGTTGAATTCGGTCCACTGTGTATTGTTCTTTAAGTTTGTTAACGTTTGTTTTATGTATTGATTGATTGATTGCTTATTAATGCTTTACACTCAATGTAACAAGTAGTGTTTGCATACGTCGTAGTTTTATTTACAATTTAAAATTGGGAATTACCCAAAAATTTCAGCCTCCACAGGAGAAAAAAGCAACGAGTTAAAAACTAAATTATGATGAGGACAACCAGATTAAATTTATACAGCACAGCGGGCATTACATAAAACGTATGACTAGAAGACAGAAATTCGTTATTCAAAAAACAAATAGTAAGTACGCCCTATTCAATCTGAGAAATTTATTTCAAATTACTATTCAGTAGAGTACAATGCACGATTTATAAGGAGCTGCTTGATTTTGATCTTGAATTTTTTCATTTCAAGACATCTTATAGCAAGTGGAAGCTTATTGTAAAAATCAACAGCTAGAAAATTGAATCCATATTGGGACCTGCTGATTCTAAAGAAATCCTTCCTGAGAGACATTTTTGTCCTAGTATCATAAGAATGGATATCAGAAATTAATTTGAAAGAATCCGAATTTGAATGGACAGATACCAAGCTTTCGAAAACATATAGTGCAGGAAAAGTCAATATTTCCAGCTTTCTGAAGGCATCACGACAGCAGTCTCTATAGCCAAGGTCACCCAATACCCTAATTGCCCTTCTCTGCTATCTTAAGATCATGTTACGTTTAAAACCATTATACCACACGATTACACAATACCTAAGTGACGACTCAATAAGAGTTAACAGATTTAAGAGAAGTGGGGGACATCGAGGAAGCCAACCGTCTCATCACGAAGATGTTTCTACTAACCCTCTTTGACAATTTGTCGGCATAATCACTCCAAGCTAGGATGGGATCTAAATGGACTCCTAAAAAACTCGCTTTCCCTGCACCAGTAGGAGCAGGAGCAGCTCTCAGAGAGAGCAAAAGTAGTTGCGTTTTACAATCATTCATTGCTTGGCCATTCACTGGGAACCATATCAAGGCGCGTTACCCAAGCTCCTTGGATCTCCGTCGTACATCGTCGAAATTCTTGGAACCCACAATCAAGGTCTTATCATCAGCAAATAGAGTTACGTTTGCTTCCTCTATGAAGTTAGGAAAGTCGTTGATGAATATTAGCAAAAGCATGGCTCCCAAGATGGACCCCTGGGGTATACCAAATGTTACTCGCACCAAACCAGAAAACTCACCCTGAACACAATTGGCCTGATACTTCTCAGATAGAAATTTCTTAATCAAGTGATGACTAATCTCAACAAAACCGTACAACCTCAGCTTTTCCATCAACCTATCGTGAAGGACGCAATCAAAGGCAGGACAAGTCTAAAAACAAAGCCAACGAGTAAAAACCATGTTCCATGTAGTCAAACACACCGCTCACTAGATCAACCAGGGCTGCAAATTTTTCCTGAAACCGAACTGGATAGTGAAGACTAATCTGTTGGATTCAAAATGAAATTGCATTTGGTTACAGAGAATCTTCTCCATAAGCTCGGAAAAAACCGGGACTAGAGAAATCGGACGGTAGTTTGAGACCTCTTCCTTATTTCCTTTTTTATGTACTGGGACCACCTTAGAAATCTTCATGCATTCGGGGAACACACCTTCTCTTATACATTTATTTCTCAGACATGTTATCGGAGAAATTATCCGGCCAATACAACGATTTATCATTACAATGGACAGACCATAGAAATCAGTAAACCTGCTCGGCTTCAGTGAATTCAAAGCATCTCTAGCCTCCACCTGAGACATTTCCGCAAAGTTGAAGCTCAAGTCGGGAGCAACGTGCTTTTCGAAGGAGCTCCGCGGATCCAAGTCAAATTTAAGTGTTCCCTGAAAGATTTTATTTCTCTCTTATCCTTTTTTGGTTGACGATTTCACTCTGTCGGTGTTGATTAACCGATTCACTAACTTCCAGGTCGATCTAGCTTTATTGCCAGAAGTGCTGATCATGTTATCGTTATATCCAAATTTTGTCTTATTGATCTCAGCCCGGCAAATGAACGTCAGCCAGCTACGCAAATATGTCAACTCTGCTGACCTATACCTGTCATACATTTCGGACACCAGGTTAAGACGTTCTCTAATTCGACGCAGATCCTCCGAATACCACCCGCTTCCAATGCCGCCCGCCCCACGTCTCACCAGCAGATGCATAAACAAAATTCTAGTGAAAAACACTGAGAGCCTTGCTACAATCAACACTCTGATCCCAAACAAAGGATCAATTCATTTGCTGAAGGATGCGATGCAAACTATTGAAGCCCGACTGCGTGAGTGGCCTCGTTTGCACAGGAGCTGATGCCGCGATACCTCCTGTTGTTTTAGACATATATAATTGAGCGTCATGCTCTGAGAACTCAGTCCTAACAACCCTGGCATATCCATCGCCCTTGGAAAAATTTGCGAAAACGTTATCAAGACTGTTGCCCTCACATGTGGGCTCAAAGATCCCCTCACTAAGACCAAAAGTGCTCAGCAAGTCGTAGAAAAGATTGGACCTGTCGTTATCGGAATCAAATCTAATATTAAAGTCACCACAAACAATTAACCTATTAGAAACATCACAAGTATCAAGAACATTTTCAATAGTATCGAGAGAAATATCAAAGTTTCCTGTAGGAAGTCTATAAATACAAATTATGCATATATTAGAATACTTAAGACGCAATGCAGATATTTCACAATGGCCCTCAATTGACTGGTTACTAATGTCATTCAAACAAACACACTCAGAGTTTCTGGTGAGTATCATTGAGCACTCATGCAAAGATTCTGATCTTGGAAACACGGACAAACTAAGGTTCAGGCACAGAAAAACTATACACCTCCATATTGTTCAACCAATGCTCCGATACGCACAAAACATCAATATCCATGCCCAAGTCAATAATGAATGCCTCAATCAAGTTGCATTTATTTCTAACACTCTGTGTATTCATGTGTAGTAGAGCAAAACGGCTCACCTTGTCAGCAGTAAATTTGCTTTCACATCTGCTGCCATTCAGACACTCTGTGAGGTCTTCTTCTCTTTTTTAATAAAAAACTGTTTAACCAGCGCGCATCAAGAAATTTGGATGGGAGGCTGGTGCACTCTGCCTCTGGAGAATTCACCTTTACCATTGCAGTAAAGTCCTCCAGTGACGTGTTCGGTACTATTCGCGATACAAATAGGGATAACTTTTTGTTTGCTGCTTTGCTTCGATGCACCTGTAATCGACCATCCTTGTTTTTCCTGCTTCAGGTTATTTCTCGAATTTGACGAATTTCCAGAGCTAACTCTGCGATTATTTACCAGTTCAGCCGTGATCAGACGTGTTTTTGTTTTCAATATTCGAATCCGGAATGAGATCATCATTTTTTATGAGGTTGCTAGTTTCATGATTTTTAAAAAAATAGTATTGTGTTTTAAGGAATTTTACTTAATAATTGCGATTCGTAATTATTAAGTAAAATTCTTAAAACACAGTACTTGTTTTTATTATTGATAATGGAATTTTACCAAGTAAAAGCCTCCCAAATTCAAATGTTCATGATTTTTGTTGTTTAATTTCGCTGTCGACTTTGATTCCGCGTGATTTGTCTTATTCTGCGTTCAACCTTTGGAAGAACCCCCGTTTGAAATTTTTGCTGTAGCAATAATCTCAGATGTTTCAATTATCTTATTCGTTGAGTTTATGTTAGTTGCGGAATTTTTTTGAGAACCGGCAAAACTGTCAATTCCATTGTTTACTTTACTAGTATAGCTTTTCAAATTTTGATTTAAAAGGGATATAATAAGTTCCTTATCACTCACCATTTTCTCCAGGTTTTCGATTAACTTTCGTGAGTAAACAGCTTCAATTTTCGCCACCTCGAGATCGTGTTTCAGTCTCACGATTTCAGAGTTCACTTGGGGGTTATTTTTGTTTACATCACCATTATATATATGGCCACTCAAATTAATGGAATTTTCATTTTCCACATGCACTATAAGTTCATTGTACTCACTGTAATACGCTCTGGTATCCCTTTGGTAATTATAATTTCAATCAAAATATCTGTTTTTTATTCTCGATATTTCCGTACTAAGTTCTGCATGGATCGCCATGTTGTCATTTGCCATATATTACTTATAATACTTATGTAACTTATGACACTTATGTAGTGATGACGTTGTACGGAGCTTTTTTATCTGCAGACAGGTATTGGATAATACTCGAAAGACAGGTTTTCTACCCAATCACGATGCCATTTATACTATGCTAGATTGTGTTCTTCATTTATTTGTTCTTTCTATTTTGAATAGGTAGATCTTGCACTGGTCTAGTATACGTTCACGCAATACTCAGAGAACGCTAGCCAAAAATAAATTCAGAATTTCAGAGGAACTCGTAGTTAACCGCAAAAGAGAAGCTGATAAATACCATACAATGTATTTATCAGGGTCTCTTAACATTCGGGTCGTATATGAAGTGTTGGTGGTTTATTTATAACATTCATAATTGATCTAAGGAATTGAAAAATTTCCTGACTTTCGCTTGTCTTGTTACCAGATATTCGACTAAACGTTCCTTCTGTTCCCATGGTAAGATTGTATGTACATCTACGTATCTATGAATGACACGTTATTGGTCAGGGCTTTTTCTGATCAGTGCTAACCTTTCTCTTTTTTAACATGTAAGTTAGTTTCTTAGTTTATGGAAAGCATAATGGGTTACAAAGCTTCTGAACAAATTTGCCAAATGTGGAGGGATGCTTGTGAAGTTTTTCCATCTATGTTCGTAGATATGGTCTTATCCTGGTAAAGCCGAGTTGTTACTCGTCTTCAACACTATATTTACATTTGGTTATGTTGTGGACATCAGTTCCATGAAATGTTGGGCTGGACCTTTATCTTCATTCCTTAACCAGTACGCGACAGTATCGTGAACGCTTAGCACTATTTGTGCTTCTATTGAATGATCTTGTTGAAGTGCATCTCGAAACGAAATCGGAGCCAATGAAAATTAAACGCCAGATAATATCAACGGTCCTAAACAAACAATACAACCAACAGTCCGAATTGTGAAAATATTCTTACTTCATGACTCAACTAGGATGATCTCTTGGCAAAATACAAGTATTTAATCTCGATGAGTTGTCCATCCATCAGTTGGAGTAACTAAAGCAGTTTGGTAAAGAAATATATATCTGCCATCCTATAATTAATACCACTGCCAGATCTTCCGGAAAAATCGAGTTTACAGGAACTCCTTAGTCAAGTTAGACTGAACGCAATTAATGCAATCATTTTATTGTCCCTTTCGATTCAAGACTGCTCAGAATACACGCATAAACGCGATTTAAGATAACACATGTGATATTAATTATATACTCACCCCATAAAACAGTCCAAATTTATCCTTTATTTCTCCAAAAGAAGCTAGATTTAAAATTCCCAAGATACCATCATCGAAACCGTCGAATAAGATTTTGCTGGCTGTTTGAGTAACTGCTACTGAGCTAAGACTAGATAAAGAAACTGACACAGCCTTCTTTGTGAGGAATCCTGAGTCACGAATTTTGTGACTGATTGTCTGAAAGAGTAAAGAAAAATGTTGTTGAAATTCATTCTTAAATTGAGACGAATATATTCTTGCTATTTCTCGAGGAGGTGAATGTGAAAAAGAGGAAGATTTGCGAACAATTATATATTTGAATTGAGGAGTTTATATGAATTAAAAAGAAAACCTTTACTACGAATGTCGAAGTAAATGTGAAAGAAATTAGCAAACTCCAAGATTTGTGTTCAGGAGATTCAACGGAGATTCCACAATAGGATTCAATCTCCTTTAAAAGCTTAAATCCAAGAAAACTGAATGTAGAATTCAATTTATATCTATTGAAGTATTAACTCACCAGAGAAACCGCATTCACAGTTGTGATAAGGTCATCTAATTGTCTTGTACTTCGAGGGCCATCAAAGTGATATAATTTTCTATGCCTATAAGAAACCGTATTATTCGAATTCCAAGTGATGTTTATCTTTTCTCTACACTCCTTAAATTTATAGGGACCTAGTCTTTCAAATTTTGGCTTCACTCCAGCTTCTCTGATTTGATCAGAATTGGTCCAGTTGAATAAGTATACGTCCATGTCCAATGGGGGACTGTTGGTGCTCCATGCTGAATATGAAGCACTTCCTACCTTGAAAGTCATAGCTGTCTTAATGATACCATCATGGATGGCATCTAGGAATATCAGGAGAAAAATCCCTAAAAGTCCTAAACTCAAACCTAGGACTAGAAGAATGATTTGGACGTAGAATCCTCTCCTCTTCTTCATCTTCACATTTCTGGAAAGAAAATATCGAATATAGTAAAACAAGAATATTGAAGGTAAAATATACATGAAGTGAACGTAATAAGAAATGTCTAATATGCAATGAAAAATTTGAGATAATGGACGAAGTATGAAGAATAAGCCCAAGGCTATTTGAAATACAGTTGCATCAAGTACAATCACGACGACGATAGCTATAGGGAATATCAGTCACCTAGATACCTTTGTTCTAGAAGAGGTATTTTTTGATCATTTCGAGAAATTATTTATATGAATTGAATTAATATTAGCTTTCCGCGAATCGAAAATGAAGAGCTAGATATTGATATACTTTATGTACTCCTAAAAGCTACCTACAATAGAGTATTTGTTAGTTCTTTTGTTAGTGTATATAACCTATCTTATTCCGAAACAATAATAATAAATGTTCAATTTTCAGTTCCCTCTATATTGTATATGACTGATTATAAAGTAATCTAACTTTAGCTTTCAGTTTTGATTTTGAGTGAAAAGCACAGCATCTCGACTGGTAAGAGCGAGTCATTCTCCGACAATAACCTTAGCATGCTTTGATCAGGGTTGTGTACGAAACTCACATGTCAACTTTTTTTCTCTAGCCCAGCGAGGGCATTTAACTTGCCACAATAGTACTGGCGAGTCACCGGTGAGATATAGTTCGGATTAAATACAACCAATTTGAAAGCTTGCGACCTTAGGCATAGTTGGCCAGCTCATTTACTTGAAGTAAGGCTAGATTTCCATAGCCCATAGCTCTTATTGGAGTCAGTTTCTGGGTTGGTTAAATAGACAATACTTTCTCATGCTATTCCACTTGTTGTAGTCCTTCTTACAGCATTCTTATATTCTGCATTCAGAATCCCTTCGTACTCCTCACTCACTCACTGTACAACTTCTAATCGTTCTTCAATAAACATAGTCAGAATTCATTCTTTTTTTCCTCATAAGTACTTGAGAAGCATACTTACTTACTCACTCCATTCTTTCATTCAGCCATCCCCACAAACCACATAAAAATCTCTTCCACCTGTATCCCAAGTATAAACTAGGACAGAGTCACCCAAAAATGTTCATACCCTCGCGTTTATCCATTCTTGCATCAACATCCGTTATTCCATCAAAATCATTCAACCCATTCATTCTCTTTAGTATCTTAAATACCTCTAGTCTTTCCATCATACTGAGATTCCACGGTCACTCATCACACACATTGCATCAGTTGTTCTACAAATTCTGAAGCATGCATCACAACACGCTGCCACCTTGCTATCACTCTACTTGCATACTACTATCTCATTTTATTCCATGTTAAACACTCGCTGCATATGCTATACATGGCTCAAACATACCTCTACTATGCATAACCATCATTTCTTTCTATCCAGCCTCTATTTATTCCTCAACATACTCATCAACCCAGCTTTTACCTTATATCTTATATATGCTTATTAGAACTACTTTTATCCTCAACTCTTTGACCTAGATAATTTACATTTGTAACATATTCAATCACTTGCATTCTCAAACGTGCAGATGAATGCCTTTTCTCACTCAGATTTCTCTTCAATAGGATACACTAGGTCTCGGATATGCTTTCTCTCACTATTTCTCACTAGTCACTCACTATTATAAAACAAGCCGTACCCCTAAGGCTGCTTTCTTCAATAAGCAGTAAAAAATCATCGGCAACTGCTTTTGAATCCTTCTTATTTCAGAACGACCAACAAAACCGTGCGGACATCCCTTTTTCACAATTCGTCAAACATACCGTGATCCCGAGTTACTCTTCCACTGAAATAGCTCACCTACCTTTCATAGTAAATTTCATGTAAACTGTTCATCATCTTCAGTCTTTTACGGAGATCAAATGCACTACTGAAATAACCAAATAGTAGCAATTTATACTTTAGACCTTGTGACATGACAGAAATAAATATTGCTGATTTAAGCAGAGCTCAAAGTCAGCAAACAGTGTAAAGAACACGTAACTGCAATACTAGACGTAACTTAATAAGTAAAGATTGTGCCGCAAAGAATTGGAAATGTTTTTGTAAGTTGCACCTTTTTCAAGGGCAACTATTATAGGGTTACAATAGACAAATACGTTTTGTCAAGAGTTGTTGAATTTATCCATTCTTCGATGAAATTGGTTGGCATGTGGGTTGAAGAAAAAGGCGCTTGCCTTTTTGTACCTCAATGACTTCATTTTCTTGTAACTAATCTTTAAATGTAAATTGTTGTTTTCTCACTAATCAAAGGATTTCAACTCTAACCAAACAAAAACTTTTTTCTTTAATTTTTTTAAGTAAATTGAATATGTGCCTCTACGATTGATTCATTCATTAATGTCAGCTATGCACAAAAATAGATAAAGAAGGAGGGAAACTGGGAAACTACAAAACAGCTCATGAGCGAATGGTTGTCATTGCCTTTTCCTTCTTCATCTACATGAATAAATTTCTCCAAAAAAGTTAGGGGTATAGTCAAATTTCAAACCAAGAGTTGAATCTATTAAAATATTTTATAAAAACAACAAAATAATCAGAAACAATGAAGTTGATGTTAATAACTTCAAATAAAAGAAAATATAGAATCGAATGAAGCTTGTAACTTGTATTACCTCCTATTGCCCTATATAAGCCTGAATCTGTCTAGGCATGCTTTGAGTTAGGTTTTCGACCTCCTCTGGGGTGATATTCTGCCACTATTCTGTGGCAGCTTGGATGAGCTGTTGTGGTTTTCTTGGATTATCTTGGCGAGATCTAATTGCCCTTTTGAGATTATCCCATAAATGTTCAATAGGATTTAGGTTTGGAGAGCAAGCTGGCCAGTACAAAATAGCAATTTCCTCTGTTTCAAGATAATGTCACGCGAGGTAGCTGGTATACGGAGGAGCATTATCCTGCATAAAAGTGAAATTATTACCGTGGGCACTTCGCCAGAGTTTCACTATGGTCTCCAGAACTAGGTCCACGTAATTTCTAGCCGTTACACTCGAAGAAAACGGAATCAAATCTGTTTTGCCTACCAGCATAATGCCACCCCAAAACATCACACTGCCCACTTGGTATTTCGGAATTTGTCTTGCTGCTCGGAGTCTAGCTTGTCTTCCACGACTCCTCAAAACCGAAATCCGGCGGTCATCTGATCGAGCACCAATTCTGGTCTCATCCGAAAAAAGGACATTTCGCCAATTCTCAATATTCCAATTTTGGTTCTCGATACACCAATAACATCTGTTAATTTTTTGTTGTCTTTGACGTATCGTTTCGACTGATACACTGATGCCTGTTGCTTCCAGAAATTGCCTTTAGAGTATGGGGTGCGACGCACTACGGTGTCTTTTTGCATCGAAAGCGTTTTTGTTCTTTAGAAGTGATCTACGACTTCCTCTGTGTCACCCCTTCTTCAACGACAGCAATTATACGACCACTCTGCACATCGGACAATCCAACGTAAGGCATTTTCAATTATGAATACAGGCTATTCTGAATTTATTATCATACCATCCAGTTGTTTTACAATAAAAAAATTCATTCTTTACAAGTAATCGAAGATCCGTAGTTAAAAACTATCAATAATATGTAATATCGGGTGATTCCATATAAATTTGGTTGTGTGTATATAAGCGTTTTCGCATGCTCTGGATTAGATGTTTATTAGCTGCAAATTGGACAATATTGGTGAAATCTCTCTAACTTGTTGCAGGTATTGAAGTTCATGCAGCGTTTCTTCGAAACATGACTTATTCAATTCAATTCGACCTTGAGGTAGTTAAGTGCGTAATAGTCCAATTCCTGTTTGTCATTCATCGAATCATGAACTCGATGTTTCTCATTATCATGCATATGATTGTGGAAACTGAAAAAAATGGCAAAATGTGTTCATTTGTGCCACTCTTTATTTTGTTTAGCGGATCAATGTCGATGTGTAAGGTTTACTTAGGGAAAAACTAGATAAGTACACTACAGTCATATGACTCTGCAGTTTTTTGTTTATTTTCTGAGTTTATTGTCAGCAACCTGGTTTTCACAACTCATGTACACACAAAATTGTTTAGGAAAATGAACAATATTATTGTTATTATTATAATTTAGTTGTTTTCACACACGAAGAGATTAAGTTTTCTATTACAACATATTACCTGCTAAAACCAAAATCCTCATATCTTTTGGGTTCGTATATACACTTTAAGCTTATATAGCTTTTAGGCAGATTTGTCTCACTAATGTTCTTCTTTTGTTTACACCGCCAGTTTTTTAAATTCCAAAAAGAGCTGGGAAACGACACTTTGAGAAATATTGAACAGCACCAGTTCCTTTTGTTGCATGCCAATCAGAAATATATCATATTTATCCTCTGAACTTAACTCGAGCCGATCCATATAAAAAGTTAGAATAAGATCTCTCCAGATAATTATAAATTACTATTAAAACCAAGGTGTTATTAATGTAGATAAATTAAACACTTTGATATAAAATAAACAATGATGACATTTGATGAAATTATTGAGTAACAACATACACCAAATTGTATTTCTTTTATAACCTGATTATCAAATCGAAGTATAATCTATCTCCCAATTTTTGGAGCAGTTTATTATAAGGAAGTGAAATTGTGTACATTTGTTTGTATGCTGGGAGTTTTATCTGAAACTATTCAACTGTTCGAAAAATTCTTCCGCGACAATTTAACGAATACGTAGGTATATGAAGTTTTATCATCGTCCACTGAAAATATGCTTAGACTTATCCGAAAATTGTTGAAAAAACTTCACAAAAATAAATATATAAATCATCAGCAAATTTGAGAGGATGAAATTTGTGCTTCACAATATATTATTTTATCTCCCATTTCAGGATATAATGAATAATTTAAATAAATTCCGAATATCGATTCATTTGAGAAAGAACTGCTCTGCCTATGGGCAATTTTAATATGATTGGCTATCTTAGTTTGGCTTTTCTTATAATCAATACATTTTAGTACTGGAGAAGAACAAAACTTTGAAAATACTGAGAAGTTTATTGTAAGTAGAAACAAGAACAACTCAAGCAAATAGTTAAATGCTAATTGAAAGTTTTTTCATTTCAGACTTGTTCTCAACAATTTTACTAAGTAATGAAGATGTTCATCTGTAACAAAAATTTTGTTTATAACTACACACATGTAGTTATACTTTTGTTTGATAATACGTCACGAAATATAATGTCATGAAATGTGCAGAACAGGTTATTGGAAAAAATTATATAAAGTGATTATGAGTGGTGATGTGTTGTACGATGTTTTATGTGTGTAGAATTAATGAACTAAGTACTACACGTAAATAATCATTAATTAATGAAAATTTACGAGCATGGCTAAATGTTTGTGAATCACTTTTAGAATGTTAATTGCAACACGGTAGTTTCATACCTTACTACGATAGCTCCGGTATTGTTTTGCTATATAGAATAGAATTATTCTCACCTTTATACGTTTGTTTCAGAAAGACACTACAGGACTATAAACAACATCGAAGCTGAATGAAAATTATCCATTATGCCCGAAGTAATAATTTTCAAGACCTTTTCGGTATCAACAGATAACCTTTAATCTAATAAACGGCAACTTTAGAGAAATTTGATAATGAGGGGTCATTTGATTGTGAAGTTGTAATTGGTAGTTTGGTTTGGTTGAATAGTCAGTTTAACACACTTTCAGCAAATGTTTCGAAACATAAAAATTGAGAGCTATCTTTATGGAAACCAGCTGACGTATTGAAGGTTACTCAACTATGATTAATTCATTACTTTATTTTTCTTTAACATAAAACTGCATCAATCATGAAATGTCATTAGCGATACATTTGATATGTATGTTTGGTAAGATGGTAAGTCAGCAAAAATTAGATTATTAGATGAGTGTCTGCAACAATTCCTGAATGTACTTTCAAAATCCTCTTTTGAATAGTAAAGTAGGTCTCTTTTATTAATTTGAATAACTTGTTTCAAATAGAGCCCAAAGGGAGCAGTTCGGTAATGATGTGTTTGGTAGCAGGCACAGATATTTTTGCGTATTCATTAGTATGTGTTTTACTATAAAAAATGCATCGCAAAGGTCACAAATTGGCAGGGGAAGAGCAATTATTGTTGATGAGTGTTTCTCTTTAGCACTATTTAACCATTTGGTGCCTCAGGGAGATTCTTTAAAGGAGTTGGTGTATTTTTTATTTCTGATAGTTTGATAGAGCTTCTCACTCATATGGATTTCTATGGGCTGTAAATTAATGAGCAGTAGTGATTCTTCACAGTTATCCAAAGTATAAACAATCTTTGCAGTAACTGCTGTCATGACAGTTCGTCCTGATCAATTGTTTTTTCCAGGCCGCTCAATATCCTTTAGATGGAAATACCTGTCTCATGAGAGAGTAAAATTTTGAATTATGTTCGCTGGATTTCTGTAATTTTCTCCATTGATTCTCCTTGTACGTACTGTTCATCATTTTCTGCCTTGAGAACTAATTTTCTGTCAATTTTTCCCGAAAGCGAATCTAAATTCACTGGACAGTCAGGAAGACATTTCAATTCGTACTATTTAATTTTATAGTCATATACACTGAATTCCAATGAGAATTTGACCCCCTCTGATCCTGGAAAAAACTATCGATAATGATGGATCAAATCGAATTAATACTCGAGAAAAGCGTTTTGGGTTTGACTAGGAGTATGTGAAATCAACCCTCTACCGTCAGCATCCATCAAGTCGAAAATCATTATAGGGAAACAAAGATCGTGTAGCATTTCTTTGTAAAATATTTAAGAATTTTCAATTCTCTAAACAAATATCCTTTTTCTAGAATGTTAGATCATTATATAGGGACTCTCGTCATAGCAAAAGTTTTATGCATTAAACTTGAAGAACTTCTATAAACTGATTCATCACGATACTTTATCAAAAAAGAGATTTCTACATTTTGGACTTTGGAATTTGTTGCACCAACGCCATCTCTAAGTGTATCAGCTTTAAAAACCATATAGCAGAAATAGGCCGAGTTGCATTTCGTTGGAACAATAATTCTATTCTCTGAATAATCATTGCATAATTTTGTGGCTGCCTCCTAATCTTTTCGGTACTCTAGTGAAAAGGTGAGAATGAAAAAAATTGGGCGTAACGCTTTGTCGTTTCATAAAACTTGAAACCGAAAAAAACATATACGAATATTATTTCGTTTTTCACTAAGCAAGAATAACAGCCAAACATATTGGATAAGGAAGAAATTATAAATCTTCTTAATCTGCAACTAAAACAAGACCTCCCAAATATGAACAATATCAGTGTATTAAGCGCTGATAAAAAAACAAACCTCGGTTGTGTGGAAATGTGTTAACGATAACAATAACGAGAATTGCGAATTAAATACAGAAACGCTCTCACTGAACAGAAACGAGGATGGTAAGGCAACCGTTTCTAATCGTAGAAAAGGGAATGGTGCAGCTAGCAGCGGACCTGATGTACGGCTGGTGCCCGTGAAGTATCCTCTTATTAAGGATGATACAGCTGATGTTCAGACCGGGATCGATTCTGTCATGAGTGATGGAGAGTCAGAGAGGGTTAAACAAAAAAAAATAATAGCAAGAGTTGGTCAATACCAGGCGCTTCGAAAGATAATCATGTCAAAGCATCCAGTAGGAAAATTTTCTTGTTTGTTTCTCGTATTGAAGCTCATTTAAGTTTGACTGATTTTACCGCAATGGTTAAGCACAATTCCATAGAGGCAAACTGTGACTCACTAGAACCAAAATATCTGGAAAAATATAGTTCTTTTAAAGTGACAATTAAAGAGACAGAATTCGAAAAAGCTAAAGATATAAATTGTTGGCCGAATGGTGCACTGGTGACAAGATTTTTTTTAGAAGATAAAGACAAACACAAAGAAGAGTTTATGAACGTGGTAAAGGTTGGGCTAAATGAACAACGTACAAAGAGGGTGAGCTCTTAATTTTGTATCACCGTACATAGGCTGAGTGCTGTGGAGGCTGTGGACTATGTGCTAGATGGCTGTGTCGCTGGGTCTGTCTGCTATGGAGGTTCGATGATACTGGTACGTGATGAACGTCGTACATTTTTAGAATACATTTATGAACTTTCTATAGTCAACCACTGCGAAGTGTCCGCTCTTCGCTTTGATAAAAAGAACTTAATTATTCTGTATGTATGTAGACCACCGAAATGTGATTTTGCTATCTTCATTAGCAATCTTGAAAAAGTTCTGAATACTGTGAGTCTATCAGGCGATGTTATAATCTGTGGTGACTTCAATGTTAGATTTGGTGATGTACAATACAAAAGGTCGTTAACTTTGTGCGACACGCTCAATGCGTTTGGTTTTTCATGTAAGATTTTTGAACCTACAAGGGGCACTAACTGCCTTGATAATATTTTCGTCAATTTTTCAACTGAGGCAGATACTGTTGTAGTTGTCTGAACTGTTTTCTCTAATTATGGAGCTCAGCACATCATTATGAACAGATAGCAGACAAAACGCACGCAGTACCCTATGCATCAAAAGGTGCGGCCTCTGATTGAAAGGGCTTTGGTGTTGTCTGAACAAACAAACAAACCGCTTTTCAGGCTTTTTTCTGAGAGCCAGGAGGGGAAGAAGTAATTGTGATGCTGTCACTAGTTTTGTGAACGGTGTTTTGAACTGGGGATGCATTCTATGGCGCTGTTTCTCAACCTGTCTAAGGCCTTTGATTGTGTCTCCCATGAAAAGCTGATGGACAGACTCGTTGACTGTGGTTTCGTAGCCCACAGCAGTACCGTTATGAGATCTTTTTTAACGGGTAGGTAGCCCACAGCAGTACCGTTTTCAGACGGTCTTCGCGGATACTGTGTATTCTCGAAGATAAGTTATGACGACGGGTGTGCCACAAGGCTCAATTATGGGACCCATTATTTTTCTTATTTTAATCAATGACTTTCCTGGATATATACCTGAAGCCTTCTCTACCTTGTTCGCTGATGACTCTACTCTAATAGGTCCGGTGAGGTTGAGGAGTTGCGTGAGTTGTCGGAGGTGGTGCGGTTGAAGGGGCTTGGATGGTTTTCTGCTTGCGGACTCAGCATGAATATTGATAAAACGCAGCAATTGTTGTTCAGTATGAGACAAACGAACGAATTCAATTATAGTGAAGTAGGTGTGAAGTTCCTTGGGGTGCATTTACATCGGAAACTGAAGTGGGAGGATCATGCCATCAATGTTGCGACTAAGATGAGCAAAAATCCATTCGTACTTCGTAATCTAGCATCAGCGGTATCATTGGGAGTTCTACGGTGTGTTTATTCTGCTATAATCGAGTCTCACCTACGATAACGTGTTGTGGCATGGGGTAATTGTACGACGCGCGAAAATTTGTTCAGATTACAGCGACGTGCTATTAGAATAGTAAAAGGTTTAAAATATAGAGATTGCAGGGATGCTTTCAGGCAGCTTGATGTGCTCACTTTCCAATCATTGTTTATTCACGAATGCCTTCAATATATGCACAAGAAGGCAACATTCTGTAAAAAGGTGTCGATGTTCATTCTTACGACACACGTTATAAAACAGATATCCGAAAAGAAATCTTTCGAGTTGGTAACTCGCAGAACGGACCTGGTTTTCTGTCTGTTGATTACTATAATAAGCTCCCAACCAGGCTAAAAGATTTATCTATGATTGATTTTAAACAAAAGATAAGAAACATACTTATGAAGAATGTACTTCACTCAACAAATGACTTTTTTCTATTGATTTCACTGGTTTGTAATATTTTGAAGTCATGTGTTCACTCATTCATGTATTATACACATATTTATTTTTTGTTTTGTATGCAGTCATTTGTGGATAGTTATTTTATTTGTGAACAGTGCTTGTCCCATAAACATGATGATTATAACTCATTTATATGTACGTTTACATAATTATTCTATGTTTTTCAATTTTATATATTTTGATGACTTGACATGTGCAAAACAAAAATTTTTTGTAAAGCATGAATAAACTCTAAAAAACATATTAAAGTACAAAATAATCATCAGAAATGGCAACAGTTTGCTGGAACATCTGCTTTGCATTCATGAATGACTCTTTTCAGTATCTTTTCCAGATTATAAGAAACATTTGCTAATCAGATTAACACCATATTGGCTAATTTTTACGAGCGGAATTGTTTTTATAATTTTCATCACGCAATCTGTTTTCCATGAGTTTTCAATATTTGCGATACAATGATATTTTTGGTTTGTTAGAAAATCTATCCGAAAATGGTTTATTCGACTGAAGAAGGGTTGAAGTTCTGTCGACTTATTTCCCAAATAATATTTGTGCTGAAGCAAGAATAATCAATGTGAATCATCCAGAACGACGTCAGTCTCCTGTATGAAAAATTATTGATTAATAAATTTTAAACTACTTGTTCGGTGTCTAATAAAAACCATGAAGTTGCTCGTCCAGTACGAAAGGAGGCAATTGAAAATATTACTTCCTCCTGAAGATTATTGTGTGTGACTGGCGTATCAGCTATACTCTTTACGAGATCTAGGAACATCACAAATTCTACCGGTATAAGAAAATGCATGCAATTATGTGAAAATTTTGATGAAAATATGAACCAAAATCCTGATCTTCTGTATAACATCTTTCCAACCAAAGCATCTTGATGCTCAATGTTGAAGAAAATAGGTATCAGGATACCCATAATCGAAATTAATTCAGAAATATTCATACACAAACTCCTCAGAAATTGATGGTCTTTCCTTATTCATGGCAATCTCAATGGAAATAGTTATTTGCAATTGTTAGAAAGACTCATGAATTTCAAGATCAATGAAATTTTGCAGGATGAAATATGTTCTAAGCAATAGAATAGGTAAACAGATATAAAATTGAGTATTGGCTGATTGACAGCCCCGTCATTGCGATCCAGTGATGCTCTTCCATATTTCCACTTTCGTGTGTGACAATATAATTTTTCATTTTCTAGGTCTGTAGATTGGTAGAAGATGACCTGTTGAGAGATCTTGACATCCTGAAGCGAAAGTTTATGCCACATAACCTGAGTTCTGTGTTAGCTGCAAATGAGAAGAATGACTACATCCATCCCACTGACATCTTAAGTATTCGCACATGTAAGAAGTGAATTCGAGAACCGTTCATATCATTGTATGAAGGTAGGTGGGAGTGATTATTCAGTATTTGTAAACTTTATGGATTCTTTCTAATCTTCTTTGTGAAGAATCAAAAAAGGTTGTTTCTGCTCAGAGTTTCAAGAAACGGACGAAACGTAACGTTATTGCTCATAACTTCCATCGTTCATCAGAATAACTCCAAGTTATGCTGAATTTCATGAGTTGAATGTTTTAACTAACAACTAAGTATGGATATTATTTGATGAGCAACCAACCTGAAAGTAGTGTAATAATCGTTCAGAGAATTAGATTACATTTTCGATAAGGTGCAACTCGACCCCATTTTGCCTATATGATTTTCAAGTCTTCTACAGGGAAATAATGGGTTCCATAAATTCCAAATTCACATGTGAAATGCCCTCTTTTGTTATGAACTCGAATCTATCCTGTTATTTTGAGTTTCAAGAAATTCACCCATCCTTTCTCCAGAATACCTCCAAGTTGTTCCGAAACAATAGAAGTGAACATTTTTAATAAACAATTTAGTGACTCTCTGTTATGAAGATATAACCCGAGAAAGGTATTTAGTGTTGCATGAATAATGATTTTTATTTACGTGTACTTTTATTCCAGTATAATAATTCAACAATGAAATATTTGAGTAGAGAAATAGGAAACAAAGCTTTTCCTTGAAGTGCCACTAAATCCGCTTTCTCTATAACGATTTCAGAGGATGCTGAGGGTAGAAACTTGATTCCACATGCTCCAAATTAATCTCATAAACGATCCTCCCTGAATCAAAAATTGACATGTTTCAGCTTTTTCCGTTAGTATCACTCTCTCCAGAGTTAGAAGGAGTGTCAAATTTTCGTTGGAATACAGAAAAGGTATTATCACATATATTCCAGTTTTACGAGGAATGAATAATTCCCTACGTTCCATAAAAAACAGTAATGAAGGCTTACCAGGTTTTTCATATAAAAATAACTGGGACGCACCAGTTGTGTCTTCTCGACAAAAAAAATAATAAATTGTGATGGCTGAGTAAGTGATGAATCGAATACCTACCGATATAGAAATATAATATAAAATTTCTCTCAATATGACTTTCATGTCTTATCAGCTCAAAGCATTACAGATTATAGAAATATAGTTATTGTGATTTAACTTCTGATAATATGAAAAATTGAATTGTTAGGTTAACTGATTACTATCTGTTCGACAAATAATGAAATACCCGAGTACCGTAACTATTTCGTTTTTCCAGATGTTCCATATCCTACGAGTCACCCTGTATATTTCTTATCCCGTAGTCAATTTCCGAAAAGCGTCAATTAGTTCTGAAACGTTGAGGAAACTCACCTTTTTTTTCTAGTTAACTCGTTCAAAAATGATAAGAAACATAGTGCATCCTATTTGAAAACATAGCTTTGAATGAATTTCTGTGATGGAACACTGTATATGTGAAAATAAGTTAAGCACAGGAAGAAAATCAGTATTTAACTTCATCTAACTTTTTTGATCATATTCGTTCAATATATTCAACAGGAACAAAGTAATGGACCGATTACTACACTACACGGACACCCTGTATACATATCTCTTGAGGTATATAAAGGGGTGTAAGAGAACGACAGTCATTCCTTCAGAATGACCATAAAACATTGTTAAATTACAAAACACTTCTGCTCACTTCTTTTATGTCAGATGCTAGGATTAGCAGATCATTTTTGCACTTACTACAACATAACATTCCATTTTCTGAGGATTTAACCATACTAGTAGATTAATTCAATCACTAATTGATAGGCACAATATAAACTCACCTCATAATTAAAGCGAAGTTTCCTCCTCCTACCTTCATTATAACAAACTCAGCCACAATATGATAATGTTCATAAACATATTAGCGAAAGTACGCAGAATTGAAAATCAGGAAGTATTTCAGAGACAATCTTTTATTTACCCATTTCCCTTAACAAAGAACCTAATTACTGCCTTTTGTTGATGGTCTAGCTCAGCGATATGCTAATCGACTTCAATTATATTGATTCAAGGATTTGTTCAAGATAGTTTGAGTTATTTTCCTGTTTGTCATTTTTTTTCATGAGTATACAAGGTGTCTAACAAATTTTTGCTGAGGAAATATTAATCCTGATAAATACTCAAAATATTCGCAGACTATGAAGTAAGTATTCGAAATAGTAAAATTTAACAAACAATACTTTCTCCTCTATCGGAGTGCATTAATCTGAATGGAATGGAGGAAGACAATATCGAAAAGCTTATAAATTCATTTCTTTATAAACGAATAAATATACCAAATTACTGATTCAATATCATACTCTAAACATGTAGATGTAGGAATATAAATAAAAATTCAATTATGTTGGTTATCTTGATTGTTTCTTACATTATTCAAGAATATTTCATTTTGAATCGAAACCATTTCATCTCTACAAGGCTTCAGAGGAGCCAAATGAGTGGTAAATTTGACTAGTTGAGTGTTATTTCATTTAAAAGTCTTTGCATGCGTTTAAATTGAAACTTAATCATTAATAATTATAATTAATTGCGAGAGTAGAGTATATAATAAAAATTATAATTTCTTTCTATTCAATTTTCTGGAATAATGGATGGACAGGACAATTTTAATTTTAGTTCCAACAATCTAGCTATGATTTCATTAACCATTTTTTAAATTTAGAGCTTTAACCCACTTATGCCCACACTAGTTTTTCTCAAATAACGGTAGAATTTTCAGAAAAATTCATTTATTTTGACTCAAAGGCAAGATAGGTTTATAGAAAATAACAAAAAAAAAATACAAAATTCTAATGAAACATACCGTCCTATACAGGGATATCCACCGGGACCGTCCGTTAAAAACTTTTTGAGTTCCAATAACAATATCAAGCTGAAATTTTATACGCGGCCATAACTAGCGATTTCCAATTGGAGTGAAATATTTTCGAAGTGATACCATTTCCGGTTATACCGGAAGTGGGTCATCACCTTGTTATTTCAAATGGCAATCTACCTTTTTTATTATACATCTAGAACCGACATTTGAGCAAGGCATGAAATACCTAAGGTGTTGGCACTTATTTGTCAAAAATTTTGACAGATTTAATTATTTTTATTATAAACTCGCTTTTTGAGGAACATTTAAAAAAATTGTGGCTCGTAGATCTTTTGCAGTACAGACACAAATTTTGCTTGGGTGGATAGAAGAAGGATCAAGGAATTTTGTAAGCAATCTACTCATGTCAAGAGTTTATTGCGTTGTTTTGTATGATTTTTTCAATTTGGTCTTTTTCAAACAGCAATAACCCAATTTTTATATCGCCATCAGATGAAGTGTCAAATTTCAGATGGAATTGTATAAGCATGTACTATACCCATCTCTTATAGTTCCTAAATGATTTGGTAATATATTGAATTTTGATGATTTTGCAAGAATTAACAGTGAATGCTTTGAAATATTTGAATCAAATAGCTGAACTGGCTACGCTCATCTGACAGGTGCCTACAATTAATGTACTTGTCACTCCGTTCATTCGTGTCCCAACAACTTGGGTATTTTATGCCTTGCTCAAATGTCGGTTCTAGATGTATAATAAAAAAGATAGATTGCCATTTGAAATAACAAAGTGATGACCCACTTCCAGTATAACGGGGAGTGGTATCACTTCGAAAATATTTCACTTCAATTAGAAATCGCTTGTTATGGCCGCGTATAAAATTTCAGCTTGATATTGTAATTGGAACTCAAAAAGTTTCTAACGGTAAGTCCCAGTGGATATCCCTGTATATAGGTCCTTAAGAAAATATGCTACTACGACCATGGTTTTGTGTGAAACATGAAAAAACATTTGATATGTAAGCCAACGTCACATTTAAGACATCTGGTGGTTTTAGAATGACAGTCAACATTTCGTCTGCTCTACTTGGGGACCTACCAAATGACCAACGTTATCATAATGAATACCAAGGTTTTCATTTTTCTCGGTCTTCCTGTTGCAAAACTGCTTCCTTTTTTGTTATTCTGAAGCAGATGCAACGCAATATGACGTTCGAATCTTAAATGATCCAATTTAGCTTGATTGATTTTATGATTTTGCCAAGCATTGTGAATGCTCAGGTCGATGCAGTAAGCAAAGAGGAAAATACCATTTTTTACCTTGTTTAGCATTTCTTTATAAGCTAGTGTTTTCATCGCACCTGTCGACGCCACCCATATTCTCATTATACGTTTTTATTATACAGGGTTGTTGGATTTGCACATTTTTTTTGTTTTTATACGAGTAGCGTTTGGCAGTGCCTAATGGTTATCGTTCCATTGCACGGCTACAATGTGGTAATCTTTCAAAATTTTCGATTCATAAGTGCCTCGAGGCGCCTTTTTCAGTTGGACCTCATCAACAAATTGATTTTCTGCCAATCTGTTTTTACGCACAGTTCCAGTTCCTCAGGTATTTCTCTCTGTCAGCATATTCAGAAGATTCACAGAACAGAAAAAATTATCAAAAAATGAATGAAAACTGTAAGTGGGCCACTTTTATTGCAGATCATCTAAATTACGAGAACAACACCTCGCCGACCCCATGTTATCTGTATCGTTCGGAAACTTGTTGTGGCACCTTGATATGCTTCGATCCAATTGAAGTAACCTAATCTGGATGTACCCATCTACATTTTGTACCCATATCTTCTAGGCTCACCACGAATGTATTGCTTGCACCCATGTCTCCCGAAGTAGGGTACATCCACGATGTGATTTTCCGATAGGAGAGCCATATCCATAAATATTTCATTCAAATGTTGAAATAATGGACGAACTTTCGCGAATTTGCCTTGCCTGTTGATATTGGAATTGTCGATTATGTGAAAATTGGACATAATATACTCAAATCTATCTCTTGAAATCGCGTTGGATACCAAAGTTGAATGCGTATCCAATTCTTCTTCCCAGTATATTCCATGTCGTGGTAAACATAGATGACCGTTCAAAATGAGAACGCCTAAAATGCTTTCATTTCTTTGAAACAGACATTTCCGTTTCTGTTGTGAAAAGAAGCATAGCGGTTCGTTTCAGATACAATGAGATTCATCAAAGAATCTGGAAAAACTTAGCAAACAAACTTATTGGGAATATATCTTCAACACCTATGGAAGATCGCCATTTGTCGAATGATAATTCTTCTTTTCTTTCGTTCTTCTTTTCTATTTTCTTGCTAGTTCCGCTGAAGAAATTTCATCGAAGTCATCTTCTCGATTTCGATTATCTGAATGAATTTCTGCAGGTGCAGATAGTTACGAGCCAGATAAATTAGAAGGAATAGCCTGATCTTTATCCCTAGAATCCTCATCCGTGAAAAGTTTGGTTCAAATCATCAGCACTGTTTCCTTCTTCAAGAAGAGTCAAAATATTATTCAGATTCAAACCCCTGAAATGAAATATGTAATGCTTGGTTAGTCATAGCAGCATATATTCCTAAGTCCTACATTTAGGACGTCAAGGTTTGAAGCATCATTTCTCCAAAATAACCAAACTAATAAGCATTCATGTTATTACACTTCTTTCATTAATTATTTTATTACTTATTTTTGAGTATTGAATAGAATTATAGTTAAAAACTCAAAGGAAATACCATAATCCCTATAATTTTCATCCATATTCATCCTCGGAATTTCGCTCATTCTCACAATACTCTAACGCAACTCAGGCATGAGACTAGATAAACATTGATGTAGAGCAGGGGTTCCCAAACTTTTTGTACCACGCCTCCCTCTGGTGATTTGGGGACCCCCCACGCCCCCTTTGTCCGTATGATGAAAATTAAAACAAGTATTACATGAAAAACGATTATAATTACTGATACGAATTTTAATATTGAAATACAGATACATTTTCACTTAAAGGAAGGTAAAGCAATAGGCCTACCTACTCACAAAAACTAAACATCAAATGTAATTTAGTGAGATGGGTGCGCTTGCATGTTCTGAATAAGTTGATAGATCCTGGGTTCAGTTTCAGACAAATAACAGCGTAGGTCACTTTCGACATCAAGTTTGTTGCGGTATTTGGTTTTGATCGCCACAAGAGTTGAAAACGCTTTTTAGCACTTACGTTTTAGAAAAAGACGAGTATATCTGAACAGATTTCTCTGAAACACTGGGGTAAATTTTTAAGTACTTTAACCAAAATAACGGCTTATCCATTTTTTCAAAATCGTATCTTGCAGCAGAGTCATTTTTTCATTTCTATTCCTTTGCTGCCTCTTCTGGCAGCAAATGTATGTCCATGTTGAACGGGTCGGTTGATAGTTTGTAAGATTCCTCTGACAAATTAGGAAAGTACGTGCTGACTCCTTCTTGAGATTCTTCAAATGGTCAATTATCAAGTTTTTCAAAAGCGGTCCTTCAAAAACGTCCTCAAAACATGCTTCTTCAGAGAATGACTCTACTTTGTTGAAACTTGAATAGTTGCTGGGGTTCATTGACACTTTACGTATCCAAAGTTGTTGTTTCTCAACGTACATCTTGATGGCATCCCGATGTGTTACTATATTTGAGCCTGCACCTTGCAGTCTCAAGTTTAGGTTTCTTAACGTGTCAAAAAAGTCTGATAAATAGGCCAAAATCACTTAGTTACTGGGTTTTTTGAAATCTGCACTAAGCTCGTTTTGTTTTTCCAGTGTGAAAAACGTAATTACTTCCCAACATATTGCCTTTCGAGAGCCATCGTACTTCTGTATGAAATGGCAGCGTTTTGTCACTTCCTAAATCTTCACAAAGATTTTTAAACAGTTGACTATTTAATGCACTGTTCTTCACGTAAATGACTACTGTTATACATAGCATTGAGTTCGTTCGGAAGCAAATTTGCTGCCAAGGCTTGGCGGTGAATAAAACAATGAATCCCCACCACGCCAGCATTCTTCTGGTTGACCAACTGCACAAAGCCTGAGCGAGAACATAGCATTGAAGGAGCACCGTCTGTGTATACACTAATAAGTTTTTGCCCAGAAAGTTCGTGTGTCTCAAAAAAGTCTGATACTGCTTTCATCACCTCTTTAGTAGCTTTAGAAGTGGTCACCAGCTCAGTAGAAAACATCAGTTCATCCTTCATTTTTTCATTTTAAATGTAACGAACATATACAATCAAATGAGAACATTGTGCTAGGTCTCTAATCTCATCTAACCTAACCTGGTTTCTAATGTCCTCGGCCATAGCATCAATTCGGCGTTTTACGGTGTTGTCTGAAAGTGGTATTTGTGATAGCTTTTGCCTACTATCAGTTCCAAGGACAACATCGGCTGCTTTTAAAAGGCATGGTTCAACAAGCGCTTCACTATTAGTGTGGCTTTTATTTTCCTTAGCAATAAGAAGAGATAATTCATAGAAAGCTTCAAGCACTTTTAGAGATGCAGCAGATCCAGTGCTATCTAACTTCATGCGCTTTAAATTCTGAGATTTTGCAGCGAAAAACTCTTTAGGTTTGTCCTTCAAAGAGGCATGTTAGGTTGAAAAATGTCTCAGAAGACGATTAGGCCTCATCGCGTCATTGCTTAATACTTCATAGCAAATAACGCACTAAGGGCGATTAACATTATCTTTGAGCAAGGAAACAAACCCATATTGAATTTATTCGTCAATAAACTTGCGTTTTCCACCGCGTTCATCTTCTCTGATTCAGCTTCACACAGAACTCACACAACACTAAAACAATTACTCCAATTCAAACGTCGCAACAATTATAGAACACCCACAATACAGCAAACACGCTGACTGATATTTCACGGAAAGAACTGTGACAGAACGGACTATTAACAGCTCAAGCACTGAACAAACTGCAAGGTTATTGACATTGGACTGATGATGCGTTGGGGGTGGGAGTGGAAGGGGTGCAGTAACACTCGCACTCACACCAAGGCTGAACGGAGGTATCGGTACACACGGCCGTTGCCGTCGAGGGGGATGGTTTTGAGAACCTTGAACTCTTGTGTGCTTTGTAGTTCTTAAAACTGTAGTCTTCTCTGATGAAGTTTAAAACTTTATTAAAACTTTACAAAAACAATTATGAAAACTTAGAAAGACTTTATTTCAAAGATTCAATGAAATTATTTTTGTAATTTTTTATTTATTTCATTTGGGTGTCACACCCCCCCTGGACCTGGACCTGGACCTGGACTTTCTCCTGTGCGCACGCATTCTCGAGCGCCAAATTTGAATGCCGTCCTACATACACGACGTCAGGCATATACGGGTTAATGTTCTTATTTTCGTCGTAAGGAACCGATTTTCAGCAATGGTCTCCGATGAAGAGTTCTCTATATATAGGGTTTTTCTTCCTACAAAAGAAAACCTTTTCTGCTCTCAATCCACTGTGAGAGGAATCATTCCCCTCACCCTCCGCACTCTTAACATGAGAAGGATCAAACGTTTAGTGACATTTGAGTGTAGTTTTGTGATTGAACGGAAAAAAAACCTTGCTTGTAGATTTTATTTTTGTTACTTTTCAATTGTTACTAGTTTTTACCTGATCAGTTGATGACTTTTCATTGTGTGAATTTCATAATTTTAGAATGCCTTCTCTAAACGAAACAGGACTTATTGAGATTTTGATATTCCTCGGTTGTGGTGATAAAAAACATAGCTATGAAGAATTTTGCGTTTTGTTTAATAAAAAATAACTAGCCTCTAACTAATCCATAGTTAGAGGCATTGAAACCAAAGTTTGGGAAGAATGTTCTCCTATACATCGATCAAAGTCAGGAAGTCCCAAAATTGCTGATGAGCCAAGATGAAAAATTGCATTTTGATTTCAAGAGAAACATCCATCAGACAGCTAGACAATCATGTTTGGATCACGAAGCGATTCAAAAATAAGTTGCGAAATATTTGAATTTAGAAAAATGGTACTCATAAAAAATGGTTCTTTTGCATGAACTTAATGATAACGATATCAATCGCAGTAAAGAAATCTACTATTTCATTATGTAATTGTGAATTCTGCCATCTGAATTGTCCATTGTGTTGAAGCAAAAAGCAACGTTCACTCGAAAAGGAGATGTTATACGCCAGAATTTAAGTTTTTTGTCAGAATATAATCCACATTAGATGTAAAATAATTCGCAATATCCAGAAAAACTCAATGTGTTCGCCTGCATAGGAGAAGATAGAGTGTTAGAGCCTTATTTCTTCAATGGTAATTCAGCAGGAGAATGAATTTTTTGATAGAGGATGCCATTTCCGTTTTAATTGTGGTCTATCTCAAATGATGATAATCCACATGAAACAATATAGTTTCACCAATTTAGACTTTCTCTGTTTTGCCAGTGCGCAATTTCAATGAGGTTGGATTGGCAGAAGATGACTAGTTGTATGGCCTGCAAACTGCTCAAATTTGAATCTCTGTCTCTACTTTTCATAGAAATAATTGAAAAGTAATGTCTATAGATCTAAAGTTTATGAGTTCGACGATTTGAGGATAAGAATAAGGCACGAAATTAATTTGATCACTCAAGAAACTATCCACGAAACAATTAAAGAATCCGAAAATCGGTTGGCTATTCGTCAAGCTTTTAAAGGCGATCATTTCAAACATGTTAAGTGAAACATTAACATTCAATTGTATATCTTTGTTTGGTTTCAACTCGGATCTCTTGTATCGTGAATAGACAAAAAAACATTTTATCTGTTTACTTCTACAGAACAAAATTTAACCGTATGTATATAATTCGGTAAATAATTAAAACGATGTGATATGTAATATACCAACTCGCGAAATGATAGATTCTGATATCAATTTAAAATATTTGTTTCGAAGAACTTTACCGAAATAAAAATCGAAAGAACTTATCTGAAACAGAGCCGAAACAATATTTATGCACTTGAATGTCTCTCTAAATATTTGAAATCACAGAATGAAGAAAGTCAATCCTCAAATTCGCTGATAAATTCCCAAATTATTTCTGGGGTTTGAATCAACTTCCTTCGTCATTCTCATCCTCAAATTGTCGAGATTATTAATTTTGAATTTATAGACCGTTATTTTCAAGTATATCTGTAAGAAGTGATCGCAGAGATTCAAACCTGGAGTGCGAGCACACCATTCGACGAGTTCTCTTTTGCTAACAGTAGTATATTACCAAAAACCTCATTCACGCGTAATGCGGATAAACTACATCTTGGTGAAACCATATTGATTTATGAAGTATGTCACGATAGTAATCAATGGGCTAGAGTTCATCCAAAGCTGAAATCAGAACACATTTGTCCGAATTATCGAAAAAAATGAGGTCCTTACATTATATTTTCAACGATCCCTTCATTGAGTAATTGTTGATGATGTAGATAGTATTCCCGCATCCAATGTGCATCTTCTTCAGCCCAAAATCTTAAATTTGGCGTTTGACATCTTCCTTCAGGGTGAACGTTACTTCATTACAATTCAGAAGGACAGCATTTATTCTGGTGACACAATTCCACAACTCAAAGTAACTGAGAACAGTTTAACGGTTTTGATGATTGACACTGTGTTGCCTGGTATTGTACCACATGACTCGTATAAATACCTCGATATTCGAGAGCCAATAGACATAAAAACAGCCAAAATGAAGAAGTCGTTCAGTTCAACTTTTCTTCAAGAGCCAAGTCAGTTCTCTAGGCCAAAATCAGCTCGAAGTTATTATTCGTGGCTCCCAAAATCCGAGCCGTACCGAGTATTATATATTCGTTTGGAATTCTGATGTCATCTAAAACGGATCTACGGTTTTAGAAACGAACGTGACAGCAGGCTTGACGAAGTACGGTATCTATCACCCCCATGCTTCATTCAACGGCCTATTTCCGCCAAGGCATAATGAAGGGAGTAGCCTATCGAACCTTAGAGGGATTCATGATATGGATACCGAGAACCTCAAGTCGTACTTCAGGGAACACAACTCACCTCTCATCAGTATGATATATCGCGGCGACGAGAACTTTGCTCCTCTTGAGCTGCGTAAACCTATAAAGCCTATTGAACAAGCCACTCTATCGCAAATAATTGGCGAATAACAATCGAAAGCTCTCCAAGGAAAACACCATGAACAGCTCGCGAGCGGATATATAAATCTTGCTTAGTGGATATAAATTTCTGAAAGGCAATAAAGGATCAGGTAGTGGCCACCAGAATATACGTAAAGCACATGGCAAGCAAAAATATCCCATCCGAATGATGCCCCAAGTGATCTCAGCGCCTCAGAATTCATTCTGTATTTCTCATCTAGATGCTCAAACCTTGCCCCAGTTGATAACTTCAGAAGTCAACCTGGCGAAGATTAACTAGCATATGCGGTCGATTATGTGCTAGGAGCAGATCTGTTGCAAAGTTTGTATCCCAGTAGATTTTTATGTTCTTATACGCCAGGTTACTTATAGTGTCACAGTTTCTTGTCCTTCAGCTTGAACTTAAAGAAGGAACTAATCCTTGAGTTCAAGCTGTTGAATAGATACATATACGGAAATACAAAGTTTGCAACGGTTAGGCTGTGAGCACATAATCGACAGGATATTGTTGCTTTGGATCAAATTATATCTGGATTTCATATTAGATCTAGTGGCGATGGCAGTGATGAATAATTTTGTTTTTTGTTGTTGTGATAAACGTCAATTTTATTCGATACTTAAGTTTAAAATGGCGTATAAATTACAATACAATATAGTTGTAGATTGCTAACTTATCATCTAAACAATCACTTATATGACAATAAAATATTGAAGAGGGTTTACCTCACATCGATTACCTGAAATGTAGAAGACCTCGTATTTTGTCTGAAAATGGAGTTGGCCAACTTGAAGAAGCGGCCACTGGATTGGAACCTCTAGTCGAAAACTAGACCGCCAATCTATGTTTTTTACAAGTCGATTCGGAAAATACTGTCCAGAAATGATGTATCGATCACTTATTATGGTGTTAAAATCCAACAAGACAGGCGCAGCTCGAAATGATACCATGATGTTGGAGATCACTGAGGAGAAGGCAATTTGTTCGAAATCGTTCGATCGTAATGGATAATGAAAAATACTCAACTCTTTCACATTCAGAAATGAAAAATAATTACGGCATAGTACACTTCTGACATTGACAATTGTTCGAATGAAGTAAAATTCAAAGCAGAGGCAACATTTGCTGACAAAGTTTCAGTATAACGCTCGATTTCAAAGTTTGGAGTTTCAGCTCCCTATGTTGACCGTGTCCGAGAAAAAGCTGAGGATTGTGAACGTTATACCAGAAGATGTTTAGAAAAACTCCTCAATTTCTTCAATGTCTCTCAAAACGATGATATAATTTTCTGGCCTGATCTAGCTTTTTGCATTATGCCAGGGGAACAAGGCAATCGTTGGAACGAAATAATATGAATTATTTATCGAAAGAAGATAATCCTTTTAGTGTCCCTTCAGCTAGACCAACAGAGGACTTTTGATCGTTATTAAGTTGAATGGTGTATTACAATGGTTAGGAGTTGAATTTTTCGAAAAATTTAAGAAGTAGACGGGAACATAGTCGAAAGATAGACGACGAATGTGTTAACCAATTTGCGCGATATTGAGGAAAGTGGTCAGCTATCGATCATGTAGTTTTTTTACGTTATCGAAGGATCTGGAGTGGAAAATCAAAGTTCTGAATGAGATTTTTTAATTTGTTCGTGAAACTATTCAACTTCTCCCAAAATAAAATGTCCCATTAGACGTGACCAAACCAATAGACGAGAGTTCGCAAAAGACATATAGCTATAACATTATGGAATACACTGACCAAGCATTTGAGGTAAAAGCTCATCTCGTATAGGATACCGAGGGTTTCCAACTTCAGTAAGGTATCATTTGGAGCACCCGGAAGCAGATCATTTTAGGAAGGGTTAGAAATGCCAAGAGATTCTTTCTAGACATGGTATTTTCTTAGTAAATATTTACGTTGTCACAATTGATATGAAAATCTATTAATCTATCAGAATATATACAAACAATAACACTACCAACAAATGATATCAATCTATCGACGACTTATGTTGTGTTGTGTTATGAAGTTCTAGATGATCAAAACGAATACTACTAAGAACACCCAAATTTTGGGTGATCATATTATTTATATCAATAAATAATGAAAAACGTTTCTAACCTGTATTTACCATCGGGAAAACCTATGACTCTACCTTATTTTTTAGGAGACTACGAAGAATATATTATAAGATTTGATGATTGCTGTCCTTTATAGATGTTCAAATATAATTCTTCTTAACATCTTATGTTTCAATAGTTCTTATAACGCTCAGTATAAATACTCTGCAAAATTGGTATCTCTCCCATTTTCCACATTTTTGATCTCATTGCCAGTTTTATATATTTAGAAATTTTCTATATACTTTATATATTGTGTATATCGGTCATCGCAATGTCAATAATTTATGCTATATAGTTTAGTTTATCAATAACTAATGGTGATGTTTGAACTATTGTGCAACGAATCACAGAAGAAACTGTGATAATTGTATTTATAGAGGTATGCCTTTCAGACTTTTCAACACGAGCTTACATGAGAATTATTGCAACTTAGGCAAACAAAAAACAGACTCCCCTAATGCAAATCCCTCATTGAATGAGCCTGTAAATTTGATATTTTGAGCAAGAAACTTAATACAAAGATAGCATTAAGAATAAACAATATTTAAATTATTCGTCTTTGACGAATAATTCGTTGAACTTTCACTTGTCTCTTTCTTCCACTTAATTGTTTTCATAATTTGGAGAAGAGTGACTACAGACTTTACTCTCAATATAATTTGAAGAAATTAACAGCGCTATATGTTTTACTAATTATGTAGGTTTCGACAATCATCGTTTGATTATATCAATAATATTTATCAATTTCCATTGAGTATCTAGCTCATCCTTTAAGTATAATAGATTTGTTGAAATAATTGTCGAAACGGGGTAAAATGAGAAATCTTACCCAAAAAAGAAGTTATTCCTAGTACAATACAAACGTTTCAAATAAAAATCACTACTCTCTATCGAAAAGTGAAACATTCTTTTAAAAAGTCTCAAGTGTCAATGACTTCTTTTTGCAGACATGCGCAAGATTACAACAACGAAGATGAAAAAAATGTACTTACTCCTATTATTCCAAAAAGTAAGAACTTAAAAATATTGTTACACTACACGAACAGACCGTTCAAACTACTTGTGGGCAAAATTAGATGATTGTGTACGTCTTCAAGATTGAAATTATCTATTAAATGAGATAATCATTTCTCTGTTGCTTGACCTCAACATAAACTAACAAGTTGATTATTTTCTTGACACGGACCGAGATATCAAAGTACTTATGCACTAATTAATGATTTGGAAAGATTTGATTGTTCATGAAAGGGAAGGAAAGGTAAAATATTAATATATGTCTTAAGGAATTAGACGTAAATTTTCGGCGACTTTATGGAGCATTTTTCTATATTTTGTAAATTATGCAATAATCGTTGCAGAGGAGCCAATTTTTGGTTCTTTTAACTAAGATCATTACCGATGACAGTGGTAGAGAAATTAATTGGGAACTTCAGCATTTTATACAAACTTCAGTTTCATCCTCGTTATGAACTCATCGGTATTGCACATTTTACTGTGATTTCAAGCAGAATAAACCTTACTATAAATATGTTTCTATAAGCATCTGTTTCTACGAGTTGGAGCTCTCTAGGAACGAAAAATGTAGATTCAGCCTTCGTGTCAATAAAATATAAGAAACCTATACATGGTGTCCGTGAATTGCGTAATTGATGATTACTTGGTGTAGATCTAATCAGACCATAGAAGCATCCATGGTCTTGTACAGGACCTAAGAAATCTGTGGTTTTCAGTCATAGAACAACATGATAAATGCACCGATTGAATGAAATTGATGATTTCTAGTGTCTTCTGAAAACGGGTCGTGAATGATAAAATTAAATACTTGTGCTATATATTTTCGATAAGAAAAATGCTGCGAAAAAGTAAAACACGCATTTGATGCGTGATTGAAAAGAGAATGTTCACATTATAACTCATAAACTCCGCTGCGCGAAAATTTTTTTCATGCCACTCGATTTTATTCCAAAAATTGCATGTAGAATGTCAAACTCATTTTATGGTAACTTTCATAATAGTCAAGATTTCCGCGATTTTCCAATGTTCTATTAATATTGAATATGTCAGAAACAAAAAGAAATCTCAGAAAAACGTTTACACAACTGAACTGGTCTCTAAAAGAGAGATCGGAAAAAAGGGGGTCATTTTTCTCTAAATATAACATTCCACCTATTTTTCATACCAAAACATCGGAATTCAACCACCTATGCTCTCAATACTTTTGTTATAACAGCTAATACTCTCAACTTCAGATGTACCAACATATTAATGGGTCTAGTTGAACGTGAAGATCTACGAAAATGGAAAATACATGTTTCATTTTCATTTTCAAACAGAGCTAAGTATTTGAATGAATAACCTTCTCAAAGTTCCGAAATGGAAATACAGGGAGTCCGTGAAATGCGTGTACATTTTGCCTATATGAAAACTTTCTTCGTTTGGCCGCTAAAGGACTCCAGATCCAAAGATATTTTCTTATTTCTCAAATAATTCGAGAACGACTCGATTGATAGGAACCATATTCGGTATGCGTAACCAGGTTACGCATACGCACAGACTGGATCACGCTTTTAAGTGATCCAGTCAATGGCCTTGACATTCTACAAGTGTCCCTAAAATTTCGAACGTGTTTTTAATCAACCATAAACTTTAAACTGTCCTCGTTTGAGCAAAACTGATCTGAACATTGAGTAGCTAGGCTAATTATCAAACTTTTTTGTTTCTTGAGAAATTTTGATATGATGAGCGGCTCAATCACAAAAACAGTTTTGTTAATTTCATGATTTCATTTCTTCAACCACCTAGCAAGTCAAAAATATCACATTTGACCATGTTGGCTTTGGATTTATTTCAGTGGTCTGGCAGATTGGCATTTTATTAGCCTTGAAAACCAATTGTTGACCCAACAGTGTTCCTAAAAGTCTTATCTAGGTAATTTGGTGATTTTTTTATCGCCATGAAGCACGGAGTACACATACAGTAACTTTGAAATGGTTGATATGGTTATGGTGTACAGCTTTTGTCAAGGCATTGGAAGTGAAAGCGCTAGAGGATATGCTGAAAGATTTCCAGATCCTATAGTGCTGAACTACCAAAGGTTTGGAAATCTGGAGAGGCAACTCGGCGAGAATGGTTGCTTCAAGACCAGGAATTTCGATCGAGGATGACAACGAACAGTAAGGACGGTAGAACGCGAAGAACAAATTTTGGAAATGTTTGAGGAAAATCCACAATTAAGCAGGCTGCGTTTAGGTTTGCAGTTGGTCGTTCCTAGAAAAATGATTCATGATGTCTTGAAGTAACAATTATTTCATCCTTATCACATTCAGAATGTTCAGGAATTACTTCCCAGCGATCCTGAGAATCACCTAACTTTCTGCCGATTTATCCAAGAGAAGAAAACTCAGGATCTCTGTTTCAGTAGGAACATTCTATTTACTAACGAATGCACTTTTACTAGGTCTGGCATCACTAACCTTCACCATGGACACGTGTACACTGTCGAAAATCCACATGCGTTCACAAGTTTATATCATCAGAATCAATTCAAAATTAACGTATGGATTTCAGTAATTGACAATTTCATTTTTGGTCCGGTAGTGATTCCAGATCGATTAAACGGAAAGGCATATTTGTTTTCTTTGAAGAAACTCTGGCGGATGTGTTGGACGATATTCTAGTATTAATCCGTGCAGACATGTGGTTTATGCACGACGGTGCACCTCCTCACTTGACTTTAGCAGTTCGCGAGTTCTTACATGCACAGTATGCAAATCGTTGGATCGAAAGGGGAGCTGATGCTCGTGCAAGTTGGCCAGCACGATCTCCCGACTTAACACCCTGCGATTTCTTCCTTTGACGTACTTTAAAATCTTGAGTTTACTTTTCTCCAATTGACACCAGAGAAGAATTATATATGAGAATTTTAAATGCGGCCAACTCCTTCGAAAATGAGCCTTAAGTAATGTCAACGGTCCGATTCAATTTCTTAACTAGGATTAACTTCTGTGTTCAGCAAAATGGTGGAATTTTTGAACATTTACTATGGTTGAATGAAATTTTAGGTGTGAACTAATGAATCGTTATTCTGAAGTGATTTGTTTTTTCTTATGTAGTTTCCAACTACCCAACTTGTTTTCATATTTTTGAACAACTATTTAAATTGTTTTTCGAATTTTTCAATTTTTGTACTACTGAACATTAAATTTCCTATTTGCTCGATCCGATTTAGCAATCTAGAAAACATCATTTTTGCAACAAGAGGTTGTCAAGCACAATAAAATGACAATCTGCCAGACCACAGAAATAAATTCAAAGCCAACAAGGTCAAATGTGATATTTTTGACTTACTAGGTGGTTGAAGAAATGAAATCATAAGATTAAAAAACTGTTTCTGTGATTGAGCCGCTCTTCATATCAAAATTTCTTAAGAGACAAAAAAGTTTGATAATTAGCCTAGCTACTCAATGTTCAGAACAGTTTTGCTCAAACGCAGACAGTTGAAAGTTTATGGTTGATTAAAAACACCTTCGAGTTTTTAGGGACACTTGTAGAACGTCAAGGTCATTGAGTGGATCACTAAAAAACGTGAATAACGCACCCGATTACGAATACTAAATATGGTTTCTATCGATCGAGTCATTCTCGCATTATTTGAGAAACAAGAAAAAATCTTTGCATTTGGCGACCTCTAGCGGCCAAACGAAGAAACTTTTCATATAGGTAGGTTGGCCCAAATCGACTTATTTCGAGCTGAAGAATCTGTGGTATAACGTTGTACACGCATTTCACGGACTCCCTGTATATCCATTTTGGAACATTGAGAAGGTTATACATTCAAATACTTAGCTCTGACTGAAAATGAAAATGAAACATGTATTTTCCATTTTCGTAGATCTTCAGGTTCAACTAGACCCATCAATATTTTGGTACATCGGAAGGTGAAATTACTAGCTGTTATAACAAAAGTATTGAGAGCATAGGTGGTTGAATTCCGATGTTTTAGTATGAAAAATAGGTGGAATATTATGTTTAGAGAAAAATGACCCCCTCTTTTCCGATCTCTCTTTTAGAGACCAGTTCAGTTGTGCAAACGGTTTTCTGAGATTTCTTTTTGTTTCTGACTTATCCAATATTAATCGAACTTTGGAAAATCGCGGAAATATTGATTATTTTAAAAGTTACCATAAAATGAGTTTGACATTCTACATGCAATTTTTGGAAAAAAATTGAGTGTCATGAAAAAAATTTTCGCGCAGCGGGGATTATGAGTTATAATATAAACATTCTCTTTTTAATCACGCATCATATGCGTGTTTTACTTTTTTGCAGCATTTTTCTTATCGAAAATATATAGCACAAGCAATTAATTTTATCATTCACGACCCGTTTTCAGAAGACACTAGAAATCATCAGTTTCATTCAATCGATACTTGTTATCATGTTGTTCTTTGACTGAAAACCACCGATTTCTTAGGTCCTGTACAAGACCATGGATGCTTCTATGGTCTGATTAGATCTAGAACAAAGTTATTATCAATAAATCTCAGAGTTTGGCAATCACGGAAGGTTTTAGTTTTGAAATAAATAAATTATTTCCATCGATGAAAATCGAACAGAACGTTGTTTATCCACCGTTATTCCTTCTGAGAATTTGTTAAACTCCGTGAGTGTTTTTTCTTTGAAATGCGAAATGAATATCACCAATAGGAAAGTTTTGAGAAACTTGAATTATAGAATCTTATAGAACAGAAATTTATTCATCAATAACAACCATACTTCTTGGCTCTGATACAAATCGACCAGATAACAATAATAAATCAAGACACAAAATAATAAATAACAGTATCTATGTACAAATGTATATATACAACATAAATAACTCTTAAAAGAAGAGAACAGCAAATCAAACAAAAATAACATCTAGATTGTTAGGAAGTTTTACAGAGATCAACAAATTTTTCAAGCGTATGGAAAATGATTTTGCCAAAGAAAGATCTCACTTCTTTTTGCAATATATACTCAATTTTCGATTTCTTTGAATTGAGGAAGCATCAAGTTATAAAAAATATTCATTGCACTAGTTCATATTACAGCCAGTTTTGAAATTTTTGTGTTTGTGAATGAAAGTAATAAGCTTATAGATGTATCTACTGACAGTAGTTAGGATTGCATTATTTTTCTTGAAAGTTTAAAAACATGATTCTCTGAAGGATAGATCAAAATAATTCTGATGACTCGATTTGGTATAATAAATATACGATTAAAATTTGTCGACTAATCTCAGGTATTACTGGCTATAACGTATAATTCGATAGATATAAGCGAGATATGCTTCCACCAATTCATTGCGTGCGAAGGCATTTTTCAAATTATTGATAGCAAAGTATGCTCTGTTGAATCCTTTACTCGTAAGGTCAATCTGACAACTCCACCTGAAGGAGTCTTCAATTTTGTTTTCTAAAAGAGTAGCCTCAATCCTCAATGCTAGCGCTTGAATGAAGATCGTTACCATCTTAGTGTCTTGCTCATATTCTCTAGAAGATTGTTAAAAAAAAATAATAATATATATATATATATATATATATATATATATATATATATATATATATATATATATATATATATATATATATATATGTTCGTTGGAAAAAAAATTCTATACACAATGATAATATAAATTTTGATTTGGGTCAGTCTTGAAATTTTCGTTATTAAATTTAGGTTAGGTATTTGGTCATAGATTACATTTACAATCACAGTGTTTCCCTCTACTCGTTCTTCTTCTTCTCCTTATTTTTCTTGTCATTCTTCCATCCACTGCTCCTAGGTAGTTTCCATCTCTTTTCTTCTTCCATCTTTCAGACATCACACACGTGTTGATGTTACTAGGATTTCTGTTTTTGTCTGTTTTTTTGTTGGTCAGGTTCATTTCTTTGTATATATAAGACATTTCTAAAAATGTTCTCTTTTTTGTGTTGTTCGATCTTGCGAGAATAGTAACGTCATCATTCCCATTTTATAACATTCTGCGTTACTGTCTGAGGCTAAGTCACATCTGTGCGGGTAATTTTTTGTGTGACTTTTATGAACAGTGATTCTATTTTTGATCAATTGTTAGGTTTGACCTATGTATTTTCTGATTCAGTTTAGACATGGAATTCCATAAACAACATTCGACTCTTAATTTTCTTAATTTGCCTAATACCCCTCGATTATAAATCTAAATTATTACAGCCTGTTATATTGATAAATTGTTCATCTATGAGCTAACTGCGAACATGAAATATTGTGATATATTTTCGTACGCGGATAATGCTTGAATTGTGATACATGACTGCTGTGTTGAAAAATTGGCGAACAAACTTTCTATCGCTGTGAACTTTATTCGATCGTACATACGTACGATTTATATTCGAGGGGTATTAGGCAAACTAAAATTGGGAGAAGAGTCGAATGTTGTTTATGGAACTTCATGTCTGGACTGTAGCAAAAAATACATAGATCAAACCTCACAATTGATCAAAAATAAAATCACCGGTCATAAAAGTGGCACAAAAGATTACCCTCACCGATACGCCATAGCCACACACAGTAACGCAGAAGATAATAAAAAGGGAATGATGACGTTACTATACTCGCAAGATCGAACAACACAAAAAGAGAACCTCTTTAGAAATGTTTCATATATACAAAGAAATAAACCTGACCAACAAAGAAACAGACACCAGAAATCTTAGTAACATCAAAACGGATGTGATGTCTGAAAGATGGAAGAAGAAAAGAGATGGAAACTACATAGGACCAGTGGATGGGTGAATGACAGGAAAAATAAGGAGAAGAAGAACGAGTACAGGGAAACACTGTGATTGTAAATGTAATCTATGACCAAATACCTAACCTAAATGTAATAACGGAAATTTCAAGACTGACCCAAATCAAATAAGGAAAATTTATATTATCATTATGTAAGATAACGGACAGTAAGGACGGTAGAAGAGAAAAGACACCGACAACATTTGCACACCGATTTCATTATTGGCCACAGTTCGACTTTATGAAGTTCATGAAGATCAACCTAGATACCTAGAGTCGCCCTCTATGGACCGAGACGTTGAACCCGCTACCGGACTTCGAGAAAGCAATGAACAATAACAAACAGATGTTAGAACGTTAATATATAATATATATATATATATATATATATATATATATATATATATATATATATATATATATATATATATATATATATATATATATATATATATATATACGATCGATCGAAAAAACTTCACAGCAATAGAAAGTTTGTTCGCCAACTTTTCAACACAGCAATCATGTATCACAATTCAATTATCATTATTATCCACGTACAAAAATATATCACAATATTTCATGTTCGCAGGTAGCTCATTGATGAAGAAAGGGCTGTAAAACGCTTTCCTGTGGTTTAGAGCAAGTAAAATTAAATAGTTCGGAGATCTCGTCTCGTCGTCATTCTTCACCCTAAATCTGTCAAAAACGCAATTTTATTAGCTATGAATTTCTTTCATAGTTAATAAATGGTGAGTTAAATCGAAAAATACGCAAACAACATACTTTTCCCTATCCAGGTTGATCTTCATGAACTTCATAAAGTCGAACTGTGGCCAATATTGAAATCGGTGTGCAAATGTTGTCGGTGTCTTTTCTCTTCTACCGTCCTTACTGTCCGTTATCGTACACAATGATAATATAAATTTTCCTTATTTGATTTGGGTCAGTCTTGAAATTTTCGTTATTAAATTTAGGTTATGTATTTGGTCATAGATTACATTTACAATCACAGTGTTTCCCTGTACTCGTTCTTCTTCTTCTCCATATTTTCCTGTCATTCACCCATCCACTGGTCCTATGTAGTTTCCATCTCTTTTCTTCTTCCAACTTTCAGACATCACATACGTTTAGATGTTACTAAGATTTCTGGTGTCTGTTTTTTTGTTGGTCAGGTTTATTTCTTTGTATATATGAAACATTTCTAAAGAGGTTCTCTTTTCTGTGTTGTTCGATCTTGTGAGTATAGTAACGTCATCATTCCCTTTTTATTATCTTCTGCGTTACTGTGTGTGACTATGGCGTATCGGTGAGGGTAATCTTTTGTGCCACTTTTATGACCGGACTTCATTTTTGATCAATTGTGAGGTTTGACCTATGTATTTTTTGCTACAGTCCATAGTTCCATAAACAACATTCGACTCTTCTCCCAATTTTAGTTTGCCTAATACCCCTCGAATATAAATCGTACGTCTGTACGATCGAAAAAAGTTCACAGCGATAGAAAGTTTGTTCGCCAATTTTTCAACACAGCAGTCATGTATCACAATTCAAGCATTATCCACGTACGAAAATATATCACAATATTTCATGTTCGCAGGTAGCTCATTGATGAACAAAGGGCTGTAAAACGCTTGTCAAGTAAAATCAAATAGTTCGGAGATCTCGTCGTAATTCTTCACCCTGAATTGTCGATCCAACAATTCGCATACTGTGCATGAAAGAACTAGCGAACCGCTAAAGCCAAGTGAGGAGGTGCACCGTCGTGCATAAACCACATTTCTGCACGGATTAATACTGGAATATCGTCCAACAAATCCGCCAGAGTTTCTTGCAAAAAAAAACAAATATGCCTTTCCGTTTAATCGATCTGGCATCACTACTGGACCAAAAATGAAATCGTCAATTACTGAAATCTATACGTTAATTTTGAATTGATTCGGATGATGTGTACTTGTGAACGCATGTGGATTTTCGACAATGTACACATGTTCATTGTGAAGGTTAGTGATGCCAGACCTAGTAAAAGTGCATTCGTCAGTAAATAGAATTTTCACAAATACAAGTAAACGATGATTTCTACTAAAAATATTATTAAATGCTCGACGCGTTTCGATATACAGTATCTTTATCAAGAGCGAACGAATACTACAAATATATCTAACTAACAAGTTTTTATATATACTAAAGAGGAAATCGACTCAGAGCTATCCGTACTTGAACTATTGTTTAGGAAATAAATTTGATAAGGGTGAGTTATTAATGTCTACCTTCTGATCATTAGGAATTTCCGGTGAATACCTAAATCTGTTAATTTCAAGTACTTCCAGAAGGTTGAGTTTTATACCTCTTTTCTCAGAATATAGGATTTTAAATTCTGAATTGAAAGAGTGACCATTTTCCCTAAGATGATTTGAATAATTTGTATCGGTTTTTCCATTGATGAAACTCCGTTTATGTTCAGAGATTTTAACATTAAAATTTCTTCCTGTTCTACCCATATAAAAACAATTGCAATCTGCACAATCCAATCTATAAACACATGATTCATTTTCTTCATTAATTGGAGATTTATAATTCTTGATAAATGAACCTAGATTTGTTGATATCTTGAACGCTATATTCAAATTTGAATCTTCAAGAAGGGATTTCACATTGTTGTATATATGTTAAATTATTGAATTTCTTGTCTTGGTGTTCACTAATCGGTGAATTGTGAATTGAAATAGAATTTTCCTATTGAACTAGAGATCCTGAGTTCTCTTCCCTTGGATAAATCGGCAGAAAGTTAGGTGATTGTCAGGATCGTTGGGAAGTAATTCCTGAACTTTCTGAATGTGATAAGGATGAAATAATTGTTCCTTCAAGACATCATGAATCATTGTTCCAGAAACAACCATGATTCTCTGAAGGATAGATCAAAAATGATTCTGATGACTCGATTTGGTATAATAAATATACGCTCAAAATTTGTCGACTAATCTCAAGCAACAATGCTATAACGTATTATTGGATAGATGTAGGCGAGATATGCTTCCACCAATTCAAATGCGAAGGCATTTTTCAAATTATAGATAGCAAAGTATGCTCTGTTGAATCTTTTACTCAAGGTCAATCTGACAACTCCACCTGAAAGAGTCTTCAATTTTGTTTTCCAAAAAAGTAGCCTCAATGGCTAGCACTTGAATGAATATATTATATATTCGTTGGAGGAGAGAAAAAATTTCTATACACAATGATAATATAAATTTTGATTTGGGTCAGTCTTTTCGTTATTGAATTTAGGTTAGGTATTTGGTCATAGATTACATTAACAATCACAGTGTTTACCATACGTGTAGATGTTACTAAGATTTCTGATGTCTGTTTTTTTGTTGGTCAGGTTCATTTCTTTGTATATAAGAAACATTTCTAAAAATGTTCTCTTTTCTGTGTTGTTGGATCTTTCGAGTATAGTAACGTCATCATTCCCATGTTATGATCTTCTGCGTTACTGTGTGTGGCTAAGGCGCATCTGTGAGGGTAATTTTTTGTATCACTTTTATGACCGGTGATTCTATTTTTGATCTTGATTGGAGTTTGACCTATCGAGAAAAGTTCACAGCGATAGAAAGTTTGTTCGGCAATTTTTCAACACAGCAGTTATGTATCACAATTCAAGGATTATCCACGTACAAAAATATATCACAATATTTCATGTTCGCAGGCAGCTCTCATTGATGAACAAAACGCTGTAAAACGCTTCCCTGTGGTGTAGAGCAAGTAAAATCAAGTAGTTCGTAGATCTCGTCGTCATTCTTCGCCCTAAATTGTCGATCTTCCAAGAATGCACTTTTATTAGCTATGAATTTCTTGCACAGATACGAAAAATACGCAAACAACCTACTCCTCCTTGTCCAGGTTGATATTCATGAACTTCATGGCCAATGATGAAATCGGTGTGTAATTGTTGTCGGTGTCTTTTCTCTCATGTAAGATCATAGATGTTTTGAGCTTATCAGGGAATATTCTTTATTTTTTCATAAATTGATGGATTTTGCAAGAACCGCAGTGAGTTCATCTTTACAGTCAATCATGAATTCCGTCGAAGCCACAAGACCATTAAGTTTTCAGCGTGACATGTTCATGAGATCAGAAGCAACTGGCAAAAACTAAAAATAGAATGGCACTTCAACAAGATGGTTTTGATCTAGATTACGAAAGATTTGCCCGAAAAAATTCATCAAGTATTTTCGGAACAATTATCGAAAGAAATGCTCCAAATGTTTTAGTGTGAAACTGGCAGGTATAAAGGTATAATATAGCTCATTTCTTCTATTGCGCATTGTTTATTAAAGCGTGTGCTCTCTCAGTCTTCGCCTTTCGGATATTTTCATTGAAAATTTGCTTATTATACAAGCAATCCTTCTAGCCATCCATCTATTATGACATTTGTCATAATTTAAATACGAATATGTCAAAATAATTTGGCACGTAGAAATAATATATGGACAATGTCAACCCAAATTTTTGGGTCCATAATGAATCTAGAAAATCTATAGTTCATAATCAGCATCACTTTGAAGACCAAGCCTGGTCATCAGGACTCTCTCGGTCAAGCAGAGAGGGAATTATTTTGTTGAGTTTAAATATTGAAGGGATTTCCAAGGATAAATGCGATTATTCTTCAAAACTGGGAAGCAAGAACAAGGTGGAAGTGATTATGCTTCAGGAAACTTACACTGCGATGGAAGAACATCTCCACGAAAGAGGAAATATTGCAGGCTATGTACTTTTTGATTATCTCCTTCGTCCTATTTATATATTCAACTTGTACAGAAGGGTATATTGAGTGGTGTTTTCTATATTGCGTTCAAATTTTTCGTAAAGTACTCTGATTTTCCTCACAGTCAACACAGGCCAGTTATTAATTCGTTAGGTTTTCAATTAACATTTGCAGATTCATTAGAAAAACCAAGATGGAATTTCAAAAAAGCTCGTTGGAATGATTTCACTAAACAGGTAGATAGTGATTTGAGATGGGTTCCCCCCTTTGGTAGAAATTATTTCCGTTTTATAGGAGTTGTCAGAAACGCTGCTAAAAAACATATTCCAGAGGCTTTCAAAAGGATTATATACCTGGGTGGTCAGGGGAATCAAATTTTTTTTATAAGGATTATCAGCAAAATCCTTCCAGAGAGAAAGCCGATGCACTCCTTAGTTTTTTGAATGATAGCAGAAAGAATAAATGGAATGAATTGGTGAATGGTATGAATTTTCGTCATTCTAGTGGAAGTTCCTGGGATTTGTTGAGGAAAGTAGGCAATGCTGATCCCGTTTCAAAAACTCCGTCTAATATGAATCCGAATTCTGTACCATCTAGGCTTGTTAATGTCTCTAAAAGTGTGAAGATTAGTAGATATGACAGGAATAGAATGAAACGAATCTTACATAAAAGGAGGAGGGATGCTATCACGGTTGGGGATTTATTGAATCCTTTTGAGGAAGAAGAGCTCAAATCTGCAATAAAATCTACTAGAGTTCGTAAAGCTCCAGGTTTTGATGGCATTTTCCCTGAATTTTTTAAACATCTAGGAAATAACGCTATAAAGTGGTTACTATCCTTTTACAATGACATACTCAGCTCAGGTAGTATTCCCGTTGAATTAAGAAAGGCTAAAGTTATTGCCATTCTCAAACCTGGAAAAAATCCAGAATTTCCTGGTAGTTATCGACCTATCAGCTTACTTTCTGTTTTTTTCAAAATTTTAGAAAGACTTCCTTATCAGAGGTTAGAACCAATTATTGACAGAGCTCTGTCCACTTCTCAGGGAGGTTTTCGAAAAAAACTGGAATTGTTCTGATCAGGTTTTAGGTTTATCCACTTTCATTGAGACAGGATTTCAGAGTAAACAAAATAGGCGCTGTATTTGTAGATCTCTCTTCGGAATATGACACAGTTTGGAAGGATGGTTTAGTTTATAAACTCTTTGAAGTAGTTCAATGAGGAAAAATTGTAAAGGTGATTGAAAATATGTTATTTGATAAAAGACTTCTGACAAGCACACAAGAATACTACTGAAGTAAATTCACTTGCTACTTTATTCAAGTAAGATATTGTTTACTTGGCATTTTCGAATATGTATCACAGATTCACCACTTCTATGTTCAGACCGACAGAAAGTTGAAATAACCATATATCTATTAATATTTAATATACTAATGTATAATCCATCTAGATGATGGCATAGCCCTCACTATCTTGTTGCTGTTTTTGAGGCCATTCTTGGAAAGCACCTAAGTACGCATACTCTATTGGCGATAGATAAACAGAAAATAATTTTTCTTCTTCAGTTGATATGATTAGTTTTGAGGATGACTGTGTATCTTTGTTTCTCAATATTCAAATTATATATAATTCAGCTTTAAGAAGAAGAATAGAAGAATAAAAATAAATATATTCATCATCAAAAGATTACATGATATGTCATAAATTGTATACAATATAACAGAAATTGTAAATAATAAGTTTGAGTGAGTATGAACAGGTAAGTGTATAACGTAAAATATACAAGCAGAAACAAACAAACTTCAATCCTCGCGAATTTCCGTTTAAGTATCCTGTTCGCAGCGCCAATTATATTTGCAATTATGGAAACAACCTCTACAAAAAGATATTCATTCCAAAAATTACAATATGAGCTCTCTAGCCAAACTACTAATAAGAACAACTAACTTAAGGGAGTTAACCATCTTACATAGGGATCTTAAAAACATAGTCTGAGAATTCGAGGGTGTCTCGCCTTCCATTACGTGGGGCTGAGTTCCATCTATCTGGTGAAGAGATATGGTTCATCAATATCCGGTAGAAGTATATATATATATATATATATATATATATATATATATATATATATATATATATATATATATATATATATATATATATATATATATATATATATATATATATATATATATATATATATATATATATATATATATATTTCAATAAGTCATCTCTGCCGTGGTTTTCTGAACACCCGGTTGAACTGCAGTTCTGAGACTTATTCTAACAAAATATCAAATTTCGTTCAGTGGATGGGATGAAGTTCAACTAGACAAATCGGAATTCTTATGTGAAGAAGCCTTTTTAGGGCATGTGATTACACCAGAAGGTATTAAACCTAATCAAAGCCGTTTAGGAATATCACCTCCCAACCAACCCAAAAAAAAATCTTTTCTGTGACTAGTCATATTTCACGATGTATGTAAATCGGTATCCGAAAGTAATGTTAAAATCGTAAAATCAAATATCCTTTGTAGGGACCTAGAAAAAACTGAAGATCAAAATAGAGTTATCATAGAATACCATAATCAAAACCACAATGGCATCATAGAATTACATAGCCACCTCAAAAATAAATATTACTGGCCGGATATGCAGACTAAAATCAACAAAATAATAAACGAGTGTGAGTTGTGTTTACAAAATAAATACCAAAGAAACCCGTACAATATAAAACTATCAGGCTCATTGGTAGCGAAAAGTCCATTTGGAATAATACACATAGATACTTTTGAATTGTGGAGGCCGTTACTTGATGTAGATCCATGATTTAAATGAGATAAAAAACACAAGGTTTAACCTAACCTACACTTTATTTGAAAATATTCGACGACGTTTCGCTGACACAGCAGCTTTATCAAGAATGAAAAACAGAATGAAGAGTATGGTATTATAAACAAATCGTAGAACAAGTTGGATGAATAACAGGAAAATCCACACCGAGCTATTGTACAGTTAGTATGAAGGGTAATAAAAACTAATTAAACTAGTTAAGTAGGGGTGAGTAATTCACATTTACCTGTTCATTCAAAAGCTTTTCCGAATGTTTGTATCTATTTATTTCTAATGCTTCTAGGAGATCTAATTTTGAACTTTTGATTTTATATATAATATGTCAAAGTTTTTATTGAATGAATGGTTTTCTTTTATTAGGTGGTTTGAATAATTTGAATCAGATTTATTTTTATCGAAGCTACGTTTAAGAAATAATAATTATATAATCCGGATATGATAGATCTAATCATTCGTAAAAAACTGTATCAGAAAGCAATAAATGAAGTATATCCTATTCATAAAGACTATAAAATATTCAACAGTTTAAAATTCTGCCGTTCTGCAAGTACAAATATTAAATTCTTTCTCGTCAAACAAAATCTTAATATAACTTTCAAATTTTCTAATGACTTAGGTTAACATATTAAAAATAATAAATCTCGTGTTGAAAAATCAAGTAAATCAGGAATCTATAAACTCAATTGCGGTTCTTGTGATAAAATTTAGATCGGTAGGACCTATAGGAGTTTTGGCATAAGAACATCTGAAAATAAACGTAGCTTCGATAAAAATAAATCTGATTCAAATTATTCAAACCACCTAATAAAAGAAGCCCATTCATTCAATAAAACTTTGACATATTACATATAAAATCAAAAAGCTCAAAATTAGATCTCCTAGAAGCATTAGAATTAAATAGATACAAACATTCGGACAAGCTTTTGAATGAACAGGTAGATGTGAATTACTCACCCCTACTTAACTTGTTTAATTAGTTTTTATTACCTTTCATACTAACTGTACAATGGCTCGGTGTGGATTTTCCTGTTATTCATCCAACTTGTTCTACGATTTGTTTATAATACCATACTCTTCATTCTGTTTTCATTCTTGATAAAGCTACTGTGTCAGCGAAACGTCGTCGAATATTTTCAAATAAAGTGTAAATTGAAGTTAAACCTTGTGTTTTGTATCTCACATATAGATACATTCGGTTTCGAAAATGCTAAATTTCTCACGATAATAGATTCATTCAGCAAATACGACCAAGCTTATAACATTGCAGAGGCTTCAAGCATTACAATTCTAAATAAATTGAGACATTATTTCTCTCACCACAATCACCCCCGGAAAATAGTATGTGATGATGGTAGAGAATTTAAAAATAACATTTTACAAGAATACTGTAAGGTATTTAAAATTGATCAGCATTATACAACTAATTACAATCCTAACTCAAATTTCCCGATAGAAAGACTACACTCAACCCTTCTGGAAAAGATCAGAATAACGAAGGCGCAGAATATAAACGAAACTCCGTAAAATTGGATGATAAACCGCCATAATTGTTTGCAACACACACGAGATAGATTTAGACTTCACCATCTATGAAGAACTATAATGAAAACCGCAAAAAGGAAATAACCCCGTTTTATGAACAATTGTACAAAAAACAATTGGAAAAAGGTACAAAGACCTTGGTAAAAATGAATGAGAGCAAATCGGATCTATCAAATATCAAATCCACAGTAGCTTATTTTGAAAAACCAAAAATTAGAAAGTCCGACCCCTGTTACGAAAAGGTACGCAAACCAAAATTAATGATAAGAAGATAGAAGGTATGAAAGGAAAATCAGGGCTACCAACTATCATTCACCCAAACAGAATGAAGAAATTAAGAACACAATTTTCCTTACAGGACGACCCTACCGTAACGAACCGGGCCTTTCGAGTAGAGCAGATCGATCATAATGGATGTTTTCTCGAAAACTTAGATTCAGCTAGATTAATTAATAATTACTATAAGTTTTATTTTCATTTCAATATAAGTCAAATAGAAATAAGTATCTCAAATCTTTAGACAAACACATTTCTCTTAGAACGAGAATATAGAAAAGAGAACACTCTAATAGACATATTAAAAGAAAATTGTATAGAAATAGAAAAGAACTTTCAAAATTTACGTATAGATCAAAACGAGCAGTAGAATTTCTAGGATCAGTTATCAGATTCGTAACAGGAAACCTAGATCAAAAGGATCTTGAACACATTAATAGGAATTTGGGAAGACTTTTTACTAATCAGAAGAATATTGTAACTCAAATGGAAGAATACACGTCCTTTGCCAACCATATAACGAATGGATACGTTTCTGACATGAAACTCATACGGGACAATTTGAATCTAACATTCCAAACATTAAATAGTATTAATAATGAGCTTATTTCCCAGAATCTTATTCAGTACAACATTTATTTATAGCAAAAATTGCTTGCTGCATTAAGAACCATTGAAAAAACAAATTCGCTTGCTTTTAATGATATCCTAACGTTGAAATAATCGCTGCTCCCGTGTTTAAAGAAAAGCTGAATCACTTGAAATTAATTTATAAAGAGGATGAATTAATAGCATTAAGTACACTACACATTTTCAAGTTAATTGCATTCTCAAAGTTCAGAGTAATTGCTACAAATCAAATTATCACCTGTATATTATATATTCCGATCCTCAATCCTAATCCTCTTCAATACCAGAAGGTTATCCCTATTCCTAATCGCAAAGGAAATATTTTGCTGTCCCCAGCTAAGTATAGACTAGTTGGAATAAATAGTGAAATGTTGACCGATGAACAGTGTACAAAATCGAAAGTCAAATACTGTGTACCGGTAAATTTGTAGACGGCAATTGCAATCTTATCAACAATATATTGTGCAAAATTATAGATACTGTAGATGATTACTAAATATTCCTGCAACTCAATGATAACAGAATTCCTCTAAATCTTTGAGGAATGTAATGGCAAATTAATCCACAAAATAGTACAGAACAGTATATTGCTAGCATCAAATAACAACTGGAAAATAATAACTGATGATGTAATATTTGAAAATACATTCAGCTATTTCTCTCACGAAATTCCCAATGTAATTTTTAATAAATTTAACACAAACAAATATATAGATTTGAAATTTAAACATTGCAAGACCTTGTTAGTTTCTAAAATTATGTAAAGGAATTAAATAATAAGATTGAATTGCATGCAACCTCTTATACAAATTGTTCATATTTCTGTTACCGTTGTATTACTTATTGTTGGATGCATACTTGTTATTATGTTTATACTAAGAAGAGAACTAAAAGAGATATGAAAAAGGTACGAGAAAGAACAAGATTCAGGAGACATCTAACTTCAGGAAAGGTGTGCAATTTACCCGAGATTACCTATAGCTCCAAATGACGAGAACGTCTCAAGCTAAGGAGGGAGGAATGACATCCACCGGATATTGATAAACCATATCCCTTCACTAGACAGATAGGACAATTACATCTACCGGATATTGATAAACCATATCTCTTCACCAGATAGATGAGCTACATCGGGGTACCCTATCGATTCCAGAAAGGACGCACCTCGTACATACGTATGAGAGTCGCACTCTATGGACCAACACGGCGAACCCGCTACCGGACTTGGAGAAAGATACGAACAATAACAAACAGATGTGGAAACGTTAAAAATTCCAAACATTTAGGAGACATCTTTTGCCGTTCCGTGAATCACATCAACGGTAGAAAACGAGCGAAATAATCCCGCTGGAATGGTGCTCTTAACCTCTGTTTCCGAGATAAAATATATATTTGATGGGACAAATATCTTCCGCGATAAACTTCGCGAGGTGTCTACATATGTAAACTTGAGACAAGAAGAATAGGAATTTGTGATTGAGTTATTATTTTTTTTTGAACAACCACTCCCTGAAGGGTCAATTAAATTAAAATTTGATTGGATATAACAGTTTTCTCTTCATTCTTTTCAAATAATATTAAGATTGGAATTTGGAAGGTAACAGGTTGTTGATCGGAGTGTATTCAACGTTTTCGGAAATGGCGGGTAACAGAGGTAAACGAATAGTTGCAATGGCATTGGAGATTCCTTATGAGTCAGGTAAGTTGATTCACATAATTTTTTGTTAACATGAAGATGTTACCTTTTATTTCATAGTAGTGAACCTGTCAATTTTCTTTTGGAGAGCCTTGAATATTTGGTGTTTTTTTGCAGATAGCGAAGTCTAAGATGAAGTTAGATCAGTCTATTCTAATTTGGATCCAATGTTTTTGCCGCCCAGTGATGAAGATGTTTCGAATAATTCTGACATCTCAGACCAAGATATGAAACGAAAAGGCTCAACCCGTAAAATTTCGAATAAAAAACGTAATTTTCTGAAAACTTGTAGCGATGAAAACCAAATGACAAAAATACCAAAAATGGACGCAAATTTCATGAATCAGCCAGGCCCTTCTAGGCTTGTATCAGAATTTGATGTATCTGAAGAAGAGGAAAATTCTATTGGTGTTCCATCATTCAGCTCACAGTTACAGTTGTCTGAACCAATCGAAGAGGAGTTTCCTCTTCAGCTCTCTTCAGCCAACCATTACAGTACTCCGAAACAAATGAGGATATTCAGCAGGTATTAGACGAATTTTTCGAAGTCGAAATCGGACAACCCCCTTGAAAATTCCTGTTGGTAAGCACCAAGTTTTTGATTATACCGCTGATGCTGGATTGAGTCCGAATTACGCGGCAACCCTTGTGAATAATCTGTCCCCGTTTGGATGTTTTCGGGTGGATAATGACGTTATAGATAAAATGGCGAACAAACTTATATGCAACCCAGAAGCTATGTGACACAGACGATATAAGTAAAGACTCTAGACTACACAAGTGGTTTCCAACTGACAAAAAATAAATGATGAAATTCATTGGTATCCTGGGATATATGGGTATTGTTAGGTAACCTTCGGTGAAAAATATTGGAGTTATGACAGGTTTTACAAAAACTTAACTGTTCCAAAAATTATGTCTAGAAATAGGTTCCAGCTGCTCCTCAGAATGTGACACTCCTCTCATAACACAGAATGCCCAGAAGGAGATCGCTTACACAAAGTGAAACCTTTACAGGACAAGCTGATTATAAATTCACAAGTAATATACACACCAGGACGTACATTTTGTATTGAATCTGTCATATCTTTTCAAGGCCATCTGATCATGAAACAGAACATACCACAAGAAACACACAAATATGGAGTCAAGTTATTCAAGCTTTGCAGCGACAACGGTTATACGTGGAATATAAGAATTTACGCTGGCAAGGAAAGTGAATGTAATGCTTCTGTCCCTGCAAATGTTGTTACAAAATTGTCTGAGAACTTGCTCAATTCTGGAAGAACAATTGTTGCCTATAATAACTATACCAGCCTTGAGTTGGCCAACATTTTATTAGACAAAAAACTCACTATGTTGGTACTTTGAGGTCGAACCGCAGAGGAAACCCTTAGGAAGTTATAAATGGAAGATTGAAGAAGGGTGAGGTTTATGGCTCAGAAAATGAAAGAGGGATATGCAATATGAAGTGGAAAGATAAACGCGACGTGCTGCTTTTATCTACTAGACATACAACAGAAACGATCGGAGTTCAACGCCGCACCGGAGCAATTCAAAAACCTAAAGCAATTATTGAATATAATCAAGCAAAATCATCAGTTGAACAATCCGACCGAGTTACAACTCTTCCTTGAGGAAATCCTTAAAATGGTTCTTCCTTCTCGGTACGACTATTGAGAATTCGCATATTATGTACAAGCAATTATCCAACAAAAACATCAATATCACAGATTTCAGGGAGAAAGTAATAAAATCGTGAAATATTAAGACCAACCTTACGATGATTACGATGATGAACAAGAAATTCGACCAATCAGGAGACCAGAGAGAGATCATACAATGCTCAAGAAGGAAGGTAATTTCAATAAAGTGAGAAAGTATAGTAGGGGTGCTATAAAAATAAAGTGATAGGTGAAATAACCAAAAGTCAAGTGAAGAAAATGGTAATATATTGTGAGACATGCGAAGACCAACCTCATTTCTGTTTGGACTGTCAATAAATAAAAAAAGTATAAAAGGTCAGCTGTTGAAATAATATAATTTTCGAGAAGTTGGTGTTATTTCAAATCGCCCGCCTTCATCAATGAAAAAGTTGGTAATATACTAAGCCTGTGGGCCACAGTGATCGTTTGTAGTGAATTATGTAGCGCTCGACATAACCACTGGCAGAGTAAAGGGGATTTTGTTGTAGCGGTCGTATACGACCGCTGGGCGTAATGGCCGCCCGCCATCGCACTCAACTTGTTAAAAAATGTTTGAAATTTTGTGAGTAGAAAAAATGTGAACTGAAATAATAAAGATCATGCCACGGCATTCAAAATATATTCGGACTTTAGTTCAGTGGCACAAATACAAACAAAAAAATTTCACCAATCAGTCAACCCGTTCTCCATTTAATTCTTAAGTCCCATTTTGCGTTGATGTCTTGTATAAATGGTCCCTCCTTATATATGATGTCCTATTATTGCCAATAATGCATTGACTCCAAAGCACCCATGTCTATTTCCTCTTTTCCAGTAAGCCATTCATATCGTCAATTAGGATAAACAATGTATACTAAAATTTGAACTTTTTTAAAGTTTACAATTTCATTCATATTGTCTCTTATAGAATTGATCATGAAAGACGTCATTACAACAAAGCAAAAAATAATTGGCCAGATATCTGGAACATAGATGGACCTAATTATGTTTGACTGAGCAGGCGCAGGCAGACCTGGTTCTAAGTACCGAGAATTGCAGAAAATTTGTGCCCCAACGGCACACAGATTTATATACTAGCAGGTGATCGAAGTACTGAAGAATCATATTTGTCAGACCTTTTCCTCCTGAGTACCACCAATCTCTAAAGCAACTTGCTCTAGGAATAAACTATCCCTTTTTGGTCCTGAACCGTTCTACGTTTTGAAAGAAACTGAAACGGTGAGGAAAACTTAAACAAAACAGCACTGAAAAAGTCTCAAGCAAACGAAAAAAAATTATTGATTATTGGCACAAGAAGACAATTAAACATTTCGTCCTATATAGGGACGAATTGAACACCATCACAGGCCTCCTAACAGGGCACTGCACAACTCAGCAAACTGGGCAAGTCGGAAATGAGAATATAAACATAGAATGTACAACGATGGTGACGAAAAGGTTGAGAACATTTTCCACACATGGATGGTATATGCTCATAAGAAACATGCATACTTCGACAGTGGTGTATTAGAACCGACCAAGGTGAAAGTAATAACTTCTTAACTTTGTAGAAGTGGGAAAAAATTGAGCATATCTACTCTAGTTGTAGCTAGGAAAGCTTTTAGAGCTCAACGTCCCATTCAATGTATAAATGGAATGGTCCAACCTTGTCTATTTCCTTCTCGAAAAACATTGTTATTTGATCAGTACATATAATATTTCTAGGAAAATTTGCATTATCATTGTATTTATCTGCGAAACATTTGTAAATCCAATTTTCAAACTTTAGAAAATAGTTGATGATTCATTTTTAATGCGTAAGATTTGAGCTTATTTTTTTCAAAATTCTAAGCTTGTGGCTTTTAGTTGCACCTGCGGCGTTGGCTATTTCTATAAATGATATTTCAGTTTCTCGATAATGGCTGCAAACACGTGTGACGTGTGTCATTTTTTCTTTATTGTCCTTTTTTATTTTATCTAGCTACTTCACCGTTAACTGAATTCATCAACATGAAATAATCTGATGAATTGTGTCCGTTTACAATCTGAATATTGTCGAATATTCCTACTTAGAGCTAGTTCTCCGATCATTACGGTAGCGTCCTTCTGGTTCTCTGTGTATTTTTCTCTTCTTTCGTAGGGGTGCTTCATTACAATACATAGATTCACGAATGGGTCATAGTTTCAATACTGTTTGAATTCGTGGAGAGGTATACAACACTGAAAAGTTTGAATAAGAACGAAACTGTAATCAGTTATTCATTTCCATGAAATCTGACCCAATAGTATCATTGCTATTTTCGCCCTTGTTAACCATAATCATGAGTATATAGGAGAACTAGGAGGAATAATTGAGAGTCAACGGATTGTGGATGTTAATCCTTGATGATTGAAGTTTTTTTGTAATGAAACACTCAGCAATGTATATCACAGACTATTTGATTGTGATTTTGATGTCTGATAATAAGACTTAATTCCATATAATTATGCGCTGAAATACCTCTTAGTATGCATGCAGTCGTACCTACAATCTTCGTATTGCTTAATACATGTAAGGTGCAGCATTACTACTTACCACTATATTCTTATAAATAATCCCAGATGGCCCCAAAAATGCCAGAGAGTAGTTCAAAAATGCTGCGAATCCTTGAAAATCGCTCTTTCCAATACTTTCAAACTAACAAGATATGTTTGAATTATATTGTATTATTAATTGATATAAATGAGATAAAAACACAAGGTTTAACTTTAATCTACACTTTATTTGAAAAAATTCGACGACGTTTCATTCTGATACAGCAGCTTTATCAAGAATGAAAAATAGAATGGATATATTTTCATTCTTGATAAAGTGTCAAGATTAAAGTTAAACCTTGTGTTTTTATCTCATTTATAACAAGATATGATTTGCCAGTTTCTTCATCAGTACCTTAGATACCAAAAACTAGATTTACCACACCCCTCAGATCTTTGTCATCTTTGTTTCATCCAGCGATATTCAAACACTGTTATGCCTCACCTTTTCTAGCAATGTATTGATTGTAGTTACTTGGGAAATGTAATTTTCCCTGAATGTGTTCTTCATGAGTGTCACTCCAAATATCTTTTTTGAAATAATGTCAAATGGAAATTTCTGAAAGACTTGAAATCTGAACTGCATCTTTATAATTTCATTGAGGAAATAAATTTCAAGATAAAAACGATATTATATGCGTTCTTCATAAATCTGTTCAGTACATGCATTCATTTTAATCAGTATTTCAAATTGCTTTTCCTTTTATTTGTTATTTTTTATTTGCTTATATGCAATTGGATAATTATATGAAACAAAAGTAGAAGAAACTTACAAAATTTATTTTTCCTTTAGTATAGCGGTCACCAATTATGGAACATTTTATGGCTTCAGGTTGAGATTAAAGGTTCAAATAAAAGTTAACATATCAGTCTGTTTAGTTTTATTTGTAAGTTGAGCAATTATGTCTATCTACCTATCAGTCAAATCCTTTCAAGTTTACCTTATGTTGTTCAGTTTTCAATGGTATGATCTCGTCGTTAAATATATGACTGAACTTGTTTCTGTTGTTGTTGTTCCCTTGCTGAGTTTTCTTCTTGTTTACATAAAGTGTACGAATGCATAATACTACACCCATGATAATTAAAACAACCGAAATAACTTGGAATATTATTGGCAAATGAAGAAGGATTGTTAAGCCTGCCTCTAATTGTTCGGTGATCCTAGTTTCCACAGAAAACCAACATACCGGAAATAGAGTTTCTTTGATATTCTTGAATTTACTGAAAAAATAAATAATTGAAAAAAACGAAAATCACATCAAAAGCATGTAAATAAAGGTGTAAACAAAACAATTAATAAGATATTTTCCAGTAAGCCATTCATATCGTCAATTAGGATGAAGAGTGTATACTAAAATTTGAACTTTTTTGAAGTCTACATTTTCATTTATATTGTCTCTTATAGAAATGATCATGGAAGACGTCATTACAACAAAGCAAAAAATGATTGGCCAGATATCTGGGACATAGATGGACCTAATTATGGTTGACTGAGCAGGCGCAGGCAGACCTGGCTCTAAGTACCGAGAATCAATTCCCCTAGGTTCGTCTCCAATTCTATCATTCTAGCAGAATTATTCGCTGAAAATTTGTGCCCCAACGGTACACAGATTTATATACTAGCAGGTGGTCGAAGTTCTGAACAATTATATTTGTCAGACCTTTTCCTCCTGAGTACCACCAATCTCTAAAGTAACTTGCTCTAGGAATAAACTATCCCTTTTTGGTCCTGAACCGTTCCACGTTTTGAAAGAAACTGCACTGAAAAAGTCTCAAGCAAACGAAAAAAATTATTGACTATTGGCCAAAGAAGACAATTAAACTTTTCGTCATATCTAGCGACGAATTGAACACCATCACAGGCCTCGTAACAGGGCACTGCACAACTCAGCAAACTGAGCAAGTCGGAAATGAGAATATAAACTAGAATGTACAACGATGGTGACGAAAAGGTTGAGAACATTTTCCACACATGGATGGTATATGCTCATAGGAAACATGCATACCTCGACAGTGGTGTATTAGAACCGACCATGGTGAAAGTAAAAACTTCTTTACTTTATGGAACTGAGAAAAGATTGGACAGATCAACTCTAGTTGTAGCTAGGAAAGTTTTCAGAGCTCAACGTCCCATTTCAATGAAATATAATGAAATGTATATTGTCCAGATATTTTGTTCGCCTGGAAACTTTTCATTGTCATAGCTAATAAAATGATGGAGAAAAAGACATCTATATTTCGAATAATATTATTGATAGATTTAGGTCTAGAGGTCGAACAAAAATCTTCATAAAATGAGGAGTGTTTAACTTGTGCTACACTATCACAGATATTCTAGAACCAAAAAAATTATCAAATCGTTTTATCTGTTATAAGGTGATTCACTTATCAATGAACAGCATTTAATTTTCATTTACATAGATAGCCTTTCACGTTAGGGATTTGAAATAAGAGAATGTGCTGAATTTTTTACAAACCTTTGTTTTGGTATTCTAAATGTTGTGTCGAAAGTTACATACAATCACGTGTGCGTATAGATATTAGATATTGAAGATATGAAATGACAGAGAATCAAAAATTTGTGAATATCTCGTTTTTTATGCACTAAATGGTATTTGCATTTGATATAAAAGTTGTGGATCATAAAATTCTCTGCAATTTGTGGTCTTTTTCAAAAGGCTCTTGAGAGGAAGAGCGGTGAGCGCGAGCGCTCCAACAACATATGGCGTACTGCAAGCGAGAATCCCAGTTAAATATTACATATCATTAATGTAAAAAACGTAATAGAAATTATACTGTGGCATCTCTATAACTCGAACCTCGTTAAATCGAATTCCTCAGTAGGTGGAAAAAAAATGCCATTCCCTTCCGCTGAAGCCCTAAATACGCGGTATCTCGAATTATTTAGACTTTGTAACTCGAACAAAATGTTATTTCCCTACGAGGTATTTATAACACATATTTGTACCCTATAACTCGAATTTCAAAAAGGAGATTCTATAACTCGAATTTCAAAAAAAAGACTGGATTAGTTCCACGAAGTCATAGCAGTAAGGAATGTTCGGTGTAAGTTCGGGTTTTCTAATTCTAATATATTGTTTATGTTATGTCTTGTACACGTGCAATGAATGACTTTCTTCATTAAACTTTCTGAGTAACACACCTGGGTACCTTTTGTTTGTTCCTAGTCGGTCAGTACTTATTTGGCTGTTAACTAGCAACAACATGAGTGACAAAAGGAAACTAAAGACTTTAACTCTACGTGAAAAATTCGACGTTATCAATGCGGTAAAAAGTGGCATGAAGAAAAAAGATGTGGCAGCTCATTACGGACTACCACTCAGCACTTTGTCTACAATAATTAAGAATGAAGCCGAAATACTGCAAAGGTACGAATCAAGCAGCAATTTGACTTCCCAAAGACGACGTTTGGCGGAGTTTCCTGATTTAGAGGAATGCTTACTAACCTGGTTCAAGCAGTGTCGGGACAAAAACATAAGTGTATCTGGTCCTATCTTACGCGAAAAAGCCGAAGAATTTTCGAAGCCACTGGGACACAGTTCTTTTCGTGCCAGCAATGGTTGGTTGGTGAATTTTAAGAAGCGTCATGAACTTGTGTTTAGGAAAGTTTGCGGCGAAAGTGCAAGTGTCAATAAAGAGATATGTGATGAATGGATAATTGAGTTGCAGAGTTTATTGAAGGATTATGAACCAAAAGACCTCTTTAATGCCGACGAGACTGGCCTTTTTTCAAGTGCTTACCTGACAAAACACTTATTTTTAAAAATGAAAAATGTCATGGTGGCAAGCACAGTAAAGAGCGACTAACAATATTGCTAGCAACAAACATGACATGCTCTGAAAAACTCAAACCATTAGTTATAGGAAAGGCTAAAAAGCCTCGTTTTTCTGGATGTAAATCTCTACCACTAGACTATGATGCTGACAAGCATGGATGACAGCCGAAATATTCAAAGGATGGCTCATTGGAGTCGACAAGAAAATGATTAAGGAGGAACGAAAAATTTTGCTTTTCATGGACAACTGTATAGCTCACAACATAATTCCGCCATTGAAAGCAGTGAAAGTTAAATATTTTCCACCCAATACAACATCAAAGCTACAGCTCTTAGATCAAGGAATAATAGAAAACTTCAAATCCTTTTACAGAAAGGAAGTTATTAGGAAACTGTCAACTGATATGGAACAACAGTCTGCTTCACCTATTAATGTATTGCATGCAATTAGGATGACAGACAAGGCTTGGAGAAGTGTATCTGTACCACAATATCAAATTGCTTCAAAAGCTGTGGATTTTCGATGTCACAAGAAGAAGCTTCGGAAGAACCTCTTGAACCGGACATGAGTTTAGAGGCTGATTGGAATAAACTTCAGAACACAGAAGTTCAATTTGAAGATTATGTGACATGTGATGAACGGCTGGCTACTACTGGAACACTAACTGATGCTGAAATAATTGACATAGTTAATCAGGATATAAATGAGGATAATGTTGATGAAAATGACGTCGATCATACTGATCCCGCAGATTTTGAACCATTAATATCAAATAAAGAAGCCAGAGCAGCAATCAACACATTACGATCTTTCATTGAAAGATGTGATGATATCGAAGATCGTGTATTCAGTTCATTATTTGAACTTGAAAAAATAATTGATAAGAAATCTGCAAATTGTTTAAATCAAAAAAAGATAACAGATTTTTTTCAAATGTTTGTAAAGTTTACTTCAGTAATATGTAATTTAAATAAATATATACCATTACAACTTAAGTCGAATTGTTGTTTAACTTTGACTCTACAAGTCGAAAAATATACTTAGAAATCGCACCTTTCTTAGTCGAAATTTTAACGGTTAAATCCTTTGTATCTCGAAAACTCATTAACTCGAATTTTTTTGCATTTCCCTTGACATTTGAGTTATCGAGATTCCACTGTATATACACGTTCTAATATGTCTTAATAATATTTTATTTAGGCAAGCGATTCTGAATAAAAATATATTTTTATGATATTTTTATTCAGAAATCATGCATTTAATAATACTTTTTTTAAATGGAAGATATAATTGAAGATAGGATTTTCATTAAATTTAGTGGTTTGTTATACATGGGATTCAGTTTCCTTTTCTTTCGCTGGTCGATTAATAATGACGAACTCACTATCACCATCATCCTCATCATCGTTATCAACTGTAGTCACCAAATTTCTGAAATCTCGTGGTCATATGTATTTTCTTCTTCAAGATCTTCTGAATATACTTTGATACAAGCTTGTCCATTATAATGGCCACAAGATAAAGAACATTGTAACCTAAATTTCCTGCATCGACAGCCCAAATTACAACATCCTTGCAATTGGTCCCTTCAAAAAATGCCGGTTTCAACTATAAAATGGAACATGTGTCCCAACTTGATTGTAAGTGTACTTAAAATATTGTTAAGAAACATTAGAATGTAATTTTAATATACTTTAAGTATCCAGAGGAATATTTCATTTAATTATTTTTAAATCACATGAGACAAGAGATAATTATTATAGGTAATAGCGTATATTTAATTATAAATTGTTGGTTTTTGAATAAATATAATTATAAAAATGACAACGTCATACTTGACTAATATTACGCCACATACGGCGGAGCACTCGCGCCCTTGCGCTCTTTCTAGAAATCACTTGATCGATTGTCGTCATCTGGATCATAGCAGCATTTCAAAGACTCCCTATAGGAGTAATATTTCTTGCTGTCAACATGAGCCGCTCTCAATCAAATACCTATAGAACTAGGTTATAATTTCTTGAAAAAAAAGAGAGCGAAAACTATAAGAAAATAGTTGGAAAAAGGCATTTCTTCTCTTTGTAAAATGAAGCTAATTTTGAAAACACATATCTGCTTGTTAAGATGAGATTCATAGGCTTTATATTGATCTCGATAAATGAGAGTTAGTGGAGCGGTAAAACTTTGTGAAATTCTGATGGAAAATATAAAAAATATGAAGTGAAATGCTATAACGAACACATTATGAGGCCATAATTAACATAGAAATTGTATCCTTGTTACGGATTTATCAGTGACATTTACCCTGCCTCAATTAATGCGATACATATTTAAACTCAGATCTTACCTTAATTGTGGATTCGGCTCCGCGAGTAAATTTATTTGAATCGTCATTTTAGCATTTAACAAAACTCCAGTTCTCTGAAAAAATAATCTATTAGAGTGTTCGATTTTTGCGAGAACATTACAGAAAATTACCGGCTCTATTATCAAATGCATCCCATGTTTGTTGTCATCCGGTTCTTCTATACCTTCGATCTCATTTCTGAAGAACGGATCCGCTTTGTTGAATCGGGGAAGTGAAAGATAAATTGGTACACCAAATTTGCAAACTGAAAAGTCTACTACACCATATCTCAAACATTTTCTGGGACATAGGCATTGGTTTTCGGGCAAATGGATGCCTAAAAATGAGGAAATTTGAAGTAGGTTAGCTATTAATAAGATGATCTCTTCATAAAAGCTTTTCATCATCATCGTCTGCATAATCATACCAATGTTAATATTTTCTTTTGAACTTAGGTAAGAACAATTCCAACTAAAATATTTACCAAGAGGATTTTCAAACAATAAAATCTGTTTCCTTCAACGAATTTTGATGAAATTAAATTCCTACCGAAAGCTTCTTTCGTTCAAAATTTGTGTCCTATATGTGTAAGAGGAGATCTTCTCCAAACACTTATAACCTTGAAATTTTGAAAGTGGATTTGAAGAGCGAATCATTAAGTCTGTCTGGACACAGACAAAATGCATAAACGAAAAGAGGAAATATTCTGTTTCGCCTTAATTTTCAACAGCGAATAAATTTTGAACTCTTATTTATCTCTTCTATTGAATTTACAAGATACGGAATATAATATGTAGATATGCATTTATTCTTTGAACTAGCATCTGGTAGTGCTTTCACCCAAGATCAACATAAATCAAGAGAAACTGGTTAAAATTTTCTCATACGATATTGTCTACTCATTCTTATTTTTATAATATCCTTGGTACATTCAAATATACGTAACTCAGGTCGTTCTAGGACTGCACGTAGTGTTGTCCTAGAACACCGGTTCTCAACTATTTTTGTTTCGAGATTCACGCAAAAGCCGAAAACTAATGTAAAAATATCCATATCTATTCGAAAAGTCATCAATATTCGTTGGATTGTCCGATGTGCAGAGTCTCGTTGAATAAGGGGTGATACAGAGGGATATAGCGGCCACAATGGGGATATCACAGTGGGTGATTTGAAAAACCTACGTCTGATACGTGGAGCTATAATCTCTGCAATATAGGCCTAGGAGAAATCGTAGGAGATCACTTCTGAAGAGCAAGACCGCTTTTTGTGCAAGAAGAGAATCTAGTGCGTCGCACCCCGTACTCGATGAACAATCAATCGAAACGATACGTCAAAGATTTCGTTCAAGGGGCTTATACAGCAGGTATAAGGTCCTTAAAAGTTCCAAAGCTTACCAGATAACGAAAAATTAACAGACTTGATTGGTGTATCAAGCATCAAAATTGGAATATTGAGAGTGGGCGAAATGTTCTTTTTTCAGATGAGACCAGCATTGGTGTTCGATCAGATGACCGCCGGATTCGGGTTTTGAGGGGTCGTGGAAGACAAGCTAGACTCCGAGCAGCAAGACAAATTCCGAAATACCAAGGGGGCAATGTGATGTTTTGGGGTGGCATTCTGCTAGGAGGCAAAACAGATTTGATTTCGTTTCCTGCGAGTGAAACGGCTAGAAATTACGTGAACCTAGTGATGAAGCCCAAAGTGAGAGTATGGTGATGTGCCCACGGTAAGAATTTTACTTTGAATCAAGGTAATGCTCGTCCATATACCAGCAACCTCGCTCGACATTATCTTGAAACAGAGGGCATCGCTATTTTGGACTGGCCAGCTTGCTTTCCAGACCTAGATCCTATTGAACATTTGTAGGATAATCTCAAAAGGAAAATTAGATCGCGCCAGGACAATCCAAGAACCCCACTCCAGCTCATCCAAGCCTCCACAGAAGAGTGGCAGAATATCACCCCGGAGGAGATCGAAAACCTAATCCAAAGCAAACCTAGACGGATTCAGGCTTGTATCAGGGAAAGAGAAGGTAATACAAGCTACTGAGGTCGAGAAAAACCATCTACTCCTTGAAAAAACAATTTTCAATTTTTTTATTACATGCGGAAAGAGTCTCTCATTTTCTATTATTTGTTTCTTTCTTAAAATAAATCTTAATTTATTTCTTTTTTCAATGGAAATATCCAAAAAACGATCAATTCTACCAATCTTCCGAAATTCTCAAAATCTCTGAGGTAATATTCAAAATATAGGGTGGAAGCCATTTCGGTTACTGATGAAGCTAGAAAAGAGTGAGTTTTAGTTCTAATTTTCAGAGAAAATGAGTCAGGGGCCAACCATATCCTGTTCAGATTTTTCGTTTTTTGTTTAAACAAGAAAAATTGAGGTTTTTGTGATTTTCCAAATATGTTCAAATCTTTAGTATTATTGAATTAAGCGTTATCAAACAAGGATATTCTATATGCAATTTTTCTTGTTGAATATTATTTAAGGAGTTGATATTTTGTTAGGTTTCTTCGATGGCTATGACATAAAATTCTATTTTTACGAATACGATCACCATTGTCTCTTTATTTATTTAAATCTAATTGCCTGAGCAACCAGTTATTTCTTGGTCAGATAATTCGTAGCTCTCCTAGAATTCTGAGCTCGAGTTCCTTCTAATTGAAAAAAGTTTTTCAATTCGTCATATTTGAATTTGTATTCTCTATATGCTGTTTTTTGATGAAAAATTTCGATATAATAGCCAGCAATCGGATTTTAATAGAAAATCTGATCTGACTTCATTTCTATTGACTCTAACCTTTTTGCAAATATAATGAAGTAGCATGTCTTCTTTCAGTATACAATCGTAGATATTCTACATTGCAATAAAAGCATTTCTATTAGCATCGATATCACACTTGATATCGATGAGCTCTCTGGTAAATTTCTTACCGGTGTCTATGGTTAGACGATATTTTTGATATTTTGTGAACATAATGTGCTCGGACATTGATGAATGATGGGATTTGATTCGAATCGGAAAAAGAAGAACTCATTGAATCATTCTTACTTACTGAATAGCTCTGTCCTCTATGGATTAACCAACTTAACTGTTGTTGCAAAGAAGCGTTAAGATGAAATATATTCTTTATTTATTTGGTAATTGAATATAATTATGGAATAGATTTGTCGAATGTAATAAATTTGGGCAACTCCAATAAATTATAAAAAAAATAATTTCTTTTTGCAAGAAATACAACTTTATCTCATAACTGGCAAACAAAACAAAAAAATATTAACACTTTCATCCCATTAGAAAGTTTTTACATCAAAGCTCTAACTGCAAGAATACTGAAGAGATCTAGTATCTAGTGAATTACAAAAATTAAATTTTCGTTGGTAACTCAAAAAATCTGAACAGGATGTAGTTTCCACCTGCCTTACTTTCTACGAAAAAGAGCCAGAAAAGGCGTTACTCATGTATTTCTAGCTAAAACGGTCATTGAGAGTATATATAGAATTACCTGCCTTACTTTCTACAAAAAAGAGCCAGAAAAGGCGTTTCTCATTTATTTCTAGCTACAAGGTCACTGAGAGTATATATAGAATTTCGGCAATTCTGTATATATTGTCTATTTCCCACTGTTACGGAAATATTTCGTGTTTTGAGATTTATTGTTGAATTCATCGTTGAGAAAATTATTCAACACATAAATTAGCTAGAACTAACTCGAAAACTAGTTAGTGATATTTGATTACACTTAATGAGTGGATCCTTGTTAAAACAACATTTATTTTAATGTTCGAAAAATCATTTGCATTAATGGCTCATAATCTTTTATTTGCTCTCCATATTCAAGCTTCAAGCAGCCTTTGTATTTCACTGATTGTGTCTTGGGATTAGGTAATTCAGTCCCGGTTCCTTTTCCTAATCCTGGAATTCCGATATTATATATATATATATATATATATATATATATATATATATATATATATATATATATATATATATATATATATTAAGACAAGAAGAATTATTCAAAATTCGTAGATCAATAAATAATCCTTCCTGACAAGAGCTTGTTCCCAAATCTCTGCCTGCCATGCACGCAGCCCTCAAGAGCCACAATAGTGCAACTAAGCAGGATGCTGAGAAACGAAGCGGCAGACTGCAGTTTCGCCATTATTAGGAGCTCATCAGTGTCGCATATCGCTTCCTAGCATCCCATCAAGCTACATCGGGGTACCCTATCGATTCCAGAAAGGGCGTACCTCGTACATAGGTACGATAGTCGCCCTATATGGACCAACATGGCGAACCCGCTACCGGACTTCAAGAAAGATACGAACAAAAACATACAGATGTGGAAACGTTAAAAATTCCAACATTTGGGAGACATCTTTCGCTGTTCCGTGAATAAAACCTCCCGTCGGTAAATATATTTTGTCTCAAGTTTACATATGTAGACTCCTCGCGAAGTTTATCGCGGAAGATATTTGTCCCATCGAATATTTACCGACGGGAGGTTTTATCTCGGAAGCAGAGGCACAGAGCACTATTTCAGCGGGATTATTTCGCTCGTTTTCTACCGTTGATGTGATTCACGGAACGGCGAAAGATATCTTCCAAATGTTGGAATTTTTAACGTTTCCACATCTGTTTGTTATTGTGCAATGCATTATCATGCATTGTTTTAGATCTCGACAGATGTAACCTTAATGAAATTCTACGTTAAACTACTTTTCAATAAAATAAACTCAATCTGATTTCAGTTTTCATAACAAACCTCTTATTCCTCAAATCAATGAATATTAATCATTAAATTAAAACCCAAGAGAATTCATTTAAAACATACAACATTAGTTCATGAAATCATAAACCTCCAGAAAAATCATTACTCTTAAGATTTAATAATTAAAAAATTGAAGAAAAAACCCTAGGCTTAGGTTTCACAAAATGTAGTGAATCAAAATATGTTTGACATGTTTCGGGTTCTATCCCATTTTCGTTGACTAAGAGGAAATTGAAATATTACAATGTCATTTTCATCTGAGGAACAGGAGAGGGTTGAGGTGACAAACGGAAATGAAGTTGGTCGTTAGTTATTTGTAGATCATGTTTGTGGGTTGATGAAGTTTCTATGAATTCTAATGAATCTAATCTCTAATCATACTAGAAGAATTAAAATACACAGAACACCAACGGCCAGTGATAGGTGATTTTTAAATGGTTGGCTCCTATTGGGAATGCAAGGTGGATATACTAAATATCCTTGTCACTTTTGTTTATCGGACAGCAGACCTGACTCAACACGTTATCGACAGCGTAAATGACCTGATCGCGTCAAATTTCAGATTGAAAAACATAACGTAAATACGGAACCAATCGTAAAGCCCCGAAATATATTGATGCCACCGCTACATATAAAATTAGGGTTGATGAAGTAGTTCATAAAAGCTCTGGACCCAAACTCTAAAGCTTTCGAATATTCAAGGGGTTTTCTCCCAAATTTCCTGAAGATAAAGTTTAAGGAGGTATTTTCGTCTGACCGCAAAAAAAACAAATAGTGAAGAGTAATGACTTCATGAAGCTTCCTAATGCTGGCGAAAAACGAGAAATTTTTCAAAGCAGTAGTTGATGATTTTCTTGGAAATCATAGGGATATTCACTATGCAGAATTAATTGAGAAAATGCTCTAAAGGTTTAAAATTATGGGCTGCAGAATATCGTATAAACTTCATATGCTACATTCTCATCTGGATGAATGAATAGACGACATGGGACCCTACTCTGAGGAAGGAGAACGTTTTCAGAAAGATGTGATGGACTTCGAACGGCGATATCAAGAGCACAACAACGAGAATATGATGGGAGATTACATTAGGAGTGTAATACGGGAAATCTCATACGAGTACAAGAGAAATGCAACAAATATTCACTTTTAGATATTAATCTTTTGTTTTTTACTTCTATATAATATTGTACATCAAAAACGACTCTTGTATCTGAAAATGTTCTCTAATTATAATCTATAGTGAAATTGTAGAAAAAATTAAAAATCAGTAACTTTTACCGAAAAATTTCAGTAGTTACTATAAAAGAAAACTTCAATCAGAAAAAATTTTTGTTCTTATTTTTATGGTAGGAGAAACTAAAATTTAATATGTAGAAATCAGACCCAAAAATCGTGTTGATCGGTGTAACCTTTAATTTGCTTTCCATATTCAAGATCGGAAAGCTGCTTTTGTATTTTACTGATTATTTCTTGGGATTAGGTAAATCAATCCCAGTTTCTTTTTCTAATTCTGGAATTCCGGTATTATGTGTAGGTCATCCTAAGATTCAGAGATAAGATCCGGTATAATTAATAGGTACTGAAAAGTCAGAGTAATGGGTAAAAATCAATAAAATTTTACTCAAACTTACAAAATGAACACGTACTCCACCCAAATTATATTCAACTTCCAGAACAGAAATCAACTCAATTATACTCAAACCCTGTAAATATTGAGACACACGATATTTTACAGATATGAATATAATCTCATTCAATAATAATTATAGTTGCCTAATCTTAGATCTCGACAGCTATAACCTCAATAAAATTCTACTTTAATCTACTCTTCAATAAAAATAAACTAAATCTGATTTCACTTTTCACAATTTCTCATTCCTCAAATCAATAAATATTAATCATTATATGAAGACCCGAAATAATTCATCTATAAAATACAACATTAGTTCATGAATTTATAAGCCTCCAAAAAATCAACCCTCTTGAGATTCAATAATTAAAAATTGAAGAAAAACCCTAGGCTTAGGTTTCACAAATAATAATAAATCAAAATATGTTTGACATGTTTCGGGTTCTATTCCATTTTCGAACAGTAAAAGGAAAATGAAATATTACAATGTCGTTTATATCTAAGAAACAGATGTGAGATGTGATGACTAACGGAAATCAAGCTGGTCGTTTCTACGAATTCTAATGAATCTAATTTCTTGCTTTTGTTTCACCTAAATGTAGAATTAGGGTTTTTGTGAAATATAAGAAATGATATTGGTTTGTAGTGTTCTGTTGTTTTATTTATTATGAAATATTAATTTTTATGCTCAGCTACTCTAATATTGATGGAACGACCAGTTTCTAAACTAATCTCAGCTTTATGAAAAGCACGACAATTATTAGAGTATAATTAAAATACAACGCTTCTTTCACTTGTATTAAGTCGACCTTTGTTATTGCTCAACATAATGTGTTGATTTTATTCTGTTTTATAATATGGCATAATTTAGTGCTTATTTTTGGAACATGGTTAATGCTGTGATATTTTATTGTTTCGTAAACCTGAAAGGTGGGGTAAATCAAAGATAATTATAATTTGTGTTGTTTTTTTAGATATAAATTTGTCTATGTTGTTATTGTCGTACCCGTTATTTGACGCCAATGTTTTCAAATTTCTAACTCTAATTTCAAAGGTTTTTTCTTGAAAGGGTATCCTTGAGTAATCTACCCACAAACGCGGATATTTCGATTTTATGGGGATGAGAACTACTGTTCTGGATTAAGGTATCAGTGAACATGGGTTTTAGATAATTCTTGAATTCAAGATAATTGTCTGTTCAAATAATGTGAATATAAAGTATTGAATGGTTTTAGCCGTTACTACTTGGTAGTTAATCATGATTCAGAAAAATACGAGGTTAGGTTTACCATCAATAACCTAACCAATTAATTATAAAATATTGTTTTCTTATTGTGTCTGAAGATGAATGTTAAACATTTGAAACTGCAGTAACAGTGAATATTCTATAATTTATTGTTAGTAAAGCATAGTAAACCTAACCTCGTGTTTTTATGAATCATGAATCTACAGTGTTATTATTCGTATTTTCAATTTTCATAGTGAATTGGATCGTTTCGTAAAATGAATTGTCTATCAGTACCTGTCCAAATATTATGATAATACAAAATATATCAACATATCTTTTTAAAAAGATCATTGCTTGAATTCAATGATTGACAGTTTTCACAGCTCCCAATGTATTTTTATCTTACATAATCATTCGTATTCCGGTAGATGAATTTCAAGTTTTGCTTTTAAATATTTAATAACACTCAGTTTATGGTTCATACATAGTGATAATATATTTTATTAATTCAAGACTAACTTCCTCCTTTTAGAATGAAACACGGAAAGAAAGACCCCGGGTCTCCGAAGTTAAAGCTGTTGGTGCAATTTGGGAAAATTTCGTTTGAACATATTTTTTTCCATTTTATGAAATTTTCTTCGTAAATCACGAAATGCGCCTAATTCAACTTCGATATACCCGGGCTGAAATGCTCAACTTGGGATATAGGCAGCAATTTGAAAATTCTTCATGAAATAAGCGGGCAACTCTCGTTTGTGTCCGATTGTTAACTTCATCACCAATCATGCTTAGGATCGTTGTTTTGTGCATTCTTCTTAAATGAACAATTTCTCTGTTTTCAACCTAAAAATTTACACGGCTACAACAGTGACACTGACAAGTGCTCTGTTTTAACAAAAGTACAATAGTAAACAAAAACTTTTTCCATTTTTTTTTATTTCATACCAGTAGAAATTAACGCTGAAATGATTTCGGCTTTCTTCTCATTATCAAAACGTTATACTACTTATTAATTTTCGAGTGTGCTGTAACTAATTTCTGTAATCAAATACTTTTATTTCTTCATCTAGTACTGATTTACGCGATATTTCTGATAACACTTAATATTTCCGAAGCAGTTGAAGATTGCATGTTGCACATGAAATATGTCTAGAGTTTTCCGAAAATTGAAAAATTGAATAACTGATAAGACGTAGCATTTGTAATATGAAAGTTGATATTGGTCACCGTTACATACCTTGTGTTTAGTCGAATAGGATCTCATTAATTTATTATCAAATTTATTCCATTTGGCAGATACATATATACACAGTGTATGAAGAGGACACCAAATATTTATTTTCCCGAACAAACTTACCATTATCAAGATAACTGACACCACCGACAAATTTGTAAGCTTCAGAACCTTTCCACATTGTCGTGCCGTTGTATTCCATAACAACTTTTCTACAAAAATCCGAAAAAAAGAACTCTAGCTTATCTTTCTTGATGTTCTGTGGATATAATTCACCGGCAGAAATTTGTATGTTGCCACATTTTCCTGGATAAGGTCCTTTATTTCTACGGTTCCATCGATATATTGTACCCAATGTTGTATTTCCTAAGCCAGTCCCTATAGTAAAAAGTCCTTCGAAGTCAGCAGAACCATTTCTCTAAAACATCGTTTTTAATTTTTCTATGAAAAAATGCTCTTGGAAATCTTGAATCTATGAGATATAATGTATATCGGGCGGTCCGTGAGAAACGTTCTAATTTTAAGCTCCTACAGTTGTTTTTCGATTTTAATAAAACAAAAAGCGAGTTGCAGTTTGAATGATATTCTAACAGCCCAAAACATTCTCATATTCAATTTTGAGTACCTTCAGCCAAAATAGTAGAGAAGGTGGTAATGTGGCCCCCACAGGTATATTGGTCCCTTTCGATATTTATAATTCAGAAGCACGCCATCTAGTCAATAGACTAGCTCTTGTGTATGTGTCACGAAATGTACTTTTTTCATTCGATCAAGTCGAAACGCGAAACTACCAAACTTGTAAATGTACGATTCATTTTACTATTTTTTTCCACAAATACCGAACCTTAGCTCTTGTAATTTGAACATGGTGAACGTTTTTCTGTTGGATGTTGAAGGTAATTATGAAAAAACTTTCTATTAATATCTCTAATATGGTTTGTTTATATATTCTTTGATACATGCAATTCGGCCCCCTCACATTGTTTGTATTATGGACCCGGGGGGCCATATATGATGTATGACATAAATAAATTATATCATTTTTTTAAATCTTTTGCACCGGCCAACTTTGATATCCCATCTGTAAAGAAAAGGAAACTTGGGATCCTGACCAAATAAAAAAGGCAATTGAAGCTGTAAGGACAAAGACGATGGGGTATAAAACGGCTGTAAAAATATTTTGTGTACCAACATCTACACTGAAAAGGGTAGTGAAGAATTCTCAAGAATCCTGACATCAAAAAAATGTTAGTGGAATATGTTTTGTTTATGGAGTCGAAATATTATAGATGCAAGACGAGTGACTTATCATTTAGCTTTAAGAAACAACATCGATAATAATTTTAGAAATTAAGTTGCTGGGCGTGCTTGGTAGGATCACTTTTTGAAGCGTCATAAGAACTCTTTATCATTACGCAGACCAATAGGGACTTCGTACGCACGTGCTCAAGGTTTTAATCGAGAAGCAGTCTAAGAATTTTTGGATATATTGGAAACTGAAATGAAAAATAAGAATTATCCCCCTGACAGGATTTTTAACGTAGACGAGACTGGGTTGACAATTGTGCAATCTAAAATACCACAGTTTACAGGTAAAAAGGGAAGAAAGAGATTGGAGCCTTGACTGGTGCAGAACGCGGATCACTACGTACTCTTATTTGCTGCAGGAGTGCTTCTGGTATGTTTGTGCCACCAATGATGATATTTCCTAGAAAAAACTATACTTAAATTTTAATGAAAGGTGCGCCACCTGGGTCGAGTGGAAAATTTCATTCATTTGGTTGGATCCAATCAAATTTGTTCACTGGCTGGTTTAGACATTTTATTGAAAAAACAAAACCCAGCGAGGCTTCTCCCGTATTGCTTTTTTTGATGGCCATTATAGTATCTAACCTAACCTCCTCATACGATTCATAAGCTGCAGTTAGATAAGACTTTTATGGGCGCTCTTAAGAGCCACTATAGTGAGGAGATTCGTAAGTTTCTTCTGGATTCTGAAAAAATGCTGAAGGCTTACGATATTGCTGAGCTTTTTGGTCAGGCATATCTCAAAAGAACCACAGGGGAAATTGTTGTAAAAGGTTTTCGTGCGATGGGTATTTACCCATTCATTTCGCAAGTTTTTACGGAAGTCGATTTTCTGATCGAAACATCAGATAATGAACAACAATCTTGTATGCTGCATCACAAGAGTCGCAAGCTCGTTTGGTTTTGCCGGAGAACATTCAGTCCACCCCCGGAGATAAGATTCGAACTTATAATCGTGGAAGAAAGACTACCACAGCAGAAGCAATCACATCCTCTCCATACAAGAATGAATTGATTAAATCTTTGCGCTTAGCAGAAATTCGTGACCGCGGTACCGGATGTAGTCAAGCTAGAACAAACAGCAGCAACAAAGTCCGTTAGCACCAGAGAGTCGTTCAGTGATCATCCCGCAGTAGCTCTGAAAGTGATGTAGTCGTAGAAACAGATTCGGAGAATGATGACAGTCAATATCCAGATAGGACCCCGGAAAGCGCAGATACGAACTGCAGGTTTCGTGAAACTAGTGATTCTAACGACAGACATGAGAAAGAGTGGATATAGTGCCAGAGTTGCAATTTATGGGCACATACAGCCTGTGCAGGTCCTGAAGGTGAATATTATATCTGCAATTTTTGCCGTTGTGATTACGCTCGTACATTTAATATGGCCCCCAGGGTGCCATATAACCATCACCTGATCTCAAATTGCCAAATTTGATTATTTTGATAAAACATTTGTTTTCTATTTTTCTGTTTTAATTTCGTTTATTTTATTGAAATGTATATATAAGTTAATAAAGACGACTTTAACGTGTTTTTTATACTTCTTAGTCTTGTATTTTTTAACTAGAGTACTAAAGCAGATAGGGGGCCACATTACCATTTTTTCCTCTATCACCTAAAACCTCACATACGTGGACTGTATCGAGAATTTCTCAAAGACGAGATTGTATATTTTTGAGTAAAAACTCTTCAGTTGACGGACTATATCAGGTAAACATCAGACCACTAATGAGAGAATCACAACGTGTGATATTACTCAACGTCGATTCAATAATTCCAAATGAATATATAATGAATAAACTACGAGAGTTTGATGTGAATTTGGAATTCCAAAATTTTATTCATCGAAGCAAGAATACAGGAAAATGGGTTCTCACACATAATAAGTTTCCGTAGACAACTATTTTTGAGCCCGGAGGATATAGAGAAAATAACATCTGAACTCATAATCAACTTCGATTCTACCACATTCAACATTTACGCTTCAACAGAAAAAATTTCATGTTTTCTTTTTAGAAAGAAAGGCCGTATAGCGAAGTATTGCAAAGAAAGTGGAAGAAATATGGAAAATGAAAATATTGAACAGAGCAACGTTAACACAGAGAACCCACCAGAAATAAGGAAACAAATTAACGACTACAATATCTGAGGAGAACAGTAACGAAAATCAAAACGAAATCCCAAAAGTCACTCCAGAAATGAGAAACCCATCATCACAAACTGATCAAAATACTATTATTCTGAAAGAAGTTAACAGCAAGAAAAGGTTAATAGAAACTTCATCAACATCAACAAGAAGAATAGAAATGAAGAGGTAATATTAGAAGAACTAAGAATACAGATAGATTGAATCAAAATCAATGTCAGAACGAGGAAAGCATCAAATTTCCCATAAAATTCGATCAACTATATGATTTTTTGTTAGATATCCATAAGTGTGGTTACAGGGAAATGAATGATCTATCATTTGAATTTGGGAGGCTTTTATTTGGTAAAATTTCATTATCAATAATAAAAAACAAGTACTGTGTTTTAAGGAATTTTACTTGATAATTGCGATTCGTAACGCGTTTCACTACACCGTAGCTTCTTCAGACGAATGAATGTACAGAAAATAAGAATGAGAATATAAATATAAATGTTCTTGAGTAATTAAAAGCTTATCGTATTGTATTGTATTCCATACGGAATTATTGTTCAGATTGCACCCTGTTGAGTTAGATATTTTAATTCATAAAAGTTTCAACAACAATAGAAAAAATTGAATTCACTTAAATTGAAATCATCTCCACCCAAACCTTCAACTGATAAATTTTCAGACTATGAATTTTTTGACAGATTCACTAATTTAACTGATACTAATTTTGAACAGTTAGGCATAGACTCTGAAATCATTCTCAAAAACTCCACAGATAATACTTTAGCCAAACATCAAACAGCAAAAATCATCAAAGAAGACTTTTCGAAATTATCACCTCATTGCAATTCCGATTATAAGATAATAAAAACTGTTCGTGAAAATAGTACTAAGAACGATTTAGTATTCACTAAAGCAGATAAAGGTAACACCGTCATCCTGATTAGTAAAACCGATTATATTTCTAAAACTGAAGAATTCTTAACAGCCGGATACTATATAACATCAACTAAGGATCCTACCGCAAAATTTCAGAAAGTGGTTAGGTTAGATACATAATTTCGACAGCAAAATCATTAATTACAGACCACGAAAAATATAAATTCATTAACTCCAATCCACAATCCCCCGAATTATATTCGTTGATAAAACTTCATAAACCTAATTACCCTATTAGACCTGTTCTTTCCTATAAAGCGGCACCTTCTTTCAAACTTTCGAAATTCCTCAACGACTTGCTAATAAAACATTGCAATTTTAAATGTAAATTTTCGGTCAAAAATTCATACGAACTAATTGCCAATATCAAAGATATCATTATACCACCTAATTCCATACTCATTTCTTTCGATGTTAAGAATCTATTTCCCAATATTCCTCCGAAAGATACGTATTACTCAGTTGGAGAATTATTAGAAAAGAATCATGTCAATACTATCATTAAATCAGATATTCTTTCATTATTACAAATTTGTTTAGATCAAAATTATTTCCATTTCAATAACAAGTATTATACTATTGAAGACGGCTTGATTATGGGCAATACGTTAAGTCCTTTGTTAGCACAAATATTCATGAATAATTTAGAGAAATCAATTCATAACCATCCACTCAGTAAATACTCTTTATACTGGTATCGCAGGTATAACAAGTTGACTGGCCTATTAGACGTTCATGGCGAACCAATAATGCTATCATTCTGAAATTTTGGTAGTTGATTCAACTGGTTTGAAACTCTTTTTCTAAAATATTTTCACATCCGGTTATACCGGAAGTACATACCAAATTTCTTATTTAATAAAGAACATCCTGTAAATTAACGACTGCTCCGATAACACTTGTTATTCCAATTACAAAAACACCTAACACATAAGTCTAGTATGTTCCAGTCATGGAATATCTTAGTTCTACTTGAAAATGATAGATTTTTTGCTTTTTGAAAAAATTCATATATCTCGAGAACGGCATGAGCTACCAAAATGATGAAAGGTGTTTTGCAAACAAGAAACCATGCGGACATAACTCATATCCGACTGAATCTCAGTCAGTATACAGAGTGCTCTTCTTTTCTCCTTACATTTCGAAACGAAGGAACATCGAAAACTACGTTTTTTCAAATTGTAACCCATATTTTTTTTCAATTCATTAGATTCGCCGTAAAAACCTACATAAACTTCCCCATGCATACCCTGTACCTGAGATTTCAAGGTTTCAAGTTAAGGCAAAAACGAATTTTACCCACCTACCTAAAGTTGGCAAAGGCGGCTTAGATTCCTGCAGGAGCTTAGGCAGTTGCCAGAGCATTAACAAATAACTGTCCTATTGTCATTGGATAATTGATAAATTAAGAGGAAGAAAACTGCAAAACTGCAGTTATTGTCGAATTTCAAAGGTCAAATTAAACAAAATCCAAACTGAACTCTATTTTCCTATATTTCATAATATTTGTTCAAAGTGATGATCATTCACTTCTAGACACAGTTCTTCTCGACGCATAACATCTTGAAGTCACAGGTTCAGAATAAATTTTATCTTTCCGTGTTCCCCAAAGATAAATATCCATTGGCGTTAGGTCACGTGACCTTGAAGGCCACAACGACCAACCGTTCGTCCCAATCCATCTATCTTGAAACATATTAGTTAAAATTCGATGATTTTCATTTGTGCGATGAGCTGGTGCTCCATCGAGTGGGTACCTACAACGCCTTGATTCAGCTACTGATAAAGTGTCAACGAAGCCACTCACTACCGTCCTCAAAATCTTCATATATAGTTCACCATTTAAGTTTTTTTTATCATACACAGAATACGAAAATCTGTTGTCCTTCAAAAGTGCAAACTAACTAACTAACTTTTACTTGATAGAATTCCATCATCAATAACAAAAACAAGTAATATTTTTTGAGGAATTTCACTGAATAATTGTGATTCGTAACGCGTTTCACTACATCGTAGCTTCTTGAGACGAATGAATGTACAGAAATTATGACAACTATATATAGATACAATTGAGAATATAAATAGAAATGTTCTGAAGTAATTAAAAGCTTATTGAGTTGATTCTTCTTAAGTGGTTATTGATGACAGGTATCTCCAATAAAATTGAGGAATAGATTGCCCCCTGAAGATATTCAATAGAGGTGAAGGCCCCAATTCGAATTATTCATTAATGAACACAAACACTCAAGTAGACTCATTCACTCAATGAACGATAGAATTATTGGTTCTCCATAAACGTCTCATAGGCTACTCAACTTGGGATACCCTGTAATTTATCAGAAACAAAGTCTTAAGCTTCACTCAGTAGAACTAAATTGGAATGTTTTCAATACAATATTGGGGTATAATATAAACGGTTTTTGTAGCTGTAGCTATGAAGCAATGGAGCATTCAATGCAGTATGAGCGCCTTTTTCCTGAGATTACTGCAATTAAACGATGTACTCACTCAAAAAAATAGTACCATGTCAATGATTAAGGAATTCAGTTTCATCGTGGGATAACGATTGCAACCATCATAAACGCCCTCACTTCATCTCTTTGTGAGCTATTTGAGGGAATCATAGCGAAAAAGAATACATTAGTGGATAGAAACAAACAACTTACTACCTAAGAGTCAATTTGCATTTCGAAAATCAATCTCATTTGTCGACAATCTCACGGTATTGAATCTAGATATTACAAAATCGTTCGCAGGATAAGAAGACGTACTAGGTGCATTTGTAAATGTCACAGGAACCTGAGATAACGTTAACAATGAATTCCTATTAGGAAAACTGGCTGATGTGGGTTTCTCCAAATTATTACTATAGTTCATCAAATTTACCACATATAATGTGGGATTCAAACGGAATGTTATAATAAAAAATAGTAAAGGAGTGTTTTAATGTATATTTTTTCAGCATGCTGAAGAAATTTACTCAGAACTCACATATTTAATTTTTCTTTCATTGTAATTCTAACCTTTATGTGTTGAAAAATGTCTAGAATTATTGGAATTTTTAACGAATCAATTGGGACTATCTTACAAAATGATAGGATATCTTTTGATTCGTTATTAATAGGTATTGAGCTCTTTTCTATAATAATATTCTTTCTGAAAGGAACTCGATGAAGTTTTCGTTAGGTCATTTAGAGTATGTATCATATGAATATTGAAAGCTATCCACTAAAGGCTATATCTGTATTGAAATATTTCAAACTGGATGTCAATAGGACCGTGCCATTTCAAATTGAATTCAGTTTATTCAAGAGGAAGTACGTTTCTATTCTACAATTATCCAAATGTAAAAGTAAATGATATTCAATGTGTTCAAGTTTAAATCAAAGAAAATAAGATCTCATAACTCTAACGTATTATGTGGGACCACTTAATAGTACAATCATGAAAATAAGCAAAGAAAATATTGAGTAATAACAGGAAAGTTACATATTAATGTTATACATCTTTGAAGCAAAGAGATGAAGCAGAGGGCTTGAAACTTATTTACGATTCTTATAATAAAAATTTATTTTCGGAACCATTGTTTTTTAGTTGGCATCAAAACTTGATTGACTTTTGAATACCCAGATATTCTTCTGTGTCATCTCAATTTGCACAAAAGGTAATTATTGTAAGTTCCTTCTATTCGTAACTCACAGTTACTGTTTCTCAGGAAATTTCATCATGGTTGTTGAATGAATGGCAGGTATTCTTCATTGATTTGAAGTTCAAAGTTTCTCTGATAGTGGAAAACATGATGTTCAAATATGTAGAAGTTGCATACGAAGTTTCATTTTGTTCAACCACAACTTCCAATCCATGATTTATGAAAGCCACAGGACACAGGCTGCTGCTCATTTGAATCATATTTTGGAAGAAATTCAACTACTACTTGGAGAATGCTATGCAGTTTGACAATTTTTGTTATAGGTAGTTGTGCTATAGGTATTTTATATAATTGTGTAAAATGAGTATGTTCATCAAGTAATATGGAAATATGAAGTTGTTTTAATGCAATTTCTTCCTTTCATTTTTATTTCATAGTATATTATAATATATTATTATATTAACAAGAAAATGAATTGAAGAGAAGTAAAATTGAAGAATAGAAATTTCAATTATGAGAGCAAGTTCACAAGAAGCTGACTGCTCGAAACCAACAGTCAACTCGATAGAGAATCTAGGAAATTAACAGTAACAAAAAACAGTTTCACTGAAACTGATATATAGTTATCATCATTGTATTGTATATGAGGGTCCATAATGTAATTTACAAATTTGTGGATCTCATTTCTGCATTTTACAAGAACACTTCAATTCAGAAGATGTTTGTTCTTTCTGGTAAGCAAATTGCGTGATCTTGGTCAATTTGAATTTAAACAAAATAGTTGCATATAGGGCAATGACATAAGGTGAAATTTCTATGAATTCAGTAGTGTTCCTTTATTTGATAACTAATTTCCGCTTTCGTCTTTTGGATATTCCCAAGAAATTTTAATTTGAGAAGAACTTTTATTCTCTATTTCATTAATATGCTTGAGAAGTAATTATTCCATCTTGCTGTTTTGAGCTCATATTTGTTGTTTATTATAATTCATGAATCTTATTCGATTATTATCTGATCTAATTTGAATTAGAACTGTTAAGTAAAAATTAAAAATTTGAAGCTATCGATCTGCATATATCCATCTTTCTGAAGTATATATTTAATACTTTTGGAACTAAAATTTACGATATTGTGAACCTATATTAGGGTTGTTGATGATTGAATGTCTTTGCCTGAAGTGCGATTGAACAATTTGTTTTTTTGAACCGATGTTTGGAATGTTTTTAATTTCATCTTATGCTAGCTCAATTGGAAAAAGTTGAGATTTTCAAATTGAATGTATCTCTTTGAATTGGAATGGTAGTGAATAGTGTTGAAATTTGTGTGATTGATGAGTCAGTATCCATAAAACAATACTGGAAGTTGCATTACCCTGAGGATGACTGAGGCAATATATGAGCAGGTTCCATGTTACATAAAGAATTCTTAAGTATAAATCTCAGTGAATATAATAAGGCGTTCAGTATAGATAGAGTGTGATATGAAAAGGCCTTCAGTATATTTGGGGTTAAGTCTATTAGGCGTATAGTATATTAGCTGTTTAGATATAAAAAGCGACTTTCATGGGCTCACTAGTTGTGATTAGAGTTGAAAGATTTGAATGAAAATAATGTAACAATGTGAAAGTTTCACCATATTCTATCCTCTTTTGACCATAACTTTGATATTCGTGACTAAAGTCAAGCAAAACCCATTTTTATATCAAACATTTTTATTTCATCGCAATAATTGTTTTTTTTAGGAAAATACCAATGCATCTACTACTGATGAAGACTCAAAACGGTTGAGTCCTAGTGTCGATTCGATTACTACAGTTACTGATGATGAAAAGAGTAATGTTGATGACATGCATCAAACTTCTGGGGTCTTCGACAAAGTAATAAAATATTTTATGTGTTTCTTGAAGCTTTTTAAAAACTGATAAGAAAGCTCTATCAATTGAGTTTTATTTTCCGTTATATTTTTTCTTCAATATTTAAAAATTTTAAATATTTTGTGTTAATATTTTATTACAATAAAAATAAACTTTTTTCTTATTTTGTCTGCTAATAATAGAAATGAAATTTGCAAATTAGAATTATATATCTATTACTATTACCTTTTTCTTTACTAAAGATGTAAATACTCTAATGACACATGAAATACATACACACATATGTCATTAATTTATTCAACGAGGAGAAAATTAATAAAGCAATCCTCTATTTTAATACTATGTTTTATATCTGAATATTGAGCTAATCGAAAATGATGCGCAGCATCTTCGAGTCTATTGCTATACTTTTCATTTTCAAATAGCATGCGCACTCTCTTTATTTCACGGGACGAACTCCACACATCAGCAATGCTGTGTCATCTTCTATCGCATGGGATGGCATGCTGGGACCTCTCTGTTGCGTGTATTCATTTGCAGCAATATTACACTTTTTAAAATGAGACAACCGGAATTCAGGACTGATTTTTCGCAGAAAACCCTATACCATCGTGTTCGTAATGAAATAATCTTCATTTATTTGAATTTGATTCATTAACCAAACCGGTGAAAGTGACTACTATCGATTCCCCCGTTGATACCTGCCTACCCAAGAGTTGTGACGTAAACAAAAATAGACAACCTAACGTTGCATATTCTATGGGCTTCATACTTTCGATTGGTATTGAATTTGCCTATTAATCAAACCAGTGAAACTGTTTTTAATTGTTAATTAATCATATACTCGACTGAAAATTTTTAAGAAACCCACTTGCAATAAATTTATTGACATATTTAATTGAATATAATATACTTCTCATTAATTAACCAGCTCGGTGAAGGTCGTTTTAAGGTGGGATCTTAGACTATAAATAGTGGGCAAATTGCACAATACTAAGATGAAATCGGTAACCACAGATATCTGATATGAGAGTGGTTCTCCCTTTTTAGGTGAAAAAATTTTCCAGGCCGCGATGATATACATTTGTGAAGTTATGCAACTATCTGAGGAGGTTCATAGTATATAGATATCATATTGATAATCAGCAATCAAGAGGTCATGTTGACAGAAGAATTAATTTATTTGCCTAAGTTGGACTTGTATTCCACCTAAAGATTTCAATTATATGACAGCTTAAATGAATTCAATATGGCATGCATAAGGAATGCTGGTTCTATACAAACTTTCAAAAGAAAATAAGTTGACCATATAAAGAGAGTGAAATGAAAATTTCAATTCTTAGCATTTCGTTGTTACGTGGTAATCCTGTTATTACTAGTGTTCAGTTAACTTGTTGAATTCATTAATTGCTCATGATAATTATACTACTGGAAAGATTGGGACATACCTATACTATTATAAAATAAATTATAACTTCTTTCAGAGACCTGGATTTTTGTATTTTAAGTGTAAAATAGGCTGTGTATATAAAACAGAAATGACAGAAACTTAATAAATACATATTATTTACAGCACTCAAATCTAATAAATTCAATAAGATAAATGTAAAAGCATTGTACTGAAAGTAAATCTAAACCTATCTCCGAGTTATGATCACCAAGCCAGAACATTCGAGCGACCTCTGTTGGGCATGAGCTTAACCAGGAAGTATCCACGAACCCCCCTGAAGGCGATCGTCAACATTGAAACACCTCGGTTTGACAACAGTATGCGATTGCTCACAGTGTTTTTTGTGCTCGTAATATTTTCTTCTTGCTAAGAATCAATACAGTTCTGAAAAGACTGCGTGACACAAAGAGAAGAAAACAGTTATTGCTTCGTAAGCGGTGATTGGCCTGCACAATTATCCAAACTTGTACTGCTAGAAGGAAGATGTTGAGAATTGTAACGTTCGATCAGGATTCAAACCTGTTAATGTCTTTGGTTTCTCGGATTTTACTACGGTCTAAGAAAAAAATTTTTAATTACTAAACCAATTTGAGTGTTGAGTTAGAAAATACAAGGGCAGTTTCATCCACGGAGGATAAAATCTGTACGGATAGAGTACCCAGTAGAAGGCTGCGTACATATTATAGTTCACCATCATCGACGTCTAAGTGACCTTAACCATCCTACAGAGAGGCGGGACGACCAACTGGTTTTTCTGCAGCAGCAATCCTGGACGCAGTCACATGGATTATAGACGAAGTTCCTCAGAAACGCTTCCATAGTTGTTCATGTCTTTCTGGGTGGCTGTAAATAATATGCGCAGACTAGGGGGGGAGCTTTAGGTGATGGGAGAAAACACATTAGTACATTATCCCTGACCAAAATGTAGTTGAAGTTGAGGATTTGTCAAATCCAAGTTTCTGCATTGTGCTTGTCTCAGACGACGAAATAAGTTAAGATCTTCAACAGGTCGAACCATCCTCATGTATCCTTGTTAGGAAATTTATTGAAGGGGAATGGAAAAATTGCATCTATTTGAGAAGTTTGGAAGAATTTTATTTCTATTTTGAGGCTGAAAATATTCTCTAATCACATGAGGAGAGCATATTACGAAAATAAAACAGATCAAACATCCAGTCAGAGACCAACCAAAGTTGGAGGGTAATCCTCCTGCTAAAACCTGTTAGGAGGTTGAAAAAGTCAAGGAGGCTATCCAGGGCAAGGATAAAACCTTCTCTCTCTGGAAAAGATAATCAGCGGCCGAGAAAAGAGTGTATAGTAACAATTTCCAAGGAAAACCCGGGCTCTATGCGGACTAATCTCCAAGATGCCAAGATCTCCTTATTTAAATCTGATAAGAGTGTATAGAGAAATTGCATTCACTCAAGAACTTCAGACTTTAACTGCGTGTGAAGTAGGTGGCGTTGGTAGCCTACCTGGGATGATTGGGTCACTGGGCTTGGGCTGAAAAACAGAGAGCCTGCATAGTGTTCAGGAAAAAATTAATTGAATTGTTCTTTCTGAACACTGATTCAGAGAAATGAACATAATTGAATGTCTATAACCATCGATTTCAACTCCTGTTCAGCATATTTTTCTTGAAATAGGAAGCAGATATTGCTCCTCTAATAGCTGTGCTGAACTCAATCCGCCATTTAAAAGAAAGTAAATCATTGGGTGCAAAACCAATGCACATCTCACTGGGCAATGTGAAGTTCGGACATTTCAAGACTATTCACCGCAAAAGAGTTTAATAGGAAAATATGCAGTCAATCAGCCAACTTTCATTACTTCTCATAGATGATAGGTTATTGACTAAACTACAAGCAATTATTTTCTTAGTTAAAATATTTTCGACTAAGTATCTTCAGAATCATCATGTTTAGTTCATAAATATATAACCTTGAACACACTGATAAAACGCAAAATCTTAACCTACTTCAATATTTATTGAATCTCTTTGAAAATATGCTACATTTGAAGCGAAACACATGCGCCAACGTTTTTTCCAATTATCGAAACATTTTGTATAGGCGCTTCAGGGATTGCTTCAGAGTTTTCTTTTATGACGTCTATGGAATCAAATCTGGTTCCCTGGAGCGGCAAATTAAATCAGGAGAAAAGACACACGAAGCTAGATCAGGCGAATGAGGCGGCTGCTCGATGGTATTTATTGAGTGTTTGGTTTTAGAGACGATAATAACTGTGACTCGATGAGATGGTGCGTTATCGTCATGCAAAATCCACGAATTATTTTGCCACAAATCTGGCCGTTTACGGTGAATATTTTCACGCAAACGTCTCAAAACGTATAAATAGAAATCCTGACTGACCGTTTGACCTTGCGGAACGAATTCGCGATGAACCATACTACGAATATCGAAGGAAATAATCAGCATGTCTTGATTTTCGAACGACTTTGACGAGGTTTTTTCGGTTTTGGCTCATTTGTTCCCACCAATTCTGATGATTGTTGGCTCGTTAGTGTGTCGCATTCATAGATCCATGACTCATCACTAGTTGTGATCCGTCTCATGAACGTGGGATCAGAATTCACATGATCCAGGATGTCTGCAGCTACTTGCATCCGGTACTGTTTTTAAAGAAAATTCAGCTCTATCAGAACGAGCCGACCGGCGAAGCGACGCATGCCCATTTGGTTCACCAAAATCAAACGAGTAATTTCACGAGAGATGTTGAGATAACGAGCTATCTCTGTAACACAAGCATGGCGATTTTCGAGCACCATTGCCTTGATTTTTTGAACTTAATCGTCGGTTCAGGAGGTCGAAGGTCGTCGGGAACGAGGCAAATCTTCGACGATCTACCGACCATCTTTGAAATCTTTGTACCACTCGCACACTTAGGTTTTCGATAAAACAGAGTCTCCATAAGAATTTTTCAGTATTCACAACGATTCAGCACACGGAATTTCGTTCAAAACACAAAATTTAAGACTAACTCTCTGTTTTCCATCGTGAAATTCTCAGAGTACAACTGAGGTCAACTGGTTTCAACAGCTGTCGTAAACAAAGTAGTAGCCATATGGCGTTGATGCTTGACATAATAATTGAAGGCAGTCGTATCAACATACAGAAACTGAAAATACTTAGAAACACTCAACGGGGGTATTTGAATGAGAATTTTCGAATACTCCTTTGTCAAAAGATAACAGAATATTGGATACTAAAACTACTAAATTACAGAATCATGATCATCAGAGATTGCGATGGAACATATTAGAACCTAACCTCAAATTACAATGAAATCTATCCATTTAGATGTAACAGGATAAGCGAAATGCAAACTAGTGGAACAATGATCATGATAAACAGGAACAGGTAGTTCGTAGATTATTCAATTGGTTCAATTGGACAAGAAAGCTCTACCGCAATATAATCAAAAATTTAAGAGCCAAGAGGAATTCGTGGATCAAGTTTTACAAGGGTATAACTGATGCCCTAGAGAGTTAACAGAATGCTTTCCAGAGAACCAGTGGAATGGATGATTCCGGCTTCACGGATAAGATGATTAAACGATTAGATAAAAATATGTCACGTCGGGTTGGCTAATCTGTCCTTTGAAAAAATTTTTTTTTATGGAGGGTGATCAATGAAACTAGAAGGTTTAAAGGTTTCTCAAGGTGGTCGAATGAAACTGATGGGTCAAATACGTTTTTGGAGATATGGTTACAGATAGTCAAACTATTGAACACAAATTACCCCGGTTTGGCCTAAAAATGACCATAGAAAAAATGTGAAACTGAAAGATTTAAAACATTTCTCGGGAGATGGTTGAATATGGTCAATCGATTAAAGGACAACATGCCACAACGGGTTGAAAAAATAAATCGACCTTTGAAAAATAATAAAAAATAGTGGTCGAATAAAACTGAAGGGTCAATTCATTTTGCGAGTGTAGCTTAAATGATTAAATACCAGTTTGTCATCCGGGTTGGTAGAATTGAGCTTTGAAAAGAAGTATTTGTTTTCATTAACAATGATGAAACTGAAAGATTAAAAACATTTGTCAAGAAATGCTGAGATATGGTGAAATAATTGAGAAAAAGTATATCCTTTCGTGTTGAAAAAAAAATGTCGTCTGAAAATGAGTAGGGATTTTTTCCGTTATGGAGGGCAATTGAACTAAACTGAATGGTAATTAGTATTTTTCCAGAGATAGTGAAATGTATTGAAATGATATGACTTTGAGTTGGCAAAAATTGACCTTTGAAAAGAAATTCAAATTTTCGATATAGAGAATGCTTGGACGAAGCTTTACACTCGAGATATATTCAAACGTGGTTGAACGATTGAATGCAGATAGGTTCCTATGAGATGACAAAAATCGATTTTCGAAAAAAAAAATTCTTTCCCTATCCTGTGCGATCAAGCAAAATTGTGATCAAAGAGATCTCAAACGCTTGGTTGAATTTCATTAATTTCCTCAAACATTTTTGTGCCAACATCACGAAACTATAATCCTAGAATAAATAAATAAATTGTAGTCGGTTAAAAGCAATAATTTCAATGAAAATTCGTCATGAAAACAACTATTTTATATCATCAGGACACTTAGAGGGCCTTAAAAAAATAGATGATAGATGAACTGGTAAAAAGAAAAGAAGTAACTTCAACCTTACCACTGAATTGAATTGAATCCCTTTGATCTAAAATGGGAACAGGTGAAGCACGAATAACAGGCACTACAAATTAAGAGGACGTTAACTTCCATTTGAATACAGCAATTCGGATGGATACACTCAAAAATTGGAATTGACTTCATTATCAAAGAAGAAAATAGAATATGGCAACTGGAGCACCTTATAGATAATGAAATATAACATGTAATAGTGAATACTGTTGTTGAATATGCGTCAATAGAAGATGAAGATTTATTTAATGAATATATTATAAAATTGTTAAGTTATTGCTTGTGTTGGAAAAGCGATGATATTCGAATTTAGTATTTGATGTAAATATGTAATTTTCAATCGAATTATTGAAATATTTCATCCCCGTAATGTTATTATTTGAGGAATTTAATTATTATCTTTCTTATCATCGAAGGAGATCCAAATTTATCTGTGCATAAAGTTAGTTCAGATAAAGTTATATATCAATATGATGGATCAAAATCTGTTAGAATATGCTTCAGAATTTGATTGCTTCTCTCATAACAGCTGTCAGAGCAGGAGAACCAAATTTTTTCATACGTAAAGTTGGGTTAGATAAAATTTTTCTACCTTATTAGATTTAGTACGAAGTCGAATGAAGTTAGCCCAGAGTCAGTAATTTTTTGTGATAGCTGATAGTATTATTTTGTTTGTGAATTCATATAAATTGTACACCTTATATATAGCTTACCATATAGAACCATGCAAATTTTTCCATGTCAGGAACATCATTCAAGAATGGTAAATAATTCGCCATTTTCAACAGTGGATCTTCATATCCATTAAAAAGTAACTCATCGATCGTTCTTATTGATTCGTAAGGCATTGTATTCAATGCAACTGACAGACCACGCCGATAAAAAAAATTCCATTTTCTTGCTTTATCTACTGCTATCTGAAAATGAGATATTAATGAAAAAATAGAATGTGAAATATCTTTTATACATGGACATGAGTTTCAAAACCGTAAATGTTGTTATAGATGATCATTCCTAGAGAGCGCATTCAACAAAGAGAAAAGCGATATCTGGCGTTACAATGTGGATAATCTTGATTGATGGACCAGAAAATTAGCTCCACTAATAGAATTTTCTCTATATGTTAAAATATGAATTTTCAAACATAAATTATACGAGAAATTCTAGTTGAAGTTATCAGATAATAATTAGATTCTTTTAAAAAAATGGGGAGATATTCTCCCATACTTACACCAGAGGTTATTAAAAATCTCCACTCGCAAGGAGGTGAGTGGAAAAGTATATTACGTTGGTGTTAACCGATCACGCTGTGTGACCATAGATTTGCAAAGACATAGACTAAACAATTACAAATTCCAGCAACTACGATTGAACTACAGATGAACAACTATGTGAAATATCATTCCTGGGTTATATAGTGTGTTCCAAAGAAAATTTTCCACCCACTCTATCTGAAGATGGACTGATTTTGGCGGAAACAGCTGAGACACGTCAATTTGCTATTAGAAGGGGACCAACTTCTGAGATTCTCCCTACCCTCAGTAGCTCCTAAGTTGAAATTCATTATTAGAAAAGTGGATCGAGTGACATATCCTAAAGGTCTTTAAACTTTCTATCCACAAATTTTTTCTTTGTGAACGATCCAAATACAACGAAAATTTGTTTTCCTACGAAAATTTGACAATGCCTATAATCAAATTATGTTTTCAAAATGACCTCATTTGACATCCTAGTTTTTATCACAACCATTTGGTAATGATAATTGTGTTTCATACTTGTCTTCCAATTTTGAAATAGTTTTAATAACAGTTGTCGTTTGTTAGATAAACGTTGAAAATGGTTTACTCAACTTTTGAGCAGGTGGAAATTGTTTCAATGCATTATCGCAATAATAGTTGTGCCAGAGAAACGGCTAGGATTTTGTGATGTGGATGTGGACCATTCAGAAAACCAGGTAGGTCAGCAATATGTTTTATATTTGATGAAAAAATTTTTAACTACGGGTTCGATGGCAAACAAAAATAAGTTCAAGATAGGCCTATACGGAAAGAAGGCACTGAAATGGAACTGTTGGATCACGTATAAATGGAATACACTACTTTCGTCAGAAAATTATTACGTGTTTCTGGTGTATCAGCTTCAAAAGTCTACAGGATCGTGAAACATCACCAATTTCACCCTTATAAAGTGGAAATAGTTCATGTTGTGCTGTAGGAAACTGTTTGTACATTTATATTCATATACAGGTGTCCCCATTTTAGGTAGCAGGACTTCACAGATCGACAGAGAATTGAAAATATGATCAGGTGCAGAACGAACTTTGGTCCTTAGGTTATTGGTTTTCGGTATTCGGCTGCCAGAGATGACTCTCCTAAACTGAAAAATCTTCGTAGCCTCGAAATCCAAAACTGTAGAGACCTGAAATTCATCTCATTCGCTAATGATGATGAGTTCGTCGTTTGGCACCCATATTATTCTTGGAAGTTTAAGCAGAGGCGTAAAACATCGTGCCGTGACTCAACTTTTCACTCCACTGATTCTTTTCAAATATTAAAACCATTCTAGAAAAGTCTGTATTCTTAGTAGCAAAGGAATATTGTATTTTTGTCATACGAGTTTAGTTTAGGAGATAGCCGTAGTCAAAGTACCTAGGGTTCTATTATTTCAGTTCGGAATAACTTGCACAGAAAAAGATCTGTAACATTCAACGAACCTTTCATCCACATCAAATCGAACAGCATTAAGAGTTTACTCTTAGACACAAGATGTGTAAACATTTTTTGATATTCATTTCAGCGGCGTAGTTCTTGCACATTTTATGAAGCTTTATTTTCATAGAAAACTTTGACTTTCCTTGTGGGTTTTCAATATTTTCAAAAGTTTAATCGGATGAGAACGTGCTTTTCATTGAAACCTCTTCCATGAAGTCGAAGGCTTGAACTGAGCTTGTACGACCATTATTTATAAAGTATGGGGAGAAAATTGCATACCGATCATAGAAAACCGTATCATTTACATCCTGTATGAAGTTTGGTACCTATGTCAGTGCCTAATGCAGAACAGAAACATCTATTAATTTTGAGAGGCATAATGAGTAGATGCAGATGAGGCTTGCTTAACTCCGTGAGGAGTGGTAAATTTTCATGTGGGCGCAAGAAAATCCAATCCAATCCAGTCGCGGCAAGACATTTTCAGCAAGAATTCAGCGTGAATATATGGATAGAAATTTATAGAAATTCAATTATCGGAGCTTTTTTCATACTTGCACGATTAAATTCCGGATTATATTTAGACTCTTGGGGACTCGCAATGCCACCATATGAGCGGATGTGCCTGTCAACTAGAGAAGAAATACTTGGTTTGAATTGAATGGTTGTGTTGCACATAAAATTAACGAATGTAACTGATTGAATACTCGTTTTCCTCAAAGATGGATTGGTCGCGGAGATGCTTAGAGAGGTTGTCTACAAAATCCCTGTAAATACAAGAGATGAACCCATACAAAAAATTAGCGATGCATGCCTAGTAATAGAAAAACAGCATATTGAAAACACAAGAAGTTCAATTTTGCGTCGATGCCAAAATGAGTGTTGAACAAAACGGATCACTCCTCGAATACTTACTTTAGATTTGAAAGTTTGTTCTGCTCTTTGTGTTCGAATTCATCTGGAGGAATTAAATAACTTTTAAAGAAGGAAAATTATGATTTTCTTATCGATCTATCAAGTACTGTGACGCCTGGTTGAAGCATTCACTTGCTGAATTGAAATTCCGATTGATAATAGATCCTGAGTTGGGAAGAATATATCTTCAAAATATTCTTTTTAATTGTTATAGATACGAAGATGTCCTACGCTACTGATTATTCTCGAATTTGATTTCAGTTAAGGAAAGCCTGTAGTTCTTTTGAAGTGGAAAAGTGTTCTGTGTTTCTTAATGCAACACACAGAGATATTCGAAGCCAAAGATGAACATCAGATTTTCTCAGTGAATATTTGATTCTCTGTGAATACTGAGTGTGAAATGAAAGGAACCGGTTAAAACATAAGAGAATTATTGAGAAACACAATTTTGACTTCGAATATATCCTGAACTATGTGTCAAATGAAAAACTAGAAGAATATCTTTTGTCGTTGAAAATACAACCTCTTTAAAAATGGATTTGACAAATATTTTCTGAACAGGAAAGAGTGCTCCATTTATTCGAATGCTACAATAAACTATGGAAGTCGGAATTTTCAAGAATGGATTCAAAATTTGAAAAAAATCCTGCTGTGTAGAAATTCTTTTTGAGAGAGTGGTCAGGGCACGAAGTGTTACGCCACTGGCCTAACTTTTCCATCAAATAACATGAGCGGGAAATGCCGAATTCACCATGATTAGCAAATGAGCAGAATTTCAGGTCTCTTAAGTCTCGGGTTTCGAAGCTATGAGGATTTTTTCAATTTGGAAAACCAGCTTCAGCAGTATATCGAAAACTAATAGCCTGAGGACCAATGGTACTTCTGAAACTGATCATTATTCCCATTTATCTATCGCAAATTCCAGCTTCTTAAAATCGGGATACCCAAAATAAGATATTTGAATTGTAATAAATCTTTCACTGGTTCTGTATAATTAACGGTAGGCTGTCTATGAAAATATGATCAACGAAATGAGGTTCATTTGGAAAAAGGAAGCTGGCCAAGATGAATTGTTTTTCTGTTACCCTGTGCTATTTTGGAAGAATTTATTTCATTGATAATACTAATTTCATTCCTGTAAGATATTTATATATATTTAATATTAATTTAGGGGTTCCTTACATAATAATATGGGAAAATATCATAAAAGTTCTGTTTTACTCACCGTAGATATAACATTCATATTTGTAATTTTATCATTCATAGAGAGGCCTGTACCTTGTTCTTGAAAATGAAAAGTTTTGTTATTTTTGTACGATAGAGTATGGTTCTTGTAAAAAGTAATGTTTACTCTATGATACTTTTGGTGAAAAATATAAGGTCCAATCTCTTTGAATTTAGGCTTAATTGATGAATTTTTGAAATCACCCGGATTTGTCCAGTTGAAAAAATAAAATTTGATGGTCACAGGGGCAGAAGGGTTTGACCATTCTTTGAACAGAGGTGACGATTGTTTCAATACGAACACTTCGTCTATCACGATATTCGTGAGCTTTTTATGAAAAAACAGGAGAATAAAGCCTGATAAAACCATGAGGACATAGAGAACCATCCTCAGCAAACATGTTTGAATTCCATTTTGAATTTTCATTTTGGTTGGAAGTACCTGCGAAAAGAGAAATATTGAATTATACAACGCAGCTCAAAAAAAAAATTGATGAAGTATATTACATAGATTGATTTAATTGCGAATGCGAACTCAATCAAGAAGAACTCTTCAGTTAGCATCTAGATCAGAGGTGCTCAAACTTGAACTGCTGGCGATCTACCTCAATATTTTTAGACTACTTACGATCGACTCTGAGTGGCAATGAGTATATGTGATGCAGAGTTGTCGTACATACACGATACACCCTACCTACCTACCTACCTAGGTAGGGTGTACCGTAGCATTTATAGATATTAGCTTTCCGTACAATATACATTGTTTTAGTCAAGGTTTGGGTTAGGTTCTTCTTTATAATATCAATGAAAAACCTTATAGTTATTCAAAATTACGAGTTTATTCGTTGTTACAAAACAAAAGAGTTACATATGGTGTTAAACTTAACTAAAGAGTGACTTTGGACGTTGAAGCGTGGCATTGCATGTCCTTAGTATATTTTTCATAATATGGTACGTAACCACTGAGTGCTAATCGCAAACACGACGACATATGATCGTCAGTTAGTCGATTGCGATGTTTTGACTTAATTATCTTCATTTCAGAAAATGAAGTCTCGCACAAGTAAGTTGACACAAACATTGCCGTCAGATGATTTGCCTCAGATAAGATATATATATATATATATATATATATATATATATATATATATATATATATATATATATATATATATATATATATATATTTTCTATTGAAAATAGCATTGCCCATAACTCCCGTTGAGTAACGAAAGGTTTCTTTCTGATCAGGAAAGGCTTCTACAAGCATAAGCTATGACGGATTCTTGGTTGTCAATATGTAAAATCAGGCGATTCTAATATTGGTGCAGAAACAAGCCCTTTTTTTAGTTTCATTCAATGGGTTTCTTTTTGCGAATTGTTCCTTTCAATAAATCATTGAGAGGAGAAACCAACGAAGAAAAATGTGGTATGTATCTCCTGTACCACGAAGTCATACCGATGAATCGTTTAGTTTCTGTAGTGTTGGTTGGCCTTGGATAGTTGACCATAGCCGAGATCTTTTCAGGATCAGTTCTCAGACAGTATTCATCAGTAATAAAACATAAATAGGAGAGAGACGGCTCAAAAATTCGCACTTTTTGAGGCCTACAGTTAAATTTGATTCTTTAAGCAAGTCTTCTATTTTGCCCAATAAATCAATGTTTTTTCCAAACGTATTACTTATTACAATTATGTCATCTGAATAAACATATATATTAGGTTCATATTTCGGACCAAAAACCGCGTCCATGAGTCTCTGCTGAGTCTGAGCTGAATTAATTAGTCCAAGAGGGACCCTTCGAAATTGGAACAATCCCCTTCCAGGAATCGAAAACGCTGTCTTTTTTTGGAGTTTTCACACAAAAGACTTTGGCAAAATGCGGAATTCAAGTCTATTGTGGATATAAAGCGAGCCTCACCCAACATAGTCAAAATACGGTCTACCCGTGGTAGAGGATACGCATCTGGTTTTGTTACCTGGTTGAGTTTTCTTCCGTCAAAACAAAAGCGATACTGACCCTCAGTTCTTTCTTAACAATTAACACTGGCGAATTCCAAAAAGAATGCGATGGCTCTACTACCCTTAACTCCAAAATATGATCTAACCCCTTATTGAGTATTTCAAGCATAAAGGGAGACATGGGATACTGTCGCATTTTTACTGGTTTGGAATCGCCTGTTTCAATAGTCACTTTCATTTCATTAGTACAACCAAGTCTATTTTCTCCGCTAACTGAAAATATTCAATAATTTTTGAAGCGAGTAGTTGTTGTTCCGGAGTTGTCTGATAAAGAGTCTGGTCTAGAATCCATAATCTCTAATGAAACCTTATTAAAACTAATGATATTACTGACATTATTATGAACTTATCACGTATTTTTATTAAAATTCAATTCTAACTAGAAATCTCTGCAAAAATCACTACCAAGAATTACAACGTGTGGCAGAGATGAAACCACTAATACTTCGACCAAACTTCAAAATTTTCCACTAGATATTGCAAGTAAAAGCAACCTGAAACTTTTTGTTTCTTATTATTCGCCACCGATATATACTTAATCTCAGATATATCAACTTTTAAATTGAATTTTTGCAGAATTGACTTCGCTTTCGATCCTAGCACAGATTGATTCGCGTAAAATCTTCATTAAAAATATTGATCATTATATAAGGCCTGTTACCAAAATCATTATTAACGAAAACTGGTGACACTGAAGGAAAATTCTTCGGATAACACTCGTAGAAACCTTTAGCTGTTTTCAACCAACTTTGCCAGTCAGTTGAGTCGAAATAATTTTTTTCTAAATTACATGAAAGAAATATATTGTGATGTTGATTGTATATCTCTACTTTCCGTTTTTTGAAAAATTACTACATATTTTGACTGTGCAGTTTTCGCGACCACACCTGAAGCAAAATTTCTTTCGTTTCGATCTATAGTCTATGAACATGGTTGGGCAGATTACAGTTCAAACATCTTACCGTATTTACCTGCTTCGAAACTTCGGAATCAGTTTTTGATTTTGACACGTTCAAAGTCGCTATATTGTGTTTGACGGATTCACCGATCAGTCAAAATTTTATTTGATCTAGAACTTAACGGACGACTGACCTCAGAAGCATCAAACCTTAAATTGTCACTAAAGTATGCTAACTCTGGCTCTAAGCTACAATGGCTAGGTGGTGGTTTATAGCTGTTCTTAATTAACTGGGCCTCATAGTTTCTATCTTTACTAAAGATAACTGAGTGGCATAATTTGGTAATACATTTCGTTTCAAATATTTAAGCTTTGTCACTTCAGGAATGGCTCTTTCTAATCTACTGAATAACGTCTCAACCATAGTGACAAAAATATATAAATGGGCTCATATATCTAGCTGAAATTTTATACGCGGCCATAACTAGCGATTTCCAATTGGAGTGAAATATTTTCAAAGTGATACTATTTCCGTTTATACCAGAACTGGGTCATCACTTTGTTATTTCAAATGGCAATCTACCTTTTTTATTATACATCTAGAACCGACATTTGAGCAAGGCATAAAATACCTAAGTTGTTGGCACTTATCTGTCAAAACTTTTGACAGATTTAATTATTTTTGATATAAACTCGATTTTTGAGGAACATTTAAAATAATTGTAGCTCGTAGATCTTTTGCACTACAGTCACAAGTTTTGCTTAAGTGGATAGAAGAAGGATCAAGGAATTTTTTAAGGAATCTACACATGTCAATGTTTAATCCGTTGTTTTGTATGATTTTTTCAATTTGGCCTTTTTCAAACAGCAACAACCCAAGTTTTTCACATTGCACGTGCCAATTTTTATATCGCCATCAGATGAAGCGTCAAATTTCAGATGGAATTAAATAAGCATGTACATACTATACCCATCTCTTATAGTTCCGAAATAATTTGGGAATATATTGAATTTTGATGATTTTGCAAGAACTAATAGAAAATGCTTTGAAATATTTGAAACAAGTAGCTGAACTGACTACGGTCACCTAACAGGTGCCTAAAATTAATGTACTTGTCACTTCGTTCATTCGAATTTGATATTTCAACAAGAATTGTCGTTATTTCAGATTGAAAATATCCAAAAAATACAACACATTTGGAATAAAACCACTGGGAATTCAAACGAAAATATATTCAATCTTGTCTTAATTCATTTTAGAATGTCAAAAAGTAGTGGGCAGAAATTGCAGGCAATTCTATAACCAATTTCCAAATTTACCCTCATAGACGGTAAATTTGGAAAATAAAATTTCGAAGCATAAGAAGCAATTTTCTACAAGTCGGATGAATTAAAATTGTGGGAACTAAGCGAAAACCAATCATCGGAGATAATTACATTAATACGAATAAATGATAGCAAACATCATAGGAGAAAACCAATTTACGATCTGAATAAATGTTTAATATGGTCCTCATTTTGCTCGATACACTTGACAGCTCGTATACGAACATAATGAGTTGCCCTCCAAGTTTCCTCAGGATCAATATTACGAAAAGCATTATGAATACGCTCTAGTAACTTTTCTTTACTTCTCACAGAAATAAGATACACTTCACTCTTGATTTGGCCCCATAAATAAAAATCAAGGGGCGTCAGGTCCGGAGAACGCTGAGGCCATAGATTTGGTCCTTGATTACCCCACCATCTATCCTCGAACATTTCTGTTAACTGCCGATCTGCAGCTCGTGTTTTATGTGCTGGTGCACCATCCATTTGGTAATTGCAATCCCTCAGAATGTTAGGGGTAATCCATATAAAAATTTGCTAATGTTCCCCTCAAAATTTCTAGGTATTATTATTCATTAAAATTGCAAAATCGTTCACGCTGAATTTATTTGGAAATCGATAACCTCAAAGAAATGTGGATTTTCTGTGGCCCAAAGATGTCGATTTCTCCTGTTGGTTATTCCACTCTCATTGAACTTGGCTTCATCAGACCATATAAATTTTTGCAGAATTGTCTTATCTTCTTGAAACCGAATTAATAAATTTTCACAGAAATTTAGCCGCTTGGGAAGGTCAGTTGGTTTCAATTTTTGTAGCCTGATAAAAGAATAGGGGTGCATGTTATGTTTCTTAAGGATCCTTTGAATGGAAGTATAATTTAATCCAATATCCATTGATACTGACTTAATGGACGCATGTGGATTTGCATAAAAATAAGCCAGCGTATTAATTTGATTGTCGTCGTCCTCGAGAATTGGTTTTCATCTAGTTTCTTAGTATTTTGTTCCTCCAAATTGCAGAAAATTGCTTCTAATCCTTCGAAATTTTGTTTTACTCATAAGCGCCAAATTTGGAAATTGGTTATTGAATTGCCTGCAACTTCTATCCACCACTTTTCGACATTCGACATGAATTAGAAAGGGATTAAACATATCCTCGTTTGAATAATCAGCCATTTATTTATCAATTTGGTGTGTTTCAAAAATTTTCACTTCAAATTACCAACATTTCTTGTTGGAATATCAAATTCGAATGAAAGAAGTGAAAAGTACATTAATTTTAGGCACCTGTCAGGTGAGCGTAGCCAGTTCATCTACTTGATTCGAATATTTCAAAGCATTCTCTGTTAGTTCTTGCAAAATCATCAAAATTCAATATATTCCCAAATTATTTCGGAACTATAAGAGATGGGTATAGTACATGCTTATACAATTCCATCTGGAATTTGACCTCTCATCTGATGGCGATATAAAAATTGGCACGTGCCATTTGAAAAAATTGAGTTATTGCTGTTTGAAAAAGACCAAATTGAAAAAATCATTCAAAACAACGCAATAAACGTTTGACATGTGTAGATTGCTTAATAAATTCCCTGATCCTTTTTCTATCCACCCAAGCAAAAATTGTGTCTGTAGTGCAAAAGATCGACGAGCTACAATTTTTTAAATGTTCCTCAAAAATCGAGTTTATAAGAAGAATAGTTAAATCTGTCAAAAGTTTTGACAGATAAGTGCCAACAAGTTGGATATTTTATGCCTTGCTTAAATGTCGGTTCTAGATGTATAATAAAAAAGGTAGATTGCTATTTAAAATAACAAAGTGATGACTCACTTCCGGTATAACCGGAAATGGTATCACTTCGAAAATATTTCACTTCAATTGGAAATCGCTAGTTATAGCCGCGTATAAAATTTCAGCTTGATATTGTAATTGGAACTCAAAAGTTTTAATGGACTGTCCCGGCGGACATCCCTGTATATTCGAATAAAATGCGTGAATAAAATATGAAATATAAAACATCCGTGTACCTTCGAATTCGAATGTTAGACGATAACAGATTTTTCGAGAGGATGCGAAATATATATATATATATATATATATATATATATATATATATATATATATATATAAGGAATAATATATACTATAAGTGAATGTATATATATATATATATATATATATATATATATATATATATATATATATATATATATATATATATATATATATATATATATATATATATATATATATATATATATATATATATAAGAATAAATGAAAGAATAATTCTAGGTAGAATAAGAATAAAAGAATAAACATAAACGTGAAGGTTCCTTTGTACCCTTTGTTGATCACCATTGGTTTCCTACCATATACAGTTTACCAAATATTATGAACTAGTAATCCTCCAGTCTTAGAAGAAAATTATTCAATTATATTTACAGGCGAAATGAATAGTGTAAGATTTAAAGAGGATAAGTCCTATGTACAGAAAAATAATTATCAGAAATTATTGTCGTTTGACAAGAAGGTGCTTTCAGAAAAATATATTCAATAAGAAAAATAATGTTTTCAGCTTTAGCTGCACATTGTCTGAATGAATGTTATCCTTTTTCAGAACTTCAACAGCTAAAATTCTTCATTCCTTTGATAAATCTAATAAACTCGATTTCTTTGAATCGATGGAAATTTTCAAGGCATCTGGGGTAGAAAGGGTTAAGCTCCTTAACGACCAGGTAGACTTAATTAACTACCAATCGCCATTATTCAAGTTGCTCTGACCTCTACTAGCATTTTATTGATGGTAATTCCTGTATTGTAGATGAGTATTCGGTTTTTCATTAGCTTGTTGTTGATAATGGACGTATGTCCGAAATCCGTCCAACCAATGTAAAAAAAAATTGTTTTCATTCTTTACATCATTATATTAGTGAAAGTTAAAACATAGTAACTTGTTTTATTTTATTATTCATTGAAAATAATGTCTTTTTCACTCAGCAAAAAATCGAAATATAACGATACCGTTTCCTTTTTGTGGATTTATTGTTGTAATCTGGCTGCGAATCCCACTGTCATGGCAAGAAAGACTACGAACCACAAAATAGCTGCTCCACAGAAAAAATGATTTCCGGAAATCGATGGATGATTATCTCACAGAGGTATAGATGAATATTAAATCCGGTAAATAGAAAATGTCAAACTCTGGTAGTTTGGACTCTCAGAGTGACGTAATTTGGACTCTCAAAGTGACGAAGTTTGAACTCTCAAAGTGACCCTGTCGATATAGGGCCACGCATCGAAATGAAGTACCAATATTATTAGAATTTGCAAACTTTTATTTGTCTTTGTAAAACGAAATCGGAAATGTCGATCTTAGTTTGATATAGTTTTTCCAAAATATCGAATCCACAAACGTGACTAAATATAAGATTTTCTAGATTCTACTATATTTGCCTCGATACTTTCTCTAATAAATCTCAGATCAAAAATCTTCGTTTTCTCTCTAGAAACAGAATCTCGCGTTCCCCGCTCATCGTTGCGTGCGAAACCAGTTTTCCTCATCCCAGAAAAAATAATATATGATGTGTAGAATACGCACAATAATTTTATCATATGCGATATACGTGAACGATGAAATTTAGTTTTCTCTATAGGTAAGTATGGTATAATCCACACACCAGATCAGGATGAATGCAAACGGCCTCTTCATAAGAAAATAGGAACAATTGACGCATTAATAAATATCAGAATATTATATAGAAATCTGAAACGATTATTTTATCGTTTCACCTCCTTGCTTACATAGACGGAAAATGTTTCAGATCCTTTCTTTTCAGTTGTTCTATCATAAGTTGCAATTTACTTTCGAATACGTTTACTGTGCTAATTATTTAAACAATAGTTTTTCCTTTACCTTGAAGTTCCACATTAATGGTGTTTGAGTGAATTGTGATGTCGATAAAAAATGCCAAATGAGTCAGCCTTTTTCAGTTTTCAAACATCTGTGTGTCATCACCTCTTTCGTCTAGAAAAGCTGTTATTTCTGGCAATAATTCTAGAAACCTTACTAGGAAATTTCCGCAACTCAACCACCTGACGTCCGTGCGAAGAACTAAATCAGTGTGTTCTGCTGACTCCCTATCTTCCAATTTCAACTTAAAGAGACGCCGTTCCAAGCTATGTACACTATGTACGCCCATGATTTCCTCCGTATTCAAAACTTTTAATCACAAAACTTGTTGATGTCTAATGCGATGGAATGAAAAAAATGAAGGGAAATCTTCATTAGCTCGACACAATGCGACAAACAGTTTTAGTTCCCCGTCATTGCTGGTGCTCCATCGGTTGTAATGCACACTAATTTATATATTGGTAGCTAGTAGTTTTTTACAAAATTGAAGGAAACACCATATATATATCTTCGGCACGGGTCTCCCCCTTCAGAGGAATGATTGTCAAAAATTCTTCCTTAGCCAACATATCATTGAATACCATCCGAATAAAAATACACAGCTGGGCTTTGTCTGTCATATCGGTGGATACGTCGAACTGTAAAGAAAAGTAGTATGTACATTTCATGATATCATGTTATAGTTTATCTGCCATAACCTGACTCATGACTTCAATACGTCTTGTGACAGTCGGACGAGATAACTGAAGTTCTCTAATAGCAGACATGATTTCTGTTTCATTTTTAAAATCTCCAAATAAAGTCTCAACCGCTTGAATAAATGTTTCCTTCACAACCGATCCATCTTTGAATGGTTTCTTGTGTTTTATATGAAAACTATTCTACTTTTAGTTACAAAAGAATACTAGAAATAATAGAGGATGGCTAGTTTTAATTTTTAATATCAAATTACTTTTACATACATAGGTATTTCTGTTCTATAGTTTAATTTCAATTTGGTTAATGAAACCTTCTCGAATTGAAAAGTAAACATAACAACGTCTATAAAGGGTGTCCCACTTTCAATGTTTTAGTACGAAAAAATGTTAAATCGAGGAAAATTTTTGCTCTCCTATAGCCTCTTGTTTTCGAGTTATTCCGGATTTCTCGATTTTCCGGAATTTCCATATATGCTAATATCTCTGTTACTAACAAAGTTTGGTGAAAACTATTTTGACATATTACGGGCACCATTTTGAGTAGAATGCAGGAACGTCTACAATATTTTTCTTTTTGAATGATTTTTGAACTTCAAATTAAATTCGTATATTTTCGAATATAAACCATAGGTGAACTTGAATAGCAAGATTATTATTTGCTTTTTCCAAACATATTTATCATGCCGGGAAAAAAATTCCTCGAAAATGTGAAGTTTTTTAAATACAAAAATTATATGCTCACAACAATGAAGCCCTCTTTTAATATGGATAAACGAAAGTAAAAGTACAAGAATTGCAATGTCTACAATCATGTTCTCGATGTGGATTGAAATCGGATCAGCAGTGCTCATTATTGCGATTCAATAATCCGCTACTGCTCTCCCTCATTTGGTTATTCCATATGATATAATAGTAAAATTTGGGATGGTCTCTCTATTTTTCCTGATACCACAGGCGAAATTCTAGTCGTTGCACATAATACTCTGGCAGTACAACCTGAGAATCCCTCATCTTATAAAATTGAAACTTATTTTTTTTTTGAAGATTCGCGTAACATTAGATTTCGTTAATGCAGTCTCTGCTTCAAGATCCCTACATGCAATTGAGGGATTCGCAGTATCATCTTCGGAAACTTCGATGGTAACTTCTTCATTATCTTGTTTTTGGTAACTTTTTCCTCCGAGTGCCTTTGAAGATAGAGATTCAGGCTCCTGTCAGAAGAAGGAAAGAATAATTTTCCTTCCTGAAAGTTCATCAGAATCAGATCCATTCTAACATGTCGAATGTTTCAAAACTCTCAGTCAGCAGTTAACTCATTATCTGTCAATCAATAAAGTGAGTTGAATAATGGATTAATTTTAACCAATTATATTATTATGTCATATTTTTTCAAAATGTCGACTAATTCGAAATCGATTCAGTTGAGGTATAGTTATCTGAAAAACCCGTTTATTTGTTAAATATGAATATAAGTGTGGATGAAAAAGGAAGAGAATTTTTTTCTTCCCAAATATATTTACAGGGTGTCCGTGAATTGCGTGTACAACGTTATACCACTGATTCTTCAGCTCGAAATGAGTCGATTTAGGCCAACTTACCCATATAAAAAGTTTCTTCGTATGGCCGCTAGAGGTCGCCAAATCCTAAGATTTTTATTCTCATTTAATTGTTTTAAGCGTTGAGTAGCTAGACCAATTATCAAACTTTTTTGTCTCTTGAAAAATTTCGATATGATGAGCAGTTCAATCACAAAAAACAGCTTTCCACTTTCATGATTTCCTTTCTTCAACCACCTAGCAAGTCAAAAATATCACATATTGACCATGTTCGCTTTGGATTTGTTTATTTGGTTTGGCAGATTGTCATTTTATTATGCTTGACAACCTCTTGTTAGCAAAATGATGTTTTTAAGGTTGCTAAACCGGATCAAGCATATAAAAAATACAATGTTCACTAGTACAAAAATCGAAAAATTCGAAGAAAATGTTAAATAAGTTTTTCTCATTGACTATTCATAAATATGAAAACAGATTGGCCAGTTGAAAACTAATATGAAAAAACAAATCACTGCAGAATAACGAATCATTAATTTACACCCAAAATTTCATTCAACTATGGTAAATGTTCAAAAATTTCACCATTTTGCTGAATACAGGAGTTAATCCTCCCTAAGAAATTAAATTGGACCCTTGGCATTACTTCAGGATCATTTTTGATGGAGTTGGACGCATTTAAAATTATCATATGTAACTCTTCTCGGGTGTCAATGGAGAAGAGTAAACTGTAGAATTTGAAGCACCCCAAAGAAAGGAGTCGCACCGTGTCAAGTCAGTAGATCGTGATGGCCAATTTGCAGGAGCATCAGCTCCACTTCCGTTTCAATAGTTCGCATACTGTGCATGTAAGAACTCGCGAACTACTAAAGTGAAGTCAGGAGGTGCGCCGTCGTGCATAAACACCATTTCTGCACGAAGTTTTACTGGAATATCATCCAACAAATCCGGCAAATATTCTTGCAAAAAATTCAAATATGCCTCTCCATTTAATCGATCTGGAATCACTACCGGACCAAAAATGAAATTGTCAATTACTGAAATCCATACGTTAATTTTGAATTGATTCTGATGATATGTAGGTACTTGCAAAACCATGTGGATTTTTGACATTCACATCATATTAAATCACAACAAGAACTGTTGAGGTGGATTATGGTAGAAATATTGGGTTTTCGTTTGAATCTGAAATAGATTACTGGAAAATTAACATTTCTTGAATGAATGGCTTCGTCCATAGACACAACTTTCATTTTCATAGTCGTGAAAACCAACGAATTGTTTAAAGGAACAATTTTCAAAATCATGTGATCTCATTTCTTCGATATGGTATTGGATGACCAAGAATTTTGGCGATTTTCCAATATTAATTGAGTTCCTTTCAAATACCTTAAAAAATGAAATGTAGGTGCAATTTGTTGGTGCACATGTACACTATTTCATTGATGTTCGAAACGAATTGATCACTATGATTCCGGACAATTGAATAAGTCGGGAATTTAAACTCAAAAGCTCATGGGCCGGTCAAAGGAAAGAATAAAATATATTCACCAAGTTAACAGGCTTTAATAATTTCTCACTTCTATGAATATCAATTCAAGAAAATAGTAGTAAGTACAATGAAGGGATGTGTACGGTATTTTTCATTCTCATTGTTTCAGTACGGCATCTAGATGAAATTCTACAGATAGAGGGAAATAACCTTTCATTTCTGTCCTCGATTTCCAAAAAAAATTCATTGGTGAAAATAGATAGCATCCGGATTTATTGATTTTCAGGCATTTAAGCATTTTTCAATCATTTGCCATCAAAGTTAGAGGAAAATTATTTTGAAGTTTTGAATAGAATGCAGGGATGTGGTAAGATATTGTTTTCGTTGTATGATTTTCAAATTATAATATAAACCTGAGTTTTGTTGAATATAAATATAAGTTTGGATGAAAAAGAAAGATAAGTTTTCCTTTCATATATATATATATATATATATATATATATATATATATATATATATATATATATATATATATTTATATATGACATGCAATCAAAATGTGAATTTTTTCAGAAATGTACATTCTGTAGTTTCTTCCAGTATGCAGGCGCGAATATACACAAAATATATCAAAATATTTTATATTCTATGCTCATAACAATAATTGTTGAAATTCATCCATTATTCAACTCACATTATTTTGAGCAACCCTAATCTAGATCATTATAGACAAGAATCACAATACGCTCTGAATAATTATTTAGATAATGCCGTGAAATAACGTTTGCAGTTTCGCCAATATTATAACTCCTGAAATAAAGTTATAATGGCTTTTGTCGACAATGATCTAGATTTACAGATCCGAAAACTAGCTCATGGGGATTATTTCATAGTCAATGAACTATGGCCTAGTATGTGACTGTATATTTAGTGAAAATTCGTAGAATTGTTAAATAGTTTCACAAGATGGACCCAATAGTGAGGAAAGCTGCCTATCCGGTTATATATGAAAACTATTCTACTTCTAGTTAGGTTACTTTACAAGAAATAATAGAGACATAGCTAGTTTCAATTTTTAATATCAAATTACTTTTACATACATAGGTACTTCTGTTCTATAGTTTAATTTCAATTTGGTTAATGAAACCTTCTCGAATTGAAAAGTAAACATAACAACGTCTATAAAGGGTGTCCCACTTTCAATGTTTTAGTACGACAAAAATGTTAAATCGAGGAAAATTTTTGCTCTCCTATAGCCTCTTGTTTTAGAGATATTCCGGATTTCTCGTTTTTCCGGAATTTCCATATATGCTAATATCTCTGTTACTAACAAAGTTTGGTGAAAACTATTTCGACATATTACGGGCACCATTTTGAGTAGAATGCAGGAACGTCTACAATATTTTTCTTTGTTGAATGATTTTTGAACTTCAAATTAAATTCGTATATTTTCGAATATAAACCAAAGGTGAACTTGAATAGCAAGATTATTATTTGCTCTTTCCAAATATATGTATCATGCCGGAAAAAAATTCCTCGAAAATGTGAAGTTTTTCAAATGCAAAAATTCTATGCTCATAACAATGAAGCCCTCTTATAATATGGATAAACGAAAGTTATTTATTACTCATGACTAAGAAAACATCAAAAATAATTCGTGACAGAAAAGACAAATAAAACTGATGTTACATACTCAAATCTATTTCTATTATTCCGAATAAAAGAATTGCAATGTCTACAATCATGTTCTCGATGTGGATTGAAATCGGATCAGCAGGGCTCATTATTGCGATTCAATAATCCGCTACTGCTCTCCCTCATTTGGTTATTCCATATGATATAATAGTAGAATTAGGGATGGTCTCTCGATTTTTCATGATACCACAGGCGAAATTCTAGTCGTTGCTCATAATACTCTGGCAATACAACCTGAGAATCCCTCATCTTATAAAGTTGAAACTTATTTTTTTTTTGAGGATTCGCGTAACATTAGATTTCGTTAATGGACTCTCTGCTTCAAGATTCGCAGTATCATCTTCGGAAACTTCGATGGTAACTTCTTCATTATCTTGTTTTTCCTCCGAGTGTCTATGAAGATAGAGATTCAGCCTACAGTCAGAAAAAGGAAAGAATAATTTTCCTTCCTGAAAGTTCATCAGAATCAAATCCATTCTGACATGTCGAAGTTTTCACAATTCTCAGTCAGCAGTTAACTAATTATCTGTTAATCAATAATGTGAGTTGAATAATGGATTAATTGTAACATTTATTGTCATGAGCATAGAATATAAAATACAGAATGTACATTTCTGGAAAAATTCACATTTTTGATTGCATGTCATATATATATATATATATATATATATATATATATATATATATATATATATATATATATATATATATATATATATATATATATATATATATATATATATATATATATATATATATATATATATATATATATATATATATATATATATATATATTTGAATTTTTGCAAGAATATTTACCGGATTTGTTGGATGATATTCCAGTAAAACTTCGTGCAGAAATGGTGTTTATGCACGACGGCGCACCTTCTGACTTCACTTCAGTAGTTCGCGTTTCTTACATGCACAGTATGCAAACTATTGAAACGGAAGTGGAGCTGATGCACCTGCAAATTGGCCATCACGATCTACTGACTTGACACGGTGCGACTCCTTTCTTTGGGGTGCTTCAAATTCTACAGTTTACTCTTCTCCATTGACACCGAGAAGAGTTACATATGATAATTTTAAATGCGTCCAACTCCATCAAAATGATCCTGAAGTAATGCCAAGGGTCCAATTTAATTTCTTAGGAGTATTAACTCCTGTGTTCAGCAAAATAGTGAAATTTTGAACATTTACCATAGTTGAATGAAATTTTGGGTGTAAATTAATGATTCGTTATTCTGAAGTGATTTGTTTTTCATATTAGTTTTCAACTGGCCAATCTGTTTTCATATTTATGAATAGTCAATGAGAAAAACTTATTTAACATTTTCTTCGAATTCTTCGATTTTTGTACTAGTGAATATTGTATTTTTATATGCTTGATCTGGTTTAGCAACCTAAAAACATCATTTTGCTAACAACAGGTTGTCAAGCATAATAAAATGACAATCTGCCAAACCAAATAAACAAATCCAAAGCGAACATGGTCAATATGTGATATTTCTGACTTGCTAGGTGGTTGAAGAAATGAAATCATGAAATTGGAAAGCTGTTTTTTGTGATTGAACTGCTCATCATATCAAAATTTTTCAAGAGACAAAAAAGTTTGATAATTGGTCTAGCTATTCAACGCTTAAAACAATTAAATGAGAATAAAAATCTTAGGATTTGGCGACCTCTAGCGGCCATACGAAGAAACTTTTTATATGGGTAAGTTGGCCTAAATCGACTCATTTCGAGCAATTCACGGACACCCTGTAAATATATTTGGGAAGAAAAAATTCTCTTCTTTTTCATCCACACTTATATTCATATTTAACAAATAAACGGGTTTTTCAGATAAGTATACCTCAACTGAATCGATTTTGAATTAGTCGACATTTTGAGAAAATATGACATTTCTTTGAACTTCTCTTATACCTACTGGTATAAGAAAAAGTTCTTCAATGCTGGTATTTCTCATTTAGAAAAGTTTATTTTCAACAAATATATTTAGAAAAAACTAATGGAGACAAAATTGGCTACCACGCAGGCGACATCACTGTTTCCTTAATTTGGATCCTGTTCGTCCGTAATATTCAAATTGGGTACCTTACTTACTGAACTGGCTTGATGGGGAGGCACACCATCGTATTGAAAATTACTGCCGTTTAATTGCTCTAATGGCATTTCAAAGAAACGTCAATTATATAAACATTTATGATTCGAAGATGCAATTAGGCAATAGGCTTTCTTCACAAATCTCGTAAGTTAAAACCCGATCATCAGTTATAGAACACCATACATTAAACATATATAGAACCTGATGTTGAATTAATAAATTGCGGTGTGGATTGTCTTCATTCGAACTGTGTTCGTTATAGCGATGAAATATTCCATCACATGTGATTCTTATTTCATCACTTCATATAAAACGACGAATAAAATCTGTTTGTTTCTGAATTTTTTGTGAGAAACACTGGCAAAAAATAATTTCCTGCTGGAGATCATCTGGTTGTGAGAATTAAAATTTTCTTTGCTTGTTTGACCTGAATCAATATCTTTTTGAAATATTCAAGATTCTACGCTACGATACACCAATTTTCTTGGAAAATGCGTGCGTAAAATTGATGCACTGGCTCTCAGATCAAGAGTTGTTTCTTCCCCATGTTTTACATCATATTGATGAAAATGAGATGGGACTGTTATATATATATATATATATATATATATATATATATATATATATATATATATTGATAACGAAACAAATTTTGGGTCTTAAAATCAAATATGTCTATGGTTTAATTTTGAAAAATCCAAGTTTGCATTATAATTCCAAAGCACCCAGTATGATGTCAAAAAAGTTTTTTAGAATTTTCCATAACAATCGGGATATCAAGAATCGAAGAAATCCCGAAGAGAATAGGTCAAGTTTCTTTTCGCTATTGACTATGTCTGAAGAATAAGCGTCGGGAAGGTGGGTTTATTTTCTTCTTACTATAATATTCCATCTAGCTGGTGAACAAAAACATCGAAATTTGTCAACTCTGTACAAGAATTCTGTGATGGAAGTCAAATTTTGTTCGCATTTATACCTCATTCTTGGTGTTACTTCAAATGGAACTTGTTGACCGCAAAAAACAGTGCCAATACCTATGGAATTATAATAAATGTTTTAATGCCTATTTTCATTAGGTTCAGAGAAAATTATGATTTTGTATTTCATGTTAGAACTTTCGCACAAACCTATACAATTTTACACCATATTTCTCGAACATCAGGATCAATATCTGAGGAAAAGAATACAAACACACGCTTCAAAAAATATTTGAACTATTTACTTTCTTTTCGGATATATATTTCAAATCGACGTACAAAATTTATCCTCACGTTAGAGATATTGCTCGAAATATCAGATCTCGAATTCTTCGCTTCATATCATCCCAGGTAGTTACTTCATTCCCGTGAACTAGAGTTTTTACTGTTCTTCACGCATTAAAGTCTACAAACATTTAATCTCAAAACGTTGGGGATCATTGAGGTTAAATTCCCGACTTATTCAATTGACCGGAATCATGGTGATCTATTCGTTTCATCAATGAAATAATGTACATATGCATCATCTAATTGCACCTACATTTCATTTTATATGGTATTTGACAGGAGCTCAATTTATTTTGGAAAATCGCAAAAATTCCTTGCCATTCAATGCCATATAGAAGAAATGAGACCACATGATTTGAAAATTGTTCCATCAAACAATTTGTTGGTTTTCGCGACTATGAAAATGAAAGTTGTGTCTATGGACGAAGCCATTCATTCCAGAAATGTTCATTTTCTATAAATCTATTACGGATTCAAACGCAAAACCCAGTTCCTTTACCATAATCCACCTCAACAGTTCTTGTTGTAATTTAATATGGTGTGAATGGTATTTACTTCTTTTCATGATTTTTGACAAAGATAATTTCTTATATCTAATCCAGAGTGCCCAGTGTACACTGTAGTTAGAGTTTTGTTCCACAAATACAAAAATTTTCAATGCTTTCATTTATGTTGAAACTGTTTTCGTTCGTGTTGTTCTTACGTAAGCAACAGTTTCATTATACTCAAATTGACATATTAAATATTCGAAGTGCTACACTTCGGAATGAGCACTTTCCTGATAATTTGCCTCATGAATTTGGAATACCAATAAACTGTATCCATGAGTTCTTCCTGTGCTACATACTATGTTTACTAATTCTTCAGTAGAATGATCTATAGTGTTAATCGAGAAAAAAAATAAACTGAATAAACACAAACCTATAAAGAGTACCGAAAAATAAATCCAAAACTTAAGATGATAAAACGAGTGAAAAAATAATTAAATAAGTGATAATTATTTATGAAAAGAAAAATGTTCGAAATAAATGATCGAATAGGAAAAATAATCGCACTTTTAAATACTCTGAGAGAAAATGTTCATATAAAATTACAATAATGATAATTTTTGATGTAGACACTTTACTTTTCGTGCATTCATTAGCAAAATTGTAAATAAATAAAATGCAAGAACATTTTATCCTGTATCTGTTGAATGGAACCATTAAATACAGATATTCTATTTAAATTATTACAACAGATGATATGCAGAGAATGTATTCCATAATTTTACTTCGGATAATCTTATTTACGTGAAGAGAAATTTTGTGCACGAATTGAAAGGTGCATTCAAGCAGAAGGTAGACACCATGAACATTTTTTAAAGCGTGTATAAATTTTCTTTTTCTCGAATATTATTTCTAGTTAGATCAGGTTTCAGAATTTCAGTGTGAAATTTGATAAGATAATATGATAGTTTTAGTACATAATAGAAAATCATTTTGAGCTCTGAATCTATGGAAAATAGGAACAGGGCATATTATTCATTTCAATAGGTATTAGAATCGTCTTTTTTTGCAGTATCTGAATACAGCATGTGTTATTACAATCAGAAGAAAAAAGAGGTTTGAACCTGAACAAAATTTGACATCCATTACAGTACACTATGTTTAGCTGCACCAATATCTACTTAATACTTACATATATCCAGGTTCATGAGAATAATTTTGTAATAAAATTGAATTGAGATTCTTAGGCGATTTCATATACAAGAAATGTTCGAGGAAAAGTCATATAATTTCAATTGAACGGTTCAGTTAAACTTATAGTGATCTCTGTAATGGAACATTCCGGTATATTCGAAAATACGTTTAGAACATGCAGAAAATTGTCAGGTAACATTTTTATATAAATATTTCTTCAATATATTCAAGAACTAAGTTGTGGACCGATTATGAATTAAATGGACACCCCGTATATTTGAAGCTATAAGCGTGACGTGTTATATATACTTGGCAAACTACGAAAATTAGGAGCATTGGGCGACTTTCGATAGACCAAATCTCTCGAGTTCGAAACAATGGTATGAAGTTGCTATATTCAGGTAATTCTCCAAGAAAGAGAGATCTACGGGTGTTAAAAGTTATTTGTCATGTGTCGGTACGATATTTTTCTGTCATCTGCATATCTTTTCGAATATACAGGGTGCTCTGCGTAAATATGGTAGATATATCAGAGAATCATAGTTCTAAAACTTGTGGATTGATTTGAACTAATATTTCAAGAAGTAATGCTATTTAGGAGAAATTTTATTCTAGAACAGAGCCGGGCACTTATAGAATCATTTTATGACCGGATGCCAAAACAACACAATGTATATCACTCGAATAGAAATATGAACGTGCATAGAAAGCTAGATCGACAGCTATTTGTTTTCAAACCTCATTTTCAACAACCCTACAGTTTTTTATGAACATGAATCTCATTAAGTGAAAATTGAAGTTTTGATCGTTATGTTCAATCATTACTCTGTAGATCAAATGGCACAAATCTTGAAAGACAATTATTCATTTGTCGTTAATGATTTCAAAACATTTTCGGATAACATATGAAATATGAATTATTGTTTTCCATATGGCTTTGGTAAAACTCATTATCAAGATGAGACATAACGAAGAAAACGTTTGAAGAGACTTCTCTTTGAATACATTTCTTTTGCACTTTTCACGGAACTATGTAGATTTTTGAATCAAGTGTTCTCTAAATATTTTTTCTATTTCCTCAACAAATCGATGAACATACAAGCCGACACGAAATATTCTACTGGATTCAATTTGGGTGATCGGAGTGGCCAAGTTATTGCTCCACTAGAAATGAGGCACCTATTGGGATAAGTATATTTCAAAAATTTGAAAAAACAAGAAAGAAGGTCCGCCACACTGGTAATACATTCCTGGTATGATCATTACCTTCAAATTAGGAAGAATATTCTGTATAAGGCTCATAAGAACTCAAAGAAAATCTAAAAAAATAAGTATCAGCTAAAGTGTCATTCACTCTACCCAACTAAACATTTACCGAAAAACAGTTAGGTCGTTTGAGATTTGTGTTTTCGTATGCCCATTCATGAATATTGTGCCAATTGAATAAACAATTTCTTGTCAACATTGCTTTGTCACTAAACAGAGTCCTCTATATATGCTAGTGGCCAACAATCAAGCGGCACTTTTGAATCTCCTGTATAAGCTCTTGCACTTAAGTATAATGATACGACTGATTCTTTTCTTCGAAAGTATCCATGTCTTTGTTTGAGAAAAACCCAAATCTTGGGTGATTTCTCTTGTACTTGTTGGTTCATTAACTGATGGAATAATAGTTCTCGTTATTTCTTATTACGTGAAGGCGATTCATGTTCCTTTATGAATTTATGAACTCGGGAAAATGTTTTACTTTGAGGCTGTCTTCGTTGGGGAAAAACTTCATTGATACTCTTATTGAACTGATTGGCTTCCATTACAAAATCCATAAATAAAGATGATATCAGCATACTTTCTACTTGCAAATGTAAGAGATATATTGAGTTAATGGAATCAATTAACATGTATTCAATAGTTCAACTTAAAACTAGTTATTAAATAAACAACAATGAGAAGATTTACATTTTCTGAAACAGCTAATAAGGCATTAAGAGGAAGACTAACTTCGTAATTGTGTGAAAGCCGAACTGAATAGAAATTATTCCATTTCGTGCATGAATCGATATGTCCTTGTTGCAGTTCAGAGACCAAGAAAATGACCTCGAGTTTGTCGACATTTATTCCAAATCTTCTAAATAGAATTGCTATACAGGAGAGAAATTGTTATTATAACAGACCCACTTCTCACTTCACGACAAGTGGTATAAAAATTTCCTTCATATTTCTTATCGTGATGAGGTTTGTTCGTGATGGACCATTAATTCAGCAGCTTCGACCATCCGATTGAGATCCCTAAGATCTAATCAACGGTAGAAAACGAGCGAAATAATCCAGCTGCAATAGTGCTCTTTTCCTCTGTTTCCGAGATAAGCCTCCCGTCGGTAAATATTTGGTGGGACAAATATCTTCCGAGATAAACTTCGCGAGGAGTCTAAATATGTAAACTTGAGACAAGAAGAATTATTCGAAAATCCGTAAATCAATGAATAATCCCCCCTAACAAGAGCTAGTTCCCAAATCCGCCTGCCATGCACGTAGCCCCCAAGCGCCATAATAGTGCAACCAAGAAGGATGCTGAGAAACGAAGCGGCAGACTGCAGTTTCGCCCTTATTAGGAGCTCATCAGTGTCGCATATCGCTTCTTAGCATCCTACCAAGCTACATCGGGGTACCCTATCAATTCCGGAAAGGACGCACCTCGTACATACGTATGAGAGTCGCCCTCTATGGACCGACACGGCGAACCCGCTACCGGACTTCGAGCAAGATACGAACAATAACAAACAGATGTGGAAACGTTGAAAATTCCAAACATTTGGGAGACATCTTTCGCCGTTCCGTGAAACACATCAACGGTAGAAAACGAGCGAAATAATCCCGCTGCAATAGTGCTCTTTTCCTCTGTTTCCGAGATAAACCTCCCGTCGGTAAATATTTGGTGGGACAAATATCTTCCGAGATAAACTTCGCCAGGAGTCTACATATGTAAACTTGAGACAAATGAATTATTCAAAAATCCGTAGATCAATGAATAATCCCCCATGACAAGAGCTAGTTCCCAAATCTGCCTGCCATGCGCGCAGGCCTCAAGCTCCACAATAGTGCAACCAAGCAGGATGCCGAGAAACGAAGCGGAGACTGCAGTTTCGCCCTTATTAGAAGCTCATCAGTGTCGCATATCGCTTTTCAGCATCCTACCACGCTACGTTCGGGGTACCCTATCAATTCCAGAAAGGACGAACCTCGTACATAAGTATGAGAGTTGCCCTCTAGCTAGTAAATTGTAAGCTGCTAAGAAGCGATATACGACACTGATGAGCTCCTAATAAGGGCGTAACTGCAGTCTGCCGCTTCGCTCGGCATCCTGCTGCACTATTGCACTTATTGTGTGCGATATATAGATATATATATATATATATATATATATATATATATATATATATATATATATATATATATATATATATATATATATATATATATATATATATATATATATATATATATATATATATATATATATATATATATATATATATATATATATATATATATATATATATATATATATATATATATATATATATATATATATATATATATATATATATATATATATATATATATATATATATATATATATATATATATATATATATATATATATATATATATATATATATATATATATATATATATATATATATATATATATATATATATATATATATATATATATATATATATATATATATATATATATATATATATATCATAGGGTTTAGCCTCGACGAGTTGCCGATATATCTGTTCATGCAATCGAACTGATTTCATGAAAAATACCGACATACAACAAACCTTGGACTTCAGAGGCATTCAAAAAAAGTTGTTCAAAAATCAAACTTTTGTCCAGTCAAACTGTATTTCAGGCAATGGTGACAGCCCTAACACCTGGGCATTCCCGAGCATAACTACTCGTTCGTTGTTAACTGGTCAACGACTGAGCTGCGGAACTTAAAGAGAAGTTAGAGAATGCGACAAAATATGGCATGCACCCCATCGTAGTGAACCGACTCTACCTTAGAAGAGACCAGGAGGCAGAGAATATTAAACGCAAAGCGCCGGGATAAAATTATCCTTAGCTAAGCAAGCACTTCTCGGCAAGTAACACGTCGTTTCAGATCCATCCGTGCATTCGATGATGTGACTCCTCTGAAACGATGAGGCCGTTACACTGAAGCCGCCTCCTGAAGGAAATGAGGATCAATGGTGAAATTACGGCCGCTATCCACTCCTTGATAGTAGTTGACAAGCGTGAGTCGGTGAACTTTCTCATGGCAGGATATACCCGGAAACTGAAGGCAGGCTGCTGCAATGCAAGATCAGAAATGATGTGCCAACAAAGAACTAATACAAGCATATCGCTAAGCAGTACCCCTTCAGACTAATGTCATGCCGCTGCTCCGGGGGCGAATCAATCAGCATGTCGTCCTCGTGCGATCTTGGTCATCAAGATAACCTCAACAGGCACAACAGCATGGCCAAAATATACCACCAGGAATGGCGTTGAAGCTCGGACTTCAAGAACAGAGTACCGAATTACAAATATACTCCTGAAACTGTCATTGAAGATGAGGCACAAAGTACACTGGGATAATACCGTCTGTGTTGTTTACCAACACAATAGGCCGGATATCGTTGTATTCTCTGCAAGAAAAAAAGCTGTACTCTGGGATGTGACGATACCGGCTGATGATGATCTACCGAGGGCGTATTCGGAAGATCTATAAGTACAGAGATCTGGCCATTGAAATGAAGCAAATTCACGAGCTGAGCACACTGTAATTATGCCTATAATTATATCCGTCAACGGCTCGTGGAGACTTATTAAATTGCCGATATATCTGTTCATGCAATCGAACCGGTAATTAATACCATTATCAGGAAATGATTATATTCAAAACATATCCTGGAATAATAATATATTAGGATAACGTTAAATGTTATGAGAATATATCAATCTACCAGAATATATACAAACTATAGCATCATCAGACAATAACATCAATGTACCAACGAATAGTGTCAGAGGCTTTCTCCCCAGAAAGAAAATAGTGTGCGGACCTTAGTCAAGTAACACTGAAAGGTACTCATTCATATTTTTCTTTGTGTGAAGTGATGAACGATGGAATAGAACACTGCTCGAATATAAATATGACAAAATTGTCAGTAAATTATATTGCATTTATATATTCAAATAAATAAAATATGAAATGAGATTCTGAGCATATATATATATATATATATATATATATATATATATATATATATATATATATATATATATATATATATATATATATATATATATATATATATATATATATATATATATATATATATATATATATATATATATATATATATATATATATATATATATATATATATATATATATATATATATATATATATATATATATATATATATATATATATATATATATATATATATATATATATATATATATATATATATATATATATATATATATATATATATATATATATATATATATATATATATATATATATATATATATATATATATATATATATATATATATATATATATAGGTTTAATTTGTAATGAAAATTGCCGATATATCTGTTGAAAAGTCTATTGAGATTACTACTACGGACTTGATAACAAACAGATGTGAAAATATAAATTCACCACCCGGTAATTAATACCATTATCAGGAAATGATTATATTCAAAACATATCCTGGAATAATTATATATTAGGATAACGTTAAATGTTATGAGAATATATCAATCTACCAGAATATATACAAACTATAGCATCATCAGACAATAACATCAATGTACCAACGAATAGTGTCAGAGGCTTTCTCGCCAGAAAGAAAACAGTGTGCGGACCTTAGTCAAGTAACACTGAATGGTACTCATTCATATTTTTCTTTGTGTGAAGTGATGAACGATCGAATAGAATACTGCTCTGAATATAAATATGACAAAATTGTCAGTAAATTATATTACATTTATATATTCAAATAAATAAAATATGAAATGAGATTCTGAGCAATTATTAAATGGTCCGAAGTTGATCTAAATGAATGACAATGTCAAACGAGGAAAATGCTTACTAAATATCATAAGCACCACCCAAAGTGTCATGTTCAAAGAGTTACACTACCTAGACATCTTGGAGGTCCTGAATTAACTAGAATAATCTTCATAGTAAACAGAATTTTCATCTACGTTCCCATTTTTATGATAAATAGAGAACGTCTGAATTACATGATATTGTTGTTGCTTCAGATTATTATCTTACACCTCTGAATTTGACAATGCAAAAGGTAGATTTTGATATATTTGATAATAATTTTAGAAGAGAAAGTTGGAATCAAAAGGAATTACACGGAAAGCACCCTAAAGAATGGAACAATGATTATATTGATGAAATCGCATCAAATAGATGGTTAGTATCTGGAGAATTGTTCGCTGAAACAGATGGCTTGGCAATTGCGATCCATAATCAGGTTGTTTTCACGAAGAATTATAGAGAATACATCATAGCAAATTATAGATGATGATGTAGATTTTCATTATCAATATATGATATTATATTATCAAGTTGCTCAGTCCTTGCTTATTTAGAAAGATATAATGCTTCCACTAATATTTTTCATTTTAATCTAGGAATTAAACATGACCTCATTCCCAAAAGAAATAAATGTTACAAATATGAACCTGAGATCATTTTTGAAAACGAGAAATATAAACTTTATTTTGATAAAACAATTCTATGCAACCGAGCTGTAAAACACAATAGGCCAGATATCATTCTTACTGATAAACAGAATCAAATAACATGTATGATTGATATTGCTATACCCGAGACACATAATATACAAAATAAATATAATGAAAAAATTTCTAAATAAATTATGCTCGGCGATGAGATTAAAAAATGTGGAAAATGAAAAAATAGTTATTCTACCGATTATTATTTCTACAGCATTTGTTATTCCTAGGAATCTTCATAGAAATATTGAAATTTTGGTTCTGGAGAAAAATTTATCTGAACAGTTACAGAAGATAACTATTATCGAATCTTGTAATATTCTTCGTAAGTTTCTTTTCGAAAAAATAATGATGTAGGGTCATAGGTTTTCTGTTCAGTTTATACTGGTAAGAATCCCATTTCACATTTCATTTATTCGTATATATAAATGTAATATAATTAGCTGACAATTCTGTCATTTTTAAAATCAGAGCAGTATTCTATTCGATCGTTCATCACTTCACACAAAGAAAACTATGAATGAGTATCATCAGTGTTATTTGACTAAGGTCCCACACTGTTTTTTTTTTCTGGGGAGAAAGCGTCTGTCTATTCGTTGGTACATTGATGTCATTGTCTGATGATAGCTATAGTTTATATATATTCTGGTAGATTGATATATTCTCATAACATTTAGCGTTATCCTAATATATGACTCCAGGATATGTTTTGATTATAATCATTTCCTGGTAATGGTATTAATTACTGGGGGGTGGATTAATATTTTTTCATGAAATCAGTTCGATTGCATGAACCGATATATGGGCAACTCGTCTGGGCTAAACCCTTTTCTATATATATATTCGGAATTCGAATGGAATACTTTGATTTTTCGAATAGTTCGTTATTTTCCGAATAATTCGAAAATTTACGAATAATTCGCCGATTAACGAATAATTTCGAAATAGGGTACCCTATCGATTCCAGAAAGGACGCATCTCGTACATACGTACGATTCACGGAACGGCGAAAGATGTCTCCCAAATGTTGGAATTTTTAACGTTATCACATCTGTATGTTATTGTCTCGAAGTCCGGTAGCGTGTTCACCGTTTCGATCCAAAAAGGGCAACTCTCGTACGTATGTACGAGGTGCGTCCTTTCTGGAATCGATAGGGTACCCCGATGTAACTTGATAGGATGAATAATCAGCCATTTCATTATCAATCTGGTGTTCTTCAAAAATTTTCACTTCAAATTACCAACAATTCTTGTTGAAATATCAAATTGGAATGAACGAAGTGACAAGTACATTAATTTAAGGCACCTGTCAAGTGAGCGTAGCCAGTTCAGCTACTTGATTCAAATATTTCAAAGCATTCTCTGTTAGTTCTTGCAAAATCATCAAAATTCAATATATTCCCAAATTATTTCGGAACTTTAAGAGATGGGTATAGTACATGCTTTTACAATTCAATCTGAAATTTGACGCTTCATCTGATGGCGATATTAAAATTGGAACGTGCAATTTGAAAAAATTGAGTTTTTGCTGTTTGAAAAAGGCTAAATTGAAAAAATCATCAAAACAACGCAATGAACATTTGACATTTGTAGTTCGCTTAGAAATTCCTTGATCCTTTATTCACCAAAGTAAAAATTTTGTCTGTAGTGCAAAAGATCTACAAGCTGCAATTTTTCTAAATGTTCCTCAAAAATCGAGTTTATAACAGAAATAATCAAATCTGTCAAAAGTTTTGACAGATAAGTGCCAACAACTTGGGTATTTTATGCCTTGCTCAAATGTCGGTTCTAGATGTTTAATAAAAAGGTAGATTGCCATTTGAAATAACAATGTGATGACCCACTTCCGGTATAACCGGATATATATATAATATATATATATATATATATATATATATATATATATATATATATATATATATATATATATATATATATATATATATATATATATATATATATATATATATATATATATATATATATATATATATATATATATATATATATATATATATATATATATATATATATATATATATATATATATATATATATATATATATATATATATATATATATATATATATATATATTAAAACGTGATATGTCTGTACGTTTGATTTACACCAAGAGTGATGTGATGGAGTTAAACATCGTAATCCAACAAATGTATCACCAACATACATACCTGATGGAGCACGACCAAAAAGTAGCATCCCTTCGACTTCGAGCCCAGGACTTTTAGATAACGGCAAGGTGTATTACGCATTGAAAGCATATTATATATAGATAAAATAATGATATGAAATAATATAACTTAGGACATTCAAGTTAGATAATTTCATAGAAAGAAGTCAACAGTTAGCTTATGCAGTATCAAGGCTTACAGTATAGCTAATATGCGGTATGCTCTGAAACTAAATGCTTACTAATAATTCAATTTTAACGTTGCTTACATTCAACTGCTGCGCTACTGGTTCACCCCATTGTGTCCTTCAATAAATGCTGATCTTGATAGGCTCAAGTCTGTATGAAAAAGGGCTTCTCACATTTGAATTCAGAATCTACCCCATGTGAATCTGACTTGAAAATGTATGGGCGAAAAATGGGTCAAGCCACACTTCAAGAGAATCAATTGACTCGAAACACTTTGACGGTATTTTGGTGGTCAAATTGGTATTATAGGAAATACGGGAACATTCTGCCCGTTTCGAAAAATTTTAAACAGGAGCAAAATATTACGAAGTTCCGTTCATTTCTCGAAGAGATAAGATGAATGACACTCAAACATATTAAAGTAGTCAATAATCAGAAGAAGGGTAATATTAGCCAGAACATCAGGATCGATAATATCCATTTGATAATGACGCTAATTCGTTTTTTTCTACATTATAAGAAAAATCTGATAATCAGATTAACACCACGTTCACTAATTTTTACGGATAGAAGTTGGGACTCTGCCGCAAAAAGAGGCAGCTCATTTTGTTGATCTCCAGTTCAAGTTCTCACAGCATTTATTTTATTTTTCGTAGATCGGTGCAACAAATGCGTGAATTCATCCATAAATATAAAACTCATAAGGAATTCTGGATAGCCCACTGTAAGTGTTGTAATTAAGATGCAACTCCGGAGCTGCATCCTTATTGTTCCAATGAAGAAGTTGATGATGAGAAAATATATCCGAGCTCTTCTCTGAGTCTTGCGATACCAACTGCCACCAAGAGTTAAAGGGAAATATTTTTTATCGTCGTTCAGGTTTCATCAATTTGCAGTTCAATATATAGTGAAAATTCGTCATGGGTGATACAGAGTCCAGTCAAAACAGCCCTATGGGATTGGGTAGAGAATCATCTGTCGTTCATAAATCATTAGAATGTTAGCCAAGCGATTCGGATGGATGCCAATTTAGCGGATCCATCAACTCCTTCTTAGAAAAGGAGCTAGACCCCAAATTATAATGAAAATAACGTGCTAACTCGTTGTGGATAAATATAAGATGAAAATCGTTAGCAGAATGAAAACAAAACATTAAGTCGAAAAGCTCTGAGGAGGAAGCGATAAAATAGAAAGTGATTGCGGGAAACAATAAGTTCTTCGAGAAAACCGATGAGGTAACTGGAAATGTAGAAAAAGTAGTCATGTATCACTTCAACAAATTGGGGACTGAAATATTTAAAACACATATTTGGGTGATTCGATCGAAACACAAATTCAAGTGAAAAACTCGTGTAGGAAATACCCATAATTTGTCTCAACAATATTCTATTACATTAGGCACGAATAGAGTGACAGTCTGTCCGGTAGCTTGTGAAATGGTATTTCAAAAAAAAGGGATGATAATTTTTCCAAGGTTCTTAAAATCGACCGAACTATCGGACTTTTAAGTAATCAAGGAATTGACCTAACAAGTTTGATGGCCTATTAAGTGAAATAGATGCACTTATCGAAAGTTTCTCACAGCGAGAGTATCAATATAGCCGGATGGAGAGTTTTTAATTCTATTCATCGTAAGATTTCAATACGAAGAAAATGCATCAGTTTATTGTATATTCAGATTTGGTTAGATAAAACATTGAGGAAAATCCACACAGTCCCCTATAAGCACAAATTTTGATGGATAACTTGGATACAACAACACATAGCTCTTTAGCTAAACAGTGTTTATATTGTTTTGGGTATGTGGACGATATCATTGTATGTTTCACTAGTATTGAGCATCAGCTGAATATTTTCGAAAATTTTATGGATTCAATCCATCCAAGAACAAAATTCACTTCCGAAATTGAACGAAATGAAATTTCTATCAAAATTTTGAAATCTTACTTGATAATAATTCTTGGGAATCCTTGAAATCAATCGATATAAACTTCCCAACATATTATTGAATCAACAGGTAGTTTTTGACAATTATTCCGCATTACTTAATTCGTTTCCGGCTGAGTGATAGTGATAGTTTTGTGAATATTGCTCTGATAGTTTTACTCTCTTTCAATCCGATTGTGTAGAACATATATACATTATTGTACCTAGTTCAGTTTTCATTTTGTACTTGTCTGATGATGGTGCAACGTTGTCGAAACGCGTTACAAATATAGTAAATAAATCTGCTACATCAGTGTTTATCTTTAGACTTTGGGTGTACTATTCCTATTGCTATTTGGTAATTCAGTAATAATATTTGTATTGAAACCATTACTTAGGTCTATCTATATATGTTTTGATATTTCGATAATATTTGAATGATGCTTCTTTATTAGTGATGACGGTCTGCTACTGTTCTAGAAGTTTATCAAATCAATTCATCCCAAACTAAATGGAATTCAGTACTTCGATGAAACAAACCGATTCAATAAAATTTTTAGATTGAACTATTGATTAATTGAATAATGGACATGTTTTCTTGATTCTTCATTTTATATGCACATCGTAACTAATACGACGTTATTTTATGCTGTTCAACATACAATTGCAGCTAAATTCACGGATTGTTAAATGTTCTTTTGTCTTTAAATAATTTCGAACTTTGTATTATTAAACAAATAGCTCTTAATAATGGTTGCGATTCAGATATTATCACTGAATCACTAATTAAAACAAAAACGCGGAGAAATACAATTAGTGTACTCAAAATCTTAAAATAACCAGCCATATATTAGTCTCACATGCGTTAAGATAGTCAAATTTTGAAACACTTACTGCTGGAGCTTCAATTATACATTTCATTCTGAATCAGTAATAATCTCTTCAAACAAGTCAAGAATATGAAAAGTGAGATAGAGATTGTACAAACTTGGCTGCGGTAGTTCTTTTACGATTTAAATTGGTGAAAATTACGAAAATTTCAATATTTGTCTAAGAACATTATTGTACTTTCATTAATACAGAAGCTTATTTTGAATAAGCGTATTATTTAATTTAGAAAATTATAAATATAACCACAATTTTAAAATTTGATTATACACTTGAAACTTATTTTTAGGAATCCTTGATATCAACAGATTCAAATTTTCCAACAAATTAAATACACAATAATTCTTCTTTACTTAAATGGCCTCCTGCTGAGTGATAATATTACTTTGGATTTGAAATTTGCTTAGGGTAATTTGAATCCTTTTACTCCGATTGTGTACATCATAATGAATAGTAGAACATAATTTTAGTTTATATTTTCCATTAGTCTCATAGAGGCTCAGTGCCGCCGAATCACGTTTCAAAGATATGGTAATAAGTAAAATTCAAATTTTCTTTCATTTATTATTTGAGAATCATTTGCATCAGTAACGGCTAGCAGTGTTTTGTTTTCAATGAATTGTTCAAAAACAGCTGTTGATCGATAATTTTCTATCCTGCATAGAATATGAACGCAAATAAATTATGTGACATAATATTTTGACTTTCTATAAGTGTTGCAAAAAGGTGTGACAATTATGCAGTAACTTCTGATTGAGCAATTGTTCGTTATTCAGACGAATTATAAGAATTTATGAAAACCAATAAACAGAATGATTGTTTAACCTTTCGATGAAAAAAATGATTCTTTCAGTACGGCTGAGGAACGTTTAATTCATTTTCACTAATAGTAGGCAGTGAAAATTTGTTTCAAGTTTGATCAGAATCGATCGAGTGATTCAGGAGTTTTAATTAATAGAAAATTCGGTCTAAATCCATGAATCAGCCTGTATGAAGGAAATGATTCATCAACTACAGGAGTTGCATTTCCGAGTCTCGTTGGTACTCCTTATCCACCTTCGAAAACTTTAGAGTTGGTGGTAAGACATTCGGTATGTATACAAGATAGTTGTCCAGCAATTGAACATGAAATGCTGCTTGAGGCTAACAAGAAAACGACGATGAATATATTATAATATATTACAACGATGATGAATTTATATGAATATGAATCAATACTTATGAGCAGTACATATAGTTTGGCTCATTGTTTTCTCGATGGCCTCTGGTCTGGTAGATTCCTTATGTTTGGTTCCTGAAGGTCGTCTGTACTACACATGAATAACTTATCTTCGTATAGTAATGCAGATTGGGCGTGGTGGTGACTAACGACCTTAATGAGGTCAAAACTGTAGTCTGTCACTCCATTCTTGATTTCAGTTTACATTTGTCTCGTTTTGAGGTGTATTTTCTTTTTGTTTTGATTCATTCCGACTGCGATAATTCTTCTTTAAAATCCCAGCTAGAGTATAAATCAAATAAAATGGAGAAAGTACTAGCCTTTCAAAAATTGCAGTATTCATTGAAATTAAAGCCACTTTGATGAGACAATTTTGTTTTTTTTTTCTTTGATTTACTTTGAAGTTTGTACTCAAGAATATATCTGTATGAAAATTTTTGAGTTAATATTTTGCGAATCGATTAAATTTTACTGAGAGCAGATAGGCCGACAAATCTTTCTCGGCACTTCAATTAGAAGAAAATTAAATCGAATTGAACTAAAATTTTGAAGAACAGCACAGGTAATTAAAAGGAAGAATCATATCATATTCTCGAAGATTTTTTAGTAAGAAAAAATAAATTTTGAATACGTTCCTCTCAAAATCATCCGTTCTCAAATTGATCGGATTGTTAAGTCGAGCAATTTTCAACCGATTTTTAATTTATTGTTAATTTCGTTATAACCGTCTGTTGGTTTCAAATATTTTTTGGGACTACTTGAAAGCGAAAAAGGACAACAAAATGGAGAACATTTGCCATAGGACGCCATATTGTGAAAACTTAAAATAAAAAATAACCGCTAGGTATAATGGCAAAAGAATAAAATTTAGTGGAGTGGAGAAACGATATTTGGATCTGTAGATTGAGAGTTATAATGCAAACAATGGTATAAGGCGATACAACTTTCAGTAGATGTATTTTTTCCTTTTCAAACAACTATTTTACATGCAATTAAATTTCAAATTCACAATCCTTTCTCAGGAACAACGTGAATTGTTCTCAATTTTATTAATTCGGTGCATGTCCATCAACGATTTATATTGTTCCATGACTAAAAGAACCACAGATTTCTTAGGTCCTGTCCAAGACCTCGGTTCCTCCTATGATTCAATTCAGACCATACTCATTATCTGCATGATCAGAAAACACCGAAAAATTCCGGAAAAGTGTGTGCTTAAAACGCCCCTAGCCGTAGTTCCTTTTATAATTACCCAAATTTGTTGAAAAATGACGGAATTGTCTATTAGCCTAAAATCTATTACCTTATACGTCATTTCCAGAAAATCCGGATGTTTCGGTCCACAATTTATTTTGTTGTTAATATGAGTCAAAAACAGATGATATTTGATGATGTTTTCTGAAGTTGGGCTTTAGATACATAGATAGGCAACCTCTTGGCTGTTATTGTATGCATTTTCATATTTATCGATAAAACGCATTGTTTCAGATATTCACGTATTTTCTTTAAAAATGTATGGAATTCGCTTTTATGTAGGATACATTGCCTTTAAAGCAATATTATCGTATACCGGACCGCAATATTCTAGAGTAGGGGCACGTACATTCTGTGTTTGATAAATATTGAGAAAAGCCTTCCTGAAGGGCCGTGTTAAAACCATGAATACCCAAATCGGCATGACTTGATATATGATGAAGCCCAAATTGTGGCGTATATTAGGGAACAGCCTGTATACATATAACAATATAATTATTTTCTGATAAATTCCAGGAATGATTTCATACTGGAAGTACCGAATACTTGTTTTTCTCTCTATAAACTTCTTCAGTTTGGTTCAAAAAAATCCCGTTATCGTGAATTGACAGAGCTCATATAATTATTATTCAAATAATATACATGCAAATGAAAAACCGCGTGTTTTGAGTAATCTTTGATGAGGATTTGCACCTTTGGTGTATCCTGTTTGATATTCAAATTCTGCTCTTTCATCAAAATAAGAAATTTCAGAGCTTCATGACTTACTCAAAATGAAAAATTAATATAGTTATCAAGACTTCTATAACTCTCTCTAAATGAAAATTTATATAGAGTAAGATGCAAGCACTGGCTTGAGCAAAAACAATGAAACAATTCCACAAATAATGCCAAAACATAATCATTGCCAAATATCTAAGCTTAGCGCCTTGTATCTGAAGAACTAGTTGAATGATCAAATTAAAAAATGCATCGTTATTATCAGGAAACGAAGAACTACAACATTATGGTTCAATAAAATTTGACAGAAAGCTACTCTCTTCACAAATTAAGTAGTATCTTTCTACACTTATTGGTTAAATTATTTTCGATGATTCTTTGTATTTATTACCATAAAGCGGTCACCAAATACTAAAAAATTTGTTCAATTTTATGTTGAATTTCTAAACACAAACAGCTAAAGCACCGATAATCGGAAGGAATAGATCATAAGTGAAGAAAATTAGACTTATATATAAGTTTATACTCACACTGAAGGTAGATAATACCAGTTTTTCTAATTGTTTCAACGGCAACCCACTTTGTTGTTATTATACATAAGATAATTGAAATTGAAACAAGTGTTTCATTCTAATATCACGAACAAAGGTACTAGAAAGGCAAACGATTGAATGAGATTTGTTGTAATACACCTTGAACTAACTGAAATGAATTGCAATATTTGCAACAAGCAGAAAAAGTGGATGGTTAAAATATGAATATTAATTACAATCCTTGTATTATGTTAAACCACCAATACTACTTTTGTGAAAAGGTTTATTGTTTTATCTATTTCATTTAACAATGAGAAATTAATTAATTTAAGCGGACACTTATTAAGAAACATAATCGACGGCGTTATCATACTCCTTTTCTCTAAATATGATTTCATTTACTGAATTATTCACACTGCTTACAAGATGCTTAGTGAATTCTTGATTCTATAATTGCTTCTTTATTCAGCTCCTATCTATTCAATGAAGACTGAAATGATATATGGTATTAAGTTTTGAGATTGTTGTTATCCCAAGCAAAGCACTGGTTGGTTGCATGCAGAAGGGCTGTAGTAAAAACATGGAGACTTAAACCTAAGGTTACCAATAAGATTTATAGAGTTTTGATTTGGCACATGATATAATGTGGTGTTGTGGTTTGATGGTCCCATTTGAACCACCATATCAGGTGAGGTACCTCTATTGAGATCAATGATACTTTACTTGACATGCCTACTTCGAAATATATATTTTGAAGGTGGTATCAAGTAAAGGATTGTATGATTATGACGTTTGACTATATGTTACCAGAGTTTAATTTCAAGAACCTTCATGGAAAAGAATGAACTGGGAGGTCCTGCTGATTTTACTTGAAAACATAGTGGGGATTGCAGAATGCCCCAAAATCAACCAAGATGCTAGTGCTGAGGTATATAGGTTAACTCCATAAGTCTATAAGCCTGAGTCTCAGCAGACACTACAGTGTCGGCCTGATTGAGATATATTCCATTGCTCAGTAGGCTCAGGATAATATAAATCTCGAATACCAGAGAAAGGTTATTTTTATACCGTCTGACAGCTGCAGTTGAATTTTATTACATAACTTCTCAATTTGAAATCTTAAGTATTTGCAGGCACATAGTGGCTTGGGGTGCAACTGAAATTATTGCATAGGCTATTCATCAGTTGAAACATGTGGAAAGCTGATGAATAGACCAGAATTGGATCGGAGAATTTGCTAGTAGGGAACATGATTATGGTAATTACTATGGATGCGTTCGAACACTGGTAGAGGATAAATAGATAGCGAAAAAAATAACCTTTCAATTTGAAAATAATTGTCAGAAAACAAAAATGGGAAATAAACGCTTTATGAGAAGCTTACTTTGGACCTGTTCTTACTGAGTAATAATAAATGGGAAGAGTAGTTGGTCCTCTTACGGGACACTGCTACCTACAGATTTGAAATGCTTCCATACTGTTGATAGTGTCTGTAAAACAACGTTCTTAAGGAACGTCAAACCTTATCGGATGGGTAAATTGTACATGTGTGATTTTAATTTGTTATTACAATAGTTAAATTGATTGCCTCTTTGGTTCCTTGAGAAATATAAAGTAAGTCTCACTCTCAAATGACACCTCCACTTATGGACACTAGCAACATTGGATGGGTGTTATACCATATAATATATAGATAACTGCGTCAGTATTCATATGGAATGGAAATGCTCTTGAATATTCGACTATGCCGTTGGGGTGATATTGTGGGAAGAAACACCGTCTTATTCAAGTGTGAAACCTTAACTACGTATTCTAAGTCCGCTAGGTTCAGAGAAGGAAAATATCGCAGAAGATCCATCGGAGCATTTATCAGACTTTGGATGACACATCTGAATATCCGCTCAGGGTCGACATTATTTGAGCCTGAGTAGTAAAGCCATATTGCATCAGATAAAGGCGTTCAATGATAATTCGGAAAGGAGTGCACTGGAATGATATATCAAGAAGTATAGACCGAAAGCCGTCGTAAACGTAAGTTGTTGTAGATAGACAACAACCAAATGGGATTGCTGAAAAATATTGAAAAGTTGTTAGCTCAGGTTCTATCAATCACAAATCTTTCTCTACGTTTATGGTTGTATCTTTCTAATCTGTTCCTATCTTAGTTAAGAGCAGCTGTGCATTAGTGCCAAGGTAGTTTTATCGGCGAGCAAGGTGATGGCCAGTGTATTCTGGGACACACAGGGCATTATAATCATCGATTTTCAACAAAAAGGAAAGATCTTGAATGGAGAATATTACGCATCATAGTTAGACCAACTGATCGGGGAAATCAAAACAACATCTTGTCAAGAAGAAAATTATTTTACCCGACTGGCCAGTTCTCTTCCTATTTCCAAAAGAATGACTATCACTCATTTGGGAATACGAAGGTGGACTCATAAGTCGGGTAAAAACAGAATTTTCTTCTTGATTGAAAAAGTGGCACGCTTCAGAAGGTTTCCAATTTCAAAAAACTATGAAAATGTCATCAGAATACGGAAATATTTGCGATTAGGTCGTCGGTTGTGACTGAAATGATTAAGGAAGGGTTAAATTTGATTCACAACATTGTAACTCAGAGTTTGCCCAACGAATTGTGAATGAGACAAATTTGAATAAAAATATTTTCAAAAAACCTTTCCCAAAAACAGAAGGACATAAGTAGAGAAAGGTGCATGGATTTTCTAGTACTGATTGGAAATGATCCTCATCTTGAATGTATGTGCATGTTACTGCATACCAAGGTTTTGTGGACAAGCCGCGAATATTATAGTATCTTACACTCTTTGATGCCGTGTTTCTTGTTAACGGTCCATTTTTCCGAAATCTAATAGGAGTAACTTTTTGATGAAAAGTTCATAGAAATCTATCAGATTTGGTAAAATTTCAGTTAATTAGAAATTACAGGGTGATGAACGTCAGGGGTATTTCACACTTGCTTATTCGAAAAGAAAGTCGAAAACAGAAATATGTATTATATTGTTTGCTGAGATTTTCAGAATAGCTTCAAAATTTGTTGAACAGAACCGATTTTATCGAATGAAAACAATTTTTTTCCTCGGATTGGATGTTGAATATTTCTCTTGATGGAATGATTCTCTGGAAAAATTTATATGAAGTTGTAGTATTACTTTGAAGATCTATAAGACACTGATTCATTGATACCTTCTTAAGAGACACCCTATTAGGCCCAAGTCGGAAGGCACAACAGTGCGATTATAGACCTCGAGTTATCAACTTAAAGAAAATGTAAAATATCTTCGAAACCGCGAACATCGGTAGCAGGAAGCGGCTAATAATTACAACCTTGCGAGAGCTGGGACAGTCTACACAAATTGTTTATACTTTCTTTGAAACATAGTTAAGTTTAAAAAGTATGTAATAAGTTGGATAAACTGCAATTAAATAATAAAAATATTAAATTCATAAAACATGTCTACACGTTTCTTGTTGTTCCTCACAATAATATGAGGTCGTACAATTATTTTCTACGCAATTCAAACTTGCAATTCAAAACAACGATTATTTGTAAACAAGACTCATCAATCCAAGTAATTAATACAAGTAATTTTGAAAGATTCTTTCGATAAAGCTGTTCTATTAAAGGGCACATATGTGGCATTGAAAAAATTAGTATTTCTTCAGGAAATGATCACTTATTTTCAATGAATTATGTTGTCTGCTCTATTATCATTAGAAATATTGTCCCGATAGTACCTTCATATTTTTCCGAAGTGTTATTTTACGTCGTCTGGGCATTCGCCGAAATAGACGTCTAATGCAACACACTCCATCACCTTCCACAGCTCTGGAAGAATTCATTGTACGATATCGTCTACACAGCGTTTGTCACATTTGTGTCAATCGTTTGTCTTCAAATCAGTGCCGTCACGTGGCGCTCACAATCTTCAAAATGGAAAAAAAGTCGCAGGGAGCTATATCCGAAGTATACGGGGGCCGACCCAGTTGTAACACTGTGATTACATCATTGAATATTGCTTCACGGATTCGATCTATGTGATGTCATGTTATCGTGATGAAGCAGCCAATCATCGCTTGCTCAAAGCAGTGCCTTTTTTTTTTATTGCGTCGCTCAATCTCATTAAGTGTGGTTCAAATGAAAGCTCACACTAGGCAGGCTGTTTTATCATTATTGATCATATGCAAATAGTCATGAGCGATTGCAATGCAACAGTTTCGCTCATGCTTCAACAATTTTGATATGAATTTCGCACATAGGTGAAATATTTGCAAAATTTCAATTTGAAATTCGGCAACTAGCATTTTCCGATTGACCAAAATTGTATTTCAGTTTTCGCGCCCTTTTCGTCGATTGAAAGTCGCTAACGTTCGATGTCGTGGTTTGTTCTTGTCGTCGGGGACGCGCAGTGTGGATCATTATCATGTGCCCATCTTTGAGTCGTTTATAAAATCCTCTTATTTGTGTTTCGCTCGTTTCTAAATGCTGTCTTTGTTATTCAATGTTTATAATTTAATTTTCTCACCACTTTTCCAATTTAACGCAAAATTGAATACAAATTTATTGTTTAGATTTTTCCATCATTCTTTGCCAACAATGAACGCACAAGTGATACCGTAGGCACTTGCGTTCAGCAAGTAACAAACAAAGGCGTTCCGGCTATAACAACCGCTTTCAAGGAGTTTGTGAAGAGTTACTGACGTCATGTCCGGAGGTTGCTGGAGTGAACATATGGTCGGATAGTTCGGGAACAATCCTTGTAAGTGTAGAATTTAAACATTTTGTATGAGTTTTCAACATTTGTTCGAAATGTAATAGAAAAATGATCGAATATTAATGTTACGCGGGAAAGTGCAAGATTTTCGAGGTCGTTTACAAACAAACATGAATTTTCATACATGCTGGCGAAAGAAAAATTTTGAATAAAGTTTTGTGATGAATTTATGGTAGCTTTATAACGCTTTTTAGTGGTTAGTAGGTACTGCTGAAGAGTCCGGAATAACTGATGAGATGAGGAGATTAGGTGGGCAGTTATTTTGATTTTCCGACGAATTTCTTGTGACTTGCGCAGGAGCAGTATAATGCATCAAGAGGAAATCTGGACGAGCAATATTTATGTATGGAATAACAGCAGATTCTAGATCATCCCTAGATTACTCGTTTGCCTGTAAAAATGGATTCAGTGAATCGAGAACCGTGTTGCAGACAAAAAAAGTCCTGCAGGCATCAGTATTATGAGCTGTGAACCTCCTGATAGCTGTTTTTCAAACACATACTGTTCTTATATCAGAACATAAATCAAACCTAGATTTATCGGTAAATCAATCATTCATTCATTGATTTGCCAAGAGATTATCTTGTGCTCAAGTTAATTTATTGGTGCGATTCCCACGATTTGGACGTTAGCATCTTCAAGAACCATTGTTGACAGAATAAACTTCTTCTCTCATTCTATAGAATTATGTCTAAAAACAGTGACGTTATGTCGACGATATACACGAAAAATTGTCATCTTTATTCTACTTTAATTTCTTTTTCGTACACTTTCAACCTCCCTATTTGAGAAGCCAAGATAACATTTTGAGTGCTGTTGATCGAAATTCCGGTAGTAACTTGAAGCATTTCGGCTTCGAATACTGTCATAGCTCTCAGCGTCTCCTTATCATTCAAATAGCGTATTTCGAAAATTTTGTGAACCCTAAGAATAATTCGTTTATTCCTCATGAAACTCCTAGATAATATAATTGCACTAATACGAGGGTTACTTTCTATATCTTCAAATACAAGAAATACACGAGGTGTTTGATAATAATAATGAGGATTAAGTAATGGATTTATTTTCAGACTTATTCTTATGAATAAGTATACCGTTTCATTTATATTTCTCAGAATTTAATTTTTCTGTTATATTTTGTCAAAGAATTTCTGGGTTGAGAGTTCATACTGTGGTACATTTATGTCTGAAGTAATCCCCACCTACATCAATGCACTGCATCAATGAACTGAAATATCAACAACTGATAGACTTGAAGCCAATCATTTTTGGAAATCCTCTCAAAAAACTTATGAGTTGCTTAATTTATCTCCTTCCCCGTGGTGACACGTCAACCACGTTGGTGAAACAACAACCAGAAATCTCCTAAATTAGGCGGCCGGGGCCGATGTGAAATGACTTACGTTCACCTAAAAGTAACTGTTCGCTGTGCCGTGTATGACGATGTATTGTCGTGATGCTACATCATCCTGCAAATCTTATATGATCAAGTACTGCAGGTAAACATTTTCTGGTTAACGAGTGTGTACGAGTGCTTGATTTTCATGCTTAATTACTTTCATTTATCATATACTCGGTTTTCCTGGCAGGTATGAACTTCAAAAAAGGACTGTATGCTTTATAACGTATTACGTTCATAGACGATATGTTGATCATCATCATTCAACATTTCTCGCGAGATTATTATTGGCTCTGTTTCTTGGAAATCGTTCAGAATTGGGGCACCCAACGCGTTAATTTTTTTTCACATGGGGATGCTCGTGTAAAATTGAATGGATCGTTGCAGATCCAACACCAAGTCCTAGCTGAACTCTTTCTTGGTGACGTAGATATTACTTTGGGATAACGCAAAGAAATCCATGTAAAGAAATCTAAGTGTATTTCATAAAATCATTCATCTTTGCTAGTATATGCGACTTCGGAAACTCTTGTTCAATGAGATCATTGTTTAGGCGGATGCTAGTTTATTACGACATCTTGCTGAAACGTTATATCTTCAATAATCATAGCATCAAATTCAAGACAAGTTGGACAACAGCTATCTGCATTCAGTAGAACAGAGTTGATCCAAGATAAACTAAAAATGTCCAATTCTTACTAGTGTTAAATGCATAACATTATCCGTTGAATTGACTTCCCAATCATGAATTTTCTTTGGACCAAATGTGTCAATTTTTCTGTTTAGCTGACATGGAAATGGGCCTCATAGCGAACAAAAATATGTTTTTGAAGGATAAACCAACTAGATTTATGAATGATTCGCTTATCACTTGGCAAAGGTTTCAGAAATATTTATTAAGAATACTCGACATGTTTCGGGTTGTTAGCCCATTATCAAGAGTGATACAATACTAAATTCAAAATGGGCGATTTCACTTATGTATAACGGCATTCACAGCAGGAGGTAGATTTAAGTCTAGTTGGTCGTTGCAAATTGGGTTGTTTTTCCTATGAGCGGACGTAATTTCAATAATTTCCAAGATGTTCATCCTTTTTCCTTTATTACCTGGATGCATGAGTTCGATACTCTCGAAATCTATAAAATGATTTTCATTTATGCAGTTGTTCGAAAAACCCGTAGAATTTTCATTTTAGGGAATCGGTCCTTTATGTTTTTCAACTCTCTTCTCGATGCATCTTTCAGTTTGGCCTATATAGAATGTCTCACATTCACTGCAGTCTATTTTATATACTCTTCTTTTATCCAATAATTTTGTTTCATCTTTATTATTAATCAATAGTGAACCCAAATTCTTCTTATTAGTGCTGATGGTGTTAATGTTATTTCTGTGTAATCTGTTACATATTTTGTTGCTAATATTAGGAATATAGTTAACTGGAAATTTTCTGTTAGATTTCTCAGTATGCAATGGTTAAATGCTGTGCAATAAAAGTTTATGTCGTTTTTGTCTTATTGCGCTATCAATTAATTTTGATTCATAGCCGTTGTTCATAGCGATTAATTTTAAAACATGAACTTTATTCCCAAAATCCACAGCTGACAACGGAATAGAAATCAATCTGTGTACAAATGAATGAAAAGCACTCAATTTGATACTCTGGGATTGGGAACTACTACTACTACTACTGTTATGAATCAGGGTATCCGAATAGGTTGGTTTTCTGTATATTTTAAAGACGAGTGAGTTTTGAGCATTACTAATCAGCAAGTCCAAAAAGTTCAAAGGTTTTTCATTATTTTCATTTTCCATTGTAAACTGAATCGATTGAAGAAAAGAATTTAAAAGCTGTAAGAAACTATTGAGTCTTCTGTCTGTGCCAATCCAAATACAGAAGATATCATCTACATATTTCTTCTATAAAAATACATTATTGATTAGAATGTTGGGGAAACTAATAATTCCATTTTCTAAGTTTGTCATAAATATTTCACTTGATAAAGGAGACAATGGAGAGCCCATAGGTACCTATGGAAATGAGAATAATGAAAAATCTTTGAATTTCTTGGACTTGTCGATTAGTAGGGCTCATGACTCACTCTCCTGTGAGTCATGAGCCTTGTGAGCATACTGAGAAATCTAACAGAAAATTTCCAATTAACTATATTCCTAATATTAGCAACAAAATATGTAACAGATTACACAAAAATAATATTAACACCATCAGCACTAATAAAGAAAATTTGGGTTCATTAATGGTTGATAATGAAGATAAAATAAAATTATTGTATAAAAGCATAGTATATAAAATACACTGCAGTGAATGTGACGAGAGAGTTGAATAACATAAAAGATGTATTCTCCAAAATGTAAATTCTACGGGTTTTTCGAACCACTGCATCAATAACAATCGTTTCATAGTTTTCGAGAATATCCAACTCATGCATTCAGGTAATAAAGGAAAAATGCGATTATTGAAATTACGTCCGCTCTTAGGAAAAACCAGCCAATTTGCAACGACCAAGTAGAGTTCAATTTACCTCCTGTTGTGAATGCGGTTATACATAAGTGAAATGACTTATTTTAAATTTAGAATTTGTATCACTCTTGATAATGGGCTAACTACCCGAAACATATGTCGAGTATTTTAATAAATATTTGTGAAACCTTTGCCAAGTGATAAACGAATCATTTATTCATCATGTTTCACTAAGTGTTAAGCGAGAATTCCATATATACTAATTAGATTTGTTCCAGTATTCATTTAAAAATAACGTTTGTGGATTTCCATAGAAGTTTAATTGGTTACTGGACGTTGTAGACAGTTTTGTACTCTTCAAACTTAGAGTTTGAGGTTCTCTTTTGACTTTCCGACGATGACGGATTCTCAATATTTGAAACATTCTTATAATTTATAGAATTTTAGATGCTCCACAGAGTATCATGAATTTCTGAAGGTTTTTCCATTCATAAGGGTGCTGAGAATTTGCAGAATTCCGTTGAATTTTTTGAGCTTTCTACTAATTCTGGATGTCCGTGGCGCCTTGTATTAGTGAATATCGTGGATATTACAATTTCTAGTGCCTTTTCGATTTTCTGAAGAACAGTTCAGATGGGTTCTACAAAATTTTACAAATTCTTAAAATTTGTATAGTTGGCTGTAGTTGAATATTTTCTTCGTTTGTAGGTATTTTAAGAATTTGTAGATATTCTTAGAATTTGCAAAGATTCTTCCTGTATGTAAATAGATTCATAGAGTTCATTGAAAATTTAAGAGATAATAGAATTCCATGAAAATGTAGAAATTTAGAGTGAGCTAAAATTTTTAAGCGTTTGGGAAGATCCTTCCTTGACAGTTGTCATAAATTAATCTTGACCAGGTTAAATTCTTACACAAAATAATAAACGAAGGTGGTAAGTTTCTTGGCCACATCTTATACTTGTTCCAATCTTTCCATTTGGAATTTTTCAATAATTTTGATATAAGAAATAATCATAGTCAAACAAGAATATGAAACAAAAAAAACGCAGGGCAATGAAGTTATTTCCTTTTATCTACATTGTCTATCAATGAACATGTGACGCAATAAATTTGAGTGTTAATTACATTCAAAATCTAATTTTCTAATAAAAGTGAGCACATCAAACACCGTCCTATAAATGTACATTTCATCTTGCATTTTTAAATTGTGTTGACTATATCATTTTTTCTGTGGATATTTGTTAAATTCAATATTGGGGTCATTCCATGTGCTGAAAAGGTTTCGACGAAATAATGAGAAACATAAAACTATATGTAACGGAAGACTTTGATTACAGAATCGAAGTTTATTTCTACATTTTTCAGAAGGAAGGAATTATTTATTGTTGAGTATTGTTTCAGTAGTATAAATCTCTTCGGTAATTTTGCTCTTCTTTGTATGTCATATCGAACAGCAGCTTGAAATATCAATGGAATAAATTGATAGTTAGTCGAAGAAAGGTTCAAACTTCAATTTGGTATAATTTCAAAATGTTACTGAAGATTAAATAAAACAACTAAAAATTTTGACCAGGACAACAAAAATGTTTTAGTGAAAATAAAAATCTCGTTACTTCATAATTTGAATATTGAAGGTTTTCATTCGAAAACTGTGATTAATTCAACACGTTGAACTTTGAGTTTTAATCGATATCATTTTTAACATCATTTAAGTGGTAAAATATTGATTTCTTTATTATTCCTGGGAATATCGATTTATAATGACTTTCGTAGTTAAGTATGTAAATTTTGTACGGTTTGAAGTAACAGCTGAAAACTCACTATTTACAGAGATAGAACAAGTGAGTCAGAGAAACAATTCATGAGGATAAAATGATTATTTCATACTATTGTTTTACTATAGGATGTCTCAATATAGATTGAAAAATTTACTTCTTTATTTATATATTATAAAGTATATTATTATTTCGTTTCTTAGGTTATTTTGAATACTGTTGTCTTTTCACTCATTCAATTCTTCACAATTTGAAGTAACCGATCATTTTCATACTTCCATTAATATATGATATACAGTTAGGTTCATCGATAAAATGTTTAGGCGATTTACAAATTGCAGAAATTATATGTGATCAATAGTTTGGTTTCTCTTCATCAAGTGAACTGAAACGGTTAACATGCTCTTAGCTTAAGAAAAGTTTAATGATCAACATTATGAAACATTTTTGAATAAAGTGGTAAGCTTGAATGCCTCACTTGGTTGAATTCTCAAAGAAACTATCCAAATTGGTGGTGTAGCATTAAACGTATCCTCAAATATACTGAGAAAATATCTAACGTTGTAAGGTTGAGTGAACGCGCTGGCCATCTGACTGGAGGATATTCAGCGGCTAATGCATTCGGTAGCGATATCTCGACGTTCAGCGATGAGTTATATTTTCTAGTAACTCAGGGAGATCATCTTCTGAAATTGAGATGAAAGGTCTCATCAAAAATATGAGCTCTAATAATTGACCTGCTATACAAACCACCTCATACAATAACGCTCCAAGCTGTCTGAATGTTAGATTCGCAAACCCAGTGGGGATAATCTGATGACCAATGTGACGAATAATGATTCCTTCGTTGAAAAATGTCGAATCGATATTACACAGAATATAATTACTTACAAGATTTTTATCGAGATCATTGATTAGTTTTCTAGAGAAAAGTGAATTTTTTGAGACAAAATATTTCTGCGAATTCTCTATTTCAGAAACATTCGATTTTCTCCTTTCCAACATATTCCATTACATTCGTTTCATTATCCTCAGCTCTGATTGCTGCCGTATTCTGTTGTATGTACGTCAATTTTAGTGCCTACAAAAATTTATAGCCTTTACAAACTAATATTTTTTCACACACTTCATCTAGTCCGGTCAATTTGAACATTCACCCTTGAATGAATTCTTAACAAGCTGCACGTAAGGATAGGTTAAAACGTTAGCAAGACGTTACGGAGACGATTATAAAGAAACTGTTGTCCCATCGATCCCATGTGTGCAAAAAAAATAATTCAAGGTCAAAGTTCGCAAGAATGGTTTTATTGGATTTTTCAATGAAACGGTCAGTTTTATAGTAAAAATATTTCCAACGAGAATTTTAGAGCATATAGTGATCCACAAAAACTGTTCCCATACTTATTTTCATAACATCAATCGTTTCTTTGAGAAAGCGATTTTAAAATTCACCCTTGTAATATTCCCTTAATATACATGTTTTCACGTTACTTGAGAGGTAGTCTACTTAGTGCGTTTTTTAACGTGGTTTTCCCGGTAGGTTCTGTAGAATCTTTTTTCGTTAGGGATTCAACATTTGAATCCGCCTGGCCTCGATAGAAAGTGCTGGTGAAGAAGATAAGCCTAGTTTTTATCAGCGCACTTGCACTAATTACACTCCTTTTTGTAACTTCGACGAATGACATTAGGGAGGTTTTCTGATCCAGGAGGAAGTACAGTATGGATTGGTTTCAATACATTATTAATTAGATTCCTACCCCAATCTTCAGGGTCTAGTTGATTATCAAATCATACTTGACCCTTGTAGTATACAGGATAAACTGCTGGTTGGCAAAAGCCTACGTTAAATGAGATTAATTGCTAAGAGCTAATTGCACAGATTTTCTATCACGTGTATGTTTCGCAAAATATAAGTGACGTAACTTATCTTCAAAAGTAATAGTATATGGACCACCTTATACAGAAAGCGAATTCTGTTGTAGAATAGAGTTTCTGAAGTAGAATTCATACCTTCGAAAGCTTTTGTACATGTAATAAAATTTTGTATTTCGAACAATTTGACAACTGTTGATTCACCCCTCAGGATCGTTGGTGATATTGTTTCACAGTCAGTCATTACATGTAAATATAGTATATAATTTTTACATTCATTCAGTCTGATAGAATCGAGCTCCAAAATATATCTGATGGTTTTTGAGCGAGCCTTTCCTATAAAGAATAAAACCTTTTTTCAATTGGATTTGGTGGCAAGTAATACCAATAGATCAAAATCTTTACCAACAATAACATTGATTTCTGTTGGACTGAATTGATATATTGCGGTTTTGAGAATGAGTACGTCAGCGTCTTTGTCAGCTTGTTTGACTTAAATACATCCAACGGTAAATTTTCCCTTGAGCAGTTTGGTTAATGGATATTTATCAGGAATCGGTGACAAAAATTGTTGTTGTCTATCTAGAACTGTCATAAATTGGTGAAAGAGAATATCAGAAGATGTTGATAATTTAGCCATACGGCGACGTTATTACAGCACTAGTCTAGCAGATTAATAATTTAACTTATATTAATTAAATGATGATGTTCAGGGTGAACAGATTTCATCATTATATTACAGCAGTTATGTGAAATATTGTGAAAAGAGGAAATTGACGCACCCTTCTCCGTTTTATTTTTGTATTGTTTTATATAATGTATTGTCGCAAACAGATTCCAGATTCAAGCTATCTTCTTTCGTTTTCTAGTTATTTGGAAATTTTGACAGTTTCGAGATTTCATAGATCCTTTTTTACGTATAGCCGAACAACGTGCATCAATTATACGTACCATAATTAACTGATTTCGTAGAAGAGAGTTTTGTTTTCCTTTTCAAAAATATATCACATGTGCATTCATCAATTTTATCGAAACTTTTCTGTAATTTTGTCTAGTAAATACTATGTCCATTCATAGAATTTACACGGAAGAGTGAAATAGCTCAAATTTGTTCTGTGCCCTTATCATGAAACTTCGAAAATAAATTCTTAAAATGACAGTTCAGATGAATTATTCATTTTTTCATCAAGTTATAACTGCTGTGCAAATATGGTATCGTTTACAATCGAGAAGTACGAAAATTTTGAAAAATTCAGTATGATTGTATATAATATTCAATATAACTATGATGTGAATGCTGCTTATTTGGATTGTTTTCCAGAGCGGTAGCATTCTCATTAAAGTGTATTCGATAAATTGAGAAAAAACCTGATGAAGCTACATTCAACGTCCCGAGGAAAAAAGAGTATGCTGTAGTTGATGGAGAATGTGGCGAATTAGATATTGTCTCTTGTCATTCTGACATGTTATTTTATAGCAAACATTTAAATGCACGCTCGTTCTTTTAGTTTAATAAAGCCTTGTTGAAGGTCAATTTGTCAATCCTATCACAATTTATTAAACTAAAAACTCAATTCACCAAAAGATGAAAAAACTTCTGGCTCCTGTTAGATTTGATATCGATCCCGACTTACCGATTGCTGCAATCGAATGGGAATATTGCTACAGAAGATTTCTCAATTTCGCATTAGAGAGATCAGACTCTGAAAATTTGAAGCTCCTGTTCAACTATATATCGTCAAGAATTTATCAACATGTAAGCGAATCTCACTCATACCACGAAGCCGTCTCTATTCTAAAAACTTTATATGTGAAACCTATTAATGAAGTTTATAGTCGTCATAAACTTGCCACACGTTATCAGCAACCTGATGAGACAATAGACCAATATCTACATGCTTTGAAGATTTCAGCTGAAGACTGCATGTTCAAAGCTGTTACAGCTGAAAAGCATCGAGTTGACTTTGCGAGAGATGCCTTTATACGTGGATTATCAACTCCGCACAGAGGCTTCTTGAAAATTCTACTTTAAATTTGAGTGATGCTTACGAATCGACTAGATCTTTAGAATTGGTTCAGCAGCAGGCACTATCTTATAATCAAACTCTCACTGTGAACGCAGTATCATCAACCTCTACTAGACCTCGCTACTCAACTGAAAAAATAAGATCTGCGTAAGAGACATGTGTCTATTGCGGTTATGATCTACATGTTAGAAATATATGTCCTGCACGTAATGCAATTTGTGATCTTTGCAATAAGGAGGGGCATTATACAAAAGTTTGCAGATCCCGAAAACCTCATGATAACTCAAAATTTCCAATCAAGAGACCGAGTTTTAACGGCGTTCATGTTTCTTCGTTCGACTATTGCTGGTCAGTGTTTTGTAAATTTGACTATCTGTGAACATCAATATTACCAAGTTCGCCTTTACGTTGTTCCAAACCTTTTTTCGGAAGTAATTATTGGTCATGATATTATGAAGTAGTATTTGGAGGATCTAGAAATTCATTGATTATTTGCCGAGATATCTGTTACTTAGCTTTAGCTAACGTAAGTCCAGTTGCTCTTTTTGAAAATCCTTCTCCCAACTTTGAGCTAATTGCTATAAAATCCCGAAGACAAACAGATAGTGACGCGAAATTTATAGAAGCGGAGATTGAACGACTACTATCTGAAGATATTATTGAAACAAGTAATTTACCTTAGAGGGTCCAAGTACTGATTACTTCTTCGACAAATCAAAAAAAATCGAATGGTCATTGATTACTCGAGAACAATCAATTGATGCACACAATCAGATGCTTATCAGCTACCACGTATAGAAGACATAAGCAGTAGAGAAGGAAATTATGAAGTTTTCAATACTATTGATTTGAAAAGTGCTTACCAACAGTTTACTCTTGAAGAAGAGGACAAACTATATACTGCATTCGAAGCATGTGGTAAACTGTATCAATTCAAAAGAATTACATTTGGTGTGACTAACGGTGTAGCAGCTTTTCGAAGAGGAATTGATTGTATAATACAAAGTGGGTGACTCGTGGATACTTACTCCTATGATGTACCTTTATGTGGAAGAGATCAAAAGGAGCATGATAAAAATTTGAAGCGTTTCATGGAAGCTGCCATCAAGTACAATTCAACTCTGAATAATGAAAAAGTTCTTTCTCACTGCGATCAATTAACTTGTTAGGCTATTCCTTTTCAAATAAGACTATAAGACCAGATCCAGAGAGGCTTAAGCCTTTACGGTAGCTGCTTTCTCCAGGTAATGCAGCGTCTCTCAAAAGAGCTGTAGGTATGTTCGCACATTTTTCAACTAGTATTCTAAGATTTCCTCAGAAGATAGCGATACTCTCACGCACTTCCTTTCCTCTTCCAGTAGAAGCAATTGAAACTTTTCATACACATAGAGAATGCTGCATTTGCTCCTATTAATGAAGATGCCATATTCATGGTCGAAACAGATGCATCTGAAAATGCTATAGGTTCAACACTCTCTCAATTAGATAGGCCTGTGGCTTTTTCTTCAAGAACTATCTGGATCTGAATGTCGACACTCATCTGTAGAGAAGGAAGCATATGCTATAGTTGGAGCTACACGAAAATGGCGCCATTATCTTATGGGCCGCCACTTACGTCTCATCACTGATCAGAGATCTGTCGCCTTTATGTTTGACGGCAGAAGCTCTAGTAAGATTGAAAACGAGAAAATTTTGCGATGGAAGTTAGAATTATCATGTTTCAGCTACGATATTATCTACAGGCCTGAAAAACAAAATGAAGCATATGATGCTTTCTCACGGAATTTGCTCAGCATCGATATCAGAAAAAAACCGCCTTGCACAACTTCATGATTCTCTATGTCATCCCGGGATCACCCGAATGTATCATTGGGTTCGTAGTAAAAATTTACCATCTTCGGTTGAAGATATAAAGCAAGTAATTTCACGCTGCTCATTATGCTCTGAACTGAAACCTAGATTTTTCAAACATATGGGCACACTCATAGAGGATACATCTGCATTCGAACGCCTGAATATAGATTTCAAAAGCCCTTTGCCGTCCTCTTTCAATAATCGGTGCCTACTAACGGTAGTTGATGAATATTCACGGTATCCTTTTGCTATAGCATGTCCAGATATGACATCACAAACAGTTATTTCCTCTTTGAAGAATATATTTTTTCTGTTTGGAACCCCAGCTTACATTCACTTGGATAGAGGAACTTCATTCATGTCCCACGAACCCACGAAAACAAATAAAGAAATAGGAAACTGTAGTCTTCGATGCTCTCCACTCAATCAGATCCTTATTATGTACTGCAACAAAGGAGACTCCTCATGAAAGAATGTTCCGCCATCCTAGACGATCTAGTAATGACCAGTCTTCCTGGTTACTTGGTTTATAAAGGAAGTAACGCTCTAAGAAGGAAATGCTGAATACGCTCACATCAAACATCCCGACGGAAGAGAATCTACTGTTTCAACTCGGCATCTCGCTCCAATACGAAAAGATAAAGAAGAGACTCTCCCAGATTCAACTATGACAGATGCAGAATTGTCTGAACCCCAAGATAAGATTACAAGTCAAGAAAATGATGGATCAATTGATGGTACTATCAGTGAATCCGTTGAGGGCAATATGACCAATTTAATTAATCAAACTACTGATCCAAGAAATTCCCCATTCATCCGACGAAGTTCTAGACCTCAAAGAACCCCTGCTTATCTTGAAGATTATGAACACCATTAGTTTAAGAATGGGGGTGAATGTGGTGAATTAGATATTGTTTCTTAGTTGTCATTCTGACATTAGTTATTAAATCGCAACATTTAAATGTACTCTCGTTCTTTTAGTTTAATAAAGCCTTGTTGAAGGTCAATTTGTCAATTCTATCACAGAGAAGATGCAATAATTGATGTAATACGATCCTATCGATTTCCAGTAGGCAAATTGAAATGAAAACGGGGGTATCTAAGAGTCGAGCGCTCAGTATTCTCAAGAAAAAAAGGTATAAATTTTATAAAATCTGAATATCCCAGTTTTTGGAAATAGAAGATTTCTCACGTCGACATAATTTTGCAACTCGTTTCTGCAAAAATCCAGAAAAAATCCGCAGTTTCTCCGAAAAATTAATTTCAGTGATGAAATTCATTTTAGTAGAGATGGAATATTCGATCGTCAAAACCAACATTGATGGTCGAATGAAAACCCACAAAATCGCGTATTAGAGAATATGACCTGTGATGAAAACTCTTGGGATGAAATATATAATGAAATTGTAAATAACAACATCATCAATGTATAGTTTGGTGAACTGTCTCTTGCAGAAAGAAGAAATTACTATTTTCCACTTGATGAAGCTCCTCTTCATCGAAGTACATCTGTAGCTGATTTACTTGATATAAATTTTGGCAATAATTGGATTGGAAATAAAGGGCCAATTGGATGGCCAGTTTGTTGGCCGGATTTATACAACTAGTAGTTTTCTCTCAGAGATGTATCAAGGATGTGTTATATAAAAGAGCTAGTCGAAATATTGTCTTTCTTATGGTAGAATTTAATTTCTTATGATAGAATATTTCGTTAGTTTTCTGTTTTAGAATAACGATTGCATGTTACTCTTCAAAATTTACGAAAGGCATGGTCCCTTCGTTCTCATTAAATTCACACAAGAGTTGAAACTTGATGAAAAGTTGAATAATAATTGAATAATTCATCTGAACTGTCTTTGCAAGAATTGATTTTGGAACGATCATAATAAGAGCGCAGAAAAAATTATAATCATTTCAATCAATCATTTCAATGTAAAATCTTTCAATGGAAATAGAGTTACTACATAGAATTAGGAAAAAGTTGGTTAATCTTGGGTTTTCCATGAAAGTACACCCTAGATGAAAGAAATAGTTTACATGCATTGTAACCTGAGAACCTTTAGATAAAAAAAGTTTGCCTAGTTTGATTCTATATAAAACGTGCCTTTAGAATGTCGAATTCATTTTTACATCACTTCAAAAATGACCAAGATGATGGCACTTGTCTGATACCGAAAATTTTCAAGATTACTCGAAAAACGGAAAAAGATAGCTTTGTGGCAATGAATTACTGACGCGAAAATCACAGGAAGGGGGGTCATTTTTTTGTTCACGATATTTCACATAGCTACAGTACTAAAACGTCTAAAATCTATCCAACCTGAACATAGACAGCATAATCATTCGAATACAACTAAATAATACTTGAGAATCTCTTATTCACAGAAATGGATTTCCTGTTTAATGTAATGAAAAAAATGTGGAGACCATTTTCGATATTCCTTTATTTTTGGCTGAGATATTTTCATTATAAAACTGACCGTTGCACTGAGAAATCCGAAACCTTTTTTTGCACACTCTGGCCTTGAATATTTTTTTTTGGATACATAAAACCGATGAAAATTTTACCCAATTATCATTATAATGATGTCCTGAACCTTTATGTGAATTTTCAGCTTCTTGGGACTTTCGGCAAAAGATAACCATATTTTTTCGGACTTATCTATCAGATCGATGGTTGGTTCAAAATACTTAATGAATAAAGCTGCAGTCACTTGTTTCTACCCGACTAAATTATATAGTAGATCGAAGAAATATTTCCTTAATGGAAGGATATTTAACATTCTAAGGGAGGTAGAATATTGGTAGAATAAAGTCTTCAAAAGATTTCGAATCATATCTAGCATGAAAAATCACAGAAGCGTTGACCCGTACGATTCTTTCTTTCGAAATTATTTCGATTGCCTGCGTTTTCGTATTAGCATCAGCTATCTCATCATTATTTCTATATGAGTTTGAAGAATTAGTGCTTATACAACAAGATCTTATCTTCTGGGAACTTTTCATAAACTTAACAATAATTCATTATTCGAATTCTTGCTCCAATTGATGGTACAAACAATTCATACTTCAAACCCATTCTATAGAAAATTGTTTTTAACCCCGTTATGGTAAAGGTTGCCTAATTTGTTTTGAATGTAACTTCGAAAGAATAAAATTATTGAAATATATTTCAATTGAATTTACGACATATTGTTAATAATTTCTCACATATTTCATGATCAGTTGACTACCATTATTTTCAATTATCCTCAATTCATGTGAAACAATATAATTTTTCCATTAATTTAGATTATTTAAAAATGATGAGGATTAGTCTGTTACGATAAATGATCTCTGAAAAAGCTTATACTAGCCAAACATCGACAATTGGTTCAAGTTGTATCGAATCTAATAAGTTTAATTTATGGTTTGATTTACCTGAATCGATAATCAATACAGTAGAAACGAACTATCACTATAATCTTTTTAGATTTTGTTATAATTCTCTTTCACCATTACACCATTGAGTTGAAACCACTTACGAAGGATTTTGTGTGCAATATGATTCCAAAAATGTTAACTCACAAATGAAACGAATGAATGAAGGTTATATAGTATTAAGCAGAACATGTGAATTAACTAGTAGAGAGGGTTCATGTGTAAAAAATTTTTCTATGCAATTGAATTTAAATACATAATTACTTTGCGTTATGTTCAAAATGTATAAACAAGTAGTGATAATACAGGAATAACAAGTAAATATAGGTATGATTGACACTTGAAAATTGAAGAGAATATTTCCAAATTCTCTGTGGGGTTAACAACCCAAAATAACAATAAATCATTGAATGGTCTACATATTCTGTTTTCTTATGCAACATATCATGAACGAGCAATTATTTCCCACCAACCTCTGAATAATTTCCTAATTTATTATATATATCTTCTGTACAAAGAATTTCTGTGAGTTGAATGAAAGTAACGTGATAGCCAGTTCTTTAGAATTCTTCAGATGATCATAATTATAAAAGTATTTCAAGGCGATAAATATACTCTGCGACATCCAGTTGAAATTCGTCTTTTTTAATTTTGAACAAAAGAAGTAGAACTCTTGAAATTGGCTAACATTCAACTTGATATGACACAAATGTTGCTTTCATTAAACTAGGACAGAGAGTTTCAAAAGTCTGCTATTATGTTCATGATTTTCTGTTTATGAAAGCGGAAACGGCATAAACTAGTAGTAGTAGTAGTTCTAGGTATTGATAGATAATTAAGTGGTGAACTCGAAGCGCGCTATGAATCCTGAATTTTCACCTTCCTTTACGATATACAGGATGTGTTGTGAGATTTGGACGAATTTTCAATGACCCATATCTCATGCACTATTTATCCGATTTCTTTAAAAATTTGTAGTATCATCCTATGGATCGACTTTATCAAAACTTCGACATATCAAAGAAAAAAATGGACTGTACTAGAAATACTTGAGTTTTTTCGGACTTCTATTCATAAGTTCGCCCTGTATATCGATATTCCGAATTTTAATATCCGGTAAAATTTCGAGCCTTGGTTAACAAAATCAGATCAAGATATCGAATGGCACCATCTCAGGGATCCAGCAATTGGGCTCGATCTGTTCGTTGATCTCTTAAAGATTTCATTCACGAAAACGTAATATCATTAGCCACTTCCAAATTCAATCATCCAAGGAAAAATAGTTTTAGTATTGAGTGATTTTCGTAAGTCCTCGGAAAATATTCAAGAACCAATTTCCAAAATTGCAGGATCGGACTTCAACATGCAATCGTTTGAACCAACACATTGTATATGAGAATAACTAATTATAATTAGTAAATTATCATGATTGTGGCAATTATAAAATGAAGCGCTATTCTCTTGAAAGATATCCGAATTTAATGATTAAAAAACCTCGAAAGCAGAAAAAACAGAAAAGTCTTCCAGACAAATAATTATGTCGTGAAGTAATCCCAAGATCAATTATGTAGTTTATTTTCGAAATGTCCACCGCCTGACTCTACGCATCTAGTTTCCCGTTGAATTCCATGATTAGTGGATTTTCTCATAATTTCAGGATTAACTTCTATGGAATGCGCTACGTCTTATTATCTGTATTAAGTGTTTCCTCTAATTTATTTCCTCTTCATATATTCACTCTTTCATAATACCCCATATGAATAAGTCCAGTGGATTTGAATCCGGGCATTTAGTCGGCCAGTTCACCGGTCCACCACGGCCTCTCCCCAGTGATTCGGATATTCAGTGGTGGTTTCTAACATTCAAAAAAAAATCTGGGGTTGCTCCCCAGATTGAAACCACACTTCCCTCGTATTGATTCCGTCTTCAGCAAATTCGGTAAGACATTTTAAAAAAATGGGAGGTACACGTCTCCGGTTAGTCTATCTTCGAAAAATACGACCCAATAAGTTTGTCACTGTATATACCGCACCATACATTAACTGAAAATCGATTCTGTGAATGTTTTTGCACTAGTACATGGGGATTTTCTTCTACCAAAATGTGTGAATTTCTAGAAATATTTATTCATTCGCGGGTGAACTGGGATTCATTCGAAAAGAAAATTCTGCCAACAAATCTTGTTTGATGTAGTATCTCCCTTCCAAAAGCCAAACAAGGGATCCGTTCATTAATCTGTTTGCTTTGAACAACTTGCGAGTGATGAGGTTATAGTATTTCTCTTTCAAATGTTTTCCATATTGAAGCTGGAAGGCATTCCCAGCTGAGCATCAACTCGTCTGGTACTGATTTTTAGATTGTCACGAACAACTTGCAAAATATTTCTTTTAATACTTTGTCTTCGCTGTCATTCCATCTTCGAAGTAATGAAAAATCTGTCATTTGTTTTAGCGTATCGAAATCCTCGTCTAAACGTTTTATGTTTCGGTATTCGGTGATTCGATAAGTGCCTGCGGTATTCAGTAGCTACCTGTGGTCCATTTTTGTCACAAAAACCAAAAATGTATATCATGTCTATATATTCTTCGTTTGCATATTGAAAAGGCAGATTGGAAATTTGAGAAATTCAGTGTCAATCTTCAACCATAGACAAGGTGAGCATCCTTAAGCCCACAGATAAATATACAACTTCGTAACCATAGATTATGGGATAACTAATTATTGAAGTAGCAGATTTTCTGTGATTTCTTGAAGCGGTATTTGAAACAATGAACCCAAAAAATAACATGTTCTTCGATGGTTAACTGAATGTCAAAACCTGCGGTATTACTACAATTTACTGCAGTACCTTCTGCTACAGGCAACAGGACTCATCAAGCATCACTTTGACTAAGTGTAAAAAAGTACATTTTTCATGGAATATATGAACAACCTTACGATCTAATTCAACTGATAAATAAATACGTAGAGTTAGGAGGTCCACTCCATGCCTGATCTTAGGATTACTTCACCTCACAATTATTTTCAGAAAAGTACTTTGTGTATATACACAGGATATACATCTGGAAGAACGAACATAATGTTCTTTTCATAAGATGGTGCTGTTACTCCTTACAGCAGCTTTGAATGTGAACTGACTGAACGATAAGCTACCAATGGTCATGTTAGGAGGTCAGCCCGCTCCTCTGATTAGGCTCAGACGTTACCCTTAGGATCGAGTTAACCACACTATGCCAGAAAATTTGGACAGGTTCAAAGGAAGAACAAGAAACGTCTGTCTCGAAATTTCCCCAAAAACCGTTTTGAATGCTACATGCCGTATTCTGGAGATGTTACATATGTATTCAACAAATAGGGCATTTTCCACAATTTTTATGCAATAATTTCCGATGAATTATGGGTTTTTATAATTCGATGCATTAAGTTCATTGAAAGAGAGTTCACTTTCTTAAGTTTTTTCGAGTATGGTGATTTTGTTGCTCTCTGGTTCATGACTATTTGGAAATCCTTCCGAATAGAACCAGAATACTCGAGTACTTTACCTCTTTGATTGAAAATGAATTTGCACCATGTCTGTATTCTTCCAAACTTCTTAATTCTCCGTGAAAAAGATTCGAAACGAAACACTACTCGCTGGTAGATACATAATTTGTCATAATGTCGATAATAAATGCGAATGACATTCATTATAATTCTAAGAAGATTGCTCTGTGATTTTAATGGTATTCTGAAACTTATATTGCGGTTCATTAAAATCTTCTGTTATGTAGCGAGTCCTTTCTACCCAAAATACAAAATAATGTGAATTAGTCGAACTAACAACATGTCCGAAACACTTTCTAGGAAAGACAAATTCAATCATAAACTCAAATAGTTGCCCATTCTGAGAAAACCAAGGAGAATTTTACTATGAAAAAATCTTTATTGATCATCGACATCAATTTCTTTTGGTTTATAGTAATCCAGTCCTCCTCGATGCTAATTAGTCATTTTCAGGTATAGTCTTCACACGGAGTGCCAATTCACGCTGAATTCCATCAATGGACTTAAATCAGCATCCTCGGAATAATCTTCCGAGTTTCGGAACCAGCCAGAAGTCACATTGAGTTAAACCAGATGAATACGGTGGATGAGGAATAATATGCGTTGGGGTTTGGCGAAATGGTTACGTGGGCGAGTGCAGTCAGACGGTCAGACCTTGGTGCAAAAACTAAGAATTGTTGGTTTATAGTTTTTCTGTTGTTATCTTCGCTATGCAACTTTGCAACTGACGCATAGAGATCAGATAATATTCCTTGTTCAGAGTTTGGCTTGGTGGAAGGAATTCATAATGCTCCACATAATGATAATCAAATAATTGTTAACATGACCTTGATTTCTGTTTCATCAAAATACAGTTTATATTATATACTATGACCCGGCAGACTTCGTACTGCCTCATCGATAAATAAAAGACCTAATCTTTTGTATAAAATGATTTTAAAACAAACAAATCGAATCCGTATTTAATAAAAAGCATTTATTGAATAAAGCATGAATTATTATATTATATTATTTTCGATACATCATGTTGCTTACTTACAAAACAGAGTTTTCCTGAAATACTGGCTATTTATAAGGTTTAAATTTGATATTCACAGACACACACTGTTAAAATACAGTCTGTTAATTAATTTAAAGCTTTCTCATAAACTATATTTTTGTTTTGTTTTGTGGTGCGTAAATAAACAAAGAAGACGGTTTTCCGACGCGCGAACACGCGACGTATAATTGTCCATGCGCGAAACAGGAAACTCCAAGTTGATTCCACAAACTTCTAACGACTGTCCTTGCGATTTATTTATGGTCATCGCAAAGGCCAGACGCACTGAAATGTAACCGTTTAAAATCGAATGGTAAGTCCGTTGGAATCATCGGTATCCGCGGGATCAAGACATCCTCTCCTTTGTATTTTCCTTTTATGATTGTCGCCTCAATGACGTTATTCATCAGTCTTTTCACAGCCAGTCTTGTTCCATTGCATAGTCGAGGTTGATTAATGTTACGCAGCATGATGACAACTGATCCCACTTTTAACTGCAAATTGTGAGGTGGTAATCCAGGCAATTCCAGTGAATTTAAAAACTCAGTGGGATAGTTGACTACGTCATCCTGGTTCATTACGGTGTCGACTGATTTGAAGGAAACCAACTGTCCTGGAAGAAAATTCTGAATGGTCGCATTAAGATCCTCGACATCTTTATTTTTCGCTGCTAATATTGCTCGTTCACCCAGCCAATTATGGTTATTGAACTTTTGCGCTATATCTGGGAAAACTCGCTGAATAAGCTCCACTTTTGAGTCTGTGATGTGACAGAAATCTGTAGGTAATGTGATGAATCCGGTCGAGGTGTCCACTGCAACTTTATTATTTCCAATGTCTAACAACTGCTTCGCAAACACATTTGCAGTTTCATCTTGTTGCAAAAATACTCGCATGTTAGTTGTTAAGTGGAGTGTCTTTACGTACTGCCACAAATTTGATGATTTTAGGCATGCATTTAGTTCATCAGCAACAGTTGATCGGGGAATAACTGGAAGAGTCTGACGAAAATCACCTGACAACAGAATCATGGCCCCACCAAAAATATTTTGGTTGTCACGAAGATCTTTCAACGTTCTGTCCAGTGCCTCCAGTGACCTCTTATGGGCCATTGTGCATTCATCCCAAACAATCAATTTGCATACCTGTAGGATCTTGGCCATTGCGCTATTTTTGGCGATGTTGCAAATTGGTGTTTCGGTGATTTGCATGTTTAGTGGTAATTTCAAGGCAGAATGTGCAGTCCGCCCGCCTTCTAGCAGAGTTGCAGCTATTCCAGATGAAGCCAACGCTAGAACAACATCATTTCGCGATCTGATCCTCGCCAAAAGCAATGAAATTAAAAACGTTTTTCCGGTTCCTCCGGGAGCATCAAGGAAATAAATTCCACCAGATCCACTGTTCACAGATTCTATCAAAGTGTCGTACGCAATTCTTTGTTGTTGATTTAATTGTGGAACATTTGTACGAACTGTTTTGGCCAATGCTTCAATGTCGTACTGATGTTCTCTTTGCAACTCGTGGTTTAATGCATCGTGCATATGACGATTGGTTGCTGTCATTCCCAAACACGACAATACTTTATTTGCCATCAATAAACACATATCTTCTATCATGATCAATGTGTCATTGTAAATTTCTTCAGTCATTTGTAGTGTATGATTCAAAGTTTGACGGCGCACGATGCAAAACATCCTCAGACATGTCATCTCTATACTTAACCCACAAATCTTTTGGATTCGAGGAAACATGTCGATTTGATAATTGCAAACAATGTACGAATTTGATGCGGCGATGAAGATATTACGGAATCCTTGAGCGTATCATCCCAGTGCGAATCATTCTCAAGTAAATGTAATAGTTGACATGCCTCACGGTAAGTCGCACACAGCTGTCCATTAACTGTTCTCAGTTGTTGAAACGATGTCGGACCACGAACATTCACCAACAACAACCGCAAATAATAACATTCATCGTTATTTGGATGTACTGTGTAGATGCGACCCAGAGCATCTGAAGCAAATACATTTGGATTTCCTTCAACTGGTGTTCCTTGTTTTCGACGCTGAAACGATTTCGATGATGCGTTCCATGTGTAATAGCGTGGCATGTCAGCATACAGCAAAGTGCGAGCAAAATCATCAGTTTGACAGACTGTGAAGAAACTTGTTAATGTTGTCGACGGTGGATGTGCCGCCCTGTCTGCCGCGTTAGATGCATTAAAATAAACTCGTTGACCATTTTCTAAATGGACTGCCAAATGGACTACTGTAGGGTGTCTTTCATGGATCGCAAATGAAAAGATTCGCCAAATAGCTTCATTGCTACTTACATAGCGACCCATCTGGTACTGTGATATTTCATCATTTGCATTGGTTACACCGAAGACAGCCATATCACTACCTTTATTAACATATTTACATATGTACTTTATCGACTTCACAGAATTACAATATTCCACATTGATGTGAGTCTCAAAAGCTTTGGACAATATTGGCGAGTATGGCACAATCCAACGATTGTCTACATCAACATTTTGTCCTCTTACCTTCACAACTACCGATCGCCCACTGTCTGCAACTGATCGCCGACGATACAATGGGTATCCATCATTTCCCGTTATGGTTTCAGCAAGCAGGTCTCTTGGGTATCGCTTGGAACACCTACCGTCGACCATACAGTGTGAATTGTAGTTGAAATGTCCGCAAGGTCCATGTATCATGTGTTTGGTAACTACTGCATGCAATTTTGGGTCAACTATTTCATCTGGAATTTCAGCTGAAATTATGGAATCAATCTCATCTGGCCTTATTTTGTCCACTAACCAGACTAAAATGTGCGCATGTGGCAATCCACGCTTTTGCCATTCTACAGAGTACATCCAACAACGGACTCGGCCATACACACAATGCTTTATTAAAAATTCATGAGAGATTTTAATTTTTGTTTAAAAACTCTGGCGGTTATGTCATGTCTATCAACTGGTGTTTGGCTATGTAGTAATTCCTTCTTGATTTCGGACCATTTTGGGTTACATGTGAATGTAACAAATAAGTCTGGACGGCCATAATGCCTAACATATGACATAGCATCCTGAGCATATTCATGCATGTGGCGTGGGCTTCCTATATAAGTAGCTGGCAAAATTGTCATTCTTCCTACATTATTCACATTGCCATCAGCATTTATAGCATCGCGGAGATGAATGTATTCCTCTGACCGTAGCCGTCGTTGGTTCAAACGGATGTATGTCAATCGTTCAGTCTCAATTTTGACATACATATCAACTGCAAACTGATGAAAAAGTCGTTGACACATCAAAATATGATTTACTTCACCTTGACGGATCATGAGTCTGTATGAATAGAAATTCATAGCACTAACTTTTTTGTTGGTTTCAGCACCTGCAATCAAAAATGATAAATGTTTAAATTGTTACTTCGATGAATTGAATTTAAAATATTATTTAATCTTGTTCAATTCATTTACCTGTTACTTGATTTACCATTTTGATATTAAAATGGTATCCATCTTCCCCCTGCCAGAAGATCAAAGGATATTGTAGTGCATCATAACTCCTGTGTGTTTCAGATACACGTTTTAAATCACTATTCCGACGATGAAGCACAATATCTCTAGATTGTAAATTTTCTCCCACAATGACAACAGCCACTTCATCAATGGTAGGTGAATTGAACCTCCTTGTGTGTTCACCGGCAGGTGTTTTGTCAGCTCGAATAATAATGTTATGGCTATCAGATGGCATCCGATCCAATGCTATTTTGAACATGTTTACTAAATTGTTATTCTGATGAAGAAACATTTGTAATTGTTGGACAATGGTTCTCTTCACTGTTGGATTGTGAGCACAACGATTATTAATTTCCGCATCTGAATTGCCCATAAAATAAATTTGTAAAATTGATGATCTGCATCAGGTAGTGGTAACAGAGTTCCCAGTAAGTGATAAATTTGTCCTTGTATCTGTAATTTTAAAATTTATCCATTAATTATTTCCGATATATATTTATTTTAGTACAAACTTGAATAATATAAAAAATATTCTTATATAATACCTTGAAAGTGGGCATGAAATTGTCTTGTATAATATGTGTAGCACCAAATGATGTCATCTGGAAACAGTTGTTATATTTCTGAATGTTGGTCAAAAGTGCTTAGAATCATTTCCAATCCCAGAAACTAAAGAGCGTAAAGGATCTGGTGGTGGGACCAATTGTGGCAATTTTACTTTGCCTTCAGCACAACATAATCCAGTAGATTCACCAGTGTATTTTAACGCCTTACAATATTTACAAATTGTTTTCATTTCCCCAATTGTTACTGATTTGTCGGCACAATAATCAATTGCCGGATCATAGTGGAATGCAGCTCGTTCAAGAATCACAGGAGCACTGCGTCTGCGGATTCGCTCAATTTCATTATGTCTAGCTTGCTGTTGTTGTGTTTGATGTGCACGAACTCGTTGCATTCTAAGCCTATCTCCTACATTGTCACTCACTAAAGAACGCAATTCTGACATAGCAATACGACTATTTTCTTGATCTCTCTGTCTCTGGTCATCAGTGCGGTTAGCACGTGAGGTAGCTCTTCGCACATTTGATTGACTACGACGACCTACGTTAGGTCGTCTTCTCCTCGGCATCGTAAATTGTAATTGAGAAAATTTCCCGCTTATTTAGCAGTAAAGTGTCACTATCACAAAAAAGAGCACATTACTTGGAATGTCACTATCACAAAGGATCACCAAAGTAAAGAAAGTTCTCGCGCACGTAGCCACAAAGATAGAAGGATGCACTCATAGATATCGTAACTCGTAACACAATATAATATCGTAATACTTTTTCCGTGCTCTGACTGAAAAGCGACAGACAGGATGGATTGACATATTAGTTGGTTGTCAAATCTAATGTCAAATATTATGATTGCGTTCAGAAATTTAACTTAAGATTTATAATTTAACGTTTGTGACAAAACTTAAGATTTATCTTTCGATTTCTATATAGTCTTATTAAAAAATAATCTGACAGATTAACAACTGAAGTTAGCTAAAATTAATTTTCTCGAAGCTATATGAAGCTGTGAGACTATGCAATTTGTCGCGGTCGCGATTCACTTTCCTTTTTTGAGTTTCGGAACGCGATATTAGATCCTCCAACGCGCATGCGAATTTGAACTTTATACAGCGGTAATAAATTACAAATTGACTCTCCATTTTATTTAGAAAACGTTTGTATGGGAAATAGAAAAATACTGTTTTGAGGATTTTCCCGGCAATTAATCGAATTTTTCTCACCTTTTAAACCTTCCCTAGACCTCCACGAATAATTCAAGACCAAGATAAGATAAATCCGTTCAGCCATTCTCGAGTTTTAGCGAGACTAACGAACAACAATTGATTTTATATATATAGATATATATATATATATATATATATATATATATATATATATATATATATATATATATATATATATATATATATATATATATATATATATATATATATATATATATATATATATATATATATATATATATTCGGAATTCAAATGGAATAATTTAATTTTTTCGAATTTACGAATTATTCGAAAAGTTCGTTATTTTGCGAATAATTCGAAAATATACGAATAATTCGCCAATTAATGAATAATTTCGAAATTTTACAACTATTCATCAAGTTTTCATATGATATTCAAATTTTAAATGTTCTAACCTGGGATTCGTCATTCTGAATGGATAATATAATTTTGTTATGTTTATTTTCTTCTTCTTAATATTTCAAGCCTGCCACAGGGTTATACGGTTTTCAGCAATAATCTAAAATTAATTTACAAAGATGGTCTTACAGTGATAATTTACACTAATAAATTAGTGTACATAAAATTTTCACTATTTGACGTTTACATTCAGAAAGTAAAGGATTGATACAATAAGGAGGTAGCAATTTAGCTCTCAATAGTTTCGCTATCATTCTTTCTCTAGGCTCTTCGTACAATGGAAAACTCCAAAAAATATGATTTAAATCCAGCAGTGCGTAAATACATTCGCATGCAGGATCATCAACAATATTAATTCTAAACAGGGAGAATCGAAGACTGTAATGATCGGATCTGCATCTATTGATGGTTGTTCTTTGTTTTCTCTTCAACCTCATTTTCGAGAACCACGTTTCGATGTCAGGCCTCAAATGAAGCGGATAATATAATCTATTTATAAATTTATTACTAACAGTTTCAATTGATCTGGACAAAGTAGTGAATAGTTGCAACAGAAGATGTTCGATTAGAAATACAAATTCATTAAACTACATATCATTACAAATTTCTGTTCAATTATAAGAAATGAGACAATGAAGCAGATGATAATGATGTACGCTTGTCCGTGACAATATCTCCAGCTGTTGAAAATAATCTCAATTCTGCTCGAATCATTTATCACATTTTATACCTTAAAATAGTTACGCGAAGATATTTTCGATTAGATATATCTCAAAATTCGCAAATAAAACGAATATTTATGTCAAATTGACCGTAAGACACAATTCGCGACAATTGGAAATATTTGAATTATTCGAACTATTCGAATTATTAGAAATATTCGGACTATTAAAATTATTCGAATAAATCGAATATTTGATTCGAATAGTGACATTCGATTCGAATACTAATAACACATCCCTATTTATTTTTCTAAAAAAGAAATTTTATTAATACTTGTATGTTATAATCGTTAAGTCTCTTTTCCAGCTATAATTATTGCAGCTATCTCTCACTATCACCTAGCAAGATAACACTATTGTTTACTACATCAAATGGGTTAGGCGTGTAGTCTTACCACCGAATTAACATTTTGCTAATTATCCTAATTCTAATTTGTACTTTCAAAATTCAACACAGTATTGAAATCTCAGGTAGCATTCTGAAAATTTGTTACTTTTTTTAAATTGCATAATGGTGTACGGTCTATATTATCAACTAAATTATATGTCTGGCCCTGATCAATTATTGTTTTAAATAATTTATGCTCGGAAACATCTTTAATTGATTGCGAAATTGAATATTTCTAGCTGTACTTGTATTATTGCATAGAAAAAGGCAACGTCTATAGGCTGCCAGATGGCTCGCAAACGGACCAAGGGTGCGAGAGAAAAAGGCAAATGGAAAATCGCCAGATAATTGAGTTCCTAATTTTTCAGCCTGTAATTTACCCACCTCACTTCAATCTGACTCGCTCGAGTATTTCTGTCCATCGATTTGTTTTGTAAGTGGCATATATATATATATATATATATATATATATATATATATATATATATATATATATATATATATATATATATATATATATATATATATATATATATATATATATATATATATATATATATATATATATATATATATATATATATATATATATATATATATATATATATATATATATATATATATATATATATATATATATATATATATATATATACTCGTCGGGGTGAAACCTCTATATATATATATATATATATATATATATATAGGGTGTCTACTATAAAAGGTGCCAAATTTCAGTAGGTGATAGTACAAGTCATTTGGAATGAAAAATCTATATATATATATATATATATATATATATATATATATATATATATAGTAAAACCTCTATATATATATATATATATATATATATATATATATATATATATATATATATATATATATATATATATATATATATATATATATATATATATATATATATATAGGTGTCTACTATAAAAGGTGCCAAATTTCAGTAGGTGATAGTACAAGTCATTTGGAATGAAAATCTCCTATAACATTTTTATCGAAACGCTGATGAGCATCGAGTTATTTAACACTTCTTGACTTCAAGAAATGTTTTGCTTCTCTTTATAAAAACAAGAATATTCTTGTTCTCATAGAGAAGTAAAAATTCCGTAAAATGACTTGTACTATCACCTATTGAAGTTATATATATATATATATATATATATATATATATATATATATATATATATATATATATATATATATATATATATATATATATATATTACCCCACAAGTTGTGACATACCATGATGTAACACCCTGTATATATATATATATATATATATATATATATATATATATATATATATATATATATATAGTATAATATTGTAGTATGTCACAACTTGAGGGGTAAATCTACGTGCAATTTTCAGAAAAATTGATTTTTTCTTCAAAACTCTTGCAGTGTTTGAGATATTCAGCCCAAATTTGGAATGCAAGCTGTTTTTTACAGCCTCCATTATTACATGTCCTAGATTCTAACTAGAATATACAAAGTTGTTTCTTTTCCAGAGCCATGTCATCTGTTGCCCTTTCAAAGGTTTTTGCCATACGCCACTGATCAGCGTACAATCAATTTTTGTCATATTCGTTTAATTTAGAAACTTTTTTGACAAATGTAATTTTTTTATATCTCCAACTGTTTTCAAGTGAAAATTTTTAGACAATTGTATGCATTCGCTGAATTGAAAGCACTTATAATTAAAAAGATGAACAGAAGGTTAAGGGAAAGTGGTACTTTTACTGCAAATAATCATTAAATACTATGAGAACTCCAAATATTGAGGAACCAAATTTGAATTGTATTGATTTGAATTCTCATGTGAGTACAAGAAAAATTGGAAATTTGAAGTTGAATATTTTACATGTTCTAATTTGGAGGATTCTATAAGACTTTTTATTGTACCCGTTTCATATTCAACGCGTCAAAACTAAACTTCCTCGAAATTTTCCTTCAAGACTGATTTTCTGCCGATTGTTCTTAGATAAAATCAGAGAAAATGCTCATTTTGATAGTGAAATAATGTTCACAGACGAAGCTGACTTTTCGAGAGCTGCTATCACAAATTTTCACAATTATCATTATTGGGCTGAGGAAAACCCCCATTTGATTGAAGAATCTCATCATCAAGAACAATTCCCACTAAATGTCTGTGTCGGAATAATTGGAAATTATTTGATTGGGCCATTTTTTTAGCCTAACAGACTAAACGGTCCACTTATCGGCAATTTCTTGACTTGACCTTTATTGCTCTAGGATGTGCTACTTTTGGTGAGAAACATAATGTGGTTCATGCATGACGGGGCACCAGCAAATTTTAGTGGAAAAACTAGGGAATTCTTGAATAATACATTCAACAACCGATTCATAGGTCGGGGTGGACAGAACCGTGGCCTCCTACGTCCCCAGATTTAAATAGTTCTGACTTTTTCTTATGGGGATATTTCAAAAGTTTCAAAAGCAAATTTTGGGTATACCTATCGAGTATTTAAATTTTTTTTCAATTAGCGAATAACACATTTCAAATAATTCAAATTCAATAAATTTTCACTCGAAACCGGTTGGAGGTACGAAAAAATTACAATCGTCAAAAAAGTTTCTGAATTCAACAAAGATGATGGAAATTGATTGCATGCTGATCAGTGGCGTACTGCAGAAAATTTGAAAGGGCAAAATGAGACATGGCCTGGGAAAAGAAAACACCTTGTGAATTTCAGTTAAAATCTAGGAGGTGTAATTATGGAGGCTGTGAAAATAGCTTTCATTCCAAACTTGGCTTAATAGCTTAATATATCAAAAACTGCAGGAGTTTTGAAGAAAAAAACAAATTTTTCCGGAAATTTCAACACCCTCTAGCTCCGTAACGAAGCTTTTGGACCTATATTTATATGAACCCTATCTATATATATATATATATATATATATATATATATATATATATATATATATATATATATATATATATATATATATATATCTTTAGCAGCGCCTAAGTCGAAATTTACTTTGTGAAAAGTGACATATCTTCGGAAAAGTCTTCAGATTATCTATTAAAAATAGTATCTTTATAAACAATTAATATCATACAGACCGTCCAAACACACAAAGGTTTGTATCTCAACGAAAATTTGACAATGCCAAAAATCAAATGCAATACTCAAAAATCTCCTCCTACCTAAGTACAATGAAACAAACTATACTGGAATTATTTTCTAACATTGTGAAGAACTTCAGGTGTCAAAAGTCTGCATTCTGTGACGATTATTCTCCGCAGCTCTCTCAATATTGTTCAGCATAAGCTCGCGATTTAAGATGACCCCATAAGAGTAACTTAAAGGACTCAAATCAGGTGAACTTACTGACCATTCATCTGTTCCTCTTCTGCCAATTCCTCGACCTGGGAAATTTGCATCCAAATATTGTCGCACATGAAAATGGTGTGGGCCTTAGGTTTAATAAGTTTTTAGTGTGAAAGCCTGTTTGAACTAATGAGGATTCTGAGTATCCCAATATCGACAATTATGTCTATTCACTTCACCATTGAGAGTAAAGGTACTCTCTTCGGAAAAACAAGTATTAAACAGAATATGTGGATAATTGTTAATATTATCACTTGAATTTTCACAATTTTGTAAGCGACCATCAAAATTGAAGGTGAAACTTAAAAAGTCGATGGATTGCATGCTATCAAGCTCAATTGTTTAAATGAATGAAACATATTATTTGATCAAAATCATATTTAATTCCAAGAAAAACGAAAAGAAAAGTTATTTTTATGCTGGACGGACATATGTCTTTGAAATTAGCCTGAAACAATAAAACATGCCGAAGAACATGATATTATACTTTCATGTATGACGAATCACATCACACAGTATCTGCAACCGCTAGATAGAGCTTTCTTCAAAAGACTCAAATCGCATTTTAACCATGTTCCACTCATCTCATTAGAACAAATTCTACTAGAAAAATCTCAAAGTCACAATTTGTAAACTTAGTACCCAAGGCATGGTCAAAATCAACGATACTTGATAATGCCGTTTCAGTATTTAGAGATACTAGACTGGCACTGCGATTCCAAATTATGCCTATTTAAATCCCAATGACAGCAATGAAATAGCAAATGCAGTCAATTCCTTACATCAATATTCATCAGACATGTCTTCAAGCATAGGAGTTCCTCCGAGACCAGAAACTTCTGTTCCCGGCTTTAATGGAACAGTAACCTGTAATAAAGATACTCTTGGTATCACGTTGAATAAAATTAATCCAGTGCCCAACCGTACTTCATCTGATGCCGAAATAATTAGAGTACCGGGTACACTCATTTAAACTATTTCAACAGTTCTGCTTACATCGGAAAACAAAAAGAGAAGAAGAAATAAAAGCAGAAGGTGAAAGTCAAGAAACAAGAGAGAGCGAAAATAAAGAATACAATTAAAAAGAAGCCAGTGGACGAGTCTAGCACTCATGAAGAATTATGTAATGTAGAAATAGGAAACAGAAGGAAGCGAGATCAAAGACGAAGACGTGAATTGGTCCGGTTATGGAGAAGACTATAACGAAATATTATATAAAATAATACTGGATTCAATGCACTCATTGGAAAAAATAATTCCAGGATAAATGTTCGAAGATCATTAAAGTATGTAATCTGTATGGTAAAGTATGATCGAAAGAATATATATTTTTTTTGCTGAGCCAGATCACTCAATTAACCAGGTCGTCTCACTCGCATACTATGGAGAATGACTCACTTTGTTGAAACCGATTTAAGTTTTTTTTGGATAAACTTTTAATAACATCACCAATGGGCTGAAAATTAAATCCTAAATATTCTGAAGATTGATATTTCTTTCAATTCAAAATAGTGTGTGGCATGTATCAACAAAGGCAATCATAAAGTATTGTTTTTAATAGTTAGTTGAAGTAGGAAAAATGTTAAATAAATTTCAAAATAGAATATTTGTAGCTATAAAGATAGAGGCAACGTCTATTGGCTGACAGATGACAAATGAAGTATATTTATGTATCTAATAAATATATTTTTCTCACTCAAATAGTTTTTTGATCAGGTACAATGGTCTCACTGAACTACCCACGAAGAGGCGGCCTTCATCAATGCCATGTGATTTGTTTCGGAGTTTATTATTTTCGTTTCCTCTTTGGAACTATATGAAATTTCTTGAACACAAACTTAACTATTTTCGTTCAACAATAAGTTCGGGAAACTTTTCTAACCTGAAACAGGTTTATTTTCTCGTTTCATGAATCTAATTTGATTTCACTGAGTCGCCCTTCTTATTTTTTTATTGAAATTATGAACAATCATCTTGATATATTGATATGTTTGAATATTTGAAGAGTACCCTGAGATCAAATGTTTTGATTACGTGACCTCGTAAGACGTGCACAAATTCATAAGTCGAGTGTTTTCTTGTTTCATTTATTATGATCTCGGAAAATAGGACTAGAATTAAAATTCGGGGTAGAAGAATAGAAACGGAAAATTCAAGCAAACTGCGGATATTAAATTTTTGAATGGTCTTTCGATTATAAGTGACAATATATGACAATTTTAGCTTTGATCTTCACCCACGGTAGAGTGTTATTTGGTTTATATCTAATGTTTCCTTCTTCAAAACCATACATTTTGTTTTTATTCTCTATGATAACTGAGTATAAGGAAGAGTTGTTTTGTTTTCTCTTCTCTTGTTTCGTTCGTTCAGTTTCGATGATGCAAATGATAGGAATAGAAAATTGAATCTGGAATACCCGTAATCTTGATATTTATGGAACATATGATGGGGTGGCTGTTGAGAAAGCTAATTATTCATGGAATTCAGGGGATATCGCGCCGTATTTGAAGAAAATTGGAAAGGGCTGAATAGTGGTGACAGTTCAGATAAAAAGTTTCTTCCATGAATCATGTCTGAGGAATGTGCTAAAACACAATACCTGCTCGCTGAGGGCCAGCGCTATCATCGCAGAAGATAAAATTATCTTCATTACGACTATCGAAAGCATACAAACAAAATTGGTTGAGTAAGAATAGCCTTTTTTGCACTTCTCAGAATAGCTGAATTCAAGCGCTCGCCTAAACGAGGTTCATCCCATCTTGATTACTTTGATCAATTAATAATCAAAAACGTTCCAATGAAAACGACACCCTGAATAATTCAGCTGGTTCGATTTTTATGTGAATTTTCTGAAACAGGTTAGTTTTTTCCTCTATCAACCCCCACCCCTAGCAGCGTACACTCCAAATTTTTGAATAAGGAAAAGGGGTCGTGCAATACTCTCTTGAAAATGTGATTCTATTCTCTATACGACCACTTGATTATTTACTATTATGTGACTAATTTGATTTGTTTGAGAAAATACCCAATAACCATAAGTGTTTATCAATCTTTTCGATCTCCGTTCGAGAAAAACAACAAGTTGAAAATCGAATCTGTTGGTTCACTTTTATCTCTCGTAGGAGTGTTTGTGCATTATACCCCAACGCCTGTCAACAACCTATGCAAAAATTTCCATTGAGAAAGGGTTCTGTGATACCTCTTTGAAAGGTTGTCCAATTTACAGCGTTTTCTTCAAATTAATGGACGATCGAGCAACCCTCTACGTTTTATGTTAAGATCAATCAAATCAATCGATTTCTTCCGTTTGAATCAATAACTAAAATCGATATTTCATTTTTATGGCATGCCTCCGGTTATTTTTCAAAAATAATAACTGTGCCAGAGCAACTTGAGTTCTTGAGTTAACGAGTAGATTCATGGACACTGGATGAGTTATTAAAAAAGAACACAATCTCACCAGAGTTGGGGATAACGAAGGAATTGGTGTGGCCCTTTTGGCTGAAGTTGCCATGATGGAGAATACTACATGCGTGAGGAGATTTCCGAAAATTTTTATAATTCTTCATAAGTACAAATTCCTTCCATATAAACTTAGACTCGTACATGAGCCGAGGTAAGAGTTTTGCGAACATTTCGGTAAGCGGATCAATAACGATTCGAATTCGTTTCAAAATGCTTGCTTTTCTGAGGAATCAAGGTCTCTCTTCGAATGATGAGGTGCATTGCTATAACTGTAGAGTCTGAAATGACACAAATTTTCATTTAAAGTGAGAGAATCATACTCAAAGGCCTCAGAATTAATGTTTGGACCGGAATTTTAGGAGGCCATATTGTAGGACGCTCATTCAAACAGAATAACTTGAGAATTTGATTGATCTTCTTGTGACAATTATCATCGAAGGAGATCCAAATTTATCTGAACATAACGTATATATCAACAGTATGGAACACTGTCCCTTTTTGCTGGCACTGTGCGGAACTATCTGGAAAATATATCCAGGTCCTTGGATAAGTAGGAGAGGCGGTATGAAATGGCCAACTAGATCGAGGTATCTCCACTTTTTTTGTTACGTCTCCTGCATCGTTCAAAGAAATAAGGCAGAGGATTATTCTAGCATGCTAGCTGATAATACCACAAATATTTCAAAATGGTAGGCAATTATTCGCATCTCGATTGTCAAAGCGTAGACGTAAATGGGGGAATCTTCGAGTATTTGTATACAACGATTAAAATACCGAGACCAAAATTCTTCATTTCATAATAGAATTTCATGAGAATCATAGAAGTCCAAGTAGTCTTTTCAATCGAAAATACATCATTGAGAATCAGATAATCTTTCCAAGGAGATATCACACAACCCCTTTCTCATTATAACAATTTTCGGGGCGGTATTTGACAAGGGTAGGAAAAGTTTAAATAAGTTTTTCCGATCTAACCACATCGACGTTGAACGAATATTATCCTTGAACGGATTCATAAGAACCTGGAATTTGTGTAAAAACAATTCGTTGAATATTATTTCAGGAAGTGAATAATTACGTAGTATAATAGAGGATGGAATCATCTTTTCAAACATTATCACAGACTCATTTTTCCTAATCAAAAATTAGCCACCATGGGTAGGGGTTGATACTTGTAACAAAAATGTCCCCCTCGGATCGAAAATCAATGTTTCAGGAAATTCACAAAAGAATCAAAAGAGCCGAGTTAGCCAGGGTGATTTATTTTCATTAGAACGCAGTGTATTCATTCAGTGGTATCTAAACCTGGATCTAAACTCGAAATATCAGGCCGCTCAATATTTTGATTAAAGAGATGAAATAAATAATACAATTCAAAGAAAATGAATCAGAATTCTTGTACAAAATATTTCTATGAAAATTGTCTTACCTGGAAAGATACAAGATGTCTCTTCTGCGAAAACTAAGCAACTGAAAATATTATCAATGCTATCAACATAAAGTATTATTCGACCGCAGATTTTAAATTACCATTAATATCTTTCAATTTGACTTATTACGGCAAGATAAGTAATTACAACATTATAACCTCTAACTTACATTGTCTTCTCTCAAAAATTGATTAATTCCGAATTTTAATTGAAATTTAATGTGCTTACTACTAGTCTCATGTGTTGTTTATCGAATTTTAGTTCAAAATCTTGTAGTGTATTTCTCCCTCAACGTAAATATATTATTCGTAAATTTATTTTATTTTCATTATTATTTATTATATTATTATTAATAAATAAGTATTGTTTTTGTTCTGATTTTTCGGTTGATCTAGTTTAATGAGATTGCGGGCTGTACGAAATGTAGGGCTTGTATACGATTTATTTAAGAACATTGTTTCGTAAAATTCTTCCACAATTACAAGTCACAGCTTTTACAGGGGTCTCAATGGAAACAGTCGACGTATGGTAGGATGGTTAGGCTTATTGGTTGGGTTTCTTCGTCGGTTTTCTCGTTATGGCGTTTTTCGTCTTTGATGGCTCTTCTTATTGCTCTCCTGTCATGTCCGTTTTTCTGAAGAATGTCTGTTAGTCGTTCTAATTCTTCTTGGATGTTGTTGTTTGGGGAACATAGTGTTTTCGACCAATGAACGAGCATCTTAATCACTGAGTTCAATTGTGTCGGGTGAAGATGCGAATTTCCGTTCAAATATCGGTTGGTATGTGTCTGTATTCTATAGACATCGAAGATTAAATTGCCATCCAAGTGTTTTTGTATCATAACGTCCAGGAAGGGAAGTTCATCGTTGTATTCCAGTTCGAAAGTGAAATTTATTTTGTTGTGTTGTTGATTTATATGATGTACGAATTCGTTGAGTTTTTCTTCTACGTGTTGCCAAATTTGAATATGTCATCGACGTATCTCATCCGGATCTTCGGTGTGAGTTTTGCATTTCTTAATGCTTTTCTTTCGAGGCTTGTCATGAATAGATTCGCTATTGCTGGTGATATTGGAGACCCCATAGGTACTCCATCAATTTGTTTCTAATATTCTATTTTGTAACTGAACTATGTGTTTTTCAAGCAGTGTTCCGTTAGATCTATTATTTATGATGGGAAGTTGTTGTCGGTGCAAAGGGTGTCCAAAGTGTCTTCGACAGGGATGTTGGGGAATAGCGATACCACGTCTAAGATAGCTAAAATGTCGTCTTGGTCGATAGAGATATTTTGCAGCTTCTCGACGGAGTGGGCTGAATAGCGTATGTAGGAGTCGGCTTCTCTAACTCTAGGTTGTAAGTAGTTGACCAAGAATTTTACCAACTTCTGGAGTGGTGCACCGATGGAGCTTACTATGGGTCGGAAAGGTGTGTTCGGTTGGTAGATTTTCGTCGGTAGTCCATTAATCTTTGGAAAACTAGATGATTTTTCTCTTGGAATCAACTGGTTCTTCAAGTCAGTTTCTAGCAGAGTGGAGAAGATTTTTGCTTTCGTGGTCTTCTCCAGGTATGTGGTTGGGTCATGTTTGGTCTTCTTGTGAAAGAAATCTGCTAATATGTCCGACATTTTTGATTCGTAGTGTGTTTGTTCATGACCACTGTTGCGTTCTCTTTGTCTACGGAAAGAATTATGATCCCCTATTTTTGCTCATATTTTAAATGCATTAACTCTTTTTAGGTGCAGTTGCAGTGGCAAGGTTTGAATTTTCTGATTATAGATGTGACGTCTTGTCTGATCACTTTGGATTTATCTTCTGGTAGTTCTTTGATGACATTTTCAACACTGCAGATTATTTCTTCGTCAGGAACGTTCCTGGGTGTAATGGTAAAGTTGAAGCCTTTTGCCAACATAGATTTTGTGTCTTTATTAATTGGGTAATCTGATAGGTTGATGACTAGTTTGCCTGCTTCTAGTGTTCTGGGTTTGTTGTTTTGAGTCTGTTGACTTCTTTTTGAGTTTGTTTGTTTTTAGCTTCTAATGGATTACGGATCTCTTGTGGTATGCTTCGTCTATCATCCGGAATAGTGTGGGGTGGATTGTGTTGTTGAGTTGAACATGGACTGTTCGTAGATTTTCTTCGATTTCGTGAAGTATTTTCTGTGTGTCGTTTATTGTATTCCTCAATAATGCAAAACTGGTTCTTCTGAGAATTTTTTCTGTTTATCTGTTTTTTCGTATGATATCTGATTCGGGTGAAATTGGGTAGAATCTTCGTATCTCGACATAGTTCCAGGAACATAGGTCACAAAGTCGGTGCACGCGTTTCGTTCATAAGTTTTCGAAGATCTTCGTGTTTCGGTAAGGCTCCTCCTCGTAGATGATGATAATGTTGAGGCGTCCGTTGATCCTGGTGTTGACCAATCGTTGGTTGTCGTTGACGACGTTTCGTATATATATATATATATATATATATATATATATATATATATATATATATATATATATATATATATATATATATATATATATATATATATATATATATATATATATATATATATATATATATATATAGGGTGGTCCAACGAAAACTTAACACCTCTAGTTTCCGGTTCTAAAATGAAAATATAATAAAATGGCTCAGACTTGTCGATTTCTCATTCGAAGGGGGACAACTCTTCCGATTTTTACAGAACTGTTACTTAAATCCCCTACCGGGGATGAGTACAACCTCCTGATTCTGAATAGGGATGAGTGGTGTTGTAGCGATACTTCATTTTGAAGATCTTATTGAGCACTATCTGGCCCTAAATTTTCGCTTCAAAATTTTCATCGTTAACGAAATGGCAGCTACAAAAGTAGAAGACTACTTACTTCTGTTATGAGTTCATTGAAAGCTGAAAATGGGTACCATTTACTTCCATGCAGTGAAATAAGTTCTTCTCAAATCGTTCATGTACATTACTCAACATTTCTGGTTCAATTTGACGGCATTCGTTAATGATCCGAATTCGCCAATCATCCAGTGACTCAGCTGGCATAAATCTGAGATTTCAGGTGACTGACCCTGAGGCCATCTTGTTGAAAAATGATGGTTTCATGGTCTTCTTCATTCTCCAATACTTGCACGAGGGCTGGATAAAAAGCGTTCTGAATAAATTTGGCCTGTGATATTACTTGGTATGAAAACAGGTTCGATTTTGTGATTTCCATAAATATCCGCCCAACCATTTAACTTCTGGGGATGCTGAGTATGTTCTTCTTGAAATAATCTTGGATTTTTATTTGACCAGTACTGTTAGTAATGCCTCTTTACAGTACCGTTAAGGTTAAATGGACGCTTATCCAAAAAACAGATATTGAACATGTAGTTTTGATTATTGTTAATAATTTCATTGACCGCTTCACAGAACATGAGTCGGTGATCAAAATCATCCTCATTTGGTTTCTGAATCAAACGTATCTCAAATGTCATATTGGATAATTTCCTAGTACTAAGAGTCGGATCTATCGCATGACCTAAGATAATAGCCACTTCCCTCGCTTCGTCTCCTTCATACACCCTCTCTTTGTTGCCGACTGAAGTAGTAGCGTCGAATTTAGCAACCAATTGCACAACGTAAGCAGCGGATACCTTTTTTTCAGGATGTCGTTCGTTAAATAAAACCGCTGTTAATCGCGCAGAGTCGTTATTTCTGAGAAATAATTTTATTATTTCTATCCTTTCTTCTACGGAATACACCATTTTAAACCCACTACAAATTCACAATCGCTTTGGCGCAGGTTCAAAGTTCCTGAAAATTCACGATAGGCTAACGAGAGACCAAGTTAAATCAAACATATGGTCTGTCTACTTTTTCGAACAAGAAATTAACAAACAAATGAAAACATACACCAGCGTTCTTTACTGCATGGAAGTGAATGGTGCTCATTTCCAGCAGTTAATAAACTAATCACAAAAGTGAGTAGTCTTCCACTTTTTAAGCTGCCATTTCGTCAATGATGAAAATTTTGATGTGAAAATTTAGCGGCAGATAGTACTAAATAAGATCTTCAAAATGAAGCATAGCAACAACCCTCATTACTATTCAAAAACAGGGGGTTGAGCTCACCCCCATTAAGGAATTGTTATGGGGATGAGAAAATCGGAAAAATTGTTCCCACTCGAATCAGAAATAGACGGTTTCGTTGTACTGTACTACCCTGTAAAGTAAATATATATATATATATATATATATATATATATATATATATATATATATATATATATATATATATATATATATATATATGGTAGAATGGGCAGAAACATAGTTCATAGATCTATCCGAACCTAACCTGAAAAACTGACTAAATCAACTGTTTCCAGAATTCCGGTTCACATGAAAAGGGAACTGGGTAAGGACGACCTCGAGGAACAACGGCGATCCATTACTCTCATCTGACAAATTTCTTGTTGAGGCGACGGTTTGCTCTTGATAGGCCCCTTCAATTGCAGCTTCAACATAACAGTTGAGTGAAAAAAATCACTAAAACGATATTACAACTTCTCAGGGAATTTGGTTTGGGTCCTCGTGACGTTGCTCCAACCGTAGCACATCGAAAATCCTGATTGGATTTTGTACCACAAAAATGCGCTGTCTTACACTGCATTGATTATTCATGATCATTTCGCTAAAACCCAACCCATATTGCTCCACAACCACCGCATCCACCAGATTTAGCACCGTGTGACTCTGCTTCGGGGACATCGTTTTGAGTCAATAGAAGAGATACAAGCCGCTTCAAACAGAGAGCTGAAGGTTATCCCCATCGACAACTGTTTTGAAGGAGAGTTCCAAAAAGGTCTCGGTGGACCGACGAAAATTAAAGATTTGGTGCTTTTCGTGTTTTTGATTTCCTTCCGCAGGTCTAACTATCAACAAAGAATATTATTTGAGTGTGATGCGTCGTTTTCGTGAAGCTCTACGCTCAAAAAGTCTGGCATTGTGGCGAGACGATTCTTGATTATTGCACCACGATAATAAGCCGTCTCACACTGCATTGATTCATCATAATCATTTCACCTAAAACTCGACTCATATTGCTCCACAACCACGTTATTCACCTGATTTAGTACCGTGTGACTCTGCTTCGGGGAAACCATTTTGAGTCGATAGAGGAGATACAAGCCGCATCGAAGAGAGAGCTGAAGGTTATCCGCATCGATAACTGTTTTGAAGATTGAAAAATCCGTTGGCATATGTGCATTGTTTCTGGAGAGGATTACTTTTGAAGGCGATGCAATTGATTCGGAACTCACGGAAACACAGCATGATTTTTATTTCTTTTGTTTCCGAAAATTTTGAATACTACTTGAATTTGAACAAAAACATAATCAAGTGACTTTGAAGAATGTCCCAGTCATCATCGATAAGATTGAGGTAGAACGTGCATGCTACTCTTTTGAAGGGATTTTGTCATCTTGAAGATAATTCCTATCGATATGATGTGCGTTATCATGTATAAACAAAAAGTTTTCACCTTTGTTTGACGCAAATGGTACAATATCTTCTTCCAACATTTCTATAAAGTACCTCTATGCCTTCAGCACCCCATTAGTTATGATAACCATATCAGTGCGGGAATTCAAAAAAATTCCTCCTCATACCATTATTGAACTTCCACCATAATCATAGGAAAGTGAAATAATACACTGGGCATATCTCTCATTTCTACGTATGTACACATAAGAACATTCTCGACTCCATGGGAACAAAACTCTCTCCCAGTCAGCTTCTCACAATTTGACAGTTCCCTCGAAAAATTCAATCGGGATCTTCGATATGCTATAGTTGGAGCAGCGTCACGAGGACCCAAACCAAATTCCCTGAGACGTTGTAGTATCGTTATAGTGATAATTTTCACTCAACTGTTCTGTTGGAGCTGCATTTGAAAGGACCTAGTAGCAAACCGTTGTCTTAACAAGAAATTTGTCCTTCATTATTTTCAAACACTTTTTTAGTTATTTAGCATGAAAATTTTTGGAAACAAATAAAAATCAAACTGTATTCCTGGGTGTTCCAAATCAATTGCATCGCCTTCAAAATATCCCCTCCAGAAACAATGCACTTATGCCTATGGATTTTTCAATCTTCAAAACATTTGTCGATCGGTGGGGATACCTTCAGCTCTCTTTTCGATGCGGCGTATTTCTCTTCTATTGACTCAAAACGGTGTCACCGAAGCAGAGTCACACGGTGCTAAATCAGGTAAATAAAGTGGTTGTGGAGCAATATGGGTCGAGGTTTTGGCGAAATGATCATGAAGAATCAATGCAGTGTAAGACGGCGCATTTTCGTGGTGCAACAACCAAGAATGTTATCGCCATAATTCCAGACTTTTTGAGCGAAAAGCTTCACACAAACCATGCATAATACTCAAATAATATTCTATGTTGACAGTTAGACCCGCGGAAGGAAATCAAGAACAGAACAAGCACCAAATCTTTAATTTTTTGGACGTGAGCTTGGTCGGTCGACCGAGACGCTCTTTGTTTCTACACGTTCTCGGCCTTTTGGAACTTTTCTTAAAACCAGTTGTCGATGGGGATAACCTTCAGCTCTCTCTTTGATGCGGCTTGTATCTCTTCTATTGACTAAGACAGTGTCCCCGCAGCAGAGTAGCACGGAGCAGAATTAGGTGAATACGGTGGTTGTGGAGCAATATGGGTCGAGGTTTTGGCGAAATGATTATAAAGATTCAGTACAGTGTGAGACGGCGCATTATCGTGGTGCAACAACCAAGAATTGTCTCCACACAATTCTCGAATTTCTTAGCGAAGAGCTTCACGCAAACGACGCATAACACTCAAATAATATTGTCTGTTGACAGAAAGACCCGCGGAAGGAAATCAAAACACAACAAGCACCAAATCTTCGATTTTTTGGACGTGAGCTTTGTCGGTAGACCGAGACGCTCTTCGTCTTCTATACCTTCTCGGCCTTTTTGGAACTCTTTATACCACTTGTAAACATTTTTTTCGACATAGCCTAATCACCGAAGGTTATTTTCATCAAGATCAATGAATCTTCAGTAGATAATTTATTCCGAAAACGAAATTTATTGCAAATTTTTTGCTCGACAAATGCAGACATTATAAAAATCGAAACATTTTTTTCTGGGAGCTAACAAAAGGAAGCGTATCTCAATCAGTAATGAATATTTTGATGTTAACCTTGGCACGCATATCAAAGACAGTACTACCAACCAAAAAAGAGCACAGCTTCAAATCCATTCGCGCGCCAACATATTCAAATGTTACTCTACTTTTTGGACACAGTAGTATAATATACAACTGAAAATATTTCTTCGATCTGAGTTCTCGCGTTTTTCTGCTTAAATAACTCACTTTAATTTAATTAAGTTAATTTCCTTAGCTAGTTACTTCCCTTTTTAAGAGCTCGTTGAACTTTCGAAATATTTTATCTCTGTGGTGCCTCTTTCATTGTTATAATTTTTTTGATCATTCATTCTGAAGCCTCTTTGTCAATGTATCAATGCTACATATCTCTTTTCCTTCCTGAAATATGTTTCTGTTTTCTAGGGCATGTTTTGGTAAAAGATCAAACAAACTCCGGTGAAAATGAAGCGTCGTACCATAAGGTAAATGGCATATCAATATTTATTTGTCGTGTTTATTATAATTTGACATCAATTGAACGGCTGATGCACTGATAGGAGGCTTCAAAAATTCAAAGTTTCTACAGTTGAGATTCTGGCTTTGCTCGCTCTGTTACATACGATGGCATAAAGTAATGTTTAGAAAAAAATGTTAGTATCAAAATAAAGTATACTTACCTGCTCTCTTGAACTACTCATAAGGTTTGTCGATGTCGCAGCTGAAGCAAGAATTTCAGCTCCGTATTTTGATAATTTTTCCTGGATTATTTCCAAGCCAGGTGTCATGAGCCATGAGTTGAGTTGCTCAATTGCTGTACATTATGATAACAATATCGCCCATTTATTATTCATTTTATTTTCAAAATTCATTTATTTCATTTGCATCCTTATTTTATTATTTGGGGTATAAAGGATTCTAACCAGGAACATAAATAGTTTATTCTCTTATTATTTAAATTAAGCGCTTAACGCATATGGTTGAAGTGCACAACTCTGACTACCCAAATCATCTCGAATAGTCGAGATTCACGCACGGTGAAGACAAGTGAAGAAGTTCTCCTCGAATATCGCATTTCCGTTCTGCAACAGCTAACTTTCCGCAACTTTCGCTATATTTCAACGCCGGCCGACGCATAGGAGTTGGTCGATCTAAAACCGCTACATACAGTCCTCAACTACCACCAAGAAGGGCGAAGAAAAACAAGGGTAAGTGCCTTCAACTGTCGACCTATGATTAAAAATTCAAGTTCTCATTCTTACTCTACATAAACAGAAGGTTTTCTAATACTAATAAAATTGGCCATTGGTGTTTTGCAGAGAATCATGAAATTCGACATAAGTTATTCATTCCAGTTGATTTAGGTGGTCCATTTTCAATTAAAGAAGCTTAAAATTTTTTGGGGACAAAGGTAACAAAGCTGACCTTAGTTTAACACGATTTCGTGATTGTAGAAACCTGTGTTTCATCCATGTTCCATATCCAGGCAGGTGGAAATTCGAACAAATCCATATCAGTACCCAACTTATCAAAAAACAGTTTCATTGAGAAGAGTCGCCTTTTCTGAGTTAATCAGTTCTGGTTTTGTAAGAGTCTCTCCAAAAGAACCGCTATTCAATATTCTCTGTTAACTTATTTGTAGCCCATGTGTCGGGGTAGTTCATATTGTATTGAAGAGCGATTCATAAGAAATGTCGCATACACCCAATGAAGTTAAACCCTAAAATAAAGATGGGAACTCTAATTATATAATCTTTCAAAATTCTTTCCCGTCCATTTGAAATATGAGTCATGGGGTCGTGCACTGCGTGAAGACATTACAATCAGGATTAGATTTTATCTCTTTGGCATTCCGCTGAAGCGTTGTTCAATCTGGATTGATATATTCAGTTGCTTTTCGAATGCTTCAATAATTGCTAACTTCTTTAGACCCATATTTTATTTAATATTCTGAAATAAGACTACGTTATGTTAGTTTAGATTTTCAAATTCGGATCCTATAATGAATAACCAATTATTAATAATTATATAGCAAGATTTGCACATCTATATGATATGAACACTAAACATTGCTCATTTGACCCCGATCATTATGTCCCAAATGATCCCATCACCTAATTCATTTAATCTATTAATTTCCAAAAAACCGCCGACAATATATTATTTTTGTAATGTAATTAAAATCGCGAATATGTTTTGTTGTGAATCTCAATTCTACTCAGATAATTGTTTTTTTACAATCAGAACGTGTGTTTAAGACCAAAATCAGGGAAAGCGATGATGTTTTTACTCTTGACATCGAATTTATTACACTCTCATAGAAGTGTGATTAGTAGGAAGCTCATGATGCTGAATGGTGATTTACTCAAGTATCGCGGGAAAAATTTCAACTGTTAGGTGATAGATTGTTTTATGCGCGCTTTGAAGACTAAAGTTGAGGATAGCGTTTATTTAAAACTTTACCACGAAACATGTATGAGAGTTGGTAGTTTCAGGAACAATTTCGACTTTCACTATCAGCAACTTAATTTTGAGAACATCCACAACGGATGTTTGGGCTGAGATCCCCATACATGAGAACAATATGCCAAAGCAAGTCGAATCTTTGCCTTATATAGAAGCAACAGCTGAGATGGCGTGAAGTATCACATGGCTCTGAAAAGAAAACTAAGTTTAGCTGATGCCGACTTAGCTATTGCTGATACATGTTCATGCCAGCAAAACTTGGGATCGGTCGTTATTTCGAGAAGGTGCATCGAATCTTTGGATGCAATTTATAGGCATTGCATTATTAGAAGAGGTTCTCTATCGGGAACCTTTCTAGAAAACGTAGTTGCTTGCGTCTTGCTCGCGTTGAAGCTCACCAGGTTCAACTGACCCCACTCAGATATCCTCTGTAGGTCAGAGTTTGGGTTAATGATTTGTTGATATCTCTGACGATGAGATTTTGAAGCTGAAATCGGCCGCAGACTACTGAAAGACGACAATCGTTTGCTGAACCGAAGATCTTCTTCTCTGTAGATGACAGAAGATCGTTTATCTGCAACAGAAACAAGGTTGGCGAAAGAATGGATCCCTGAGGTAATCCTGCTTGCAACTGGAAACAATCAGATGTTATACTGTCGACAACAATTTTTAGTGATCTATTTGAAAGAAAGCTACTTATCCAACCCCGCAAGTTTTCGGGAAGCCTATATCCAGCAAGTTTATTCAACAAGGCTGCATGCCAAACCCTATCGAAGGCTTGCTTCACTTCCGCTTCTCTTACAAGAGGCGAAAACGCAAAATTATATGCCTTTATCTTCCAAGATGCCTCTCGAGTGCTTTTCCTATATTTTATCGTAGCAAGAACCTACTTCTGGAATTAGACTCCCAAAGCTTCAAAATCTAAGAACCGGGTAAATACTTTAACCCGGGAGAGTTAACCCAAACTTCGTGGTAAGGATAAATTGAAAATAAACACTAGTACGTAGTCATATCAGGTAAAATAACTCTTTATTCAACTCAAAATTATATCAAACATTATTCTGGAAATGAATCAGAAAAATCAGAAAACCAAAATTTATGCTTATATCAGGAACAATGCGCAACAAAAAGAACATTAACTTCACATCAGAAAATTTGAGGTCAACATAGGTGCATTATTTCGCTGAATAGAAATCGAAATAAATCTTTCGAAAACACATCTTGAGTGTTAATTTTATGAATAAAAAATGTGATATTAATGTTACTGACAGGACAAAATAAAACAAAAAATTAAACTTAAATCTGGATAACCTTGGAGTTTTGAAAGATGACGGATATCCCGAAAAGTCGGAAGGAGCCGGCGTCGAAAAAACGATCAATTATTTCTACAGGCAATATAAGGGTCTATTTACGGCAATAAGTGCAGATGTCGAGTTCGATACATAGATTTTCTTATGTTCATAGGTAGCTACTGTCATGTAGGTTATGCTGTTGATTACTATATAATGTGAACAATGCATTTGCGAAACTGAAAAATGACTAGACAGAAGATATGATTTGAAAGATCACTTGAAACGTGCGTATAGGAGTTGGAGAATCGGATCAAAAGGCAGGTAAAATGATTGAATGAAGCAAAAGAAAATTTGAAATGAAAGTTAAGAAAATGATCTAAACCAGTTAATGAGAAGTCATTAAAGTGAGAATTGAATGAAATGCAGGCAGATATGAGTGGTATCAATAGGAAAAGAAGACTACAAGTAAAAGTTCGAATGAATTTATGAATATCCAATAAATCAGGAAGTACGGAACTACTCTGTACTCTAAATAATATCCCACGATAGGTCTTTCTACTGCCATAAATATTCTGGGGTAGGAGACGTTCATTTATTTGAACGCAGCATTGTTGTAAGCCGTCCAGTCTCCCCGAAATATTCAATGCGTGACAGTCCAGAGTGAGATAATCACAAATTGCTGGCATAAGTATGAGTGCAAAACCACTCTTAACATCTCCTACGAATGATAAAAGTATGACACGTTTTCTACAATAGGGCACGACAACTATGTAAAGCATTTACAGACCCCGGTTGGGAGAACACCTACTTAAAAATACAGGTTGCTTCATGCACAGGACACAGCAACTGATCAAGGCGTCCACCTGTTTTTGATTAGGAACAACAACTACTCGGGAGCAGATTTTAATATCTAGAGCACATCGAGTGGACCACAGCAAAAACACTCCGCTCGGTACAACATACTGCAATTCAGTACAATGGTGGTCTCTGGAATTCAACTGGAAGCTGGTTCTCACCTCGAAGATCTGGTCAGGTCTTTTTAGTCAGGTCTGGAACTCAGTTCAGGTCGGTAGCGGTACACGCTCTGTCTTGAAACTAAATCAATGCGCCTTTTTATATTATTTCGTGATTCACCGAAAATGGAACAGTGCGCAGACCTGCGTAAACTCGATAGTCTCCCACTTCAGATTCGGTACTTTTCTCATCATGTCAAGCAACTAGATGTGGTCGTTCCTTGTTTTCTATTGTTTATGTCTGGTGTCTCGGTATAGCAACAATGTATTGGGCCATTAGAATATCAGTGAAGTGAAATGAAAATAGTTCAGATCGGAAAACGCTGATCACTTTCAGATTAAAAAATCCATACAAAAAATAATAATCTCTTATTTGAATTTGACTCATCAACTATCGATCCCGGAAAATTGATGAGTAGATGTATTTTTCCGCAAAAAATGGAACTTGAAAAAAATGCAACGTTCTTCTTACAAAATATTTGAATATACTCAGTTATATGACGACATATAAAAAAATACATTTTAGTATCCAATGAGAATTTAGTAATACGTTGGTCAAATTTCAATTGGAATATCATTGCAAATGTTTGAAATTCGAAATTGAAAATCACACTAGGGTAATCGTTGAATACCTCCAAATAGATTTCGTTTTACAGAAATGAGTATCAGTTATTTAATATCACGTCCATGAACAGTTTTCCTTCATAATAAGCTGTTTCTAATCGAAATATTCTATGAAGAAGTTATAAAAATATTAATAATCTTTAATTGTACGTGGCCAAATAACATGGGTGTACTCGTCATTCTTAAAATTAATAATACAAACAAACAAAAAGAGCTACCAAAAAAAAGAAAATGGAAATAATTGAAAAGAAATACTGGACAAGCTTGAATTAATGCCTTAATCCATCTATTTATTTATCACAGCGTTATTGCATAGTGCCTTATATGAGAATGTTATCTATCAATTCATTGACCGAATAATATCCTTTCTGAATCAAGAAAACTTTTACTGACTTTTTAAATTGGTTGTTGTTCAAGTTTTTTATTCGCTCAGGTAGCTTATCATACAGTTTCATCAATCACAAATAAGTTTGCATTTCTAGTTTGATATGTATGGTAACTTGAGTTCGTATTGTAAGTGCTTGAGTGTAGTGTAACATAAAATAATAATCTATATATGTACAAGCTAGGAAACGTCAACAGCTGATGATTGATAAAGGTCGGTTTGCAGCTCTCTCTGTGTTTAAGTTTGAATATTAGCCTCAAAGCTCTTTTTTGTAAAACAAAAATTCCATTTGTCTGTGAGCAATCTTCCCAGAGCAAAATATTGTAATTCATATGACTATACAGGGTGCTTCAACGAAAACTAAACAGAGGCTTTATCTACCAAGATATTCATTTCTGATCAAAACGCAAAAACATGTCAATTTTTGTTTCAAAGGGGACATCTTTTGGGGTACAATACTTGCCTGAAATATCAACCCCTAAGCCGGGGTTGCAGTCCTTGAACATTTTGAATATGGAAGATGGGTCAAGTGATGACTCAAAAGAAAGATGGTATCTTTGTCTATATTGCCTTGAATGAATTTTCATTTTTAATTGAAAACTGTAGAAGATACAGGGTGAGCAACTGAAAGATAGAGAAGACTATTCAAGTTTCAGTGAAGTAAAATGGAACAGGTTCATGCTGATCATTGGCAGTCATCATCAAGTATCATCATCTCGAATTCCAACCACTAGAGTAGGGGTGACAACCCTTGAAAATTTGGAAGAGGGTAGATGGGTCGAGTGATAACTCGAAAGAAAGGTATTATCTTTGTCTGCATTCCGGTGAAAGAATTTTCATTTTTGATTGAAAACTGTAGAAGATACAGAGTGAGCCACTGAAAAATAGAGAACACTATCGCCCCAAGACTATTGGAGTATTAGTGCAAAAAACTGGAATAGATTCATTTATTAAAAGTTGTCATTTTCCGAAATCACCCTCATCTCGAATTTCAACCCCTAGAGCAGGGGTAATATCTCGATCCAGTGATACCTACCTTTCAAGAAAAGGATTTCGATTGCCTTCATGGCTGTTCGCAATAATTCTATTCTCATTGAGCTCCATAGGGGTTGATTTTTCACTGAATAAACAACTTTTGAAAGACAGTTACTCGTTTGAGACATCCTTTCCCAAATGTAATAGATAAAAAAACTAATACAATGGCTGAAAATGAAGAGGGGAATAAACGAAAGGAGAAAATTAACGATTAGAAGTTGTACTTTATTACCCGATAAAATGAACGGAACAGAAGTCACTAAAACTCAACGTAAATGTTCGAATTGTTGGCCACCAACCTCCATGCACATAAATAAAATTTGGGTGAAACGTTCACGGACATTCTGTAAAATTTCAGGTGTGATTTGGTTACACTCATTGACGGTGCGCTATCTCAGGTCGTTCAAATTATCAAGTTCAGTTTTATAAATTATACTTTTGAGGTGGCCCCATAGGAAAAAGTCTAATGGACTGAGATCCGGAGATCGCGGGAACCATTCCGTTGGGCCTCTCCTTCCAATCCAACGACCAGGAAAATTATCATCCAAAAATACTCGAACTTGTTGTACAAAATGCGAGGGCGCTCCATCCTGCTGAAATACATCCTCGTTCTCCGAATAGCGGGGGTCATTGTCAATGATCTCCGTTAATGCTGGATCGATAAGTTCTTCCACTAGTTGATAATACAACTCACTGATAAGATTTCCAGGAATGAAAAACGGTCCAATGAGGTGATCGCCATAAATACCAACCCAAACATTTAGTTTTTGAGGTTGCTGAGTGTAAATTTCGTGGAATATTCGCGGATTAGAATCTGCCCAATAACGGCAATTATGGCGGTTTACGGTTTCATACAGAAAAAATGTACATTCGTCCAAAAAACACAAGTGAAATAAATAATGATGATTGTTCATGACTCTCTCACTTATGGTTTTTCAGAATTGAAGTCTTCGATCGAAATCATCTTCGTTCAGTTCTTGAACTAATTTGATTTTATGTGGATGAAACTTATGACCCTTCAGAATGCGGAACATACTCGTTTAGTTTACACCACTTACATCTGCCAATTTCCGCAGACTTAGGGTAGGATCAACCACCGCTTGACCAAGCACCGTCACTTCCACAGCTTCATTTCTTACTGGCCGCTCAATTACGCGCTTCTTATTTTGCACCGATCCAGTTTCACGAAATTTAGCAACTAATTCTAGTACATACTTCGAAGTCACTTTAGCACCTTCGTGGTGTTGTTTGAAGATATTGGCTATTCTGTAAGCGCAACTATCAAAACTGAAAAATAGTTTTTCAACCCTCTCAGCTATCGAGTAAACCATGACGATTTTATGACAACTAAATTTCGAATAGAAGAGAAACTATTATGATGAATGCAACAGAATTTCCACAAATAATGTGGAATAAAATTGGCACGATGAAATTGAATACAAAAAGTACGAAAACATTGAGAATCAATTTTTTTGTTGAAGAAATCTGATCATTGTAACATCTGCTTTCCTGATTCGTAGTGTTGATTCGTATCGTCAAATAAGAGTCATTTCACATGAGGACGATGATCATACAGTATCACCTGTGAAATCAAAAAAGTTTCCTTTCAGTCAACTGATAATAACGCATGTACATGTGAATCCAACTCTAGATGCATTGCTCGCATATCGTACAACGAATTTTCGAAGATCAATTACTATGACTGATAGTTTTATCGTTTTCTTTCAAGATTCATAATCCTTTATAATCATTCCAATCTTTCAGCTGCTCACCCAGTAATTTTGATGGAGAACGAAAACTTGCAAACCATTGTGGAGACAAACAAAAATCCTTTCTCAGAAGGTTGTAACTGGACCTATCTTCTGCTTTAGAAATAACACAGGGTGGTCACCCTTGCTCTAGGTGTTGAAATTTGAGATGCGAATGGTGTTTCGGAAGATGAAAGCCTTTGATGTGGAATGAATCTGTTCCATTTTTTTGCACCAATACTTGAATAGCTCAGGGCGATAGATAGTCTCCTCTATTCTTCAGTAGCTCACTCTGTATCTTCTACAGTTTTGAATCAAAAATGAAAATTCTTTCACGTGAATGCAGACAAAGATAATACCTTTCTTTCGAGTCATCACTCGACCCATATTTCCTCTTCCAAATTTTTAAGGGTGGTCACCCCTGCTCTAGGGGTTGAAATTCGAGACGAGGATGGTACTTGATGATGACTGCCATTGATCAGCATGGATCTGTTCCATTTTACTTCACTGAAACTTGAATAGTCTCAGGGAAATAGTCTTCCCTATCTTTCAGTTGCTCACCCTGCATCTTTCACAGTTTTCAATTAAAAATGTTAAAAATGGAAATTCGTTCAAGGCGATGTGGACAAAAATACCACCTTTCTTTTGAGTCATCACTCGACCCATCTTCCATATTCAAAATGTTCGAGGATTGCAATCCCCATTTAGGGGGTTGATATTTCAGGCAGGTTTTGTACCCCAAAAGATGTCACCCTTGAAACAAAAATCGACCTGTTTTTGCGTTTTGAGCAGAAATGAATATCTTGGTAGATATAGCCTCTGTTTAGTTTTCGTTGAAGCACCCTGTACATGAAAGCAAAATACGCGCTTATCAATCCATTTTGGTCTATTGTTATGTCGATCTAGGTTAGTGCATTATAGCCGGAGTAAATTCTCTTACGGACATGCTCGATATGTTGATTCCAACTTAGGAATTCATCTACCTCCAAACCTAGAAATTTGCAGCCCTCTGATATTTTCACTGTGCTCAGATCACCTTCGGTGGAGGCCCTACAACACCTAAAATTTACATAGAAGGTTTTATCAATATTTTCTATGATATTATTACGTTGTTTTTGAGCTCCTCAGGACTCCGCGCTATAACCACTATAGAAATATCATCGGCAAAAATATTTTTTTTCCCTTAGTCACATATTCAGGCATTTAATTCATAAATAGAAGAAACAGAAGTGGTCCCAGCACGGAGACCTGGGATACTCCCATTTTAATGCTACCGAGTAGCAGGCTTCTATTTTTACGAGAATTCGCCTATGTCTGAGTTACGCAAGAACCTTTCCCTTGAATCCACATACTGACAGCTTACCCTGCAGAAATTCGATAACAAGTCTATCGAAGGCCCGCGAAAGGTCGAAAAAAAGCGCCACTACATAGTAGCTCTCGTCAAGGCTTTTATATATAAATTCGAACATATCACACGCAGCACTTTCTGTTGACCTTCCGGTGCGAAAACCATGCTGATACGGGGTGAGAATGTTGTACTTATCAATGAACTCAATGAACCTGTCATATATGAGCCTTTCCACCATTTTTGAGATATTGTTGAGCGAAGTGACTGGGCGATAGTTTGCCAAGCCTCTTCTATCAAGTTTCTTGTGGATAGATACTACTACTCCAGTATTAAGGTCATCCGGAAAGCATCCTTCCGTTATCATTAGAATTGAGAGATACTCAAGAGGGAGCGCAATTCTTCCTTTTATGTACTTGAGAACTTTTACTGGGATTCCATCGGTCCCCACACTACCCTTAGTTTCCATTGTATTTATGATTGTCATGATTTCATTTTTTCCACTTCTCGAAAGAAGAAACTCCGCACACTGCTAATCCTTGCAACGGTACACTGAATTGGTCTATTGACACCGAATTTTGCTGTCAAACTTTTATCAGTGATTGTTAAGAAATAAGAAAAGAATTCACTGGCTACTTCTTCTGGGCTTTCATTTATACCCCTATCCATTTCGAGAACAATTTTTTTATTGCTGCGTAATTTCCCGGTATCAGCTTTGACCAATGAGTTTATATTCTTTCTTCTTCATTCTATAAAGATCAGATAACTGTTCATCTTTCAAATTTTTTATGAGCCAGAATAAATCGCCATCGACCCATTTCCCATCGTTACGTTTGTTTATATCGACGGTAATAGTAGAACAATTCATATTAATTATATTTGTTAAAATATTCAACATTTCAGAATAAACCCTGTTGACATCTTGACCTATCTTGTATACGTTCTCGGAAGAATATTCGTTTAACGCAGAATCCCATTTGTACATGTGTGAAGATGAGTAGTTTCTGAAAGTCTTAAAGCACTCTGAAGGTTCTTTTGACTCTCGAAATTCTATTGGTAAAGAGTGAAGTTTTGAACAAAATGATTAAACTATCAGAAACTAAAAGTAACTTTCTCAAATAATCGAAACAAAAACAGAAATATTTGTAGAAAATTAAATTCTTTTGAAAAAATCACAAATTTAGAATAATTCCAAGAAACTAGATAGATAGAAAAGATATTTGACTGAAATTTGCTGATCTTTTAGTGAATTCATATTCTTCTGAATGGAAAATATATTTTCAAACCAGCAGACAACCATTCTTTCCTTTTTGGCACCACTTTTCAATTTTTTTTGTTTATTACAATTAGATTTTTTGAAACGACATTTAAATGACATTGTCAGCTGATAAGAAGTAAACAAAGCTCTATGCAACTCAACTGAAATTGATTCAATGTTTACTTATTGTTTGGGTTGATTCGTTTTCAATTGAAATTGAGCTTCCCATTGCATTATACAGGCCTGAATCTTCCTAATAAATCAAATCAATTCAAGATTCAAGAAGAAGAAAATTATAAGGATTGCGAAACTTAAGTCGTTCAATTGGAGCATAACTTCGACGCACTTTATACGACATTCGTATTGTAGTAACGTATATAGTAATCCGTTCAATCAACCTCAAACAGCTGTTGCAAAAACAGAATTGTCGTTTCGCGATATTAATTTACCCAACTTTGATGGGCGGCCTGAATACACGCCTTTATTCAGAGTCATATTCGATTCAATGGTTAATTGTACCACGTATTTCGAAATCCAAAAATTTATTACATTACTGAATCACTTGGGAGATTGAACTTTACGGGAACCATGAGATTTCACCAAGAAAACTATGAAGTTGTTTATAATAAATTAACCATCCGATATGCAAATAAACCAGTTAGTGAAAAACCTTATCATCTTATTTCAGTTTAAATTCTGTTGGATCTTAGACATATTCAGCCTCATTAGATCCCTCTAAGATTTTACAGAGAAACATATCTGCTTTATAAAATATGCAATTGAGTTATTATATGTTCGTCAAATTTTCATTGCAACTATTGGAATCGAGAACGAAAGAGGAATTTCAACAAAAACACTTGAGTAGAGAATTTCTAATCTTCGAGAACTCAATCGAATTTTTGAGAAAGAAATGCGCGTGGCTCAATTAGTTCGGGAAAATTCAGACCTGACGTCTGGACAAAATTCACAAAGTGATAAAAATGCTCTTATATTCAAAACGCAAAGACGTCCCTATTACAACAAAAAAGTAATGATGACATATTAGAAATTAGAATTGTCAGCAACAGAAAGACATGAGCCTGTGGAACGTAGTAACCTTTGCTATACTTATTGAAATCCTCTTCATCTTACTAACTGAACGGTAAAATACCGTTGTCAGTATTGCTCGACACCACAGTTTGTTGCATGAAGAGAAATATTCATTAGGTAAAAAATATGCTTCGACTGGTGATAATGAGAATCGCCACGAACGGATAAATCCATCAAATGTTTAGTTCAAGAACTCGAGTGCATTACTAGCCACTGCTCAGATGCTGATCAGTAATGATAGCACGAATAACGACAAATTTACTGCTTGTATCATTATCTGCGTTCGAAATTCCTGTTTTGAGCCGACCCAGGTCCTCTCTACCAGTCGATTTACTCCTAGATCTACAGGTAGTCTTACTAGATATTACTCCAAACGAACCGACTATTGTACTAAAGGCGCCCTCAACGTATTTAACTACACTGAAATCGGTCGTCTTAGGCAACATCGATATCTGAAGATAGTTTTTTAGTTTAGTTTCTGTTTTCATCTTAACTATCAATATATTACAAAGCATTGTAAAGCTTCACACCCACAAAATGACAATTATTCTGCCTCCCTACTACGTGTTGGGTAGGAATGTACAGTAGAATGGGAAGTTGTTTTTCAAGATTTTCATGTACGTACCATAGACAGGTAAGAATAAAAATTGATGAAATTGTTAATATTTCATATTTTAGAAACAATGGTTTGCTTAATTCCGAATACAACTGAAGACAAATTATGCCAGCCCTGCAGCCCAAAATGGAGTACTACAAGGCAAAGAGAAATGGTTGAAGTTAGAAATCAAGTTTCAATACAGCCAACGAGACAACTACAACATCTGTTTAAATGTAATCCATTCCGAGTTGCTTCAAAGATTGCATTCAGTAGAATTTGACATTTTAGATTCCGGAACAAGATTCAAAGTTCATTCATTAATTCACAAAAAGTATAAAATTCAGTTGCGAAAATTGAATAAATTATTGAATAATAGTACTGAAACTTCAAAAATGAAGTCCAAATTTTCCGATCACCAATTTTATGATAGGTTCAGTAATGTTTCAGATGCTAATATTTCCAAAGATGAAGTTTCACTTCTAGAAACACAATTTAGAGTCAAATAACGCTCGTCTCCATTTCGATCTGCTAGGAATTGAAACCGAAATAGCCCTAAATTATTCACCACAAGCCAAACACCTAAAACACTCTTCAGCGTTACTACTCCAAAAAGAGTTCAACCTAAGAAATTCGAAAATACAACTTCAAAGTCCATTAAATCTAAGTCCGCATCTGAAGATATCTTATTCACCAAAGCAGACAAAAGTCTTACAGTCATAGCCTTAAATAAAGCAGATTATTTATTGAAAACCCAAAATTTCATTGAAGCAGGTTGTTACGAAGAAATTGATTAAGATCCAACTAATAAATTTCAATCCATAGTAAAACACGCTTTAGAGTATGCCAAGTCTATAATACCTACCAACCTAAAATATAAACTTTTCATTGTCAACCCGCATTCACCAAAACTTTACTCCCTCGTCAAACTCCATAAAACATATCCCATTAGACCAGTAGTTTCATATTTTCAAGCTGCAAAACTTTCACGCGTTCTCATGAACATCATTCGACAGTACGCTAATTTTGAACCTAAATTCTCCATAAAAAACTCTTCAGTCCTAATAAATAAAATTCAGCACACGATACTACCACCAAACGCTAAACTTATGTCATGGGATGTAGTAAATCTCTTCCCTAGTGTTCCACCTAGTGATACAGTGAAACTCATCAAGAACGCCCTTCAAATTGATAAAGTCAATCAGATAGTTCAATCAGAAATCTTACACCGTTTAGAAATTTTCTTAGAACAAAATTATTTTAACTTCAATGGAGTATTATATAATAGTAAAAAAGTCTTAATTATGGGTAATCCTCTGAGCCCTTTGCTCGCTGAAATTTTCATGGATAATATTGAGAAAACTATCCAAGATTATCCGTTATTGAAACACTTTATTTATTGGTTTAGATATGTCGACGATATCATTTGTTGTTTCACTGGCACAAACAGACAATTAGAGTCATTCAAAACATTCATTAACAAAACTCACGATAATATCAAATTCACGTTAGAGATAGAAACAGAAAACTCCATTAACTTTCTGGATTTAACTATTACTAAAATTAATGGCAAATATGATTTTTCTTTTTTCATAAGCCATCGCATACAGATATTGCTATTCACAGCTCATCTACACATCCTTATCCACATAAATTAACAGCTTACAATAGTATGGTACATAGACTCATTAATATCCCAATGTCACAAAATAATTTCATAAAAGAGCTAAATATAATTAAACAAATAGTAGCCAATAACGGTTACAGTCGAACTATGATTGAGAACATGATTTCATGCAAAAATTTCAAAAACAATCCAGGAAGTATTTCCAAGTATAAAAGTTCTAACACAAAATACAACAGCTTAACTTATATTGGTAATCCTAGTCTAAAATTAAAATCATTCCTCTTGCATTATAATTTCAATATAGCATTCCGAATTGATAATTCTTCAGGCCGACATATCAAAAACTGCAAATCTAAAATTGATAAAAGTAATAAATCCGGTGTTTATAAACTATCTTGCGAGGATTGTAATAAAATTGATATTGGTAGAACTTTCAGAAATTTCAATGTTAGATTATCCGAGCACAAACGTAGTTTTAATTATCATAAATCTGATTCCCATTATTCTAATCACTTACTCGAAGAAAACCATAACTTTAATGATAATTTCAAAATTTTACACAATGAAAATAACAGACAAAACTCAATCTATTGGAAATTTTAGAGATCAACAAAGAAAAGAATTCAGGTAGGTTACTTTATAGTCAATTAGATCTAAATCCTTTTCCTTTACTCAATCTTTTCAATTCATAAAGTAAGCAACTCCGATGGGTTTTCCAACATACCTCTTGAACCTATTGTAATATTAAGTAGGAAATAAGACTAATATATAAGGAATAACTCTGTTCATTAGTTTGTATCTATCTGATGACGCCACCGTGTAGTGAAACCGGCCATGGTTTTGTTAATATAGTGAAAATCTAAATACTTTAGTTTTATTTCATTGAAAATACAATGGTTTTCAGCTTTCATTTATATTTGCTCCAGCCATCGCTCTTATGACCTTTTCTTGTTGCAGAAATATGCGTTTTGCGTGAACGGAGGATCCCCACACAAGAATACCGAAAGTTGCCAAGCTATGGAATAGAACGTAATAGATAAGTTTCCTACGCATATCTGGGACTACATCAGACACTGTCGTTTCATTCCAGCAACTAGAAATACTATATTATAACTCATCCAGGACTGTTTGAATCTTGTTCTGGTAATTCTGAAATGGGAATAATATTCAACCCTGCTGAAAGAGATTCAAACGAAAGAAAATTAAACGATTTATTAAACATGGGTCCAAAATTGTATCAGGACATTTCGCTTGTACTTACTAGATTCAGGTTAAATCCAATCGCTCTCAGAAGTTAAGTTCGATATTTCGCTGTATCCTTATTTACCCTGAAGATAGACAAATTTTACCACATATTACGGTATTCCAATTCTAACGAACTTATTAACGAATGGCGACATTTGGTGTCGTCTTTGGAGTGACAAGTTACCTATTTTAGCCACTGAAACTGTGAAACTATTAATTGCGAATAAAGCTCATGAGTACTCCTTAGCAGTGAAAGCACTTGACCTTCAAATATTTGTACATGATACTCTGACTGGTCCTGTGGAGAAAGCTGAAGTTTCATAACTCTGTTAACCGAATTGTTGAGATATGGCGGATTTGAGTTGGGAAGTGGGCTTGTTCGACAATAATGTATTGAAAACTGCAAACAAACTATTGGAATTGCGTTAGGAGACCTCTAGTCCGCAGTCAAAATTCTTGGTAGTTTTTGGGATATCGAAAACGACGTCTTTTAATATAAAATCATTGATATTGTAAAGCCCTTCACTAAACGTGTAGTTCTGTCTCTCATCTACGATTTAAATGATTATCTGAACCGTCTCACATTTCGTATTAAAGCTACAAACGTTGTGGCTCTTAAGGGCTGTTCGAGATGAACCCTTATCAGAAAATATTTTATTGAAATGGTCTATCATAAACCAAGAATAAACTTTCATCGTAAACTTCAAAATTCAACTATATATTAACCGTAGTAGAATTGCAACGAAAAATGGACTGGTTTTTCTGATACAAGTGAATTGGGTATGTCAGCGCTGATATTTTTGAGCTGAATGATGGACAATGGATAGGTCATAGTTTTAGTAGCAGCAAAAACAAAGGTATCAACAGTGCAATCTTGAACTATTCTTAGACTTTAGTATAGGAATAACAATCGAAGCCTTTCGGAATCATGTGGAACTGACCATTTCCATTTGCTTCGTCGATTCAACCACTATTTTGTGCTGAATCAGAACTTCGTCTAGTTAGAAAATTTTGTGCTAATAGGGTTGTCGAAATATTATAGGTTATGCTATCCTTGATACTAATTAACTGGATTATCTTCATTACTTGTAGAATCAGATTATCATTATTTTACCAATGTTTGGAACGAAAATCTAATCTTTCGAAAACTAAGAGATGTTATGGAGGTTTGTGAACATTACTTGGAACGATATAATTTGGTATTTACAGGATAGATATAGATCAAAAAAAGCACCCTCAAATTAACGCAATATCAATTTCATTCAAAAGAATCAATTCTATCAAGAGAAAATCGCAATTATATGATGATACAAATTAGTCATCATCTCAATTCTTATCAAAAATGGGTATTTTGAAGGGGTCATTTGAAACACTCCTAAATGGAATCCTATCTCAAATATCCAATTTTTTCATTGCTTCAAGGCTCAGCCTATCCAACCGCTTATGGGTGATTTTCCTGCTCATAGTCTCAATTCATGTGTGTTGCATTGTACCTATATATCTATGGTTTCGAGGGCTGTTAACATCAAAATGGTAACTTCTTCAACCGCCGAGGCATGTCTTGCAGGATTAAAAATGTTTATTGCAAGTCGCGGAATTCCCACAAATATATATTCTGATCAGGGGTGAAATTTCAGGAGATCAGCTCATGAAATTTTCGAATTGACTATGTTTATCGACGATAATCTTAAAATGAGCGAATACTTGGCCAATAGTATTAAAATTGGCACCATAACTTGCCATATACACCACACATGGGACGACTATGGAAAGTTGTTATAAGATCGTTCAACTACCATTTCAAACGAATTATAGGTGATGCGAGATTGAATTTGGGAGAGTTTCTGACTGTTGTAACTCGAATAGAAAGTATTCTCATTTCAAAACACATTTGTCGTTGAATTGCAACGCCAGATGATGAACTGGAACTATAAAAGCAAGGTCAGTTACTAATTGGTAAATCCATACTTGTTCGACCTGAACAAGATTCGACTGAAATTCCTCAGAATCGTCTGAAACAATTTCAACTCGATCAAGAGTTAGTCCAATCGTTTTGGAAACTGTGGGCAAAGGCATATGTCCTATCTTCGAAAAAGACCGAAATGCACTAATTCCGCGATAACACTTGGGAGGGTGATTTGGTCCTATGGTACTAGAGAAGTGCTCCTCCAACTCATTGGTCTATAGACTCAATTGAAGGTTTCTGATGGAGTAGCTTGAGTCGCCTAAATCCAGGCAATGTCAGGATAGATAGCATGGTAATTAGATAGGGCGTTACTCTTACACCCAACCTAATTCAACCATAAAATTGTTTTTAATTGTTTTAATATTGTTGCGCTTCTTTTCAGATTGCATACATTTTTCATGGATATATCTGTTTCTTTTCATTTTTTACCATTAGTTGGGTTACTTCTAGTTGTCGGATTTAATTACGGATATGTCTTTTCTGGGTTGGGGTATAAAAAAACAGTGTTCTCCCTAGTACATGGTCAGAGAAACGCGAAGAAAATAGACAGCGGAAGATAATACTTGTTCATCTGGAAACAATAAGTAAGATCAAAAATGAATTCTTAATTATTGAAAGGAAAAATATGCCGAATCTTTGGCACTGCAAAATAAGGGAGATATCTAAGGAAAGTGGTAACCAGCTGGAAACTGCGAGAGCATATATAGAGGTCATTTTTGTTTTAGGAACTCTACAGGATTTATATGAACTTCCAACACATTGATATGGCCACGCTAAGAATTCGTCATGTTTCGTTTGATATATTATTTCATATATCTTTCTTTTAGAATTATTTCTTCAACAGAGCTTTGCCGAATTCCAGTAGTGATTTTAGTTCATTGTTCTTGTGTGAACTTTCTAGTGCGCTCGAATGAACATTTGCCATACATGGTTCCTTTGTTTGGCATTCTGGTATAGGTTCCAGTCTTTTAGTAAAAGTGTATGTCGTCCCGGTGTTTCCTAATACTTCGTCATATTTATCTTCCACTCCTCTTGACACAGTCCTCCTTTATTTCCATCAATTTCGATACTGGTCTCTCCTGCATTAGTTTCTCCATTATATTCTAAATGTTGCACGTTTCAACCCGCTCATTTCGCAGGAATTGGACGGTTCACTTTCAGTGAAAAGTTCATTAGTTATATGGAATTCATCCAAGCGAGTTGAATTGAAGTACGTCAGTTAAAATTGTCAAAATGTTAAGATTTTCTTCGTCGGAACTTTCAGTTATTTTATTGATGTTGGAATTCTGGTCGTTCACAGTATCGTCGCTATTTTCGTGAACAAATCGTGACACGGACTACTAGATCTGAAGGTGCTAAAAAAACAAACAAGACCGTTTTGAAGCTATTGACTCATTTTAAAGTTGTTGGAAATGAGTGCGATGCTTTTGATGATACTTCACATAAGCCAATTCCACCAATCTTTTAGACCGCGATTCCATATTGAACGAAAAACTAATTGCAATCATACTGCCATGATAAACAACGTGTCAAAGTGATGAATAACTTCATTTGTTGAGTATGTTTTAAAGATGCACAGTGATAACTCGTTCAACTAAATTGAAATTGCAGTTCGTGAAAAAAGTCGATTCCATACGTTGCCAGACATTAATCTATTATGATCATGTTTTTCACACAAACAATTTGTTATGGTAGATGAAAATATTCAAGTACATCGATTTAGTGGCTCAATAAGCGTACCCTCTTTCAACCAATTTTCAAATTAATACGATTAGGATAGAAGAAACTCATCTTTTCTTCGAACTGATGACCCGGTCGTTGTGACACGTTGATGAAGTAAATCAAGACTACCTACCTCTTAGCTTTTCAGTTATCATCTGAGATGCTGCGTTATCGAAATGAAATTAGGAACAGTCCACGACAGCAATACAACCTGATCTCATATTCCTTTTCCTCAGAGAGTTCTCTTTTTTTATGATGAATATACTATGTTTTTGCATTGAATAAAATACACTTCGACTCAAAATTGAATTTAGACGCTGTAGTTTTAAATGAGCGATATTTTGTTTTCCTTTCAGCGATGGAAAAAACGTCTATAGTTCTTCAAAAATGTTAGAAAAACGTTACAGGTCACTACTTGAGCGAGTCAGACATTGATAGTTTAGGTGCACTTATGGATCTCTACTAACAACGGTAATCTCTAATTGCACTGCGGGGAAAAATAATGAAAAGAGTATCCAGAGTTTTTCACTTCATTCCCGTTAAATGATGAAGCACATGGAAAGAGCACTCGAAATTGTCGGGAGAAAACATTTATTGAGAAAACTTACCCTTCTCTGTTCTCTATTTTAAGAACTTCTCAAGTTATCTTCTTGAAAGCAGTTATACTTTTTGCATTTGGGACATTGTAAGGCAAGGGTGCTCAAACGGTCGATCGCGAGTGCTTTTTGAGTAGATTTCGAGAAGAAAAGAATTTTCAACAAGTAGATAACTAAACTACAAACATTTATTGCGTAATAAAGTAACACTCTGCTAGCGGCAAAAGGCGGCTTTATCAAAGGAACATGCAGTACTTGTCAAAGAAAAGCCGCGTTTTTATTCTTGCCGCATTTCTAGAAATTTAACGCCGATAGAAATGTTACGCCTGCAGGAATTGAAGACATTCTGAATTGTAATTTGAAGGCAATACTACGTCGATACAAAGTTTATTATTAAATAGTACAAAATGCATTATACATCAACAAGTTTTGTTGATCTAGAAAGGTTTCTAGAATTATTGCCCGAAATAACAGCTTTTTAGGTGAAAGAGGTGATGACACTCAGATGTTGAAAAATGGAAAATAGCTGACTGATTTCGCATTTTTGACTGATATCACAATGCACTTAAACACTATTAACTTGGAGCTTCAAGGTAAAGGAAAAACTATTATTAGGATGATTAGAGCAGTAAACGAATTCAAAAGTAAATTGCAACTTATGATAGATCAGAAAGAAGAAAAGAAAGGATCTGAAACATTTTCCGTCTTTGAAAGCAAGGATTCCTCAGTTGAATTATGATACGTATGAGGCTGAATTATCAAACTGGCAAATAAAGCATCATTTATGAGTTGTCCTTTTTCATGTTGAAACATTGAGAAATTAGCTACTGCAATCACAATTCAGTTTAATATGAACTCATGTTCTATTGAAAATATGTTGGTGCAGATTATATCAGATATGAATCTCAAAGCTATAGCATTTATACAAATTTCTGGTGTTTTATATCTGAAGATGAATATCCGAATTTAAGGCAAATTTCCCTTCAACTGATGGCAACGTTTGAGTCAACTTACTCGTGCTAGTCTGCATTTTCTAAAATGAAGATAATTAAGTCAAAATATCGGAATCGACTAACTGACGATCATATGTCATCATGATTGCGATTAGCACTCAGTAGTTACGTACCATCTTATGACAAGTATGCTGAGGACATGCAGTGCCACGCTTCAACATCCAAAGACACTCCTTAAGTTTAAAATCATATGTAACTCTTCATTTGGTAACAACCAATAAACTCGCAATTTTCAGTAACTATGAGTTTTTTCATTGATATTATAGAGAAAAACCTAACTAGACCTAACCCAAACCTTAACTAAAATGATGTTTATTGATCGGAAAGCTAATATCTATATATGCTACGGTACACCCTGCCTAGGTAGGTAGGTAGGGTGTATCGTGTCTGTACAACAACCCTGCATCACACATACTTGCAGCCTCTCAGAGTCGATCGTCAACAGTTCTAATTTGAGCACCCCTGTTGTAAGGTATAAATTGCTATTTCAGTATTTCATCCAGAGTCATGGTCCTTTCAATTTTTTTATAATTCTTCTTTTCGGTAAACTTGCCTTATCTTCAAATACACCTATAAAGTCTATCACATTTTCCCGATTATTCTCATTAATTTTTCGACGTGAACTGTGAATTATGATTGAATACTGACAAGAGCTTCGAAACGGGTTTCGTTACTAACGACGAAGACATTGCTTGGCTCCAGGTCTTTTGGTATAACTGCTTGCCACACACAGATTATTCTCATTAATTTTTCGACGTGAACTGTGAATTATGATTGAATACTGACAAGAGCTTCGAAACGGGTTTCGTTACTAACGACGAAGACATTGCTTGGCTCCAGGTCTTTTGGTATAACTGCTTGCCACACACAGCAAAGTCAAAATATGGATCAGTGGCTCATCCCGCCAAATTTGGATCGATCAAATATTCAGCTCAACCACAGAGCCACATCGATCCTTTTGAAATTTGGACAAAGACGTCGGAACTTGGACCAGATTTGGGCCATTTGTCTCATTGGTTCTACCATGTATGGCGGCTATAAAAGATACCGGTCTCGCACGAAGAAGAGACAATAGGCTGCACCAACGAATGAGTTAGACTAACTAGTTGGCATGCTTCCATACTGAACTTAGTTGTTACGACCCGGGTAGATCAGTAGCAATAATCATGCCCAATTTCGTTTGCGACGATTCAGGATGCTGTTGTATATTGTATGAGTTGTATATTAATCTTGAATTATTCTTTTCCATATGATTGATTTCTGAAGGCGTTAGTAAGTAAGTAGCCAATCAGTGTACCTACACCCGATAGAGTTCAAATCGAACTGGAGAACACGAAAATGGCTAAAGGGATTTGAGTTTGGTGTTATCAGAGTAAAAAGCTTTTTCACTTCGCATATGATATGCCTGATCACTCACGTACATTACAAAAGAAGGGGGTTGAGCACAGACCTCTGAGGTATACCACTGGTGACGAAAACGAGTCCGTAGCTCCAGAACGAATTTTCTGTCAGTCATATAGCCACCATCCTTTTACACCATATTTCCACGCGGTGCGTGCAATCTAAAGCTGTTTCGACATCGGGTAAATAATGTCTAGTACTTTAGACCAGTTATTTAAGCAAGACAACAGGTTGGTGGTGAAGGATTTATCTTGGAGAAACTCATGTTGTTCTTTGGGTATGATCTGATGACAATTCAAAGAACCGTCATTTTATCGTTGATAATACAGTTATGAACTTAAACGCTACGGATTCAAGCCTTATAGGATGTTTATCTGTATAGTTCAAGGGATCTAATATATCGATTTTCCTGAACACAACTGTATTTATATTCTTGAGATGGATGGTAATCGCGAATTTGCGAAGAAGCTCATTATGTGAGAGAAAGTAGCAAAGAGAATCCGAATTATTTATGGGTAGAGCTGAGGTAAGACCGTCCAGTCAAGGAAGATATAAGACTGCTATTTCAAGAGGTATTACTCAACATTCCCCGTGGTGAACAAAATAGCATATATAGCATTTTCTATTTGCAATTTCGGAAGACCACCACATGTAGATTCAACAGTAAAAGATTTGGAAATGCTTCTGTCTGCTTCTTCTATAACTCGCCGTCGGTTGGGTTCGTTTGCTCATCAGTGAAATATGAGTGAGGAGCTTCCAGCCTACTTTTTAGACTTGCTCGTATATGTTCATATAAACGTTTCCAATTTTCCGAGCTTACAATCCGGCTGCCAAAGTGAATAGAGTTCTTGAGGAAATCACAAAAACTACGATGAGCTTCAAAATCGTTCGAAACACTCATTTGTATTATCTCTAATGGTTTCTTTTGTGTCACACATCTATAATTTTGCCATTCAACTATGACTTTGAAGGGTATCTTTGGCAGCGTTGTCTACGAGATTGTTGCTCAATGGTGAGAATAATGGTTGCGAGAAAGCTTTCCCAGATTTCGTCGTGGTCACCCGCAAATCTTAAATTGGTCTGATTTTTCATTTCTGAACGTTCTTGGCTGATTTTATTATAGTTTGTTACTGCAATCGATGATTTCGAAAATGAGTTAAGTATTATTGAGCAGATCTGAATCTATGAGACAATGAAAAAGAGCCTTTGTGGCAAGTTGCTCATCAGTTGTTAGAATTAGATTAAGAAGTAAGGGTTCGTCATCTATATGTATAGCGGACGAGTTTAGACAGAAATACTATCAAGCTCCGATTAAAGATATCATTACCGAAAATCGATGGTATCATAAAAACCACTGGTAACCGAGTCTCTTATTGATTGAGTGTAGTTTGAGATGAACATCAAAGCAAATACACCTGATTTGAAAACTGTCTTTTGCAGAATTTGAAGGAAAACTTGTCATTTTTTCTTTACTAGAACACAGGCTGAAGATGCTGATGATGATATATTTTGGTCCAAATGAAAATCAGCATATCCAGAACCAACAACAGATTCCTTGAATTATTTGATTATATACTGAAAGACAAATGAAACAGTCACTAAATTTGTGAATTATTCAAATTATTCAATTCTAAATGTAGCAAAAAGGATTTCACGATGGAAGAAGTATCGAAAAATATACGCAACGTAAAAGCTCGAGAAATCTTGTCAAACATTGGTCTAAAATATAAAAATTTCATGTCAAAATTTTTCTATTATAAAACAGCAATACATAATTAGGACAAATATAATAAATTAGTTTAACAGTAAAAAATCTAGAACTAAAAATGCTTATTGGTTTCTTAATCGGTCTTTCATAGATTTCATAGAATTATGTTATTACAAACTAGTTTCATATATCCTAATATCTTTGGTATTGCATCATCTTTTTCTTGATTCAATGGAACTAACTCCTTGATGAACAAGTCCTTATTCCTTCTTTTTCCGCAAATATTTGTAGTACATATTCTGTATATGATATAATATATCACTAGAATACCAGTCATTGCCATGCAAGTTCCCACCACAATACATATCTCTTTTATCCATAAAAGAATGAAGAGTCCAAATGCGAAGCTATATGGAATCTTGAAAACTTGTTCGAACCATAGCATTGGAAAGAAGATATCGTTGATGTTTGAGAGGAGACTACAAAAAAAATAATGAGAATTAGTATGTAAAGATTAGTTTTCGAATCATTAAAATGTCAAACTTAGTTCGTTCTTTTCAGCTTTTCATTGTCTTCCGTCTTTCGGGTCCAGTTTTTGTAAGATTCAGTATTCAAAATTACTGAACCCTGTTAAGCCTGACTGTTCAAAACGTTAAACGCTTGCTAATTCAATGCACGATCAGAATGAAAGCCAATTCGTCGGGTTTCAGCTATTTGAAATCGATTATAAGCAACTTTATATATGATCCATTGTACATTTTCCTTCGAGAAAGGAGGAGCAATGTGTAGTTTTTATAAACTTTCTGTGGGTTGAAATGGATCCAATGGATACAGAAAATATTTGGATTCAAGTAGACTTGCCACATGGCCACTAAAGCAATTTTCAACTGGTAAAAAACATCTTGGAAAATAGAGACGATATTATTCCACTTAGATCGACCAGTTAGGCTTCTTACTATAGGGTTATCTAGATAAAAGTCCAAAAAATTTAAAACTGATAAGGGTAAAATAGGTATCTTGATGAGCCTGAGAACCAGTTATGTTGAGACATCATTAGAATGGAGATGTTCCAAAGCAAATCAAGCTAATTAATAATAGGAATATACGACCTTTCCATTTCAAACAAGCTACCCTATGTTTTCTTATCTCGTAGTGATTAGAAAATTTTCTGAAAATTCGAAGGTTTTGTTTGGGAGACATCTTTGGACGTATATTTGATGCTTTAACGAGCAATCCCCAAAGTGAGGGCGCTGCAACACTTCAAAATTGTTAAGGGGTCGACCTCATTCGAAACCTCTTCAAAGCCTCTTCACAACAATCTATGAAAAAGGTAATTTTGGCGAGAAAATTTATTTTTCTTCCTCAACGAGATACCATAAATGTTTCCTCTCTTTTCAGGATTATTGGGAATAAGGTAGACAAATCAATTTATGGAAACCTTGCGAGGATAGTTAGTGTCTGCATGCATTAACCAGTAAATTCACTCAGTTTGAGGTTGTGGATTATTTTAGATGAGGAAAGTATGTTTTGATTTGAAGTCTTAAAGCTGTTTTTATAAACAACTTAAATCTTCAACGGATTTTATTGGTTTGAGTTCAAATTTTTTTTTTCATTCATCGAGAATAATTCTCTCAAACTATGTATAAATAGAAAAAAATTAAAGAACATTTGTTTTGTCTTATTTTCTTGTTTTTAGGAGCAAGGTGTTCATCTGATAACACGTTTGTTTGCTTATTCATGAATTGTAAATCAATAAATGGGTTAACATTTGCTGGCGTCGTTAAAATTTCAATAATAATTATGGTATACAATGCAAAAGCGTGTTGAGTTGGTAAATCTTCTTTACCAATATCAAAATTGTGCCTGTGTAACTGCAAGAATATTTAGCAAATCTATCTGTTACATAACATTTGCCATAAGTATTGAATGGAAGGGACATCAAAATTTATTGGGACCGGTTCAGTAATTGATGACAAAAGGGCGATCATCGGAATTGTGAATGATGAAGCCATGGCTGTGGCGGTATTGCGACATGTCTAACCTATGACAAAAACGCAATCAATTGGACAAATTCCTGCCGCTTCAGACGTAAACTGATCCTACGGTTTTGGAATTTTACATGAAATAAATTAATTTCATGAATTAAATGATGATGAGCTGGATCAAAGGCAAGAATTCTGCAAAACAACCTGCACTGCTTGAAAAAATTTTTATTTTTTTGACGAATGCAATATTTCACTTCTGGAAAGGTCAACCGGCATAAATAGATCTTAGAGCGATATAAATGCTCATGTGTTTCGAGAATCCCGCACGCAATATCCGGAAAAGTTAAATGTTTGGGAGGAATTTGGGAAAATCACCTGATTGGACCTCTCTTCATTACTGGTAATTTAAATGGTACTACTTATTTTGATGTGCTGGTAAGTAGAATTTAGCTGTTGATAACAGAAAATCAAGAGAACGATATCCTACTTATTTGGCAATACTTCTTTTTGAAAAATCCTGATTATTGGATTGGAAGAAGAGGTTTCTCTTTACCTGAGCCCTCTTAGACATTAGCTTGAAGAGGGACATCTTTATTCCCCTAAATTTCCGTCACTCAGCCTGAGAATTTAGACGATCTACGCCAGCGAATCGTAGATGAGTATCGTTAGAGATTACCAAATGTGCTGAATAACCTAAGACACGATATTATTGTATCAAAGAAAGTGTAAGGTAATTCGAAAATATGATTTATACTCATTGGATTTTTCTTATGTGAACATGCTAAAACAATAAAATCTTCTGAATATTGTTGTACTTTGTAAACAAGGCTTTGAAAATATTTCACAACAAAATCCATTTTCTTTATCTGAAATATCAACCTAAGTGAATTCATTGGTTTATGCACTAGCGCTCATTGAAGCTCCAAATATACTGCAAAGATGTCCCGCAAACAAAATTATTCGACGTGTTACGGAAAATTTTTCCAATCAGATGCGTTACCCAATATGAAATTCGCTGGTCAGAAGACGATAGAAATATCTCACTGTGGCCAGTCAAAATGGGCAGGCGTTGGCATTATCGAATCTTTTGTTGTAATAATTTTCATATATATTTCATTATATTATATATATTATAACATCTACGCTAATGAATGAGAGACATATTTGTAGAATGACTGTCAAAATTTTTTCGCAGATTTTTTCTTTAAATCAAACAAGATCCACGAAGAAATAATATATGGGCGATGTCAACCCAGATCATTGGGTCCATAATGATTCTAGAACATCTAAAGATCATAATCGGCATCACTTTGAAGACTGAACCTAGCCATCGGGGCTCTCTCGGTCAAACAGAGGAGAATTGTTTTGTTGAGTTTGAATATTGAAGGTTTTTTTCGCGATTATACTTCAAAATTGGCAAGCAAGAACAAGGAAGTGATTGTTTCAAAAGTTTCACACTGCGATAGAAGAACATCCCCACGAAAGAGGAAATATCGCAGGTTATGAATTTTTTTGATCATCTCGTTAGTCCTTTTCATGTTCTTGCTTGCTAGGCAAAATCTTTTCTTAGATTTGTTTAGACATATAAGAGATATAATTGTTGAAATATTTTTCTGCTGGTTTTCTTTTTCCATTGTTACAGATTCCTGTCCCAAACCCGTTCCCTTTCACCTTTGTCTTCGTCTGGAAATTATGGAGTGCAAGAGAGAATGAAGCGGCTAAGCAGGCAAATCTTTGGTACTCTTTATGTACACGCCACTAACACAACATAAACAGACAAGGTATTGCTAGTGCAAAAGCGAGAGGAAACGAGTTTTTTCCTCTCTCATATATATTGAGAGAGAATGTTAAAAGAAAAATGTTACAGATGAAAAAAAAAGATTCAAAATTGGAAAAATTGAGTTTTAAAGGTAAAAATAAAAGTACAGGAATGTATCGGGGAGCGATAACAATCCTTCTGCATACACAACAATAATTTGTCCCTGACAAGAGTGAGAGTGTTACCAGAAAAAAGGAATAAATGGAGGAAATTCATTTTCGAAGGGGTTGTATTTGAGGATGTTTTAGAGCATGTGGAATTAACCCCTTAACCTCAACATACTACAATTCAAAACTTATTATGGAGAAGATGGGTCGAGTAGCTTTTCGTTGAAATGTCCCTCGATTATTAACTTAAATATTCTATGTCAAGACTGCTAAATTCATATACAGGGTCTCTCGTCTCGCGAAAGTTGTTCATTCAGTGAAAAATACTTCTCAAATCTGAATCATCTCAGTTTAATCACAGGACAGTCACAAGTCTTGAATTTGGAATTTAAGGGATCAGTCTTTCCCTGAATCTGATTTGAAAAATCCAATGAGGAAAATTAGGTCAACTTGCACCTATCGGAAGAATATTCGAATTTATTTAACGATTAGTGCATTACTTTTAGGTTGGTTTTTATTTTTTATTTCAAAAAGTCTCAACCGAGAGCTAATTAAAAATGTTCAACTCATGTGATTCTGAACAACTCAGCGGTATTCTGATGAATCAATGGTAGTAAAGAACAAATGAGGGAAAGTTTTATCCGTTTCTTGAAACTCTGAACAGGAACAAAGTTTTATGAAATTTTTTTAATTTTATACGAGAAGGAATATATGGATACATAAAAATATTCAGATACTGTATGATCATAAGAATGGCTCAATGTATTCTCCAGCAACCTCCTTGTAAAACCCTGAAGGAATATCTGACTGTGTATTCACTACCATCAAATGAATTAAATAAGTAGATCACTCCTACCATAGTTTCGAACTCACGTTCATTTTCAGATTGAATGAAACCGCAGTAACAGCGATCAATCAATCCAAATTTTCTCACTGGTAGTAAAAATATGGTATGAAATTCCATTCGTATTTTGATCATCCTCAACTACCAAATTGTTATGGCTGAACCCATAAAGTGTCTATTATGATGTAGCCAACCGTCGAAAAGGATTGCGATAAGACTAAAAGTAACGGAATCATGTCAAATGGTATCTTAGGTACGACCTTGAGCTTTCATTTATTATATTGCAGGGCAAACATGTTTGCTTGAGTTATGGTTTACTCTGGAGTTGCTCCGTATATATATTATTTGTTTATCTTTTTTTTTCAGCTGTTTTCTGTATCATTGCGTACTTTTATTAATTTAATTTTTTGATTTCGTTAAGTGGAGCTTTTTCTATTCCAAAAATATATTTCCTCTGTACGCAAATTTTTCATTCATTTTCATGAAAATGTGTATGTATGTATTCGTATGTTCTGTGTTCTCATCATGGCAGTTCGGAAACTAATTCTTGCAATGACAATTTAGATTAACTATGATGTTTTTGAACAAGTTACCAGTATAATATGATTATATTACCGTTTGTACTGATATATGACATGTGAAGCACCTTAACAGACAAAATGATGAGAAAACTAAGTAATGTACACCTTAAAACAACGAGGAGGAATATCAATAGAGTGAAAACCTTGTTTACAGAATCAAAAGATAAACTATCTATAGAATTAAAGTCCAACGTAGTCTATAAGATATTATGCTTGCAGCGTGAGAAGAAATATGTAGGACAGACATCACTACTGGTAACAAACAGAATAATAGAATCAGAGGTCACATAATTATCCCGAACGATGCGCATTAGGTAACCATAGTAAACAACAAAAACATTATGAATTATGATGAAGTCACTACTATGACTGATCTGTAAATATTGAAGAAAGGTCATTCTTGAAATTACACCAGATTCACAAAGAACAATATAGAATAAGAAAAACCGATATACCAGGAGTCCACGCAAGCTATAAGATATATATATATATATATATATATATATATATATATATATATATATATATATATATATATATATATATATATATATATATATATATATATATATATATATATATATATATATATATATATATATATATATATATATATATATATATATGATTCGTGAGTGGCCAATACACTGTTGTCCAGATCAGTACGCCAGAGCAGCAAACAAGAGTTAGAAATCACCAAACAAGCGCTGAGACAAAACGGCTACACACGACATACAATAGAAAAAGCACTATTACGGTAAACAACAACGCGCCCACAACCCCCTCCAACCAGTGAAAACAGAAAAACAACTTACCTACCATACATCAAAGGGACAACGGATCGAATCGGAAGAATTCTACGGAAACAAGACATTTCAACCACATACACACTATCGGCGCCTCGCTGAGAAACCCTAAGGACAAAGTCAAATTACAAAACCAGGGCGTTCACAGCATTTCCTTTGGAACATGTCAAGCAAAATACGTAGGACAGACCAAAAATGTCTGCGAGACTGGACGAACACAAATTATCCATCAAGAATAAACAAATAACATCTGCTCTTTTTCAACACCACATAAATACAGGCCATAAAATAGACTTTGATAGCTGCAAACAAATCGCCAACATAAACCACTTCAAAACCAGAACAATACGGGAAGCAATAGAAATAGAGAAAAAAGGAATCCTCAATAAGAGTGACGATGCCCTCAACCTTCCAACTACTTGGAAGTCCCTTCTCATAAAAGACACCACACCCAACGCAACAAACAACGCCGAACATCGAAACAATAACTCTACTCACAACCCCGAGGAGGCGGGGCCAACACCACCCAATCCAGAACGCCGATACAATCTTCGGCAACGACGAGCCTTAAATACCGTGAACAACATCGAAAATCCTCAGTTACCTACCACGACTACGCATTGAAAATGCCAAATGAGATTTTGACGAAACGTCTGCAAACTCCATTCAATGGAGAGCAATCTAACGAACGGATGTACTCCCGGATTAACAATACATATATATATATATATATATATATATATATATATATATATATATATATATATATATATATATATATATATATATATATATATATATATATATATATATATATATATATATATATATATATATATATATATATATATATATATATATATATATATATATATATATATATATATATATATATATATATATATATATATATATATATATATATATATATTATATATTTGTACATATGCCGATTGCAAATAATTTTCCAAATTCAACCATACCTCACAATGGATAATTCCATGGCATACTAGATTGAAAAATAAAAACCGAACCAAAAATAATTTTGTCGCCCAAAATATGAATTATGAGGTATGGTTGAATTTGGAAAATTATTCGCACGCCAACTATGCAAAAATTTACAATGTGTTCCGTTTGAAAATCTTCATTGAAGGTCATTTCCGGCGACACCGGAAGTGGAAAAAAATTGTTTCAGAAGTAAAAATGTGACCTGTCATAAGTTTGATAGAATCACAAAATTTCAATAAATTAACTGCAGAAATATGGAAATAAGAGGGATGTACCATGATCCTGTGTCGCCCGGTATATATGTGTATGAATTGTACCGAAAATGAAATTTGATGATATTCTTTGTATTCCATCATCCCTTCTACAAATGTAGGCTTGGGACGAGAAGAATTATTAAAAAATCCTTAGATCAATGAATAATCTTTCCTGACAAGAGATAGTTCCTAAATCTGCCCGCCATGCACGCAGCCTCCTAGAGCCACAATAGTGCAACTAAGCAGGATGCCGAGAAACGAAGCAAGCGGCAGACTGCAGTTTCGTCCTTATTAGGAGCTCTTCAGTGTAGCATATCGCTTCTCAGCATCTAAACAAGCTACATCGGGGTGAATCCGCTACTGGACTTCGAGAAAGACACGAAGAATAACAAACAGATGTGAGAAAGTTAGAAATTCCAACATTTGGAAATATCTTTCGTCGGTCCGCGAATCACATCAACGGTACAAAACGAGCGAAATAATCTCGTTGGAATGGTGCTCTGGGCCTCTGTTTCCGAGAAAAAATCTCCCGTCGGTGAATATTGTAATGTGGCTCTAGGGGGCCTCGTGCATGGCGGGCAGATTTGGGAACTAGCTCTCACGAAGGATTATTCATTGATCTACGGATTTTTGAATAATTCTTTTTATCTCAAGTTTACATATGTAGACTCCTCGCAAAGTTTGTCGCGGAAGATATTTCTCTCATCAAATATTTACCAACGGGAGGTTTTATCTCGGAAACAGAGGCCCAGAGTTGCCCATGTTTAGAAGTAATATGGCAACATTATGAAACAGGGTGAAGATATAAATAAGATCCTCGTTCAAAGACAAATCAGTCTGCGGAGAGTATTACAGTCAGCGGAAAGTATTACTCATAGTTCTCTGCTCCTTTAGAAATGTAGTGGAATATGGCTGAAGCCAAACGGGAATATCCATAGTTTTCGCAAGATGAAAATGAAAAGATGTATTTTTCAACATAGGAAAAATTCAGGTGTCGGCTCTGAATCGCAGTTCTCACCCTCTTCTCCGAAGCAGGGTAGATCATTGAAAAATTTGAGTCCTGTAGATTACAAAGCCCAAAAATTTGTCTTGCATGGTTTCACGTTACAATTTGAAGCAGAGTTTGCCGAACTATTAGTCACGATTTCTTGGGAAACATTTCATCAATATTTTAAGCAGAAAAAGGAGAGAGCTGTCAAGGATAAAATTAGAGTTTCAGAAACTTCTTCCATCATCAGGAAATTTATTCAATTTTTTCCAGCCAAAAAACTATGATATGGTAGTTGAAGCTACTAAAGCTGTATCAAAGTATGACAGTATCGAACGAACCTTTGCTTCACCAACTTAAGCAATGAATATTTGCAATTCGTTGAAACAATGTTCTGACATTGCTATCCACATGATAATAAAAAGTGAGCCATCTGTCAAGAATGCCAGTTGTCAAGCAGATTTCAAGTAATACACTCACTCAACTCAAATTGGCGTTTCGATCTGTCGAATCAAGCGTCCAGATTTAAATATGAAAAAATTCAATAAAATAACGGTAATTCCCCTAGCCAATGACTTGAAAATTTTCAAAGATTTTCTCATAAAGCAGGCCAATCAGGCTATACAAATTTTGAACAGAAACCCCACAGCTGCTTGTGACAGAAACTTAATGGAAACTGTATATTGTCGAGTAATTTCACTTAACAGAAGACGTGCAGGAGACGTCGAAACTTACGTTGACTGCAGTAAAAACCAGGAATCTTATGAAGAGTTTCACGAAGCTGTGTCTAGTACGGAACGTATACTGTTACAGAATTTGAAAAGAATTGTTATACGGGAAAAAAGGGGAAAACCAGTTCCGGTTTTATTTAGTACTGATATGCAAGCCTACATTGCGGAACTGTTAAAATTCAGAGCAACATTTCTGAAGGAGGATAATTCTTACATGTTTGGAAATCCGGGTTTCCAATCAAGTAAAGTAGGCTATAAAGTTGTATCCAAATATGCAGCGTCATGTGGTGTCAAAAATCCGAAGGCTCTAACGTGCACGAAACTACGAAAACATTTGGCTACTCTAACCCAGCTGTTCAATATGAATGATAATGAGATCTATAAATTAGCAAAATTTATGGGTCATACAGTTTGGGTACACAAAAATTTTATAGATTACCCGATGACGTAACTACAAAAGAGCAAAACTACTATTATTGATGGAAAGAGGAGAAGCAGGTGAACATAAGGGAAAATCTGTGGACGACATTCGTCTAAACTTAGATGAAAATCTTCTGCAGGAAGATGCAGTGAGTGAGCATAGTGTAGACGAAAACGATACTTCAGTATTAGTTTCCGAAAGGACATTGATAGATGAAGTAGATCAATCGGAAGAACGGAAACAAAAGAAAGCCGAGCAAATTGTTAAAAAAAAGAGAAAAGTCTAATACCTTGGACAGAAGAGCATAAACAGGTTGTTACATCGTATTTCAAGAAAAATATCAGTAACGGAAACCCGCCAATAAGGAGGAAGTGAGAAAAGTGGAAAAAGAAGCATTCTGATCTTTTAGCTAATGAAGATTGGATAAATATAAAAGTTTTCATCCAGAATACCCTTTCCGAAAGTAAAAAAGAAATTGTTAATTTTAAGGACAACAATATTTTTAGTTGTTACTATTTTGAACTGTATTCACAATGAAGAGTGTTTTTGTGTTTCTAAGCTCAATATATTTCTTCAATATAAACAGTCGATGAATCTCAATGAATTCATCCTTCATAAAGATTTTTTCATGACAACTGGAACCCAAAGTTTTAAAATCAGCTACTAATTTATACTGAATGATGCACAAAATGTCTCTCTCTCACTAGAATTCTTCAATGAGCAAACATGAATTATTTTTCAATTTTCGTATTTACACTAAGCATGATCAGTTTCAGTGCTTCCAGTATCAAACAAACGTATTTACAGTTATACATACAGGGTGTTACATAATAGTAAGTCAAAACTTGAGGGGGTAAATCTACGTGCAATTTTAAGAAAAAAAGTTCATATGAACATAGGTTCGCAACAATTGTGACCCAATTTTTATGTATACAGGGTGTTACATAATAGTATGTCACAACTTGAGGGTTCATATAAACATAGGTCGACAAAAGCTATGTTACGGGGCTACAGGGTTTTGTCAAAACTCCTGCAGTTTTTTAAGAATTCAGCCCAAATTAGGAATGTGAGCTATTTTTTACAGCCTCCATCAATACACGTCCTAAATTTTGAATAGAATCTACAAGATGTTTTCTTTTCCGGAGCCATGTCTTCTTTTGCCCTTTCAAACTGTTTTGTAGTACGCCACTGATCAGCGTACAATCAATTTTCGCCATCTTCGTTCAACTTAGAAACTTTTTTGACACATGTAATTTTTTCGTATTTCCAATTGTTCTCGAGAAAAAAATTATTAAACGATTGTAAGCATCCGCTGAATTGAAAGCACTTACTAGTAGGCTTTAATTTTTTTCATTTATTTATTTAGTTTCACAGTAGCTAAAGTTGAGCAAGTGTCTGATCGAATTGTTTATTGAATTAAAAATTAGTTTTAGGACTTTTGAAGTTATTGCTGTAAGAAAAAATATCTAATTTTATCAACGCCGAATTGGCCGATATCCATTACATGTACATACAGTCTGGCTGACGGAAACACAACAAGCTAGGCGATTATATCAGGTGCGCTTTCCAAATCGAGTAAAACCAGACCGGCAAACATTTTCAAATATCCACAGAAGGTTGAGGGAAACTGCTACTTTTACTGCAAATAATCATTCAAAACTATGAGAACTCCAGATATTGAGGAAGCAGTTTTGAATTGTATTGATTTGAATGCTCATGTGAGTACAAGAAAAGTTGGAAATCAGTTCAATATTTCACAAATTCTAGTTTGGAGGATTTTCCACAACTTTTTATTGTACCCGTTTTATATTCACAGCGTCCAAACTCTACTTCCTCGAGATTCTCCTTTAAGACTAAGTTTCTGCCGATGGTTCTTAGATAAAATTGAGAAAATGCTCTGTTTGATAGAAAAATAATGTTCACATACGAAACTAACTTTAGGAGAACTGCTGTCACAAATTTTCACAATAATCAGTATTGGGCTGAGGAAAACCGCAATTTGATTGAAAAATCTCATCATCAAGAACAATTCGCACTAAATGTCTGGATCGGAATAATTGCAAATTATTTTGTTGGGCCATTTTTTTTCCTAACAAACTAAACGGTCCCGCTTATCGGCAATTTCTTGAGAAAGTTTAGTTTATGCCACTCCAGTGAATTGAGAAATCGAATAATAACCTCTTGTGACACGATAAGAAATACCCCAGGAATATTTCAAAGAGTGCGTGTTAATATGCGAAGAAGGACAGAGGCCTGTATTCTTGCAGGTGGAGGATACTTCCAGCAATTTATTCAGTTTTTAAATGTTCTTTTCTTTAGTTTGATATTGAATAAGTATAAGTTGAGTCTCAGAAGACGGGCTATCAAAATAAAAGCAAATTCTGGGCATACCTATCGAGTATTTCTATTATTTTTTCTTATTTAGCGAATAACATACAATAAAAATAATTCAAATTCAATATTTCTTCACTCGAAAACGGTTGGAGATACGAAAAAATTACAAGTTTCAAGAAAGTTTCTAAATTGAAGGAAGATGAAGAAAATTGATTGTACGCTGATCAGTGGTATACGACAAAAAAGTTTGCCACATAACGTTTGTCGACTACCGGCATCCTGCATAGAAATCATCATTTTTCCTCTGAACTCTATATTATATGCGGCAACACTGCGGTATCACAATGGTTGTTCAAATGAACTAGATATATCTTAGGGGAGTCAGAATTGCTTAGAAAGTGAAAGGAGTCAAAATTGGAATGAAAATGAAAATATAATAAATTTTCAAAATCATAATAGAATAAAAAATATATACGGATGAGAATAAGATCAGATTCAATATTTTAGAGTAGTGTTTGAATATACATGGGTTCTTCTGAAGGAACCAAAATAACACGTCTATGAAGTGAAGCAAAGTGACAGCACAGCGTATATATATATATATATATATATATATATATATATATATATATATATATATATATATATATATATATATATATATATATATATACAATTATTAAGTCATAGCTTTGATTAATGGAATACAAGGAATGTCATCAAATTTAATTTGCGGTATAATTCAAAATGGCCGACAGGCAGTTAGAATTTTATATATTGTTGGAAGGCAAGTAATTGGTCTATATTGAGACGGATCAATAGTATTATCACTTTCGGTTTTAAATAAGTAATTCCTTGTGTGAAAAATAAAGGAGTAGCTGAGGGGTTCTTTATATAAATGAAAAATATTCAGCCAATTTTTCATGAACGCAAGAGAATTTCTGAACCAAAAGTTATGAATACCATCAACACCTGGAGATTTCCAATTTTTGTGTGTTTAATAACTGATGTTATATCTTCGTTTGAAAATTTTTCAAATTGCATGCATTCTATTTTAGAAAATCGAGACCTTTCATTTCAAAAGTATTCTACATTTTCAATTAGCTGATAGAAGATATATATATATATATATATATATATATATATATATATATATATATATATATATATATATATATATATATATAATATATCAAAAGCTTTGATATTAAAAGTATATGGACAAAGGAATAACCGATTGGAGAATTTTTCGTTGTTTTGAATGTTATTTTTCGAATGACACACCTATATCTTATACTCTGTACCGATCGGTTTTTTTTTATTCCTATCGAACGATAACCATGTTCCCTATACCTATCTTTAACGGTTTTTGAATTTCTCTGATTCCGATATTTTGTGTCTCAATATTCATCTCGATATTTTTTCCTTCGTTTTTGAAGAGGGGTTCATGTCAATTGAGAACACAGAACACTAGTTTTTACTATGTGCTACTGAAAACACCAGTTTCAAGTCAATAAGTAGAGAATGATCAAAAAATCTCAGCATGGGCCGAAGTGAAGGCGATGAAAATGAGTATTTTATGGAATCCAGTTCGAAAAAATGCAATGTTCGGAGAAGTTGAATTGTTTAAGTCGAGCCTATTTCTTATTTTCCTCGTTGTAAGCTCTACTTTTTCCGGTGTTAGGTATTCATGAGATTTTTTTTCAAATTTATTTCTTTTTTGCTTATCTAATTATTTGGGGGCAGGAAGAGATTGTTTATCGTACGCCTCCAACTACACCGGAAGATAAAGGATGAAAAATAAGGGCATCTTTCGAAATGAGAATACGTTTATGCATAGAGCGGGATGGAGGTCATTTTGAACATCTTTGGTACCATTTCTATGTATTGCTTCAATTATTCATGCAATCTTTCCTTTTCCGTGATTTGTATTAATATTCTCCATTGTCACACATATTCATTTCCATTAAAATAATCTATGGTTTTCGAGAAATGGTTATATGAGCAAAAAAGAAATAAATTTGAAGAAAAATATTATGAATACCTATCACCGGAGAAGGTAAAGAGGTAAGAGTTTATAAGGACGAAAATAAGAAATAGGCTCTAATCAAATAATTTTCAACTACTCCGAACACTTCAATTTCTGAACTGAATTCCATAAAATACTCATTTTCATCGCCTTCACATCGGTCCATGAAGAATCGGAATTTTTTTACTGTACACTCTGTATCAATTTCAGAGTTTCCCAACGATGGTTACTCAAAAATGGAGTATTATTAACATAATTTTTGCAAAATCACAATCGGAAACACACAACGAGGGAAGAAAAAAATCATCAAATTCAAAAAATCTCAAATATTTCGAAAACCATTGTACTAGATACTATTGGACGAAGTCACTTTCATTTGAGCTAACAAAGCCTAAATTATCGAAATATATAGGGTGTTCCATTTAGAAATATAACTTTGATTTGTTTCTCAGAAACGGAACAGTCTGTATATACGAAATTATTTTTAAATTGTGATCTTAAGAGAAGTTTTTCATATTGCCAAAAAAAAATTTTAAAATCCGTCGTTTTCTTGGCATTATGGTACTTCCATAACTTCGCGAGGAGTCTACAAATGTAAACTTGAGACAAGAAGAATTATTCAAAAATCCGTAGATCAATGAATAATCCTTCCTGACAAGAGCTAGTTCTCAAATCCGCCTCCCAAGAGCCACAATAGTGCAACTAAGCAGGATACCGAGAAACGAAGCGGTAGGTTGCAGTTTAGTCCTTATTAGGAGCTCATTAGTGTCGCATATCGCTTCTCAGCATCCTATCAAGGTACATCGGCGTACCCTATCGATTTCAGAGAGGACTCACCTCGTACGTACGTACGAGACTCGCCCTCTATGGACCGAGACGTTGAACCCGCTACCGGACTTCTAGAAAGATACGAACAATAACAAACAGATGTGAAAACGTTTAAAATTCCAACATTTGGGAGACATCTTTCGCTGGTCCGTGAATCACATCAACGGTACAAAACGAGTGAAATAATCCCGCTGAAATAGTGCTCTGGGCCTCTGTTTCCGAGATAAAATCTTCCGTCGGTAAATATTTGATGGGACAAATATCTTCCGCGATAAACTTCGCGAGGAGACTACAAATGTAAACTTGAGACAAGAAGAATTATTCAAAAATCCGTGGATCAATGAATAATCCTTCGTGACGAGAGCTAGTTCCCAAATCCACCTGCCATGCACGCAGCCGCCACATTAGTGCAACTAAGCAGGATACCGAGAAACGAAGCGGTAGGTTGCAGTTTCGTCCTTATTAGGAGCTCATCAGTGTCGCATATCGCTTCTCAGCATCCTATCAAGCTACATCGGGGTACCCTATCGATTCCAGAAAGGACGCACCTCGTACGTACGTACGAGAGTCGTCCTCTATGGACCGAGACGGTGTCCATCTTGAGATCCAAATTTTCATTGGGACACTCTGTATTTATAATTTATTTTTTATTTTAATTAGTCAAGCTCACCTAATGCCAGGTACACTCCTGACCATGAGATTAACTTGTAATCTAGCTGCTATTTCCAATGGTATTCCGGTGTTCTAGAAGGAAACAAATATTATTAAAAATAAGTTATGAATATTTCAATATATAACATTGTTGAAGCAAACAATTGAAATTCAATAAGTGTTCTTCGAATTATACAGGAATATGAGCCCTTGTTTCATTCAAATTGAATAGGTCTTTGATTCGAAATATCTTTAATTTATTCAATGACTCTCATTCCAAGAACATCATTATTTCCAAATGAAAAATGTTTAGTTGCTGCTTCATAAAGAAAACCAGTTCGATCGACTATCTCTTCCCCACAAGAATTCGTTTCAGCAATTCGCTGTCACCATCTGCGAAACTCTTATCTTATAGGGTTAATGTTACATGAATACAACTATTTTTGTACAAAGCACATATTCAATCTCGGTTTTAATACTATTCCTCCGACTTCGAATATTTGTTAGGGCTGCGGCTACGGCTCACTCTTGGCGTTGTTAGTCTACTTTACTTTCTACCTTGTGCGATTGAAGTATATTCTCTATAAAGCGGATCAAACTGTTCGGCAAAATTTGCTCATATTCTTATTGAATAGCATTTTAGAGCTTCTGCTTATGCACAGAAAATACATGATATGTTTTCCGTAAGTGAGGTGTAGTTTCATTTCCTCTTTGCAGAATGCCAAAATGTGTCGTCATCGATCAGCAAATTTCCTTTCAGTGAAATTCGCTGAGCATATGGTTCGAATATTCGGAAAAATACTGAGATTGTTCTTGTTTCAACTGGGAAATTTCATTGATCTCCTTAATTTATAGTCTAGTAGGGATTTGGAATGTCTCAGAACTTTAATCTATTTATTCTCCTGTGATCTACTTACTATCCATGTATATGTCATATCCTATGTGCTTTTTGGATGTCTCCTTTTTGGATGTCTCGCACCTACAACTCACCCCCATATTGTTGAGGAGGTGGTAGTACTGAAATATGGTTTTTATGTGAATTCGTTCTTGTTCAAGACATTCAATAAAACTAGACTATGGGCGAGAGTGGAGATGTTTTCACCAAATTCTGTTTTAGATACATCAATGCATGTGCCATCCAGCATCTCACATGTTCGACAAATGAACTGTAAGAAATTTATGGGTCATGATGGAATACCTGCAACCGTTTTGAAGTAATGTGCTTCAGAGTGAGCACTTGTTGTTAATAGTCTACTTCAGATTTCGTATGAGAGCTAAACGTTTTCGGAGTGTTGAAAAATTGTGAGAGTATGAACAATTTAAAAGAAAGGAAAAAAATACCCACCCCAAAATTGCCCTCCAATAGCATAAATGCCCATTATGTCGAAAGTCATGGAAAGAGTGATAAGCGATGATTTCATAACATATATCGAGTTATAGGGTGTCATAAGTGATCGACAATTCGGTTTCCATAGATTACGATCAACTGTTGACCTCCTTGCATACGTTATGCATCTGTGGTCATGAAAAATCGAAAAGTATGACGAATCATGAATCGTTTCGCTTGTTATCTCTGAGGACTTCGAAAGGTTTTGACATGCAGAGTAAATGAATAAACTAATCGCATATGGATTTCCGAAAAATTGCGTGGTTGGATTGATACTACACTCTACAATACATCGATTCAGGTGGTAGTTGACAATATAACGCGTGAATCTTTTCAGGTTAATTCAGGAGTACTCCAGGGCTCCATACTCTTGCTGATCATTTCTCTGTTACATATCAATGATCTGCTTCACTCTTCCGAGAATAGATCATTTCGGTTTGCGGACGACTATACTCTGGTTTACTCATTCTCTAATCATCGTCCCATATCTGCTGAGGAGTCACACCAACAGAGATACCAATACAGCACTCAATTCAGACTTGAAGAATATATCAGAGTAGGTCCAGTTGAACAATTCTAACAAGACCCAATCAACAACATGCTCCAGAAAAGTCACTGCAGGAGAACCTTCTACAATCATCGACATCGAATTTCCACAGTAACGAACATGCACCCTACTCAGCATCACAGTCATTACCGGAGTTTGATAGCATGATCATGTGTCAGCCATTACTAAATCTGCTTCTACCACACTGAGTTTTCTTTTCAAGGCTAAGCAGCGCTTCACGCTATCGTAGCTGTTACTTTTATACAAAACGCTGGTGCGTCCTATTCTGAAATACTATTCTACTATGTAGGGCTCTGCACCCACATAGTAGAATTTATTAAATTTATTGGATAGTGTCCTGCACATCACGGACTTCACCCGTAATCTCCAAACTCTCGCTCAAAATTGTCAGGTTGCTAATTTTCTCTTTTTCACAGATACCTCCATGGTAAATACTGTGAGGAAATAAAAAGGTTCGGTCTCGGAAATAATGCGGTTCCAAAGAATCACTAGGCTCGCTGTAAACTGTCATCAGCGGACGGCCAACTGAAAAAACTACGTGCTATAAAAAATTTTTTAGTTTATAGGACTAGTGTGCTGTGAAAATTGCCCGAACATCTTTCCGATAACCTACAATTTGGCCCCCTTCAAGAAGCGAGTAAGTACACAGATTAAAACTTCTTGGGCGACCTGGCATCTCCTCCTCCCAAAAGTTGTGAATAAAAAAGTCTTTGATCTAGAAATATTCTATTTTCGAGGTAACCTATTTGTGTTCTCTAACGGGTGTCCACGCGAGATGACATTGAAAGTATATGGAGGAAGCAATGACTGATTGGAGACTTTTTTGTTGTCTCGAAAGTTATCTGAACTGAGTTTCAAAAATATTCTCAATGCTGTGACACTTCCGGTTATACCGGAAGTTAACACCATTTTTGTTTTTTCAAATAGCATAATGTATGTTTCTATTTTTCTTTTGTAGAAAATTAAATTCTGAACAATTTTTCATCAAATCATTGCCACCTAAAATCAGCCGAAAGGAAAATATAAATTTTTCAATCTGAATTTTGCGATTTTGGGTTGTCTATTAGAAGGCATCATAAAAATCTTATAGATCATTCATTCTCGATTATTTCTAGCTTGTTGTAAGTAAAGAGGCTCATTCAGTAGTATTCAATTCATTTAGACGTTTCACGGTATACGGGGTATTTCCAAACAAATCGTAGCAAACCGTTGTACATTCAAATTTACAAAAGTCAATTTTTTCAAATAAGACTACCTATCTTTGCACACACTATTAATATCGTAATATTATTGGGCATTAAGCTGCTATAAACACCTCAAAAAAGTCTAGGAACACTTACCAATATCTTCAAAATATTAATTTGATGATTCGAATTTATAGAAATTTTTCGGTTTTTGTTAGGATGTATTGTATATAATGTATTCTCAAGAAAACAAAATAATATTTGACTTCTCCAAAGCACCTATAATAAAAAAAAAATTGAAATTTGAAAATGACGAAATGTGGTAAAACACAAAAAAAATCTAATATTTTCGAAACGATATGGAAGCACTTATATTTTTCAGTGCCCAGAAGGTCCACCTCTGTTATTAATGACACTTTGGCATCGTCGCGGCATGCTCAATATTAAATTGTCTATCACATTTTGGCCTAAGTCATTCCAAGCCCCCTAAACTGCTAATCGAAGCTCCTGTTCATGATGGAAGACGTTTTGACGCAGGAGATTTCTTTTTAGGATGCCCCACAAATGCTTGATGGGATTCAGATCTGGGGAGCAGGATGGCCATGGTAGAAGATCGATATCATTCTCTTCAAGAACGTTCAAGACAACCCTTGAACGATGAGGAGGGGCATTATCTTGTTGGCAGAATGGATTTTGACCCATTAGTTGGAGATACGGTGCCACTACAGGTAAAACTATCTCATTTGCGTAAGAATTTCCCGTGAGGTTGTTCTGTATGAAAACGAGGTCAGTTCTTCCACCAAGGCGTATACCTCCTCAAAACATCACTGATCTGCCCCCCTGTCTAACAACTTCTCGAGCATGCTGGAGACGGTTTTGCTTTCCAGGTTCCCTCCATATTCGAATTCTTCCCGAATCGGGATAATAAGTAAATATAGATTCATCACTGAAGAGAACTGTGGCCCACCTCTCTTGATCCCAGTTTACGTGTTCTTGGCACCAAGCTAAACGAGCAGCGCGATTTCCATGGGTCAGTTGTGGAACACTTAAAGGACGTCTGGAGTGGAATTGACCTTCGTGCAGTCGATTTCTCACAGTTTGGTCGGAAATTTGTACATTATGAACTCGTGATAGCTCTTGAGCTAATTGAGATGCTGTGGTAGTACGATCTCTTCTGGCTTGTAAAACCAAAAATCGGTCTTGGGCGACTGTAGTAATCCTGAAACGACCTGTATGTCACTCTTCTACGCTACCTGTTTCATTGAAACGCGAATATAAACGGTTTATGACACTTGGGCTACTTCCCAGAACCCTGGATACTTTCTGTTGTGAGCTCCCAGCTTGGAGCATGCCAACGGCTCGTAACATCTCTTCTCTAGTCAAATGTCGTCTTTCCATGGTCGAATCACAAAACTTGAATGTTTCATTTGTGCTTACAATAGAAACAAAGTGCCAACTAACTAATTTCAAACACTGAATACATGAAATGATTATAAAGCAGCGTCGCATCTGCTGCCATTTTAGTATTTTATAAAAAAAACTGAAATCTGTTGCGGCACAAATCATCCATATTGTTCGTTCTGGATACGATATATCGATATTCAGAAGTGTTCCCTAGACTTTTTTGAGGTGTTTAGGTTTCTCTTCAACTAAAATACATCGCTTCCGAGTTATTCGCGATTTTATCCCAAAGAGTACGATTTTTCGCGCGAGGACCCTGAAATTCACAGATTATAGGAGCGAAAATCTTTCAAAAAATGCATTTAGATCTCTCAATACGAGACCCATATCAAAATCTTTATCAAAGTACTTCTGGTCAGAATTCCGAGAGAAAAATAGCGAAATCAATTATGATTAGAGTGGCTTGAATCTGACTTCCCGTTTCCCTGCTTTTCTAGTAGGTTATTCTCGATTAAATCAGTTACTTGTCAGTTGAATCATTCTCGAATTACCAGAAATACCTCGCTGAATGAAGAATATCGATTTTTTTCGTCGCCTTTCAGTTTCGCTTGAAACGATTGCTCCCATATTCCAAAATGATTGGACTTGATTGTTATTGATTTTAGATCTAGACGGTTTGAAACCCACAGATTGTTCTGAAACGGAATATTTCAAATTGTATTTCACAAGTTAAAATTCATATATATTTCAGCAAAATTGAAGGAATCGCCCATGGTTTTTCGATTGGCAATAGTTTGAAAAGTACCTCATCTAACCATAAAAAAATCGTCATGCTCCATTCAGCGAGGTATTTCTGGTAATTTGAAGATGACTTTCGTGACAAGTATTTTATGTAATCGAGAATATCTACTAGAAAAGCAGAAAAAATAGTCAGATTCAATCCACTTCAATGGTTTGAATTTCGAATTTAATTTTTTCGGAATTCGGAATTTTGGCGGAATTACTTTGACAATTTTGAGATGGGTCTCGTATTGTGATATCGAAATGCATTATTTGAAAGATTTCCGGTCATGTAATCTGCGAATTTCAGGGTCTTTGAGCGAAAAATCATAATGTTTGGGATAAAATAGCGAATAACTCGGAAACGATGCATTTTAGGCGAAGGGAAACCTTCAACAGATCGATGCCTATTAATATAACGAGTTAAATAATGTGTGCAAAAATAGGTAGTATACCGTGAAGCCTCTAAATGCATTGAATTCTGCTGATTACGATCGCAAAATTCTTGAAATCTTCCTTTCGGTTGATTTTAGGTGGCAAAGATATGAGAAATTATTCAGAATTGAATTTTCTACAGTAAGAAAAGATTGAAACATACATTATGCCATTTGAAATAACAAATATAGTGTCAACTTCCGGTATAACCGGAAGTGCCACAAAATTGAATATATTTTCGGAACTTAGTTCGAATAACTAGACAACATAAAAAAATGTCTCCAATCGGTCGTTTCTTTCTCCATATTCTTTTAATGTCCCATCTTGCGTGGACACCCGTTATATTAAAAGGACTTTCTTCACAGTGTTAGTTAGTTGCGGAGCTGCTTCTTTAGAATGTAACGCGTGGTGGTATTAAGTTGAAATCAAAAATATAAAACTTATATTTTATCGGAATCATTCAAAATTAAGCTTCTAGGGCTATAGACTCAGAAAATAATATTTTTTGGCATATATTTTGATACTCTCATAGCAAATGAATGAAAAGTTGTCGGGTACTTCCTATCGGCCCTGAATCCTGGAATTCGGAGAGAACCAAGATATAACAGTAACATTAATTTATAATTGTAGACAATCTGGGAACACTTGGACTCCTGTGAATTTGAAGAAAAGCTATGTTCCAGAAATATTGGCAAGTATTTTTAATGATCAGTGTTTGTTATACTCCTTTCTAGTAACATCAATATACATTCTTACTTAGAACAAAACCGGAATATTCGGTTTTTGATGTTCGAAATTACAAACAATCTTCATTATATAAGCCTCATTTCTCTGTTCAATATTGATTTTTCGTTTGATCATTCCTCTTTGAAGAATATTGCAGATAATTATCAGTTCTTGAAGGACCATGGTTCACACTTATGTTATCGTGGAAGTGTGTTTTCTCGGGAAATGCAATCAGATGCGAAATTTACTGATTGAATACGAAATTATCTCTTCTCGAAATTATGCTTTCGAAGTTTTTAGTTTTGCGTATTCATGAAAACATTTCTAAATTTGTGGTTATGAACTTATGTTTTTTTGTAATTATAAAGGTTGAATATTTAATCTAATTTTCAGCTATTGGACTGGCTTGATGACACTCATTTTTGGGACAACATATTCTTACGGCCTCTTGCATATTTTGTTTTTTTGTCATGTTTCAGCTTTCAGACAACTTAGCTAAGCTTGAATCAATAAGGAAGCTGAACTAAGCTTTAGTTAATTCTGCTGACGTTTTCCCTTCTCTTCATTGTGCAACTTATTTCGTTTATATATTCTTTTGCAGCTCATTTGTATTCACCAATGATCAATTTGAAATGGTCGATTACCTTTATGAAGTTTTTCATTATGGTGTCCATCCAAAATTACAGTAGTCTGTTTCTCATGCTTTCAGAATTTTTCTTGGCCTAATAACTCATTCAATGTCAATCCGTAAACAACGTTACTTGAGTTTGATTTGACACAGTTTGACATTTCAATTTTGACATTCACAATTAACTCCACTTCAGATGGTAATTCTTCTGACTTTTTAAAGTGTTCGAAAGATGGTTCACCTATTTTTTAAAGATTTTGAAGCACAATTCATTTAACACTTAAAGATACCTGGCCTCTGGAGGAAGTGTTCTGAAGTTATCATTCATACTTGCTGGACATCCAGCAATAGCATATGCATTACATCTTACAGCCCAGGAACTTCTACCTCCTCAGATATGCTCTACAAATTTTTTGTGTACAGATATTCAACAGTACTTTCAAATTTTCAGAAGGAGCAAGTTCTCATCACCAAGACAGACTTCTCCTATAAACTGTAAGGAAAAATTTAGGACTATAATTTCAAACTGAAGATTTAGAAGCCCCATTAGGTACGAATTTCACTCCGACCATAATTAAAGGTTTCGAGAAATTAACTCAAGATACAGTTGCACAGATCTTGCACAATGGGGATGAACTTAAGAATGGATCCACGAATATGTGGAGTGATCTATGAAACTATGACTAGGTAAAAATAATTTGAGATGTATTCAGTGATTGAGCAATTTTCTTTGCTGAAACTCGTTTTTGATTTGGTACATTTGGCAACGCCTTCTCTTTTCTTCCAGGTCTGTTATACGTCAGGTATTCCAGTCAGTATGTATATCAGAAGATTGACAACAAATAATGTTCTTGTCGGTAATTTCTTCAAATGGGTGAACGTATAGAAAATCCGACAATGTGGTTCGAATTGCACTGTTAGTCCAATGTTCTTCGTTTTGAAGTCTTCAATCGTACATTCTGAAGAAATTGTATATTCTCTTAATTTCATTCCTACCCTTTCCCTTTATCTTTAACCTAAATCGACATCACTCAATACACGAAATTGAAACCAGTTCCGTATCGATGGTTGGTAAGTTTTCCTTCAATTCATGTATTTTTTGGAACAGAATATCACTCTATGAAATGGAATTGAACATTCATATTCTAGGTTACGAGAGTGTGGAGATCTCATGCAAAATGTATCATCAGGAAATTAATTCTTATGGAGGAGATACAATCATGTTTCCGGAGAAAAAATGAACTCGTATCGTTGGATCGATTCTTAAATGCTGAATATTATCGAAACAAGATTATCTCCTATCATATGCGATAGAGCATAGTTACTATACAAGATATAAGAAAGGGTCATCACAAATTCCTCAAGTGAAAAAATCTATTGGGCTAAGATATGGGAGTTTTCTTAGACCTCGACTGTCTACCGGATTTCCTGAAGTGCATATCCTCAACAAAGATATTCAAGAAAAAGCTGAAAAAATATATTATATATATTAGAAGGGATCGAATTCGCTCACTGATCGATTTGAAAAACTATCGCTAAAGATATAGATATTTTAGATTATTGGTTATCTCTAAGTAACGAAGAACTCTATTAGTTAAATGCAAGTGAAAGTTAATAGTAAGATTAAATAGACACGCGCGGAATACCTTCCATGCGAAATAGTTCGTGGGTTTGTTCAAATAATTTGAACTTTATTGAAGATTTGTAATTTTTTATAGCATTTTGAATAAACTATTTGATTTGATTTGATTTTTCGATATACAGGTGTTATTAGTGAAAACTCATATCCAATGAATAATAATAGACATCCACATATTGTTAGAAGATTTCAAATATTCTTTGATGAGAAAATTTGAAAGTTTTATAGAAGCTGGTCTAATCGCGGAAATCCAATAGAGCATAATAGAGATGTGTTGTGAATACAGTTTCATAGGTGAGTAGTACATCTAATTTTACCTGAACCTACAGCTTGGTCAATATCTGTTGACGGTTGTCTAAGAAGCTTAAAGGATTATCATTCAAAAAATACTCGATGGTCAGATTTGAAGTATATCATGACGATGCCGAACAGTATTGTAATAGTAGGTGACTACCGCCCTTCCACTGCGTCTTTGTGGTCTATTGTGGTTTACATAATACCTTGATCATAGTTCCTAGAATAGGTCCAGGAGATGATTTTTCTGTTCAATGAGAGGTTCTTCCGTTCGTTGTGTTCTGGGATATTCTTGCCAAACATTTCGAACATAATTTACTCGCTGATGGGAAGTGAGTACTGTGATTGTCCTGGACATCTTATTTGCTGTGTGTATGTTCTTTCAGCCTGCAGTGTCCGTACGGACTCACAAGACACACACAAGACTTTTCTATTATGATTTCTTGAATCCTACTAATACGATGATATTTTGCTCCGATTCGCCTTTGGTAACCACTTTCGAATGTTTCATTACGTGGCTATTAAGCTAAAAAGAGCAAGGTTCTATTTATCTTCAGTCAGTTATTGTTTGCTTAGTCATTTGGAGTGGGAAACCCAACTAAGGTTCCGCTGCCTCGAGCCAAACAAAGAGGAGTGAGACATCGATCTTTGTCAGTCTATCTGCCTCTTCGTTATCAGAGTAGCCTAAAAAAAGAGTAGCTTCATACAATAGTGAGTCAGTAGTTCTGTTCATCAAGAGTAGTTCGACAGTTTCATACCAGTTTCGAAGTATAGCAATTGAAACTAAGAGTTTCAATCACTGCTTCACTGTATGCTACGGACCACTTATATCATGACCAGGCATGTCGTATGTGCGGACTGCAGGGTTACTACCATATATTCCTGTTAGTACACCTCCAGGAATTTTTGAACCATCGGTCTGCCTCCAATAAAAGTCCAGAGGAAATATCAATATCGGCTTATAAATGTAAGCATGATGTCTGAATGCTTTGCCAGGATGCTGTGTGACAGTTTATCAGGCAGCAGCTTCGAGCATCTCATCATTATAGCGTTCGACAAGTTTATTGACGTTTGATGTTATGTATAGTAGTCCATGTTTCCTTGTTCTACGGTAATATATGCAAGAGGGTGAAATGGAGAAGGACTACAATCGCTGTGGTTGGCGTAAAATGGAATGGCTTCATAATAGCTAGACAAGATGGTTTGATCACCATATTATTTAGTCAGTGCATCTACTTTGGGTTGACGCGCATATCTTTCTCTAAGTAAGAGTTTTCGCATTGCAATATAAGAATCAGCTGTAGAAATTTAACTTCATTCGTGAATTTGATGGTTTTACTCATAGTTTGTGATTGCAATTCATGCATCTTTCTTTTCCAACTGAAAGGTACTAAAATTTTTGAGGGGTTAAGAGATATAATTTCTCTGGTCCACCACTCGTCTGTAATGCTCAGTAGCTCCTGGAGGATATTGGCTTTGATTTTTATTTATTAGCTTTTACTAGATCATCAGCTTTAACGTTGCACTGTAAAATAATCACCAGCAAGGCGACTAATAGACTCCACAGCAGAGAAGATAGACTGTTTCTCTGTGGACATATCCTCACTGCTACACTCAACGAGGTCGTTACAATTCTGTTGCTCAGCGTTGTTTCTAGTTACAAATTATTGGTTCAATTCTACCTACTTCACAAAAAGAATCTGGCAACGTGTAATTGAAGACTCCTTCAATATTAAAAAACTTTGTCAACTATAATTCTTCATTGCTATGAGATTGCTTCAAAGTGCCAACTATATTGTGTAACTTGGAATCAACTGAACTTGTTTTTACATTTTTATGTACTACTAGGATCTCAGTATCTAAAATAATTGGTCTAAATTCGTCTAATTTCTACAAACTATGAGGTTATGGTGCTTTATATCTGATATTCACTTGTTTTGAACCAAGTCATTCAAGCGCAAGTGAGCTTTCTCTTCCTCTTTTTTTGGTACAATTCCAAAAACATTGTATTGTGTCTAAGCTGGTAGATAGGCATCATCTCATGTTTTATCCATAATGAAAACAAAAAAGAAATTCAAGTGTAAATCAACTCGATAAACTTACTGGCTCTAGAATCATGTAAAAGTTGTGCCTGTCACTGGGTTCCAAGCCTTTTACTAGATTGAGGTAATAAGGATCTGCTTTGTAGAAATGAGGAAGGGATACGAACCCTGGAGATCCATATCTACACAAAGAAATATTCATCATCCCATATGGCACACATTCTCCTGTGCAATAGCATTGGTTTTCAGGAATCAAAGTACCTAAAAAATAAAACATTTTGAATAATGAACGCAACCTCGCTTCTAAATTGTATATTAAATAAATGGAGGCATTTTCGAAAACACGCTATTTTCATTTTTGCATTTTATTTCTCAAGAAAATCAATGTATATAAAGTGTGTGAGTTAGGTTATAGTGGCCAAGACCATATTTCTTATTTGAAGTCCAACATTTTTGAAAATATCTCATACCTATCTTTAACTGGGAATTTCGGAAATATTTAGTGTTTTCAGATCTACTGTAATATTAAAATTGAAAAACAAAATTTGATTTTAGATTTTCGAAACAACACATTTAAAAATAATAAGTTATAACAAATAATATAATTAGATGATGGGAATGGGATAATAGGAAACTATTTCAGATATCCACAACAATGGTACGAAATGAAAAGATATTCTATCATCTTTGATTATTTTCGTGTAAATCATCTGGCCAGGGGTAATTGTCTAGTCATTACAAAATAGTACTTCATTTTACTGAAATGTGAGAAATAGCAATCCTACAGATCTTGGGAATAACACACAGAAACAAATGGAAGTTGTTTTTTTATCTCATTAGCATTTCACTAATATGCCGCGTAGATCTTAGTAGGAAAATTTGTATATTACAGAAGCAAGTTCATGAGCTTTGACATATAAGGCAGATAAAAGAAGCAGTTGTCAATGCAGTAAGTAATGATATCAAATGAATAATATGTTTAAGATTGGGAAAAAATCCATACTTCTTAACGACCAGAACTCCCATTAATCGCTGCTAAACATTCAATCACTTTTCGAAGATTAAAAGAAAATTAAATGGTCCCCTGTAAAATGATACTTTTCAAGAGCTCATTGAACACGATGATGGGAGAAAATCGTTTATCTGTTGTCAAATGATGGTAATGTTAAATTACAATGGGAGCAAATCAGAACATGTTTTGTTTTCTGATGAGCGCACTTGCGCACTTATCGGTCATGATAATCGTCAACACATGCGCATTTCGCTGAAAAGGTAAATGTTTTGGTAGGATACTTATTCATACGGTTCCAGAATTTCGTTATGTCAAATTTGAAAATCACAAGCTCTTATTTCAATAAAAATAAATATGGTCATTGCGAAATCAATGTCTGGCAGTACCTCAACATAGTAATCACAAATTGGTAGTTGGGAAATCGATGATCGATGGGATGACTGGCAGGAACCCTTGTTGTGCTTTGTATACAAAACCAAATCGTTGATAATAGATATATAAGTTTGGATCTACCCATTTTTATAAATTTCATAAACTAAGACATGTTTTGGGAAATTGAAATAGTACTATGTCATTTTCACCTAAGAAACATATGAGAGTAGTGGGGATAAGTGGTAATCAAGTTGATTGTTAGTGATTGTCAGAATATGCTTGTAAGCTGATGGGATTCCTACGAATTGTAATACATTTAATCTCTTGTTTTTGTTACCTGAAAGCAAAATTTAGATTTTTGTGAAATCAAAGAAATGATTCTCGTTCATACAATATTCTGAAATTTCAGTTCATTTATTACTGATTATTGAATTTTTAGCTGTTCTACTCTAATATCATCGGAAAGACCAGTTCGACCAATATAAAATTGAGACAATCATTTCAATAAAATTTATTCTTATTCCTATTTATTGTGTTGATTCTATTTTGTTTTAATATAGGACATAGTTCAGTTCTTATTGGGACATAATTAATTCTGAGATATTTTATTATTTTGTGAACCAGAAGGGTAGGGTAAATCGAAGAAAATAATAATTTGGCGATATTTAGTAGAAGGAAACCGTGAGTTACTGATGCACAAACGCAAATTTTGATTTTATGAGAATGGGAACTACGTTATGAATAATTGTATCAGTGAACGTTTTCGACAAATGTCAAATCCAAGATAATTATGTGTTCTCATAATTTAAATATTCTTAGTCCATTGGGGCTGTTTAACTCTAAGTTTGTGGCGTTACAGCCCTTGTGCATGGCAGGCAGATTTGAGGACTAGCTCTTGTCAGGAAGGATTATTCATTTATCTACGGATTTTTGATTAATTCTTCTTGTCCAAGCCACGACTGTATCTGGTGATGAACTCGGAGTCTGTGGAAACGAGCTGCATCTTGGGTCAGAAGCAGTGAAGATAAACTAAATGAAGTTTTAGTTACTGTTTTCGAGAATTTTTTATATCGCATGCTGTCAAGACAATCGTTTTATTACCACCGTATAAAAAATACAAAAAAACCGTTCGCCAATAAGAATGAGCAAAGACGGATCGACTTTCTCGTCGAGAAATAATGCGGTACCAACAGCTAGGTCAGGATGTTTTTCCTTAATTTCACAAATTTGAGTTTCCTCATATTAAAGGCAGCTGATGTTGTATCACAACCAGATAAAGCATGAATGAAAAGCAAATTCTGTGCTATGAAATCTGCATGCATAAAACTTGAAGGGCTATACAATTGACCACATGTGCGTTGTTCAGAAAGTTTTAAGAAGAAAGTGTTTTCCCGAAAACAGTAACTAATACTTCATTTAGTTTATCTTCACTGCCTCCTACCCAAGATGCAGCTCGTTTCCCTAGCCTCCGAGTTTATCACCAAATACAGTTGTCGCTTGGAAAATATAAAAATCTGGAAGATTGGGGCTTGATAAAGAATAAAAACATTTGGATGCCAATCCAAGCTTCCAAGCCTCCAGCACCCCCAGATCTCATGAAATTAATGGTTGGCCGATGCAAAGGAAATTGTGGAAGCATGTGTGGCTGTAGAAAAGCTGGTCTCAAATGCTCGACAGTATGCCTCCATTGCTCTTGCGAAACATGTGCCAGTATAATGGAAATTTAAAAAGTAGTCGAATGAAATTGATTGATAGATGAACTTACAACAATGACTGCGATTTTAACACCAGTCATTCCCCAAACCTTCTCATTTGACGATCAATTAGGTTATGAGCCACAGCCTGGACAATCAAACAAAGGTAGAATAGAGTAGGATAGCCGATAACTGATCAAAAATATAATTATGTGGAGGATTACATCACGATCAAGGTTTTTGTGGACTACGCCTATTGGGGATACCACGTTAAAAAAAACGCGCCAAAAGATTCCATTTCATAGGTTGCGGGGAAAAGAGTTATAAATAAACAAGTTGATTTGTAAGTATTGATGTAAAATAAAGTTATTATTATATAGGTTATTCAGAAAAATGATTCAACGAAGGGATTCATTTCGTCTTGACCAGATTCTCGTCAGAGTTGACGAACCCGATCAACGTTGGAGCGCTGTGACACTGTGAAGTTATTGTGTTCAAAAAAGAAAATGTTTATATGAATTTCTCCACTTTTTTACTTATAACTTTTGGAATTTTTCATAAACGGTAAAGAGTGATGAAGACTCATTTATAGATAAAGCAATTTGCTACAAATTATGTCTCAAATATTTTTGATGAGATGTATACTTTTCGAGATATCGCGGAAAATATATTTGCACCAATTTTTCAAGACGGCGGCCGGGGACAAGGGCTGCAGCCCCACAAACTTGGAATTAAGCTTCTATTGATCTTCCACATGTTCGAATGATAAAATTGCGTCCTCTACAAAATGCATTACTTGGCCCGTAAATTGAAACATTTCAATGGACTAATAGAGAATTGGATGAAATGAATTTATGAAATTTAAAGCGATAAACACCATCCAAATACAAAATATATCAACTTATTTTTTTTAGTAAGGAACGTTTTGAGTCAAAATATTACGTGAAGGGAAAAGTTCAAATTCAAGATTGGTCATGAAGATTTCGCTGAAAAGTTGGGAAAGAGGAGAATCCATTGGAAGACTATCTATTTGTTGATGAATTTTGTTACTGATATTGAAATGATCCTGCTTGTACCAAATTTCTATTAACTAACTTCGTTTTGAATTTGATTTGAGGAACCAATGTTGTATTTTTAAGTAATTGGTTGTTAATAATAATTTTGTTTTTTTGGTATTGAAACTCTCTAATGAAACTAATCTAGCATTCCTGGGAATATTGAGTGTTTCAAGCTCTTCTGTTAATTGTGAAATATTTTTGATTAAATATGTTGGGTGATATCAGATCGTTTTCGTTAAAATAATTTCAATTTAGTGTTAATTTTACAGACACGAAATTAGGAAAATTGAATATGAAATTATTGGAAAAACGTTTAAAATATTGCCTTAAGACTGTCAATAGAAATGAACCTGTGCAAAAATATTCAACATCCCATCTAGAAACTAGTAATAATGAAATGAAGGTCATTCCTCAAATTTAAAAGAAAATATCGATTAGTCATATCGAAAGCTGATATTTGCATTACCGTTACAATTTATTTCAAATCAAATTATATAGATAAAACTGAAAACTACTAGATTCAACAGAATTCATTGAACATAAGGATCGATCCAATTCTAGAATGTCGAAAATCTGTTAAATAAACCATTAAAATCTGTCGGAATTTTCTTCTGAAAATGAATTCTCTTTTACGGTGATGAACACCAGAATTCCTTAACTTTGTGCTCTTTCGAAAATACATAAAGAATGTTGTCCGATGCCAATTTGTTATAGATTAATGTACCCACCTCACTTTGTTCAAACATCTTAACAGAATAATACCAAATTTAACTTATCACCAGCATACCCAGTCAAAATTAGTTTACAGTTAATAGAAGTGTTAAAAACACACCAAATACTCCTATAATGCTAGATTAGTTTCATTTGACGCCGTAAATTTGGTCCCATCAATTTGAATAAAGAACTCAAAATTATTATTGAAAACCAATTACTTAGGAATACAACATTGACCCTTCATGACAGATTCTGTTAGTTAAACTTTGTATGAAGTAGAGTTATTTCCAACTCAATAATACAATTCATTATCATCTGAATGGTCTTCCAATGGGATTACATCTTTCATCTTTTTCCTCTTCTGAGCGAAATCTTCATGACAAATCTTGAAAGTTAACTCTTCGGTACACGCAATATTCTAATTTAAAACGTTCTTTACTGGAAAATATACGAGCCAATTCAATAAATACATTGCCAATATGCATATAACTCTCAAGTTTTTCCATGAGATTTATTGAAAACCAATGTTCACTGATACCTCAATCCATAAAAATAGTTCCCATTCGCATGAAATCAAAATGCACGCGTTTGATACATTTGTAGATTATAGATTACTTACGATTCCATATTAACGATAACACGATAAGAAATCAGAATTTTCAAAATATTAGCGTCCAATAACGAGTACGTCAATATCGTCATAGACAAATTAATAGCGAAAAAACAAGGTGAATTATTATTATCCTTCATCAAACCTTCCTTCAGGTTCACGAAACAATGAAATATCACAGCATTGATTATATCCCAAAAATAAGTACTGAATTATGCTATATATTAAAGCGCTACATAATCATCGCAATGTGTACCGATAGGATAAATCTATATTCACTCTTGGTCAATAACAAAGATCGACTTGATTCAGGTGATAAAAGCGGTGTATATAAATTAGATCGAAATGATTGTCTAGCTTGTTTGTATAGGTCGAACTGGTTTTTCCAAAGATATTAGAGTAGAGAATCATAAAAATCAATAATTCATAATAAACCACCAATTCTTTTTTTCAGAATAGTCTATGAAAACGTAACTCTTTTCCTTGATTTCACAAAAACCTAAGTTTTGCATCTCGGTGACATAAGCAAGAGTTTAGATTCATTAGATTCCGTAAAAATTTCATCAGCTCACAAACATAATCTACCAATAACTAACAACCATTTTAATTACCTTTTGTACCCACTTCTCATATCTGTTTCTTTGGCGTAAATGACATTGTAATATTTTAATTTCCTCTAAGGTCTTCAATCAAAGAGATAAAACCTCGAACATAGTCAAACATATTAATTCATTATATTCTCTGAAATTCAAGTCTTAAGTGTTTTGTTCCAATGGTTTAATTATACGATAAAACTAAATCCTTTGACTAAGCTAAGGTTCTGCTTAGTAAGTGATGGGATGAGTACAATAAAAAAGTATGAGTACAATTACTTTGCTCGAAACAGTATCCGATTACTGTACTCGAATATTTTCGTGAAAAATTCATTAAGTACTGATTAGCATTGTACTCGAGAACTTGTACGAATACTTTTGTGAGCACAGAGTTCTCTCTCTCTAACCTTTTTTGTAATGGTGAAGCACAGTTATTACTATTAGGTATCATTATAATGGGTTAACAGTGGCTAATGAATAATATGAAAGGTACTCATCTAACAAATGAGAGACATAATGAAAATATCAATTTTATTGAAATTTGAAATGAAAAAAAAATGGCCAGAACAGCATAAATATGCTCACTAAACTGATTCGAAAATACGTAAAACTTGGTTTCAGTAAAACTAGTTTCTCGAAATTATCGTCACTTAGGGCATTACGGCGTGGAGCGTTTACTATGGATGCAAATAAAAACATTCGTTCAACAAGTGCTGACGAAGGTAGTTGTGTTGAACTTCAGAAAAGTTCTTTCAAATAGTCGGATAGTCGTTCAACATTTAAAAATCTTCCGGTTGTCATTTAAATATTCGACAAGCTCTAGTTCAGTTTTCGTACACTGTACCTGTGTTGTATTTCGAACAGGAGATCTGTCGGATCTGGACTTCATTGAAGTCGAAAAAATCATCATTGATAGGGGGAGAACTGCCGTCGCGTTCCTCTCCGGGTGAGGCTAAAGCAATATTTTTGGCTCTCGTGATCATAATTTTTTTATATCTTCAATTTATATACTCGACTTCGTTATGCAACTGAACCATCTCAGTTTGAATTGAGGACATTAAACAGATGCTACAATTGCATCTGAGGAATCCAAAGTTAAGGTATTTATATATCGCTTGTTTATACCGGCTAAAATTACTGAGAACAGAATTTTCCCACCAAATAAATTTTTTTTTTGTTTCATTTATTCTTATTTATTCACCAACGAAATGATGCTCAGCAGTACATAGCCATAATAGATAATTTTTATCCTTGAAGAAAATCTACAGTAGACGCTAATGGTGCCATAACTTCGGCATATTCTTTTAGATGTTGTATTTCTGATTCTCTGAAATAAGTTATGCCTAATCTACTGCAAAGAGTAGGCAGTCTATGACTACTAGATCGAGCAATGAAAGTTAAAGAGGAACTCGTGAAAAGCGCGGCAACGCCAACCAGTTGCAACGAATTCTTGAGGCGACTGGCGACTGCCAACTTTGTAAATTCTGGACAAATCACGACGGTGCATTCGACGAACTTTTTCGTGGAGAGGATGGTACGGTTACTGTACTTATGGTAACAAACTGTACTCATGAGTACATTTTGTGATCATGGGTACTAAGCTGTAATCAGGAGTACTGAAAATGAGTACTGAATACAGTTGCTTCCTGAAAAAATTATTTGAGTACAGAACACAGTTACTTTCCTCAAAAGGAATTCATTCCCGAATACTGAGTACACTAATAGTAATTAGCTACTGTACTCGAGTACACAAAAGTACTCGAGTAATTCCCAGCTCTTTGCTTAGTACTTGTAATTGACATGTAAAGCAAATTGTCGGTATATGTATTTATAATAAATTGTAAGAGTAAATAGATTTAACGATTCTTTTCTGTTTCCTAGGCCTAAAATTGTATTATTTTACGGAATCAAATTCTATAGGACAGGGGTGTTCAAACGGTCGATCGACCAGTCGCTTGCGAGTACTTTTTGAGTTGATCTCGAAAAGACAAAAATTTTCAATAAGTAGGTAACTAAACTACAAAAATTCATTACATAATGAAATAACACTTTGCTAGCGGCAAAAGGCGGTTTTATCAAAGGAACGCGCGATACTTGTCGAAGAAAAGCCGCGTATTTTATTCCTGCCGCTTTTATGGAAATTTTCACGGGACCTTCGCTCACGCCGATATAAATGTTGCGCCTGCAGGAATTGGCGTCATTCTGAATTATAAGTTTATTATTGAATGGTCCAAAATGAGTACAGCGAAGAAATCTAAAACGTATGATTTCAATAACGATTGGGAGGAAGAATTCTTCTTTTGTATGGTGAAGATAAGTGCATTTGTCTTATTTGTCATGAGTCAGTTGCAGTACGTAAGCTTGGTAACTTAGAGAGTCATCATAAAACGGTTCATAAAAACTATGGAAAGGATTTTCCGCCACAAAGTGAATTAACAAGACGAAAAGTACATTATTCGATATCTTGTTTGAAGAAAGAACAAACAATGTTCACAAGACCAGCCAAACAATCAAAAGCTACTACGATCGCGTAATTCAAAACATCACATATATTAGCGAAACACAAGAAACCATTCGAAGATGGATCGGTTGTGAAGAAAGCATTCATTGAAGCGGGTGAGACTTTATTTGGAGATTTTAAAAATTTAAGAGAAATCATGTCTGCTTCAGTTATCTCGTCCGACTGTCACAAGGCGTATTGATGTCATGAGTCAGGACATGGCAGATAAACTAAAACATGATATCATGAAATGTACATACTTTTCTTTACAGTTCGACGAATCCACCGATATGACAAACTGTCCAGCTGTGTATTTTCATTCGGATGGTATTCAATGACATGTTGGCTGAGGAAGCATTTTTGACAATTATTCTTCTGAAGGGGAATAACCGTGGCGAAGATATATATGATATTTTCTTCAATTTTCTGAAAAACTACAAGATACCATTATATAAATTAGTGTGCATTACAACTGATTGAGCACCAGCAATGCCAATCAAGATTTTACTTCATTTTTTTCATTCAATTGCACTATACATCAACAAGTTTTGTGTTCAAAAGTTTTAAACAATGAGGAAATTATAGGCATTGCAACAAAAATTTTGAATTCCATCCTTGCACGTAGCTTGCAACGGCGGCTTCTTAAGTTGCAGTTGGAAGATAGGAATCGGCTTAACATACTGATTTAGTTCTTCACACAGGCGTCAGGGGGTTGAGTTCCTTGAAAGGTTTCAAGAAATATTGCCCGAAATAACAACTCTTCCAGACGAAAGAGGTGATAAAACTCAGATGTTGAAAAACGAAAAATGGCTGACTGATTTGGCATTTTTGACTGACATCATAATGCACTCAAACACCTTTAACTTGGAACTTCAAGGTAAAGGAAAACTATTATTGAGATGAATAGCGCAGTAAACGCATTCAAAAGTAAATTGCAACTTTTGATAGATCAACTGAAAAGAAAGGATCTGACACACTTTCGGTCTTTGAAAGCAAGGATTCCTCAGTTGAATTATGATACGTATGAGACTGAATTATCAAATATTTTGGGACAATTCGAAATGCGTTTTTATGATTGCAGTAGATTGGCGAATATAGCATCGTTTATGACTTATCCACTTTTATGTAAAAACATTGAGGAATTAGATTCTGAAACAGCAAGTCAGTTTAATATAAACTCATTGTCTGTTGAAAGAGTTGGTGCAGATTATATCAGATATACCTCTCAAAGCTACAGTATCTGACAGAAATTGTTTATATCTGATGATAAGTATCCGAATCTAAGGCAAATCGCCCTTTAACTGACGGAAATGGTTGGGTCAACTTACTTGTGCGAGTCTGCATTTTCTGAAATGAAGATACTTAAGTCAAAATATCGCAATCGACTAACTGACGATCATATGTCATCAAGCTTGCGATTAGCACTCAGTGTCCATTCATATGAAAAGTATGCTGAGGACATGCGTGCCACGCTTCAACAACCAAAATCACTCCTTAGTTAAGTTTAACAACATATGTAACTCTTTTGTTTTGTAGCAACCAATAAACTCGCAATTTTGAATAACTATGAGTTTTTTCATTGATATTATAGAGAAGAACCTAATTAAACCTAACCCAAACCTTGACTAATTAATGTATCATCCTGCATAACACATACTTGCAGCTTGCAGCCTCTCAGAGTCGATCGTAAGTAGTCTAAAAATAATGAGGTAGATCGCCAGCAGTTCGAGTTTGAGCACCCCAATTATAGGTTATCAGAACACCATTTCTTAAATCTAGACACATGAAATCTATTTTCAATACATGTTTAGTGTATGTATGGTTGCTGGATTGTTTGTAGTGGAGTTTCTAGAACCTAATTTTTCTTTGTTTTGAAATTTCAGAGATTACAACTTTGCCTACTTATCAAGGCTCGACAGCAACACAATAATTTTATGATATTATGCGAATCTTCTAGCTTTTATAATCGAAATTAACGAATAATTATGATTCTTCTTAATGATGTGAGAATGCAACTCAATCTACAGATTGGTGGAATTATGGGATCTTATTTATTTTGAAGGTTTCATATTCCTGGTAAAAGATTCGTATATTATAATAATTAGGTTAGTAATCAATAAGTTAAGATATACCATACATATGATATAACAAAACGTCAAGGCTTCAAATCACTAATAAATTAGATCAGCTTGAAGAAAAACGATAATATAAACTAAAAGACATGTTTTTATAGCAGATCAAAGTAAAAAGTTCAAAAATTTCAATTAATAGGTTCTTCAAAATGTTATAGAAAGTTATCTTACTCAGTTATATTAATTAATTAATTAAAATAAGAGTACAGTGACGAACAAAAAAATTATGAAAAAATTGTGGAGTGCTCGATATTGATCTAATAGAGATTTCGTCAATAATTCCGAAGTAGAGTAGGTATAAGAGTAGTTAATGAAGCATCATACGCTTTTTCAAAATGATTTTTATCAATGACTATAAATTTAAATTCTGAAATCATTTGTGTGATATACTTAATTTTATATATGGGCTCCTAAAATTCTTGCTGATTGAAAATATTTTTCAGTTTCTTGTGTTATAATATAAATAAGAATATAAAAATTTAAATTTCAAAAATATTAATTATTATATTCCTTGATTATTTCATAAGCTGAGCAACAAAATAACATGCAGTAAAGTGCAGTTTTCATTTTCTTGAGTGTTGCGGACGACTTGATGAATCATCGAATGTTATTTTCCACAAATAAGGCAAATTTTCACTAATAAGTCAAGAGATGATGACATATACCGTTTAAGTTATGCAATTTGTGGTGCTATAAGGTGTCGATGAGCCAAAAGGAATAAATTGAAGAAATGGTCGTTAGTAAAGCATCATACGGTTTTTAAAATGACTTTTCATCAATTACTATAAATTTAAATTCTGAAATCATTCAATAATTGTGTGATATACGGAATTTCCTATATGGGCTCCTAAAAATTCTTGCTGATTGAAAATATTTTTCAGTTTCTTGTGTTATAATATAAATAAGAATATAAAATTTATATTCCAAAAATATGAATTATTCTATTCCTTGATTATTTCCTAAGCTGGGCAACAATATAACATGCAGTAAAGTGCAGTTTTAATTTTCTTGAGTGTTGCGGATGACTTGATGAATGACCGAATTGTGTTTTTCGCAAATAAGGCAAATTTTCACTAACAAGTCAAGAGATGATGACACATACCGTTTAAGTTATGCAATTTGTGGTGCTATAAGGTGTCGATGAGCCAAAAGGAATAAATTGAAGAAATGGTCGTTAGTAAAGCATCATACGGTTTTCTAAAATGACTTTTCATCAATTACTATAAATTTAAATTCTGAAATCATTCAATATTTGTGTGATATACGGAATTTTCTATATGGACTCCTAAAATTCTTGCTGATTGAGATTATTTTTCAGTTTCTTGTGTTATAATATAAATAAGAATATAAAATTTAAATTTCAAAAATATTAATTATTATATTCCTTGATTATTTCCTAAGCTGAGCAACAAAATAAGATGCAGTAAAGTGCAGTTTTCATTTTCTTGAGTGTTGCGGACGACTTGATGAATCATCGAATGTTATTTTCCACAAATAAGGCAAATTTTCACTAATAAGTCAAGAGATGATGACATATACCGTTTAAGTTATGCAATTTATGGTGCTATAAGGTGTCGATGAGCCAAAAGGAATAAATTGAAGAAATGGTCGTTAGTAAAGCATCATACGGTTTTTAAAATGACTTTTCATCAATTACTATAAATTTAAATTCTGAAATCATTCAATATTTGTGTGATATACGGAATTTTCTATATGGGCTCCTAAAAATACTTGCTGATTGAAAATATTTTTCAGTTTCTTGTGTTATAATATAAATAAGAATATGAAAATTTAAATTCCAAAAATATGAATTATTCTATTCCTTGATTATTTCCTAAGCTGGGCAACAATATAACATGCAGTAAAGTGCAGTTTTAATTTTCTTGAGTGTTGCGGATGACTTGATGAATGACCGAATGGTGTTTTTCGCAAATAAGGCAAATTTTCACTAACAAGTCAAGAGATGATGACATATACCGTTTGAGTTATGCAATTTGTGGTGCTATAAGGTGTCGATGAGCCAAAAGGAATAAATTGAAGAAATGGTCGTTAGTAAAGCATCATACGGTTTTCTAAAATGACTTTTCATCAATTACTATAAATTTAAATTCTGAAATCATTCAATATTTGTGTGATATACGGAATTTTCTATATGGACTCCTAAAAATTCTTGCTGATTGAGATTATTTTTCAGTTTCTTGTGTTATAATATAAATAAGAATATAAAATTTAAATTTCAAAAATATTAATTATTATATTCCTTGATTATTTCCTAAGCTGAGCAACAAAATAAGATGCAGTAAAGTGCAGTTTTCATTTTCTTGAGTGTTGCGGATGACTTGATGAATCATCGAATGTTATTTTCCACAAATAAGGCAAATTTTCACTAATAGGTCAAGAGATGATGACATATACCGTTTAAGTTATGCAATTTGTGGTGCTATAAGGTGTCGATGAGCCAAAAGGAATAAATTGAAGAAATGGTCGTTAGTAAAGCATCATACGGTTTTTAAAATGACTTTTCATCAATTACTATAAATTTAAATTCTGAAATCATTCAATATTTGTGTGATATACGGAATTTTCTATATGGGCTCCCTAAAAATACTTGCTGATTGAAAATATTTTTCAGTTTCTTGTGTTATAATATAAATAAGAATATAAAAATTTAAATTCCAAAAATATGAATTATTCTATTCCTTGATTATTTCCTAAGCTGGGCAACAATATAACATGCAGTAAAGTGCAGTTTTAATTTTCTTGAGTGTTGCGGATGACTTGATGAATGACCGAATGGTGTTTTTCGCAAATAAGGCAAATTTTCACTAACAAGTCAAGAGATGATGACATATACCGTTTGAGTTATGCAATTTGTGGTGCTATAAGGTGTCGATGAGCCAAAAGGAATAAATTGAAGAAATGGTCGTTAGTAAAGCATCATACGGTTTTCTAAAATGACTTTTCATCAATTACTATAAATTTAAATTCTGAAATCATTCAATATTTGTGTGATATACGGAATTTTCTATATGGACTCCCTAAAAATTCTTGCTGATTGAGATTATTTTTCAGTTTCTTGTGTTATAATATAAATAAGAATATAAAAATTTAAATTTCAAAAATATTAATTATTATATTCCTTGATTATTTCCTAAGCTGAGCAACAAAATAAGATGCAGTAAAGTGCAGTTTTCATTTTCTTGAGTGTTGCGGATGACTTGATGAATCATCGAATGTTATTTTCCACAAATAAGGCAAATTTTCACTAATAGGTCAAGAGATGATGACATATACCGTTTAAGTTATGCAATTTGTGGTGCTATAAGGTGTCGATGAGCCAAAAGGAATAAATTGAAGAAATGGTCGTTAGTAAAGCATCATACGGTTTTTAAAATGACTTTTCATCAATTACTATAAATTTAAATTCTGAAATCATTCAATATTTGTGTGATATACGGAATTTTCTATATGGGCTCCTAAAAATACTTGCTGATTGAAAATATTTTTCAGTTTCTTGTGTTATAATATGAATAAGAATATAAAAATTTAAATTTCAAAAATATTAATTATTATATTCCTTGATTATTTCCTAAGCTGGGCAACAATATAACATGCAGTAAAGTGCAGTTTTAATTTTCTTGAGTATTGCGGATGACTTGATGAATGACCGAATGGTATTTTTCGCAAATAAGGCAAATTTTCACTAACAAGTCAAGAGATGATGACATATACCGTTTAAGTTATGCAATTTGTGGTGCTATAAGGTGTCGATGAGCCAAAAGGAATAAATTGAAGAAATGGTCGTTAGTAAAGCATCATACGGTTTTCTAAAATGACTTTTCATCAATTACTATAAATTTAAATTCTGAAATCATTCAATATTTGTGTGATATACGGAATTTTCTATTTGGACTCCTAAAAATTCTTGCTGATTGAGATTATTTTTCAGTTTCTTGTGTTATAATATAAATAAGAATATAAAAATTTAAATTTCAAAAATATTAATTATTATATTCCTTGATTATTTCCTAAGCTGAGCAACAAAATAAGATGCAGTAAAGTGCAGTTTTCATTTTCTTGAGTGTTGCGGATGACTTGATGAATCATCGAATGTTATTTTCCACAAATAAGAAATAAGGCAAATTTTCACTAATCAGTCAACAAATGATGACATATATCGTTTAAGCTATGCAATTTGTAGTGCCATAAGTTGTCGATGAGCCAAAAGGTATAAATTCAAGAAATGGTCGCGTTTTCCAGAAAACGTAGGAGCATCTGAGTTGGTGCTTTTCAGGAGTGTGTCATTTAACAGTAACCGCTACTTCCTCTTTTGAATGAAATATCCTTTTTCTAGATTCATTAAAAAATCGTAATCAATGTAAAAGCAAGCGTTACTCACTTAAATCAGTTATGTCAAGGGACTTGAATTTATATTGAATACTTGTACTTATTCCTATTGGAAAGAAATCTAATCACGTAAGATCGCCCCCTGTTCACTAAAATGAAAATATTCGGTTGAGGAACGATTGGATACAGATTTATATGGGGCGATGCTTCATACTGTTGAAACCTTATTGAGGTCCCAGGAGCGAATTGGTTTAATAGATCGGGATATAAGCTTCTCAAAGTTATCAGTTTATCATTCTGGGGCACTGCTTAATAGTTATCGCCATTATAATTGCTAACAGAGAGAAAAGAATCTTTGATATGATGTTCGACAATTCCTTTTCAGTGCATTGCATATGACTTTTATCAGCCAGAGAGGTACTCATAGATATCAGAAACAAAACACCTTTTCATCACATTGTGATTATACATTCTCACAAATAATACGTTCTCCTATCAAAATCGTCTTCCGTCAGCTCCTGAGTAGGTATCATTCTGAATGCATGTATTTTATATTCTTCTAATGTTGAATGTATTTGAGATTTCCTCAAACTCTAGCATAATATCCGACTTGATATTATGAGTTACTAGGCTTGCAGCTGCGTTTTCATCTGTCTTAAATACCCAAGCTCGCTTTTCTATTTTGCCAATTGTTTTCCCATGATATAAATATAGGGAAATTATCCATGAAGTATAAAAGCAACTTCTTGCTGTGCCTGTAAGATATCTACACTACCAATAAAATGTAGGATGGCTATATTGTATATTTTTGTTGAGACCCGTATTTTCAATAAGCAGTTAGTGAAACTCAAATATTGATAATGGGAACCATCTTGCAGTTGCACCATTATTTGCTGAGGCTCCTCCTTCCTTTATCTCTACATAAATCTCATATGCTTATTAGTTTTTGACTATGTTTTAGTAAAATGTCTCTAATCACATAGTTTTATTTCATCGATGTTGATTTTTGCTATAAATCTGAAAACACTAAATATTATAGAAACCGTTCAAGACATATGAAGTCTATGCAATTTGCCTTGAGTTTTATGAATATTCTGAAAATTTTATAATATACATGGTTGTTGCATTTGAAATATGAAAGTTGGTATCGGCTACTATCAGATAACACGCTCCCCATAAAAGTTTTCACTAAAAAAATCTACACCCCGACTAATTTATGATCTAATTGATTTCAAGGTATATACTGAATTATAGTTCTAAGATGAATCTATACGAACAGGTGTTACAAGTTGATTTCGACTTAACAAACGCATAACCACTACTAGAGATAACGTTCCATATTCCTTATGCGGTTATGAACAAAACAAGTGTTTATTTGAAGAGTATATCCATACCATTATCTAAAAAATGATCCCCAAGAGTATATTGATATCCTCTCATGAATTTTCTCGAACTTTCTCCATCGTAATCCATCACGATTGTTCGACACATTTCGACATTGAATATATTTAAGTTGCCTTTAGTGAGGGGTTTAGGAAAAAAATCGCCAGCTGAACCTGTTATCTCACTGCATTTCCCATCGTAATATGGAGTATGCGCTGCAAAATTCCAATTTTTCAATTGGCCGAAAGTGAGATCATCGATTCCCATATTGAAACGACCATCGAATGTATTTGAGTTATTTCTCTGCAAAAAATTATGATTAATAACATTCTTTAATATTTTTCTGACGGCTGAACAATGAAAAATGATCTATCAATTACATACATGAAGTCTATTTAATTTCATTTATACCCAATGAGGTTTATATACGATTTGCTTATGATATTTACGCTTTGCTGAGGTTCAAATGGAAATGATGATATAAATACTGATATAAATAAAGGTAATTTAGTGAACAATGAAAAGAAATCATTAAATTCTTATTTTATCTAGGAATCGCATTTTGCTTAAATGAGTCGAGCCATTAGAAGGGAATGGAAATTTAGTTCTTCAATTGTAGTGGTGAAAATCCTCATCCAGGGCTGTGGTTTGGCAAGAAGGGGCAGAGATGGACGATGCAGAAATGACTAAAGGGAATAATTGGGCTGAGTTGGAAATGCAAAAGTCATAGATATAAACGGGTTTAGGAATTCTTCTTGGCTTTAAGGAACGACATCAAGACGGCTGCTGCAAAAACGTTTTATCGTATAGACATGATAAACAAACTTGAAATGGGTTCGGTCGAGGAACTCACAGAAGAGGGAATTCTAGAAATGTATTCGGCTTGGAGGAACTGAATCTGACAATTTAAGAAATAAAGAATCACTGCTGGACAGGCAAATCAGGATATACATATATTGGTAATGAAACCTTGTATACTGATGGATCCTTAACTGGAATATTTTTCGGGTTGCGCGTCCAAGTTAGTAGGTAAGTGTTCCGAGACTGCTACACCACACCGAACTGAAAACAAACGGAAATGGCGGGTGTAGTGGTCGCTGCATAGTTAGACCAAAATGCGGGACGGAGAGGGGGTTGTAGTTCATCTGCTTTGATAGCATGGCTGCCACCATTACTTAACGAAATATGAAGCCAATTATCTCGAATATTATATAGGAAGGCTGAAAGTTTTAACTGTTGCATTGAATAAAGAGAAGAAGCTGCATTGTATAAAATTTGATCATGTGAGAGGCTTTCGAATACGATAAAGGTGCATTTTGAGTGCTCCCTCATTGAAGAACCTCAATTCATGGCTAAGAACAGGTGAAAGCTTTCATTATTTTTGGGAGAACTTTCAGCGAATCAATATTAAGGGAGAAAACAAGATTTGTATTTAGGAATGAAACTTACTCTATTGATTAAATTTAATAGATTTAATAGTTACGTTACTGAGATGCTGTAGAAATATGATATTGTTATGAGTAGAAGTTCAACTGGTCTATATTTTCGAGCATGTTAATGATTTTCTGATAAAGAAACCAACATTTTAAAACCTGGTTGAATCCATTTTCACTTTCGATAATAGGACGAGCATAATAATTTATAGAGTATCTAACCTCAATTTGGAAAATGAGAAGCGAACTAGTAAACTAGGAGCATACACGTGCTTAGTTTAATCAGAAAAGCAGATAAATAGAGAACTCTCGCGCAAAACAAAGTCAACTTCGCACACTGGATTGGGAAAGAATTAATTAAATGATGATTTTTCAAAAAAAGATAATATCAGTATCAGAAAAAAAGCCGTCAAAGAAAGAAGAGCGGGAAAAAAAGTAAAAAAGCGACACCGATAATTATTTATCGAGTGGGAAAAGTAGATGTGGAATGATGGTAAAGCGGTATTGAAAACATCAAAAAAATGAACCGCAAATTATTCCTAAAAACTTATTCAGTTGGCTGCCATAAGATCACAATGACGACTAAGGCCTGAAATAAAAAAAACGAGTATGAGCCAAACAAAGGAAAATAGTAATGACGATCTCGAAGAATACAACAAAAAGATAGAAAATGCGATTCAGCATCAAAATCGGAAAAGTCATATACAAACGTAAGCGTAAAATAAAGAAACTGATAGAAACAATTATACAGGATAAAAGTTAAAAAGAGATCATAGGAAACTGGAACGTTAGAGGTACTTACACAGAGAGCAGGTTATAAAATAAATGCAAAAATGAAATATTAATCTATTGGCACTACAAGAAACTGAGCAAGCTGAATATTCTGTCAAAGAAATAGGAGATCAAATATTTTCAGTCGTGAAAAACAAGATTGAAGGCTTTGAATAGGTTTTCTAATAAACAAAAATCTAAAACAAGATGTAATAGAATTCTCTCCAATAACAGACAGATTATGCAAATATGATTAAAAAGCAAATACTAAAAATGTCTATCGTAATTGTCCATAGTCTATCAGAAGATGAGAACATGGATGATAAAGAAAAATTTTATGAATTAATAGATACATTATATGATGGAATACCCAAATATGATGTTAAGATGATTATTGAAAATTGTAATGCGAAGCTGGTGAAGAAGTCTATCAATAAACCAGTTATTGGCAGATATAGTCTATATACGAAAAGCAATTAGAATGATAAAATTTATAATGTTTGCAATAGAAAAAGGTTGAAAATAGTTTCGATTTACTTCGAACATAAAGAGTGTTTCAAGGAAATATAAATTTCACTTGATGGAACTACAATAAGTCAGATTATATGACAATGGAAAAAGAACACATGAATTACATCCACAATGTCACAATCTACAGGGCACTGCTATGAATAGAGATCACATACTTGTAAGAGTGACTTCAAAGTACAAATTACTATAAACATTAAAAATTCAAGAAAGTTCAACAATAAGATTTTTTCGAAAATATAGATCAGTAACGGATCAAATAAATAATTGACAATAGTATACATCGGAATGTACCACTTCGAATATCGTTAAATAATTTTAAGCAAGCATATTAAACACTAGACATTAGGGAGGTATTTGAGGCACTGATAGAACTTAACGTAAAAGTAACACTTATACTAAAATAGCCATATTCAGCCAACAAACTCAAATATTAGCTCATGCTGGCGACATTGCTCTCATAACGAAAAAACTTCGAACTTGATAAGGCAGTGCAAAATTTTGGATCAGCAGAAGGAAGCAAAGGATTAAAATTAAACGAAGTGAAAACAAAATATATGTTAGAGTGGAAGAAACGAGGTGACAATTATAGAAATCTGGAAATCAGAATTGTTGGCAAACAACACTGATTCAATAAAGTTCAAAAATTTGACTACGTAGGGTTAACAATGAATAAAAACAGGAAAATATTGCAAAAGAAATTAAAAGTATGGGTGGATTACATTGCAAACTTCAGGGGTAATGAATTTATTTTGAATCACTTAAGACTAGATCTATATGTCAATCATACTGTACAGTACCGAAGCTGAAAAGAGAGAAGATTCGCTTTGGAGATTTTCGAGAGAAAAGTACCGAGGAAGATATATGGAGGTAAGAGAGTGGATATTGGGTGGGAGAGGAGAACGAACAACGAACTAGAAGAACTTCATGGGGAAACGTCAATAACGAATACAGCAAGGAGTAAAAGAAAGAGATGGGTGGGTCATATAGCGATATTATCAGAAGAACTGCAAAACAAGTATTGGCGAGTGGAATGATAGGGAGAAGAAAATGGGGTAAATCACGAACTGATTGCATGGAGGTGTTGAAGGAATTTGGAACAATTGAGGATCAAGGACTGGAGGATTCTAGCATAAAATAAAGATGAATGGTGGAAAATATGCGATTAACCCAAGGGCCTTTTAGACTAATTGCCCGATTTGCAGTTTCTTGGAACGAGACCATTTAAATTGAATTCGATGTTATATCGTGATGTTCATATAATATAGATAATTTATCATTCAATCGGTAATAGTTATTGACACTCAAGTTAATTTCAAAAAAACTTTGTGCAAATCCTGATGAAGTGTATTCTATTCAGCTAATTCAACGATTAAAGGCACAAGAATATAATTCCAATTTGATGAAAGTGAAACTATCGGTTCTCGTTTTGGAGTAGAATATGACACTCTTAATCTTGAGAAAGAAGAAGGACCTGATATTAATCGAATACATCGATAAATAATTCAATTATTTTTTATCACCAGAACTCAGAGATTATGAACTGCTTACCGTATAAAACCATCCAAATTTATCCATTGGCGGCAAATTTTTACTGACAAAAGGTATAGTTTTCGCCACATTGATGAGAACGTCATCATAGCCGAAGAAAAGCATTTCTCCAACTGATTTTGTGACATCGATTCGACCCATAATGGAGTTTAATGAAACAGAGAAACCCTTCCTCATGAAGAACGATTGATCTCTAAGGGTGTAGGCGCCAGACTGAAAAAGAAAACATTTTTGTACATTCATTTCCTTATTTATCTGCTATATACAAGATATTCCATCATCTATTTGATATATTTCAGCAGTCGAATATAGGTAATCTAATGAAGAAAAGTTTAAGTTGATAAAGGAGCCACATACTTTCGAAAGGTGCACCTTAAAAACAATTTTTTCACAATATTTCCGAAACCGTTTACATTAAACTATAAAATTCGATAAGCTGCAATAATATTTCACGTTTTATCAGATCATGAGCGCTCCAAATTTAAATATATTAAATAGGAGTAGTCTATGCAAGAGCGGTTAAGTATAGAAACATCCCCATTTTCTTAATAAACTTTCTTTAGATCTTTTGATTTTAAACTATGATATCATAAGAATTCTTATGTATTGCTGGTATTATATTCCACCGGCTGGTTGAGTAGGATGTTTGACAGCAAACTATTTCTTTTTTAGGCAATATATCCATCGCTGAATAATATTAGCTTTTTGGTGTACCATGAGAAGAAAAAACATGCTGGATGAAAACTGTCATTTCTAATTGAGGAAAGGCTGTTGAGCTTCTTTTCATCTACACGTTGAAGATAGCAAAACCCATTTTTGATTTTCAAATCAAAAGTGGTGAAATTGTGTGTTAGAAGATTCCTATTTTATAATGGTAGTGCCGGAACATTAGACTTCGAACAAAGCAAGTCTGATGCCAAATTCATTCTGAATACCAAGTTATCTGGCTCTTTATCTCTTTAATTTTGATATCGCGCTTCTCCTATTTTGTTTCTCTACTATTGGTGTTGATATATTTTTGTTTTGTGTCCAACAAGCATTCGTCTATTTTCGGATGAAACCGTTCTGAATTGAATTCTACGAATGTGAAACAAAACTGAGTCTTACTGTCTAGTTGTTCATTCTTCTTTTTACACCAGTAAGTCTTATAGACATTTGAAATTTCAGCTCTTATCTGAATTGTGGTTCAATATACAGTTTTGATCTAGATTGACAGTAATATTACAATGCAAATTCGGAATTGAAATATACATAAATGAATGAAATAAAAATAACTGCATATTCTCTTATTATCTCTTTCTACTTTTATATTCTTTGCTCCATCACTACTCCTGTCATTGTTTAATCGCACCGTGAGTTATTCTCAATAATTTTTCTGTTTTTCGAATAATTCATTTATAAAGAAGCAACCTGCAATTGGTATTCATCACACTTATATGTATTTACTGTAGATGGCACAAAAATATTCATTTTATATTTATCAATTTCTCTCTTCCCTCACAAGCGTTTGACAAATCTCGTAAGTTTTTTCGTCGTATACGCAATGTAAATGACGATGTTCAGCTTGAATTTAGATTTGATTGAATTAAGAATTAACTGATGTGGCTTTCAAATCAGGGAAATTTTTTTGAGAATCGCTTTAGCTGAATTGATTGTTGGAAAGTCTGGAAAAGTGAAACTTAAGTGGAGTTTGTTGCTTTCGATTATTGTACCTTACGTATTGCTACCAACGCTATCAGCTTTGTCCGATCTATCACTCTAACCTCAAAGGCAACACTGCATAATGTAGGTTTGCTCTTTTCGTTTTACATCTCAAATTACCCTCTACGACTGTTACTTTTGTTACAAAGGCCTTTCTTCGCTTTTTTAATTTCATTCGTTCTTTTCTTCTACTTCTACGTATCACCTATTTTCGTTATCAGCTGCTGTCGTTCATTTTGATTCTTCGTTCTCTCCTCTTTGACCACCCAAATCTAATACGGGTGAAGACCATCAAAGAAGAATGCCGAATATACGACGGACAGTCCTAGTAAAGCACGAATTGTCTGTCGCTAAATGAGGTCAGGTATTTAGGCAATATTTCACGTGCGCTATACGTGACAGCGGAAGATAAGTGTGAATGCGTTGTGAATCGAATTTTTTTCTGTAGTTTTTTTATTTTGTCACTTGGCCCATTTTTTCCAATTGAATGAAACTATTTCTCTTGAATTTATATTTCTGAGTTTTTAGTTGATTAATATAATTCATTGAATTGCTTCTTATTTGGAATCAATTACATTGAGAAGCTTATTCCTCATCTTAACATACCTTATCTCATCATCTTCTATGGATTAATTTTGATTAATTAAACATATTTGTGTCTGCAAATGCACATTTATTGCCTTCAATCAGTGTGAAGAAAATGTTCACCAAGTATAACGTTATACGTTACGTTTCTACTATTATCAAATTCGTTAATTTATTATTGGTTATTAATTGATTTTTGTTTTGTTATTATTATCGCATTTATTGTCTCATTATTATTATTATAAAAGGTCAAAAGTGTTATCTCTTTCTTTTATTTTGATTTTTTCATTGAATACAATAATTTTTTCATTGAATACAATAATTATCTTACTTCAAGACATACTTTATTTAGAGATTAAGTTAGTTATCTGCAAAACTGGAATTGAAATTCCAGAATTGTATGAGCTCGAGCCCTCGAATTTCTAAGTCTTTGTGCTTTTACAATGATCCATATCACTCATAATCTTCTTGTTGTTTTTTTATAATGAACTTGGTTTTCCTCTTTCCCAAATATTCCTCTCTTATTTCTCTTTTTTTTCTTAGTATTATATCTTCAGGGTTCAGGAACCTCCGCTTACGTCTTTTTCTTCCTTCTTCTTGATCGTCGGACACTTTATGTTCATTCCTTTCTAAATCATTATACGATATTGAATCTGATTTTCCTAATTTTGGTTCTCCAAAATGATTCTCAAGACAGGATTACTGTACATTGAATTCTGTGCCACCTATGTTTTTTATTATATGAATTTGATAACTGTAAAATGCGTTAACTATGTATTCCTCTTATAACATTTGAAGTGAAATTAATGTTTCTGCAGAAGAGAAATTTATGTAAATATTGCTAGAAAATATAATGGTGAAGATACCACTGAAACACTCAATGTTTGGATACATTAAATCAGAATTGAATACCATGAAACAATGTCTTCTGAAAATTGTAATGGTAAAGCTTTCGGAAGAAAAAGCCGAACATGATTGATGATAATAGCAAACTCAATTTAAGTACTGCATTGAAGAGAATTAAAGATATCATTATGGTGAAAGTAGTCTACATCAGAAAAGGAAGCAAATACAGGAGGAAATTTTCGGTGAAATTGACCCAGGAAAAATGGGGATGAGAATGGAAAATATCAGAAATATAACAAATGGGAAATTATTATAAGTTGCTGCAACTCAGACTCTAAAGTTAAATTGAAAAATCCTATTAAAGAAAAATTGGGAAACAGATACACAGTCAAGATTCCAAATTCAAAAATCCAGAAATTAAGATAATAAGTAAAATCGATTTCTACGTGAAATTGATTTTACTCATAGGAACGATATATATATAATCCAAGAATTGATCAAACGGAACGAATAAGATGATAATTTTAAACAAAAAGTAAAAATAGTTAAGAAATAATGTTATATGTTTTAAATGCGCTGGAAAATTTAAAACGGTCGAATGTAATGTATGAATTGTAAAAAGGTGGGGAGAAGGTCAAAGTAAATAGTAAACATGCTGCGCTTGATAAAATTTGGTTGTCAAATGAAAAATATTGAACGTATCAAAAGTCGTTCGAATTAGAATATAGCAATTAAACAGGACAATATGAAGGTATTTTATACCTAAATTGTCAAGATTATTTGACTAATAAGAATGAAATAATACACCTTGGCTCTGAAAGGAAATTATCAATATTGTGTCTCAGTGATACTCATATTGATAAGGAGGTTACCATTAGGGAGGTACTTATTAGTAGATACACTGTTGAAAAATATTTAACCGACAACAGAAGATCCGGTGTAGTACTCTTTACTGCGGTTAATTTGGAATCGTACATTTGGATATTACCAGCAGAAATGAAATTATAGAATGAAACCTTCATTTTGTGTACAACTTATCACCCCCTCATGTGAGCGATGGAGCATTTTGAGGAAAATTGATGACTTTAATAACAACCTTGCAACGCTTATTATTCTTGTTGATGTTAATCTTGAATCGTGATAATTTTCATGGATATAAATTGAAAGATGTAGTATATCAGAATGGTCTTCATTAGCTTGTCAACAATTAATTGATCTCATAATTTGATACTATTATTCCTCTAACGATGATTGTATCCGGCTATTGGGGGGTTCGTGTATCAAAAAGAAATTAGTGACTATTTTGGAAAACAAAAATTAACTCTATCACTAAATTGACTACAAATTTGTGTTGAGCGCCACTAGTTTTTTTTGAGTTCAGAAAAAAAACTAGAAAAAAGATTGATCAAGGTTTTTGTATTACCATTCACTGCGACAAAAATTGGTCGAACGTTTGATGGTAAGTTACGCCCTCTGGAGAATCTCACATGAATAGATTTGAATTTGGGAGGCTTTTACTTGGTAAAATTCCATTATCAATAATAAAAAACAAGTACTGTGTTTTAAGGAATTTTACTTAATAATTGCGATTCGTAACGCGTTACACTACCGAAAGATGGACACTCAAGCTTCTTCTGCATAATCATTCGTCTGATTATGCGGATTGAAAAATGTAAATCTCAATCGCATTAGCATAAAATTCGGTAAAATAAACACATTACTTATTTTTATTATTCACATGAATAGCACAATATTAAGGTTTAGGCCAAAACCTTTACACTAGAAGAAAACCCGCAGATGCTAAGCGATGAAGAATTTATTGACTCACACATGTCATTCAAGAACAAGCCCGGAATATTTCTTTGAGTAGGATGATCTGCAAACAGGGGTTGTGTGTCAGAATTATGTTAGATAACTCAAAATTTCCTCCGTAATCGTAAGTTAATGTAAATTAAAATCTACAAATATAAAAAATGTTTGAAAACGGAGCTAAGAAATATTCAAGGTATCTCTATTGAAAATATGTACAAAAATAAATGATATATATATATATATATATATATATATATATATATATATATATATATATATATATATATATATATATATATATATATATATATATATATATATATATATAAATATAAATACAGTTATGTTAGTTGCAAAGAAAAATTATAAAATTTTGAAACTCTTAAAATGCAAATCGAGCAATAATAATAAGAATAAATTCATTGACAAATTAAGGATACCAATCAATTACAATACATTATATCCTAATTGTTATTATTTGATATAATGCATGTTCGCTTAAAATAAAATTGTGTGTGCGAACAGATATTATTTACTAACGTACCCATAATAAATTAGAATTAAAAATTAAATGACCACAATTATTTTCATACATTTGAATCAGTCAAGGATTGCAATTACCAAAAAATTTTTTTTCATACCAACTCAAACAATGAATTTGACTTTTACAACAACAATTCAAGTATTCCGGTTTTGTATGAAGCTATGAACTTTCTAACTTTTTTCACAAATATTGGCAGAGCTTGTACGTTATTTACATTCCTCAGTTCAGCTGACAAAATATTATGGAGTGAAACAGCAATATTCATAACACTAAGAGCAGTTACCTCTTTGCTTACTCTATTGATTCTTATATTAGAAAGATGATGATTCCGAGTAACATATCCATGATCAAACAATCTACATGTTCTATTCAGAAAAACGAATCTATAAACCTCCACAGCTTACAGGTGTACTACCTCAAAAGTTCTGCCTCATCGAGAAGAGATTTTGTAGGAAATCTTCTATTTTTCCTCATAATTATCTTAAGGATAGATCTCTGTATTATTTCAACTTTTTTCAAATGGGTTTTATATGCTCTATCCCAAAATATAATACCGTATGACAATATGGACTGAGCCAGTGGAAAATACGTTCTGAGCGATTTCGGTGGTAAGACAGCTCAAAGTATGTAGTATAAGTAACATGTTTTCCACAATTTATCAGAAATATAATTTATGTGATTGTTCCATCTCAATTCTCATCAGCAATTATCCCTTAGTATTTAACTTCATTCACTTGTTCAATTTCAACACAGTTACAAGATGTTTCACTTCTACATAAAGCTGAATGAATCTGCAAACTATGATTGACTGGTGGAGTGGAATTATTAGCTGAAAAAGCCAGATAAACGGTTTTTTCATATTCAGAGAAAGAAGGTTGCAATCCATCCATCCTTTTATTGCTTTTATAGTTTTGGAAACATTCCATGTTTTTCAGTTACATACACTACCGTGTTGTCGGCAAAAAACACAATGTCCACACCAGCCCGCTCCGCAAGTAAAATATCATTCAGGTTCACCATGAATAGTAGGGGACCAAGCACCGTACCTTGAGGTACTCCACAATCTATATTCAATAATCCACTGCTACTTATACCTATCTAAACATATTGATTCCTTTTCTGTAAGTAGCTCTTGATGAGACTCAAACATTTCCCCCGCAGTCCATATCTTTCAACCTTACCAAACAAAACATCATGAGACACCGAATCGAAAGCCTTCGCTAAGTCTGAAGAAACCGCAAGAGAAGGCTGACCTTCATCCACATTATCATATATTATTCGAATTAAAAAGGTCAAGGCAGCTGCTGTACTTTTCCCGGTCATATATTCGAATGGTCTCTTTGAAAGTATACTATGTTTGTCCACAAAATTTAAGATTCGGTTTTTTAATACTTTTTCCCATATCTTACCTATGTTTGATATAAGAGATATTGGACGATAATTTCTGAGCTTTTTTGTATCGCCACTTTTACAAATTGGTTTGACTACAGCCGTTTTAAGACATTCTGGGAAGATACCAGTTTCGAACGATTTATTGATAGAGATTGATATTGGCTCTGCGATATAATCTGAACATAACTTCAGGGCCTTTGAAGTTAAACTATCATTGCCTGGGGAAGTATTATTTTTCAATTCGTTATTGTTTTTTTTTTATTTCATTTTTGTCAGTTGGATTCAAGAAAATAGTAGAATTGTTTTTTGGCACATTTCCGAGCGGATTTAGACTTGATTTGGCGATTTTTTCTAACATTTGTTCACCTATGTTACTGAAATATCTGTTGAATTCATTTGCTACTTCTGTCTCTGTTCTCATCGTTTCACCCATTTCTGATTCAATTATTTTCTTACGTTATTTTCTTGTGTCTGGTCCATTATAGGTATTCATTAATTTTTAACTCTGCTTGTGAGTCCGTTTGATAATTTTCACACCTTTCTCGGATCATGTATCATTTTTGCTTCTCTAACTAAGTCGTTAATTCTATTTCTATAAGTTTTATAAAGTTCTTCCAATATCTTGTTATTTTAAATCTTGCGGTACTGCTTGAAGATCATAGCTCTTTCATTTATTGACTTAATGATACCTATTGCCATCCATTCTTTACGTTTATTAGTATTTGAACTGTATTTCTTTGACGTTGTTGCAGAAGATATACGACCCTCAATAATTTTGACGAAATTATTGATCCTATAGTTTAGATTTCCAGAATTTACGAATCCGAAATCTGTACTTGGTCCTTACGAAAGAATCATAGTCGACAAAATTACATTCTGACCCTACTTCAGTATATGTGTTTTTTTTGTTGCGAAGATAACTTCAGAATTACAGGACTGTGGTTATTTATCTGAGAGTAGGATTTTATGGGCAACATGTGCTGTGGTTCTATTTTTGTTCTGATGAAAATATGATCCAAGCAAGACTTTCTATTCTCACTTATTCTTGTTGGTTTGTAAATTATAAATATGAAACCAATTTCATAAAGCAGGTTGAGATATTCCCTACTAGAATTTTCTTCAGGATCTGAAATATCGATATTGATAACACCTTATGATATTTCAGTTGTCAAGTTACATTTATTTGCTATATATTCTTCGAGTTCTTCTAAAAAAGAGTTTGTACTTTATGGTGGTGGCTTATAAATACTGTTCACTGCTATAACTCGACGTGCTATTTGTAATTGAACTCTAATAAATTTGAAAGATGCAAAATTTTCAACACCCACTTTATGTCTGATAGTATTTTTCACTAGAACTATAACTCAATAGTTTTGATTCAAAAAGCTCTCATTATAATGAGAAATGTAACCATCGATGGAAGATACATTTATTTTGTTTGTTTTGATTAAATGTTCATCAATCCTACCGGTATTTGTTCACACATCTGTTACGGAACATGTGGCAAACAATCATACTTTATTTGAATTTTCAGTCAGAATTTCCGAATGTATTTTCACAAATTTTCCTTTCAGTTACTTTTCTTTCGAACTATATGAAAGACTCACTGCATTCGTCGCACTTTCAGATTTATGATGATACCGTTCACAAATTGAAATTCCACAAAATTCACTCATTACAGCCGAAATTTCAGGAGCATCGTAACTATCGGCTCACTGGACTTACTCATGCATATTATAATGAAGTCTCATAGATTTCAAGAAAACATAAGCAGATCGCTATGGCTTATTGACAAAAAATATAAATCACTAGGTACCTAAAGTCTTTCAACTTGCATTTATTTTTTCATTGATAAGAGATATTTCTGGAATGGTCAATTTTATCTGGGAGAATAGACGTAGAAACAACACTTTGTGTAGATTTCTCAATCAATGCAAGGAGTCATTAATAGAAACTACCTTTCAAAATAGTGTATGCCTACAACATCCAACTAATAATCAAAATCTCAAATGAGTCTGCCGGGTAACAGTTTCGGAATTATCGATAAAAAAAGCGACGAATACCTATTGTACTCATGCTTTGTTTGCATCAATATATAACACACCCATGAAGTCGAATCTCCTAGAAGATATAATCTTCTGCAACCAAATATACCTACAAATATGAGCAATTTAAATTTTAATGTGACATATTCTTCTCAAGAGCCGAAGACGATTGCAGTAAATCAATCGTTCATTGACTATCACAAATTTAACAAAAAATGAAGCTGCACACCATCATGGCCAACTTTAAAATCTTTGACATGCCACCGATCAATAGCTTTCTTTTCCTCAAAAGATTCCAGCTCGTATACATTATCTGAAATTTGCTTCATTACTTGATATTTGAAGAATTTCAGAATAAGTTTTGGTTAAAATCTTTTATTTTATAATTGACTTATATTTTCAAACGATTCTCGCTCTCTTGAAAATCATCATTTCCATCTTAACAAAAAGAAGAAATACTTACAACTGCAACAGGGTTGATTGTTGTTATCGGAGCATCCAAATCAGAAATAGATTGCTCTGCTTTGAAATACCATCTTCTCGTCCTATTATAGGATATAGTATTATTTTCGTGAAAGGTGATGTTAGTCTTTTCGATAATTTCTTGAAATCTGAATGGACCCACTTCTTTAAACACTGGTTTCTTAGTTGAGTCATGAAAATCTTCAGGATTTGTCCAGTTGAACATATATATATCGAAATAAATGTCGAACGGCGTTTTCTTGAATAGATCGTAGGTAAACTCCCCAGGCTCTAGGGTATGTAATTTTCCCATTGCTTTATTGTGAATAAAAGTCCTCATTAAAATCAGAATAATTCCAGAGATTATCAGCACTACTGACGTGGTTAAGGAGCAGAGTATCAAGTTGAATTTTCTTTTTTTGGAACGGATTATATGCATTTCTTCTAGCTGAAAGGAAATTCATCATTAAAACAAGTGAATAAAGGAATCATATATGATTGGAACACTTATCAGGTCATAAAATGCACAGTGTGTTACAACCAAAAGTAGCAATCAATTAACTTAAATATGTTTGTGGTAGAAGAAATATCTATTTCGTTAAACACAAGACGCCAATTCAAATCGTAAAAGTTTCATTACATTCAGTACGTTTGGCAAAACTATGTCCCATAATAAAAAACTTAACCAAAACTTCTGACTGTTTATATTACATATTTGAAAATAAAATTCACTTAACAGTAGTAAAGCTCAGATTTGCACCCCCAACCATACTAAAGAAAATAATGACACATCATTTCTTGGATCGAGACACCTACCACTTGCGGGAGGAGATAAATAGATAAATAGAGCCGCAGCGTAGTTAGCCGTTAAGTTTTATGCATTGTATCGAATCAAACACATACTACTTGTAACTTACGTTCAAAATAGATTGTTTTTAAAAAGAATCTCAAGTGTTCGAGAAATATAATTGGCGACGAGGATGGGATATTCTCATTAACCGCACAATGAGTTAAATGAATTTCAATTCTTAAGAGAGTATCCAAAAACCCAGAATACAAAAGCTCACTCTCGAGTCACAGTGGTGTGAAATGTGCGGAACGAAGTTACATCCCTACCCCTAGTGACCAACCTTTAAGGCGAGATTCGAACAGGTGGCTAATCAAGGCTCAGTAAACCCGATCCCTCTTGGAACAATTGAAGCAACCGTAAGTACAAGTGCATCCTACTTCCTAGTTTTTGAAAGTTTCCTAGCCTGAAACATTAACTTCCTTTTCCTACCCGGACAAAGCAGGTCACACACCCAAACACACAAACAAATACACGAAATGACTCAGCAAGCGTCAGCAATGGCATAAAATATAGAGATAGCATCAAAATTTGGAGCTTTATTACCCCAATTTGATGGCGATTATAAGAAAATCAATGAATTCCTGGAAACTTGCGATATGTATTTGACACAATTCAACGCTAGTGATTTAATCGTAGAAACGTGTTGTTTAGCTGTAATTAAAAATAAGTTAATTAGTAAAGCAGCGGATGAGCTTCATTCATCTGATGTAGCAGACACTTGGGTCGCATTGAAAGAATTTCTCAACACGAAATTTGGCGATAGAGTTAGTCTTGATGTTCTCAAGAACGAATTTTAATTTTATGGAAAGCGCTAAACGAAAATTTGGTTGGTTTCATTTGTAGTCTTAAGACATATGAAATACGCATTAATTATAGAATTGACGCTGAGGTACTGTTTGACCCTGCACTCAAATTGTTACATAAACAGTTAGTAGAAGGCTCAGCTAAGAACGTTTTGATGAGTAATGTTCCTATGGATTTATAAACCGCTATGCTAACAACCCCTAATTTAACCTTTGATAGAGCAGTGAATATGATTGAAAATTATATAATTCAAAAAGAGCAATTAGATCTTGTTCACAACCAGAATAAAATATTCAATAAGTACTTTCAGAATCAGAATCAACATTTGAATAGCTTTCAATCACAACCTATTCAAGTATTATCCAACTAATAGACAAGTATTTGGTAATTAACCAAAAACTGAAAATGTTTTCAAACCTAGAAACGTGACACCGAATTATCAACCTACGCCTATGTCTCCACATAGGAATTATCCATAAAAGCGACAATATATTAATTCTACTCAAACAAATCGTGATCCAACATCAAAATTCAAGAATTCAAACAACTTCTTTCAATCTAGTAACAAACCACCTAATTTCATTTCTGAAGAACTAACTAACATTCAGGAAAATGAGCCTGAAATTGCTGATGAACTTGAAACAGTTGAAGAATTAGGAGAATACGTTGAAGAAAACACTGATTTTGATAATCAGGATGAAAATTCTTATACACAAGCCTTGGATACACCGTGGACATAAATAGTGTTCAAGAATAACTCAAAAATACGCATTTACCATACATAATACTAGAAAATCCAAAACGCAAACTTTTGATAGATAGTGGCTGTTCAGTATGTTTAATTGACCATCGAATAGCATATCGTAATTTCAGAAACAAAATTTATTTATTATCCGTACCCCTCATAAATCAGAAATGATTGATGAAAAAGTAAGAATGCCTCTAAATGATTTTCGACTTAATGGAGATTATTTATTCGTTTTATATAAGTTCCACACACTTTATGATGGACCTATTGGATGTGAATTTTTAGAAGAAAACGGTTTGCTTATTGATCTACAAAAACGATTTTTAATTGGTCCAAATTGCCAACTACCAATATATTTTCAAAAAGTAATCAAACGACGTGACAATTACCCAATAGATTTGAAAGATCTTTCCCCTAAATTACGAGATCAATTGATCAACATTTTCAATGTAACTGAAAAAGCATTTCAACTTCCTGACCTTACAATTTACAAGCAAGATAAAGCATAATATTCGTACCAAAGATGAAATTCCTATTTATTCCAAAATTTATCGATATCCAGAAAAATTTAATTATAATTAAATTGAAGTATTTTGATTTCCATGTGTCTGAGTTACAGTTTTTTGAGTCATATTTGTAGAAGCGTTCCCAGGTGGTAGTTATCGACAATGAATGTTCTGACGCCATTCCTGTGACGTCTGGTGTGCTGCAGGAATCTGTGATGGGGCCCGTACTTTTTCTTCTTTACACTGCAGATATTTTTCAAGAAATGGATTCGTGTAAGGCTCGTGCTTTTGCGGATGACACTCAACTTTTTTACAGCTTGAAATTATCAGCGCCGATTTGTGTAGAATTTTTGACTACGCCAAGGCACATGGTCTTAAATTAAATAATCGTGAGTGTGATCTCATACTGTTTGATACGGAATCTACTAGAAAGCTTACTGACTGGGACTTTGATGTTGAGTTCTTGGGGGAGTCGTTTATGCAGAATTTTAATTTCAAATTCAGACAAAAAGTAGTTGAGACATTGGTGCCACCTATTCTGAATTATGCTTTGGTTGTCGTATTTCCTTGCTTGGACAAGCTAACGCAAAATAGACTGCAGCGTGTCCAGAATGCATGCTGCTGATTAGTCTGCCGTTTGCCGAAATATGATCATGTTTCTGCCAAAATTCAAGGATTGAAATGGATGAAGATTCATCGCTTATTTCAATTTCACCTTACCATATTAGTACAACGCATTTTACATTCGGGTGAACCTTCGTACCTTCGTAAGAAATTAATATTTAGAAGTGATATGCGCACTACTAATCTGATAAATTTCCTTACACTTTCTCTTCCTAGATTCAATTCGGCTTTTTTCAGAAGTTCGTTCACATATAACTCTGTGAATATTTACAATCAGGTTTCAAATAGCTTCAAAAGCTTTCAACAATCTCAATGCCTACTCGCCTGAAACAACACAGATTGGGCTTGATTAGTTTGGTAAATGTATCTTTTTCTTTCTGTGCAATTGATTTTGCTCGTTTTTGTTCTTGCTGCCCTGGGATGGTCTTTGTTTTCACTTCGTTTTTTCTTTATCTTTTTTTTGCTGTATACTTGGCTTTTGCATTTTTCTGTGAAACAATGGTGTTTCATTTTTGTTCTTTTTATTTCAATTTATAATTAGATAATATAATAAGGTTGAGTAGGAATAGCTCTGCTAGACTTCGCCTTAAGTATTATTCTGTTAGCAATATAAATTGCTCACAAGTGAAGACCTTTCATTTATTATCGTGGACTTATGCACTATCTCAGCTAGTAGCTGGATATAATTTACCTTTCCCAGATTTAGCAATCAAAGGGAATAGGCTCGATTACAATATACTTGACATAAATCTCCTAACTATCCTACATGTGTTGAGAATTACAGCTTTTTGCATTTCTATATAGGTATTCTTATGCAATTCTAATTTCTTAAGGCTATCATGCAAAGTTTTGGGTATTAAACCAGTCGAGGATACGATGACAGGAATAATATCTATTTTATCGAGGTGCCACATCTGCTTGATCTCAATAGCAAGGTCTGTATTTTGGACTTTTTCTCCTGGAACTTGTTCAGCACGTTGTTATTGTTCGGTATAGCGACATCCACCAGCATTGCTGTTCTGGCTCTCTTATCATACACCACTATGTCCGGCCTATTATTCGTCACCATTCTGTCAGTGATAACAGGCCTATCGTAGTATAATCTGATAGAGTCATTTTCCAATACGGGCGCCGGCTGATACTTGTAATATGGCTGGGAGGTGTTCAGAAGTCCGTACTTGTGTGCAAGTTTCTGGTGGATAATCTTGCTCACTTGATTATGCCTATGAAGATACTCTGTGTTGGCCAGTTGTTCGCATCCGGACGTAATATGCTGTATAGTCTCCGATCTTATATGGCATTTTCTGCACTTATCTGTTTGTAATGTTCCGTCCTCCATTATAAATTTTTTGTAATTGTTTGTAGCGATCACTTGGTCTTGGATGGCCATTAGGTTAGGTTAGATTATCAGGAATACAAAAGTGGCGAATGGCAATAGATTATCGCCCTATAAATGACAAAACTATTGATGGCAAACACCATCTACCGCAAATTGATGCTATTTTAGATAAACCCAGATGAGCAAAGTATTTTACAATATTAGATTTCTCCAGTGGCTTCCACCAAATTCAGTTAGACCACGGATCAATCGAAAAAACGGCTTTCGCTGTAAATAACGGACATTACGAATTTTTGAGGATGCCGTTTGGTTTAAAAAATGCACCGGCAACGTTTCAACGTTTGATGAATAACCTTTTACGAGAACATGTAGGAAAAATTTGTTATGTTTACTAGGACGATGTTATAATTTAGTCAGAATCTGAAGAACTACACCTAGCTGAAATTCATACTTTATTAACCACTTTCGCAGACGAAAATTTGAAAGTTCAATTAGACAAATGTGAAGTTTTCAAAATTGAAATTGAATTTCTTGGACATTTAGTGACACATGAAGGAGTAAAACCTAACCCAAGAAAAATGGGCATCATTGAAAAATTTCCACTTCCAAAAAATGCGAAAGAAATAAAATTTTATTTTGGCTTATTAGGCTATTATCGAAAATTCATTCGTAATTTCGCCAAAATCACAAAACCTATGAAAAAATATCTGCGTAAAGATACAAAAATTGATTTGAATGACAAACAATACGAAGAATCTCTTAAGATCAGTAAGAATTTGTTAATTAATCATCCCATTCTGATCTATCTTGATTTTGACAAACCATTTTGTTTAACGACTGATGCTTCAGGATATGCCTTAGGAGCTATATTATCACAAGGTACTCCACCTAATGATCTACGAATTGCATATGCTAGTAGAACACTTGATGACGCAGAAACGCGATGTTCCACTATAGAGAAATAAGTATGGGCAATAAAACATTTTAGACATTATCTTAATGGTACAAAATTCACCATCTATTCAGATCACAAACCTCTTGTTTGGCTAAATTCCTTGAAAGAACCAAATTCACTCCTTATGCGTTGGAAATTGAAACTAGAAGCATTCAATTATGAAATCAAATTCAAAAAGGTATAAACAATAATGCACACCCATTGTCCTTTCTGTCGGACAATTCAAATGAATTAATTGTATTAGAGAAAGATGAGATTGTTTCATTATTACCAGAAATGAACGCGGAAGACTTAGAAATGAATAAACGAGAAATGGATGAATTTATCGAACATATATCCTCAGTAGAAAATGATTCAGACACCCCTACGATACATATCATCGAAGAAAACAATATTTTGGAAATTCCTTATTGAGAACCTTCTCTCAACTGTGCAAAGAACCAAATTGTTTTTCTACCTACTATGAAAGCTTACTATACATTGAGAACTAAACCTTTCAATAATAAAATATGATTCACAGTAGCCGTCACAATAGGTGAAGATTTTTTTTGTGAAATTCATTAGATAAATCTAGAAAACCATTCATTCAACTTTTACAAAAGAATTTCAAAGCAAAAAGTTTTGACTTGAAAATTTGCAACACCTTCTTAGAAGTTGTGTACAATGAAAACAATCGACAAGAAAAATTAGAATTGTATCATGTTACTAAATCCGGACACAGAGGTATACGTGAAAACATTAATGCTATCAAACGTAAATATTATTGGCCCAATTTAGAAAAGTCTGTGCAAGAATACATTAATACTTGTGAGACATGCCAAAGAAATAAATATGAGTGGGCTCCGACTAAACTCATTTTCAAGAGCAACCCTATAGGTGATAAACCTTTTTCGCATTTCTATATTGATACGTTTGGTCTAGAAAAATCTACATGCTTAACCATCATAAATTATCATATTAACCATCCAAATTTTGACAGTGTTATCCTTCATTACAGAAATCGGCAATCGAAATAATGAATAAATTAGTACAATTTATGAGTAACGACGGAATACCTGAAAAATGAACATGCGACAATGGTACCGAATTCAAGAATGGAATTATTCAGGAATTTGCGAAAACGCACAAAATCTCTTTACATTATATTACGAATTATAACCCAAATTCGAACACATTAGTTGAAAGATTTCATTCTTAACTTATCGAACAATTGCGTTGTTTATCCGAAGAAAAATTACCATTATCAGTTAGATTTGCACGCGCTGTCCTCACTTACAATAATTCAATTCATTCATCTTTGAATTATACTCCTATGCAAATTATTAAAGGCGATTTGCATTATTCACTTCCTGTTGAGAAAACGACCGTTGAAAGAATTGATGATTATGTTAAAAACTATCGCGAAAATATGCAAGAAATAAAAGATGTCGTTAAGAAATCAGATAAAACTGTTCAACGCAATGAAAAACTCAATATCAACCGTCAAGACAATAAACAATTGAATGGAGATAAAGATATTTATTTGCAAATACCAATTAAGCAAAATTAAACCCGGTATACAAAAAGACTCCTTTTAATATAATAAGCGATATTCAAGTACAAGAACAGCAAACTAAGCGAATTTATCACAAATCAAGAACCAAGCGAAGGAAAAACTGATTTAATTTTTTATTTCAGATGCGTAATTCGAAGGGAATATTCTCTTTTCTTTTCCTACCATCTTTATTGTTTGAAATCGAAGTAATTGAATTACAACATAACTTGATAACTCTCTATTTAGGCAAGGCATATGTCGCTACTCGAACGAAATATTTGATATTCCATTAAGACATTTCAGGAATACCTAAATTACTATTTTTACAAAATAGAACTTTAAATCAACTCGGAAATTTCACTAAATTCACCGAGCCTGTACAGCAATATTATAAGGTTTGCAGTACGAGCTATTCAAAATAACAATTTCACTTATTCCAATATGATGTATCAGAGCCGTATCAAGAGAGGACTCATAAACTTACGTGGTACAATGTCAAAGTTTTTATTTGGTATTCTAGATGCCAACGATGAAGAAACGTATTTGAAATATTTCAAAGCGATTCAAGCCAACGAAAAAATCGTTCAGACCAATCAGAATAAAGTACTAAATGTTATTGAAAATATGCTAAAACGTCGACAAGATTAATCATCTAATAGATAAATTCGAAGGGATTAAGAAATCAAGTGATATGCTTTTTACATTGCATTTAGTAATTTTGCGATCGCAGTAAATTTAAATAACTCTTAACAAACTGCAAAATGCAGTGTGTCCTACGTAATTTCACCAATATTTTGAAAAATAATAATTGGAAGCTTTTCAGACATATGACAGATTTTTATTCAATCTGCCCGACAAAAGTCATAATGAAAGTCGACCAATTACTGTTTTTACTCTCTGTACCCATACTGGACTTCAATGTATACGACTTATTCCATTTACATAATCTCCCATTCCAAAATACCTATATTCTTTTCATACATCCGTACGCATTTGTACAAAACCAAAGAATCAAATGGGAATTAACAGAAATATATCCAGTCAAAGACTTCTACATAATCAAGCAAGAAGACCTGAAATCCAATTCCAAATGCTTGGAATACTCACTGAAGAATCTTGAGGAAAATTGTACAATAATACCAGCACCTATGGTGACTGACCTGTTCCAATGAGAAGACAATTCCATTATAAGCCAGAATAATGTCTGGGTATTCGAACACTGTGAAAACAACGTCTGAAGGATCAAAGTCCCAAGACTGAGTATTTTGAAAAGCTCCTGTATGATCTAAAATTCAGAGAAGAAGATCCATCTTACTAACACTGTCGAGCTCAAACGAACTATCGACTTGTTACCAATCAAAATTTCACTCCTGGAAGAATTTTCAGCAGAAAAACTTCAAAAAGAAGCCATTCCTACCTTGAAAAACCTTTACCAATGGGCACCGCACCCTACGACTATTGCATTATACACGATATATTTGTCCTTGTCTGTGTCCTACTATTCGTGGTAGTACTCCACTATATCTATTAGAGATACCTGCTACCTTCTGAAGAGTTTAGGAAACTCTCAGCCTCGGTTCTCCAAAAAGAGGAGGAATTACAAAATTTGCAGCCCCAACCAATGATGACACATCATTTCCTGGGTCAAGACGCCTACCACTTGCGGGAGGAGATAAATAGAGCCGCAGCGTAGTTAGCTGTTAAGTTTTATGCATTGTATCGAATCATAAACATACTACGATCGCAGTTTCTTTGTCTATTTTTGGACATATGAGGGGAAAAAATCTCATCTGTGTAGTTGAATTTGTTTCCATATGATCTCAAACACGTCTGAAACAAGAATGGGTTTATTTAACTATCAGTATTCTTTCAATTTCTCTTCAGTTTTCACGCTAAATTAATGCAAGTTTTCTGTGTTAGTTTTCAACGTTACGTGGCTAACTTGTTGAATGTTAACCAAAGCACTATTTCAAGAGCAATTAATCGGTACCACGGAACAGGGGAATTTGGAAGAATGGCCGGACAGAGGACAAATCGAATAACAACACCAACTGATGATCGTTGGCTTCGTCTAACTGCACTAAGAGTTCGGCACTGTACGGCTAGAATGCTACAAAATGAACTTGCACTTTCCAGAAATGTTTATATTTCATTGCAAACTGTTAGAAACAGGCTCAGAGAAGACGATATGTTCTCTTTTCCGACGAGTCCAGTTTCTGTTTAGTATCAAATGATAGCGCATGACTGTATACGACTTGGAAAACAGTATCAGCAATGCAATATCCGGCAAACCGAAAACTTCGGAAGGGGCTCAGTAATGGTGTGGGGATGCATTTCTTTCCATGGTCGAACTGAATAAGTCCTAGTGAATTGCTGCCATATACATCGCAGATATCCTTGAACTTCATGTTGTACCCTTTGGCCCATTGATTGGCGAAAACTTCATTTATATGCTTGATAATGCTCGGCCTCATGCAGCTAGAGTAGTTACAGAATTTCTGCAAAATGCTAAAAATGATATTTTTAGATGGCTAGCCAGAAGTCCCGACTTGAATCATATAGAACATGTTTGGGACAACATGGGGTGGTAAATTCAGCCTTGTAGAACACTCCAACAACTAGAAAATCTGCTTCCTAGAATTTGTAACTGAGTGGCTCAAGAGTACATCCAAAATTTGTTTGAGGGGCTTCCGAGGCGTATACTGGCAGTAATTAGGGCCCGAGGAGGAAACACTCGATTTTGAAAATGATTGGTAACCATTCGATGCTAGTTGATTGATCTCTTCGCGAATGTCTGAAGATGGTGGAATTTTTAAATTTTTGATTCTTCAATTCGAAAATTGTTGATATTTTCCATCATAAAGTCATCTCTTTTGAATGATATGTACTTATTGTTTTTTTTCACTTTTTTCTTCTTTATGACATTTTTATATTCTTAGAACGACTGTCAAAATTTTTTCGCAAAGTTCTCTTCAAATGAAACAAGATCCACGAAGAAATAATATATGGGCAATGTCAACCCCAATTATTGGGTCCATAATGATTTTAAAACATTTATAGATCTTAATCGGCATCACTTGGAAAACTGAACCTGGCCATCAGGGCTCTCTCGGCCAAACAGAAAGGGAATTGTTTTGTTGAGTTTGAATATTGAATGTTTTTTTGCGATTATACTTCAAAATTGGGAAACAAGAACAAGGAAGTGATTGTTTCGCACTGCGACGGAAGAACATCTACGCGAAAGAGGAAATATCGCAGGTTATGTATTTTTTGATTATCTCCTTATTCCTTTTCATGGCCTTGCCTGCTATGTAAAATCTTTTCTTAGATTTGTTCAGATATATAACAAGTATGATTGCTGAAATATTTTTCTGCTGGTTTTTCATTCATTGTTACAGATTACTGTCCCAAACCCTCCTTTCACCCTTGTCTTCGTCTGGAAATCAAGGAGTGCAAGAGAGAATGATCTGGCTAAGCAGAAAAATCTTTGGTACTCTTTATGTACACACGACACTAACACAACATAGACAAGCTATTACTAGTGTAATAGCGAGTTACGAGTTTTTTCTCAGGTTTTTCACTCGTTTATTGAAGTATATGCAAGATAGTATGGTTCCCTATTACATTTTCTGTGCTCACAGTTGTATTATTTTTCTGACACACATCAATATTATAGATATAAGTATTCATTGTAAATACAATTATTCGAATTTTTGTACCCCTTTTCAAAAGAATATATATATATATATATATATATATATATATATATATATATATATATATATATATATATATATATATATATATATATATATATATATATATATATATATATATATATATATATATATTTATTTGAATATATGAATGTAATATAATTTACTGACAATTTTGTCATATTTATATTCAGAGCAGTATTCTATTCGATCATTCATCACTTCACACAAAGAAAAATATGAATGAGTACCATTCAGTGTTACTTGACTAAGGTCCGTACACTGGATTTTTCCGGGAGAAAGCCTCTGACACTACTCGTTGGTACATTGATATCATTGTCTGATGATGCTATAGTATGTATATATTCTGGTAGATTGATATATTCTCATAACATTTACATTTAACGTTATCCTAATATATAATTACTCCAGGATATGTTTTGATTATAATCATTGCCTGGCAATGGTATTAATTACCGGGTGGTGGATTTATATTTTTCATGAAATCAGTTTGATTGCATGAACAGATATATGTGCAACTCGTTGGGGTAAAACCTCCTATATATATATATATATATATATATATATATATATATATATATATATATATATATATATATATATATATATATATATATATTTACACACGAAAAGGTGCCAGACACTCTCGTCTGAAGATGGTCTGATTTTGGTGAAAGCTAACACACGTAAAAATCAAGCCCCTTCACCAGCATTGATGCAATATAAGCTATGTTATAGATAAAAATATACATAATATTTGATATATTGATTAAACGACTATGTATGGTATACCATTGTATATGGTATGCTATTTCACTTAATGACCATAGGGCTTCATATAATCGACACATTTTATATGGAACGTTTGGATATGTGACCAAATGATATTTGGATATTTTTACATTAACTTTGATGAGACTTCAATTCTTTCCTGGCTGGATTTGTGTGTACAAACTTCAATTCATTCATCTGGTACTTTTGGTAGTTAGGAACTGAAAATTCTTCACATTGTTCCGCCACAGGGATTAATGTTGATTACTGCAATATTCCGTTTGCGGATCGAGAATTAATATATTCTGTCAAAAACGTACCGGGAATTGATTAGGTAAAAACCTGCTCGAAACGATTGTCAGAATTTTTGTTGTAGCTATGTAATATGACAATGTTTTCTATAGTGAGCGGAGTTTGAACGTGATCTGTTATTTGGTTTGTTTACAGTGCTCGATTTTGTCAGCTCTCACAAGTGTGTTGTAATTTTTACATTGAGTAAAATATCGAGCAAAGAATTTGTCTCAAATTCTTTATTGTGAATGAAATTTTGTGTGCTGAAAATGATTGAGAATCAATTGCTTCTATTTTAAATAATTGCTTGGGCATAAAACGCGTTGCCGCTCGACTAGTTTCAAAAGCCCCGAACTCAATTCAAAAATTGAATCACGTAAAGGCCGCTGAAGACATTGTACAACGAGTCAATTCCGATCTCACTTTAATGAAACAAATTGTAACTGGTGATAAGACATGGGTTTATGAGTTTGACATGCAAACTAGTCAACAAGCTTCGGGGCGCCATTCAACTGAACCGAAACCGCAAAGACCACGTCAGAGTCGATCAAAAGTCAAGGTAATGTTAACTGTTAACTTTGATTATCACGATGTGCTGCATTCGGAATTCTTGCCTGAAGGTGGGACGGTAAATAAACACTATGCCCTGAGCGTTATGCGGCGTTTGAGAGGGGCAAATTCGTCGAAAAAGGCCTAATTTGTGGAAAGAAGACCCATGGATTTGGCATCACGATAATGCAACATTTCACAAGGCTATCTTTGTGAATGAATTTCTGACCAAAAACTCAACAATTACCGCTGAACAACCACCATTTTCACCTGATATGTTGCCGGCCGACTTTATTCTCTTTTAAAAAATGAAATTACCATTTCGAGGTACCTTTTTCGAATTGGTAGAAGACATAAAATAGAATTCGGGGTAAGAAATGAAATCGATACCGAAAAAGCGTTAGAAAAATTTTTTGAAGATAGGATTGTTCCTGGAGAGGATGGCATCATATCTGCCTTGTTACAACAGGGGTGGATGTCCTTCTCCCATACCTCATTAGGCTCTTCTGGTCGAGTCTTGCCTGGAATGTTATCCCGGCCAGCTGGCGAAGAGTCAGGGTTTTTTACATCCCTAAGGTGGGTAAATCGAACTCACAACCGAAGTCGTTTAGACCGATAAGTCTTACTTCTTTTGTTTTGAAAACCCTGCAGAAGGTGTTAGATGGATACATCAGGACCGAGGTGTTATCGCTTAGGCCTCTAACTGAACATCAATACGCCCATCAAAAAGGTAAATCAACCGATCTAGCACTTAAAAACTTAGTCGGGAGGATCACACAGTCTCTGGACCGCAAGGAGACTGCAGCTGCAGCCTTCATGGACACTGAAGGTGCGTTTAATGCATCCCTCACTGACTCACTTTGTGGGGCTGTGAGAGCCTGAGGATACCAAATATTATTGCGGAATGGATTAGTAACACGCTAAATGCCAAAGTGATCAAGACTTTACTGAAAGGAGAAGTAGTCGCTTTTGTGCCTGGCAGGGGCTGCCCACTGGGAGGAGTATTATTCTCTCGGTTGTGGTCTCTGATAGTTAATGACGTTCTGGTAATAATTGGCGCCCTGGATGTTTATGTACAACCATACGCTGATGATATAGTCACTCTGGCTAATAGATATGATAGCGATGTTTCCGACAGACAAGAGGAGGCTATGTCTGCAATTAAGGGGTGGTGTGAAGGAGAGCATAAACCCCTACAAAACCCTTATAGTACCGTTTACCAGGAAGAGGAGGATACTTGTTTGCACACCAAGGCAGGGTGTTTATTCCGGTTGTGGAAGAAGCGAAATATCTGGGGATTACCCTGGATAGCAAACCCACGTGGAATTCGCCCCTGGAAAACACAATACACAAGGCTAGACATTTCATATGGGCATGTCAAAATACCTGTGGAAAAAAATGGGGTCTTGCCCCAAAGCATCTCCAGCGGCTATATGTGATGGTGGTTAGACCACGTATTACGTACAGCATTGCTTGATGGGAGTGCAGTCTTGAGAAACATTGCCTCATTGAAATATGAGTACAAAATTAACTGAGTTTTGAACAATAGTCAAAAAGTCGGCTACAGGCAGTATGATGTGACCGATGACAGTATCATATTAGGAGTGAAGCTCCTGGCCTGACATTAAATCTGAGTACAGAATTAATTGAGTTTTAAAAAATACTCAACAAATCTATTCGCCTATTCATATCTATGAAAAGAGGTACTAGCGAGAATTCTAACCTCTAAATTACAGAGAATATCCTGCATGAGGATTACAGGAGCCTTTCGCTATACACCCACTGTATCCATGGAACTGATATTGAAACTTGCCCCTCTTCATCTTGTGATAAGAGGAGTGGCTAGAATGGCTTTCTACAGATTCCATCATCTTTTCCGTAATGAAGCGGCTTTGTGCCTGGCGCCCTACAGTCTGAAATTGAGGACAATGAAGTGCTGAGTATGAGATCGGACATGGCAACACCTAAAATCAACATGGAGAGGCCATTCCAAGTCATCATTCCCGATAGACAGGAATGGATCAGCTCCATCGACCGTCTACTTGAGGGTTCCTGTTGGTACACGGATGGCTCAACAACTGCGAAAGGTAATGGAGCTGGTGTTTGCGGTTGAGGTGCCGCCAAAGAACAGTCGATTTGTCTTGGTGGGCATGCGACTGTCTTTCAAGCAGAAATATTCTCCATTGACTACTGTGCTAACCTCTTGCTTGCGAGGGGATCAACAAATAGGTCAATTAAAATCCCCACCGATAGCCAATCTGCACTGAAAGCATTGGCATCCGATACCTGTACTTTACTTATGGTGCAGGAATGTCACTCTGCCCTTGCCAAACTAGGAGAGTGGAGCAGGCTCCATCTAATATGAGTTCCTGGACACTCGGGCATTGAGGAAAATGAGAAGGTGGACTCATTGGCTGCTGAAGGAACTAACCTGGAGTTCACAGGACCGGAGCCTAAGCTCGGAATTCCCCTATAAACTGCAAGGATGGAAAACAACCGATGGCTGGACTTGACGGTACGTGAGCATTGGATGAGACTCCCAGGTCTCAGACACGATCGACGTGCCATCAGTGGACCTTCCACTACAAAAGCCAAGGCCTGGCTTAAACTCTCTAGGTTTGAACTGAGAGTTTTAACTGCCATATTAACGGGTCACTGTCGCCTCAGGAAACACCTAAATAAATTAGGATTGGTTGAAGATCTCTCATGTAGGCTATGTGAAGAAGATATCGAATCAGCGTAACATATTATATGCGGGTACTCAGCTGGGGACAGGGTCAGGATGGAAGAACTTGGATCTTGCAAACTGGAGCTGACTGAGTTTATTAAGCTCTCACCCACAAAACTCGTATCCTTTACGAGAAGGATGGAGCTCGTGGTTGAAATTTAGGACAGAGTGTGCCACAACAGACCACAGAGTCGCAGTGGTTGGGCTGCTAGGAAGCCCTCACCAATAAAATAATATCTATCTAATCTATCTAGGATTGTTCGTTATTATTATTATTTTGGAAGGTGCCTTCTCAGAAGTCGATACAATAAATTTTGATAAAAAATAGATATTTCGTGTTTTATTGTCCAATTCCTGGTTATTTTTTGGCAGAATGTATATGAGTTGGGAAAACTGGGTTATTTAGAAAGTATTTGATAAGTCATATTTCAATCACTTGTTTGTTACGAGTATTATTGGAATACAAATGAAATATAGTATTTCAGTGTCATTAACACGGTTGAAATGTTTTGAAGTTAGTGCCAGGTTTCTGGAGTAATTGAGAACTGACATATGTATCATAGAAGTTTAAAAAGAGTAAGGTAAGGTAACCTTAACCCCCCGTGTGGGGTTGCTAGTCCCCCATCGGACGCCTCTCTGGGTGGCGGATAGGGGAACGCTTCCCAGATATGGGTGGTACCGGAAAAATAAAATATTCGGGGCGGACCAAAACTAGCAACTGGTGAACGGCAGCAGGCTCATCAGTACCTTATGGCGGTGTGTGAGGATGGACCTCTGTAACAGCGCTATTTTGAAGAATGGAAGGCGCAGCTGCAACAGCTTCAACGACTTCCACACTGAGGTGATGAAAGGAAACGGAACTCCTACAGCACTATTCTTTCCAATAAAACCCAAATGGCTAAGGAAAATGAAAGTATGGCCCTCAGTCTGGGGCACCCCTTAAGTGGGGAGAGGGTGCTAAGAATCCTCCCGTACACAACAAACTATCCAATATATCAGATCTACAACAAGACGACTAGAATTGCGACATGGAATATCCGTAGATTTTATATGGGTGGTAAACTGGCCAATGTAAAAGCAGAAATGCAACGCTTACGAATCAACATCCTAGGTCTAAGCGAGGTTCGATGGCCAAGTTCCGGTAAATTGAAGAAAAAGCATGGGTTAATTTATTATTCTGGAGGCGATGATCCCAAAAACCAATATGGCGTGGCCACACTCATTTCTACTGAATTGGAACCATCTGTAGTAGATTTTTTTCTTTTGAACGACCGCATCATGGTTCTTAAGCTTGCAACAACTCATCGTGTTTTGAATGTCATTCAATGTTACGCTCCAACAAATGACGAATCGGACGACGAAGTTGAAGAATTTTATGCCAGCCTGGAGAAAGCAATGAAGTTAACAAAGAAGGGTGAAATAACAATCGTGCTTGGGGACTTTAACGCTAAAGTAGGAGCAAGAGCTGAAGGCAACAGCACTGGCCACTTTGGGCTCGGTGTAAGAAACGAAAGGGGTGATCGACTTGTGCAGTTCTGTACTGAACACAACTTATCAATCACCAACACTTTTTTCAAATTACATCCCCGACGGCTGTATACATGGAGATCTCCAGCTGACAGAGAAGATCATTTGATTCGAAACCAAATAGATTTCATTCTCATCAGATCCGAATTGCGATAATTTGTGAAATCTACCAAAGCATTTCCTGGCGCTGACGTTTTCAGTGATCACAACCCGGTTGTAATGAACCTACAAATGCACCGTTTTATACCAGTTAAGCGGCCAGAAAAAATTAAACATATCAACGTGAAGAGCTCAGACGATAGTGAAATAAGGGCAAAAGTAAGTCAACGACTTGAAGAAAGACTGGAAGCTGCTGAAACATCTGAAACAACTGACGTTGAGCGCCAGTGGAGTGCTTTGAGAGAAGCGCTCACAGTCACCCAAGAAACCGACATAGGACTAACCAGCACAAAAAGAAAACAACCTTGGATGACTGACGAAATTCTTCAAATGATGCACGATAGAAGAGAACTGAAAACAAAAAACATCGAACGATATAGAGAACTGAACAAAATAATTCGACGAAAATGTAGGGAGGCCAAAGAGCAATGGCTAATTAACCAATGCACAGAAATTGAAAATCTCCAAAAAAAGCATGATCTATTCAACATGCACAAAAAGATCAGGGAGATAACAGGAACACAACACAAAGCTAACAGTGGAATGTTAAAGGGGCCAACAACGAGTTACTGATCAGAGTCGAAGAAAAGCTGAAACGATGGAAGGACTATATTGAAGAACTTTTTGGAGAAGATCGAACGGAAAGCCCGCAACCTGAAAAATTTAATGAAACTAGTCCTTGCATTACAGCGAAAGAAGTTATATGAGCAATAAAGCTTCAAAAAAATGGTAAAGCTATTAGCCCCGGCGGAATCTATGCAGAGATGCTTATGCTAATGACACAGCAAGAAGGGGCTGGCCTTAAGCTCTTAACAGCACTGTTTAATAACATCTATAGAGCCGGTAAAATCCCAGAAGACTGGCTCAAATCTGTGTTTGTCACCCTGCCCAAAAAGACCAATGCGACTAATTGTGATTACTACAGAATGATTAGCCTAATGTCGCATGTTCTGAAAACCTTTCTACGAATTATACATACTCGAATCTACACCAAATGCGAGCGAGAAATCGATCCAGTTCAGTTCGGTTTCAGAAATGGCCTAGGAACGCGTGAGACTCTCTTTTCTCTTAATGTACTCTCCCAAAGATGTAGAGACATGAATGTCGATGTTTACACCTGCTTTGTTGACTATCGGAAGGCTTTTGACTGCGTTTCACATAAAAAATGGCGGAAATTCTAAAAATACCGGGGTTGATGCAGAAGACTTACGCATTATTACAAACCTTTATTGGCACGAAACTGCACAAGTGAGAGTTAATGGGCTAACATCTGAACAGGTAGCAATACGGAAAGGTGTACGTCAAGGCTGTGTGCTGTCGCCTCTATTGTTTAACATTTACTCAGAAGCAATATTCAAAGAAGCACTTGAAAACATAGATACAGGCATTAGAATAAATGGAAAACTTCTTAGTAATATCCGCTACGCAGACGACACCGTGGTACTAGCTAACAACCTTCAAAACTTGCAGAGAGCCATGAACCTTATTGTAGAGCATAGCCAACGCTTTGGACTATCTGTTAACGTTAACAAAACTAAAAGTATGGTGTTTTCTAAGCAAGCAGTGGAGGCTGTAATACGCATTAACAACCAACCTGTGGAACAAGTTCATTCGTTTCGGTATTTAGGAGCCACGGTGAACTTGACAAGACAATTGGATGTACGTCTTTTGCCACTCGTGTCTTTCCTAATCTTGGAATGCTGTGATTAATTGACTTGTGTCTGATGTTCCGGAATATGAATGACCAATAAAAATGAGGCGCTAATTATGTGACATTCAAAATCAAAGATACACTTGGTGAATTCATTAAGTAGAAATATGGATTTCCTATCTTGTATTAAAAATTTTACTTACAGTTATTATTCAAAATTCTTGAACTTTCTCAAAGCAGTATCTTTTCTTTATGCTATTGCATAGTAGTTGCAATATATTGCAGTTGTGATATTTATGTTTTTCAATTGTTAAAACATTGTTACTCGAAACGTTCACTCACTCCTCTAAAAATATTCAACAAACTACAATTCACACGAATAAAACAAAGAATTGAAATTTTATAGTGCAACTGTACTGTACCACTGTTGGAAATGAATTGATTCCTCGTCTGACAAACCTAACATCGTCTTTTTGGCATGTCCTCAACGCCTTGGTTCAAATTGCGACAATTTTGGTTTTCCCTAGTCTGCTTTTATCTTAAAATTATATCAAATGCAACTGTGGAAAGTCCAGTTTTACCTGGATTGTCTGAGATTAAATTATTGTGTCGGAAATTTTCTACAAGAAGATTAACTAGGATAGGAATAGAACAGTATTGGGAATTCCAACACAGTTAACGATGAATATTAAAAATAAAAGTGAAAATTATTACCTTTAAATTCTGAGTCATCCAAGGAACTTCTCAATCAATATTGTACGTACAGAACTTAAGGAAACAAGAAAGTACAGTTGTTTTCCCATATATCTATGCTATTTTCTTATTTCGAAACTGCATTTAACACAGGAATGTTATAAACTCAATTATCACAACTAAATATCTTGCAATTCATTTTAGTTCTCATTAATCATGATTGAAATAATTTAATCAAATGAAGTGAAGAGGTCGATTAAGAATTAATGAATTATTTATCCCGCGGATTTATTACAACGTCGCAGCGATATTCAGTTACAAATGATTACATGAAACAGGTGTCAATGAATGCATCAAAAATTATAATTAAAGATTGACGGTGATATCCATAAAAATTAAATAAACGTTCATCGTAAAACTGTGTGAAAGATTTCCGAATAGTAGATGTAAATTATATATTTTTAAGTCGATAGTAAGAATACTTTTGTGTGCATTTAAAATTATGACGTAAATGTGAACATTCACAAATAAATCAAAACACCTGTTGACAAACAACCTTGAAATTTGGCAAGCAGCACTCGAAAGAGTGGCCCAATCACGACCGTCATGTACAGGATGAGCAAACTTCGATGTTTTTTTTCGCCAGATAGGTAAAATATTGAGGTAAGGAAAGATGAACTCCCCTTCTCGAGGTTTTTTTTAGATGCACTCAATGGTGAAAACACATTTCGGCTTTCCCCTTCTGTATTCGAGTAATTTCGAAATTCTCAAATTTTCCGAATTTCTTCGATTGTCGATATATGGAATATTATTGAAGTTACATGAGACATATTTCGGTATTATAAAGGAACTTTTTCAAGTAGAACGCAGGGTTGCTCAGAAAATTTCTATTCGTTTGGCAGTTTTCGATGCATAATACAAACTTGCATATTTTCTGATATGAACCATAGACAGATTCGATCTCATGGAACGCAGAATTATTTTCTTTTTTTATATAACACTTCTTATTCCTTCTTATTTTTGGATTGAATAAAATTTCGAAAACAAAAATATTGGGAATTTTGAAATATTTCTAGCATGCTGTCAGTTACTTCACTCATAGTTTTTATTCTATTCTCAGTAAAATAAATGTCGGTTTTGATTCCAATTTTAAAGTGAAATTCATATATGTCATTCTCATAAAACTATTCTTACACACTTGAGGAGAATCTCATGAACAGTGGTTTGGACATAAAGAATCCATGGATTGTTCAATCAAGGAAACACTGAACTTATAATATAACAACTGATCATTAACACTGAAAAATCTTAATATAGCTACTAGAAAAAAGCACATTGCCGTTTCAAGAAAACTAGAGATCTTTTAGATTATAATGTATTTAGTAAACTTCGTTTGGATTGTCAGCTACTGTTGAACACTGTGTACAATAGTTACATGCGTAGAATTGAAAGAAATATCCATTCGGACCCGCAGAGTTTTTGGTGGCATGTCAACACTAAATTAAATAATTTTGACCTTCCGAATCATATGAAATTTAACCATGTGAGTAGCTCCGATGGAGCTGAAATAGTGAATCTCTTTGCTGATATTTTCTCAAATGTATACAGTACGGAAGTTATTGTATCACTAGAGATAAAATATGATCAAGGTGTAAACATTGACTCATTTCAGAGTTCTCCGACTGAAGTTTTTGAATTTTTTTCGAGCATTAAGTCCAAGCTGTGTGCTGGCCCAGATGGCATACCCAATTATGTCCTTAAAAAGTGTGTGAGTGCCCTGTCTGGCCCTATTAGTTCAATATTCAATTCATCTCTAAAATGGGGAGATTTTCAACTTATTGGTAGCAAAGTTTTATTGTTCCCATTTATAAATCTGGTCAGAAATCAGTTATTGAAAATTATAGGGGAATTTCAATTCAATCTGTCATTCCTAAGATGCTGGATAGTTTAAGGTGGAGCTATTTATCCTGAAAATGATGCTCTGTAATCATTGATGAACAACATTGATTTTTGAAGGGCCATTCTACAACATCTAATTTGGTGGTATATATTATTGACATCAATGATTGTTCTGATGCATGTTTTCAAAGGTATTCTGGATCTATTCTTTCATGTATCTGGTCGCAGATTGTAAAATACAAACATTTTTGCTCTAAAGTTTTCTGTTACTTCTGGTGTACCTCAGGGCTCCCACCTTGGCCCTTTGTTGTTTAATTTGTTTATTAATGACTTCAGCGATGCCTGATGTCATTAATCATAATGATGATGGATTTCGGATTTTGCAGATGAAATTATATCGTCTTATCAGAGATGTAACAGATGTAGATGAATTGCAACGCCAAATTGATTCTCTCCTGTGTTGGACTTATGCTAATTCACTGTATCTGAACTTTGACAAGTGTCGAGCTATTACCTTCTTTCATACCTATACGGCATTTATGCATATTTACTTTCTGGATGGTGTGGAGCTGTCGCGTGTAGACTGTATCCGAGATTTGGGCATAGCACTCGATGTTCGGTTAAATTTTAAAGAGCATATGAGAATAAAAGCATCTAAGGCTTACCGGCTGCTGGGGTTCATTGTTCGAAATTCAGTGGGATTTTCTGCTGATACCTTTAAATTGTTGCACTGTTCGTTAGTAAGATTTAATTTAGAATATGGAATCTGCATGTGGTCTCCTTTTAATTCTCGTGATATAAATTATTTAGAGTTCAGCGTAAATTTTTGAGATAATAATTCTTCAGGTGCCATCGCCGGACTGTTGACCTCGATATCCTGCGTATTACATATGGCCTAAATCCTCTTCGAATGAGGGGAAAAATTTTCGATATATTTCTTTTTCAAGGTAGTGAATGGTTGGGTGTTGCCCGAATCTGTTGAAACTGATGGATTTCAATCTACCCTTAAGAGTCACTCGACACGCTCCTTTATTCCGTCCAAAACTTTGCAGGTACAATTATGTCTCGAATACATATTTGAATCGCACGGAGTCTTTGGTCAATGATCTTGGTGTCAGTCTTGAATTGTTCAGTATTTCATTCTCTTGTTTCAAGACCCATATCAGATTACTACTTGTTAGAAATTAATAATCACATAAATTTATGTTTCAACTTAGTTTAAAAAGGGGGTTTCCCGTTTGTATTCATTTATTGTGAATATAACAACTATTTGAATGAATAATAAATAAATGAATAAATGAATATCTATCTCAAACATTCGAGAATTTGTCCATTATTAGCGGTACACAAATCACAAAGCCTCAAATTCAGTTGAGGATTTTCAAGTTTGAATCTGAGTTCAGAAATTGCCTGAAACTTTGTTCTACTTCCTCAGTGCTGTTATTTCTTATTTTATGAGATTCACTCTAAACATATCCCTAAAGAAAAAATCTGAAGGGCACAAATCTGGCGAATGCCACATCTCTAGCCCCTTATTCCGTTCCAGTTCGGCCCTCCATTCAAATTAAATACCTAATTTACTGTTCGGCTCGATTCGGGGAGCTCTATCATGCTGAAAATATACGGGAGAGATCTGAAAAGTTTTCGGCCTTGCAATGATTACAAGACATTGCCTCAAATTCAGTTGAGGATTTTCAAGTTTGAATCCAGAAATTGCCTGAAACTTTGTTCTATCAGTGCTGTTATTTCTTATTTTATGAGATTCACTCTAAACATATCCCTAAAGAAAAAATCTGAAGGGCACAAATCTGGCGAATGCCACATCTCTAGCCCCTTATTCCGTTTTTATTTTTACTGTTCGGCTCGATTCGGGGAGCTCTATCATCATACAAGTAAAGGAGAGTCTCCTTGTAACTCTACACCCTTACCATCAATATTCCTATCTCTGAAACCCTTCCAAATAGTACTTGGCGATTTTCTCTGCAAAGTGATACACGAAGGTAACTGCCTATTTATTTGACCCTTACCCTCCGAGTGCAATGTTTAGATGAGGAAACAAAATGGAGTCTCTTGGGGTAGATCTGGTGAGTAATGTTAATGTGGCCGTTCTTCCTAGATTGGACTCTAGTCTGTCGAGTAATAATGTGTAGTATGCTAGTGTGATATTTTTTTTATTTTTTAAGATAATCAATTAAAATAATTCCATGACTCCCCCAAGAACAGTCGCTATTATTTTCCTAGCCGAAAATGCAGATTTTGCTTACAGTAATTTTGCAAACTGCTCCATCAGAGCATTGGGAATATTCGAACACGTTCTTGGTCTAACGTGACTTATGTTCCTAGAAGAGCTGCTTCCTAGATGATTTACTGGATCAGCGGAACTTATTTCACAAACACGGCTACTCCGTGTTGACCGATGTTATAAATTATCTTTTTATATCTAATATTAATTGGTCTGATAATAGCCCCAATTCTATTCAGTTTGCAATAAACTAAATGTTTTTAAAAGGATTTTCCTTAAGTGAAAAACAAAGTAGATAAGTGCGGTAGGATCTCAAAGGCCTCTTAACAAGATACACGTAAGTTTCAACTCCTCTTCGAGAAGGAAAAAAGACAAAGACAAAATTTCTACCAGTTCATCGACATGGGAATGAAGATAACAAAAATTAGGAAGTCACTCATTGTCAGACACTTCGAATTCTCCTGATCCATATAGAGTCCAGAAATCGATTCAATTTCAACAGAGATGAATTAACCTAACATAGATAATTCGCATCTTCAGATTATTCCTAACACTGACTAATCTGAAACAATTACTTTAAGCACTGAGTATTTCCAATATATTACAATGCCAAACGAAATACCTTTTAATATGAAATAGCTACAAATCTTACCAGAATTTGATGGCGGCTGATCCAGACTGTTTAAACAATAAACTCCTGGAATTTGGGATTTTATAAAAATTAACCGGACAGGCTGAAGAAGTTGTTTCTCTAAGCGGCAGTACCGAATGGCAGCCAATTGAAAATATTTTGATAACACATTTTGGTGACCAGCAAAACGAAAGTAGTTTAATTTCAGATCTTGGTTCGTTGCAGCAAGGCAGCAACGAACATATACTATAATTTTATTCTCGAATCATTTCAACCCCCAATCCTCTCCACCATCATTTGAATATTCATGAAGGTAATGAAGCAGTAAAAGCTTCAAAAAAATCACTATATAACTCACAAGGTCTTTATGATTTACTTGTCGGATTAAAAGAACCCCAAAGCTCCATGATTAGATTAATGAAGACAAAATATTAAGCAGAAGCGCAAACGTATATCATTGAAAATAATAACATGCGATATTTGCGCAAAATCTTCTTATTCAGTGAAAACCATGCCCTAACAAAATTCCCCTTTCTACAAAAAAGTACCCCAATTCAGTTTCAACAATGTCTGAACCACCCACGTCCAAGATTTCCTACGAACAGCCAACTTTTCGGGAAGGTTCAAAACGTTTGGAAAACCAGCGACAGTCTCCTTCGAAACTAACCCCAATGAGCATTGTTCATACAAGGAATAGTTCTAGACCGACCCCCATGAGTGGTGTTACTTGAACATTGAATGTACTGAGGTATTATCACAATTATACACCCAATAACTTTTCAGAGATAATATGAATCAGCCTATTAATTCAATTTCTGAAGAATTCTGTAGATTATAATTCAATGCATTCCCAATTCATCATATTATTTTGATGAATTCGACCAACAAAATTTTATTCAAGAAAATGTTGAAAATTTCGAAGACCAAAATTTTCAGGAGGTGACGAAACAATACCACATAATTGACCTGAAAACTATTTACTACAAAACCGATTTTCCTAACATACAAATAGAAAATACCCCACTGAAACTTCTTTCAGATATAGTGGGCACAAAATCGTTTTTGAACGAGAAAAAATTCAACGACAAAATTTTCAAAGAATCATTTGTAGTTAAGTCTGTTTTTCTAGCATTCAAAGAATTCAGCACCTGCTCGAACCTCAAACATCTGTCTAAAGTTTATCAATATTTCGATAGATTTATAGGCCTAGATACACTCAAATAACTCAAAGCTCAAATAGATACTCTAAATTCAATTTTTTCAACAGCCACAGCACAAGTTCCTATTAAGTATAACGAAAGCACCAGGAAAGTATTATTCTTTGCTGAAATTGATCCTAAATGAATAATTGCTTCCTTCGAGAAACACTTACGACTTGTGAAAATGGATATTTGGGGGCAGAAATTCCAAACCCCAATGATTTACTTGTCAAATTCAACTTTATGACCCTCTATTACCAAATTCTTTTCTGCTCGACTACCATAAACTTTTCGATATGCATATAACCCCCAAAGAATCTGACTTAAAAAACACATATGTTCTCATATACGTACCGACCATTTCATTGACTCCGAAAAATTCAATATGGAAAAATTGTGTGATAATTATTCTGATATTTTTCATATTGAAAGATTAAATTTGACTTTCACCAATAAAATCAAACATAATATAAGAAATCGTGATGAAATACCAGTATATACGAAATCCTATAAATATCCTCATATATACTAGGACGAAGTTTGAGACTAATTGACTCTATGCTAAGAGGGAATATGATTTGCCCAACGAATTCCCCATGGTCATCCCCAATTCTGGTGGTACCAGAGAAAGCAGATGCTAGGTTCTTAACAAACCTGGAAGATGTCGCTATTTTTCGCCCCTCCACTTAGCTAGTGGGTACACCAAATCGAAATGGCAGCTGTGGATATTCCGAAAACAGCCTTCTCAGTCGACAATTGTATTACGAATTCCTAAGGAAATCGTTAGGGTTAAGAAATGTTCCAAACACTCTGCATAGGGTGATGGACGACGTATTGAAGGGTTTAAAAATGATATTTGTCTTATATACCGGGTGGGGCAACTAAAACGAAAAAGACTCAATAACTTCTAAACAATTCGTTTCTGGACAAAAATCAGAAACAGGTCAATGTATGTCTGAAGGGGGACATCTTTCAACACACGGTTATTTTATTTCACATCAACCCCATAAGCAGGGGTGCACAAAACTCAATTTGAATAGGAAAGATAAGCCGAGTGAAGCCTCATTGGAAAGCTCTTTCGATTCTCAAAATAAGTGTTTATCAATTTTTGAGTTTTGACATATCCGGAAGAAGATACAGACGTCAAAAGACGAGTTATTTTCAGTGATTGCAAAATTAGTTGATTTCGAATGAACATTTACCGGAATAATCTTTTGGAGTAAAATATCTTGAAGCAGTAGTGATTTCACTACACCCCCTCAGAAACCTCCTCAGATTAGGGTGTCAACACCTCAAATCTTCGAATTGATCAGTAAGTGTGAGTAATAACTCATTAGAGAGGTTTTAGAATTTCTAGAATATTGTAGATAAAAGTTTTGCTGCATCTGCATTGTGATGAAGATACAGGGTGAATTAATAGAGAGCGATACAGTGTTTGCGAGGTCCGCTGATTTTGGATGGAGATTCAGAGCACGTTTGTTTGGTTTTCAAATAATAGAGCTTATTCATAAAATTATCTTTCATGGGTAGGGAATAATCGAAAATTGAAAAATCAATTGAATTTATTATACCTGATCATTTAATAGGTCAACTCGGTATCAATCGAACAAATGTTCAAAGTGCTCGAAACGTTCGCGGACATAACGTAGCATTTCAGAGGTTATACGATTGCTTTCGACTACAATCTGTTATCGTAAATTCACATAATCTGCTGGATCAAATTTATGAATTTGACCCTTTAAGTGTTCCCATGAAAATCCAATGGTGACAAGTCGGGAGAACGTGGGGGCCATTCTGTAGATCCATCGATCAGGATATTCTCGATCTAGATATTGTCGAACAGGAAGTGCAAAATGCAGGGGGCATCATTCTGCTGATCCTCTTCTAAATAGCTAGGACCATTTTTCCAAAATTTCAGTTATGGCCGGATTGATTTGTTCTTCAAGTAGTTGGAGATATATTTCTCCACTCAGATTTCCTGGTAGGAAAAATGGCCCAACCAGACGATTCCCATAGATGCCAACCCAAACATTCAATTTTTCAGGATATTGGGTCTGTACTCCATGAAAGATTCTGGGATTAAAGTCCGACCAGAACCGGCAGTTATGACAATTCACAATGCCATTCAAAATAAAAGTACATTCATCTGAGAAGCAAATATTCTACAGAAAGTGGGGATTGTTTGCGATTTACCCACTTGTTATTCCACAGAATTGCACTCTGCGGTCAAAGTCATCCTCATTTAATTTCTGGACCGTCTTCATTTCATACGAATGAAATCTGTATTGTTTGAAAACTCGTCCAATAGTTCTTCGACTCACACCAATTTCACTCTTCAATTTTCTTGTTCTCAGAGTGGGATCAATCACTACTTGCCCAAGCAACGCAGTTTCCATTTCCTAATTTCGTATGGGTCGTTGGACCCAGAGTTTCTCTGAATTTTTCCACCAACTCCAAAATGTACTTGGCACTCACATGTATGTCGTCATGGCGTTCATTGAAAATAGCAGCTGCTCTATTTGCACGAGTATTATTGCTGGAAAAAATTTCAATGATTTCTACTTTTTCAGCTATTGAATTAACCATTATACTGATATGGATGCAACCCGTGAGTGTGAAAAGCAGCTAGATAAACAAACAAATTCGTATTTCATTCATCAAATGCAAGCAACCTGGAAAAAACAAGAACTTCCGCATTTGTTAGTGAGAAATCTACATTACACTTGTGTGATTTCCGATGAATTTTTCTCTGTAACGAAAACTTTACTTGAGTTCGTTTCATTTCAACCTTGGATACAATGCTGTAAGAGGCTTTTCACATACGACGATCGGTTGCGTATGCGGTCGTGAGGCGTGCAGGCCATTACCCTAATGGTTGTCTTCACATGTCTGCGTTCCATCAGTCCACTGATGGGGACCATTTTTTGCGATTTAACCGATGACACGTGGCGATCATCGCTTTTTTGTGAAGCTTCATACTGTGTATGAATTTCTCTATGATCCACCCAGTATCCTCATTGAAATTTAATCGGATTTGAAAATTCGTTCACTGTAATCAAATAATTCTGAATACCTATCCAATGAGCTATAACTCGGACGAACTGATCAATTCGAGTATTTGAGGGGTTGACACCCTGACTCTAGGAGGTGTAGTGAAAGCACCACTGCTTAAGGATATTTTTTCCCAAAATACAATAATATTTCGGTGAATGTTCATTCGAAATCGACAGATTTTGCAATCACTGAAAATAATTCGTCTTTTGACGAACCAGCCTATATCTTCTTCCGAATATGTCAAAACTCAAAAATTAATACACAGTTTTGTGGAGAATCAAAAGAGATTTCCAATGAGGTATAACTCGACCTATCTTTCCTGTTCAGAAAATTGTGTTTTGTGCACCCCTGCTTAGGGGTTGATAAAATAAAATCACCGTGTGTTAATAGATGTTCCCCTTCAGACAAAAATTGAACTGTTTCTGCTTTTTGTCCAGAAACGAATAGTTTAGCAATTGTTGAGTCTTTTTCGTTTTAGTTGCCCCACCCGGTATATTGACGATATCATTATTAGAGAACAAATGGTAAATATCACGAGAGTATTTCAGCGTCTTCGTGAAACAAATTTCAAAGTCCAGTTCGATAAAATGCAATTTATAAGGGAAAGAGATTGCATTCTTAGGGCAAATTGTTACGCCCGAAGGTTTCAAACATAATCCTGATAAGATTAAGACAATCATGGAATATCCAATTCTTGTGTGTCAAAGAAAACAAAGCATTTATTCGACATTTGGGTTGTTATTCCTATCCCCAATCAACTTATAAAAGATTTTGCAAAAGTAATCAAGCTGTTCAAACAATGTCTTGAAGCGAAAGCAAAGTTCATACATAGATAGATAGATATTTATTTCTCCAAAATACAATTATAAATCACATTATTAGAATTGTCAGAGAAAATGGTGTACACTACAAAATACAATATTTCACAAAGATACATTATCAATTTCTAATTCGAAAAACTCGTTAAGCGAATAAAAAGCATGTAAAACAAGAAACCCAAAGACGACACGTTTGAAAACAGACAAACAAACATTGACATCCAAAAGATCACAAAGTTTGTTGAAACACTTGATACCCTCGTAGACTTGTGAATTCTGGTCAACCTTGAGCCTAGAAAAGGGTGGGTGGGTACAATTTATTATTATGTCTTGTTGCATACTGATGTCGATCTGTAACATGAAATTTATTTTTTATGTTCTTTTATATAACAAAGTAATTGAAATATAAAAGAGATGGAAGTGTGAAATTTTTTAATTTTTTGAATAAGAGTCTACAGGATATCATTGAACCAGAAGCTCTCATACATCTCAATACTTTTCTTTGTGCACAAAATGCATCGCCAGCGCACTCATCCGTGCCTCACAATGTGATGCCACATGAAAGGACCGATTGCACCAAACCGAAGTACAGGAGATGCAGTACATCGAAAGTCACCGTATCCCGAAGTGCTCTCATGAGAAAGCAGGTCGAACTGATTTTTGAACACACACACAACATGATAATTTCAGGTAAGTTTATGGTCAATTTTCACTCCCACTTGTTGCACAGTTTCATCAAGAACCTTGAGAAGCAGGCTGTGGTCATGAGGGACATTCTTCGGCAAAAATCTCATTGCAAATGTTTTATTCGTATTAATGACGATACCGTTTCGGTTACACCAATCAACCAAACCTTTAAAGAAATCATTTCATTTTCGAAGGAGTCTTTCTTCCGTTTTTTCAGATACCACAACATTTGAATCATCAGCATAAGCAATTACTGTAAAATCTGACATTTCCAAATCATTCATAAACAAGATGAAAAATAATGGACCTAATTCTGAGCCTTCCGGTACACCCGCCATTATTTCAACCTCCCTCGACTTACATCCATCTATCACAATTATTTGTTTTCGATGCTTCAGATATGATTTTTCCCAGATGTAGACTTTACCACGTATACTTTGTCTATACAGCTTTTTCAGAAGAAGTGAGTGAGCAAACAACATCAAACGCCCTGCTCAAATCGTAGAATAGCGCAACACAATAATTTTTGTTATTTAGAGCATCATAAATTTTTTGCACTAATACGTGAATAGCTCAGGGCGATAGATAGTCTCCTCTATTTTTCAGTAGCTCACCCTGTATCTTCTACAGTTTGCAATCAAAAATGAAAATTCGTTCACGGGGATGCAGACAAAGATAATACCTTTCTTTCGAGGTATCACTCGACCCATCTACCCTCTTCCAAATTTTCAAGGGTGGTCACCCCTACTCTAGGGGTTGAAATTCAGGATGAGGATGGTACTTGATGATGACTGCGATTGAGCAGCATGGATCTGTTTCATTTAACTTCACTGAAACTTGAATAGTCTTTCCTATCTTTCAGTTGCTCACCCTGTATCTTTTACAGTCTTCAATTAAAAATAGAAATTCGTTCAAGGCGATATAGACAAAGATACAACTTTTCTTTTGAGTTATCACTCGACCCATCTTCCCCATTCAAAACGTTTGCAAGGATTGCAACCCCCGCCTAGGGGGTTGATATTTCAGGCAAGCTCTGTACCCCAAAAGATGTATCTCTTGAAACAAAAATTGACCTGTTTTTGCATTTTGATCAGAAATGAATATGTTTGTGGATATAGCCTCTGTTTAGTTTTAGTTGAAGCACCCTGTATCAAATATCAATCGCTTCATTGAGAGCCGTGTTAGTACTTATATCGCTTCTAAAACCATTCTGACAATCTTTCAGAATTTCGTTTCTCTCAAGGAAACTGTAGATTCTGACCGAATAAGCAATCTCAAACAATTTTTCAAACTGGTTCTGCAACGATAATATTCGATAATTGCCTACATCACACTTTGAGCCTTTATTCATGTATAGAGGAATTGATTTCGACTTTTTTAATTCATCAGGATAAGCACCTTGGCAAAATGATTCGTTGATCAAGTATGCTAAAATTTCACTCGAACATCCACTGCCACGATTCAGAATTCTTCCATCTACACGATCGATGCCTGGTGCCGGTTTTCTAGTGGTTTTCCGAATAATTCCAATCACCTCAGCAGCCGTAACAGGTGCCACTTTTGTCTATACTGGGGTATGAGTCTACAATATTTTCACCTGCATTCTGTAAATTAGCTATAGTTCAAAGTCAAACGTTTTTTTTCTTCCGTTTATGTTGATTGATAATTCTCCAGCATTCCTTATTGATTTTGCTGGCCGTGCTAATTCTCAAATTATTTTGTTGTTTTTTTAGCGTAAGCGACTTCTTGTTTGTATTTTTTCTTTAATTTCTTTAAATTTATCTGTATAAATAGGATTTTTAATGCATTTTTCCATTTTAGACATTTCGCACAGGTGAAGCGACCGGAGCCGATGTGTAAACCATTTCTTACTTACAACCTTTCCTTTGACAAGTTGTCCAGGAAAACATTCATTGTAATATGTGTGAAAGATTCCACTGAATATTTTGAATTTTTCATTGAAATTAGTTCTACTCTTCAAAAACTCCGATGTTTCATTTGTCAAACAATTCTCAAAAAGTTTTTTATTATTTGGAGAGTAAATTCTTCCTTTAATGTAACAAGGTTGGGATTCAGTTTCAATATCATAGTCAAACCTACATACCTGGAAGGTATGATCTGAAAGATAGGTATCCCCCACACATGCAGACAACACCTCCATATTTGAAAAAATATTGTCTATGCATGTAGCAGTACCACTCCTATCAAATCTCGTTGGTTCCCGATAATGCGGCTTTATGTTATATTCATTCAATAAATTGATAAGTGTTTTGTGTTCCTTTCCCTGCTCTGAAAGATCAATATTTGTATCGCCACAGATGATATAATTTTCTCCGAACTTATACAACTTCTCCAATACTTTGGATAGTTCATTAAAAAACACTTGTTGTTGGTGACCTATATATATTAAATACATAAATATTTTTTTCAGTTGATTTGATCTTTTTTATTTTAGAAGCAAAAATTTCGAAATTCTTTTCAACAGACTCAAAAGAATGGGTTGCATGTCCAATCCTCTTCTAACAAATGTGCAAACACCACCCTTCTCGAGACTTCCCCTAGCATATCCACCAACAAGAGTGTAATTATCTAGAGCATCATAAAATGAAAAGTTTTCTGTCGTCAACCAGTGCTCACTGACACACAAAATATCAATATTTTTCTCATTTAGTATTGTTTCTTCAAGAATATTTAGTTTATTGTTGTTCAGAATACCTTGTATGTCAATATTCAGCAAATTGAGTTGTTTACAATTTCGTTTACTTTGACTATTATTTGGATCGAAAAAACTGATACTCCTTGACAATCACACCCTTCGGACACTCATCATCGGACATCAGTACATTCTTAAAATTAGATTTCACACTAACCTTATAACTGCTGTTGCTTCCTTTCGTCTTAAGTTCATAACATTTAAATTCTTGTTCAGGCCAGTTGTCATTTAGAAACTCTTTGAAAGTTTCCTCGCTTACATCGCCAAGCACTCTTCCAACATAAATCCAGGAAAATTCCTGAACGCCCTGAATCATCATATTGTCAGCATTCGTACCTCTGATAATTTCCTTAGTATCATTTAATCTTGCATTGTTGAAACTTTTAGGTTTCCTATGTGAGACTAGTTTGAATCCGTCACTATTACTATTCAGTTTTCCCGATGATGCACCACTGTAAATGTTTACATTGACTGAGTCCTGTCGAACGTTGTCCGTCCAGTCGTTGTCGACATCTGTTGGTTTTAGTCTTTTATTTTGATTTCCTGCATATTAAATTGCTGACAGATTTTTTGACTTCATTGAATGGCGGCTCGATTCTACATCATTAGGTGGAGCCATATCCTTTGCATTTTTACCTTTGCTTACATTGTTTTCCTGTTTTTTTAAAAGAAAATTAATTTCTTCTAAATTGTCGATTGGTTTTTCCAAATGTCTCACCAATTTTCGTGATGTATCAAGTTGACGATTCAAAAAGCCACATAGAAACCCATCATACTGGCATTCGGGTTTTCGACAGGGTTCAGTATCACTCACGCTACCAGGGTCCTATGATTTTTCACTCACAGGTATTGTTTCTATGCTGGAAAATTCTTTTCACCATGTACTTAACACTTTACTTAACGTTACGTTCTCAGGTAATTTTCGTTTCACTATAATATCTATAAGATAAACTAGTTTATCTAGCTCCTTACTAATCATGTTGTGTTCACCCGACGCCATTTTGTGAAATACTGCATATGGTGAAGAAAATCTTTTGAGTACTGCAGATTTCTTCTGTTTCATGCCCTTATATTACTATTTCCTAACTTTGAAATTTCATTTGTCCTTACTACTGATGCAAGTAACGTATCCGTTACGTCTATTTTGTCCCAAGAACCCATTGGTCACGACCGTCCAATTGCATATGCTGCACGCATGTTGAACGGTAGTGACAGAAATTTTAGTACCATCGAAAAGGAACGTTTTGGAATAATCTATGGAACTAGCCATTTTTGATCATACTTATATACGAGTAAATTCAAAATAGTGATCGATTTTAAACCTCTTCAGTGGCTTATGTCGCTCACAGGTGATTGTAATCCTAGAATCACACGCAGGAGACTCAAATTAGAGAAATATAATTACGAGATATGTTATAAGAAAGGCAAAGCTAATACTAACGCCGATGCTTCATCTAGAATGGAGATTTACTCTACAGAAGCAAAGAATACTTCATCGGACGATAATTTACCCATCTTTCATTATATGAAACAGGTAAATCAGGATATGGAAACAGCTTTCATGGCCAATGAATGACATCCACAATCCGGACGACATCGAAGATCGGAATCCCGAAGCAGAAGCAAATTCATCTGATACGCAAATGCTGAAAACCCTACTATAGGAATAAGTCCGTCGGAATTCCCTATTAATATTTTTCGAAATAAGTTGCACATAATTCCTTCATCAACGAAAAAATAATTTTATTTCTTAGACACTTTGGGGTGAAACGACAAAGAACTTTTCATTTCATTTCGAAAGAAATAGCAACGATGAAACATATCACCAACTTTTAAATCTCATGAGACAAACACCCGAAAGTCTCGTTTTCATGTTATAAGTGAGGATCGATGACAAAAAGAATTGATTTGCTACAGCCACGAGACAAAAACTAATCAGCGAGGTATAGAATAAACTATTCAAGATTTCAAACGGAAATATTATTGGCTAAATTCATCAAATGCCGTCAGATTTTACATAAAAACTGCTAAATTTGTCAGATAGTAAAATGTGATCGAAAACCACCTAAGATAGTATTTCAAATTAACTCATCTCCAAAACGACCCTTTGAAGTAGTACATATGGACTACTAGCCTATGGCAAAAATTACCCTGTGAAATGACCCAACCTCAATAACGCTTAGAAAGTTGTTACTGTATAAGAAAATAACTCTCAGCACTATGCCGTCACTTTTGAGTGGTACAGGTGAGTACGTGACGAAATGGAATTTTTCAGGTACAAATGAGGAATTACGACTAATTATTTATGTACTGCTTTCTTATAGTTCGATAGATGATTGAAAATCAATATCGAAAAATCTATTGCCGTAGAAAAGTGGTGGTACCGGAAGTCAGTGCAAATTTTTAATTCGCCGATAATTGCGTAGGAGCAATATAGGTTATTTATAAATGTACGGCATTTGTGTAGTTCATTTTGTATAGATATACAGATGATTTACCCATGAATGCCGTACACATTTCAAGTGCAGAGGTAGAAAGCCAACACTTATCTCTGATTAGCATAGGTGATGATGATATAAAATAACATAAAATTATAAATAATCTCGAGAGTACTTCACGAATGAATAACATTTTTCAGCATGCCGTACATTTTTAGTGGAACACATAGGTGTATGGGGTAAATTAGGTACTTCCTCCGAAAAGAGTGATTTTCCGGTAACTTTTATCTGTACGGCAATAACATAATAAATAAATCAATAAAAAATGAATTCCGTATACTTTCGATAGTTATTAATTATCAGAAAAATTATTTCAAATGAAAAAATTTTGATTTTTCTTGTATAACTCCCCATAGACAAAAAAAAATGTATTTCGTTAATCATCTTTGAAGTTAGCATTTCAATAATCTATGGTCTCCGTGCTCAAAACTTCATTTGCGTTCTGTCAGTTTTGCAAACATGTTGGATCCTGCGGACATTACCGATTTATTTGAAAATATGATAGAAGTTCAAGAAAAATTTTGTTTTATTTGTGGACTAACAGGTGATCCAATTAATAATAAATTAAAAACTTATCATGTACTATATTTGATATTATAAACGAAGTTTTTCCAATGCCGTACAGTAATGAATGACGTTAAGGGCTATTTCAAACGTTATATAGTTCTCATCTGCTGTAAAGAATAATCTGAAGTAAAATGTACGGCATCTGGATTTTTGTCTATATATATTTGTTACATGTAAAATAACAATAATCTTATGAAACTCTACTCCTCACATTAATCCAGGAGCATTCGAACAATCTCATAAACCTCAGAAATTTCATATTTTTTCCCTAAAATTTTCATTCGTTACCATTAATAATGAAGGGCTAAAGGTACAAGTATAAAAAGAGTTGCCATCAAGAATTTATGATCTTACGGTAGTGATAACTCGGCAAATCCTAAAATTTTGATAATTATTTACTTACATTACTTACACAAATAATTTTCGGATGACAAAATTATTAAACATTATTGTTCGTGTTAAATAATATTTTGAACAAGATGCCGTACATTTTACAATGGTCTTAAATCACATGAGTGTAGGAGAAGGGTTGCGACCCTTGTTTTTCGACCTCTGTACTTGAAATGTGTACTGAGTTTATGGGTAAAGCATCTATATATCTATATAAAATGAACTACACAAATGCCTTACAGTTATCAATAACTTATATTGCTCCTACATAGGGTAGAAAAGGTTAATAGGAGTAACTTAAGCAAGTTTTCAAATAAGAGCTTATTTCAAAATTAAATATTTATTGCTAATGTTTTGTAACAAGAAACACTCATTTGTCTAATAATTGAGATCAGTTTTAATCATCTTGTACATCAACTTTGGGAAAAAATTAAGTTTGAAAAAAATAGGTTTGACTCCCATTGCACTTACTTCGGGGCAATGGTGGTCAGTCTGTGGGAAATGAGGATCAAGCAAAACTACCACATATCGCAGACGTACCCTTCGGCAGAATCCCATCCAGTACATTCTGCGTGTGACCACAATCAACATGTGGTACAGCGGTACCACATCTCGTTGTTTCGTCCAAATTCACTGCATATTAAACATCTATTTCCTACGTCTTCCGCATCATCATTCTCTGCATCCTGACATAAGTCGTTAGTGTTAGTGCTTGAGACTGATGTATCGTTTGAATCCTGAAGAACCTGTCTCTTTGCCCTTTTGGGACCATCACCGTTCTGCACCTTAGTCTTCTTCCCCTGACCCATACCTTTCCATTTCTTATTTTCTTTCTCTTGCTCTTTCTGTACTTTTTTTTATATTTTTATTTTCCTTTTCTATCAAATCTTTCTTTAGTGGAGTTGAGGTTGATACAGTAGCATGCTGCTTTTTTCGGCACTGTTTCTCTTTAGCCACAGGTGTTTTCTTTGGTAATTTTATAAAATCGGATAGTTAAACATTTGACGGATGATCAGACGTCTATTTGGCCTTTGATGTCGGGGATGAGATAACTATTGGCTCTGATTCACTTACTGCTGATAAATTCATTGTTTTGATGTGCTGGGAATGACATTTGAATCTTGTTTTATGTCACAAGTAGAAATGGTAATAAATTCATTGCAAACGACTATAGAGTCAGATTGGAGAATCTCAGCAGCCATAAAATCTTTATCAGAAAATACTTGGGGAATTATTGAAAAGATACCTGTTGCCCTAAATCCCGATTCTGCTTTGTTAATAGAAGCAACGGTAATATATGCCTTCCTCACCAATGATGCTACATCATAAGGAGTTATATGTTCCAAGCGATTAATTTTCATATATAAATCACATTTCTTTTTGTATGCGGTTTTAAGAGGTCCACAGAATGACACGTCCAAAGGCTGCATTCTGTGGGATGTGTGTGGTGGCAAGGATAACATATGAATATAGTTGCTTTTGCAAAATTCGTAGATAGGTAGGGAAGAATGACTAGCATGATTATCTAAAATCAAGAGAACAGGTTCGTCCATAGAAGGTTTAGCATGTTTTTTAAAATGTGCGAGCCACTCAAGAAAGAGACTTTCATTTATCCAACCATTGTCAGAGCATTTATAAACTGCTCCTAATGGACCATCCTTCTCAAGTAGAGGAGTCATTTACTACCGGGGATAAATAAACATAGGTGGGATGAAGCCACCTGCAGCGCTCATCGCAAACATCAAAGTTTAATTTTTGCCTCTCTCCCAACTGGTGATAGATCCCACTCTCTTCTGTCCTTTTGTTGCTAGTATTTTTCCTGGATTCTGTACAGTTGTCATTCCGGTTTCGTCGCAATTGTATATATTTTTTGAAGAAATTTGTGTTTCTCCATAATTTCCTCCTCCTGAAAAATAACTGCACCTCCTCTTCATTGAACGCTGTTATTCGATTTATGCAGGTTGCCTCTGGTTTCCTCACAGATATATTATTTCTAGCCATAAAAGCTTTCAACCAATCTCGACCAGCCATTTTGTAACTTTTTGTAACTTTTGTAACTGTATTTTGTAACTAAAGTTATGACTTAAATTCATACTTTCCGCATAATCAAATGCCACCTTCCTCATTTGAGTAGCGGTACCACCATAAAATATATTAGCCATCTTTTTTATCACATCAGCTAATTTTTCTTCTACTTCAGGTGTAAATACTGTACATCTTTCAAGACGTGGCTCTTGGAAAGTCTTCTTCTTGAATCTCTTTTGTGAGCTCGAAAATGGGATACCAGTAGATTTACTAGCTTTTCTTATAGGAAAGGGTTATTCACGGTGGGTCATTTCACAGGGTAATTTTTCCTATAGGCTTGTAGTCTAATATTGATGTCTTCCAAGTAGTTTTTGCTATAGGCTTGTAGTCTAAAAATATTTCCAAGCAAATAGGCAAAAATTTTAACAATTTTGAACATTTTTTCTAAACTCGATTAAGAATGTGTGCTAATGCTCCTGGAATTGTTCAAGCATTTTTATCCGTCATGTCATTTCATGGAATACCTTTACAAATAGTTACTGAATTTGACACCGAATTCAACAATTCAACAATCATGGATTTTGACAATCTTCGTAAAACCAAAATTCACATAATCGCCTCTAACAGTCTTTTAGCAATTCAGCAGCAGAACCTTTTCATTCGACCACTCTAGAACACTTGAGAGAGTTTTGAAAATCGAAAAACTATTTCAGTTGCCGATATACAACAATCAATATTATCAGCGGTTATCTGAACACCAAAGACCCTTTCGAATTTGACGCAGACAAAAAAATTATGAACAAATACATGTAGAACCACAAAGAACAAACTCAACTAATTTATAACTCTATTCAGGGAATTAGCGAGAGGAAGAAAGGAATGGTATCTATAGTTAGAGCAAATGAAGAGCGAAAAAACCAAATGATTTTCAAGTACAACCGACAGTTTTCAGAAAAAAATTCACGGTAACAGATTGAAAGCGCCCTTCGTTGAGGAAAAAGTACAAGTAAATGAAGAACTTAAAATGAAAGTCGAACGCAGTACTTATCATGAAAACATCTTCAAGAAACCGAGAGGTAAACTACCTCAAAATTAGTTGCAGGAACCACTGGTCCATGTTGGAACCGATCAAAATTGTGGGTCTTAAAAATGCCCAGATATTCTTCCCTTTCTTCTTGACAAAACTTGAGTCATAATGAGAACTCATTCATTCCGCCATTATCTTGATCTCTGTCCCATCGGAAACAAAATGGCAGTTCAAGACTCGATTTTATCCATTTTCACAAAACACGCACATCAACTTATTCAAAATTATTGTCTTTTCAAAATTCAAGGCTATACGTCGCGATATACGCGTTTTCCGAAATTGATGAATTGGCTGTGACAGCCCTATCATAGTTTTTATTCATCATCACACACTGAACAAACTGCTGTTGATGACATTGTCCTCAAGTCCTTAGTGTAAAATAATCCTTTGTCGTAAAATAATCCTCGCTCTCCTTCACTTCGAAATCGGAGTAGATACATTTCGTCTGCTGCATTTGCTTCATAACTACTCTGAATAAAACATTCTACTTCTCGTAACTCACCTATGACATTCTGATGAATAACTAAAGATTCCGAATGAAGTTGAGTGCGAATGTAACTTTAAAATTGAAATCAAAATAGACATTTATTTTTTTAGCATAGAATGAAAACTATACATGTACGATCTGACATCTATCTGATAGAATATATCTCAAACTTTTTCGATATTTTTCATTTTTTCAATTCAATTCATTTGAAAAATAAGATAGCAGTGTAATATATTTTTGGAAAAGGAAAAACTTCTTCATTTTATGAGGTCAAATTTGTCTATGGTTTATTTTTGAGGAAATGAAAGTATGCATTACTGAAAAAAAAATTCTGTACGCTACTGTATTCTACTCGAAAAGAAAACTCTATAATGTTGCAATAATTTTTACTTCAAGTCAATAATATCGAAATATCGACAATCGAAGAAATTCCGAAAATGTGAGAATCTCGAAACAATTGGAAAACCGAAGGAGATTTCTTTTCGCCATCGAATTGGTCTCGAAAAATGGGTATCGAGAAGTGTGTGAAATTTTCCTAAATCAATGTTTCACTTAGTTGGCGATAAAAAACATTGAAATTCGTCCACCCTGTACGTGTAGTGACGAGGCTTAAGTAGAAGTTCTCAACTCGAGTGATTCCATTTAATTATACTATATTTACCTACCTGCAACACGATTTGAATTGAAAATTAGTTTGAAATTAAAATTAAATTGAAACGTTGTGTTTTGATCACTTCGAATATTTTGAAATACTTCTATTAAGATAGTTGTTGGTGACTGTTGTGAAAAAATATACAAAATAATTATTTCAAATTCTGAAGTTTTTTAATAATTTAACGAAGGAGATAACAATGCTTTCTGGAATTAATTCATTCTCGCTTTCACTTAAATTCATTCAAGAAAGCTGGTTTGAGTAATGGCTTTTATGAAGAACGAAGAAAATTTTGAGTATTCGAAAAATCGAATAAGACCTCGTTATCTAACTTCTATTCGAAACAAATAAGAACTAAACTGTAATATAAATCAGAATTATATAACTTGTATTGATATCCGATTTATCCGACTTGAGTACTCTCGATATCTCAAGAAAAATTTATTGAGTTTGAAAGTTTCATACCTGGATTATACCAAAAGTATCCAGCTACCTCAGTATTTTCTCTTTAGTTCCAGAAACAGTTGTAGTAATCGCTTCTTCGAAAAATTACACTTCTCTTGAAAGTATTATGTTGAAAAAATACTAGATATGTATATTAAAAGAAAAGAAAGAATTCTTCTTCCCATTGAAATGTAGATGAATATTGAATGAATATGAATCAACAATGTAAATATAGGAACTGATTATCTTTACAATGTAATAATATGAATTCTAGTCACCAATCACAGAACAATTAATCAGATGTAAATATCAACAATGTAATTGTTGAAAATCTCGTAATTACAAAATAAAAAATCAGATTATTAACGATGCAATTAGTGGAAATCCACTAAACAAGCATCTCATTAGTAGACATGCCAATTAACCCATATTCGGGAATGATTGTATGAGGAGAACACTAAGAAATGAGTAGTATCAAACAACTTAAGATGTTCTCACCTCTGTTGATTGCAACCCACACTCTAGTCGTCGATCTGGTACAAAAACAAAACATTGAACGTGTTATTGATTGCGTGTTAGCCATATTCATTCCAAAATTCAGGAGGATGAGTCGAAAAACTTTCGAACTTAAATCGCTCAAAACACCCATAATCATGAAAATCTGCTTCAAATTATTATTTCCTTATTACGCACCAGACTATGGCTGGCGATGAATCGAAGGTTTATGGATGTTATCTCCAAACCAGGCATCAATTTCTCTAGTAGAAGTTTCTATTCCAGACATGGTCAAAAAAAGGATGTCAAAGTGGAAGCAATGTTAAGTCAATGCTGACTATTTATTTTTTAATATGATGATCTTGTGAGCATGAGTATGCTTCTGAAGGTTTAACAATCACAAAGGAATATAACGTCGCAAAAATCTGAAACAGTTTCGTGATGCAGAAGAAAACAGCCACAACTTTAACAAGTATTTATTGGTGGCTTCATCACGGTAATGAGCCAAACCCCTACACAACCTTATACCCCAGTATTTGACCATATAAAAGGTTTTTCAGTTAAGTCTGCCTAGCAAAGTCGTGATATAGCGATTTTTCGCTGTACGCAAGCGGTACTTGAAGGTCTTCATTTTGACGATAATCAAACGATGGATACAGATGCGATGATCGCTTTTAAGGTGACACCGAAAAACGAAGTAGATACCGATCAATGATCGCAAAAGCACTCAAACTCCTGTATACTGTATGGTTCACACGTTATTATAAAATTGAAAATTTTCTTTTTGAATAGCTCACTCTGGGTTATTCGCTGGATCGTTCCAGGCAATCTATTAAATAATCTTATAGCCATGTATTGTGGACTCCTTTCTCTAACAGATCTAGTATGAATCGGAAAAAAACAAAGAAAAACCCGACGAGTGTGGTTTTGGTTTTTAAATTCATCAAAGTAGTATGCATAGATAGGAGAAGTTTATAAATATACATATATTACATATTATAAGTTTTAACCTCAAATTCTTTCGGTTATCTTAACGATTCTCCAGTAAAACATTTGATGATTATTTTATATATATATATATATATATATATATATATATATATATATATATATATATATATATATATATATATATATATATATATATATATATATATATATATATATATATATATATATATATATATATATATATATATATATATATATATATATATATATATATATATATATATATATATATATATAAATAAAATTTACTGGGAATCAGTTAAGAGTTGATTAAAACTTATAATTCGCAGAGTGTTTTTACGCGTTTCGGCACAGGGCCATCATCAGAAAACATTCATCTCTGCACAATTATTATCTAAAACGAGAATCATAATCTCAGTAAAACACATAATACAATTTTTACGTTAAAGGCTATTCACCTTACATATTCTCTCTTGACATCATTATCATCACTGGTAAAACAAAAACAGAAAGCAAGACAACAATACCAACCAAAAACAATTATTCTTTGAGTATAACTGGTTGCAGCAATCTATTAAAGGGTGTATTCAAATTATCAGATTGCTGTAGACACTCATAAATCCGTCAATTTCAGCTCTTGAATTCACTGTCTTTGGTTCTTTTTGGATTTCGATCATTCCTAGAATGTTCCTTCCAAAGTCGTTGCCTGCAGATGCAAGAACTCGTACATCCGCAAAATTAAATTTATGTAGTTGTTCAATACTATGTTTCGCTAGGGCGCTACTTTTTTTGTTAGATCTAACGGAATAGTCGTGTTGGTATATTCTGTAATGCAAGTTTTGTTCAGTATTACCGATATAGCACGCTCCACAGTCCTGACAATTAACCTTATATATACAGTGTGTTCTGTTCTCATGTTTCACCCTTGGCCTTAAAGTGGTGAAAAATTGGTTGCAGTAGTTGTTAGGTTTGTGTCCAATCTTGATGTTGTAATTTTTTAGGCATTTGTCAATTTGTTGTGACAGTCCGCGTGTAAAAGTGAGGCCTATGTATTTAAAATCTATTTTTTTCCTTTGTTCTGTATTGTGTATTTCATGTATTCTTTTCTTGATGAGTGGTTAAAAAATAGAAAAAATAGGTGAAAAAGCGTTTCTTTTTAGTATTTTCTTCAATTTCTTTATATTTTTTGTTCTAAATTTGGAGTGTGATAGTTTGATGGCTCTTTCCACCAGGATATTGCTAACGCTTGTTTGTTTCAGTTCGGTACAATTGATTCCAAATTTAGGTATCTACCACTCCAAGTCAGTTTCTGATACCAATTTGTATAAATTTTCCTGTATCGTCGGGGGTTAATTGTATGTCGAGGAAATTGATTGTTTTATCTTTTTCGATTTCATTGGCGAATTGAATTTATTTGTGAAATGAATTGAAGATTTTGGTTATTTCGTTTATTTTGTCGTGAGGAATACATGCTTTACAGTCATCTGCATACCGTTTGAAAAACTGCATTTTGAATGTGACCTTTGAAAGTATTTGACATTCAAGGTCTTCCAATTCTAAATTTGCAATTGCTGCAGATATGGGTGAAGCCATCTATCTGTGTTCCAAAAATTTGCATAAATCTTTCAGACTCGAAAACAAAGTTTGTGGATTCCACACAAAGTTTTGTTGCTTTAATAAATTCGTCTTGAGGTCGTCCAGTGAAATTTGTAAGATTTTGCCAGATTTTACGGATGATATCTAAGGCTAATGTACAAGGAACATTTGTAAATAAGGATTTTACGTCTAACGATATTAAGATAAAACCTTTTGGAATAATTAGATCTTTTATGAAACTATGGAAATGCTAGGAATCTTTTATGTATTAGTCATTATTTTTTCACAGTTTATACTGTTTTATATATATATATATATATATATATATATATATATATATATATATATATATATATATATATATATATATATATATATATATATATATATATATATTAATATAATACAATTAGCTGACAATTTTATCATTCATATTCAGAATAGTATTTTATTCGGTCGTTCATCACTTCACACAAAGGAAACTATCAATCAATAACCTTCAGTGTTACTTGACTAAGGTCCGTTCACTGGATTTTTCCGAAGAGACGGCCTCTGACACTACTCGTTGGTACATTGATGTCATTGGCTGATAATGCTATAGTTTGTATATATTCTGGTAGATTGATAGATTTTCATAACATTTAACGTTATCCTAATATATAATAATTCCAGGATATATTCTGATCATAATCATTGTCTGGCAGTGGTATTGATTAACGTGTGATGCATTTATATTTTTGAAATGAAATGAAATCGGTTTGATTGGATGAACAGATATATGGGAAACTCGTCGGGGTTAAACCCCAACCGGTAAATTGAAAAAAATTGCATATTTGCATTATCACTCAAAAACCGTTGGGAAAAAAAACATTTCCGCATACAGTTCGAATCAACACGAAAAAGTGCCTCTAGAATGTAAAAACTATTTTTATATAACTTCAAAATCAATCGAGATATTTGCTCTCGACTGATTCCGAAAATTTGAAAATTTCCAAATGACTCGAAAACGAAAACAGCTAGCTTTGCAGCAATAAATTCCTCAAGTGAATAGAACATGGGGAAGAAATTTTCACAATATGGCACTCACTTCGGTATTAAAACATCTTAAACTGTCAACCCTGAATGCTGATGAATTAATACATTTCTTCCGCATTAGTAGGTAAACTATTAAGTTGGAATAAATAAAGATTAGAAAGGAAAATTCACGAAGTGATGAATTTCACTGCTTGGAAATTTGATGGAATTTGATTATCACGCCGCTGGAAACAGCTATTGTGTTTCATCCCAATATGAAATGAGATTTTATAGATGGAAACTTATGGACACATCAGCGTCGTATATATTTCAACTTACCTTAAGTAGGAATATACCAACTTCCAAAAAGAGCTAACACGTATCCAAAAAGACTAACAATCCTTACCAGCGCAGTAGCGACAGACACTTTGAAATTAAATAAACCAATTGAACTCTAACATGCATATTGGTTCTCCACTATATCAAAATACATTAACTAATTTTATTTTACACAATTGAAAATAACGATAGTGGACCGTAAGTGATCGATGCAATTTCCAAATCGAAAAATTCCTTCAGATGAACACTTCGACATTGTCAGCTCAATAAATGTATTGTTAAATAATAGATAATGATATCATAAGTTGCAAATAGTTACTTTGTCTTGAATAAATAGCTAGTCATATATCAATCCAAGGTTGAAAATATCTTTCCGTGAAATCTATAACTACTTATAATTTTTCTGTTGATAGTTTTCGTGCTGCTGACATAACATTCTTCACATTAATGATTACTTGTTTCATTGTTTATTCCAATACGACTATCGATAGATACATAGAGAAGAAAAATGGAATTTGGTCAAAATTAATAAGTGCATATGGAGTTATTCTTTTATATTTTGCGATTTTTCAGATTGATGCAAAATCAAAAACACAAACTTCATTATAGAGTATTAGGATTGTTATTATTCAGAGAATCTCATTGTGGCGTAAATTTGATGAAATGTGTGTTCACGGTTTGTGGTTTATATTTGTCGATCTTTAACAACACCATTGATAAGTAAGTTTTCAAACGAAATGTGACAGAACGCTACCTCGATGTTAAGCAAGGCTATAGAACGTATTAAGGCCCAGTCATATCATTACATTTGTATGTAGGTATAGCGTATACAGTTTGCCCAGGGGGTTACCAGTAGAAATAAGCCCACCAAAACATTCTGTAAAAAACTAGCCAAGTCTCGATGGAGCTGCTTGTTTATCTCTAAAAAGTTATGAAATCTAGACAAAGTCGTTCCAACTCTAAGGTAGCTTACTGCGATTTCTTTATCTTTGTAGTTAATGTTATGTGACTTGGCCGTTGGATATTCTTTATACGTTAGTGGTTAGATACAAGTCAATTTTGTTTACACGTAATGTTATATCTGTTGTACCTATGTTTGTTAAGCGAGATAATAGCCCATACTGGTATTGGTAATTAGACGCAAGTGTCTCATTTTAGGATGTTGTTGATTGTGCAACACATGTATTCAGCATTGACAATGCTGACTTCTGCTCTCTTCTTTTTGGAGCATCAAATCGTCCAACAATCTAACATGAAATAGACGTACAGACAGAATTCTTTCAATGATTAGAAATCCGTCTGTACTGGAAATAATTTTTATACTGTTTGTTTCAGGCTCGCCAATACATAAGGATTATTGAAATACGCTGACTGAGGGTTATTCATAGGACACTTCAGACCTTCGATTTTTGATATCAAATGAAGCGGCCCATCAAGTTGAATATTTTTTGTAAAAGCAGTATGTCGATTTCTGATGATTTGGTTGAGCTCTTGTGTTTTCTAATCTGGGTTACCAGGTACTCCAGATCTTCGATTATCCTAGTTTTATAGTTTTTCCTATATGCTGCCATTAAACTGTAACTCTCTATAAAATTTTAGCTCTCTGAGTTTATCGGAAGTACCCGTTCTATTTCTGATGATCATGAGTGAGTGAGTGAGTAGGTGAGTGTCATAAATACGAAACTTTGCTTTCGCTTAACTCCGGAACTAAATGACCCATTGACTTGAAATTTCGAATTTAAGGTATGTAATTATAGCTCAATGAATGACGAAAATTAATACGTTCTGGTCTTATACAAAGATTCTCAACTAGCGACTTGAAAATGAGGCGAATTTGTTCTAGTAAAAATGGTACGGCAGTGTTTTCTTCGCGCTCGACTTGGCGGGGGCACGGCAGTGTATTCAGGAGTGGATTGGAGAAACTGTATGAAAATTGCTCCACAGACGTTTTCGGGGTTATTCTTGCGAACTAGAATATCATCAAATAATAGAACAATGGAACAAGAAACACTAGGCTTAAGTTTCACAAAAATTAATTATGAATAGAAATATGTTTTATTTTGGTAGCTGATGAATTTTCTATGATCTCTAACAAATTTATCCTTTAGGTTTTGTTTCTTGCATCTAAAATTTTGAATTTTACGGGATCCGAGATATAATATTTTTCATATATCATTCTGGAAAATCACTTGTTAATTTATCATGAACTTCATGCTCGTCTACTCTAACATGAAATGATGGAATGAGGAGTTGAATTATATAGAGCACGATAATCATTACAATATTCATTATATACACCACTGAATCAACAATATCCAGCCCAAGTATATGAAAATAATTGGTAAACATTATTCAATTGAAGCCAATTCTGATGTAAAATTATTGATCAATATTTGGCTTCCGAGATGAAAAAATTGACAGGATTAAGGGCAATCTAATGATAAATTGGAAAGTGGCCTTCAGTGAACTTACCGATCGAATGTATCCAGTAGTTCTTGAACATCTAAACCATACAATCACAGAAAAAGTGAAGATATTTGGATTTATGAAAATCAAATGAAGATACTTCAACATCTCATTCAGCAGAAAGAAATAGGCAGGTTTTTTTGTTATCGATGAAATGTGAACATTATTTGAAATTTCATGATAGAATACTAAATTGTATAGACACGAAATTTGAAGAAGCGGAACTAAAATTATGGGACGAAGCTTTGAAATAGTGACTCAACCGTTTCAATGAAAACGAAAAAGTTTTCTAATGGAAGAGTAATGTTGATGATATATTATCTACTTGTTCAGGTAATAATAGACAATTGGATTTCTTTTTAAAATTCTTATATTTATTTTACGATACGATTCAGTTTACTATGGCAACTGAAATTATGTATAAAACACCTAATTCTTCAAATATTTGAATTATTAGAACAGATTGAAATCCTCAATTCATCGAAAACGTTCACTGATTGCTCAACCATCAATAGTAGTTTCCATCCGCATAAGATACAAAATAAATAAATTTTATCGAGCCAACAATTGACTGGTTATACAAGCAACGTTTTCCAAGTGACAATTTTCCATCGTCAATAGGTAGCGGTTCTGGGAGCAGATTGGTGCAATGGTGTCATAGAGCACCTGGTTTTGTACCCTTGTGTACCTTTCAACGGCCAAGTCATACAACATTAACTTTAATAATAAATAAATCGCAGTAAGGAACCTTACACTTGGTACGACTTTGTTCATTACTTTTTAGAGATAAACAAGCAGCTCCATCAAGACTTGGAGGGATCTCTCTTCTCTTTGTAGAAACGTGGGCATATTGATTTATTTTATTAAACTTTCTCATTTAGCAATTTTTTTTCTTTTTAGGAGTAATTTTGTCATTGTTATATATCTTTCTTTTTTTTTTCCGGTTATGATTCTTGTACATTAGCAACAGTTTTTCGTATTGTCTATTCGCTATTTATTTTTGTAATCTTGTGAGTATAATTATAAAAGCCAGTCTAGTCTCATCCAGAGTTTTCCTCTCATTTTATTTATATGCGTATCAAAAACAGAAGGGGAGGCATTCGCCCAGCAGTATCTGTCTATAGGCTAGATTAAATTAGAAGATGTGTCCCACTACGCTGGATTTTTTCAATGATAGTCGATTTTTGTTAGCTGAGACTAGCTGAGGGTTCTTCATCATTTACTTCAGACCTTCGATTTTTGACATCAAGTGAAGCGGCCCACCAAATTGAATAGTTTTTGTAAACGCAGTATGTCCATCTCTGATGGTTTGATTGAGCTCTTGTGTTTTCTAATAAGGGTCGCCAGGTACTCCAGATCTTCGAGTATCCTAGTTTTAATAGTTTTTCCTATATGCTGCCATTGAACTCTAACTCTGTAGCAAATTTTAGCTTCTGAGTTTATGGGAAGTACCCGTTCTATTTCTGATGATCATGAGTGAGTGAGTGAGTGAGTAGGTGAGTGTCATAAGTACGAAACTTTGCTTTCGCTTAACTTTGGAAGTAAATGACCTATTGACTTGAAATTTTGAATTTCAAGTATGTGATTATAGCTTAATGGATGACAAAAATTTCTACGTTCTGGTCTTATCCAAAGGTTCTCAAATAGGGGCCTGAAAATGCGGCGAAATTGTTCTAGTAAAGAACAGTGTTTGCTTCGCGCTCGACGCGGGGGTACTGCCTCGACCCTTAATTCAGTAGTGGATCGAAAGAACTTTGTGAAAATCGATCCACAGACGTTTTCGGGGTTATTCTTGCGAACTAGAATATTATCAAATGATTGAACAATGGAACAAGAAACACTAGGCTTAAGTTTCACAAAAATTAATTATGAATAGAAATATGTTTCATTTTGGTAGCAGAGGAATTTTCTATGAATTCTAACGGATTTATTCTTCTGGTTTTGTTTCTTGCATCTAAAATGTGGAATTTTGCGGAATCTAAGACATGATATTTTTGGTTATATCATTCTGGTGAATCACTTGTTAATTTATCATGAACTTGATTCTCATCTACTCTAACATGAAATGATGGAATGAGAAGTTGAATTATATAGAGCACGATAATCATTACAATATTTTTATATACACCACTGAATCAAAATATCCAGCCCAAGTATATGAAAATAATTGATAAACATTATTCAATTGCAGCCAAATCTGAGGTGAAATTATTGATCAATATTTGGCTCAACTTCGAGATGAAAAAATTGTCACGATTGAGAGCAATCTAATGATACATTAGAAAGTGGCCTTCAGTGAACTTACCGATCGAATGTATCCAGTAGCACTTGAACATCTAAACCATACAATCACAGCGAAAGTGAAGATATTTGGATATATGAAAATCAAATGAAGATACTTCAACATCTCATTCAGCAGAAAGAAATAGGCAAATATTTTGTTATCAATGAAATGTGAACATTATTTGAAATTTCATGATATAATACTAAATTGTACAGACACGAAATTTGAAGAAGCGGAACTAAAATTATGGGACGAAGTTCTGAAATATTGATACAACCGTTTCAATGAAAACGAAAAAGTTTTTAATGGAAGAGATATGTTGATGATATATTATCTACTTGTTCAGGTAATAATAGACAATTGGATTTCTTTTAAAATTCTTATATTTAGTTTACGATACGATTCAGTTTACTATGGCAACTGAAATTATGTATAAAACACTTAACTCATTAGATATTTGAATTATTAGAACAGATAAATATGCTTAATTCATCGAAAACGTTCACTGATTGCTCAATCAACAATAATAGTTTCCATCCGCATAAAATACAAAATAACATACTTCTATAAATTTGTGCATAAATTAGTCCTTTCACAGTAAAACTTTGAAATGAAATCAGAAATTCAAAACCATTATTGTCAAATAATGGATACGACAATAAATTCATTGACAAATTTCTAATCAAATCTGACCTAACCCCACCATTCCGGCACTCAAAACAATAAAATATCACAGCATTAATCATATCCCACGAATAAATACTAGATTCTGCCATATATCAAAACAGAATAAAATCAACACAATATGTACGAAAAAGAAAAATCTATATTCATTCCTGGCCAATAACAAAGTTCGACTTGTCACAGGTGAAAAAAACGGTGGATCTAAATTATATTTCAGTGATAGTCCAGGGTTTATATAAGGCAACTGGTCGTTCTATCAATAATGGAGTAGACGAGCTTAAATATTTATAGTTCATAATAAATTAACAACTGGTTTTTCGAAACATTGTTTAAACGAAAATTGTTTTCTCAGGTTTCATAGAAGAGCAAAAATTACATTTACGTAAGAACGAAATTGGACTCATTAAATTCTCTAGAAAATTTCATCAGCTCAAAAAAGGATCTATCAATAACTAACGACCAGTTTGATTTCCGTTTGTTCCTAGTTCTCTCATCTGTTTCTTAGGGATGAATAACATATAATCTTGAGTTGCTTTTAGTATTCGAAAATTGGATAAAACATATGTCAAAGATATATTTTCCATTATATTTTGAGAAATTTAAGAGTAGCTTCTTATCTTCAATAAGGAAGGAAATAATGCTTTGAAGAAGGTACTTTTTGAAAATAATTAGGAACTACCGCGCGGAGAACAGAAAAGTCTACTATTTAGATGAAACGTGTATCATTGCGGATAGATTATTCTAATGTCAAATGAATTTTTGACTAGTTTGAAAATCCCACAGGTGAGCGATAATCTATAGTGTATAATTCTTTACTGAATTCGATTCTTGATGTCGAATGATCATTTCTCTTTCGTATTGTAATATAAGTAACGTGCTAAGTCATCGACATTTTTCTTCAACGAAAATGAAGCAGTAGAAATAACTCTTCAAGAACCATTTCAATTAAACTGGTTGTACAAAATGTTGTTTGTTAGAGATTCTCATTTTTGGTGAGCTTTGTTTTTCAGCATAATTATACAAATATATTCTATCCAGGCTCACTATGACGGTTATTTCGAAACCTGCGAATTTGATTTTGATGAATTTTATTCCACTTTTCTTAAATTTATTTTTTTTTAGATAACAAGAACTGTTTGCATGTAGTAATGTTATTTGCTTGGACTATGTATCCAAGGCCCAAATAGTTGATGGTAAAAATACATAAAATGGTTACGACAATGGCTTTCCATACATATTATTTTCCGTAACTTTATTCTATACTGGATGTTCCATTCCAATCGATCCATCCTGTCTCTTTCTTATCCCTTAGCGACTAGAAAATTTTTCGAAATACCTCGAATGAGTTTTAACGTATATTCGAAGCATTTACGAGCAACCCCCTAAGAGAGGGTGTTTCTACCTCTCTAAACTGAATAGGAACAAAGGGTTGGGCGAAACCTCATTCGAAGTTTTAGATAAGAAAAATTAGTTCTGTTGAAATGCCTTATAAAAGCCTTGAAATTATATTTATGTTGAAAGGCAAGAAACTCATTGTTTCCCTTATTGGAAGTAATGCAGGATTTGTTCCCGATGCTTTGTGGTCAATCAAATCGAAAATACAATTTCTAAAACTGAACACAAGGCTACGATCAAAAAATTCAGTTTCGAGGATATGATAAGAGCAGCGCTCCTCGTAATGGTAGTAATACGTAAAAAATTTTAAAATAAATATATAGTGGATGAAATGGTTAATAAGATCACTCTGCGCCTATCGCTCTATCATTGTGGGCTACAGCCACAAGGATTCATTAGCGCGGAAAATAAATAATTATGACGCATTTATAACAGTTACACTACCCCACAATAAAATTGTCTGCTTCAAATATGTGAATATGGTTATATAACAATTTTGCTCGCTGATCCAGAATCCAGGGTCAGAATCACTCCATCGCCCAAAATCCTTCTGATAAGCGCTGAAGAATCTTCAGAAAATGAAAAACTCAGTTCACTAGACATACTCTATATGCGACGTATGTTTTTCGAAGCAATGTTGCACGCTGAACACTGATTCAGAAATGACCTTTCAGTCGTCAGATAAATGTTGAAGAATCTTCAGAAAATGAAGAATTAGGGTTACTCAAATGAATCGTTAGTGCGATGAATGCTTTCCGAAGATGACTGGAAAGCGGCAGAACTGCTCCTGCCATTTCCTGCATGGGGTTGTGTTCAATTAGATCGCAGAATTGATGGACATTTTAATCCTATTATTGCGAATCTTTGTCGTCAAGTTTCTCTGAATCGGATTAATATTGATTGAATATTATATACCCAACTATATTGTAAATTCCTCTACGGTTTGATTAATAACTGGAAGTATATAAAGTGTAGAATTCTGAGCTCTAAGATTTTTTAAATGATTCCCCATTTTTCTATGGAAAAAATTAACAGGTAGATACTATCCTGAATAACCATGTTGTTTTTGATGGTGAACAACAAGTTTCAACGAAATCGATTCAATAATTAATGAGCTTTTATCGAGATACCGAAATTTATTTAGAAGGTTTGTCACCCTGTATCTTGGTGTGGTGAATAAGAAATTGAGCACTAGTGGCACTCACTTGACGCAAATTTATTGCAAATGATGAATAAGAAAATATATGGTCTATACCTATTGATTCCGTTTATTATGACTGCCTATATTGACCAACCGATTAGTATGACGTAATAACACTACCTAATCACACTAGGGAGTTTGGTTGTCATATAAAATTCTTTATAGAAAAGTCGGATATAATTACTTCCCTTACAGTAATATGGCGCCATTTTTAGTAAATTATGACCTGTTACAATGACATTTGAATTGTGGAGGCCGTTACTTGATGTAGATCCATGATACGCATGAGATAAAAACACAAGGTTTAACTTTAATCTACACTTTATTTGAAAAAATTCGACGACGTTTCGCTGACACAGCAGCTTTATCAAGAATGAAAAATAGAATGAAGAGTATGGTATTATAAACAAATCGTAGAACAAGTTGGATGAATAACAGGAAAATCCACACCGAGCCATTGTACAGTTAGTATGAAAGGTAATAAAAACTAATTAAACAAGTTAAGTAGGGTGAATAATTCACATCTACCTGTTCATTCAAAAGCTTGTCCGAATGTTTGTATCTATTTATTTCTAATGCTTCTAGGAGATCTAATTTCGAACTTTTGATTTTATATGTAATATGTCAAAGTTTTTATTGAATGAATGGTTTTCTTTTATTAGGTGGTTTGAATAATTTGAATCAGATTTATTTTTATCGAAGCTACGTTTATGTTCAGATGTTCTTATGCCAAAACTCCTATAGGTCCTACCGATATAAATTTTATCACAAGAACCGCAATTGAGTTTATAGATTCTGATTTACTTGATTTTTCAACACGAGATTTATTATTTTTAATATGTTTACCTAAGTTATTAGAAGTTTTGAAAGCTATATTAAGATTTTGTTTGATGAGAAAGGATTTAATATTTGTACTTGCAGAACCGCAGAATGTTAAACTGTTGAATATTTTATAGTCTTTATGAATAGGATATACTTCATTTATTGCTTTCTGATAGAGTTTTTACGAATAATTAGATCTATCATATCCGGATTATATGAATTATTAATGGCTATCTGTTTGATGATGTTTAACTCTTTATTATAATCTTCTACTGATAAAGGTAAATTGAGTAACCGAATGTTGAATTCGAATCATGTTAACCACATAATCAAATCAGAAATATTGAATCTGTTGGACGTTTGCATTGAACAAAATTATTTTTCTTTCAACAACATCTATTACAGTTGTGAAAATGGTTTGATCATGGGAAATCCTTTGAGTCCACTTTTAGCAGAGATTTTATGATAATATTGAACAGAAAATTCATACACATCCACTCATTTCCAAATTTCTTTATTGGTATAGATATGTTGACGACATCTTAGTATGTTTAATTGGAACTACTCGTCAATTAGACTTATTTGTTAATTTCATTAATTCCATCCATTTGTACATTAAATTAACGATAGAAATTGAACAGAACGATTCCATAAATTTTTTGGACTTAAAATCACTAAACAAAATAATAATCATGTTTTTCGGTCTTTCGTAAGTCAACACATACTGATACAATTATACATAACTAATCATTACATCCAATTCAACACAAAGTTGCAGCTTTAAACAGCATGGTACATCGGTTACTCAATTTACCTTTATCAGTAGAAGATTATAATAAAGAGTTAAACATCATCAAACAGATAGCCATTAATAATTCATATAATCCGGATATGATAGATCTAATCATTCGTAAAAACTCTATCAGAAAGCAATAAATGAAGTATATCCTATTCATAAAGACTATAAAATATTCAACAGTTTAACATTCTGCGGTTCTGCAAGTACAAATATTAAATCCTTTCTCGTCAAACAAAATCTTAATATAGCTTTCAAAACTTCTAATAACTTAGGTAAACATATTAAAAATAATAAATCTCGTGTTGAAAAATCAAGTAAATCAGGAATCTATAAACTCAATTGCGGTTCTTGTGATAAAATTTATATCGGTAGGACCTATAGGAGTTTTGGCATAAGAACATCTGAACATAAACGTAGCTTCGATAAAAATAAATCTGATTCAAATTATTCAAACCACCTAATAAAAGAAAACCATTCATTCAATAAAAACTTTGACATATTACATATAAAATCAAAAAGTTCGAAATTAGATCTCCTAGAAGCATTAGAAATAAATAGATACAAACATTCGGACAAGCTTTTGAATGAACAGGTAGATGTGAATTATTCACCCTACTTAACTTGTTTAATTAGTTTTATTACCTTTCATACTAACTGTACAATGGCTCGGTGTGGATTTTCCTGTTATTCATCCAACTTGTTCTACGATTTGGTTATAATACCATACTCTTCATTCTATTTTTCAT